>OX638313.1:99731802-100981802 GCA_951812415.1 Beris morrisii | reverse complement strand
TACAGTGAACGTTCAACATTTTTATGCGCGACGGCATTCGTTGTATTCCGCTGAGTGCATATGTATTCATGGTATCTGGCGCAGTTTATAAAAGTGCGCCATATGAATGAATTGGGACCTCAGACAGAGGCTATGAGGGCAACAGTGACCTAACCCACAAAACCATGAAAACTGAAAAAATGATATTTCTAGTCTCTGTAGTGCATTCTGTTGTCATTAGATTAATATAAAATATAGTTTTTCATACTGCAGACAGATGGCAGCAAATCTTATTAGTGAGAAACATTTCTATAAAATACTATGGAAAAAAAATTGCATTTATCTCCAATACAATGCTGGTGGGTTAGGCCACTTTTGCTATCATAGCCTCAACTATCGCCTTCTACTCCTGGACATTCATTGTGCTCCAACAAATCGCAATTGAATGCATATTTTACTTCTTTGGTCACTAGGAAAGGATCCTCAACAATTTGTGTCTTAAATATAAGATGGCGAATTGAGGGACCTATATTACGTACGGAGTGGGTTCAATTTCAGAATTAAAGGGAACCGTGACTTTTTGATTTTTTCAAAAAGGACTATTTTCAAAGGAGTTTAAAAAATGTACGTACTCCTTGAACTGTGTGTGCGCGCACCCTGGGTAAAACTGAAATGACGTCCCGTGTCGAATTGTATTCAGTCGAAGAAGCCTCATTTTCACCACTTTCAGTACTGATCTTTTCATGATCCTGTATCACAGTCAGTACAGTCTTGTCAGCTACTACGTTTCGCTCCTTGAGATCTCTTGATATATCCTTCCAGGTAAGATGCACCTTTGAAGACAATCACAGATGTTGATGGAATAAATTTTGCATATCTTGCGGAAGCAAGGCGATCCTTCGTATGAATAAACAAAGCACTTCGATTTTGTGCTATGGTGTTTATCTGTTACATATCAGAAAGCCCGATGTGTAACACAAACCATAAATGGTATTGTGAATTATAAGAAATAATTAGTGGGCCATCAGGGCACTTTAGCACCCTCTCCTCTATTTATTTCATGCAAAATCTTGAAAATCACCTTTGATTTTTCGAAAACAAAATATAAAATTTGGGGCACCAAAACGTAAAAAGTGCGCCGGGCGCCAAAACTATCAGCACCGCCACTGGTCTACAAATCTCTTAAGTCTGGCGAGGTATCGAAATCATTTTTACTTCCACAGTTTCACGGCTTTTTGACATTCAACTCTAATGGGTGTAAGGAGCTTTCATACGATCTTAGGGATTCCCTTACATCTCTTAGCTTTAAACTGTTTTTTTCATGCACGAAATTTCATAAAATTATTCAATAAAGTATACGTTTCCACGAATTTCGTCATATCTCTTAGGTCTGATAAGTTATGGAACACGTTTTTACTTACGCGGTTTTTTTTTACATAATTGTTTTAAAACCAATTTCAGGATTTTTCGACAATCAATCGTTAGCCCTTTTTTCCATAAATTGCCTTGGAATCGGTTTCAGGATTTTTCGGTATTCAACCGGGGAATTAAGAGGTTGAATAGAATTTAATCAATTTCGCCATATCTCTTGAGACTGTTAGATATTAGTTTTTGCATACACGGTCTTTTTTGCAATCGATTAAAATCCATTTCCAGATTGACATTCAGCCGTGAACTCCTTTTTAACACAATTGTCTAAGTATCGGTCTAAGCATTTTTGAATATTCAACCCCTAAGGGGAGTAAAGGGGTTTAATTTAAATTAACCTATTTTGCCATATCTCTTAAGTCTGATGAGATGTCGAATTGGTTTAAACTTTCACAGTGCTTTTGCAATTGGCTTGAAACATATTTTTTTAAATTTTTGATATTCAACACTTAACCGCATTTTTACTTAACTGTTTAAAGATTGGTTTCAGCGTATCTCTTAAGTCTGAGTCTATAATTGATTTTTACGGGCTGTTTCATCCTTTTTTATTTAAATTTTTGTGTGAAGAACCACCAATGTATCTCACAGCGAGATACTCTAATGGGATAATTAATAAAAATTGCCTTGCAACAATCAGTGGCATATTTCGATTTTAACCATCTTCCTGACAATGACCCGAAGTCCAAATTGGTGTTTTAGGGGTTTAAAAATTTTCGACACTTCTATCGCACCACTTTAACCGCAAATAATCCTGTGCCCTGACTTTTGGCAATTTTTTAAAATTATTTTGAGTTTGTTTCGCATTATACTATTAGCAATAAAAGTCAGGAATTGACCAGTCAAAAGACGTACCGTGTTAGGCGTTCTACCTTTATCATTGGTTCTGTAAGTCTGTTCTGAAGGAGAATATTTTTTTGAATTGATTAAAATAAAATTAAATGATTTTAGTAAATTATGAAAATTGTAATTAATAACTTAAATAATATTTCTCTAGTATTACTTTAAATCTATTTATTTGTGTCTAAGTAGCGGAAAAAAGGCGCAGCTATTTGAATTTATTTATGAATACGTGGTTGCAGTTTCTGAAGTGGGTACGATACTATTTGTCACTATATCAATTATTTGACTTTTCTCGCTGCCAAATCTTGTCAGATTGTGTAATCGTCAAATACTTTGTCATTCCCTATATTATTTGCTCTACACAAAGTCTATTTTGACAGAAAAAATTGACGAAACCTTCTGTCAAATTTATTTAGTCAAATATTTGACAGTATGGCATACAGTGTAATTATAACCTCTTAAAATTGTTGTAAATAAATTAAAATCATATTCAAACCGTTCCAAAAAAAAAAAAAATCGTTTAAAATACCAATTGAGTAATAAAAGTTATTTTGATAATAGTTTTGTTTTAAATGATTTCATATAAATTCGAATGAGATTTATAAAGATTTAAATTGAATTGAGTGTCCAGTATGAAATCAAACTAAATTCCAGGGTTCAATTTATTATTTAATTATTTGTAACAAAAAAAACCCATTTGATTTTATTATTAAAAACAATATTTAAATTTCAATGGTTAGTGAAGAAGAAATTCATGAATTGCACATTATAAAAATGAGGATCAGTGTAAATGACTCGTTACTCTTTAGTCTGATTCTTTTTCTAAAATTCATAAAATTTAATAAGTAGATAACCATCCAACATATTATTTAAGTTCATTGGTTTTTCCGTAATAATTATTTGTAATTTTCTTTATAAGTCTTGTAAATTTGTTTAGGAATTTGACATTATTTATGGTAAAGTCGAGAATATATTTATATATAATGTTATTCTGTTTTTCTGTCATTGTCTATTAAATTATTTATTTTACAAATAGTCTTAGTCAAAAATAAACAAAAAGAAACATTCGATTTATAATCCTAACATCAAATATGACGTAAATATAAACTATAAACTATAAAATCTCCTTTAGGATCAATCAACTACACATTAGGTTTTTTTTCCAAAAAAATTATATTAATATCTTTTTTCCTATCAGTTGTTTTATTTATTTATTAATTTTTTTTAGTATTTTTTTTTTTACTAAAATTAAATTGATTTTGTTCACTTATAAGTAGGTATACAAAACTATAAATTTTTATTTATTTATATTTTGTCCTATTAAAATTACACAATTTTTGAATAATTATTATAATTTTTCAGTTTTCAATTATCTATAAATTTTTTTTTGTTGAATTTTTCTTTTATTATTAAATTTATTTCTATTTAATTTATAATAATTTCTAATTAACTATCACGTGATGGAATTGACTTTATTTTCATGTATGCTGATCGTGAGTATCTGAAATGAAAAAAATTAAGAAGGAAATGTTTGAAAAGAAGCGCTGATTTATTTTTTCGTATTTATTTAAAATAATTTGGCCATTTGATTTTTATTTGGAGTATGGGATCATATAAATTGAGCAAATGTGCTAAAAGATGTACCAGAAAAATATCGGAAAATTTCTTGTGTTATGTTGTTGACATAATTTGATTTAAAAGTTGACATAAATAGAGTCAAAACTTAATAACTTTTAGTGTAAAAACATATAAAAAACAAAATATAGAGTTCGAAACGTTCAAGCAAAATATATTTAATTAACTTCAATAGTTTTATTTATTTTAATTAAAAATTAGTAATTAGAGAAGGGACGAAAAAAAGTTGGATAGTTGGATTTGTGTCTCTAATATTAAGGTAAAGATATTGTCTCTGCAAAGTGATTCACTACTATATTAGTCTTAGAAACGAATTCTGCGATTAATGGTTTCCTTCTTAGTTCTAGGTATATGGGTAGAGAGCCTCCTGAGGAGCTACTGCGACCTGATAACGAAGCAGGTCTTTCCCAAACAATGTCTTTCAAATTGGTATACTCAATGGCTTCGAATCGTTTTTGTTTTTTCCCAGTCTTCTTTTTAGAAGCACACACAAAATTAATTTAACCTACTTAGTAGATTTGCCGAAAATTAGCAAAGTACACGTTTCTAGGATTCTTCTAGAAGAAGATCGAATCCAACCTTTGAATCAATTGCGGGAGCACTTTGTGATAGACTCGATGAACCAACTCTCTTCTATTCTCACAACGCTTACCTAGTCTAGTCTTCACAAACGGAAGCCTTGAAAATCCGCAATCCTTGGACCCAACTTTATCATATTTTGGGTAGTAGTCCGGAACGCATTTAGTGCTGTGATTCGGTGTAGGTTACTATGAGAATAATATGTTGTCAGTCGCATATTAATCTACACCGCATCTTAGCATAAAACGCGTTCCGGACTTCTACCCAAAAATAACAAAGTTGCACCTAGACAGCTGGTAGATTTTTTATCTTTTTTCCAATTTCCAAAAAAATTTTTACTATAAACTATCGACATAACTCCTTACGTGTTAAATATAAAATATTCGGAATCCTATTTTTAGGCGATTATATAGAAAGTTCTTTTAAGTAAGAAACAATCCAATATCTCACTATACCCAAGTCATATGTCGGAATTCGTAAATCATACACAATCATTTTACACCCTCTTAGGGGTTGTACTCGTATATCATATAATCCTGAAATTAATTTTTAAATGATTATATATCAAGCCCATAGAAGTAAAAGCGAATTGGATCTCATTAAACCTAAAAGGTTTGTCGGAATTCGTGAAAACTATACCTTACACCCTCTCTCTACCTTAGGTATTCAATATCGAAAGATACTTAAATCGGTTTTCTGATTATATTCCAATGCTCTAAAAGTAAAAGCGAACTCGATATCTCATTAAGCCTAAGAGATATATCGGAACGTTGTTTACACCGCTTGAGAGGTTAGATATCAAAAAATTTGGGAAAACGTTACTAGACACTTGTATCAAGAGCTCACAGACACAAATTTAATTTGATAACTCTACATGCCTAAAATATATAACTAAATTCATGAAAATGTGGAAAAACCCCTTTTTACCAACACCTACGAATGCCAATGAAAATCTGATTTTTTTTTGCTTAAATTACTTCTGTAGTCTATCTATATATACGTCCCAAGTTTCAACTTTCTAGAACAAGTCGTTTCTGAGATACTCACCCCCCGTACCCCTATCAAAAATTTTATCTAATAAAGTACTTTTTAAAAAAATGTTAGAATTAGTTTTCTATCCCTCACGGTTTTTGAGAAATAAAAATTATAGTTCTTCTTTTATACCCCTCTCAGCAACACCACCCACACTCGCATCTCCAAAATTTGTTTCTCTTCTACTCTTACTCCTGCAAAATTTTTAAGACCATATCTGGTACGGCCCATGAGATATAAAAATTTATTTCTTTGGAAAATTGCTACCACTCCACTTCTGTTGTCCTCTTCCCTCCACAAAATTAAACATTGCAATAAATAGACTCCCTTTGCAATTCATATATACGGGGGAGGTCAAAAAGTTGTTATTCTGAATAACAAGAAAAATATTAAAAATTTGGCTTCATCTTTTAATAGATTCCCTCTTAAGTCGAATACACTTAGTGGATCTTTCATGAAGTACCATTATCCCCCCTCTAGAGTAATGCTCCTTTTTGCCCTCAAAATGTGCATCCACGGCCTCCTTGAGTGATTCGTCAGTCTTAAAACGACAAAATCTAAGGTTCCGCTTAAGTAATGCTCCTCCTTGCCCTCAAAATGTGCCTCCACGCGTTCTTGAATGATTCGTTACTCTTAAAATGACGACATCTAAGGTCCCGCTTACGGTTGGGGAGCAGGTAGTAGCCACTGCGGCCTAGGTCTGGGCTCCTGGAATTACAAATTCTGCCAGAGGATTTATTGCTGTCTAAACACTTTTTTGAATTGCTGAAAGGTTTCGGGAGATCCATATTCCGTTCACTTTCGACATGCCCAAATGTCCATGTAAAAACTTTTTTTTGCTATTTTATTTAGGCCACCATTATTCTGCACCAGCTGTTCCACCCCCTCAACAATTTCTGGTGAAGTGTCTTCAATTGGTCTTCCACTCCGCAGATCGTCCTCCAACGAATATCTGTCCAATTTAAATCAAAATATTATCAAAAATGGGAAAATGGTGTCGAAAACACATTCAAAATTTGCGACTCTTCTTTTGGCTCTCCTGACCGCAAATTTATGAATTTTTTAAATTTGTTTCCGGATTTGGAAAGGAGGCACCAACACCTTTAATTTAAGAGGTCACTTGTCAAAATCGGAGAATTTTAAAAAAATTGCCCTAAAATTTGGCATGGCATTTTTCAAAAAAAGGAAATTTTTTCGATTTTTGCAACTGACATCTCCAATGAAAGGAGAGTTCAACAGCTACTCAAAAATCCAAATAAAATTAAAATCGGACCAAAAATTAGGGAATGGTGTCCAAAAACGTAAAAAAAAAAAATTTAAAAATTCGCGACTCTTGTTTTGCTTCTCCTGGCGGCAAATTTAAGAATTTTTTAAATCTGTTTGCGGATTTGAAAATGGGGCGCCAAAATCGGAGAATCTTGTTTTTGTTGAAAGGTTTGACGGTGGGAGGGAGGAGCATCCCCATAAACTCCCTCCAACTGATTATGAATTTCAGAAGGCGTCCGACCCTCAATTGTTTAAAATGTTATCTCTGCTCTGTACTTTATTTTGTTCATAATAAGAAACTGAAGTGTTAAGAAAACAATAAACAAACAACGATTGACCTGAAAAAATTTGGTAATGTCAATTCTTTAATACTAATAGTAGGCCTACCTAAAGGTGATTAAGTCTTATCTGCTTAATGTGTTCTTAATTTTCAAAATGAGAACTTTGTTAAATCCCCTCGTACAAATCAAATTTCATCTTTCTAGTACAATTCGTTGGGAACATATTGCAATCCAAAATTTTCATCCCCACCCACCTCCCCTTTTTCATCCTTGTCTACGCTCCTAATATGCCTTAAGACAATGACTAGGTTTGAACCTTTCAGGAGATTTGGATTTTGGAATGCTTCGATCCCAGCTTTCGGACGCATTGTTCTATATAAATTGTAAGTTTATGCCTCCTAGTATAAGCGGTTTCTGAGATGTAAAACCAAAATTTATGGTCTAAGACGCTTGCCCACACCCCTGACCACTGCAAAAGACACCACTCACAGGCATTCACCCAATCTACCCATCAAAAAAATTTTAACTGAGTATCTTAACATATTTTTGGGTTACGAGTCTTCAAACGCGTTGGGAGTATGGTGTACAGCGTGCGACGAACAGACGAACTTTTTTTTTCCTTTTTTGAGTCTTACAAATCTAATTTTTTTGGAATTTCGGGTCAATCACAATACTTTATTATTAAAAAACAATAAAGGCGTAAAAACATGAAAAAATTGTTATTAAAACAATTTAAATTCAAAAATGCCGTTGAATCAAGATAACCCAAAAAGGAAACATTAATCTAAAAATTCCTTCGATTTTTCGTAATGTTTTAAAAGCGTGTATACTCGCTTCGATAGTACGACAAACCCATTTAAAAACTGATGTATCCATGTAAAACTTATTTCCGTTTGATATCTTATCCTTGGAAGACATCCCGTCTCCGAAACGAACCCATAAAATATTTCAGTTCACATAATTTGATTCGAAAGAATCTAGCTATCAACGCTGGAGAAAATCTTATGGAAAAATGTAAAAGGACGACGATTCTAACCCCCCTCCCCCTCAGTATACACATAACAAGACTGAGCTGTGGGATTTGGGTGTACGCCACAAAATCCCTTTCATAGTTTATCTGAAGCTTCTGGATCGAGTTTTCATGTAAATTTTTCACATTCCCTATCCAACAGGGATGATAACAGACTTTTACTGACAATTTTCATATTATGCAAGAGAAAAATTATTTGCTCGAGTCTGAGAGCAAAAAGATAAAATGGACATATCCTATCCACCCACCCGCCTACCCCTAGACAATGTTACGCCCAGACCCTCCAGATAGGATCTAGATACGGTATGTTTCGCGATACAAAGAGTATGTGCGTTGATACATGCCCTGCAGTTTGTTAATTAATTAATTAATTGCACAATGTTGCCTCTAGTTTCAAAAACACTTGTTACATGCGGTGGAAAATCTCATTTAGTTTCTGATTTATGCATGCGATAGTCGAGATTTGCGAGGAAATCCGGAAACTGAAAATCATCCAAAGGAACGAGACGGTATATTTAACGTATAAGTAACTGGTAACGAGAAGGATTTTAGACTAGGCAAATAGGAAATTAGCAAAACTTCGAAGCTCATTAAGAAAACAGTTTGGCAAGTTGCCATACGAATGCTATTTAACCAGTTTTTGTTTGCAATTCAAATGCATTGTATCTGACGAGTTGAATATGTCGCATTGTTAGACATCTTTTGAACAGACGTTTTGATATATCGTATTCAAAATCGTGCCGATAAACACCTGGGAGTCGTGCTTTGGTCGCGATCGAAATTTATGCACGCAACAAACGACAGAAATAAATAAATGTTGACTTTCAATTAAAACGATTCAATCAATTATTCATTTGGCCAAATCGCAATGTCGGCTCGTATGGAAATATGCAAACAACAGAAGTTACCTGGTGATTATTATTACCTACAAGGTGTACTGCGCCGATACGAGCATGTACCTATCTAAATGCGAAACGTGAAGCAAAAATTTCGAGAGGGTGGCACTTTAAATTCATTATAGCGTGCAATTCGAGCGATATCATGTTTATTATGTCCGGGGAAATGCTGGGGAAATCAATAGCAGTCGTTCAAATTCTAGAAATTAGTGCGTCTATGGTATTTTATTTAAACTTGAAAACTATATCTTGTTTGAATAAGATCTGGAACTCCTTTTTTTTTTAGAAAGGAGCGATTATTGCGAAGATTGTAGCAGGTAGGCAACTTAAAGGTGTACCCCTTTCCTTTTGAGATAAAAGCTTATTGAGTGGATACATATTATGAGATTAGTAAGAAGTAAATGTTGTTAAAATGGGGAGCACAACGGACGAACAATAACGGCTAAGTGAAGAAGGATGACGGAATCACCACCCCACATACGATACCATACTAAGAAGTAAATTTCGGTATATTATGAACTCTAAAAGCCCATAGAGGTAAAAGAGAATTTGATGTCTTATGGGGTTTGAATTTCGAAAAAATTGTGAAACTGGTTTTTAGACGATTTCATAAGAAGCAACTTGATATCTCATGAGACACAAGGAATTTCAAAAAATTTGTGAAAACGTAAGCAAACCCTTCACAAAAATTCTAAAAATAAAAAAAATTCTAAAATTAAAAAAATTTAGGTCATTACATCAAATGCCGTAATAACAAATTTTATATCTCATCAGAACTAAGGGATGGAAAAAATTGGGAAAGCATATGTAAACCCTTGGGGGTTGAATATCGAAAAATTGAGAAATGTGTGTGTAGGCGATTATATAAAAAGTCTGTGGAACTGAAAAGCGATCTAATATCTCATCAAACCTAAGAAATATGTCAAAGCTATGAAAAGCATACAACCCCCTTACACCCATTAGGATTGAATATCAAAAATACTGAAATTCACCTTCTGGCGCTTATGTAGGAAACCTTAGGAAGTAAAAATGAATTCGATATATCATCAGATATGCAACCTCCTTGCTCCCACTTGGGGGTTGAATATCCAAAAGTTCTGAAAGGAGTTAATAGATAAATATAAAGACAACACGACAAAATAAAAACAATTCAATTTATTATCACTTCTAAAAGATATGACGAAATTCGTGAAAACTTGTTCAACCCTTTTATACCATCTTAGGGGCTGAAAAAGGAAAAAACCTAAAAACAAGTTATAGGCTAATATTACGCAAGCCCTTGAAAGTGAAAAGATATTCGATATCTGATCAGACCTGGGGGATATGGTAGAATTTGTGAAAAAGTATACAACCCCTTTTCCACCCCCTTACGGGTCGAATTTCAAAAAATCCTGAAAACACTTTCTAGGTATTTATTTGAAGAAGCCGTAGAATAAAAATGAATTAAATATTTGGGAAGACCTAATAGGTATAACGAAAATCGTGAAAATGTATGCATTCCATTCTCACTGATAAATTTATTTGCTCCCCTTCCGAACGCCAATGGATATTTGAAATTTTTATACTCTAGATGAAATCATATAGAGTATTATAAGTTTAATCCAGCCCAAAAGTTTGTAACGCATAGAACCAAGCCTCGGACGAAAAAAAGTAATATATTATTTTTTGTTTATTTGTGCCCAAAAACCTCAAATCCGCTTGACGTCCGTCCGTCCGTCCGTCCGTCTGTCCGTGAACAAGATAACTCAAGAACGCCTTCACCTAGGATCTTGAAATTTTGAATCTGGATGTTTGGTTGAATTTGTAAGGCTAAGTTCGTTAACGGGCAAAATCGTCCTACTCCTTCGGGTAGCTGCCATTCAAAATGTCCTTAAAACACGTGTTCAAGAATATTGGCCGATAACTTCAGAAGGGTTTAAGCTACGTCTTTGAAATTTTGTATGTGTTATTTATATAAAAGTTTAAGCTAAATGTATGATTATGAAGAAAATCCTATTAGTCCCTCGTGTAGCTGCCATACAAATATCCTGTCAAAACGTATTCACTTAATTTACGGAACTTACTATAACTCAAGTAATCTTCTAGCTATGGATTGGAAATTTTGTACAAATTAGTTTTGAGTAAAAACGAAGTTTGAGTTTACTAATCAGCGAAATCCTTTTACTCCTTCTGGTAGCTGCCATACAAAATGTCCTTAAAACACGTGTTAAACAATATTTTTCGATAACTTTTGAACGCTTCAAGCTACGAATTTGAAATTTTGTACACGTTCATTTTTAAATGGTTCCAAGGAAAATTATAAATATGTAAGAAATGAGTCCTTCCTGCACCTCCCATGTGAAAGTCCTTCAAAAAGGACATTTTTTTTCGATTAATTACCCAGTTCAAGATATGAAATTAAACACTGAATATTTTCTTTTAGTTTTGAGTAGCAATCTAATGGCAGTCCTTAATAAAGGACATACAACATGCACACACGTAATTCTACTTTATCCCCAACTACAATATAAATCGGAGTTCAGTATTCATCTAGAGTATTATACGATTGGCTTGCAGCCGATCGTGACTGCAGTATGTTTTTATATAAATTACTTTCCCAGTTGATTTACATATACATACCAAGTTTCAACTTTGTACCATAAGCCGGTCTATAGATAGGTAAAACACCCCTCACCCACGTACCAAACTATCCCTATAAAAAAAGATCTGCCAACAGTCTGGGCGCAACTTTATTATTTTATAGGTAGAAGTCCGAAACGTGTTTAATGATAAGATGCGGTGCAGGTTACTATGCGACTGACAATCTAAAAAATAACGTTCCAAATAGCCTCCTGGTTATTTTTCTCTCTCCTCCCGACCTCATACCTCCACCCCTCCAAAAAATACCAGTTGTATGGGTTCACCCAATCTACCTACCATAAAAATTTCATCTTAATATCTCAACGGGTTTGGGAGCGATGCGCCTTTAAACGATTTTGCGTACGACGTACGCCGTCTACGGCGAACAGACGGACATTTTTTTTTTTTACTTTTTTGATGTTTACTAGTCCTAGAACGTGAAAATACAAAATTTCAGGGTAGCAAATTTTTTTGAAAATTCAAGTCGATCACAATACTTTATTATTACAAAATAATAAAGTAATAAAGTTCCGCCCAGACTGTTCTTATTTCATGTCTTTCCTTGCTATTTTGAACTTGATTAAACCCGTATCGGTGTTACAGAATAAAGTTCTTGTTCTCAAATGAATATGAAACCATTATATCTTAAATAAACGGAACGCGTAACTGGCGCCCAATGTGGGGTCAATTTTCATATTTAAAGATCCTTCCACTGTTTTTACCTGACTTCCTCATCATCATCATCAATGGCGCGACAGCCCAAGTCGGGCCCTGGCCTCCTGCCTGACTTGCTGATTCGGAATTGATTCCTCCACTTCGGCTCAACCCTCCCTCCCTTCATATGCGACTCAGAACTAGTTCAGTACTGTGGTGCCGCACGGTACATTGAATTCTGCAGTACTAGTTTAGCACTTTAAAAAAAAATTGTTTCTGTAGAATTAATCGATCAAAGTATCTGACTTCTATAGATCAAAAAAATGAAACGAAAAATATTTAGTCGTAATTTGATTTTCTTTCCAATAACATATAAAAATAAATATTCAATTTAAAAATTAAATAGTTGAAGAATATTGCTATTGCTTTCAAATGTTAAATAAATATTGATTATTAAATAAAGTTTAATAAAGTTTTTATTTTCAATTCATGAAATTGATAATCTACAAGATTCAACTAATGGATTAAATTAATATTCCTCTACAGTACAAACAATTTATTTAAAAAAAAACACACATTTTACTGAAGCAAAGGCAGAAGGTTAAGCCTTTTTTTTACGTTTGTCAATGTTTCACATTAAAAAAATGGCAACAGTCTGGGTGCGAGTTTTGTTTTGGTTTTCTTTTTGATAAGACTCATGGCATGAGAAGTTTAGATTTCTATATCTTCGGGGCGACTGATACCAGGGGTCTGAAACTTTTGTAAGTAAGGAATCCGTCAACAAATTAAATTTCTAAGAAAAGATAATGGCTTTTTGAGATAGAGGGCTTCGCAACATATTCCAAATGATTAAAGATTAGGTTGTAAATCCATCTTACAGTAGAGTTTTTAAATCTTAATCACTTAAGGTCACATACTTTGAGCAAATAAAAAAAAAAATTTCAGGTTTTGAGAGTTCAAAATTGAATCGTTTCATTTTTCAAAAACAGCTCATGATGAAGAGTTAAAATTTGGGCCATATGAAATAGTTTACCGGAAGTACACTATGAAAATAATTTTCTTATAAAGTAGCTGTCGACATGACTGGAGTTGACGAACTGTTTCACAGGAAAAAGGTTTTAGAGCCCTTAAATATATTGACTTGATCTGAAGACACACAGGTAGGCTTAGCCTCTTATTGCACTGCAATTTTGCTAAAATGGAGATGCGCTTTCCCATCTTAGTCCTGGGAACGATTAAATCTGAAATTTATTACTGGTTGTTTCAAAGCTACCAAGATATTTAAAGTAATTTAAGCAAAAACAAATTAGATTTGCATTGGCGCACGAAAATGCTGCAAAAATATTGTTCATGAAAAGGGCTTGTTTATATTTTGACGAATGTCGCCATTGGGTCGATCGAGGTATCGAATTAATTTTACTTTTGCGAGGTCTTCATATACAAAATATTTTCCTAATTTTTCGATATTTAACTCATTAAGGGGTGTAAAGTAGTTTTAAAAGTTTTCACGAATTCCGACATATTTCTTGGTTTTTTGATATATCGAATTTCCTTTCACTTGTAAGAGTTTTAAATGTAATCATCAAAAAACAAATACAGGTATCTTTCGATATTCAACCCATAATGTGATTCAAGGTGGTTATAAAAGTCCTCACGAATTCCGACACATCTTTTATGTCTAATGAGATACCGATTTCACTAGAAATTAATTTCAAAATTTCGCGATATTCAACTAAAGTTAAAGATGAAATTAATCACTGGCTGTTTGTATGCAGGGACCCTTTACAATTAAACAGGTGCCTATTTTGAAAGTTAATTTCTTAGGTTGTCTGCAGTGTTACATTTCCACTTTGATCACGTCCAAGAATAAGGCTCAAACGCGAAATTGGTGTTTTACGATTGACTGCGACGTTAGCACTTTTTGAACTTTGCCCCGAAAAATAATGAAGTTGCCCAGACCGTTGACAGATTTTTTATTTAAGTAAGAGAGCCCCATAATTTTCAACGCGTAGTGGCCACTCAAGACATTGATCTCAGAATGCCAAGATCTCCAAAAATTTTAAAACCAAAATTATTGTGAAAAATCAACTTTTTTTTCCAAAAAGGAGCCAAAGATTGAAACCTGTTCTCATATTTATTTAGATAGTAGGTGTATTTCTGTAGATTTTGAGCATGGTAGAAAGAAATGACAAAAAGTATGTTTTCAGAAATTGGAAGTCCTTAGTTAATTTGTTTGTTCTGGAAAGTGAAAAAAATTGCATTTTTCTATATTGTTCACAATACTGTATCATTATAATATTAAAAAATCTGCCAACAGTCTGGGCGCAACTTTATTATTTTTTTGGTAGAAGTTCGAAACGAGTTTAATTCTGAGATACGGTGTAGGTTTCTATGTGACTGAAAACCTAAAAAAAAGTTCGGGAAGCGGTCGCGCTAGAATACTTACGCCGCTGCCTCATATAACATATGAATTACATAATTGGGTCATACACCGGGACGAGATCTAGTCCTAGTATAATATCAGTTGTTCCCGCATTAGAAGGTTTTTCGTGATTTGGTTTCGGGCCATTACATGAAATCGGAAATGCGTTTGAAGACGATTATATAAAAAGTCTGTGGAAGTGCAAACCAATCTAATATCTCATCAATCCTGAGATATATGTCGAAACCCATACGTCCTATTGGAGTTGAATAACAAACATCTTGAAATCAACGTTTGGACGATTATGTAAGAAGCCTTAGGAAGTAAAAATGAATTCGTTATCTAAGAGAGAACTAAGAAATATGTAAGAATTTGTGAAAATATATGCAACACCCTTGCACCCACTTTGGGGTTGAATATCCAAAAATCCTGAAATGAGTTTTTAGATATATATAAAGAAAGCCAGAGGAAGTAAAAACCAATCCGATGTCTTATCACTCCTAAGAGATATGACGGAATTCGTGAAAACGTGTTCAACCCATTTTTACACTCTTAGGGGTTGAAAAAGGAAAAGCCTTGAAAACAAGTTTTAGGTGATTATTAAATAAGCCCGTGGAAGTGAAAAGTTATTCGATATCTAATCAGACCTGAGGGATACGGCTGAATTGGTGAAAATGTATACATCCCCTTTACATCACCTTGGGGGTCAAATTTTAAAAAATCCTGAAAACACTTTCTAGGTATTTATATGAAGAACCCGTAGAAAAAAAATGAATTGAATATTTCGAAAGACCTAATAGATATGACGAAAATCGTGAAAATATATGCATTCCATTTTCACTAATAATTTTTTTTGCCCCACTTCCGAACGCCAATGAATATTTGAATTTTTGTTTAATCAAAATTACTTTTCTAGTTGATTTACATATACGTACCGAATTTCAACTTTCTAGCATAAGCCGTTCTATAGTTAGGAAAAACACCCCCCACCCCCGTACCATACTACCCCTATAAAAAATTATATTTTTCCAACATGCTACTACTACAGTTCTATCTAAATACCACGTTTCAACTTTTCATTGTTATAGGTTCTCGAGATATAAAAATCGGAACTTTTTAATTATCACCCTCCCCCACCCTTACCCTCTACACCCTCAGCCATGCAATTTTTTTTTCTGCTGGAGGTCTATTAGGCCTACTTCTGGTAAAAATTGTAAGCATCTATCTTACACCGTTCTTACCCCTTACCCCTCCACTTCCATACTCCACCGCCCCCTTAAAAAATTTTACTTTCAGCAAACCTTATTTGTTAACATTTATACAGAAACAAAATTTTATTTCTCTAGTACAATGCGTTCGTGAGATATCGTAATCTAAAGTTTTTCAACCCCCACCCCCGTACGTCACTGCCCCCTCCCAAAAATTTGTTTCCGATCTATTCTCCTAGTATACCCACAGATGTTCATTAAATTCTAATTTCGTGACATTAACCGATTAGGAGATATGGATTTTAGAATGTCTCGATCTCGGCTTTCGAGCATTTCATTATTCCCCCCACTCCCACACCCCTTTACCTATATTATAATTTTTTTTTGCAAATGGGTCCACTATTGATGCTCTATATAAAGTCCAAGTTTCAGCCTCCTAGCCTATACGGTTACTGAGATCTAGAAACCAAAATTTTTCGTCTAAAACGCTTCCCCCACCTCCCCCACCACCCCCCTCACAACCCCACCACTCAAAAGGTGGGCACTTGAAGGGGTCTGCTCAGTCTACCAACAAAAAAAAATTCAACTTAATAGCTCAAAGAGTTTGAGAGCTATAAGCTTTCAAACGTTTTGCGTACGGCGGACGGCGTACGGCGGACGGCGTACGGCGCACAGACGGACTGAAAATTTTTATTGCTTTTTTGGCTATTAGTCATGAAACGTGGAAAAAAAATTTTCAGGATAGCAAATTTTTTTTTTTTAAAAATCGATAACAATACTTTATTATTAAAATAATAAAGTAAAAGAAGTTATTATGATATAAAGACAGGACTTCATGAAGGCACTTTTGTAATTGATCCTTAATTTAATCCTTAAAAAAAATCTCAACAAAAAAAGCCCATTAAGCTCTACTAAAATACGTTTACTTTAGATTTGACAATCTTTCTTAGGTGTGTGATCTAAAAATGAATAAAGGGAAAACTTTTTTGCTCCATTTTTAATAAGTAAATAAAATCACGAAAGAAGCAACAAAATTAAGTTTGAAAAATGAAGAATAGATTTAATTACCTATATGAAGAAAATGTCGCAAACTAAGGACTGATCTGGCATTTGTTGTGATTTATTTAAAGACCAATTAGTGACTAATTTACAAATAGGAACTAAAGATATATACATTTAAAACTACTATTCTTAAATCGGACACATTTTTCATGTGAAATACCCAAAAGTATCATACAATTTTTAACAGCCTACACCACGGTAATCATAAGACCAAAATGGTTTGTTGTGACAGACGTCATAGAACATATCAAAATATTTTCCAAATAATTTCCCGTCAAACCATTTCAGTAAATTTGTCGACAAATTATATGTATCTCGTCTATCTTAAAATAACATCCACACAGCTTCCAGATGAAGTTCATCTATTTGCAAAGCCAACAATTTTGATAAACAATTTCACTTTTCAGCAAAGAAACAAACTCGCCTATCTGCCGAAGAACCCTCTTCAAGTGTCAGTAAATCTTCTGCGATAGGAAATGAAACGGTGAAACCACCCCGCTATACGCTGAACAACCCTCTTCATTTCCACTTATCACATTTGACAGGTTCGAAAATTATAAAACCATACAGTGCTTACAGCTCGTGGCTTAAATTGAAAACGGCATACGTTTAGGGGAAACCCCCGAAAAAAGAAAACGTTTTTCGTATGAGTCGATCGAATTCCTTTGAATTGCTCGAGGACTCTAGTTTCGGTGTCAGGAGCTCGCCTGCACTTCTTCGGTTCCGACCAACGATGTGAACTTTTAAGCCAACATCTTATCAATCCAGTGATTCATTTGGTAAAGATACGCACGTAAACGGTTTTTAAGGGTCTGAAGGTGTAATCTAAAGCTAAGAGATTGAATTGTTGAAGCTATAGTCGAAAAAATACAGGTGAATATGATAAGAATTGTGTGTGCAGACGGTAGGCCAACATTTCGACTGAATTTCTTTGAGTCGTTACTTTGACGCCATAAAGTGTTTCCACACACACGGTGTTATCCTGCATCTAAGGAAAGAAAAATTATCCGTTTCTAAATTTATCTGAAGCAGCAAAATCTCTCAAGCAGATTTAACGTTGGCGTCATGAACTTTTTGCAGCTTATATTGTCTGGGATTTTTATGTCCACACAACAAATTTTCAGCTGGAAACGTTAATCCCGAGTTATGGCAACAAATTGGTACCTAGGTACAACATTTTTTTTCGTGCTTCAATTTTACCCCCACTACCCGAATTTGTTGTGAAATTATTTGGAAAGATAAGATATCAAAAATTACGTGGATGTTCTTTACCCTATCAATTTGAGAGCAATTCTTTGAACTCTGTCCAGATAAACCCCACACTACACATCGGTACTCCACCGGTATTTCAGTTTCAGTGCTGAAGCAGGCAGATATCGAGCCTTATTAGATGCAATGCAATTTATAAATGAAAGCCTTGATAAGAGTTATTATGTCGCTGCGATTTTTGTGGACTTAAAAAAAGCTTTTGACACAGTAAACCATATATTGTTGCTCGATCAATTGAAGGAAATTGGAATTAGGGGAGAGGCCAATGACTTCATAAAAAACTTTTTAGTTGACCGACAGTACATTACCAAAAATTTCGACTAACTATGCTCTCCTAAGATAGTCAATATAGGCGTCCCTCAGGGTTCGATTCTCGGACCTACTTTGTATCTGCTATATATACATAACCTACAGTTCGCGGGCCTTAAAGCAAAATATATTACCTTTGCTGACGACACGTTACTTCTTTATAAAGGTAAATATCCCGATCAACTGGAGCTGTTGATTAATTCTGATCTGAAACTATTTCAACATTGGCTCTTAGGTAATATGTTGACATTAAATACATTGAAGACAAATTATATGATCTTTAGACAAATTAACAAACTGGATATTGACTTGAAACTAGAAATAGATGGAATTCAACTAACGAGAGCACACGAAACAAAATATTTAGGGCTGATAATTGACGATAGACTTACTTGGACTCCTCACATTACTAAACTTAGAAACAAAATTGCCCCCATTATTGGAGTAATAAGGCGTAACGACTATCTACACGTACCAATTAAGAATATGCTCTATAATGCATTTATTCTGTCCAACATAAGTTATGGACTTCTTCTATGGAGTCAAACCTCGAAAAGAAACCTAGACAAAATTGCGAGACTTATGAATAGGGGCATTAAAGCCATTCATAATTTACCCTATTTAACACCATCGAAGGAACTTTAT
The DNA here is from genome assembly GCA_951812415.1 of Beris morrisii. NCBI lineage: Eukaryota > Metazoa > Arthropoda > Insecta > Diptera > Stratiomyidae > Beris > Beris morrisii. Next base: position 100,962,648 of record OX638313.1, on the reverse strand, counting down.
TATACTTATGGAAAACTTACCTTACAACAGCACATAAGCCTGGAACGTATCAAGCTTATTTATAATATTAAGAACAATAGACTAAAATCCTCAATCAAATTGATCCACAATCACGATATACACAACTTTAACACAAGAAGTGCAGATTTTATTAGACAACAAGGTTGTCCTAGGACTGACCGACTTAGAAAAGATCCTGTATTTGAGGCAATTTGTGAATATAACTCTTTACCTTCAATAATACAAATGGCAAGGAATGTCTTTCAGCTAAAGCACCTTGCAAAGAAGCATCTTCTTTGTCGAAGCTACGAATGTGATTTTTGAATTGTTGCAATTATAGACGACCTGAATCAGATAATTTTAGTCAGGCGGCTTCACCTACTTATCGAAGACCTGGTCCTCGAGCCATCAGACGAGACTGACGCCTAAACGTATGGTTGTGGTTTGAGTTGTTGTTGCATGTTTTGCGAATTGCTTATTTTTACTTTTTATTTTTATTACTATTAGTTTTACTATATATATAACTATAATTAATTATTTTTATTTTGGTTAATCTTTTAATTTTAATTTTTTTTCCCTTTCATTTCCACACTTATTTCTTTGCATTTTGCAAATCAGGTTCTTTTTATTTTATTTTATTTTACTTTATTATTTCAATAATACAGTATTGTTATCGATTTTTAAAAAAAAAAAATTTGCTACCCTCAAAATTTTTTTTTTTACGTTTCATAACGAGTAGACACGAAAAAAGCAAAAAAAAATTTCAGTCCGTCTGTCCGCCGTACGCCGTACGTCTACCGGTGTACGCAAAATTGTTTGACGGCTCGTAGCATCCAAACCCTTTGAGCTATTTAGTTGAATTTTTTTTCGTGGATAGAGTGGGTAGGCCCCCTCTAGTGACCAAATTTGGAGTGTTGGGGGTCTTAGGGGGGAGGAGGGGGAAATGTTTTAGACGGAAAATTTTGGTTTCTAGATCTCAGCAACCGCTTATGCTAGGAAGCTGAAATTTGGAAATTATATAGAGCTTCGGTAGTGGACCCATTTGCAAAAAAATTGCCGATATAGGTGAAGGGGTTTGGGAGTGGGGGGAAAAATAATGCGTCCGAAACGCAAAAAAGGCAAGATTGACACATTCTAAATTCTATATCTCCTAAACGGTTACTGTCACAAAATTGAAACTTGATGAATATCTGTAGGTATACTAGGAGAATAGATCGGAAATAAATTTTTGAGTGGGGGTAGTGGCGTACGGGGATGGGGGGTGAAAAACTTTAGATTACGATATCTCACGAACGGATTGCACTAGACAAATAAAATTTGGTTTTTGTATAAAGGTTGACAAATGAAGTTTGCTGAAAGTAAAATTTTTTATGAGGGCGGTGGATCATGAAAGTGGAGGGGATAAGAATTTTTTTAAAAAATCACGTCTCATATCTCAAGAACGGTGTAAGATATATGCTTAAAATTTTTACCTGAAGTGGGCCTAATAGACCCCTAGCAGAAAACAAAATTTTGGAAGTGTGGGTGTAGAGGGTGAGGGTGGGGGAGGGTGAAAAAGAAAAAGTTCCGATTTTTATATCTCGAGAACCTATAATGATATAAAGCTGAAACTTAGTATTTAGATAGATCTATATTAGTAGCATGTTGGTAATTTTTTATAGGGGCAGTATGGTACGGGGGTGGGGGGTGTTTTTCCTATCTATAGAACGGCTTATGCTACAAAGTTGAAACTCGGTATGTTTATGTAGATCAACTAGAAAACTAATTTAGATTAAAAAAAATTTCAAATATCTATTGGCGTTCGGAGGGGGGGCAAAAAAAATGATCAGTGAAAATGGAATGCATATATTTTTACGGTTTTCGTCATATCTATTAGGTTTTCCCAAATATTGAATTCGTTTTTATTGTACATCTTCTTCATATAAATACCTAGAAAGTCTTTTCAGGATTTTTTAAAATTCGACCCCTAAGGGGGTGCAAAGGGGGTTGTAAACTTTTTCACGAATTCTACTATATCCCCAGGTCTTATCAGATATCAAATATCTTTTCACTTTCACGTGCTTGCGTAATAATCGCCTAAAACTTGTTTTTAAGTTTTTTCCTTTTTCAGCTCCTAAGAGAGTATAAATGCTAAGAAGAAAGAAATTTTCCAATGTTTAATCGTCTAAAAATCGCGATTTTAAATATTTTTATTTTAAGAACAAAATTAATTTTCCAAGAAATCTAATAATCTCGAAGCAACTCATGATACACTCCGACTTTGACCGCTCCCGAGCTTTGACCCGAAAAATAATAAAGTTTCGGCAGATTTTTTATTTCTCTGATAACTTAGTTTTTGTTTATTTGTTTATTTTTTGTTTCTTTTTTTTATATATTTTTTTTTAAATTTATTTCTACTACCCCTTATACCAGTGCGATGTACTGACTGGGGAGTACTCTTGGGCTTAAGGTATACAAATTTTTAGACATTGAGCCCAATGTCGACATACATGCATGAGTATGTTGATACGGTGAAAATTTTTCCAGCTTATTGAGCTGTGTGACAATATTGTCTCCAGTTCTTTAAGCTGCGAAAGTGTGCCCAAATGGGGAGTTCTTCTCCGACTTTTTGAGTTGGAGGGAGTTGCCCATTTTGCATGAAGGGATTAAATCTATTATTATTATAACATTTCTAAAACTGAGTAAATATTAATAAATTTAAATCGGTCAGTACTGAACCGAGATTCGTCTTCAGTACTGCGTGGATACCGCATTTGTGGATAAATTCTAGAGAAGTAGGTTTTATATAAGAAGGTTATTATTCTCAATAATTTTTTAAGGGTTTCTCAATGTATAACGATGTATGCCAACCTAAAAAAAACCTTTGCCAACTAGGCTATGAATCGAGGAGTTCATCATTCTGAAAATAAGTCAATACTTAAGCACAGATTAAGCGCTTTACTTCTTATAAAGAACTAGTGTAGTTAAATGAGGTTTCAATTTTTGTCTGCAGTAGATACTAAGGCACTACTATTTTTCAGAATTCGGAAACATTAAAGCACAAAAATTATTATTTTTTGTTTATTTTATTTTTATTATTATTATTTCTTCATATTTGCTTTTTTTTTATTCCCATTAGTAGGTTTCCATTAATTAAATTAATAAATATTGGAAACATCAAATTGAGATGAACTCCATAACCTCAAGAATTCCAATATTCATTCAGTCCTGTCGCAGTACTGATTTCTCATGAAATTTATATCACTTTTTACAGTTCTGCTTCGGTACTGAAAAACAGAGTTAATTCTGAACTAGAATTAGAACAGTATTGATAAAACGAATTGTAATAATAATAAATAATAATAATAAATAATAATAAGAAAAAGACGAATGAAAGGAAATCAATACGGAAATCGAGGTTTCTTTTTGATGGTATTCAGTACGGAAAATTCAAGGTCCAAATTTAGTATAACGACAAGGGCGTCCGTAGATTTTGTAATAAAATATGTGCAATCACGCGTTTTAAGTACTTTTCGATAGCGGCTTCTAAGGAGTTGATGATTTCCCTCAGTAACAAATTCGAAGTGTAATTCCCTTTTTTTTTCATTGAAAATTTGCGCTAAAATATTATAGGTACGATAAATAAGGAAGCGTACTGATTCTTGAACAAAATCCATATATTGTTTTCTATTACTCCCAAAACTTGAATTTCTCCCATAGTTTTTACCCCTCCCTACAAAATGTTGTATGTACTTTTCAATACTTAACTCATATGCAATTAAAACTTTCAGTACTGAACGGTCAGTACCTAAAATTGTTACGCGGCAACAGGGCAGATTGAGATGCTTCTTCCAGGTTTAAAAATAATATGCAAAGCGCGAATGAATTTTGGTTTTGTAAGTAGTAATAGATAAATTCAGATGAAGACAGAAATGTCTTAAATTAACGACAAAATCCTAATCAATCTGCTGATCTTATTTCATTGCATAGAACTCGACTTAGTTACACCGAATAATTTTACGTTCGTCTTGTTTTGTGAATTTTTTTATAGGAAGTTACTAAGAAAGAGGTTTAGTTTTTTTTTGAATTAAAAGACAGCTTTGCGGTTTCATCCATTTGTATATCAGCGGAATCATTTTCCACTTACAGTAAATTGTAATAAAAATAGTTTGGTTATTGAACTGAGATACTGGTTATGTACTACGGATTCAGTACTGCATGGATACCGTGTTAGTGGAGAAGTTTCATAGTAATCAATAAATCCTGATATGATTTTCTGTGAACTCATAAAAATTAAAATTCGACTAATAAATTAATCAAAAAATTCCATGAAATTTTAACTAATTGCGCTTTACGATATTGGTGTATCCTATGATGAATTTCTTCAGTGTAAACTGTCAACTGAAACCGTATTCCTTCTTTTATGGTGAGACAGCCCAAATCGGACCTAGGCCTCTCCAATGGACATTACGGTCATCCGAGTTTTTCTCTGGAGGCTTCTTCTTTCCGGGGATAAGTTGTTAGTCTATCGTCCAACCCGCGCAGGGTTAGAAGAAAGGGACTGAAATTTGATAAACATGGTGTAAGAAAAAGACGTTGTTAGTACCATAAACCATTAGTGGGATTCTAACCCAAGATCTCTGAGTGGATAGACTTGCACTACCTGACTTCATATTGGCAATCAATTATTAGTGTGTAAAGATAATTCACTAGTTGACAAGAATTGATAAGAGTTCATTTATGAAAGTTAGGATGAAACAGCACCTTCAAATCTGTTCAACATAATTTTATAACTTTTCTAAAAAGTGAAAGTTTTTCAACTATCTCAAAAACCGAACCAGATATGACTTTGAAAACTTTACAGGAGTTGGGTCCGGTAGAGCTCTAGTAGGGAAAACAAATTGGAGGTGTGGATGTTGGGGGTGATGGTGAAAGGGAGTAGAAAAGAAAAAAATTCTGATTTTTATTTCTCGAAAACCGCAATGAATAGAAAGCTAAAAATTTAGGATTTTACAGGGTGTTTGGCACTCCGTCCGCCACCTTGTAAGGGGTTATTCCTTGATATATTTGAAGAAAAAAATTGTTCTACAGGTTGCGTCAATTTTCAATAACAGGGTAGTTAAGAAAAGTGTTTTTGACCGGTACCCTCACTCACTTAAAACGTTAAGTCTTGAAAACGAATAATCACAAGGCAAAGTGTTATAACTCGTTTTTTAGGAAATTGAATTAGCTTTCATTTGATGTAACAGTCTAAATTGTAACTGCACCCAATCTTGAGATATTTACTCGAAAACACAAATTTTTGCTACGTCAACCCCAAAAATTCAGTGATCAATGTAGTTTTTCTCAGAAAACCCCATTATAAAAATGTAATTTTAATTTTATTTTTTTATTAACCAAATTATTACCTACAAAAGCTGCATAGATATGTATGAGTTACGATTAACATGTTGGAAGTAATAGGTAAAAATACATATCGCATAAAAATTAAATAAATTAAGAATCTCGTATCTTATCTCAAGAACCTTTCAAGGTAGTTGTTTCAAATTTTTATAAGAAGTAGGCCTAATAGACCCGTTATAGAGTATAGGTATAAGGGGAGAGGGTGGGGAAGGGCGCAAAAGAAATATTTCCCCTTTTTATATCTCGAGAACCCATCATTTTACTTTATTATTTTAATAATAAAGTATAGTTATCGATTTTTAAAAAAAAAAAATTTGCTACCCTGAAAATTTTTTTTTATACGTTTCATGACTAATAAGCACCAAAAAAGCAAAAAAAATGTTCAGTCCGTCTGTGCGCCGTCCGCCGTACGCCGTCCGCCGTACGCAAAACGTTTGAGGGCTTATAACTCCTAAACCCTATAAGCTATTGAATTGAAATTGAATAATAGACTGGGTACGCCCCTTCAAGTGACCATTTTTTGGGGTGTGTGAGAATGAGGGGGGAGGTGGGGGAAGCGTTTTAGACGAAAAATTTTGGTGTCTAGATCTCAGCAACCGCTTATGTTAGGAAGCTGAAACTTGGAATTTATATAGAGCTTCAATAGTGGAACCATTTGCAAAAATATTATTGATATGAGTGAAGGGGTGTGGGAGTGGGGGGGAAAATAATGCGTCCAAAACGCAAAAAAGGCGAGATAGAGACATTCTAAAATCCATATCTCCTAAACGGTTAATGTTACGAAATTAAAACTTAATAACCATCTGTAGGTATACTAGGAGAATAGATCGGAAACACATTTTTGAGAAAGGGCAGTGGCGTACGGGGGTGGGGGTTGAAAAACTTTAGATTAGGATATCTAACGAACAAATTGCACTAGAGAAATGAAATTTGGTCTGTGTATAAAGGTTGACAAATAAAGTTTACTGAAAGTAAAATTTTTTTAGGGGGTGGTGGAGCATGGAAGAGGAGGGGGTAAGAATTTTTTTTAAAAAATCACGTCTTATATCTTAAGAACGGTGTAAGATAGATACTTAAAATTTTTACCAGAAATAGGCCTAATAGACCTCCAGCAGGAAAAAAATTTTCAGGGATAAGGGTGTAGAGGGTGAGGGTGGGGGAGGGTGAAAAGTAAGAAGTTCCGATTTTGATATCTCGAGAACCTATAATAATATAAAGCTAAAACTTAGTATTTAGATAGAACTATAGTAGTAGCATGTTGGAAAAATATCATTTTGTATAGGGGTAGTATGCTACGGGGGTGGGGGGTGTTTTTCTTAACTATAGAACGGCTCATGCCAGAAAGTTGAAATTTGGTATGTATATGTAAATCAACTGGAAAAGTAATTCTGATTAAAAAAAATTCAAATATCTATTGGCTTTCGGAAGTGGGGAAAAAAAATGATCAGTGAAAATGGAATGCATATATTTTTACGATTTTCGTCATATCTATTAGGTCTTCCCAAATATTGAATTCATTTTTTTTGTACGGATTCTTCATATAAATACCTAGAAAGTGTTTTCAGGATTTCTTGAAATTCGACCTCCAAGGTGGTGTAAAGGGGATGTATACATTTTCACGAATTCAGCCGTATCCCTCAGTTCTGATTAGATATGGAATAACTTTTTACTTCCCCGGGCTTATTTAATAATCACCTAAAACATGTTTTCAGGTTTTTTCCTTTTTCAACCCCTCAGAGGGTAAAAACGGGTTAAGCACTTTTTCGCGAATTCCGTCATATCTCTTAGGAGTGATAAGACATCGGGTTGGTTTATACTTCCTCGTGCTTTCTTTATATATATCTAAAAACCCATTTCAGGATTTTTGGATATTCAACCCCAAAGTGGGTGCGAGGGGTTTGCATATGTTTTCACAAATTCTTACATATTTCTTAGTTCTAATGAGATATCGAATTCATTTTTACTTCCTAAGGCTTCCTACATAATCGTCAAAAAGTCGATTTCAGGATGTTTGTTATTCAACTCCAATAGGACGTATGGCTTTTGACATATTTCTCAGGATTGATGAGATATTAGATTGATTTGTACTTCCACAGACTTTTTATATAATCGCCTACAAACGCATTTCCGATTTCATGTAATGGCCCAAAACCAAATCACGAAAAACCTTCTAATGGCGTAACAACTGATATTATACTAGGACTAGACCTCGTCCCGCAGTATGACCCAATTATGTAATTCATGTTTTATGTGGCAGCGGCGTAAGTATTCTAGCGCGACCCCATTTTAACCGCTTCCCGAACTTTTTTTTATGTTTTCAGTCACATAGTAACCTACACCGCATCTCAGAATTAAACTCGTTCCGAACTTCTACCCAAAAAATAATAAAGTTGCGCCCAGACTGTTGGCAGATTTTTTTATAGGGTACGAGGGTGGGGGGTGTTTTTCCTATCTACAGAATGCCTTAAGCTAGAAAGTTGAAACTTGATGGGTGTATGTAGATCTACTAGTTAAGCAATTTCGTACAAAAAAACTTCAAATATCCATTGGCGTACAAGTGGGGCAAAAGAAATGATAAACGAAAATGTAATGTATATATTTTCACGAATTTCATCATATTTTTTCCTAAATATTAAATTAATGTTTATTCTACGGATTCCTCACATAAATGCCTAGAAAGCATTTTCAGGATTTTTGATATTCGACCACTAGGGTGGTGTAATGGGGTTGTACATGGTACATTTCCACGAATTCTGATATATCCCTTAGGTCTGATTAGACATTGAATATCTTTTCACTTTCACTGGCCTGCGTAATAATCGCCTAAAACCTGTTATAAAGTTCTTTCCTTTTTCAACCCCTGAGAGGGCATAATTCATAAGAAATTGAATTGGTTTTTACTTTTTAGCGCTATCTTCATATTTATCTATTAACTCCTTTCAGGAATATTCAACCATATTCAAGTGGGTGTTAGGAGGTTGCACATGTTTTCACAAATTCCTACATATTGCTTAGATTTGATGGGATATCGACTTCATTTTTACTTCCTAAGGCTTCCAATATAATCGCCAAAAGTCAATTTTAGTATTTTTAGATATTCAACCCTAAGGAGTTGTATACTTTTCTCAGATGCGAAATTTTTTTTTTTACGTTTGAATGAGATATTAGATCGCTTTTCACTTCTACAGTCTTTTTACATAATCGCATACAAACCCATTTTTCAATTTTTGGATATTCAACCCCCAAGGGTTTGCATATGCTTTCACAAGTTTGACATCCATTAGTTCTGATGAGATATAGATTTTCACGATTTTTCGAATTTCAAAAACCAAGGGGTGTGAAGCGTTTCCTTACGTTTTTACAAATTTTTAAAATTCCTAGTGTCTGATGAGATAAAAAATTGCTTCTTATGAAATCAGCTAAAAACTGTTTCACACTTTTTTCGAAATTCAACCCCCAAGTGAATGTAATCGGTTTGTATACGTTTTAACAATTCGTCATATCTCTTAAGTCTGATAAGGCAGCAAATTCGTTTCTACTTCTATGGGCTTTTAGTGTACATAATATACCGAAATTCGAATAGTCTACAGGGGCTTGTGAACGCAGTATTGATTACAGTGACAGGATTAATCGCAATTATGAATATATAGGTACTTTAATATGATGAACAAATTAGTAACATTAATTACTCTTTTTATCAATATTAGGAATTCGTTCATCATATTATACTGACAGTGATACAGTTAAGAGTAATAATGAATCAGTACTTTAATACGAATTATTGTTTTCATTAATGTTATGAACTCGTTCATTGTAACAATGAATTTTTTTATCATTTCTGTTATTGTGTGAGTGACTAAAGCAGACCTTTTGAACGGACGGTTTTGCATAATATTAATAAATACTTGCATCGGTTCAAAAACAATAATTTTTTCATTATTGTGATGTAGATTTTAATTGGTTGGATGTACCCTTTTTGTTCGGTGTATGGACTTAATAATATTATTTGTTTAATTTAGACAAAGTTTCGACACACACATCACAAAGTGTCGACACACGCTCTATGATTAAGTCCACCTCACTTTGCCTACTGGACTTAGTGCTGTGTATCTCTAGCTATTGGCGAAGCGGACGACATGAAGCTGTTATCCACCTGATGACATGCACTAATTTTTCATTATTTTTAAAGAATTTGGGACTTAACACACTTTACGTCTAATGTGCTGTAATCCGGTCTGAAATTTTAAAAATTGTACCGTCTTAAATTTGATATCATATGTTAACAATTTCGGATAATTGGTCGGAATTTTGCTTTAAGAAAATGGGTAAGTCCTCGGTAGCTAAAACATTACGTTGAAATAGATCCTGATTCTAAGTATAAGTCGGAAATTGTGTATGGCAACTTTATTGAGCGGCAGTAAAACATTGCCGATACAAGTTCGATTTCCAGCAAAATACTCAAGTCCTTCGAAAAAGGGAACCTTTTAGCAGCACATCTTCAGATCGAAGGGTATTAAATTGCGGAAAATAGTGGGAAAAACATGAAATTTAAACGACTATTGGGTGAAGTATCTACCGACCTCGTTCGCAAAACATCCTTAACGTAGCGTTCTTCTGGTAAATCTACCGCAAGCGAATCCTTTCCTTAGAAACGCACTAAACAGCATACACAAGTGCAGTTGATTTGCAATTTTCCTTCCCGCGAAGCCGAGAATTTGTGTACCTTGTAAAAGATTTACCTTGGCAAAAAAGTTCCGATAGAATTTTGTTTGCGCTTCCACGGAGGAGCAATCTTTCCGGAATGTTTTCCAACTGAATTCCGGTTTGTTGGCGACATAAATCGATTTGTAAGTCAGATGAAAAGCGATTTTCATCCATAAAATCAAAGTCAATAGTGGAACAAGAAGCGGTGTTTTTGGTTGCACGATTGCAGGCGGAAAATGTGCCATAAATTGCCAAATGATTGCAATAATTCGGTGAGTGAGATGAATTTGTACAACAACTGTGAGATGTGGATTTATTGGATTTCAGGCCCATTCTCCAGAAGGTTTTTAATTGTCGGCCTTTAAATAGCTAGAAACACAGCTGAATTCTTGTAACTCAATTGTATTGTTAATTCCACGAAAGTAGCAAAATCCACCAGATTCAATACATCAGCTTTCGAGAACACTATGAAAATTATTGTTTTGAAGCAGACGCATCAAGCGACGTTCAATTCAGGGAAAAGTAATTACATCCTCAAGGAGATTATGACACTCTCTCGAAAAAAATTGGAGAAAAATTCACGCAGAGAACACGATTATTTGGGCATTGTCTAAGACGCTCTCTGAAAATAAAATCAACAGAATTCCTTTAAAGCACTTGCCACGTTAATTCGGCGAAAGGCGCGATACAAATTCTTCAAGTTTTTCAGTTCTTTAGATCAATTTTTTAAACTTGTAGCAGACGCATGAAGCGACGTTCTATTTTTTGGACCACTTACATCGAGATACGGAGGTACTTAATGGTATAGTTCTAAAGAGAGTGATAGTACCCAGGTTGGCACCGTGTAACAGACGCAAGAAGTGACGTTCTATGCAGGTAATTCAAAGATACAGACGAGAGGCGAAGAGGATGTAGGGATGAAGAGTAAGTGGAAAAGTATCTTAAAGACAGAAAAAATTAATATTGGTCGCAACTCATATCCATTCTGAATAAAATTCATAGCAATTGTTGTAAATTGGGCCGAAAAGCGGTTCTAACAATCGATCACATTATTTATCTGATTTCGATGTAAAGCATTCATTGTATTAGTTCACTTTCCCTTCATTACACACCCCACAAGAATTGACAAATCGATCAATAGGTTGAAAATAATACACAACATTGTGTTCAGGTGAACCGGAGTGGATGGATAAGAATGTCGAAATTGGAGCTGTAATTCATCCTGTGGCTTGTAATAATTGTGCTCTGATTTATTGCCATTGTAATGCTTCTAAAATGCTGTACCTAGGTGTGGTGTCCGTCGCTTTAACCATTTATTGTCTGTCAGTTCAGGACTCTAGTCGTGTTAATTCTGAGTAATTTGATGTTAGTAGTAATTTAATTTGTGTATTGGTCATAACTTTCATGTCCCAATTCTCATAGTTCATGGTACCACATTTAATTGGGAATAGCAATGTGAGACTCAGTGTTCCTGGATTATAAGTAGCTCAAGCTTCCTTTCAAGGATACGACTATACATTTTTGTCAAACAGCTTCGTGACCAGGATGGATTCTTTCAAAAGTGAGGGAGTGATTATTCGTTTCCAGGACCAAATCATGCGTGAAGTAAAGCAAGATGTATTGAAAACCAAGCCTTAAATATCCATCAAATCCAATTTTACTTTATTATTTTTTAATAATAAAGTATTGTGATCGACCTGAAATTTCAAAAAAATTTGCTACCCTGAAATTTTGTATTTACACGTTTTAGGACTAGTAAACACCAAAAAAGCAAAAAAAAATGTCCGTCTGTCCGCCGTATACGCCGTATGCCGTACGCCGTACGCAAAATCGTTTGAAGGCGCGTAGCTCCCAAACCCGTTGAGGTATTAAGTTGAAATTTTTATGGTGAGTACATTGGGTGAACCCCTACGGATGGTAGGTTTTAAGGGGGTGGGGGTGTAAGGCGGATGAAAGGGGAGCGTTTTAGACGAAAAATTTTGGTTTCCAGATCTCAGGAACCACTTATGCTAGGAAGCTGAAACTTGGAACTTATGTAGTACTATGATAGTGGACTCATTTGCAAAAAAATTATCGATAAGGGTTGAGGGGTGTGGAAGTGGGGGGGAAAACAATGAGTCCAAAACGCCAGACAGCCGGGATTGAAACATTCTAAAATCCATATCTCCTGAACGATTGATGACAGTAAATTGAAACTTTGTGGTTGCCCTTAGGGATACTTGAAAATTAGACAAGGGCTAAAATTTTTATAGGGGGGGTGGTGGGGTGTAGGGTTGGGGGGTAAAAAACTTTGGATTACAAAATCCTCCAAACCAATTACACCAGGAAGATAAAATTTTGTTTCTGTATATAGGATCACAAAAGGAGTCTAATGAATGTAAATTTTTTAAGGGGGGAGGTGGAGCACGAAAGTGGGGGGATAGCAATTTCTCAAAAAATTTCATTTTTATATCTCAGAAACCGTATCAGATATGATCTTGAAAATTTTTCAGGAGTTGGGGTCGGTAAACTTCTAGTAGGGAAAAAAATGTTGGTGGTGGGGGTGTTCTGATTTTTATTTCTCGAAAACTGTAATGAGTAGGAAGCTAAAAACTTAGGATTATATAGAACCACTATAGAGACATAAAATTTCTTATAGGGGTAGCAAGGTACGGGGGTGAGGGGTGGTTTTATATATCTCAGAAACGACTTATGCTAGAAAGTTGAAAGTTAGTACGTATATGTAGATGTGCTATTAGAGTAACTAAAGCAAGAAAAAAGTTCAGATTTTTATTGGCGTTCAGAGGTTGAGTAAAAAAAATGTCCGTGAATCCACATTTTCATAAACTTCGTTAAAACTTTTAGACATGTCGAGCTATCAAAGCAATTTTACTTATACGGGCTATTTATATTAGCGCCTAATAACAATCTTAAAATTTTTCGATATCCAACCCCAAAGGGGGTGTAAAGTGGTTGTGTACATATTCACGAATTCTTATATATTCCTAAGGTATATTGAGATTTGGAATTCACTTTTACTTCTATAAGCTTTAAACGTAGTCGGGGAAAACCCGATTTAAGTATTTTTCTCTATTAAACCCCCTGGGGGTATTGTTCAAGATTTCACAGATTCCGAAAATCTCTTAGGTTTAATGTGATCGAATTCGCTTTTACTACTATGAATTATTCTATTGATAAAAAAAATACGTAAATAAATAAAACAAATCTGCCAACAGTAACCTACACAGCATCTCATCATTAAACACGTTTCGGACTTCTACCCATAAAATAATAAAGTTGCGCTCAGACTGTTGGCAGATTTTTTACATCCGGAAGAAACAGAAATCTTAGGGTGATATTTAGATAACTTCACCGAAGAATGCAAAATTTTAGGATGCCACAAGGGAGCGTTCTTGAACCTTTGCTGTTTTACTTTATTATTTCAATAATGCAGTCTTGTGATCGATTTTTAAAAAAAAAAAATTTGCTACCCTCAAATTTTTTTTTCACGTTTCATCATTAGTAGATACGAAAAAATAAAAAAAAAATTCCAGTCCGTCTGTCCGTCTGTCCGCCGTACGTCGACTGCTGTACGCAAAATTGTTTGAAGGCTCGTAGCACCCAAACCCTTTGAGCTATTTAGTTGATTTTCGTGGGTAGACTGGGTAGGCCCCTTGAAGTGACCAAATTCTGAGAGGTGGCGGTGTGAGAGGGGAGGTGGGGGAAGCGTTTTAGACGGAACATTTAGGTTTGTAGATCTCAGCAACCGCTTATGCTACGAAGCTGAAACTTGGAATTTATATAGAACTTCAATAGTGGACTCATTTGCAAAAAAATTGCTAACATCGATGAAGGAGTGAAGGAGTGGGGGAAAAATAATGCGTCCGAGACGTTCGAAAGCCGAGATTGAGACATTCTAAAATCCATATCTCCTAAACGGTTAATGTCACGAAATTAAAACTTAATGAACATCTGTAGGTATACTAGGAGAATAGATCGAGAACAAACTTTTGAGTGGGGGCACTGGCGTACGGGGGTGGAAGGTGAACAATTTTAGATTACATATCTCACGAACCAATTTCAAACAAAAATAAACAAAAATAAAATTCGGTTTCTGTATAAAGGTTGACAAATAAAGTTTGATGAAAGTAAAATTTTTTTAGAGGGAGCTGGAGCATGGAAGTGGAGGGGATAAAATTCTTTAAAAAAAATCACGTCTCATATCTCAAGAACAGTGTAAGATAGATGCTTCGAATTTTTAACAGAAGTAGGGCTAAGAGACGCCTAACAGAAAAAAAAGGTTTGGTCGTGTGGGTGTAGAGGGTGAGGGTGGGGGAGAGTGAAAGAGAAAAATTATAAGGTTGTTATGGTACGGGGGTGGGTTGTTTTTCCTATCTATAGAACGGCTTATGCTAGAAAGTTGAAACTCGGCATGTATATGTAAATCAACTAGAAAAGTAATTTAGATAAAAAAAATTTTAAATATCCATTGGCGTTCGGAAGGGGGGCGAAGAGAATGATCAATGAAAATGGAATGCATATAGTTTCACGATTTTCGTCATACTACTAGATATGACAAACATCGTGAATATATGAAATCTTCCCAAATATTGAATTCATTTTTATTCTACGGCTTCTTCTACCTAGAAAGCGTTTTTAAAATTTTTTGAAATTCGACCCTTTTTCACGAATTCTGCCATATCCCCAAGGTCTGATCGATATCGAATATCTTTTCACTTTCATGGGCTTGCGTAATAATCGCCTAAAACTCGTTTTCAAGTTTTTTCCTTTTCAGCCCCTAAGAGGGTATAAAAGGGTTGAACACGTTTTCACGAATTTCGTCATATATTTTAGAAGTGATAAAAAATTGAATTGGTTTTTACTTTCTCGTATTGTCTTCATATCTATCAACTAACTCCTTTCAAGATTTTTGGATATTCAACCTCTAAGTGGGTGTAAGGAGATTGCATATCTGATGATATATCGAATTCATTTTTACTTTCTAAGGTTTCCTATATAAGCGCCAAAAAGTCAATTTCAGGAATTTTAGATATTCAATCCTAAGGGGTGTAAGGGGGTTGTATGCTTTTCAAAGCTTCGCCATATTTCTTAGGTTTGATGAGATATTAGATCGCTTTTCACTTTCACAGACTTTTTATATAATCGCCTAGAAACACATTTCGCCATTTTTCGTTATACAACCCCCAAGGGTTTGCATATGTTTTCACAATTTTTGCCATCCCTATGTTCTGATTAGATATAAAATTGATTATTACGGCATTTGATGTAATGACTTAAAAACCATATTCACGATTTTTCGAATTTCAAGAACCAAGAGGGTGTGAAGGGTTTGCTTACGTTGTAACAAATTTTTCAAAATCACTCGTGTCTCATGAGATATCAAGTTGCTTCTTATGAAATCGTCTAAAAACCTGTTTCACAATTTTTTCGAAATTAAAACCCAAGTGCAAGTAATGGGTTTGTAAACGTTTTAACAATTCGTCATATCTCTTAAGTCGGATAAGGCAAAAAATTCGTTTTTACTTCTATGGGCTTTTAGTGTACATAATATACCGAAATTCGAATAGTTTGCACTGCCGTTTTGAATGTTTAATCGGCTAAAAATCTCTATTTTAAATATATTTATTTTGAGAACAAAATTAAATTTCCAAGAAATCTAATAATCTCGAAACAACTGATGATATACTCCGACTTTGACCGCTCCCGAACTTTGACCCGAAAAATAATAAAGTTTCGCCCAGACCATTGGCAAATTTTTTTCTGACAGATGTCTGCCCGTTAATGGATAAAACTCTTGTCTTCCCTAGTCCATCGGCATATCGACGATCGAGTCCACTATCCTACTTCTTGCTCGGCATAGTACAGAAGCAGCAAGCTAAGATATTGCAGCACGGTGGATTAGATTCAAATCCGTAGTTTTAAATATCCGGCATATAGTCCTGCAATTTGAATAATCATTGAAGGAGTAGGTTATTCTTGCTAATGGTTCAAATCACTATGATGAGAGCTTCTTTCATTTCCTTATAACAACGCAGTGGTTTCGATGTCGACATTCACAGCTGGATAAAGGTACAGTTGTTCAGGTCCTTATCGCCATATTCCAAAAGTGTACTAATTCATCTCCATCAATATTCCCAAAAACCTTAAACCGATTTGTACGGACATTTTTCTAGCCTTATTCTTTTGACCACGTTGGGGACTAGCTTATTTTGTCTGATGATCTTGATGAAACGATTCTGCTTTCAATAATTTTTTTTGTCCTATCCCATCGTTTTTTGTTGCACCTTATTACCTGTATCTATAAATTGGTGAAAAATTTGTCACTTCTTGAAAAAGATGGATGAATATTTTTTTTGAACCAAAAACTGCAGGGAAAAGTGAACACAGCACAAGTTTAGGAAAAGATTCTTGCCATTCGTTGCATTTTTTATGCTTCCAGATCCTTACTTTCGAGTCCCAAACCACGCCTAGATTGTCCACTTTAAATTCACGCTTAAACCTATACATGAGAAGTAAGAGGTTGAATGACCACTTATTCAAGAAATGGACAAAATCACTTTTAATTGATTATACCCTTAAAAATTTTCAAGATTACAAAAAGTCGTATGTGCTCTTCTTGATAATAAACCGATACGTCTTTCTCGATTCTGTCGATTTTTCTAAATGTAGCATGCGACCTTATACTCCTCAAGTCCAGAAACATTTTGGGACAAAAGTTGTAAGGAAAACGTTATTTCGGACAAATAATCCAGCACTGACGGGTTATGCCAAAAATTTGAACTCGGCACATATACAGAATTTGAAGCCGTTGAGAAAGTGCTTACCAATTTTCACTCTAGGTAAATAGTGAAGGAAAGTCCTCTGAATTGCACATTTTATGATCGGACCTAGTAACTGGTAAGTTAATCCTTTTACATTGTGTTTTTTTAGGAGAAATATGTATTACAGGAATAAACCGTTTTGTTTCATTATTAACAAAGAATTCACAATGAAATTTTTTAATTCATTCCGAGGAAGTGTTTTCTCAAAGCTTTATATTTGGATAAAGGTTTCATTTCAAAAGTATAAAATTTTGTAATCCAGAAATGGGTAACTTCGTGAAACAGAACTTAACTGTCCAAAGAAAACGAATACTTCAATTTCCGCTGTATAATTCTACATTTCTTTCTGGACATGAGTGAATTTATGGCAGCTTCTTCTTAAATTAAAAAAATTCTTTCTTGTTCAGTTTTCAAAAACAGTCATATTTTCTAACTTCAAGAATTTTTTGATTTATGGGCAACGGGCTCCTATACAACAATATTTAGGGGCAAGACTATGGCTCAGTACCCACCAAACATTATAACTCGTATGTAACTTGTCGGCAAGCAAAACCCTTGCGGCAACAATTGGAAAAGCCTCGAAAATAAGTTATACGACGGACTAAAATGCTTCTTGCCGGTAAGGTACAAATGGCAACTCAAACGCAAGTTGCCTGATTATCGCTTTGAGCAAGGGTAGTTTATCAGTTCCCTTGCTCAAAACGATAATTTGGTAAATAACTTCTAAGTGGCGATTTTAGACTTGCCGGCAAGAATTCTTGGCGGCAAGTCCAAAATTAATTTTACTCACCGGTTATTAAAAATCACTTTCACTCGTACCAAAAAATGCAATAAATAATACAATAGTTAGCACTCACAAGTGTTCTTTCTGACTGATGCACAACTAATAAATACCATTTCCATTTTCCATTGGCGAAAAGCGTGCCATTTCTAAGGGTTAAAAAAATGTTATCCTTAGAAATTGCAATCTTTTTGCTAAATGCTTCCAAAAAGAAGAAGAATTTTTAAATCATTGTTTGTGGCAATTCCAATTCTATGAAAGAGCGAGCTGATCGCAAACCCTCGCCAATATGTTTGCTGGGTAGTTTAAGTCAAAGTTTACTCGATCTTATGACCTAAAAATAGTAGTAGCAGTGAGCATACCAAACCAACTTTTGTCTCTTGCTCAAGCTGCTATCCAATATCAAAATATTTTCCAAAGAAAATATACGACGTCATAGAAACTTTATTCCGAAATCATGAATTCTGTTAGGTGAGAAAAACATTTTTTTTTTCAATTTTTTTTTAATATTATGCCGACATTTTACAAATCACCAAATGGTTGCTTTATTTTTAGAAAGCCTATTCCACATGCCCGTATCTGTATAAACTCTGAAAGTCTATAGCTACATATCCTGTAATGGCTATTGCTTTTTCTGACTCAATTTAACTAGATGCTATTCACGACTAAATTAAATCCCTCTTCACACTTTCGTGTAATAATTGTACTTAAAAGAACGGACCGATTACATTTTTTTGGTAATTTATAATATATTAAAAAAAACACTTTATTAATTTTTATTCGAGAAACAGCGTAAAGACTGCTCATGTTCGTTACGAGAACAAAATCTCGAATAAAAATTTTAAAAATATTTTGTTATTGGGAAAGAATTGAATATTTTTTTATCCGTCGGGCCGGATTTGAACCACCAACGAGCTAGAAAAAGTGAGCAATAAATAAATATCAAACGTAAATTTAAAAAAAAATTAAGCCACATTTGATTGGAAATTTTATGGATTGGCGGAATACAGATTAAGAGCAAGTGCCCCTTCCTGGCCAAAAGACCCGATTCTTGTTCGATTCTTTTCTAGATTTCGAGATTTAATATTCGTAAGGACTGTCTTAATTTCACACGATAATTAAATCTCGAATTAAAATTAATGAGGTTTTTTTTTAAACAATCTAAACATTTTTGATCCGTCGAACCGGATTTCAACCGCCAGAACAAGTGAGCAATAAATTACTATCAAACCTAAATTGGAAAAAAAAATTAGCCACATTTGATTGGAAATTGGAAATTTTACGAATTGGCGGAATACAGATTAGAAGAAAGTGCCCATTCCTGCCCAAACGACTCGATTCTTGTTCGATTCTTTTCTAGATTTCAAAATTTACTAGTCGTAAGGACTGTCTAAAATCCAAACGATAATTAAATCTCCAATTAGAATTAATAAGTGTTTTTTTTTTAAACAATCTAAATATTTTTGATCCGTCGAACCGGATTTCAACCGCCAGAACAAATGAGCAATGAATTAATATCAAACCTAAATTGAAAAAAAAATTAAGCCATATTTGATCGGAAATTTTACGGATTGGCGGAATACAGATTAGAAGCAAGTGCCCCTTCCTGCCCAAAAGACCCGATTCTTGTTCGATTCTTTTCTAGATTTCTAGATTTATTAATCGTAAGGACTGTCTAAATTCCACACAATAATTAAATCTCGAATTAAAATTAATAAGTGTTTTTTTTTTAATAGCCTAAACATTTTTGATCCGTCGAACCGGATTTCAACCGCCAGAACAAGTGAGCAATAAATTACTATCAAACCTAAATTGGAAAAAAAATTTAGCCACATTTGATTGGAAATTGAAAATATTACGAATTGGCGGAATACAGATTAGAAGCAAGTACCCCTTCCTGCCAAACGACCCGATTCTTGTTCGATTCTTTTCTAGATTTCGAAATTTAATAGTCGTAAGGACTCTCTAAATTCCATACGATAAATAAATCTCCAATTAAAATTAATAAGTGTTTTTTTTTTTTGAAAACAATTTAAACATTTTTGATCCGTCGATCCAGATTTTAACCGCCAACCTATACAAGCAAGAAGAAGTGAGCAATAAATTCAAGAGCCTGAATAGCAAAAAAAATTAGGCACATTTTATTGAAAATTGGCAATTTTAGTGATTGGTAAAATACAGGAGCAAAGTGCTCCTTCTTGCGCGCTCTAAGAGGACCTTCGGTTACGGGGCAGAATCTGGTTTGTGACCGATAACTTGGAGTCTACGAAATATTTAAAGCTGGTTTGGGAACAGGATTATGCATTGAAAATCTTTTACAAAATTTAAATTAATTTAATATTATGAGAAAATAGTCGGCTGCAGAGTGGAAAGAAATTTGTAGATTAGAAATGAGAAAAGTTTTAAAAGCTGCTTAAATTTTTAACTGACCCTCGCTGACTATACCGGACTTTAAAATTAACTTGTCTAAAGTTTTAAAAGAATTTTGTTTTATTTTAAAAACAAATATTAGTTAGGTAAAACTCGTGCAGTTCCAGTCGGTAGTTTTCACCAACATTGTTTAAAACTTGTGCCATAATTCGCTTGGCTGAAACTTTTGAACTGGTGCGGAAAACTATTTTCACACAGCAAGGTGCTTTCTTTTAGATATTTTCCATTCACGCCATTAATTCTGAATTAAAGTGATTTTCCTGAAAATATATTCAAATTGCTAAGGATCCGTTTATCTTCGCTTACGGACATATTCACAAAACATGTGTGTATCAGATCCAATTACTGTAATAGGCGTGATCCTACCTAACTTATCTTTTTTTTCATATCCTTATATCCTTTAGTAGCTTCTCATTATTCGGTACAGTGTACGGCGTACATTCCCGGTAGAATTTTCCGTCGAATACATTCCAAAAGGACGAAGATAATATCTTTTCTGCTAAGATGATTTCTCGTCCTTTAGTTAAGGGTGGATTTTCTTATTAATTTCGTTTGATGGTTGAATGCATTCGTTTAATGTAAATTAAAAGATCCGTAGAATCGTCATGACGATACGGTTCAGTGATGCGGAATCGGATAATCTTCCATCGCGATATCAAAACATGAAATAAGGTAATTCGGTTTATTGGAAGACTAATAAAAGGATTTATGTTGTTTCGGTGGTGAAGGGAATTTCCGATTGGAAAAAAAATTGGGTAAATTGGGTGCTTGGGAAATGTTTATCTGCGCTTTTTGCTTCTTTTTTTTGCGAGTTTGGAAAAGTTTTTCTTTAATGTATCTATTGGCATTGATGGCAATTGTAATAGCTACAAATATTTATGAAAAAGTTTCCTCAATTCAAAGTAAATGTTGCTAGAAAGTTTATTAAAAGTTTTTTTCCTTTTTTAAAATGACCGATAACTTTTGAAGTAGTTAAGTTTTGAGAGCGAGTTACTTGAAATGTTTATGTGTTTGTAATTAAATTCGGTTTTTGAAATTTAATAATGGTTTGGAAAGAGTCCTTGAAGTTTCCCGATAGAATTTTTACATTTAGGATTGATACACTAAAAGACACTACTAAGACTGGACCCAAATTTTGTTGAGATTAAAAAGTATTTTTGGTACGAGAAGGAGAAAATCTACATTAAACGTAGAAAATTAAAAATATGCAGAGCTCTGTCCAGCTATCCCTCTGTCTATCTGTTCGTCTGTCCGTTTATCCACCTGTCCATCTGTTTGTTTGTCCGTCTGTCAGTCTGTTCGTCTGCTCGTTTCTCCGTCTATCCGCCTGTACGATTGTGCATCCACCGTCTGTCCGTCTGTTCGTCTGTCCGTCTATCCACCTGTCCATTTGTTTGTTTGTCCGTCTGCCCGTCTGTCAGTCTATTCGTCTGCTCGTTTGTCCGTCTATCCGCCTGTACGATTGTCCATCCACCGTCTGTCCGTCTGTTCGTCTGTCCGTTTATCCACCTGTCCATCTGTTTATTTGTCCGCCTGCCTGTCTGTCAGTCTGTTCGTCTGTCCGCCTATCCGCCTGTACGATTGTACATCCACCGTCTGTCCGTCTGTTCGTCTGTCCGTCTATCTACCTGTCCATTTGTTTGTTTGTCCGTCTGCTCGTCTGTCAGTCTGTTCGTCTGCTCGTTTGTCATTCTATCCGCATGTACGATTGCGCATCCACCGTCTGTCCGTCTGTTTGTCTGTCCGTTTATCCACCTGCCCATCTGTTTGTTTGTCCGTCTGCCCGTCTGTCAGTGTTCGTCTGCTCGTTTGTCCGTCGATTGTGCATCCACCATCTGTCCGTCTGTCCGTCTATCCACCTGTCCATTTGATTGTTTGTCCGTCTGCCCGTCTGTCAGTCTGTTCGTCTGCTCGTCTGTCCGTCTATCCGTCTGTACGATTGTCCATCAACCGTCTGTTCGTCTATCCACCTGTCCATTTGTTTGTTTGTCCGTCTGCCCGTCTGTCATTGTCCATCAACCGTCGATTGTCCATCAACCGTCTGTCCGTCTATTCGTTTGTCCGTCTATCCACCTGTCCATTTGTTTGTTTGTCCGTCTGCCCGTCTGTCATTGTCCATCAACCGTCGATTGTCCATCAACCGTCTGTCCATCTATTCGTCTGTCCGTCTATCCATCTGTCCATTTGTTTGTTTGTCCGTCTGCTCGTCCATCAGTCTGTTCGTTTGCCCGTCTGTCCGTCTATCCGCCTGTACGATTATCCATCTACCCTCTGTTCGTCTGTTCATTTATCCGTCTCTCCGTCAGTCTAGCAGTCTGTCTATCAATCTGTCCATCTGTTATAGCTGCTGAAACTCATTGTTATCCTTTTTGAGGAGTAACCCACCTCCTTTTCCTAAAACCGCTTTTTTCGGCACATGAGATTTAGAATTCATACAATGAGCCGGACTAGTTTGCATTTTTTATGGTCCTGGAAAACCTTGGCGAGCTCTTTACCAGTGTTTCTAAATAATTGGACAGCGGGAAAAAATGTGTACCGCGACGGATATACATCTGTCTAACCCCTGACTAAAACCTGAATATTTCAGTCTTGTGGCTCAGTTGAATTTTTCCGAGCAAATTTGTCTATAGCTACTATTCTCTAACTCTTTATATAATTTTATAATGAACGTGATTCCGTAGTTTTCTGCGAGATTTCTTGATTAAAAAATCGACTGTAGTGAAAAGCGATTAAGAATCACTGCTTTATCTTTTTCTCGCTTGCTTCTTAAATGGGAATGTGAGTTTGCACCTGTCTCTGAAGGTTAAATATATCACGGTTGAATGTTTCCCTTCCGCCGTTTCTTGAATTTCTTAACCCATCCGCCGTTTTTTGATCTCTTAACCGCTCCGCCGTTTTTTAAATTTCTTAAACCCTCCGTCATTTCTAGAATCTCTTAACCCCTCCACCATTTCTTGAATTTCAACCGCCCTGGGCCGTTTCTTGAATTTCTTAACCCCCTCCGCCATTTTTTGAATCTCTGAAACCCTCCACCATTTATTGAATCTCTCAACCCTTCCGCCATGTATTGAATTTCAATCCCCCTCCGCCGTTTCTTGAATTTCTTAGCCCCCTCCGCCGTTTTTTGATTCTATTAACCCCTCCGCAGTTTTTTGAATTTCTTAACCCCTCCGCCGTTTCTTTAATATGTTAACACCTCCACCATTTCTTGAATCGCTTAACCCCTCCGCCATTTCTTGAATCTCTTAACCTTACCGCCATTTCTTGAATATGAAACTCCCTCGGCCGTTTCTTGAATTTCTAAACTCCTCCGATCTTTTTTGAGTTTCTTATCAGCTTCGCCGTTTCTTTAATCTCTTAACACCTCCGTCATTTCTTGAATCTCTTAACCCCTCCGCCATTTCTTGAATTTCAATCCCTCTCGGTAATTTCTTGAATTTCTTAACCCCTCCGCCGTTTCTTTAATATGTTAACACCTCCGCCAGTTCTTGAATCGCTTAACCCCTCCGCCATTTCTTGAATCGCTTAACCCCTCCGCCATTTCTTGAATCTCTTAACCTTACCGCCATTTCTTGAATGTGAAACTCCCTCGGCCGTTTCTTGAATTTCTAAACTCCTCCGATCTTTTTTGAGTTTCTTATCACCTCCGCCGTTTCTTTAATCTCTTAACCCCTCCGTCATGTCTTGGATCTCTTAACTTCTCCGCAATTTCTTAAATTTCACCACCCTCGGCCGTTTCTTGAATCTCTTAACCCCGTTTCTTGAATCTCTTAACCACTCCGTCATTTCTTCAATCTCTTAACCCCTCCACCATTTCTTGAATTTCAACCGCCCTGGGCCGTTTCTTGAATTTCTTAACCCCCTCCGCCATTTTTTGAATCTCTGAAACCCTCCACCATTTATTGAATCTCTCAACCCTTCCGCCATGTATTGAATTTCAATCCCCCTCCGCCGTTTCTTGAATTTCTTAGCCCCCTCCGCCGTTTTTTGATTCTATTAACCCCTCCGCAGTTTTTTGAATTTCTTAACCCCTCCGCCGTTTCTTTAATATGTTAACACCTCCACCATTTCTTGAATCGCTTAACCCCTCCGCCATTTCTTGAATCTCTTAACCTTACCGCCATTTCTTGAATATGAAACTCCCTCGGCCGTTTCTTGAATTTCTAAACTCCTCCGATCTTTTTTGAGTTTGTTATCACCTCCGCCGTTTCTTTAATCTCTTAACCCCTCCGTCATGTCTTGAATCTCTTAACCCCTCCGCCATTTCTTGAATTTCAATCCCTCTCGGTAATTTCTTGAATTTCTTAACCCCTCCGCCGTTTCTTTAATATGTTAACACCTCCGCCAGTTCTTGAATCGCTTAACCCCTCCGCCATTTCTTGAATCACTTAACCCCTCCGCCATTTCTTGAATCTCTTAACCTTACCGCCATTTCTTGAATGTGAAACTCCCTCGGCCGTTTCTTGAATTTCTAAACTCATCCGATCTTTTTTGAGTTTCTTATCACCTCCGCCGTTTCTTTAATCTCTTAACCCCTCCGTCATGTCTTGAATCTCTTAACTTCTCCGCAATTTCTTAAATTTCAACCATCCTCGGCCGTTTCTTGAATCTCTTAACCCCGTTTCTTGAATCTCTTAACCACTCCGTCATTTCTTCAATCTCATTTCTTGAATTTCAACTCCTCTCGGTTATTTCTTGAAATCCTTAACCTCTCCACCGTTTCTTGAATATGTCAACACCTAAGCCGTTTCTTGAATCTCTTAACCCCTCCACCATTTCTTGAATCTCTTAACCTCTCCGCCATTTCTTGAATGTTAAACTCCCTCGACTGTTTCTATAATTTCTTAACTCCTCCGATGTTTTTTGAGTTTCTTATCACCTCCGCCATTTCTTGAATTTCTTAACCCCTCCGTCATTTCTAAAATTTCTTTACTCCGCCGTCTTTCGGCTTTCTTAACCCCTCCGCCGTCTCTTGAACTTTCCCTCCTTTCTTGAATTTCTTAATCCTCCCGCGGTTTTTTCAAACTCTCAACCCCACAGCCGTTTCATGAATTCCTTAACCCCTCCACTGTTTCTTGAATCTCTTAACCCCTCCGTCGTTTCTTGCATATCTTAACTCCTCTGTCGTTTCTTGAATCTCTTAATGATGAATTTATTAATGTTCTAATGAATAATAGTAACCACTACTCCACACACAAGCTGTATAGCTCATGTGGAGCATAATAACATGTAAACGTATATGGAAAAATAAATTAAAATTAAAATTAAATTAAATCTTAACACCTTCGCAGTTTTTTCTTCAATTAAAAAAGCAGTTTCTTCAATCTCTAAACCCCTCCGCCGTTTCTTGAATTTCTTAATCCCTTCGTTATTTCTTCTTCAATTAAAAAAATCTGCCATCAGTTTGGGCACAACATTATTTTTTTCTGGAACAAGACCAGGAAGCGGTTTAAGTCGAGGTGCAACAGAAGTGCTTACGCCGCAACAAAAATTTTCAAATTTATTTTCGTACAAACAATTGTAATTATTTAACTACGCTTCAAATTAAAAATTTTTAGGGTGAGTTGTCCTTGACATTTAAATATATCCACTTTGCAGAACTAGCTCCCACCTACAACACTTCCCCCGTTAAAAATTATATTTTTAAAATATTCTCCAGTAATACTAACATTCACGTACTAAATTTGAAATTTATAGCAATAGCGGTTTTGGTTTCTATTACCTCGAACCCCCATCCAGAACAAATCCACTTAAAAGTTTTGCTACCAGTGTACCCTAAGTAAAAGTTTCCAGCTGATAAATAAGATAGCTTTTGAAATATGATACCTCTTTTACGGATATTTCTGCCACCCCCTAAACAAATTACATCCTTGGTATTTCTCTCGAATTTCACTTCTATATCAGAAGCGGTTACTGAGATATGCAAAGGTGAAATCTTTGGCTCTCCCGCTTCCCAAATTTAATTAAAAAAATAATTTTTCCTCTTCTCCAAATATATCTGTCCATAATTGTCAAATATTTTAATGTCCTAATTGTCAGGAAGTGAAATTTTAAGGTGTCTTAACTTTGGAAAATTTTGTGAAGCCCCCCTCCCCCGTACGCAAGAATGTCCTTAAACAAATTTTTTTTTTAACACTTCCCTGGCATATCGGCTAGGTAGCTTTCAGATTTCTAGCTTCAGTCCAAACAACCCATTGTTTTAAAATTCTAGCTCTATAATACTTGCAAAATTAACACAACCCCGTAGAATTTATGTAAACAATTCGCATTTCTGTACAGTGACTATGTATATAATTCGGATACTTAATGTCTAGTTGTACGGGAGCTAGGCCTTAAAGTGAATCCAGAGTAATATGAAGTAATGTTAAAACTGTGCAAACACAAGTTAGTAAAATAAGTGCATGGTTCATTTCCTTAATTGAAATTGAACAACCTGCATCCTTCAGATCTTTCTCAAAAAATTGCTTATTGATTTAAGATAATTTACTTTAGAAGAACAGTTGGTTTGCAAACTTTTTGCAGATTGACTCTTCTTCTCATCGCGATAAAAAGCATTTCAGACAATTTGACTGGAAAACAGTTTCCCATAAATTTTCCGCCATATTTCGCACCCTAAATAGCACTCAGTTTTCACTAACTATTTCATAGTACGAACCATCAAGCGAGTTTCTGCTTACTTAAACAGAACCAACTCACTCACAAACTTTTCCGATAACATCATCTGAATAAATTTTCATAGAATTTAACAAACAAATAATTGTGTCCAGGAGGACGGCGTAAATATTTGAATAGCTCCTTATCCAGAATTTTGACAGAATTTTACAACATTTTAAGGAGCATACGTGAAGGTTTTTGGTGAAAAGTCTGGGATGTAGGCGTGCATATGGAATATGTTTGTCATTGTTATTGTATTTTGAATAGATTAAAGCCGACGGCATATGCCTGTTTGGAACATTTTCCGAATCGGAAGTCAACTCGGGAAAAGTGTCTAATATTTGAAAATTATATTAGCAAGAAAATGGAAACATTTTCGTTTTTTTCCTGTTAGGACTAAGTTCCCGAAGGCTCATCGTTAGGAAAAATGTTGTTGGCCATTGTTACGAATCCTTGCTGGAAGCTACATTACATTGGCATGTTAAATTTGTCACATGGGCAGATAAAAGGACATCAATGTGAATGTTGAAATATCGAGATAAAAAACGGATTTTATTTTTAAATACAAACCTAGGGTTCAATTGTAATTCGCAGCACCCTCTATCACATATATTAAAAAAAAGGAAACAGGAAATAAGATAAGGACTTTAAACAAAAAATTGATTGTTGAAAATTGTTGAAGAAATAGTCGGAAAATATGAGTGCAAGCTACTGAAAGTGATGTAAATAGTGAAAATAAAGAGAGAAACATGAAATTATGATCAATTGAATATTTGATTTAGGAAACAATTTATTGAATTTGTTTTTTTTTTTTGCAAGAAAAGACCAATTGTTTTATATTTTTTAACAAAAAATTTTTATTCTAATTCAACTACATAAATCAGTTTTCCTCTTTATTTTTATTATTTCTTTATATATTAAATTTAAATATTAAAGACACTTAAGAAAACTAGATAATATGTATATATAGTTAACGCGACACATATATAACTATCTAACTATTTACTAACTATAAATTGAACTTAATAATAACCAAAAAAAAAACATTTTTTTTAGAAATAGTACCGTGGAAATTTAAAAGATAAGTATGCAAATTCGATCGATCAAATGTTCATTAGTGTCCTCTGTGATTGATTGATTGTCTCTCATTGAAATAACCTGAGCTTGAGGCATTTGGTAAAGAAAATAATATTGAAAAGTTGATGAATAAACTTTTCTTGTTTGAGTGTGGTCACTTTCCAGAGTGACTCGCGTAATAATCTTTGAGAGGACAACGTTTTTATTCTGGAAACGTGACACTTTTTGAGTGAGTAGACTTTAACTTTTGTGTCCTTCTATAATCCAGAAAAAAAGGAAATTTCTCCTATCTAATGTTAGTGTTAGTATTTTTCTCTGTTTGTTCTAATTAATTACTTTTTTCTGTTAAGCATTTCAGGTATATTGTTGAGTTTTAAGGCCGTGTACTGAATTACGAGTTTTTCTTGTGTTGCCGTAGTAACTTAAATTGAATTGTCGTTTGGGAGTTTTTTGAATTTTAAATAAAATTATGCACGTAGCTACGTGAATCCTTTATACAGAACACTGTCCGGAACTTGTATTAGACTGTATGCAACTTTGTCAAATATTTGACAAAAAAATTTGGCAAAAAGTTTTGTCAAATTTTTTTGCCAAATATTTGACAGAAGCCTAATGCAAGCTTAAATATATTTATGTACATAATTTTCGATGCCGAATTTGTTCTTGTTAATTAAGTTGTTTCTGTTAATTTTTTTTTGTTGGGTTTTTGTCTACTACAGGTAACTTTCGGAAAATTCAATATCGGACTGAGAT
The DNA here is from genome assembly GCA_951812415.1 of Beris morrisii. Classification (NCBI taxonomy): domain Eukaryota; kingdom Metazoa; phylum Arthropoda; class Insecta; order Diptera; family Stratiomyidae; genus Beris; species Beris morrisii. The sequence continues at coordinate 100,934,046 of OX638313.1, read as the reverse complement.
GCACGCGATGAACGCGTATAAACTGAAATACCGCCACCTATAGCACTATCAAAATCCGATGTTGTTGTATGCTCGGGCTGAATGATTACTAAGGAATCTTTACCTTGTGTTATTGCTAATGTTGTAGGAGCGCTTATTGTTAAGCCGACTCCACTACCGTCTAATTGAGTTGCTGACGTCAGTCCGGTGGTTTGACCCTTTGTCGAATCTCGTTCGACAAGTCGTTGGCGTAGTAAGCGAATTTTTTCTTCTTTCTGAAATTGAAGAAGAAATAGAATATTAATTCAAATACTGTCGTTACGAATATCGTATAATTTATTTTCAAAGAATCTGATTCGATTAGGCCGCACAAAAAAAAAGATTCATAAAATTCTATTATATTCCTGTCCTTAAAAACGTTTTTTTTACCATACAAAAATCACGACTTCATGCATCCAACTCACATTCGTTCTTGTTAGTTTTAATTTAATTGGTATGCCTTGCGAAACTAGCAGTTTGCGAATTAAATCAAGGAATTAGAATCAACAGTAAATTCAGCCGAATCATTTTTGATTGACGTACTAGTAAAATTTTCAATTTACAAACCTCGCCTTAAATAGAAATTCGGTGATAGATTTTTTTCAGGAAAAAAGAGAATGAAGAAATAAATTGAAAACATTTTTTGTCAAATTACGTCTAGTACTACCAATATGCAAAAAATTTAGCAAAAGATATGACGAATTTGAAAGAGATAAACGATAAAAGGGGAGCTTGTAGGATAAAAAAAAATCAATTTTATGTTTTCGTCTGATTATTAAAATTTATATTTTTTCCTGATAAAACAAGTCCAAAATCGCGACATTTGGATGCAGGGAAGTGCCTAAAAATAAATTTTGAAATTAAAATGCACCCGGCGAGTACGAAGGCCCTTCCTTACATTACCATAACAACTTTCTCTGATGAAATGATTGCTTGTCAGTTTAATTTATTGTCAAATGATAAAAATCAGTGTTGCCATAGTTTTTCTTTATTATTTCAATAATACAGTATTTTTACAAGGTTTAAAAAAATGACTAAAAAAATCACGAAAATTTGTCAACAAAAGATTATAAAAGATATGACGCACAGGTGACATACAGCTTGTAAACAAACTGGTTTCCTGGAAAATCATGTTTTTTGAAACGTTTAGCCCGTTTTCTCGCTAACCGCTTATCAGACTTCATTCATTTTTTTCTGATTTCTTTGTTTTGAATAAAAGAATTAGTTAATCGAAGATTATCAAATTTAAATAACGCAGTACCGAGCTATAGGCCATAAAGAATGGTTCAAAAAGTAGTAATTTTTGAACAGCTGTTACAAGAGAAGCGATTTTTTTAAAATGATTGGATCAAGTAGAAGTACTAACAGGGCTTTACAAATAAAGAAAAAAGTAGAATGATACGATTAGCGATTTAAGAGAAAATGGGTCTCAAAAATTGTCATTTTTTCACTCCCTACAAGCTCGCCTTAAGTATCGCATTTGTTTTTCTAACGTGCACAGATTTATTTTTATTTTCTATTAATTAAAGGTATGAATTTTGCGCGTTTTATGCAGAGCAGATTAAGAAAACTATAATTTCTATTTAATTATTAATATCGTGCTCGTTTCATGTTTCACTGTTTAATTTTCTAACAACAAAATATTTAAGAATATTTGTATGGAATTTTTTACTGGTGACGATTGCCAAAAAGAGAATGTTTATCAAATTATTCCTCTACATTTCACTTTTTAATATATTTTTAATTAACTATTTATCCAGAGCAATGAGCTGCTTTTGTCATGTTACTAGATCAAAAATCTTCGTTTTTTTTCAATTAAATTTCTATACGACTAAATTTTTGCTCTTGATAAGAAATTTATCAATCAGAGCAATGCATTAATTCTGCAAAGATTTTTGTTTGCAGCCCTTATTTGATGAAAATAGAAGAAATACCGAATCTTTGTTTACTTTATGATATTTCCGACACTTTGGGTCTTGGCATTCATATCTACAATTGAAGCCTTTGAAGCAAAAGGGGGTCAACTCATGACCTTATTCTGGCCTTATTACATTAAAATTATTTTATTGATTTTTTATGATTTTATTAAAATTATTAATTACATTATTAAATCATAAGAGGTTCACTGCATCAGCTAAATTTCATTCGAAGGCAATAAGGAGTCAGAAAAGTCAAGCACTTTTATGCTAAAATTAAAATTAAAATATTATTTTTTAAAAAATGAGTTAACCCCTTTTTACGCTAAGGGCTTCATACCGAAAGAATTCGGGTTTACATACTTAACGTTAGGTTTCAATGGAAGCTAAGACTTGACACGAATCAAGAACGATATAAAGTTCCCATACTTTAGTCCTTGATAAACAAAAGGCCAGATGTCGCATTTAATAAAATTATGCCAATCTTAAATAGAACGTGAAAAAGTTTTTTCTTGTTTGTCTTCTTATCTACAAGGACATATGTTATGTATATTTTGAACAGCGCAACTCCAAATTCTAGTCCTGACGATAGTTATACACTGTATGCCATGCTGTCAAATATTTGACTATTTTTTTTTTTTTTGCAACATAATTTTGTCTGCTCTACACAAGGTCTATTTTGACAGAAAATATTTGACTGCATTTATTATCAAAATTTTTTAGTCTAATATTTGACACCATGGCATATTATGTAATACTTGCTTAAGAATCGCAGAGTAGCTGATTCTTTAGTTTCATTGTGTATAGTAATCCAGAGCTCATGTATTTAAATCAATCTCACCCTGAACCCTATCCACAAAATATGGTTCTTAATTTTTGCATTCTGTTCAATAAGTGGCAGATATAATAGTTCACCGGAATCTGATCAAAATATTCACCAAAAGAAAGTAGCTAGGCATTTTTTTTTCCAAAATTTTGATTAACATATTTGAAATTTAATTTATTATAAATTTTGTTTAGTTTTTTAGTTGCATACAAGATAATGAGATAAATTAAGTAGTAAAAGTTAATTAATGTTTTTTTTTAGCTGAATTATTACTTTAATTAGTTTCATTTAGATGAATAAAACTTGTTATAGGTATTTTAAATGTTTTAAATTGTAAATTTTAATTTTTTTAATTTAGTTTAAAATTTCATTTAAAACTTTGTGGCGCTACGGGCTTAGCTTTCCATGTATTTAAACTGTATTGTGGCGCATCGCGAACATTATATTTCATCCTTGTTTTATTTAACTGCGGTTAAGCCTTTTCAGTTTGAGGATTCTTGTAATTTAGGACGTATTCGAATAGTTTGCTTCGTCTTTATAGGTATATTGACACTATACCAGTTTATGAAAAGCTAAGCTAACACATCCAAATAATCAGCTTCTTATTTCATGAATCAGACGTCAAAGTCAAAGTGAAAGTGTAATAAAACAAATTGATGCAAGGTTTTGGCAAATTTCATTGAAGTTTGTGATGAAATCACGTTAAAAAATTATTTTATATTAGCAGAAAAACAGAAATTTTGAGTTTTATTATTCAATACAAAATGTTAAGTCTACTCTCTCTTTGACTTCGTCAGCTGTCTTGGAACAAGTCAAGCTAAGTTAAGACACCAAACACAATTTACTTGGGACCGTAATCTTGAATGCCTGATGTTATAAACTGTTATAATTAAAGATGTACATAGACGAGGACAACTTAAACTTTAAAATATGTCCTTAGTTTTATTGTTGTTGTTTCAGTTATATATTTTTTTAGTTATAATTTTCATTTTGCTAATTATTTTAATCATAAAGTATTGTGACCGACCTGAAATTTTAAAAAAAATTTCTATCCTGAAATTTTGTATTTTCACGTTTTAGGACTAGTAAATCCTATACAAGAAAAATACTTTATTATTTTAAAATAATAAAGTAAAAATCCGTCTGACCACCGTATATGCCGGCTGCAGTACGGAAAAGCGTTTGAAGGTACGTAGCTTACAAAGCCTTTGAGATAGTTTGGTAAAAAATTTTTACGGGGTAGGTTTGGATTAGAATATCTTTCGAACCAATAATACCAGAAAGGTAAAAGTGTGGTCTGTGGAGTCTACCAATTGTCAAATTTATGAGGGAAGAGGTGGAACACGCTAGTGAAGGGCTAGTAATTTTTTGAAAAAAAAAATAAATTTTTTAAATCTCAAAAACCGTACCAAATATGATTTCGAAATTTTAACAGAAGTTAGGGCCAATAGTTCCCTTGCGAGGAAAACATATTGGGGGGTGGGAGTGTAGGGGTGAGGGTAGAAAATTATTTCCAGAATCGCTAAGGAAAGAAACCTAAAAGTTGATGGCTCCAAAGAAGCAGATTTATGACAAGGGAAGCAAGAAACAGGGTTAGTTTTTGTATCTCAATAACGGCTTATAGAGAGTGAATTGTGAGTGATTATAGAGAGTGAAAACCTGGTACATCTAAGTAAATGTACTACAGAAGTAATTAAGGGACCAAAAAATATAGATTTGCATTGGTGTGGGGTGAAAACAAATCCGTCAAAATGTACATGGGTTGTATACGTTTTCACGAATACCGACATATTTCTTAGGTCCAATGAGATGTTGAATTCGCTTTGACTTCGAAGTTTATATATCGCCAACAATTCAATTTAAACATGTTCCGATATGCAGCCCCCAAAAGGGTGTAAGGAAGTTGTGTAAGGATTCACGAATTCCGACAAACATTCGTAGGTAATCAAATCATATTTGCTTTTTACTTCTATGGGCTTTACACACCTACAATTATCTAAAAATTGTTTTCAAGATTTTGCGACTTTCAACCCCCAAGGGGGTATAAAATGACTGACTACGTTTTTTGCGAATTCCAACAGATCTCTTAGATCTGATAATATTTTGAACTGTTTTTATTTTTTCTTGAAATTATGTCACTAAAATTCTCGTAGATACTTTTGATGTGCTAACTAGTTTTAATTTAGCTGACTAAGGGCCGGTTTCACAGTAGAAATTTGAACTGAAGTTTAGTTAAACTTAAACTTAAGAATAATCTGCACTTTAAAGATAACTCGATTTCACGGTAAATAAATATCCTAAGATTAACTAATCTAAAGTTCGCAATTATTGTGAACTAATTTAGCTGAAATTAAGCTTTTTTACATTGGTATGCTCTGGTTTTTCTGTCATTTTATTTCGTTTTAATATTAAGGGCCGTATTATTCACCTCGGGTTATTTTCGCCTTAACCAGCTGTTTACTTATCCGGGGTATTAAATTTAATCACTGGTTAATTTCTCTGGGTATAAAATTATATTATTCACCTCAGGTTAGCGATTTAGTAGGTCGGGTTATCTTAACGGCTGGTTTTCCATTTTTCCATTATTTTTCCAGTCAAATGTCAAGAATTTTATTAATTATTTAAAGAATGTGACATTTTTCTTTTTTGTGCGGATCTGGGAGCAGTACAAACTACGTGTATGATGCACGGTTTACACGTTCAACGAGAACCATCACATTCGATTCTGATACTTTTCTGAGTGTGTGCTTCCGGGTGATTGGATTTTACAGTGCGGACAGTCGATTGAAGGTTTGCATCTCCCAAACCCTTGGAGCTATTGAATTAAAGTTTATTGGTAGGGTAGATTGAGTGGACCCCTTCAAGTGATAAGTTTCTAGTGGAGGGGTGAGGAAGGATGTGGGTGGCGTTTTAGACGCAAAACTTTGGTTCTTATATTTCAGGAGCCACTTATGCTAGGAAGCTGAAATTCGTAACTTACATAGATCTATGATATTGTACCTACTTGCTGGCTTAATTTTTATATGAGTGAAAGGGTTCGGGAGTTCGGAGAAAAACAATGTATCCGAAACGCTTGAAAGCTTAGGTCGAGACATTCTAAAATCCATATCACCTGAACGGTTAATGTCACAAAGTTGAAACTTGATACTTGCTAAACTAGGAACTACGCGAATAGATCGAAAATAATTTTTTGAGAGTGGTCAGTGGCGTGGGTGGGTGGTAAAAAACTTTGCATTGCGAAGTCTCACAAACCAATTAAACCAGAAAAAGGAAATGTGGCTTATGTTTAAAGATGGACAATAGGCTGAAAGTATTTTTCAGGGAGGCGATGGATAAGCATTTTTTTTAAAAAACCACACCTCATATCTCAAGAACTGCATGAGATGGGATCACACAAATAATACGAGACCTAGACCATTTACACTCCTACCTGAAAACTGGAGGGAGATGATGGAAGGAGTGAAAGTGGGGAGCGATAAAATGGAAAAAATTCATTTGGCTTTACAATCCGGTATCGACAGAAAAAGTCTTTGTCGTCGCATATGTCGATGTCGATTCGTTGTGCCATTTTGTATTGGTCATGTTCTTCATCAGAATCACTCCAATTATCCCACAAATGAAATCTTGCTATAACTTCAATCGTGAATAATACAAAATTTGTCAAATCGCCGGTTAAATCCCTGGATATCGTAGTAAACTGGAACTTTTTCACCGGTTAAATTTTTCCCTGGGTAACTTTAATCAATGATTACATAACCAGCGAATCACCGGTTAAAAACCATAACCGGAGGTGAATAATACCAAATCTTTGGAAAAACTGGAATTAACCAGAGGTTATAAATAACCCGAAGTGAATAATACGGCCCTTAAAATTGGAAAGTGGAAAAATAATAAGTTCGTCGAAGCTCTAATTTTATCTAATTTCAGCACTAATTGATAACATATTATTTAAAACTAATTAATTTTGATCGTTTCGTTGACAATCACGGTAATTTAATTGGAGTAGAATCGGTTGACTGTCAAAAACGTTAATCCGAGCTATAAACGGAAGAGCTTCTACCGTTTAGCTTAATCCTAGCATTAGAACAAACTTGAGTTTAACAACCTCTGTGAAACCAATTGTTTGTTTGATCTTAAGTTTAAAGAATATGTGTGATTTAGGGCCGGTTTCACAGTCGAAGCTTAAACCAAAAATTTGGTTTAAACTTAGGAACTTATTCGTTTGTTCCTAAGTTTAAACCAAATTTTTGGTTTAAACTTCGACTGTGAAACCGGCCCTTAAACTTCGACTGTAAAACCGGCCCTAATATATTGAATTATCTGTTCTCTAAATAATAAATTATAAAATGGTATACACAAAAAGAAAAAACTTATAAATTTTGATTGAATTGAACTGTTTTCACTTTAACGGGCTTTCTATATAATCGCATAAAAATCGGTTTCAAAAGTTTTTGATATTCAACCCCCAAAGGGTTAAGTAGATTTTTATCCACTATGTTTTATTGAATTGACAATAAAATTAATTTTTTTAAATAGTTGTGGTTTTTTTTATTTTAGCTTTTAATCTCTTAATTTAATTTATTTGTAAGTATGCTCTTTAAGTTTATTAATATTTTGATGCATTTCCTGAATCATAATTACGACGGAATTTTCAATTGATAAGTTTCGGATTTCTTTAAGCTAAGTTATCTGGTAATTTTACATACCTAGTAACAATTGCAATTCTAATTTTGCTTACTATTGGATTTTCATAGTTGTGATTTTTTAAATTTTTATCATATTTTATTTAGTTGCAAGTTTTGTTTATTCTTAAGTTTAATTTATATCTAACGTTCATTTATTTCTGCTATTTAAGTTGGTAGGTTCTTTGAGAGTTGTTTTTGTATTTTTAATTGAAAATTTCATTAAGCTCTAAACAAATTAATTTAATTTTTTATTTTTTTAGTTGTTGATTTTGTTTTTAGTTTCTAGTTTGAACGATTTGTAAGTGATTTCAGATACAGTATTTAATTTCATTCTGCCCTTTTTTAGAATAAAAAGTTTATTATTGTACTAGTGCGGTCATTATCTTAAGTGTAGAGATAGAATTAGTTTCGATAATATTTTCTGGATAGGCAAAAATTAATAGTTTTTTATTTAAATAGTAATTTTCTTTATTTCCAGAAGATATGAATGTTTAAAATTGAGGTAAAAATGCCAAAACGATTGCAAACAGAAGAATTCATTGAGAAATTTGACGATTTTGGCACAAATAAATCTCCATCCAGGAGGTTTAAACAAACCTTTAAGTTTACATTGAAAAAGCATAAGTGATAAAAAAAGTACCTGTGCTATCAGTCGCTGCAATTCCTCATTTTCACTAACCAACTTTTGGTATCGCTCCTCGTCCTCCTTTGAAATCCCTGAGTCTGGATTGTATTTTGACTCCGCCTTGTCTTTCGGATGTCGAATTACTTCAATTACCTTTAAAAAAAACAAAGTCTCATCAGTTAGGACCAACTGCCCACATCTTCAGCAAATTACCTTTGGCACAAATATTAGCAACATGCTGAGAAAACAACAAAATATCACAGCCAAAGCGATAAACGCAAAGGATGCATCCTGCTGTGATGCTATGACCATAGCAACCGGTGCGGTAATTAGGCAAAGTACAACCACGTTGTATATACTCATTCCGACATATCGAGAATCGTTGATTTGCTTCACTTTAATAGATCGAGTCTCGTACGCAAGGAACAAACCGAAGACCAGTATAAGTCCTTTGAAGCTATAAATTAACCCTACAAATTGGGAAAATTAAACGTCAAAAGGATTTCGAAAAAGGATACGAGTACATCTCGTATGCAGTCAGGTATGACGTTGTCTGCCTTGCTTACTTACCTAGCCACATGGAATTCCTTTTACTTTCGCAATGCTCGAGCTCGGGGCGAATTTTAATATCGTCTGTAGTTAAAATAGGATTTTCTAGTGGAAAGATTTCGAGACTTCTTTGAAGCGGATCGAATACTTGCCAGGTGATTAAAATAACGAGATCTATGAGAAGAAGACCCGAGACCATTATGTAAAGTTTCCATGGTTCCACTTTTTTCTGAAATATGAGATGGTGAAACTTTAGTAAATTTTAAATTGTGCAAACTTTAATTTGATACTGAAGACTTTGAAAAAATCAGTTTGGGCGCAACTTTATTATTTCATGGGTAGAAGTCCGAAACGCGTGTAATGCTGAGATGCTGTATAGGTTACTATGCAACTGACTACCTAAAAAATAACGTTCCAAATAGCCTCCTGCTTATTCCTTAGGTTGTTAATCGCAATCGCAATAAAATAATAAAGTTGCGCCCAGACTGTTGGCAGATTTTTTTCTTTATTTTTACTTATGTACGTATTTGTTTTTCAGTAGATGATTCAATAGAAGTAAGTAAAATATTTAATTAAACATAAAAGAATTTCGGAATTCCTGAAAACTTGAACAATTCCTTAAACCCAAGTGGGTTTAACTTCAAATACTACTTATATCGGTTTTTCCCCCAGATTATATTTAAAGCTTTTAGAAGGGACAGTGAAATCACTATCTTATTAGACCTAAGAAATATGTCCGAATTCGTGAATATGTACACAACTATTTTACAGCCCCTGTTCATTCAAACATAATAAAATTTAATAGTGCCAGAATGATTCACAGTAACATGATCACAACATACTTAGCCCCGACTCATTATGGCACACATAAACTGACCTATGCATCAATTGCATATGTTCTAATGACACAAAATTCACCATATCAAAAACTAACATTAACTTTAAGGTACCATGATGAATTGACCCACTAATAAATTAATACATGTAAGCACTTATTACATGATCCCAATAGAATAATCGACCCCAATCAATTATTAGACCGTAAGCATTATTTTAGAATATAAGCATGTACAAAATTAGGAATAAATGCAGTAGTTACTCAGAAGTCACTAGTTTCATTTAACCCGACCAGAATTGGTCGCGACAAGGTCTGTCGATCCTAATATCAGATAAATAAACAGCCTACGGCTGAAGGAAGAGAATACTCTTCATCGCAAGTATTAAAAAAATAATAGTCCTACAGCCGCTGCAGCCACAAAAACAGAAGGAATGAAGTCCTGTACGCAACACTTGCTCATTCCGAATCCGCTGCTGCCACAACAACAGAAGGAAGGAAGTCCAGAAGGAAGTCCGACCAAAGAAAAAAACTCGAAGCCTTACAACCTTTGAGTGGAAGTACGAGTGGAAGCCATCCGATCAAGGAAAACAAAAATTTAAAGCCTTACAACCGTTAAGTGAAGCATACGATCTGAAGCTTTTTGCTTAGGACGATACTGCCGAAAATCGCTAATACAAGAAGGTACATCGAGTGTTCTACCATCATGAAGCCATTGGTTGAATATGGACAAATTAGGAAAAACGTTTCTAGGTTCTAGAAGCGAAAGTGAATTCACTAGCTTATTAGACCTAAGAAAAATGTCAGAATTCGTGAATATGTACACAACTATTTTACACACCCTTAGGGGTTGGATATGGACAAATTAGGAAAAGCGTTTCTAGGTTCTAGAAGCGAAAGTGAATTCACTATCTGTCGGAATTCGTGAATATGTACACTACCGTTTTACCCTCCTTAGGGGTTGGATATGGAAAAATTAGGAATAACTTTTCTTGGTTCTAGAAGCGAAAGTTCACTAGGTTATTAGAACTAAGAAATATGTCAGAATTAGTGAATATGTACACTACCATTTTACACCCCCTTAGGGGTTGCATATTTATTTATTATTTATTATTCAAATTCATCAAATACTGATTACTTATAACAAAAATTACAAAATATAAAATTATTAGAAGAAATAAAAAATAAGTGCAACAAAATAAGTACAAAAATACATCATTATATCCGTACACTCATAAATGCCTTAATGTAATATTACATTATTTATTTGATAAAGCCGATTTTAACTGTTGAACAGAAATGTTGAAGTCAATTTGACTGTAATTAGAATTAAAAATGCGTGAAAGAGATGTGATTGGTTCATGTTGGCCGTAATTTGTCCGATGGTGGGGAATATCCAGCAACACATAGTCTCTCAAGGATCGAAATGGAACTTTGAAAGTAACGGCTTCCAGCAATGACGGGGATTAAATATCACCAGAAATTACCTTGAAAGCAAAAACAGCTCTAAGGACATCTCGTCTATCAACCAACGACTCCATCGGCAGGAGTTTAAGACGCTCATGGTAAGGAGGCAGATGCAGTGGATCATGCCAAGGAAGACCTTTAAGTGCGAATCGCAAGAATCTTCTCTGAACCGACTCAATTCTATTTTTATGAACCTCATAGTATGGAGCCCATACCGGGCAGGCATATTCCAAAATAGAACTTACAAATGTGCAGTACAACATTGTTGTAACATGCGGATCATTGAAATCCTTGCATCATCTTCGCACAAAGCCCCAGACGGAGGTAGCCTTACCGACAACATAATCAAAATGGTCATTAAAAGTATCTTCGTTATTAAAATATACACCTAAATCGTTCACTTTGTCAGTTCTACATAATGGGTTTCCTTCTAAACTATAATCAAATGTAACTGGAGTTTTCTTTCTAGAGAACGATACAGTGATACACTTACTAATATTCAAAGGCATACAATTTAGTGTACACCAGTCATAAAACCGTTGCAGGTCACTCTGAAGAAGAGAACAATCAGCCGCATTGGTTACATTACGAAAAATCTTTGCATCGTCAGCATACATTAAAATTTTAAAGTGGGAGAGAACCGAACTCACGTCATTAATGAAGAGGATAAATAAAAGCGGACCCAAATGGCTCCCCTGAGGTACTCCAGAAGTATTATATATATCGGATGAAAGAGCTCCACGAAAAAACACCTTTTGAGTGCGATTAAGTAGATACGAACTGATCCAATTAATAAACGTGAACGGAAAACCCAGTAATTGTAGCTTAAAAGTCAGGATGGAATGATTCATTTTGTCGAACGCCTTGCTGAAATCAGTGTAAATGCAGTCCACCTGATTTCCACCTTCAATCGCTTTAACAGAAAAACTAGCAAATTCCATTAAATTTGTGGTAGTAGACCTACCCTTAGTAAATCCATGTTGGGATGGACTTATGATTGATTTGCAATGAAAATTCATTACATCACAAACAATAGCCTCGAAAAGCTTCGAAATACAAGAAAGGTTGGCGACAGGCCGATAATTTCTTACATCCATTCTTTTACCTTTCTTAAATAACGGCTTAATTGTAAAATATTTCCATGAACTGGGAAATACCCCTGAACGAAGAGAAGAATTGAATAAGTAGCACAAGGGTGCTACTAGGGAAGAGCTGCATCGTTTTAGAACGCTTGGAGGGATGCCGTCTGGACCAACAGAAAAACTATCTGCAATATTTGAGATAAATTTCAAAACAGTAGCTTCGTCTATGTGCAGATCCTTCATCTCCAATGAAGTAGAAGGAAACTTTGTCAAGTGTTTATGATCCTTAAAACTATTATCACAGTTAGAAGAAGTGAAAGCAGTACGGAAGTAGTTCCCGAAGAAGTTGCTAATGATTAAAGGGTCATCGCTGACCACATCATCAAAAGACATAGAAGTGGGGTATCCGTCGGAATTCCTTTTTGAATTGACGAAATCCCAGAACCGCTTAGGTTTGTCCCTAATCGATAATTTAACATTATTGACGTACGAGGTATACGCCGCACTTGACCGGCTAACAAACAGGTCGCGTAAGGTTGAATAGGAAACGTAGTCTGAATCAATCCTTGAGAGACAATATGTCTTCCAAGCTTTCGTTTTTAAATTTTTCAGATGTATCAGGTCGTCGTCAAACCACGGAAAACGCTTAGGCTTTCTAGTAGATGTGACCGGTACACATCGCGCGAAACTACGAAAGATCGTGTTATAAAAGTTTAAAGTGGCAGTTTCAACATCCGGCTCACTTAGTACACCCAACCAATCACATGTAGAGATGTCGCGATTTAAAGCAGAAAAATCGACTTTGTTAAAATTATAGCCATATGTTATTTCAGAAGGAAATAAGTGATTAATTCGTGAATCAAAATTAAGAACAACGTGAAGTGCTGGATGATGATTCGAAGCCGGTAACAGTGGTGATGTACAATGATTGACTGTTGTTTGGGTTACATCGGAAGAGAAAACGAGGTCCAAGTATCGTCCAGAGGTATTAGTTTTCGTGTTGATCTGGTGCAAGCCTGTTGAAAGCATGCAGTCCAGAAATTGTTCATCCTGCCTAGGACATGAGGCGAAGGACGGGATAAGGCAGTCTTCATCTCCAGATCGGGACCACGTTACCAGTGGTAAATTAAAATCTCCGAGAACGAGTAGTTCATCGCAAGGACGCATACAACTGCAGATTCTATCCATAGCGTTGAAAACGGATTCGTATACTGAAGATAACGTACACGGAGGGATGTACGTCGTGATGATATACAGTTTTTTGTCGCTAAAAGTCAGCGCAACGCAGAGCAACTCGATGATGCTAGCTTCAGGAATATCAATTACTTCAGCGGTGAATTTCCGATTTACTGCAAATTAGGAAAAACGTTTCTAAGTTCTAGAAGCGAAAGTGAATTCACTATCTGTCAGAATTCGTGAATATGTACACAACCATTTTACACTCCCTTGGGGGTTGGATATGGAAAAATTAATAAAAACGTTTCTCGGTTTTAGAAGCGAAAGTGAATTCACTAGCTTATGAGACCTAAGAAATATGTCCGAATTCATGAATATGTACACTACCGTTTTACACTCCCTTAGGGGTTAGATATGGACAAATTAGGAAAAACGTTTCTCGGTTTTAGAAGCGAAAGTGAATTCACTAGCTTATGAGACCTAAGAAATATGTCCGAATTCGTAAATATGTACACAACCATTTTACACTCCCTTAGGGGTTGGATATGGATAAATTAGGAAAAACGTTTCTAGGTGCTTCTATGAAAATCCGCAAAAGTAAAATTGCTTTGATGGCTCGACATGTCTAAAAGATCTAGCGAAATTCGTTAAAATGTGGAAAAAAAAAACCTTTCACTGAAAGTTTTTACTCCAGCGTTGCACTCCAATAAAAATCTGACCTTTTTTTGCTTAAATTTATCTGGTAGCACATCTACATATAAGTACTAAGTTTCAACTTTCTAGCATAAGTCGTTTCTGAGATATGGAAATACTGCCCCACCCTCGTACCTTGCTATCCCTATCAAACATTTTATATTTCTCGGGTGTCTCTATTCAGTTGTCAATTTTTAGCATGCATTTGTTTGCGGTTTTCAAGAACTAAAATTCAGATTTTTTTCATTTCCACTCCTCCCCCCCCCCCCCCCCCGCCTATAATCACCCTCAACAACCACACCCTCAAACACCCTCCGCTAGAGGTCTACTGGTCCTAACTCCTGGAAAATTTTCAAGATCATATTTGGTACGGTTCTTGATATATAGAAATGTAATTTTTTGAAAAATGTCTGCCCCCACGTTTCACCTCCCCCTCAAAAATTTTACATTTGCTAGACTCCACTTGTAATTCTGTATACAGAATTCAAATTATATCTTCCTAGTATACAACTCGTTCGGAAGATAATGGCATCCAAAGTTTTTTCCTGAGACCTGGAAACCAACATTTTTTGTCTAAAATGCTACCCCTCCTCCCCCTCACATACCACCCTCACTCCCATAACAGATACTAGTTGTAGGTCATCCAATCTACCGACCATAAAAATTTTAACTTAATAACTCAACGGGTTTGTGAGCTATGCGCCTTCAAAACGCTTTTGCGTACAGCGTACGCGTCTACGGCAGACAGACGGACATTTTTTCCATTTTTGGTGTTTCGGGGTAGCAAATTTTATTGAAATTTCAGGTCGATCACAATACTTTATTATTAAAAAATAATAAAGCAAAATTAATCTTTCACTTTCGTGTTTCGGAAAAATGGAAAAATGCAAAGAACCGTGAGACTTTCTTCAAAAGGAAATAAATGCCTTAATTTACTCGTATGCCATATCAAATAAGTTTTTTGGTAAATATCCGGGTAATTAACCGATATATACCCAATTTCTCGAGTACATTGAAAATTGTTCGGTTATGAGTTCATCACAATTACTTATCTTTGAAGGGGTAAATATAGCGCTAAAAAATTGTACTGATTTATACTGTTTGGCCGACAGAAAAACTAGTCTAGAATTGTGTACTTAATTTCTACACATTTCTAACCATAGACCACTTCAATTACATCGTGTAAATTTTCAAAGCGTCCTGGATAGACAGCAAGTCTTGCATATAGTAAAAGCAGTGTACGCTAAATACTGGCCACTGTATACACTACATCGAAAAAAAAGAGTGGCCATTAACTAAATTACTGGCATTCAGGCGTGTGTGATGAAAACCACTTTACCGCCGGCGAGCTGCCTTTTTTCATTGTTGTTTTATCGTTATATCTGGCAACCCACAGCTCGAGACTAATTTTTATATTCGAGTAACCGTCAATTGGATTTCCATTAACTTTGACAACCAATCATTCAAAAGCGCTATTAGACATATTAAGGTGCTGTTGACTTTTTTTAACCACAACGTAAATGAAAGTACCCCTCGGCGAAGGTGTAGCGAATTTATTGAAGTTCTCTTTTTTTCCATATTTCGAGTGTGGTTTAATCTGATATTTACCACCGCGATTAATATTTTATAATTGTTTTAGGAGCAGTTTTCATAAATGCTGTAATACTTTTAATAACCGAGCTAGGAAAGAATTTAATTTGAGTCGAACTACTGTTGTGGCTGTAATGAAATTGGGTTGAATCTAACCACTTTTGGTACGGGTCAACAGGTTACCAACGTTATTAATTTGGTTTTACCTGGAGAAAGTTCTGCAATAATGTTAGCCTGGTATTTTGTAGGAGTCTTCGTTTCGAGCAATTGCACTAGCAAGTTAATCAAATCTTAGAAGCTCCTCTGAAATGCTGTGCATGGAACTGGAAGGTACGTTTTAAGAGCTGAAATTACAATGTGCAGTCATGTGCCATGGTGCTGCAAATTTGAAATGTATATTAGGAGAGCTATGCGCTATATTTCTTTTATTGAATTTGTGTTTTGATAAAGAAGGAGTTACTAAATTAGAATTTAGTTCTGGAACTTTATCTTCTTAATATATAAAAATATTCGTTCGGGGTACGTGTGTCTAAAACTCGAGAACAGGTAGATCCATTGACACCATATTTGGACAATATGTTAGTATGGTCTGCAGGAAGGTTGTAGTGTCATCTGTGGGAATTGGTGTGGATCAATTAATGCAGTTGGTATTGCTGTGTCTCCACACCAATTCCCCAAAAAAATCAGTTCAGTGGAGGGAGTTTTTGGGTCTGACAGCTAGCGAGAAAGGAGAGTGGAGGCTAGTTTTTTTTAGTGAGCGGGTGAAAAGAAAAAAATTAAAAAAGGGTTTTTCAATAGGTGCGCTCCAAGTTTTTTCCAATAGGGACG
The DNA here is from genome assembly GCA_951812415.1 of Beris morrisii. Classification (NCBI taxonomy): domain Eukaryota; kingdom Metazoa; phylum Arthropoda; class Insecta; order Diptera; family Stratiomyidae; genus Beris; species Beris morrisii. Next base: position 100,917,756 of record OX638313.1, on the reverse strand, counting down.
GCGAACGACGCCATATTTTTTTTCATTCTCTTGATATTTATAAACTTCATTAGTATAGATTTCATCATGGACCGATACACACTTCAACAGCATTTGCAAATTATCCAAATTTTCTATCTAAATAATCGTTCGGTCGTTGCAACTTTAAGAGCATTACGGCCAATTTTTGGTGCATTTAATAAGCCCGCCCGCTCGACAATTAACCGTTTAGTGCAAAAATTTGAATCAACATTCTCGATTCATGATGTTCCAGTGCCAGTGAGACAAAGAAGTGCACGAAGTGAAGAAAATATAGCGGCCGCTAGCGCATCTGTTTAAGATGATCCAAATCAGTCATTCTCAAGGATTGAGCCTGTCTGTGACGTCATTGTGGCGAATTTTGCGAAAAGATCTTGGCATACAAAATCAAGTTGACACAAGAACTGAAGCCGCTCGACCTTGTGAAACGTCGTAGATTCGTCAATTGGGCTCAGGAAAAATTTGAAAATGATCCTGAATTTCATCGAAAAATCATCTTCAGCGACGAGGCTCATTTTTGGCTCAATGGCTTTGTCAACAAGCAAAATATGCGTACCATATTTTTTTGTTGATGATGCTGACCGTCACGTTACTGTGAATGGAAATCGCTATCGCAGCATGATAACTGATTATTTTTGACATCAATTGAATGGTATGGACTTGGACCATATGTGTTTTCAACAGGACGGTGCCACAAGTCACACAGCACACATTACAATCGCTTTATTGAAGAGCAAATTTGATGAGCGTGTTATTTCCAGAAATGGACCAGTTGAATGGTCGCCAAGATCGTGCGATTTGACACCTTTGGACTATTTTCTTCGGGGCCATATTAAGTCATTGGTCTACACCAATAAGCCGACGACGTTAGAAGAGCTCAGAGCAAATATTGAACGCGAAATTGCTGCTGTATCGGTCGAATTATGCGAAAAGGTGGTCGAAAATTGGGTTTAGCAATTGGACTTCTGTAAGCGTGCTCGTGGTGGTCATGCGAAGGAAATTGAATTTCATACATAATTGTATATGTTTGAACAAAATAATAAAAATAAAAATTCGTTGAAATCTCAAACCGTTTTTGTTTTATTTAAAAAAAAAGTTGGAGCGCTCTTATTGAAGAACCCTATATATAGTTTTTTTTTAGTAAAAATGGCTGAGTAGGAAGGTAATAAGATGGATCTTCACGTTTGAAGACCTTCCGCCCCCTCATTCCTCTCTCTAGGGGAAATATTGTAACATTTTTTCTTTTGAGGACAGATATGGCTAAGATAGGGTGGGCTAGACGGCGCACAACATCAGTGCCCGTCGAGTTGAAGGGAGTTTTCTCGGTCTCTCATGATAAAATTGGGAATCTTATCCCAATTTTATCACCCGGGGAAGTCGGCGTGAAATTTTTGTTGTACAGGCCATGGGTTTTATGGTCTGAAATGAGAACAACGTACCCCCCCACAGCCGCAGCTAGCCCGGAAGCCAGCAAGCACGTCGCTCCAGTTTGCATTTCAGAAACCAATTCGGATGTATGCGGAATTGGACCACTGTTTCCCGATCCTTAACTTTCCCTTCGGTTAATTTGACTTTTTTAAGTCGAAAAAACCATTCCAAGGCCTCCGTTCACAACAAGGTTTCTATTAATTTCGCTTCCGGTAGGTGGCACTGCAGTCGAGATATTTCGATTTTTCGTATTTATGGTACGATTTGGCTCAAATTCACTATATATATTAATTTAATAAAAATAAATTTGTTAAAAAATTTGAACTCGGTAGGTAGCTATGGAGTTGAGATATTTACGAAAAACTATCTACATATGAGCCGTCTTTTTTGAAAGTGGTATAAGCCCACAGGACGAAAAAAAGTTATATTTTACTTTATTATTTTTAAAAAAAAAAAATTTGCTACCCTGAAAATTTTTTTTTTCGCGTTTCATAACTCACAAAGAAAATTTCAGTCCGTTTGTCCGCCGTACGCAAAATTGTTTGAAGGCTCGTAGCTCCCAAACGGTTTGAGATATTAAATAGAATTTTATTTTATGAATAGACTGGGTAGGCCCCTAGAAGTGTCCAAATTCTGAGGGGTGCGGGTGTGAGGGGGGTGGAGGGCGGGAGTAGGGGGAGGAGGGGGAAGCGTGTTAGACCGAAAATTTTGGTTTTTAGATCTCAGCAACCGCTTATGCTAGGAGACTGAAATTTGGAATTTATATAGAACTTCGGTAGATAGATAGATTGGAAAGGGAGTGGGGGAAAAAATAATGCGTCCGAAACGCAAAAAAGCCGAGATCGACACATTCTAAAATCCATATCTCCTAAACGGTTAAAGTTACAAAATTGAAACTTAATGAATATCTGTAGGTATACTAGGAGAAAAGATCGCAAACAAATTTTTGAGTGGAGGCAGTGGCGTCCGAAGGTGGGTGGTAAAAAACTTTAGATTATGATATCTTACGAACCAATTGCACTAGACAAATAAAATTCGGTTTATGTATTATATAAAGGTTGACAAATGAAGTTTGCTGAAAGTAAAATTTTTTAAGTCAATGGATCATGAAAGTGGAGGGGATACGAAATTTTCTAAAAAATCACGTCTCATATCTCAAGAACAGTGCGAGGTAGATACTTAAAATTTTTACCAGAAGTAAGTCTAATAGACACCTATCACCTATATTTTCGGTGTGAGGTAGGGATGTTAAAAAAATATCGATATATCGAAATCGCGATATTTTTTAAACGATATATCGATAATATCGGCCGATATTTTTTAAAGCGATATATCGATATATCGATATTGAAATCCCACTATCGGACCCGATATATTTTCTTAAGTAGGTATAGTATATTTTAGAGCTCGAACGAATTTTTCATTTCTGCTAATTCTTGTATATATGTATGTACCTACTCATATCTAAAATTAAGCAAACATCTGACCCCTAACCTAGTAGGAGCTCTGACTGGACATTGTCATCTCCATAGGATTAGCCTCTCTGAGAGTAAAATATGCAGAGTTTGCGATGATGAAGACAAAACACCAGAGCACATTCTCTGTGAATGTGAGGGACTTGCTCATAAAAGACTTCATTACATCGCTTAGGGTTTCATGAAATCATCGGAACTCCTGGCTATTCCTCTTCGAAAAACACTAAGTTTCATTGAAAGCGCAGGGATCGAAGAGGAACCATATATATTTCAGAGGGACGTTCCGGCCCAATTCAGGTTTCAATGACAGAGGTGACCAAACCAACCCCTACACGAAAATCTAATATAATAATGTATGTATGAGGGATGTCAGAAAGGTTGAAACTAGAAAACTGTTTTTCGATCACGGAAAGTCTATTTCTGTCGAAACAAAAAGATGCAAGACACGTGGTTTCTGTAGGTGGGGCTAACCAGGCAACTATCCTGTGCACAGGGATCTATCCGCTCAGTACCTTGTTGTTATTGGTTTTTAATCTTGCTCTTTCAAGTAGAATGAATTTAAAAACCCAGGAAGAAAGTAATATGTTTGTATTAAAGAGTCACAGCAAACCATAACTATCCGTTGCTGCGTCACATCCTTTTTTCGTATATTTTTATTATCACTTCGAAAGTGCATTTAGCCTTATTTTTAGTAAAGAACAATTTTAAATTTCGTTTTAAAAGCCGCACACCGCGGCGGTGTGCGGCAATCTTAAGGAGAGCATGTCGCTTTTAGGGTAAACAATTTTTTTTTAAATTCTCTTTTTAGACTCAATTCTGGGTAAAACTGTTTAAACTGCAAGACTCCACGAGATCAAGAAGTGCCTCTCCTGAAAAGTTTTTTTTTTTGTATTTGATCCATTTTCTGAAGAACCATTCATGACACCTCTACTGTCAGATAGAGTAGAAGGAAATATAAATGTTTAATTATTTAATAATGTAATATGAGACTAACTTGACGCTTTCTGTTCTTCAAAATTAGATGTGCAATATATACAATCTTCGCAAAAATAATAAAATTTTACTTCGCTCTATTTGCTCGTTTTGTAGTAAGGATCCAAAATTTCATTCGAGTGGTTTCTGAGAAAATGGGTCATGAAATTTACACTGAAAAGCCTTTGTGATATGCTTCCCTTAAAGTTAAATTTGATGCGGGAAGGGAGATATGAATTTATTTTCATTGGAAAAAATATTCGATATATCGATATTTTTTTTCGATATTAACATCCCTAGTGTGAGGGTGTAGAGGGTAAGGGTGGGGGAGGGTGAAAAGGAAAAAGTTCAGATTTTTATATCTCGAAAACCTATAATCATATTAAGCTGAAACATGGTATTTAGATAGAGCTATAGTAGCAGCATCTTGGAAAAATTAAATTTTTTATAAGGGTAGTATGGTACGGGGGGGATGTTTTTCCTATCTATAGAACAGCTTGTGCTACAAAGTTAAAACTCGGTCTGTTTATGTAAATCAACTAGAAAATAGTTTAGATAAAAAAAAGTCAAATATCCATTGATGTTCGGAAGGGGGGGGGGGCAAAAAAATATTATCAGTGAATATGGAATGCATATATTTTCACGATTTTCGTCATACCTATTAGGTCTTTCCAAATATTTAACTCATTTTTATTTTACGGCTTCTTCATATAAATACCTAGAAAGTGTTTTCAGGATTTTTTGAAATTCGACCCCTAAGGGTGTGTAAAGGGGTTGTATACTTATTCACGAATTATGCCATATCCCCCAGGTCTGATCATATATCGAATATTCTTTCACTTTCACGGGCTTGCGTAATAATCGCCTAAAACTTGTTTTTAAGTTTTTTCCTTTTTCAGCCCCTAAGAGGGTATAAGCGGGTTGAATAAATTTTCACGAATTCAGTCATTTCTTTTAGAAGTGATAAGAAATTGAATTGGTTCCAACTTTCTCGTGCTGTCTTCATATTTATTTATTAACTCCTTTCATGATTTTAAAATATTCAACCCCCAAGTGGGTGTAAGGAGGTTGCAAATGTTTTTACAGGTTCCTACATATTGCTTAGATCTGATGATATATCGAATTCGTTTTTACTTCCTAAGGTTTCCTATATAAAAAAGCCAAAAAGTCAATTTCAGTATTTTAGATATTCAATCCTAATGGGTGTAAGGGGGTTGTATGCTTTACAAAGCTTCGACATATTTATTAGGTTTAATGAGATATTAGATCGCTTTTCACTTCTACAGATTTTTTATATAATCGCCTACAAACTCATTTCTCAATTTTTCGATATTCAACCCCCAAGGGTTTTCATATGTTTTCTCAATTTTTGCCATCCCTTAGTTCTGATGAGTTATAAAATTGGTTATTACGGCCAACCAATTCACGATTTTTTTAATTTCCAGAACCAAGGGGGTGTGAAGGGTTTGCTTACGTTTTCACAAATTTTTCAAAATCCCTCGTGTCTCATGAGATATCAAGTTGCTTCTTATAAAATCGTCGAAAAACCTGTTTCACAATTTTTTCGAAATTCAAACCCCAAGTGGAAGTAATGGGTTTGTATACGTTTTAACAATTCGTCACATATCTTAATTCTGTTAAGGCAACAAATTCGTTTTTACTTTTATGGGCTTTTAGTGTACATAATATGCCGAAATTCGAATAGTCTTCACGGGCTTTTCCAATGTTTAATCGGCTAAAAATCTCTATTTTAAATATTTTCATTTTAAGAACAAAATTAACTTTCCAAGAAACTTCATAATCTCGAAACAACTGATGATATACTCCGACTTTGACCGCTCCCGAACTTTGACCCGAAAAATAATAAAGTTTCGCTCAGACCATTGGCAGATTTTTTTTCTTAGTCCTTATTAATTGAAGTAAAATGTACAAGTATTCGGGTGTACATCCACATAGCGTTTGTCTTTCACTGACTAGCTGAGTCTTGTTTTTGTTATTAAAATTTTGATTTAATTTCCTGAAATTTTTGCGTATATTGATTTTTTTTGCAATGAAAAGAGCTTCAGAGTTTCAATCAATACTTAGAATCTACTTGAGGAGTTGGTATTATTACTTCGGAATTTTTTTTTCTCGTTAGCTGGAAAGTTGAAACTTGTTGCTTAACAAGTGTACCATGGAAATTCCCTAATTATTTCGTCGGATCTTTTCCTCGCAATCATGTAAATGTTCGAATTGCCCGAAGCGGGAAAACATACACGAATTTGAATACGCCATTGCTACGAATACCGGCAAATCTCAATGAAATTAAATTTGAATTTGTTTAAGCTCAGTATTTTCTTTTTTAACATTCGCGTATTCGGTACAGCTACAGTCTTCCAGAAATATAATCGGGATGTTTATAAATTGGCAGATTCATCAACGAGATTTTGAATAATTGAAACATATATTGAATACACGTACAGTGGGGATCTAGGACCCTCGATGTACGTGGAATATACTCCATATGTCGAATACGACCTGTACCCTATATTGACACGAAATACCCTCTCGGGGAAAATTACCTTCGGATCTGGTTTCGCTTTCGTTGTAAACCTATGAACACGCCACACTTTACTGAACATGGCACCGTAGGCTAATGTGAATCCTGTCGAAAGTAACCACGCTCGCGTCTGACAGACCTGTAAAATACAAGAAGATTGCAGACAAAATATATAAGCTTATCTGCCTAACGACAATTGAATAAGAGTTATAAATGAATTTTGATTAAAAAAAAAAAATTAGAATTTTGTTTTATTTTGTTCGGGGTTTAAGAGCAAAATGAATTACATTTGATTATCACGTGGCTCGTCGTTTGATGGCGTTTTAACTCACCTGAGGGTACATATCAGGACTGACAAAACGTCCGTCTATTCCCAGAAGAATAACCGATGCCAGGCACGTTATTACTCCTACCAGCATAATTGTATTGCACACAGGATGAGATGATTGGATCACTCTGTAATTAAGGAGAAAATAAATATAAGGGAAAACATTAAATTAGTATTGTTCCTCGGGGAATTTGTCGACACCGGAAGATAGTGCGACTATAGGTTTTACGAGGTTCTTCAACGTTCCAGGACATTTTTTCTATTGTCACGAATTTTGGTGTGGATGACGAGACAGGTAATATAAGGGTAGGTCAAAATTGGTAGTCTTTTTTTCACTCTCGCACAAACAACAACATCAATTGTAAGTGGTTTTTGCCTATTCTATTTTTATTTAAGTTTAGGTTTTATTAATTGTATTAAGTTTCATTCAGGTGTCAACATCTAATTTGAATTAAATTAATTTTTTTATAAGTAAATATTACCATGGACAAAGTGCTACCTAGATGACGAATCACCATAGTAAACCGTAGGTCAAAAGATAATTCATCGAACTTCTGTATAAAATAAAATGGAATCCAATCTTGACAGTCATTCTACACCCTCTTTGGGGTTGAATATTGCAAAATACTGAAATTAATTTTTAGGCCATTATAGCCCATATTAGTTATCATTAAACCTAAAATATTTCTTGGAATTAGTGAAAACTAGAACAGTACCTTTCACCCCCAGAGGGTTTAATATCGAAGAATGCTTAAATCGGGGGTTTCCCCGTTTATATTTAAAGGCTTTAGAAGCGAAATTAAATTCGATATCTAATTGGACCTAAGAAATATATCGGAGTTCGTGAACATGAACGTGAACGGAATTCACACCCGCTTAGGGGTTGGATATCAAAAAATTTGGAAACACTTCTATGCGCTTATATATAATGGCCACAGAAGTAAACTAATTTGATAACTTGAAATGCCCAAAAGATATAACAAAATTCGTGAAAATATGGAAAAAAAATGTAAAAAAAAATTTTTTTAGTCCACATTTGTACGCCAATGGAAATCTGACCTTTTTGTAGTTAAATACTCCTGTAGTTCGTCTACATATGCGTACTACGTTTCAACTTTCAAGCATAGGACGTGTCTGAGGTATGGAAAACTTCGACCCACTTCTGTACCTTGCTACCCCTATTATTTATTTTTTCAAAGATGCTCCTATAATAGCCATATAAAGTTGTAAATGTTTCCCAGTTTTTGAGAAAAAAGAATCAGAACTTTTTATTTCCATCCGCTGGTGATAGGCTGAGGTGATGGTAGCCCTTACATCTGCACCTCCTACATTTGTTTTCTGTTAGAGCTCTACTCGGCCTAATTCCTGTAAAAGATCATTAAGATCATATCTGGTACGGTTCTTGAGATATCTGTAAAAGTTATTTTTGTTTTAAATGCGTGTTCCATCCCCTTCCTCAAAAACTGTACATTAAATAGACTCCACTTATAATTCTATATACAGAAACCGAATTTTATATTTCTGGTACAATTAGTTCGAAAGATATTGTAATTAATAGTTTTTCACCCCCATCTCAACTCCCCCTGGAAAATTTTAGTCCTTATCTAGGCTATTAGTATCCCTTAAGACAACCACAAAGTTTCAACTTTCTGACCGTCAAGGAGATATTGATTTTAGAATGGTTTAGTTCCAGCTTTCGAGAGTTTCGGACACATTGCCCCTCCCCCATCCCCACACCACTAAATCCACAACGGCCATTTTTTGCAAATGATTCCACTATCATAGTTCTATATAGGTTTCAAGTATCCTAGCAGTATCGATTCCTGAGATCTAGAAACCAAATTTTTCCACCCCCTACCTCTCATATCACCCCGTAAAAGATACCACTCCTAGGAGTTCACCCAATCTACCCAGCGGGTAGCAAATTTTTTGGAAATTTCAGGCCAATCAAAACTGGATTTCTGGATTCAATTAAATTAATTTATTTTTTATTTGAGGTTGTGTTATAAGTTTAATCCAGCCTTGGAGCCTAGGACGAAAAAAGGGGAGTGAAAAACTTTAGATTACGATATCTTACGAACCAATACAAGTCGACAAGTGAAGTTTGCTGAAAATAAAATTTTTTAAGGGGAGGAGGGGTTTAAGATAGATGCTTAGATTTTTTACGGGAAGTAGACCTAATAGACATATAAAAAAAATTTTATTAGTGTGTGGGTGTATGGGGTGAAAATGGGGCAGAGTGATTAAGAAAAAGCTCAGATTTTTATATCTGAAGAACATATAATGATGGAAAGCAAAAACTATTTTAGATGAGGTATAGTAGTAGCAAGTTAGAAAAATATAATTTGTTATAGGGGTTGTATGGTACGGGGGTGGGTGGAGTTTTTTCTTCTCTACAGAATGGATTATGCTGGAAAGTTGAAACTTGGTGAATATATGTAGATTTTTTAGAAAAGCAATGTAGATAAAAAAAATTCAAATATCCATTGGCATACGGAATGGAGGCCAAACAAATAATCAGTGAAAATGAAATGCATATACTTTCATTAATTTCGTCATAGCTCTTAGATCTTCTGATATATTGAAGTAATTTTTATTCTACGCATTCTTCATATAAATGCCTAGAAAGAGTTTTCAGGGTTTTTTTAAATTCAACCTCTAATGAGTGTAAAGGGGTTCATTTTCACGAAATCAGTCATATAATTCAGCTCTGATTAGGTATCGAATAACTTTTTGCTTCCACGAACTTGTTTTATAATCCCGAAAAACAAGTTTACAGGAGGTTTTGCCTTTTCAACCCTTAAGAGGGTATAAAAGGGTTGAAGACATTTTTACGAATTCTGTCATACTTCTTAGGACTGATGAACATCAAATTGGTTTTTACTTCCTCGGGCTTTCTTTTTATTTATCGTGAAACTAATTACAGGATTTTTTAATATTCAACCCATAAGTAGGTGTAAGGGGGTGGCATACGTTTTCACAATATTATATATCTCATTAGGTTTGATGAAATATCAAATTGGCTACAACTTCTGCAGAGGTTTTATATAATAACATATAAACCGGAGTTAGTATTTTCTGATATCCAACCCACGAGGTAGTATAAAGGAGTTGCACACATTTTCACAAATTCCTACATACACAGTGCAACAAATAATTTCCGAGACTCGAACCATATCTGAGTAACTGGTAGGACCATCTATGTGTACAAACCGTCTTTTGAAAGCTGTGACACTCCTCTTCCAGGTAATACCAATTTTATTTCAATCGGTTGATAGATAGCAAAGTTATGACAGTTCCTCCAAAACAACTTTTTTGTCGATGTTGAAAAGTTTCATCAAAAATCAAAGCTATGCTCATTACATTCTTCGATAACAAAGGAATTGTCCACAGGGAATTCATTCCAACTGGCCAAACAATTACTGGCGCATTTTATCTCGAAATTTTGAAGCGTGTGATAGCCAGAATCCGTCGTATTCGACCCGAATATCGTGATCCAGAGAACTGTTGTTTTTGAACGATAATGCACCGAAGCACACCTTACTCATTGTTCGTCAATTTTTGGCTCGGAATCAAGTCTGTGTGTTGAATCACCCGCCGTATTTACCTGATTTGGGACTCATGCGATTTCTCCCTATTCCCAAAATTTAAATTGAATTTGAAAGGATATTTTTAATTACATTTCGACCATCAAAACAGCTACAACACGAGCACTAGAGGCAATTCCACAAAATGAGCTAGAACACGCATTTGAATCACTGTTGAATCGCTGTAACAATTGTATTGAAACTGGAGGAGAATATTTTGAATAAAAAATATTTCTTAGATCTGATGAGATATCGAATTTGTTTCTTTCTTTAAATTGGCCAGAAAGTTAATTTCAGGATTTTCAAATATTCAACCCAAACGGGTTGTAAGAGGATTGCATAAAACCTACACTGCATCTGACCATTAAGCGCGCTCCGGACTTCTATCCAAAAAATAATAAAGTTGGGCCCAGACTATTGGCAGATTTTACTTTATTATTTTAATAATAAAGTATTTTATTTTACATTTATTCTTGTAACTTAGATTCAATATTAGGTTTTGTTTTATGTAAACTTAAGATTCGTTTAAAGACTTCAGATTCATATTTCAATTTGAAATTAGGTTTTGATCAGGTCCTTCACGTGTTTCTTTAATTTTTTTTTCAAATTTCAAGCCCCTTTTTTTATATATTCGGGTTTATTTCGTTTTTAGTTTCAAATTAAAATTCCTACTTAAGTTTACTTTATTATTTTTATTTAAGCTAGTTTAAATTTATTAAAATTTATTTAGATTTATTTAAATTTAATAAAACTTAAATATTTGAATTTAAGTGTTATTTTTATTTTAATTCTATTTTTTATTTTCCATTTAGGTTTCAAGCTAGATGGTCATTCCAACATCATGTTTTTTTTATTTCTTGGTAAAAAAAAAAATTTCCAACCCTCAAATTTTATTTTTATATTTTAGGACTAGATGATCCCAAAAAGATAAAAATCTGTCTGTTCGCCGTACGCAAACGCGTTTGAAAGCTAGTAGCTTATGCAACTTCAACTTATTAACTTATATTTTTTTATCAGGATAGATTTTCTAAACCGCTTAAGGGCTCATATACCCCTGAAATTTTCAAAAAATGAATTTTTTTTTTTGCAGATTTTTATTTTTTATACTTTTAAGAATTAAAAAAAAAATTAGAATTTAGAAAATTCCACTCCATTACAAAGTTATAGCAATAAATGTCACCAGACATCGGTTTGGAGCGGCATCCTGGCTAATTGCCGCGCCACTCTCAACAGCAGCGTTTCGCATTTATTTTGTTCGCAAAAGCCGGGTTTCTTAGAAAACAAGGTCATTTATAGGACCATCTGTGAAAAACACGAAGATACAAGAGGAACAAGGTGTACAGTACGAAGCTGGAATGAGAGACTAGCCGTAAGTTCACGTTGTACCTACCAAAAACTTTAAACGCATTTTACTCGATACTATGTTTTTAGACATGGTCGGCACGATAACTCAGTCAATTTTTAATATTTTTCAACTTTTTTTTTTTATAATTTTGATAACTATTTTCTCTATAGTCTGACGAGAGGTTTTTTCAATTTTTTGCTTGGAAATTTTTTTATAAATTATTAAACGCAAATTTTTTTTTAAAAAACTGATTACTAAAGTTCGAAATACTGTAACTTATTTATTTTTGAAAAAAAAAAAAATCCCTCCGTGAGACTATAACTACTACATTATTCTACAAGATTCTTTTTTATTTTTGCAAATTGAATTATTTTTGGTGAAGTTATGATGCCGACCGGGAGGCGCCATGGTTTTTATAAGTAGTCCATTTAAACCCGTAAAACACAATGTTAATATTAAAAAAAAAAAAATTTTTTTTTTTTTTTATAGCTAAATAGTTAATAAGATATGTGAACTCAACAATTCAATTTTTTTTTCACCATATAACCTTTATAATAATTTTTCAAATTTACTCGGTTTTCAGCGCGTTCAGGGGTATATGAGCCCTTAAAGTAGTCACTCTTTGTCGAAAGGGGTGGGAGAGGGTATGGGAGAGCGTTTCAAAATATTAAATATGGTGGCATATATTTCAGAAACTGCTTATGCTATGAAGTTGAAACTTATATACGGCATAGGTCAAATGATTTATTTAATTAGCTTTTATTTCTATGGGCGTTGTACATAGTCGCCTAAAAACTGTTGAGCCATTTTTCGATATTCAACCTGTACAGCAGTGGAACGGGTTTGTTTAATTTTTCACGAATTTCGTCATATATTTTAGTTCGAATGAGATACCAAATTAATTTTACTGTCGCTAGCTATTTAGCCATCTAGAATTTCTTTTCCAGATTTTTCGACATTCAACCTCTAAAAGGGTGTCAAGTGGTTGTGAATGTTTTTACGAATTCCGACATTTCTCTTAGGTCTAATGAAATATTGGTTTCGTTTCTTTAACCTGTTTTTTTATGTAATAATTACATTTTTGGAATAACCAGGACTATTTGGATCATTATTTTTCAGGTTGACAAACGCATTGTAACCTGCACTGCCTTTTATCAGTAAACGAGGCGCCGGACTTTTATTTCAATAATAATGAAGTGGTACTCCAGTTTATTTAATTCATTTACAGCTTTAGTTAGTTTTATTCTATTAATTTTTAATAATAAAGTATTTAAATTTCTATGCAATTTGAATTCTTTTTGGTCCATATTCCGCTCAGGGCTATGATTTATAATATTTAAAATGAAAATTTCTTTTTAGACGTAACTATCCTATTAAGTTTTTAAGTTTTCATTTTAGTAAATGTAATTAATTTTTTTAGTTTCAATTCATCTTAACTTATTCGGCTTTAATTTAGTTCTTAAGTTTTTAAGTAACATTGTTTTGAGTTGATGAATGTTATCACCGTATATTTTGAAATTTGAAGAAAAAAACATGCTTTTCGGGAAAAATGCTGTTCGGTTTTTATTTTTATGAAGTTTGGGATTCCTTTGAGTCCTTTTCTTTTGTATAATTTCAATTCTTATTCATTTTCTGGGCTAGAATCGTGGAAATATGAAACTCACTTATTTATATTTATTCATTCTTTTGATCTCATTGTCGTAATTTCAACGATATATTAGTCTCGATTTAAACAAGTTTTCAAACCATCGTGCAAACCATATTAAGTTTTTATTGCAACATTTTTATTACCATCCCCAAATATTTTATATCTGAAATTGCTTTTCGTCTATACCACAAGCCACAAGCAACAAGTAAAAACGATTACAAAGTTAATTTCATTTAATGGTATCCCAAAATCTATTGGGACACGTCTTGGAATTGATAGCCGTACACAATTAAGCTACTCCCCGAGGAATCGAATCGAATAGTCTCTAAAATATCCATGGGGGTCCAGTACCTATTTTCCTGTCTTCGCCAAAGAATACTAGCAAATATTTATTTTGTTCCTCTTGGTTTTTTCTGGTAAATCACTGAAAGTGTATTCAAGTTCCGAAGGATTGAAATAAATCTGCTGGACAGGTAATAGCCGAATCGATGGCCTTTTTGTACATTGGCCTGATTGAAACTGTTGGCAATGGCAGAAAATTAACATCAATAGATTTCGAGTCCAAATGAAGAACGACATGTTTACTCGGATTTTAAACGTTTCGGTTTTAGTAAATAAGAAGTAGCAATTTTTCGCTTTGTGAAAGGAACAGATTTTTAGAGATGGAAAATAATATTCGTGATAAATTAAAAAATAAAAAAAAAATTCGCCAATGGTATGGGCGAAACTTTATTATTTTTCGCGTCAAAGTTCGGGAGCGGTCAAAGTCGGAGTATATCATGAGTTGTTTCGAGATTTTTATATTTCTTGGAAAATTAATTTTGTTCTTAAGGCCCAGGTATCAGTTCATAACGATGAAAAAATGTTTTTTTTATTAATTTTCATCCTTAAGTTATTAAGAATACGTGGACAAAAGGATATTTCGATATTAAATGTATTTCACGAGTTACAGACCGGTTTGTGGAGCGGTGGAACAAAAAACGGCTTCAGCGAATGAACCGATTTTAATGAATAAAAGCTTAAAAGAAATTAAATTATATTTGGGAGGCCCTAACATTTTTTTATTTGAGTTTTTAAGCCAAAAAAAGAGAGAAAAAAGTGGTGTTTTTTTTCAAATAGCTGTCATTTTAGTCTCAGGGAGTTTTTTCAAAATCGGAAAACGTTAGGGCCCCGCAAATTTTCTTTAGTTTCATAAAATTTTTGGATTTTTGTTTTCAGATCACTTGGAAAGGCTGTAGAAGGTACCGTGTGCATTAACTCACGCCGATCGTAGCCCTACGTCATGGGAACTGGAGCCGCAATATTTTTTTATGAAAAAATTCACAATTATTCTCCATTTGTACCTCAATAAAAGCCACTAATAGTTTTTTCCATATATATTTATTTCATATCCAAAAAAAATCCTGAAAATGAGGCATTTTTCGGGCTTCTCGAATGATACCTGGCCTTAAAATAAAAATATTTAAAATAGAGATTTTTAGCCGATTAAACATTGAAAAAGTCCGTGTAGACTATTCGAATTTCGGTATATTATGTACACTAAAAGCCCATAGAAGTAAAAACGAATTTGTTGCCTTATCAGACTTAAGAGACATGACGAATTGCTAAAACATATACAAACCCATTACTCCCACTTGGGGTTTGAATTTCGAAAAAATTTTAAAACAAGACGATTTCATAAGAAGTAACTCGAAATCTTAGGAGACACGAGGGATTTTGAAAAATTTGTGAAAACGTAAGCAAACCCTTCAAACCCCCTTGGTTCTTGAAATTCGAAAAAGCGTGAAATCGGTTTTTAGGTCATTACATCAAATGCTTTAATAACCAATTTTATATCTCATCAGAACTAAGGGATGGCATAATTTGTGAAAACATTTGCAAGCTCTGGGGCGTTGAATATGGAAAAATCGAGAAATGTGTTTGTAGGCGATTATAGAAAAAGTCTGTGGAAGTGAAAAGCGATCTAATATCCCATCAAACCTAAGAAATGTGTCGAAGCTTTGGAAGGCATACAACCGTCTTACACCCCTTAGGATATGAATATCTAAAAATACTGGAATTGGCTTTTTGGCGCTTATATAGGAAACCTTAGGAAGTAAAAATTAATTCGATATATCATCAGATCTAAGCAATATGTAAGAATCTGTGAAAACATATGCAACCTCCTTACACCCACTTGGGGGTTGAATATTCAAAAATCCTGAAAGGAGTTAGTGAATAAATATGAAGACAGCACGATAAAGTAAAAACTAAATCAATTTCTTATCACTTCTAAAAGATATGACGGAATTCGTGAAAACGTGTTCAACCCTTTTATTCCCTCTTAGGGGCTGAAAAAGGAAAAAACTTAAAAACAAGATTTAGGCAATTATTACGCAAGCCCATGAAAGTGAAAAGATATTCCATATCGATCAGACCTGGGGGATAAGGCAGAATTCATGAAAAAGAATACAACCTCTTTACACCCTCTTAGGGGTCGAATCTCAAAAAATCCTGAAAATACTTTTTAGATTTTTATATGAAGAAGTCGTAGAATAAAAATGAATTCAATATTTGTGACGACCAACTAGATATGACGAAAATCGTGAAAATATATTCATTCCATTTTCACTAATCATTTTTTTCGCCCCCTTCCGAATGCCAATGGATATTTGAAAATTTTTTTATTTAATTACTTTTCTAGTTGAATTACATACACATACCGAGTTTCAACTTTTTAGCATTAGCCGTTCTATAGATAGGAAAATCATCCCCCACCCCCGTACCATACTACCCCTATAAAAAATTATATTTTTCCAACATGCTATTACTACATGTCTATCCAAATACCATGTTTCAGTTTTATATCATTATTGGTTCTCGAGATAGAAAACTCGAAACTCTTTCTTTATCACCCTCCCCCGCACTCACCCTCTACACCACAATCACCAAATTCTCATAGGGGTCTATTAGGTCTACTTCTGGTAAAAATTCTAAGTACCTATCTTACACTGTTCTTGAGATATGAAACGTGATTTTTTAGAAAAATTCGTATCCCCTCCACTTTCATGCTCCACCGCCCCTTTAAAAAAATTTACTTTCAGCAAACTTCATTTCTCAACCTTTATACAGAAACCGAATTATATTTTGCTAGTGCGATTGGTTCGTGAGATATAGTAATCTAAATTTTTTCACCCCCCACCACCGCACGTCACTACCCCCACTCACTTTCCGATCTATTCTCCTAGTATATCTACAGATATTCATTAAGTTTACATTTCGTGACATTAACCGTTTAGGAGATATGGTTTTTAGAATGTCTCAATCTCGGCTTTTGAGCGGCTCGAACGCACTATTTTCCCCTCACTCCTACAACTACACCCATATCACCCATATCGGCAAATGGATCCACTATTGAAGTTCAATATAAATTCCAAGTTTCAGCTTCGTAGCATAAGCGGTTGCTGAGATCTAGAAACCAAAATTGTCCGTCTAAAACGCTTCCTCTACCTTACACCCCCACCCCTCAGAATTTGGTCACTTCAGAGGGCCTATGCACTCTACCCACGAAAAAAAATTCAACTGAATAGCTCAAAGGGTTTGGATGCTATGAGTCTTCAAACAATTTTGCGTACACCGGTAGACATAGCGCGTACGGCGGACAGACGGACTGCAATTTTTTTTGCTTTTTTCGTGTCTACTAGTCATGAAACGAGAAAAAAAATGTTCATGGTAGCAAATTAGTTTTTATTTTAAATTGAAATAATAAAGTAAAATAATAAAACTGAATCCCAATTTTAAATTGTCCGCACCAACAACGTCCCAAAACACGGGAAATTATGATTGCCATCATATTAAAGGAGCAAAAAGATTACCTTGAGACTAATGCATAACCACAACATGTAAATTGGCGCAGTCGGTCAATCAATGATTTTTAAAGAATACTGCTTTAGTAACCACAACCCTGTACATAAGTTTATACCGTAAAAAGATTTATTTTAAAAGTGAAGAAAACACAATTTTTTCGCTTTACTTACCACAAAAATCATGCCATTCAAGTGAAAATCATTGCAACAAAATTCAAATTGGGAATTTTTCAGTTTACAATATTACCCAGCTAAGGACATTCACTACAGCGAATAAAACTTTTGCAAATAATTTTCCATCAAATTTTCCTATTTTTTCCGCATACATGCGTTCAAATTCGCTCCATTGTTATCGTGTTCTTCGAGACGGAGAGAAAAATTCGGAAAAAAAAACCCGCAACATATAAAGAAAACTCGACAAGTTATTCTGAAACTTTTCGAAAACACTTTTCCGGAAACGAAGATCCGTTTACCTGCATGAAAAACGTAGAGAAGCCATCCTCGTCTCAGGCCACAGATTAAGGGAAAAAACAAGCCTCGCTGGAACACAAGGACGTACAAATCTACAGCACTCAACTGAAGTGACGCTCCTATCGCTTGTGAATTTATGAAATGTACACAAAATTGTAAAGCGTCCAATCAAAAGGACTTTCCTTAGAAAGGGGATGTAAGGCAAATTTGTGCTAACTTCTTCAGTTTTTCAATGGTGGATTGCTGAGAAAAGGGAAATAAAAATTATTAAAAAAAACACACTCCCAACCAGATAACAAGATGACGGAATAAAAAGTTCCCATTAAGTCAAATATCATCATCTCTTCAAATTTAATGATTTCGATTTAAACTTCGTTCGGCTTCTTTCCTTCTTTTATTTTTAAATTTTTTTTATCAACATTTAAAGTATCTTGGGAAAGAACTTTACTATATATACGATTTTTTTTCCAGCTTATTATCTCATAGCAATCCTTTTCTTGTTACTTTCACCATCGTCCCGGGAAATCTTTTCGAAAAATGTAAAGTTACAAAAGAAAATACTTGACTGGGCTTACAGAGCGCGGAGGCTCGTTTTTCCTTCCATCGCATTTTGTTTAAACTTTTCCTTGTTAGACGATTATCCCTGGCCCCTTTTCGAGCGTTCCATGTGAAAAGGAATCCGGGAGTCTGAAAAGAAAAGTGCGTTTTGTTACAGCCTGCCAGGCTTTCTACCGAGCACTTAGTGTGAAAAGGATCACAGGATGAATCAACTCCGAGCCTACCATAGTCCTTCGGGTTTTCTTGTAATAAGGAAAATATTTGCAGATGTGATATTTTCATAATTTTAAAGTTAAACAAAAACCGAGTCCTTTTGATTTCGGGGTTTTTGTTTGCTTTCAGTTTTCTTTTCGATGCGGTCATAGTAAGAGCCCCCAAGTGTATAAATTAGTAGCAGAAGGGTTTTATTCCACGTATAAAGTCGAGTGTGTTTTGTTGCTTTCCTAAGGGAGAAACTCTTCTTTTGATACCAAACTATACATTCTGCATTTCACTTATTAATGCAGTGAAAAGTGAATTATTACGTTTCAAAACAAAATTTATGATATGCAAATTTTTGCGTTATATGTTGCAATGATGATACCTACAAGACGTCAGGGAGGTGGATTGTTGCCATACTTCAAATTTTATGAATTTCAATAGTAAGTTTGTTTGGAACTTACAGCACAACTGAAAATATGAATATTAATCAAAAACGAACGTTTCTCATGGAAACTTTGCTGTAGAATCGGAAAGTATCTTAAGCGTTTCTGTGAGACTAAGTATTTCGCTTTATTAGTCAAACTTCATTCAGTTGTGATATTTATGACACCTTTTTAGAGGAGTATGCTATGACTAAGATGATTTACTCCCCAAGCTCTTCAGAACTGAAGACTTCATCGAGAAAGTCACTTAGTTATAATAGAAACGAATCTTTTTTCACATATGATGTTTCTTCTAAGATGGTACTCAAACCATTGAGCTGATTTCGATTAAATTTTGTATACTCACAGACATAATATCAGTATTTTAATGCTTTGATGCTTTAGTTTTAGTTTTAAGAAGGGGCGCAGCGCACTGCGCACACTAGGCACCAAATAGGGCTTTTAGTGACAGTGGCAGCCACAGAGTGGGGCCATGCCATAGCCCACCCTAACAACTTCGTCACCCATGATTATTTCATCACGTCTGCTTTAAAGAAAAATTATATGAGACGATTAGATTGATAGATACACTTAATAAAGTATAATGCACTTAATACAGTAAACACTGAAAGAACAGAAGCCAAACGAATTACAACGGTTGCAATCCCGTTGTTAGAACCGAATTTCTAGGTTGGCCGAACCGAATTTTCATTTAGTGGTATCCAATATATTTTCGGACAACTGAATTACTTATCTAGCCAACCAAAATCTCTTAAAATTTTAATTGCCACAAATGTGCGGGTTGTCGGTAAGCTCTAAAAAAATGAAGTTATTTGTGTTAAATCCTACACTGAATTCTTTTTTATTACCTAGAACTCTTCTAAGGCACTATTTTCCCACTTCAAATATTATTTATTACTTACTGACTTAATAAAACTCATAGTTGTTGGTAGGAATCGAACCCGTGTTGAAAGTTTTTGGATTGGCGCACGTAACCACTGCGCCACCGAAGACCATCCATTTTCATTTCCCTATGTGCAACTTAACTTACTGTGGATTAACTAAGTTACCGCAACATACATTCGGTTGACGGAACACACATTCGGTTACCATAGCAGAATGATGCCAAAAATCGTTTGTTCTATTGCAACAACCAACATGATATTGCGGCAATCAAAATTCAGTTGCTAGACATTTTTTTGTTTAGTTGTTTCAACAGAACCGCACAAACGACATAAGTAGATTGTCTTAACAGAATGATTCTATTGCGTGTATCGCGTTTTTTATTCGCTTAAAGGAATATTTTTTAGTACAACCGAACACCTATTGCTTCAATCAAATTCTTATTAGCATAAATGAACTTCAATTGCTGCAACAAAAATTTAATTGATGCAAACTCATGCCAACTAATTATTTCTCTCAGTGTATAATGCAATTAAATCTGATTTCACCTTATGTCTTTCTTGAACCCTTCGTTTGTCTCTTGATTGAAAAGAAGACTGTACTAATTAATAATATTTCAATCGAAAAGTAAAAAAATTTCCAATATAAATATTTATATATAATCAATCTTTGGGTTGTGATGTGTTATGTTAAGGAAGTACCTTTTACTGTTTGAAACTAATTTTGAAATATTTGGGTTTGGATTATGCTTGGACAATTTTCAATATACGAGTACATCCTAATCCTAAATTAAGACGTAAATTGCAGTAAATGCAGTGAAATACAATATCATTGCTGTCCAGGTCGTTTTGAGTGGATTTTAAACTATGTTTTCACAAAACCTAGTCACTAGAGCAAAATTCAAATCAAACTTATTAAAATTTATCGGTAATCCAGTAGATATTAATAGTTTTGTCAAAATCACGAGATTTCTGCAAATCCAGTTTGAAATCTTGTGTTATAAATCCGCTATAAGAACTTAATTATGAGTACTTACAGTAACTAGAACTACTTCACATATTAATAACTGATTCACATCCAAAGATTTAAAACTCGATTTGGCGAAATGTTGAGTTTTCGGGACCCATTTTTCAAAACATATTTTTTACCATTAAAAAACCATTTGAAAAAAAACCTTAGTACTACTAATAAATAATAACAAAATTAACTGTCACCACAACTACCTGTATAAAATATTAAAAAATTTTATATTGCATGATAATGCAAGCTTTTGACTCTTATTCATTTAATTTAAATTGCCTGGTTTTAAAAAGTTAAACTCTTACAAAATAAGTTAAAAATTTTGTCATCATAGTCGTAGTCAAACAAATGTCTTCAGAGCGTTGTAAACGCTTTTCGAGATTTCAAAATCTACTTGCCAAAATCTTGCGATATAAATCAGTTATAAGATACTGCTTATGAAGTTATTATAATTGAAAATAGTTTTAGAGAATTTCCGAGTTTTGTTTTTTAAATTTTTGAATTAGAAGAGTAGGTTAGGTTAGGATATGGTGGTAGTAATCTAAATTATAGATCGACTCAATAAGAGACTAAGTGAATATGTATATATACCTAATAAATTACATTGATATAAAATATTTCTTTCGTAGATTTTAAGTATTGTAGGATAACTTAATAACTGGGGTGATCACTTCTTCGTCGGGTCAGAAGTCTTTAGATTATGAGATATAGGGTTCGGATTTTAATGCCTAATATTGAGTTTCATCAAATATGTATGATAGTAGAGCTAATAGAAATTAAATACACTACTTTTCTAGTGGTCTCAAAAAACAGCTAATTTACATCCAAAGATTTCAAACTGGATTTGGCGTTATCTCGTAATTTTATTATAACAAAACTCTCAAAATCTACTAGATTTCTCATACACGTGAGAGATCTTGAAGTCTGTTTGGGGTTCTAAATTTTATTGAAATCGAGATCGACTTCGAATTCTACTGAAATCGAAAATTATGTTCACCAAGCTTTGGAATGAAATAATTTTATTTTCTAGTTTCTACCCATGCTATTCTATTTTCCATTGCTTAAAGACTTACAATCATACAAAACAAGTTCAAATTTTTGATATCATACAATCAGCCGATGTTAAAGAAATCCCTTAGAGCGATGCTGATGCGTGTTAATATTCTGAAATTCGGTTTCCGAAATTTGGCGATTTAGATGCGGAAATGAAAAGTTGATCTTTTCAAGCTGTACCAACCGCAACGACCATAGCATTTTGCACAATTTTCGTCCTCGCTGCATTAGAGGGTAGCTACCGAACCTATTTTTATACTCTAGATGAAATCATATAGAGTATTATAAGTTTAATCCAGCCCAAAAGTTTGTAACGCATAGAACCAAGCCTCGGACGAAAAAAAGTTATATATTATTTTTTGTTTATTTGTGGCCAAAAACCTCAAATCCGCCTGAGGTCCGTCCGTCCGACCGTCCGTCCGTCCGTCCGTCCGTCTGTCCGTTAGCACGATAACTCAAGAACGCCTTCACCTAGGATCTTATAATTTTGAATCTGGATGTTTGGTTGAATTTGTAAGGCTAAGTTCGTTAACGGGCAAAATCGTCCTACTCCTTCGGGTAGCTGCCATACAAAATGTCCTTAAAACAAGTGTTCAAGAATATTAGCCGATAACTTCAGAAGGGATTAAGCTACGACATTGAAATTTTGTATGTGTTATTTTTCCAATAGTTGGAGCTAAATATATGATTATGAAAAAAATCCTGTTAGTCCCTCGTGTAGCTGCCATACAAATATCCTGTCAAAATGTATTCACTTAATTTACGAAACTCACTATAACTCAAGTACTCTTTTAGCTACGAATTCGGAATTTTGTACAAATTAGTTTTGAGTGAAAACAAAGTTTGAGTTTACTAGTCAGCGAAATCCTCTTACTCCTTCTGGTAGCTGCCATACAAAATGTCCTTAAAACACGTGCTTAAGAATATTGGCCGATAACTTCAGAAGGGTTTAAGCTACGTCTTTGAAATTTTGTATGTGTTATTTTTCCAATAGTAGGAGCTTAGTGTATGATTAGGAAGAAAATCCTATTAGTCCTTCGTGTAGCTGCCGTACAAATATCCTGTCACAATGTTCTGACTTAATTTACGGAACTTACTATAGCTCAAGTAATCTTTTAGCTATGAATTGGAAATTTTGTACAAATTAGTTTTGAGTAAAAACGAAGTTCGAGTTTACTAATCAGCGAAATCCTTTTACTCCTTCTGGTAGCTGCCATACAAAATGTCCTTAAGACACGTGTTCAACAATATTTTTCGATAACTTTCGAACGCTTCAAGCTACGAATTTGAAATTTTGTACACGTAAATGGTTCCAAGGAAAAGGATAAATATGTAAGAAATCGAGTGAGTCCTTCCTGCACCTTCCATGTGAAAGTCCTTCAAAAAGGACATTTTTTTTCGATAACTTACCCAGTTCAAGATATGAAATTAAACAATGAATATTGTCTTTTAGCGTACGTATTGTAGCAATCTCATGGCAGTCCTTAATAAAGGACATACAACATGCACACACGTAATTCTACTTTATCCCCAACTACAATATAAATCGGAGTTCAGTATTCATCTAGAGTATTATACGATTGGCTTGCAGCCGATCGTGACTGCAGTATGTTTATTATTATATTTAAAATAATAAGCATATAAATATACATTATTATTTCTTAAACTGTAGTCGGTTTAAAAATGATGAAGAAAAGGAAATATCACAGAATACAACGTTTGAAACTAGCAAAGAATCTATTCCGGACTAAAAATTTCAGTGAGTCTGTATGAAAATCATCGACATCATCATCATCATCGAGTTGTGATGACAAAAAAATACGACAGAAGTTCAATCTATCGCGGGAGTAACAAAAAAGTTTTTTAAAATAATCTAATTGTGGATTTCTTTGTATGTATTTGTGAAATTAATAAAAACTGAATAATAATTAATAGAGTATTTTTATTTAATAAAATATACATACATATGTAGTTTACTAGGTATGTAATAAATTGTACAATAAAATTAATAAAAGTGTTACTATACTTGGAAATAAATTATACCATCGTTGGTATAATTCACTATACCATTCTTGGTAATAAAGTAAGCTGTACTTGATATTGAACTTTACTATAATAGAATAAGTAATGTATTTTACTATTCTTAACAATGCATTTTACAATACGAAGTAATGAATTTTACTATACATGGTGATAAATTTCACAATAGTTGGGAATGAAATTTACTATACTTTGTAATTATTTTTACTACACTGGTAATACACTTTACTAAATTTTACTACCCTTGTTACTGAATTATGCCGTGCGATTTAAAATATTTGTAATGAATTTTACTAATCTGTAATAAATGTAACAGCAACTATTTACTACAGAATTTCATTACATGCCATAGTTTTCATTACAGGTGTAATAGGTTGGAATTTCATTGAATTTTTAATTGAAATCATTACATTTTTTGTTAGATTTCATTACACTTTTCTCTCTGTGCGGAACCTCGTAGGTCACTAATCATCCCCAAAACAACCTAGATCCCTGATAAACGTGACCAGCTTGTCATTACCTATCGACCTTAGACCGTCCAAATTGTCAAAGAAAAGACTACCCAAACACCTCAATCGCTTTGTTTTATTTTTAATAATGGGCACAGCGCACCGTGCATACTAAGCAACAAAAGAGGGCCCATAGTCATCTCTTCGGAACCTCGTAGGTCACTAATCATCCCCGAAACAACCCAGATCCAAGATAAACTTGACCTCAGACCTTCCAAATTGTCAAAGAAAAGACTAGCCAATCAGCTCAATGTGGGTAATGTCCTCCTCAGCACATTGGTCGAGGCAGTACCTGCACACGTCAGAGTCAGCAATAGCCATACGTATGGCATGCTTCCCTAGCAAGCTGTGTCCTGTCAGTATTCCGACTATAATAACCCCAAACTTCACTTATTAGATGTCAATATTTCCCTAGACTCCTGGCCAAAATGCTCTAGAGGTCCTACAGCTCGTTAGTCACTCACACCTTGAGTTCACTACGTCCGTAGAGTGAGATATCCTCACCGCATATCCTTTCATCAACATGATGTTAGCTGCCCGAAACGTTAAGGCATAACTCCCATACAAAATTAAACGTCCGAATATTCTTCAGATTCATTGTATAAAAGAAGATTGGCCCACCCTTCCGCTTTGCTTATGACCAAACATTTATGAATTGACGTCAATACCTTTTTAAGATCAAGTAGTCTGTACTAAATTCAATTGCAATTTAGTTGAATGTATGAGCGGCAAGAGTAATTCGCAACAAAGTTAGTCCTTTGCTGTTGTTTTCTCATGTCGGTAACTTGCTCTGTGTAAAAAGTTTATTGTTTAGTGCTTATGGTACTGGATATCCATTGGATTTTTTTTACTGAATCTTGACAATATTTTTCAAATAGAACATATTAGGACACTGTAAAAAAATCATGAACCTAAACGTATGGAGAATGAAACGAATGACAGTAGCAAAATTATTCGTACACTAAAAAATAATTCTAATCTCAGAAAAAATTATGTTCAGTGGATTTTAAACTATGCTTTTCGGTCATTATGCGTCTTTGAACTAATTTTAAAGCATTATATTTTTGAGCAGCTGCTTCTTTGGTCGGAAATCATGGGTTTGCTATACAAATTTTGGCATTTTATGATGTGAATTAAGCGAATTTAGTTATTTATTTGTAAACGAGTGGGTATACTGACCGCAAACCTCATCCTGCTTACGCCCCAACCTTTTTTATTTGTACCGATTTGTATCTGGGAATTCAATTTCAGTGTTTGTTTTTACTACGTTGATCCCGAGTGGGATGTGTGCTGTAGAACACACCCACAATATGTTCTGCTGGCTCTAGATCATTGGGATTATCACTCGTGATGTAAACATCCAAAGGATACTATAGCAACTTAAACAATTCCTCGAATACGGAAAGATTTAATGGCAATTATTTTTGATTATCGACGAGAAACACCTGGCGACAGGTAAAGGATATGTCCCAGTATCTCGTGTCTTCAGGACTGATGCTACCCTATGCTCCTATCCGGAGTTTTACATAAACTAAATTAAATTTTATTAAAAAAAAAATTGTTTTGGGTATACTCTTTGAAATTTCGATAAAAGTTCACTGCTTCATTAATTTTCCAAATTGATTTTGACTTTTTTCAGTGACCTTATTTCTTAAAACAATTGGAGACAATAAAAACTAAGCAATGAATTCATAAACTTGCAATGAAACCACATTTTCAAAAACTGTTTAAAATTTTTGTTAATATCATATAATTTTTTTCCTGCATTTCTATTACTTATAATTTTACTATTTAATTCAAAATTCCATCTTCTGCTGTGTCTTAAAGGCACCATAGCAAATTATTTGCTACAGAAACGTGTGATGTAGTAGATTTATAAGACAATATGTTTCTAAACCAGATCTTTACTATAATTTTAGATGAAAATTATTGCAAATTTATTTCTTAATTCTTGGTTTTCCTGGTAAAAAATCTCATCCCTTCCCTGGTAAAAAAGCCCATCTTTTGTGTAGATTTCAAATCTGTTAAGAAAATTGATATATTTTTAAGTATTTTATGGCTATAATAAAAAAAAATTAAATTGGCACCTGAAACTGTAGGTTTACAAAATGGAACATAACTTATGGTGGGTGCCACTGTTATTCTAAACGCTTTTTCGGTATAATTTGATTCGGGGTTACTTTGGATTATATTTTTTATAAAGTTAGGAGTGATTTGCTCAAAAACAAATGTTCATTTTTATACTGTTTTCGACATATGTATGTCGTTTTTACAATAAGTATTTTTTGTAAGTTGTACTTTTACAATATGATTAATGAAATCTAATGCAATTTAAATAATGGTTTCATTAATAATAATCAATGGCACAACAGCCCAAGTTGGGCCTAGGCCTTGAAGTAATGCTAGAGTTACTTTATTACTAGACCAACGGAACACTAGGAGGTGAAGTGGTCAGCCACACGCTCGTCCGTGGTTTTTATGTTTTCATTGCTAAAGGTTAAATACTTGAAGCTCTTACAGACATTTTTTGACTGGTGATTTGTATAGCGGAAATTTCGACTTAAAGCCTTTTTTAACGTTCCCAAGGATCAATTTTTGTTTGCAATCATTTAACTGAAAAATGAGACAGCTCTCCGAAGTTTTTTCCGAAATTATTAAATACTGTTTTGTTACCTTTTAAACGAGTGATTTTTAATTGCTCTACTTTTAACACTTTCAAAGTTATCTTTCTTTAATACAAATTATTTCACCAATTTTGACAATTCCTTTTTTTTATAAAGTGCAATTATAAAAAATTTCCACAACGATACTAATGAAATCTTTCTGGTCCTGATATGTTTAGCACTCGACATTCAAATTCATTCAAATCCTCTGACAGGACCCACTTTCCTAATAATAAATATTTAGGAAGCAAAATATCTTATTTTGATTTAAATAAATCGTTAAATGTTTGCACTAAATATTAATTTAAAACGGTAAACGGTGTAGATTCAATTAATTTCTGTTTGTAGTTCAATAAATTAATGGGCAACAAAACCAATGAACGGTCTTAATTACACTTTTTAAACAAAAAAGAATTCTCCAAGTGATGAAAAAGTTTTAATTAAATTCAGATATAATTAATGGGGAGCGAGGGAAATTGTATAATACCAAAAAGGTATTAATATAAAATATCCCGTTCTTAGATAACAAAATTATTTCGCTTTTAATACATTAAAAATCGGGTTTATATCGACTATATCATTACATATTATAAAAAAATGGAGAAGTATTTTCTCTCTAACATTAAAATTAGCATTAACGGTTCTGAAGTTAGTAAAATAAAAATTATTGAAAAAAATATCATCAGAATCATTGCTCAACTAGTTTTATTTCACTATAAAATTATTGTTCACTTCTTTTGCCTGCCATGTGTTGCTAGTTCAAATCCGGCTCGACGGATCATAAATGTTCAACTTCTAAGCTATAGTTGTGCTCCATTTTGCAAAATGCTGGATGAATTTAATTATGATCAGAACCCTAAGTTAGCACAAATACTAGTGCTGGAAAAAGGTGGCTACTGTGAATTGTTCGAACTTGGAAAAAATTAACGTCTCTCAATTCAGAGTGCCTGGAATTTTTACATTCACAACGAAGGCTAATTCCGGGAAAATCGACTTCTTATGTAGTAGCAGGACGCATTTCTTCCTAACTTAAAAGAACGATGTATTAAGGTGAAAACAATTGATGTTCGTGCCTCCAACTTTTTACTACTTTATAATGCAGGATTGTCGATCATTTTGGATTTAATCAACAGTGAATGGTATTTCCAAATTCATGAGATTAATATTTTATTACTTACGAGACCGAGCGCGTAATGAATTATTGGGAATTTCTGTGCGTACGCGTGTTCTGCGATGTTATACATTTTTTTTAAATTTTAGATTAGGCGTGCACATAAAAAGGTTAAACTAAAGTTTTCTAACAAACAATTTTAGGGCTCCTACCACTCGTCAAACTTTTAGCATTTCTATTTAATAACCTTCTTTGGAAATGCTTCAAAGATCCTTGAGATTGAATCCTGTTTCTTAAGAATGAGATGCCGTATTTGTTCGACCGGTAGCTACTTTCTATCTCGTCCAGGATTAGGACTATACCAACAGAGTATTAGTTGTGAGATAGGAAGGAGTCTGGGGTTGTTAGAGGGTGAATAAGAAGAAGGTAGGACTGGCAAATCGACTGAAACAACAGCTTCTGGAAGAATACGGAAATCATTTTTTTTTATAAGAAATGGAAACCTGCCAGACTTTCCAAAGGAGTGGTTTGAAGCACTTTTTCAAGACAATACAAAGCAATTGTTTCTGCAGCTTAAAGGATCCTTTTTGGCCATGTTTAAGGAAAGCCTGAACAATTTCAGTTTCATATCAATAAGCAAATTGTGGCGGTACTGTGCCGAAATCCATTCAAGTTCTGGCTTGAACAAAACAGTGTATAGAATGTCCTTTTAATTAAATTTTCAATATTTGAAAAGTTGAACATAATTAAACGGCAGATTAAGATTGTGTACAGTAGCTGAGAACAAAAGATTTGCACCGGGCAATAATTTCGGAAGGACTAAATCTGTACCTTGTGTATGAAAGTAGCGCTGTTCACTTGTTGAACAGGTGAATAAGAGCTGCATGACTACATGACCCGAAGGTGTTGAAAGTTTACTTAGCGATTTCTATAGAAACACTGTCCAACTTTTTCATAGGAAAGAGTGTCGAGATGATTATCTGTGAAACGACGATATTCTCGTCTGGTGCTAGTTTTAAGATTATTACCTGTAGGTATTTTGTTTGTGCTCGTTGTAGGTATCCCTTCATTGTTAATCCCAGCCTGCCAGAAGGTAGCACACAACTAACTTCCTGAATTCATAGTGGGTATGGTGTGATAGCGTCAGGTGTCTTCGTGATATGAAAGGGGCACCGAACAAAGCACAAGGGGATGAATATTTGCATGTGCCGGAAGATAAACTCATTTAAAAACAGGACATGAAATATTAAATAGCTGGAGAATTAGCATTTATTATTAATCGGTTTTAGATGCTTGGAGAGAGGGTGTGGGATTCGGTGAAGCATTAAAATTAAAGCCATGGAATTTAGACTGTTTTCCGGAAAGTAGAAGTCGATTTCTGAGGACAAACTTAGGGGAGGGTTTTTATTATTAAGAACACACAAAGCTATATTACAAATCAAGCTCTGCATTATGAATATTAATTGAACTTTACGCAATGCAAATTAACTTAAATGTGGGTATCTAAAAAGATTTCAAAATTATGAACGAAGTCTTGCAACGTTCATGTTGAACTGGACTAATAAATCTGTTCAAATATAAGTTTATACCATCGACATCAATGAAGAGCTTCCGGTACACATGAAGTAATTGCCACTTCCTACAAATATTTGGTTTTCAACTTTGAATATGGTTTCGTATTTACCCTCTTTCACGAAAAGGGGTTAAATCGTCAGCCACTTTTATTTTGCCATTGTAAGTAGACCTCGGTTATAATGGACTCGATGGGACCGTCCGCTATGAATTGTTCCGAATCCATATCCATTAAAAGCGAGTCCATTATAAATGAGTTCGCCTGTATAATGAAATTCACAGGGTGTATAGCTATAAGAATTGGGATCGAAATAAACGTCGTAGGTCTCAAGAAACTCAGTAAACCCCCCCTGAAAACATAAGTGCGTTTTCACTTAAGCGGAAATTCTGGCTGTGTTGCAGGCAGCAAACATCCTGTTAATGGGGGAGATATGAGATCAGAATATCTCACTCTACATTGACAGCCTGGTGGCCATAAAGGCGCTGGAATCGGTCACCATTAAATCCCAGTTAGTAAAGCGCTGTCGAGAAGTGCTGAAGGTACTTTGTGGTCAGAACAGAGTACTGATTTGCTGGGTATCAGGGCATAGTAATATACTATGGAACGAAAGAGTGGACGAGCTTGCGAGATCGGGATCGGCTTCGAATGGTAGGGTTGAGGAGGATGTTTGTCCACCGATAAACGGCATCACAGCGCAAATTGGTGAGCGTACAAATAAGGCGGTCAACTCTAGGTGGGCAGGACTGGCAAGCTGCCGGATTTCTAGAGCCCTGTGGCCCGAGTCAAAAAACTAGGAATATATTAAGTTGGGAGAGAGGAAGGCTGCGACTGCTCGTCGGAGCACTGACGGGTCACTGTATGCTGGGGAGACACGCTATGCGACTAGGGCTAGCGGAGACGGACATGTGCAGGTTCTTCCATGATCTGTACGCTGTGGAGGACATCACTCACATCCTGTGTGAATGCTTAGGGATCGCTAGACTTAGATGGCTGGATAGTCTTTTCTTCGATAACATCGAGGATTTGAGGTCAATAGGGGTTGACAAACTGGACAGGTTCTGCAGGGAATTGGAGTGTTTTTGAGGGGATGGAACAGCACACGAGAATCTGAAAGGA
Source organism: Beris morrisii (assembly GCA_951812415.1). NCBI lineage: Eukaryota > Metazoa > Arthropoda > Insecta > Diptera > Stratiomyidae > Beris > Beris morrisii. The sequence continues at coordinate 100,886,931 of OX638313.1, read as the reverse complement.
TCGCAATGGGCCCGTATGGCGCCTAGTAAGCGCGGTGGTTCTAGCACTGCGTCCCTTCTTAAACCTAAACCTAAACCTTTCATTTAAGAGAAAATAAATTGTTTGCACGGTCATTGTTGATAGTCTATTTTGTCACCTTTCATTTGAGGGGTCTACTTGTTGTTGAACCTTCATCATTTTCGAAGTTATCTCTTTTTACTACAAACTATTTCACCAATTGCATTTTTCGGGTGTACTTGTTCTAAAACCCAAAAATACAAAATGCTGGGACATCAAACCAACAATTTATGAAGCTCAGACCGATGGAAAATTTGTTCCAAATTTCCTGCTGGTAGATTTTTTCCGAAAACTTCCTTGTTTTCGAACACAGACAACCAGACCTTGCGAAGGACGAAAACATATAATTTAAAAAAAAAAATCCTTTGATTTATTCTTTGAATCGCTTAAACAATTCTGACAATTTTTGAAACTCTGTTTTTAAATCTTGAGTTGATTTTGGGAAAATAAAATTTCCTCAATTATTTTGGTTTACACCTTGCAAAGGACGAAAGCAATTCTGGCAATTTTTTGAAAGTTTGTTGGTAAATCCTGCCTCTATTTTTGGAAAATAAAATTTCCTCAATTTTTTTGGTTTCGACTTTGTAAAGGACGAAAACGTAGAATTAAAAAACAATCCCTTAATTGATTCTTTGAACCGTTTAAACAATTCTGACAATTTTTTTAAACTTTGTTTTTAAAGTTGCCTCTATTTTTGGAAAATAAAATTTCCTTAATTATTTTGGTCCAGACCTTGCAAAGGACGAAAACGTACAATTTAAAAAAAAATCCTTTGATTTATTCTTTGAATCGTATACAATTCTGACAATTTTTCGAAAGTTTGTTGATAAATCCTGCCTCTATTTTTGGAAAATAAAATTTCCTCAATTATTTTGGTTCAGACCTTGCAAAAGACGAAAACGTAGAATTAAAAAACAGTCCTTTAATTGATTCTTTGAATTTTTTAAAGTTGACTTTTAAACCTTGCCATTATTTTTGGAAAATAAATTTTCGTCAATTATTTTGGTCCAGACCTTGCAAAAGACGAAAATGTAAAATTTAAAAAAATCCTTCAATTGATTCTTTGAACCATTTAAACAATTCTGACAATTATTTGAAAGTTTACTTTTAAACCTTGCCTTTATTTTTGGAAAATAAAATTTCCTCAATTATTTTGGTCCAGACCTTGCAAAGGACGAAAACGAACAATTTAAAAAAAAATCATTTGATTTATTCTTTGAATCGTTTAAATAATTTTGAAAATTTTTTGAAAGTTTGTTGGTAAATCCTGCCTCTATTTTTGGAAAATAAAATTTCCCCAATTTTTTTGGTTCAGACCTTGCAAAGGACGAAAACGTAGAATTAAAAAACAATCCTTTAATTGATTCTTTGAACCGTTTAAACAATTCTGATAATTTTTTGAAACTTTGTTTTTAAATCTTGCCTTTATTTTCGGAAAATAAATTTTCGTCAATTATTTTGGTCCAAACCAAAAATTTATGAAGCTCAGATCGATGGAAAATTTGTTCCAAATTTCTTGATGGTAGATTTTTTCCGAAAACTTCCTTGTTTTCGAACAAAGCCAACCAGACCTTGCGAAGGACGAAAACGAAGAATTTAAAAAAAAAATCCTTTGATTTATTCTTTGAATCGTTTAAACAATTTTTGAAACTCTGTTTTTAAATCTTGCGTTTATTTTTGGAAAATAAATTTTCCTCAATATTTTTGGTTCAGACCTTGTAAATGACGAAAAAGTAGAATTTAAAAAACAATCTTTTAATTGATTCTTTGAATCGTTTAAACAATTCTGACAATTTTTTGAAACTTTGTTTTTAAATCTTACCTTTATTTTTGGACATTAAATTGTCGTCATTTTATTTTGGCCCAGACATTGCAAAGGACGAAAACGTACAATTTAAAAAAATAATTTGATTTATTCTTTGAATCGTTTAAAAAATTCCGACAACTTTTCGAAAGTTTGTTGGTAAATCCTGCCTCTATTTTTGGAAAATAAAATTTCCTCAATTTTTTCGGCTCAGACCTTGCAAAGGACGAAAACGTACAATGGAAAAACAATCCTTTAATTGACTCTTCGAACCGTTTAAACAATTCAGACAATTTTTGAAAGTTTGCTTTTAAACCTTGCCTTTATTTCTGGAAAATAAAATTTCGTCAATTATTTTGGTTCAGGCCTTGCAAAGGACGAAAAGGTAGAATTAAAAAAAAATCCTTTAATAGATTCTTTGAATCGTTTAAACAATTCTGACAGTTTTTCGAAAGTTTGTTGATAAACCCTGCTATTATTTTTTGAAAATAAAATTTATTCAATTATTTTGGTTCAGACCTTGCAAAGGGCGAAAACGCAGAATTTAAAAAAAATCCTTTAATTGATTCTTTGAATCGTTCAAAAATTTCTGACAATTTTTTGAAAGCTTGAAAGGCAAGGTTTAAAGCCTTTATTTTTGAAAAATAAATTATCGTCAATTATTTTGGTCCAGACTTTGCACAGGACGAAAACGTAGAATTAAAAAACAATTATTTAATTGATTCTTTGAATCGTTAAAACAATTCTGGTAATTTTTTGAAAATTTGTTTTTAAAACTCGCCTTTATTTTTGGAAAATAAATTTTCGTCAATTATTTTGGTCCAAACCAAAAAATTTATCCAGCTCAGACCGATGGTAGATTTTTCCGAAAACTTCCTTGTTTTCGAACAAAGCCAACCAGACCTTACGAAGGACGAAAACATAAAATGTAAAAAGAAATCCTTTGATTTATTTTTTAAATCGCTTAAACAATTCTGACTAATTTTTGAAACTCTGTTTTAAAATCTTAAGTCTATTTTTGGAAAATAAAATTTCGTCAATTATTGGTCCAGACCTTGCAAAGGACGAAAACGTACAATTTAAAAAAATCCTTTGATATATTCTTTGAATCGTTTAAACAATTCTGACAAATTTTTTAAAGTTTGCTTTTAAACCTTGCCTTTATTTTTGGAAAATAAAATTTTCTCAATTATTTTGGTTCAGACCTTGCACAAGACGGAAACGTAGAATTTAAAAAAAAAATCCTTTAATTGATTCTTTGAAACGTTTAAACAATTCTGAAAATTTTTTGAAAGTTTGTTTATTTTGGAAAATAAAAGTATTTTGGTCTGAAATAATTGCACTTGAAATCAAAAAGCCTAGTAGTATCACACTATCTCTCAATTTTTCGTCAGATTTACAGATTTTCTTTACTGTTAATATTTTTACTATTATTTAAAAACATCAACAGATAAGATCTTGAAGTTAAAAAAGGAATCGCATAACATACCTCCTGTGATTATTCCAAATATTGAACACAATGAGGGCCAACGCCACCATAATACCACAACTAGATATCGTCCCCATACACACAAATAACGAGAGCGACACTGTCCTTAAAACTCGTCTTACAATCGTCCGATCCTGCGGAACCTGAAAAGAAACACAAAATAGTTTCACTAAAAAACAACAAAACTTCGGCAATTTTTTAATTGTGTAATAAGAAATTAATTGCATAATTTTAAGCCACTTTTGTATGTAAACTATCATTTGTATAGTTTCGCTCGAAACTTTTTTCATAATTCATTAAGAACAATGAGTTTTAATCTCGCAGGACGAAAGCGTACAACGCCTAAAAGATAAAACCGCTTTGTTATTGGGCTCAGGAACTCGGATGTCGTTGTTCTTTGTAGCTTCCTGCATCCTGTTTATTGTGTCCTTTTGAATTTCAACAGAGCTCAACGTACAGCGTGTTTTCACTAACCAGGATATTCTTGCTCGTATTTTCTGTACAAACTCAACTACTCATTGTACTTCGGGGCGAATCTTGACGTCGGACATTCGAATGCAGTCGTCTGCAAATTCAATTCGTCATTTTCGTATCCATGCGAGGAAAAACACCAGCCAGGATCATCCAATTCAAGTATTTACGTATGTAAGAGCTCCGGGCGAACTCGTCCTGGAAAAAAAACCACAATCCCGGACAACGAGTGTATTCTGTTCTTTCCGTATACACGTAAACGTGCATTAGTTGCTGTCCGACCTGGTGAATCTGCAAGGATAGCAAAGTGTTCTTCAGGACCTTTTACGAAGGCCACAAACATGAGTCTAGAAATAATGTCGGAAGGTGGCTGCGTTTCGATGTTAAGTTTATTCGTGAAAAGGACATGGTTTTTTTGGCGAATGGGATTTTCGGAGTGGTCGAAATGGATTTGTTTCTATGGAAGAGTTTCGTTTATGCTTTAGTTTTTGTGTTTTTGAGGTAAATGAAATTGAGAACTGAAGACTGGATTACATTTTGGAAGAAACTTTCAGTCATTGCGATCATCTAAGAGAATTGGAGATACAGTCCTTTAAAATTGAATTCAGGACTAGGCACCTAGTGATTCTTTAATAATACACAACTTTCGACATTCATCAGTGGTTTTTATACAAATATTGAAATAAATAAACTCCCTATGAAATAAAAATATTGAAAAATTTTGAAATCAGTTTTCACCCTATAAGATACATGTAAAAAACCTATAAAAAAACACATCTTACATACTGTTACATCTTCGTGGAAATGTATGCAACCCTTTTTCACTCCCTTGAAGATTGAATACCAAAACTCGTAGAAGTAAAAACTGGTTTCCCAGCACTTCAAACCTAAAAGATACGACGAAGTTTGTGAAAATAAAAACAACCCCATTATTTATTGGTTGGTTGAATGTAGAAAAATCGTAAAAATTTTTTTAGGCGATTCCATAAAAGGCATAAAGGGCAACTAATTTGACATCTCATTAGACCCACGAGATATGACGAAAATTGTAAAAACGTACGCCACCTCCATACACCCTCTTGGGGTTAAATATCCAAAAAAGTCTGAAATTAATTTTTAGGTAAAAAGTGCGTTGTAAAAACCAAATTAATATTTGATATAGCAAAAAACGAATTGGTATTTGATATCTTTTCAGACTTGAGAAATATAACAGAAAAATCCTCTTAGGAATTGAATATCCAAAAATATTGAAATTGATTTTTAGGCGATTACGTAGACTATTAGTGAAAGTAAAAATTAATTCGATATCTAATCAAACCTTAGGGATATGGCGAAATTCGTGATAATGTATACAGCGCCTTTACACCCACTTGGGGATTGAATTTATGAAAGGTCTTAAACGTGGTTTCGAAATTTATCTGAAGAAACCGCAGAAGCAAAACTAATGCAATATTTACGAAGACCCAAGAGATATGACAAAATTCGTGAAAATGCATGCACTCCATTTTAACACAATTCTTTTTTGCCTAAATTAGATAGATATATAGATAGATATTTATTTCGAGATGCTAACATGAGTGAATAATAAATATTTGATTTGGGATGTTATAGAGATTAGACAAAAGGTCTTTACAACTTAATTATAATCATTTGAATGCTTTGGCAGATATCATTGAAATACAGTTAATTATAGGTATTGTACGGGAGAAAATTCGCAAAACCCGTTAATTCACTTACATCTAACTTAAAACTAAACTTAGCGTAACTTACTAACTATGAATAAACTGAAAATTAAAGTAGAGTTCTGCTGTAACGTTTTAATCGATAAAAATATCTGATATGAGAGGGTTGATGCAATCTTCACATTTTCTTACAAATTTTAATAGTATTTGGCCTGAGATTTCATTTATTGTTTTGGTACTAGCTGCTTCATGCAGTCGGCTGGTGGAGAAGTGCCAGGGTTTGTTTAGTATTATTTTTAGAGATTTGTTCTGGATGATCTGCATTTTGTTCTTGTGTACAAGGGCACAATGATACCAGATTGGTGCTCCATATGTGAGAGCAGGCTGCATAACTGCTTTATAAATAAGGAGTTTATTATCCTGGGACAAATGAGATCTTCTGTTAATTAAGGGGTAGAGGACTCTAATAAATTTATTTAATTTGGAGACAGATTGTTCAGCATGATGCTGGAAAGTTAATTTTTGGTCAAAATATAGGCCTAGGTACTTAATTGTATTTGACCATTGTATGATTTCGCCCAGAATATTAATGTTTGGAGGTGGTAGGAAGTGAGAAGCACGGCGCTTGGTAAAAAATATGGCTTGTGTTTTGGAGGTATTGATTTTAATTTTCCATTTATTGTAGTAATCTGAAGTTAGTTCCATTTGATCTTGTAGGATGTTAATAATGTTATGTGGGTCGGTAGATTTAGTGAAAATAGCCGTGTCTTCGGCGAAGGTTGCGATTTCACAGATGTCGAACTTGGGGGCGTCTGCAGTATACAAATTGTAGAGCGTGGGACTGAGGCAGGAACCTTGGGGTAATCCGGCAGGAATGATTCTTGGGCTGGATGTAGCATTTTTAATGTTGACACTGAAGGATCGGTTGCTCAGAAAGGAACTTATGAGATTGGAAATGTATGGAGGAAATTTTAGCTCTACTAATTTGTAAATGAGACCTTCGTGCCATACAGAATCAAAGGCCTTTTGATATCGAGCGTTATTAATCCTACTGACCCTCTTGAACTTAGTGCTTTCTGAATGTATGATTTCGATCTGAATAGTTGGTGAACTGTAGAGTGCTTAGCTCGGAAGCCGAATTGGAAGTTTGGGAGTATATTGTGATATTCAGTTATTTTTTGGATACGCGTCAGAATGATTTTTTCAAAGATTTTCCCTAAGATGGGTAATAAGCTTATGGGCCGATAGCTTTGGGCGATGGAAGTTTCAGTATGCCTAAATTACTTTTCCAGTACATTGGTACATATAAGGGATGATTAAAAAGTTGCAGGACTTTTTCGAATTTAGCGCCAATGAAGCGTTGGAGAGTGGTACGGTTGGCGGCATTAGTTATTGTGACTCTTCCTGAGCTCTGCTGTTTTTGTAGATTCTCTGTAACCTTTATTGTTGTGAAGTGATAGACGTTTTGTGAAACAAGTTTTTCGAGATTGGCTATTTTGTGATTTTTGTCAAATGAAATCAAGTTTTGTGTGAAGCTGGGTAAAACTTTTAAGATGTTGCAAGAGGCTTTTGGAGATGAATATCCGAGTCGATACGCTGTCAAGAATGCCAAGAGGTTCAAAGAAGGCTGGACATCGTTAGAAGACAATCCTCGTTCAAGACACCAATCAACTTTGACAGACGATGATCATGTTGCCGGAGTGAACGTTCTAGTGTGATCAAATCGTTGGTTGTTATCCGTAGAATAGCAGAGAAATGCAACATTTCATTTGGCTCGTATCAGGAAATTTTAACCGAAAAGCAACAACAACACCTAGTTTAGGTTTGCTAAGAACTTCTTGAAATGGTGGGTTTATGGATACGGCCTAGAAATGAATAGTCCAATCATCGCCATTGTTTGAACTTCAAACACAAATTCACCACAGTCCACCTTATACGAGCCGGACTGTAGGACAACTAGACAGCGTTGACTGTGTTGCTGGAATAAGCAACGGTAGCTAAAGCTACTTGGCCCTATAAAAGGTCCGTCGGCCTATCAATCGAGCTACTTTATTTTTACCAACTCTTGGGACCCCACTTCCGACTGCGAAACGCATCAAGCTGGATTCAGCGGGTAGGACCTAAAGGCAAAGGTAAAGTATCAACATCAAAAAACGGAAACCTTTGAGTTTCGCCTGTACGCTGCATCAGCTGGGGGCTCTTCTCATAGGTAATACGTTATCGCGACAACATTACGCACACACAACCAATCTCTTCCGGTTCCTTAAAACCTACATAAAAGAGTATAACCACAACCAAGAAAACGGAAATCGTTGAGTTTCGCCTGTACGCTGCATCAGCTGGGGGCTCTCCTCAAAGGTAATACGTTAGCGCGGCATAATCCCGCACACACAAACCATTCCTCCTGGTTCTTACCATACACCACATCAACGGCAAGCAAGCTCCATCACTCCTTCGGCAAACTCGTCAACCCAAAATACAATCAACGATCAAGCTTGATCATATTTGTTACCTACACAAATACCAGATCATACCTGATCGTATTCAGCCATTGAAGACAAAAATCTCTCCAACACGCGAAAAAGTTCGTCAAATCTAATCAAATGTGAAGGCCTTGCTCACGGCTTTCTTTGACTGGAAGGGTATTGTCTACTATGAATTTTTTCCACGAGGTGGGACAATTAATCGTTTTTGTTACCTTGGTACTCTAAGGCATTTACACGAGGCAGTGAGGAGGAAGACACAGGGACTGTGACGATGTGGGGAGTGGGTGCACCATGACAGTGCGCCTATTTATCCGCCTTGCTCATTCGTGATTATTGTACAAAAAATGAGTTCTCGGAATCATCAGACCTGACCACTGTAGAATTTTTTCTGTTTCCAAAAACTCAAGAAACCATTGGAAGGGTAGAAATTTGACGTAACTGACAAAAATTACTAAAGGAGCTGAACAGCATTTCAGAAGATGAGTTCTTTGGGTTCTTCTAGCAGTGGAAACGGCTGTGCCTATAGTGTACGTTGAAGGTGATAATGTCCAATAGCTTGGAAATATTTTAATAAGTTTTTAAAAAATCAGTCCTGGAACTTATTGATCACTACATATACTCACCAAGTTTCACGTTTTTAGCATAAACCGTTCAATATATTCAAACTTGTGGCATGAGATATGGATTTACGAATGTCTCGATTCCTGATGTCGAACATTTCGGGCACATTGTTTTCCTTCAATCCAATACTTCTTAACCAAATCCAATTCTTACTTTATTATATTTGAATATTACAGTAATGTGATCGATTTAAAAAAAAAAAATTTGACACACTGAACTTTTTTTTCACGTTTCATGACCAGTAGACACGAAAAAAGCCAAAAAAAATTTCAGTCCGTTTGTCCGCCGTACGCCGTACGCAAAATCGTTTCAAGGCTCGGAGCTCCCAAACGGTTTGAGATACTAAATTGAATTTTTTTTTGGAAATAGACTGGGTAGGCCCCTTGAAGTGACCAAATTTTGAAGGATGGTGGTGTGAGGAGGGAGGAGGTGGGTGCGTTTTAGACGGAAAATTTTGGTTTCTAGATCTCAGCAACCGCTTATGCTAGGAGGCTGAAATTTATATAGAACTTCGATAGTGGTGCATAAAAATTGTCAATATGGGTAAAGGGGTGTGGGAGTGGGGGGAAAAATAATGCGTCCGAAACGCAAAAAAGCCGAGATCGACACATTCTAAAAACCATATCTCCTAAACGGTTAACGTCACAAAATTGAAACTCAAAGAATATCTGTAGGTATACTTTGAGAATAGATCGGAAAGAAATTTTTGAGAGAGGGCAGTGGCGTACGGACGTCGGGGATAAAAAAAACTTTAGATTACGATATCTCACGAACCAATTGCACTAGACAAATAAAATTTGGTTTGTGTATAAAGGTTGACTAATGAAGTTTGCTGAATGTAAAATTTTTCAAAGTGGCGTTGGAGCATGCAAGTGGAGGGGATACGAATTTTTCAAAAAAATCACGTCTCATATCTCAAGGATGGAGTAAGATAGACGCTTAAAATTTTTACCAGCAGTAGGCCTAATAAACCCCTAACAGAAAAAAAAAATTTCGGTGTGAGGGTGGGGGAGGGTAAAAAGGAAAAGGTTTCAATTTTTATATCTCGAGAACCTCAAACGATGTTAAGCTGAAACTTAGTATTTAGATAGGGCTATAGTAGTAGCATGTTTGAAAAATATTAATTTTTATAGGGGTAGTATGGTACGTTGGTGGGGTGTTTTTCCTATCTATAGAACGGCTTATGCTAGAAAGTTGAAACTCGGTATGTATATGTAAATCAACCAGAAAAGTAATTTTGATAAAAACATAAATTCAAATATTTATTGGCGTTCGAAAGGGGGGCAAATCGAATTATCAGTGAAAATGGAATGAATTTATTTTCACGGTTTTCGTCATATCTATTTGGTCTTCCCAAATATTGAATTCATTTTTATTCTACGGCTTCTTCATATAAATACCTAGAAAGCGTTTTCAGGATTTTCCGGAAATTCAACCCCTACGGGGGTGGAAAGGGGGTTGTATACATTTTCACGAATTCTGTCATATTCCTCAGGTCTGATCAGATATCGAATATCTTTTCACTTTCAAGGGCTTACGTAATAGTCGCCTAAAACTTCTTTTTAAGTTTTTTCCTTTTTCAGTCCCTAAAAGGGTATAAAAGGGTTGAACAAGTTTTCACGAATTCCGTCATATCTTTTAGAAGTGATAAGAAATTGAATTGGTTTTTACTTCCGCGTGTTGTCTTCATATTTATCTATTAACTCCTTTCAGGATTTTTGGATATTCAACCCCCAAGTGGGTGTAATGAGCTTGCATATGTTTTTACAGATTCTTACATATTGCTTAGATCTGATGATATATCGAATTCATATTTACTTCCGAAGGTTTCCTATATAGGCGCCAAAAAGTCAATATCAGTATTTTTAGATATACAATCCTAAGCGGTTTAAGGGGGTTGTATGCTTTTCGAAGCTTTGACATATTTTCTTAGGTTTGATGAGATATTAGACCGCTTTTCACTTCCACAGACTTTTTACATAATCGATTACAAACCCATTTCTCAATTTTTGGATATTCAACCCCCAAGGGTTTGCATATGTTTTCACAATTTTTGCCATCCCTTAGTTCTGATGAGATATAAAATTGGTTATTACGGCATTTGATGTAATGACCTAAAAACTGATTTCACGATTTTTCGAATTTCAAGAATCAAGGGGGTGTAAAAGGTTTGCTTACATTTTCACAAATTTTTCCAAATCCCTCGTGTCTCATGAGATATCAAGTAGCTTCTTATGAAATCGTCTAAAAACCTGTTTTACAATTTTTTCGAAATTCAAACCCCAAGTGGTAGTAATGGGTTTGTATACATTTTAACAATTCGTCATATCTCTTAAGTCTGATAAGGAAACAAATTCGTTTTTACTTCTATGGGCTTTTAATGTACATAATATACCTAAATTCGAATAGTTTACACGGGCTTTTTCAATGTTTAATCGGCTAAAAATCACTATTTTAAATATTTTTATTTTAAGAACAAAATTAACTTTCCAAGAAACGTTATAATCTCGAAACAACTGATGATACACTCCGACTTTGACCGCTCTCGAACTTTGACCCGAAAAATTAGCAAGTTTCGCCCAGACCATTGCCAGATTTTTTTTTTAAATGGCTCAACTATCATCGATTTCCACAAGTTCCAAATTTCAATTTCCTGTTGAAAGCGGTTTCAGAGATATAAAAATGTAACCTCTAAAATGTCCCCACTCCAACCTTATTCACTACTTAACGCGTTCAGTACAGTCCAACAAACATTTTGGGCCATTTAAATAGCATTGTCAAAATGTTTGGCGAAAAATTTGGCACTTAACGTTTCAAAGGGATCCACCCAATCTACAGATAAAAAAAATCGACTTAGTAGCTCAGCGGGTTTGGAAGATAGTAGCATTTAAACGCGTTTGCCTACGGCGGAAAAACATCCGATTAGTCACATTGCAATGCCCAATGAGAAAGGCGTGGGATATTTTTTAAAGCTCAATATTCTTCTCAAGCTATTTCCCCTTATCGGTTGTTCTTACCATTTCCCGAACATTCCATATACACCACCGAACAAGCGAGAAAGCTCTCGACTCAACACATGTAGTATATAAGCGTATGTCAAAGCTTGTACGAGACACAGTTTGTACTATGGTGAAGCCAGACGACAACCAATTCTACGCTAAAGTATTTCCATTGATAGCAGCGATCGAGCAGTGATCAAATATTATATAAAATCGGACAGCTTTGCCAAAAGTCCGATTACTAGTACAATTATTGAATTATTAATTAGATGACTAAGTAGCTATATCGTTGATGAAGTGTAATTTTTACAAATTCGTTTCAGAGCCTGAGCCATAGTAGCCTCCTTACGCCAATGATTAGGACTTTTTCCAATGATTAATGAATTCAACCACAAGAAATGTAATAAAAGGTCGTTACATTTCGCCCTACATCTCTCAAGTTAGATTTGAATAAAGAACTAATGTCATAAAATCTCGAAATCGTTTCACTCATTAGTCAAGAGGACTTGCAATTATCGTACTACTCCATGTATCCATTTATCCGCAGAGTTTCGCACAGACATTCATTCGAACTGATGTTTCTTGAGCAAAACAAACTTGAGATTGTTTATCATTGAATTGTTATCTTTCATAAGAGAAATACAAAGAGACGTCTGACAGGAACGTACACAATTCATGGGGGTACTGTACGGTTCTCGGCTTTCGTCCCTACAAGGAACTTGTCTTAAAGACCCGTCTACTTCTCATCTTCACGGCATAATAAAGAGCTTAATAAAAATTTTATCAGCCATCTCTGGAGCGTTTTGTTAGATAACAAAACGTAATGTTTTTTTCCTTAAAAAAAGCCTGTCTTCCCTCTCGGGATATTCAAGGACTGTTATGATATTTTCCCTCTTCTCCGTCGTCTTCAATATGTTGGACTCTTATTTTCGTTAAAAGCATTGAAAAGGTAATCCACTCGAGAAGGTCCTTAGAACGGAATATTTGGTTACGCAAATTATTCCACATCATCGCCAAGCTGTGATGAATTAGACACCGATATATCTGAGTGATTCGGATGCAAGCCCAGCCCTCACCAACACTTGAAATCTTGAATGAACTGCAATTCACCGAAAATCCTTTTCCAGCTATTTTGAAATTCAATCGACAGGAAGTGCAACCGATTGCACTGACAGTAAAGCATTAGCTATTTTCGGCTATGCTATGAAGTACCTACATCCAGCTAAATGGACCGTCAGGTGCAAGTCTTTGCAATGTATGAACAATTGCCTGTCAATGCCATGGTAGGGCTTAAAAAAGGACGACTACTTCATTCCTCCCCAACCGGAATACTCCATCTTCATGGGTTATGCACATTTTAAACTGAAATCGATCCGATCTGGCAAGGCTCCACTCTAGGATGACTGCAACTTCTGCTTCTTTTCAGTTCAAACAAATTTCGTGGATTTTTTTCGTCCTGCTAAAGGCATTTAGAGGGAGGTTTTGAAATTTTCTGTCTTTGCAGTAGCTTTACTAATGCTGAACGGAACTGTTTTCTTAGCAAGTTTCTCATTTCTGCAATATTCTAGCGGGCTTATGTAGAGTTCCTAAAAAAAACAAAGTTCACTAAAGAAAATATTCGCTAACGTAACTAAAGAAGACCTGAAGCATTTGAAGCTTGTAATAAGAGCAGGAATGGCATTTTCGCTGATCCACTGTATTACTATAGTCGAAACTGGGATGAAAGTATTCGCAACTACAAGCCAAGGACGACATCGTTAAAAAACTCCAAGAATGTGAAAGAAATTTTAACGTGTAATTTACTGTAGACTTCATATGACTGGAAGTATGCTAAGCAAGGATTACATTTCATAAGCAGGAATATGAAATTTTAGTATTTTTTATACAAAGTATTTCAGTTGAATAATGTAACAAAATAGAAGTCAACTGAGGGGGTGCAACCTTATTATTCCTTGAACTAGTTCTTTGGAGTTATGCGCATAAAAGGAGGAGGTGTGAGCCTTTTTTACCGAGTCCGGCTATAGAAGATTATTCTTCGTTTCAGGATAGAGGTTCAGTTGCATACACAAACCCATTTCAATGGATTCATTCATATGCTCTCCATATTTCCATTATTTTCACAAATTTTTTGAATACTTGCATATTTAAACTTATCAGATTAAGGACGTATAGGATATATTTGTTTAAGCTTACCAGACTTAGACTATGAGAACAAAATGTTGTAGAAAATTAAGGACGAAAAAAATTATCTGGAGAAAAAGGAATTATATCTCGAAAACGCTTCCAATTTTACTGCATTATTTTTATAATAAAGCTTCTTTTCCCTCCAGAGGCCATTCAAACAAGAAAGTATAGTACAGGTTAAAAGATATCAGATTTAATATCAAACGTCTACGAAATTCGAAAGTCCCAAGCATTGATGACATAAACACTGTCTGTATAAACGCACTTCCAAAACTGGCTCTTATAAGATTGACACATATTATCCAACTCAATTACTTCCCTGCGCTTTGAAAGTCTGCCATAGTAATACCGGCCTTAAAACATGGAAAACCCCGCGAAAATTTGTCGTCGTATAGACCAATCAGCCTTTTGTGCATTTTTGGTAAAATCTTTGAAAGAATATTGAAGGATAAGATAGTTCATTTTCTCGATTATAACAATATTTTCCCTAATGAACAATTTGGACTTAGAGCTCTTCACAGTACAGTACACCCGCTGGTACGGATAGCTAGAGGTATTAAATCAAATCTTAGAAACAAAAAATTCACAGGTTTAGACTTAATCGACTTGCATTCAGCATTCGATACAGTATGGCATGACGCTCTCTTAAACATATAAACTCTTAAATTTCAATTTTCCGCCATACCTAACTGAAATCATTTTAAGTTTTCTTTCTGAACGATCATTTAAAGTCAGAGTCCATCAAACGCTAACAACAATAAAGACGAGTGATGTAGGAGCACCTCAGGGATCTGTACTCGGACCAATTCTCTACACCATTTATACTGCTGATGTTCCCATGCCAGCCAATTGTGAAGTCACAATGTACGCAAACGATACCGGTGTTCTCTCTACTGGTGATAAAGCGATAGATATCAGTCTCCACCTACAACTCGCTCTCACAAAACTATCTGAGTATTTTCATAAAGGGAACTAAAAAATCTGCCAATGGTCTGGGCGAAACTTTATTATTTTTCGGGTCAAAGTTCGGGAGCGGTCAAAGTCGGAGTATATCATCAGTTGTTTCGAGATTATGACGTTTCTTGGAAAGTTAATTTTGTTCTTAAAATAAAAATATTTAAAATAAAGATTTTTAGCCGATTAAACATTAAAAAGCCCGTGTAGACTATTCGAATTTCGGTATATTATGTACACTAAAAGCCCATAGAATTAAAAACGAATTTGTTGCCTTATCAGACTTAGGAGATATGACGAATTGTTAAAACGTATACAAACCCATTACTTCCACTTAGGGTTTGAATTTCGAAAAAATTGTGAAAAAGATTTTTTGACGATTTCATAAGAAGCAACATGATATCTCATGAGACACGAGGAATTTTGAAAAATTTATGAAAACGTAAGCAAACTCTTCACACCCCCTTATTTCTTGAAATTCGAAAAACGGGAAATTGGTTTTTGGGTCATTACATCAAATGCCGTAATAACCAATTTTATATCTCATCAGAACTAAGGGATGGCAAAATTTGTGAAAACATATGCAAAACCCTTAGTGGTTGAATATCCAAAAATTGAGAAATGGGTTTGTAGGCGATTATATGAAAAGTCTGTGGAAGTGAAAAGCGATCTAATATCTCATCAAACCTAAGAAATATGTCGAAGCATACTACCCCCTTACACCCCTTAGGATAGAATATCTGAAAATACTGAAATTGACTTTTTGTCTATTATATGGGAAACCTTAGGAAGTAAAAATGAATTCGATATCTCATCAGATATAAGCAATATGTAGGAACCTGTAAAAACATATGCAACCTCCTTACACCCACTTGGGGGTTGAATATACAAAAATCCTGAAAGGAGGTAATAGATAAATATGAAGACAGCACGAGAAAGTAAAAACCAATTTAATTACGTATCACTTCTAAAGGATATGACGGAGTTCGTGAAAACTTGTTCAACCCCTTTATACCCTCTTAGGGGCTGAAAAAGGAAAAAACTTAAAAAAAAAAGTTTTAGGCGATTTTTATGCAAAGCCGTGAAAATGAAAAGGTATTCGATATTTGATCAGACCTGGAGGATATGGCAGAATTCGTGAAAAAGTATACAACCCCTTTACACCCTCTTAGGGGTCGAATTTAAAAAAATCCTGAAAATACTTTCTAGGTATTTATATGAAGAAGCCGTAGAACAAAAATGAATTCAATATTTGGGAAGACCTAATAGATATGACGAAAATCGTGAAATTATATGCATTCCTTTTTCACAGATAAGCTTTTTAGCCCCCTCTTTCAAGCGCCACTGAATATTTTAAATTTTTTTTTATCTAAATTACTGTTCTAGTTGATTTACATATACATACCGAGTTTCAACTTTGTAGCATAAGCCGTTCTATAGATGGTAAAAACATCCCCCACCCCCGTACCATACTACCCTTATAAAAAATTATATTTTTCCAAGATGCTACTACTATAGTTCCATCTAAATACCAAGTCTCAGCTTTATATCATTGTAGGTTCTCGAGATATCAAAATCGGAACTTTTTCCTTTTCACCCTCCCCCACCCTCCCCCACCCTTACCCTCTACACCCCCATTCACAAAATTACTGCTAGGGGTCTATTAGGCCTACTTCTGGTAAAAATTTTAAGCATCTAGCTTACACTGTTCTTGAAATATAAGACGTGATTTTTTAGATAAATTCTTATCCTCTCCACTTCCATGCTCCACCGCCCTCTTGAAAAATTTTGCTTTCATCAAACTCGATTTGTCAACCTTTATACATAATCCAAATTTTATTTGTCTAGTGTAATCGGTTCGTGAGATATCGTAATCTAAAGTTTTTCACCCCCCCCCCCCCCCCGTATGCTACTGCCCTTACTCTTCAGATCTATTCTTCTAGTATACCTACAGATATTCATTAAGTTTCAATTTTGTGACATTGACCGTTTAGGAGATATAGAATTTAGAATGTCTCGATCTCGCCTTTTTTGCGTTTCGGATGCATTATTATTCCCCCCACTCCCAAACCCCTTCACCCATCTTTCATCTAGAAACCCAAATTTTCCGTCTAAAACACTTCCCCCTCCTCCACCCTCACACCCCCACCATTCCAAATTTGGTCACTTCAGGGGGCCCACCCACTCTACCCACGAAAAAAAATTCAACTACATAGCTCGTAGGGTTTGGGTGCTACGAGCCTTCAAACAATTTTGCGTACACCGGTAGACTTACGGCGTACGGTGGACAGACGGACTGACATTTTTTTTTGCTGTTTTCGTGTCTACTCGTTATGAAACGTAAAAAAAATTTTTGAGGGTAGAACAATTTTTTTTTTTAAAATCGATAACAATACTGTATTATTGAAATAATAAAGTAAAATCAATCGTGAAAAGTGCCAAGCTACCTTCTTCACCAGAAATAGAAAAAGTTGCTTACTACCTCAGGCTAACATTTCAATACTAGGCAAAGACATTCCTTGGACAGACAAAACTAAATATCTTGGGGTCACTCTCAATAAGACACTACCCTTTGAAAAACACACTGCTTTAATTAGAGACAAAATCAATGTAACGATTAGAGTTCTATATCCCCTAATAAATCGCCGATCTGTGTTAAGCACTGAAAATAAAATTATTATTTACAAGGTAGTTTTTCAAAGTATATTTCTGTATGCTTCCCCAGTTTGGCATGATGTCTCAAATTGCCATATTAAAAAACTGCAAATTGCCCAAAATAAAGTCCTCAAATTATTGCTAAACCGACCATGGTATTTCTCCACGCGGAGGCTTCATGAAATTGCAAATGTTTCAAAATTAAAGGACAAGATCAACATCATACATCAAAAATTTGTTGAACGAAGTTCGAAATCGGAAAATCCACTCATTTCGGAATTATATAGCTAATTAGATCATAGTTAAGTCATAGGTTAGTTCTAGTTTTAAGCATAGTCTTAAGTTGTACATTTAAGGTTTTTCACTTTGCTGTATTTCCTGAATCTTATATACTAATCACACTAGCTCTCACGTCTTACGACAAATATGTACATCAAACATTAGTTGAAATGGGTACATATACTCAATAGCTCTAAAGCAACTTTATTAGAAACACTGAAATTTATACAGATTAGGCAAAATGAAGAGAAATTGAATTTAAATTTTTATAATGAAGTATTGTGATCGACCAGAAATTTTCCAAAAAATTGCTGACATCAAATTTTGTATTTTTATGTTTCTGGATAGTAAAATTATACAACAGAAAGTAACAACAAGAAAACAAAGCCCGTCATTTGCCTTCTACGTAGCTTTCAAACCCTCGAATTAATGAAAATCCTTTCTGTCGCCACATTTTAGTGGTATGAGGAGTAGCGTTTTATACGAAAAATTTAAATTTTTAAGGAATCGCTTCTGCTAGAAAGTAGAAAGTTGGAAAGTTCAAGCCAATTTTTTCGAAAGTGATTGAGGTGTAAGCCTAACAATGAATGAATGACGCTATAGCTCCAAACTTTTATATTTCTAAATAACCCTCAAACCCCAATATATGATGTTGCAACTGCCCATAAATCAAATGCAACAATTGAGTTATTGAGGCAATAATTTTCAAACTGGATAATTTGGGATTACCAAATTTTTTCTTATTATGACTGCCAAATCTGCGCTATGAAGCGCACGTGGTACCCTCCTCCAACACTGTCCTAATATTCCTCCTCCCATCCCCCTTTAATCCCACACTCAAGGACCCCTCACCCTCCTAACCATAGAATTAGCAGCACACGGTACCCCACTAGAGCACACACCTCGGCTAACCAATATCAACGCCTACATCTCGATCATCAAAAGGAACTAGCTGACTATACTATCCACTATACTGATGGCTCAAAAACGGATGCTCAAACAACAGCTGCTATCATAACCTTCCAGCCAGCAACCACGGTACTCAGAGATCAAGGGTGCTACAAACTACATCAGGACACCAGTAGCTATGAGGCTGAGTTTTTTGCTATCTTAAAAGCTGCTGAATTTGCTAGAATTGCCGCCGGCGCTACGGTCATATTCACGGACTGTAAAGGCAGGCGTCCACTAGGGCGGACGGGCCCGGCCGGGCCGCATCGCAAGAATCCGCCTGCCATACATTGTTATGGAAGTGCGTCCACTGAACGAGACTCGCGACGGAACGAAGTACGTAGAAAAAAAAATGCTCGCTGCAACGTTGCGATGCGGCCCGCCTCTAGTAGACGCCTGCCTTAAGTCTGCGATTGATGCCCTCAAAAACTGCCGAACTACAGATCCTACAACACAGTACTTACAAGAAGTAATCCGGTCCAACCCGGCGAAAAAGCGGACCTGCTGGCGAAGCTTCTCATTTCATCTCATGTGGAAGAAACAGTTCCCTCATTCATCAGCTTCATGCGGCGAACGGCCAGCATCTGGCGCAAGAGATATCCAGCCACTGGACCGCACACACCACTTTCATAGGTAAGCACTGGCGGAGCACATCCCCGCCAACTTACGACAGTCACATGGACAGAAGATCGACCACCACCTTAGCGCGGGTCCGACTGGGCCACTCAAGGCTCACGCATGAACGCTTCATCACCAAGACTCCGCAGCCGGGGTGCCCTCGCTGCCAGAAGGCGCTAACTATTGATCACATCCTGTGCGACTGCAGTTTGACACAGCGCTTCTTTGGATACTCTCCTTCGCACTTACACTCCCTACTCTCCACATCAGATCCCTCCTCCATATTCCAACTCCTCAACCACCTACACATTCAGCACCTCCTATAACTCCCTCCCCCTACCACCCTACTTAGTTAAAGCAATAATAGTAGCATCATGGATTTTTAATTGCTTACCTTGTATCTTTCTTAGTTTATTCGCCAATTTTCTTATTATTTTTGCGGATTAACTTCATCTTATTTAATTTCGTACTTAGTCTAAATGTTCATGAATTTCCTTTTAGATAGTACTTAAGTTTCTTCATTACTCTAATTTTCCATATTAGTTCATTTTACTTTATTGTTTTTCTTGCCTTTTTAGTATATCTTGCTTTATTATTTTACGAGTCTAAATGTCCTGAATTTCCTTTTAGACAGTATTTTATTTGCTTCATTATATTAATTTTCCATATTTGTTCATTTCACTTTATTGTGTTTCTTGCTTTACAATTTTATGAATTTACTTATTTTCTTTTAAAGTTACATGTCATTTGCATTATCTAGTCTGTAAGTTTTAATTTCCTTCCATTTTTCCAACCACATGTAATTACAATTGTTAACTGAATTTAATATTTATAATGTATGTACAAATCGTAACATATGTGCCAAGTACCTACCCGGTGTGGCCTTAAAACTTTGGTGGTATCACTCATGATGCTACCACAAGCAATAAATAAATAAATAAGAAAAGTGATTTAAGCAGAATTGTAAAATTTGCATTGAGTTACGAAGTGCTCATTATGTAAGTGGCCAATTTTCAATTTTACAGAGTTTTCGATATTCAACCCCAAAGCGGTTCTAAAGTATTTGTGAACTTTTCCACGAATACTGACATATCAGGTTTAATGATACATCGAATTCGCTTTTACTTCTAGGGGCTGTAGATATAATCGTTTAAAAAATAATTTGAATATTTTTTCACATTCAATCCCCAAGCAGGTGTAAGGAGGTTGAATAAGTTTTTACGAATTCCGACGAATCTGTTAGGTCTAATAAAATATCGAATACGCATTTCCTTCTATGGGCTTTTTATATAATGATTTAAAAATTCGTTTCAGGTTTTTGCGATGTTAAGCACCCAAGAAGGTGTACAATGAGTGTATACGTTTTTGCGAATTCCGCAATATATATTAGGTCTGTTGGTTTATCGACATGTCTTTCTGTATAATTGGGAATAATCATTTTTTTTTTGAGATGAAGCATGTGAGCCACTTGGTCAAATATTTGATAGTCAAACATTGTAATGGTAAAATTTTTTTTGATAATATATTTATTTGACAAGGCCTGTTTAACCTTAAAAAATTGTAGAGTAAACTGAAAAGTCGCGAATATATTGTAACAAATGCAATTTCTATAATATATAGAAATAATTCGTCGCATGGGACAAATGCAATTTATATAACACTTTGATTTTCAATTGTATCGTGTAGAGAATAAAATTTGTCAATAAACTGAACGCAGCTTTATTATTTTTTGGTTCAAATCGAGGTGCGCCTGACACGCTTAAAGTATCAATTACGATTTTTGGTCATATTCCAAAACTCGAGGTAAAGTCAAGATGGAACTCTGCTTATTTCGATACAAGAAAGTTATTTAGAAAGTCAATTCTGTCACTGGAAAAGTCTCTTAAAAACACAATTTCCACTTTTCATTAGTGGTTCTTCAAAGAAAAAAATCTGCCAACAATCTGGGCGCAGCTTTATTATGTTTTTGGGTAGAAGTCCGGAACTCGCTTAATACTGCCATTCGGTGTACTTTATTATGCGACTGACAATGTACCCGTAAATAAATGACCTCATCCCTCTTTAAAATTGACTGTTTTCACAAGTGACCCTTGCTAAAATTAACTATTTTCACAAGGAGGATCCTTGCTAGAATTGTCCATTTTCACAAATGGAGATCCTTGCTAAAATTTACTATTTTCACAAGGGGGGATTTACCTCAAAAAAATGGGTATATACATAGATATTAATTCTTAGGAAATTTATTTTATTTATTTCATTTTATTTTTATTATAAAACTTCGTGTAAGATGGAACTCAGTGCCGTAAAATCTCTCACTTCTCTCTATATATATATGTGGAATATAAAAGGTTGCCTACCCATGAAGTGTGGAATACAAAAGGTTGCCTACCCATGAAGTGTGGAATACAAAAGGTTGCCTACCCATGGCACGAGCGATGGAACGGGATGAACCAGTCAGTCGAGACTGAGAAGCGAAACCGGCAACATAGAGAATTTGAAATAAATAAAAGTGAGAATTAAAAATAAAGTAGTCTTTTAATTCCCACATTTGGGGGCTCGTCCGGGATAATTTGATTGATAATTTGATTTATAATAATCGCGAGTAAAAAACTGAAAGTGATTGTGTCGGTCGGTTAAAGAAAACCCGAAACATTCTTACGCAAATAATCGTGTGCTGCCTCAAACCAACCAATGGGAAAAAAACGTGGAAATCGAAGTAGCTCGGCGACAAATTCGCCCAAGTACGAAGAAATGGTCGACGATCTCAGACGCGAATTGGATGATCGAGACGCAACGATACGCGCACTCAGGGAAACAGAAAGGGACCAGAGGATGTCTGAGCTAAGCAGAAAAATTGATATGCTTAACCTGTCTATGACGCAGATGAGTAGCGGTAATACCGAACAATCAGACCGTTTCTCATTTACCGATATAGAGGGTTCATGTAGAAAATTTTGCGGAACAAGAGACGGAATTCAAATTCAGGCGTGGATAGAAGATTTCGAGGCCACGGCCCAAATTTTTAATTGGAGTGATATGAAGAAGATGGTATTCGCTAAACGACTATGCGAAGGACCCGCCAAGCTGGCGCTAAGTGCTAAAGATGGGCTGAATACTTGGCACAATTTAAAGGAATTCTTGTTAGCGGAGTTCAAAGTAAAAGAAAATAGTGCCGAAATATACGAATTAATCCGAAATCGTAAGAAACGGCGTACAGAATCACATTACGAGTACTTTCTGATAATAAGAGAGCTAGCTAGAAGGGCAAAACTTGAAGATGACGCAATAATGAAATTCGTATGTGACGGCATAGAAGGTGACGATAGGAACAAATTTATTTTACTTGCGTCGAGGGACTTGGTGGAGTTTAGACGAAATCTGGAAATATACGCGAAGATATGCGAAACTTCAACACCCAAATCATCGGGAGGAGAATCAGCTAAAACCGACGGAAATAAAACGAAACAAAATCGTTGTTATAATTGTGGGATGCCAGGTCATATTTCTGCGAACTGTACCAAGAAAAAATTGGGTATTAAGTGTTTTTCTTGTAATGGCTTTGGTCATAAAAGCAAAGATTGCCCGAAGAAAGCAGATGGTAGCAACAGCAACGTGGCCTTCGTTCAGGAAACTGCTAGAGTAAGTGAGCATGATATGCTTAAGGAAATAAACCTGTGTGGGCTCAGTGTCAAAGCTTTACTAGATACTGGAAGCGATCGGAGTTTTATAAGACAAGATTGCCACCAAAATATTGGCGCTCCGAATTTGACAGGTGAACCTATCACTTTCCGTGGAGTTGGGTCAGACGTTTTGTTCACTATTGGATCATTTTGTGCAGATATAACGGTAGATGGAAATAATTACGCTGAAACTTTCCACGTAGTATCCGAAAAAATTTTGCCGAAATCCGTCGTATTAGGAAAATCATTTTTAAGTTTAGTAGAGGTTTCAATTAGACCAGATGCAATTACTATAGTCCCATTACAGAACAAGATGATTTCTCTATTAGCAGTAGATACGGAAGAGCTGAACGTAGAGGAGTCAGTTGCATTATCAACGAAACAACGAGTAGAGACATTAGTGAGGAACTATACACCAAATAAATCTGCGAAGTCATCTGGATTCGAAATGAAGATTTTGTTGAAAGATGAGAAACCTATCAGGCAACAACCACGACGTTTGACTCACATTGAATATGAAATAGTTTCCAAGCAGACACAACAATGGTTGGATGAAGGAATAATCACCGAAAGTGAGTCAGAATTCTCAAGTCCAGTAGTCCTGGTGAAGAAGAAGGATGGGTCAACAAGATTATGCATCGATTATCGGCAACTTAACCGAGTTATCATAAGGGATAATCAGCCTCTACCTCACATCGAGGATCAACTGAGTAAATTAAGCAAAGCCAAAATATTTACGACGCTGGATCTTCGAAATGGGTTCTTTCATGTACCAGTCGCGAGCGATTCTCGCAAATATACTTCCTTCGTGACACCTATGGGTCAGTTCGAGTTTACTAGAGCACCGTTTGGACTAAGCACCTCACCGGGTACGTTTCAAAAATTTATAAACAAGATATTTAGTAGACTTATACGCGATGGAGTACTGTTAGTCTACATTGACGACTTAATTATCCCTACGGAAAACATCGAACAAGGATTAGAGGCTATGCAGGAAGTGTTAAGAGTAGCTGAAGAAAACGGTTTAGAGATGAAGTGGTCGAAATGTCACTTCCTAAAACATAGAATCGAGTATTTGGGGTATGTCGTGGAAAACGGTTTCGTTAAACCGTCAGAATGCAAGACAAAGGCGGTATCGGCATTTCCAACGCCACGTACTGCTAAGCAGATGCAATCCTTCCTTGGCCTCGCAGGATTCTATAGGAAGTTCATTAGAAATTTCGCAATAATAGCAAAACCATTAAGCGATCTTCTTAGAGGCAAGGCGAAATTTGAATTTGGTCCAGAGCAGATGCATTCATTTATCATGCTGAAGTCAGCTCTGACTACAAATCCAGTATTGGCGCTTTATCATCCTGGAGCTGAAACCGAAGTCCACACTGATGCGAGTAAGCATGGCTATGGAGCCATTTTATGTCAAAAGCAGTCGGAAACGGGTAATTGGCACCCGATCTATTATCTCAGCAAAAAAACTACGCCTACCGAAGAGAATTACGGAAGCTATGAGCTGGAAATTTTAGCTGTGGTAGTAGCTTTGAAAAAGTTTAGAGTGTACCTGCACGGATATAAGTTTAAGTTAGTTACTGACTGTGCAGCATTTACGTGTACGATGGCTAAGAAGGATATACATCCAAAAATTGCGAGATGGGCTCTAGTTCTAGCCGAATTTGATTTTCAAATAGAACACCGAAGTGGTCGAAAGATGCAACACGTAGATGCTTTAAGCCGCCAACCGGTTATCCTGATGGTTGAAGAAGATAGCTTACTACCGAAGATTCGAGCAGCACAGGAGCGAGACGACGGATTAAAAGCTATAAAGAAAATTCTAGAGAATGATGAATTTGATGACTACCATCTCGAAAAAGACGTGCTATTCAAATACAAAGACGGTCTGAAACTGCTAGTTTTACCAAAATCAATGCAAGCGGACGTAATACGAAAGACACATGAAAACGGTCATTTCGGTACAAAAAAAATGGAAACTGTACTGACGAGAGACTACTATATTACTGGATTAAAGAAAAAAATGGAAGATTGCATATCAAGTTGTGTGCCATGCATTTTGGCATCGAAGAAAAAACGGAAAGAAGGATTGCTCCATCCCATACCAAAGGAATCTACTCCGTTGGAGACATATCACATTGATCATTTAGGACCGATGACTGCAACTAAAAAAGGATGTAGCTATATTTTGGCCGTGATAGACGCTTTCACCAAGTTTGTTTGGCTCTACCCTACAAAAAGCACAACCACACTGGAAGTAATACAAAAATTAAACATCCAACAGAGTGTATTTGGAAATCCTAGCCGTATTGTCACAGATAGAGGTACCGCTTTCACATCCAATGCGTTTGAAGATTATTGCAGAGAAGAAAGTATTGAACATGTGAAAATCACCACAGGGGTCCCTCGTGGAAATGGACAAGTGGAAAGAATCCATAGAGTAACTATTGCAGTTTTGACAAAGTTATCAGTTACATCAGAGGAAAATTGGTTTAAACACATCCCGCAGTTGCAAAAATGGATTAATAGCACATACAATCGAAGTATAGGAACTACACCTTTTGAATTGCTTATTGGAACGAGAATGAAGTCAGTAGAGGACTTGAACTTAAATGACAGTATCAATGAAGAAATAGCAATCTTATTTCATGAAGAACGAGAGCAACTAAGAAGCCTTGCAGGTAAACAAATCCTTGAGGTGCAACAGGAGAATTGCAAAAGTTACAATAAACGCCGAAAACTACCTACAATATACAACGTTGGGGATTTAGTGGCAATTCAACGAACTCAATTTGGAGCCGGATTGAAAATAAGTCCTAAGTACTTAGGACCATACCGTGTTATAAAAGCTAAATCAAACGACAGGTATGATGTCGAGAAGGTCGGGCATCATGAGGGTCCACAAAAAACATCAACAGCTGTGGATCATATGAAATACTTTGTAACATTCGAGTCTGATGACGAAGATAACGACGACAAACAAAATTAATTCAACTGGTTCCGCTGAAATTAAAAAAAAAAATATAATGTAAAGTAAACAGAAGAACCACTTAAACTATCGCGCGCAAATAATAAAATGGTAAAATACAGCAACGACGAAAGAATACGACGATCAACTAACGAAATCCACGATGATTAAACCAACGACGAATGAAAACGACGATCAACTAATGAAATCCACTATGATTAAACCAACGACGAATGAATACGACGATCAACTAATGAAATCCACGATGATTAAACCAACGACGAATAAATACGACGATCAGCTTATGAAATTCACGACGATTCTACCGAGGACGCTAGAGGGATCAGGACGGCCGAGTGTGGAATATAAAAGGTTGCCTACCCATGAAGTGTGGAATACAAAAGGTTGCCTACCCATGGCACGAGCGATGGAACGGGATGAACCAGTCAGTCGAGACTGAGAAGCGAAACCGGCAACATAGAGAATTTGAAATAAATAAAAGTGAGAATTAAAAATAAAGTAGTCTTTTAATTCCCACATATATATTCAAAGATATTACTCCAAGGGCACTCTTAGAGTAGAGCAAGAAGGGGCACTTACCGAACCTGTATTTTACCAAATGTCAAATGGTTCGACGGGCCAAAAATGTTCAATTCTTATCCAAAAACACCTTTATTAATTTTTCTTCTAGAATTTAATTATCACAAGGACGGCTCAAGTGCAAGATCCATTTTTAGACAATTACTCAAGAAGTTTTGAACAGGAAAATTTCGTTTGAATAGTGTTAATAAGCAAATCCTATTCCTATAGACTTTCAGAGCTAGTACAGGTACAAACGTTTTTCGGAGAGACGGGTGAAATTTTCTTAAGCTTCAGAACTAAAATTTATCTGCTTACACAAAATATGTTATCATAATAAGCCTTCTGTGATGTCGTACATTTTAATGCCGCGTTTCCACTATCGCCTTTATGTGCATTGGATGATGCGAACTAGCGCGGATGCGTAAGTGGAAACGGCACATTCGCGTTAGTTTGCAACTCAAGTCGGGAATCGCTTACATTTGCGTCGATGGCGGTGTTTGGACGTACATCAAATGGGATGTGCATTGAGCACGATGTAACGTTTTCACTATCGCCTATGCGAAGACACTATCCGAGCGGGAAAAAAGAGTTCTGAAGAATGCATTTTGTAAACATTCCTATTCAATGGATGGAAGAATTATCATACTATTCATATTAAATTTTTTCTGGAATGTTGAAGGAATGACTCTCTATACATTTTTCAGAATGCAAAAAAGACATATTGTAATAATCTTGCATAAACTACAATATTACATAAAGTACATAATACATTACTCGTATTCCCGCTGGGACTGAACTGAACACTTGCTAGCCCCACCAGTTCCACTAATATTCGCATTGGACATTCGCTTCGATGGCGGTTTTTGACGCACATCAAAGGGATGTGCGTAGAGCACGTATGTGCTGTTTCCAATATCGCCTATACATTCGCGCTCATCGCACATGAAGGCGATAGCGGAAACGCGGCATAATAGAAAAATATGTAGTTGCAACCAGGGGTGTGTTCAAGATGCCAGTTAAAGCTGCTTCGAAAGCATAGCATATCAAGACTGTAGCAACTGTCAAATTCAGCCATAGCAAGAAATATCTTCTTCGGGTTTTGGACAGCCAAAAGCAGCTTGTACAGCTTGCAACAGCTGTTCGACACATATATACGCAAATTGGCATAACATATGACATATATTATTATAAAATAAAGTGAAAATGAGCACTACTAGTAGTGCCCTTATATTTTTCTCTTATTTTCATTGTTAATAAAACATAATTTTCCATTTTAAACATTCAAAATGACGTTGAGACGAAACTAACACCTACACACTCATATGAATAATGCAATAGCTGCTTTCTTGCTACAGTCCGGAGTATGAGCAACAAAACGCTGCTTTTTAAAAATCTTGAACAGATCTAGTGTCAAATAGCAAGCACGAGAAAGCAGCTTTTTGGTTTCTTTGGACACACAAAAGCATACAAAAGCAGCTAATAGCAGCTATAGCAGAAATCATGAACAGAGCCCAGGTGCTCACAGCTCACTTCTGAGTATTTCGATCGACTAAAGTCTTAGTTGATATTCGTCTGAGATTTTTGCTCATTGAAGTGAGTAAGTGAAGTAACTCAGTAATTTTGGTGAACTGCAGTTCAATTCGAAAGGTGAATAAAAAAATGTGAAACAGATGACTGGAGAACGAAGACTAGCAAGTAAGCTGTACGAACACGGTGAGAAGAGAGACATATAACCAACCACAGTCAATCACAAGCCAAACTGAACTGACAGACTGAGTGGCTGTTTAGAGAAGACAACCCACACACACCAGCATAACTAAACGACTGACTGACTGACTGACTAGTGAGTGACTACTGCACGATTGGTTAGAAAAGGGAATAAAGTCAGTGAACAGTTCAATTGAAGAAGTAGTGACTAGTAACTTATGACTACTGCACGGCTGGTCAGTGAAAAGAGAAATGAAACGAACAATTCAATTGAAGTACTTCACTAAAATAACGCTTTAAAGTGAATTACTAGTTGTGAAGTACTTCACTGAAATGAACTGTTTTGCCCACCTCTAATTCCTATTCACATTTTTCCGTATAAAAAAGTTTTGTGTAAATTAGCGTTGCATGTACTTAGCTTACAAGGCGCCTATCTAACTCTGTCTAATCCTTTAGGCTGTAGCTCAGGAAATAAATAAATAAATAAATAAATTTTTCCGTATAATGTAGAAGGTCAATTAAATCTAAATTTTTACACTTCCTAATAGCTTCCATATAAATGTCCCTAAAAATTTAGGTTATTCCCCTCGCCACTGTTTTATTATTCCAAACCAGTGAGTGGGAGTGTCATATGACTGCCTTATAAAACTCAGTCACTAAACATACTGCAGTCACGATCGGCTGCAAGCCAATCGTATAATACTCTAGATGAATACTGAACTCCGATTTATATTGTAGTTGGGGATAAAGTAGAATTACGTGTGTGCATGTTGTATGTCCTTTATTAAGGACTGCCATTAGATTGCTACTCAATATTCAGTGTTTAATTTCATATCTTGAACTGAGTAAGTCATCGAAAAAAATGTCCTTTTTGAAGGACTTTCACATGGGAGGTGCAGGAAGGACTCACTCGATTTCTTACATATTTATCCTTTTCCTTGGAACCATTTAAAAATTAATGTGTACAAAATTTCAAATTCGTAGCTTGAAGCGTTCAAAAGTTATCGGAAAATATTGTTGAACACGTGTCTTAAGGATATTTTGTATGGCAGCTACCAGAAGGAGTAAAAGGATTTTGCTGACTAGTAAACTCGAACTTCGTTTTCACTCAAAACTAATTTTTACAAAATTCCGAGTTCATAGCTAAAAAATTACTTGAGTTATAGTGGGTTCCGTAAATTAAGTGAAGACATTTTAACAGGATATTTGTATGGCAGCTACACGAAGGACTAACAGGATTTTCTTCATAATCATATATTTAGCTCCAACTATTGGAAAAATAACACATACAAAATTTCAAAGTCGTAGCTTAAACCCTTCTTAAGTTATCGACCAATATTCTTGAACACGTGTTTTAAGGACATTTTGTATGGCAGCTACCCGAAGAAGTAGGACGATTTTGCCCGTTAACGAACTTAGCCTTACAAATTCAACCAAACACCCAGATTCAAAATTTCAAGATCCTAGGTAAAGGCGTTCTTGAGTTATCGTGTTCACGGACGGACGGACGGACGGACGGACGGACGGACGGACGGACGGACGGACGGACGGACGTCAAGCGGATTTGAGGTTTTTGGCCACAAGTAAACAAAAAATAATATATAACTTTTTTTCGTCCGAGGCTTGGTTCTATGCGTTACAAACTTTTGGGCTGGATTAAACTTATAATACTCTATATGATTTCATCTAGAGTATAAAAATAACTCAACTCTCATCCGGAAAAAGACGAGAAAACAGTGAAAACGAAATTGTTTATTTCTTAAGACAAAAATTTAAATAATGCTTATTACTTTCCCAAACAATTTCGCCTCAATTCGTTTAAGTAACGAGCTCCAACAGTGCTATTAATCTTGGAAAAAAATACTTCCTTCAACTTTCAGTTTTGTTGGTCGAATCGATGATACGGAAGCAGCCCCTCTGCATTAACTTAAACCCAAATCTTGTTATTTTATACACATTTTGTTCAGATTTTTTTGTTTCACTTGTACATCGAGGTGTTAAGGATTCGCTGATTTGCATCAGGTTAACATGAATATCACACTTCTGACTACATCGCACTAGGCAACATCCCATCGTGGGGGCGGAATACCGGGAGGACAATAAGGTGTGGTGAATTTATGGGAAACTTGTCGGCAGCGGCTCTAATTCGTCTTAAGAGGTTTTCAAGTGGTTCTGCTGCGCGATGATGTTTCTTTTATTGCCGAAATTATTCAGCGAGTACTTTACTCTCAGGTTACAATCTAAGGGCTTTTGTACAAGAGCTGAGATTTTTATTAAGGCCAAGTTTATTTGATTTTTTTTTTACGAAAGTCTTCGAAGCAAGAATACTCAATGTGGCAGCGACGTAAATGCAAAGGACAGCTTCGTGTTAATTGAACCGAATTTAAAAGTCAAATTGAATAAAAAAAAAAATTACTTTGATGTTTAATTTGAATGAGTTTTTCCTTAAATGGACGGACGATATTTACCGAAGTCCTTGCGGCGTTTGACTCAGTTTGAAAGTTGTTTCACTGCTTTTTTATTCGCTTCAGCAATTCACGGTAAAGAAAAAGTTTGAAGGTTGAAATTTATAATGCCCGTTCGAAGAACCAACATATCGATCTCCAGACTGCGTTGAATATTGCCCTAGTTTCCCCGCTTTTCTTCGCTGAAGAGTCATCTTTAATTCGAGTTCAATAAATTACCACAGCAGTATACACGTACCTACTTATCGACCGAAATTCAATTCACCGCTTTACCGGTAAGTTCCCTATTTCGTTCCCTACAGTCTCAAGAGTCACAGTTCAATTTCTGAAAAATGTCTTCAAGATTTTTGATCAAAACAAAGATTTTTGATCTGGGGTTCACCAGCAAAAGTAAACGGCCCCACGGCATAATCTTTGTATAGTTTGACCTCAATTTCTACGTCCATTACAAGGATTGGACTTCAATTTAAATCGATGATGGTAATAAATTTCCCCGGAGAAAATGTCAGGGATAAGGATCCGAATAGATCGACTCTCGTCTTGTAATACGATTACACCTTTATTTCAGCAACGTGACATATTAACTTGTGAATCGTTTTTGAAAGATTACGTTTTAAAGCCGTTTATGAAAAGATACGCTTCGTTTATGTAGGCGCCCAGAAAGATGCCACGACATTTCGGCATTCCGGACACGTTCTTCACGGAATGTGCCAAAAGGACCTTCTTAGAAAAGTATCTACAGAATTAAAAAATTTCCAGGCATAAATTCGAAATTGAAAATATCTTTTCGACTATTTGCAGCAATTTTAAGAGCACCCAGCGGGCTACACGTAGTAATAAAAAAGAATTTTGTCAATTGATTTTCGTTTCACGTGAACTATTTCAATGTCTTTTCGTTACGACTGGGATCCTTGAAAGGGAATTGGTTGTCAATCGACTAAATAATTAGATTGCTTATCGGAAGAACCGATTTGTGTAGAAAGGAGATACGATGACTGTTTATGGCACATTGATATGTTCTAGGTACGTCCTATTATTTCCGAGAATAGATTTCGATTTACCTTATGAATGGCTGTAATTTTCATAGATTATATTATAAGTCTTTCAAAAACTACATCATTTATGAAAATCATGATTGTAACGTCTGTCATTAGTTATCAATATATTTTGTATTCGAAGTTTATTATAATGGCTAAAACGAGTATTTTATCAGCGAATATCAACACATCGATTATTGAACTATTTTCCGCACTTTTATTATCCCAGTGCGCCCCTGTAATCCTTCATGCAATTTCCGCAGCAGTACGCAAGTATCGGACTAAAAGGCAGCAATAGTAGGTAATACGACTCAACCGTTCGGCATCAACGTGAAAGGAATCTACCTGCTACATTTGAGACAGTGGTTGAAGCTGTTGTGACTACTTTTGGCGCTGACAAGTGGCTAGAAAATACGAGAGAGATGAAGAGTGGTGTGAGAGAGACAGTCGACCTAGGGATGGGTCGTTCACGAGCGAACTGGTCTAGAAGAACACTTCGTTGAAGTGAGTGAGTGAAGTAACTCATTTATTTTGGTGAACTGCAGTTCAATTCAACACGTAAAAAAAATCTGCCAATAGTCTGGGGCCGAAGCGAATTGACTGGAAGAAATTCAGGCAAGTCGTGAAGGTAAAACTCCCAAACATACCTAACTTGACCCCAAACACTATAGAAGAGCTGGATGCACAGGTGAAGACACTGGAAAGGGCTTTCAATGTTGCCTTTAAGGCATCGTGTCCAGCGAAATATAGTGAGAAAATACTCCGCCCGTGGTGGAATGAAGACCTATCCAATTTCAAGAAGATTACCAGAGATGTCTTTAACATCTGCTACAAACACAAGTACTGGCAAACCTTATAACGATTGCTTAAAAATATACAAAAAATACAGCCAAGAAGCAAGCTTGGGTGGACTACTGCCAATCCATTGAGTGCACCCGTGACTCTGCGAGAATCAGCAAGATATTGTCCAAACAGCACATGAACCCGTCGTTTGTGAAGTGAGTGGACGGGAACTGGACGGGCTCCACTGCCGAGACACTAGAGCTCTTAATGAGCACCCATTTTCCCGGATCTAGGGATAGCCGCGCGGACACCCAAAGCCTTCAGGGTGAGCGACGAACATCAAATTACGACACTACATTGATTGTCGACGAGAGGAAGACTTGTTGGGCAATCAACAGCTTTTCACCGTACAAATCTCCTGGCCTCGACGGTGTAATACCAATTATGCTGCTTAAGCTACAAGACATAGTAGCCCCCTGGCTGGTGGCGATTTTTAGAAGTTGCATTTCCCTAAATCATGTGCCCCAGACTTGGAGACAAGTCAAAGTGGTGTTATTACCAAAAGTGCGCAAACGAAGTCATGAAGTCGCAAAAGATTTCAGACCCATTAGTTTAACCTCTTTCGCACTGAAAACACTAGAGAGCATTTTAGACTTCCAAAATAATGTTCCAATTAGCCTCCTGGTTATTCTTAAGGTTATCAGTCGCATAGTAACCTATACCGCATCTCAGTATTAAACACGTTTCGGACTTCTACCCAAAAAACAATAAAGTTGCGTCCAGACTATTGGGGGATTGTAACCCCTTTACACTCCCTTCCGGGTTGAATATAAAAAAATCATGAAATTAGTATTTAGGCGATTGTATCTACTAAAAGCCAGTAGAAGTAACAACAAATTTACTGCCTCATCAGACCCTAGAAATATAACAAAATTTGTGAAAAACTGTAGAACCCCATTACATCACTTTGGGGGTTGAATTTCGAAAACGCGTGAAATTGGTTTTTAGCTATTATACAAAATGCTCGTAGAAGTAATAACCAATTTTATGTTGCATAAAACCTTTGCAATATGTGGAAAATTATGATAATGCATGCAACCTCCTTTCACCCCCCTGGGATTGATTATCCAAAAATATTGATTTAACTTTTAGGCAATTATATAGGACCCCTCTGGAAGTAAAAATCAATTCGATATCTCATAAGATCTTAGAAATATGTTGGAATTCGTGAAAACGTATGCAACCTCTTTACATAACCTTGTGGGTTGAATATCAGAAAATCCTCAAATCGATTTGTAGGCGTTATATAAAAACTCTGCAGAAGTGAAAGCCAATTTGACATATCATCAAACCTTAGAGATATGGCAAGAATTCTGAAAACGTATGCAAACACACACACCTACTTGGGGCTTGAATATCCAAAAATCCTGAAAATAACACCGAAAGAAACATTGTAAACCAACAATTAGTCTAAAATGTTCATATCAAAAACAATCATAGTTAAACTAAATAGGGTTACGTATTTAAATCAACTAATGATGCATTGTTAATAAAAAAATTTAAATATCATGAAAATTGATTAATTTTAACATATAGGTTAGCAATTCTTTCAAATATGATTTTATTTTACATTAAACATTTCATTGTTATAATAAGTGTTAAGCAACAATAAATATGTTCAGTTGAATATTACTATTGTATGCTAAACGTCAAAACTGTTAGTTTAGCAGCATAAATCATGAACCATTTTCATTCAATTGTCTACAGTTGCAGTTAAAAGAAGTTAATTTTGAATTATTGATTAAAATTTGTGTAAACAATTTGTGTTGTTAATATACATTAACTTCAAAGGTGAGTGAATTTTTAATTTTAATAGTGTTTTGGTTAATGTGTAGTATATTGCTGGAGTCTCATTAATTTAATTTTTATTATGTTTGTCACAATTTAGTATTCAATAGTTAATTTTTTTCTAGATAAGCTCTGAGTCCCATAGTTTGTACCCAAGCGAGCATGCTCGCTTAAGCAATGTTCCAACATTGTCTTATCGCGTGCTGGGATGACTTCAAATTATTGATTATTTTAATCTTCGATGATTAAATCAATCGAAAAAATTGCTTAGAGTTGCCAAAAAATATTCACAGGAAAAATTTCTCGAAACATATGCAACCTCCTTACCACTTCGGGGTTGAATATCCAAAAATACTGAAAGGAGTTAATAAATAAAAATGAAGACAAAACGAGAAAGTAGAAACCAATTCAATTACTTATCACTTCTAAAGGATTTGACGGAATTTTTGAAATCGTGTTCAACCTTTTTATATCCTCTTAGGGGCTGAAAAAGGAAAAAACTTAAAAACAAGTTTTAGGCGATTATTACGCAAGCTCGTGAAAGTGAAAAGATATTCGATATTTGACCAGACCTGGGGGATATGGCATAATTCGTGAATAAGTATACAACCCCTTTCCGCTGCCTTAGGGGACGAATTTCAAAAAATCCTGAAAATGCTTTCTAGGTATTTATATGAAGAAGCCGTAGAATAAAAATGAATTAAATATTTGGGAAGACCTAATAGATATGACGAAAATCGTGAAAATATATGCATTCCATTTTCACTGATACATTTTTTCGCCCCCCCCCCTTCCGAACGCCAATAGATTTTTGAAATTTTTTTTATCTAAATTACTTTTCTAGTAGATTTACATATACATACCAAGTTTCAACTTTGTAGCATAAGCCGTTCTATAGATAGGAAAAACATTGGAACTTTTTCCTTTTCACCCTTCCCCACCCTCACCCTCGACACCCTCACACCCAAAATTTTTTCTGCAAGGGGTCTATTAAGCCTACTTCTGGTAAAAATTTTCAGCATCTACCTCACACTGTTCTTGAGATATGAGACGTGATTTTTAGAAAAATTCGCATCCCCTCCACTTTCATGATCCATCGCCCCCTTAAAAAATTTTATTTTCAGCAAACTTCATTTATCAACCTTTATACAAAAACCGAATTTTATTTGTCTAGTGCAATTGGTTCGTAAGATATCATAATCTAAAGTTTTTTACCCCCCACCCTCGTATGCCACTGCCCCCATCAAAAAAATTGTCTATTCGCCTAGTATACCTACAGATATTCATTAAGTTTCAATTTTGTAGCTTTAACTGTTTAGGAGATATGGATTTTAGAATGTGTCGATCTCGGCTTTTTTGCGTTTCGGACGCATTATTTTTCCCCCCACTCTCACACCCCTTCACGCATATTGACAATTTTCATGCAAATGGGTCCACTACCGAAGGCTTATATAAATTCCAAGTTTCAGCCTCCTGGAATAAGTGGTTGCTGAGATCTAGAAACAAAAATTTTCGCTCTAAAATGCACCCCCCTCCTCCCCTTTTTTCCCCCTCACACCCCAACCCCTCATAATTTGGTCACTTCAAGGGGCCTACCCAGTCTATTCATAAAAAAAATATCAATTTAATATCTCAAAGCGTTTGGGAGCTACGAGCCTTCAAACGATTTTACGTACGGCGGACAGACGGACTGAACATTTTTTTTGTTTTTTTCGTGTCTACGAGTCATGAAACGCGAAAAAAAAAATGTTCAGGGTAGCAATTTTTTTTTTAAAAATCGATCACAGTACTGTATTATTAGAAAATAATAAAGTAATATCAGACTATTGTGAACACTCCAATTCATATGAAGTTTTAAATAACACCGATAAATATTATATTTATAAAATTAATCAATGCGATGGGCCTGCGATTAATTTATATTCAGACCCTAATGGCAAGAAGTATACGTTTATAAAGTTTTTTCAAGTCCATCGAAAAAATTGCATTAATAGATTATAAATGTAACATACTCGTAGATTACAATTTAATATACTCTGAAATAATGTACACACATTCGTTATGTATCTATGTGAAATTATATAATTTGCTAATAAAACAAATTTTAGGGGAGTTATGTATTTTATTAAATTTGCCTAAGTACTACAGGGTAGACTTTAGCACCATTGGACAACTATAACATATTTTATGTTATAAAATGATATAAAAATAATTTTTCATCTTTAAAATTCAGTGCAATCGATATTAATGTATGTAAAAACAAAATTGTTCGCGTATCATGTTTAAAAGAGGAAAAATGGAGCTATTTAACGAAAAATATTTGTGCTTAAAGGACCACTTGCAGAATATTTCTGGAATCATTAACGTGCTTCACTAGCATTGATCATGATAATTGAAGCACAGAAATATTTTATTTATTTTGAAGATTAATATTTGTACTCAAATATGAACATGATTATTTAAAGACAAAACTGACAACGAAATTGTTTAATCAAATAATGATAGTTGTAATGTTATGAAAACATAATTAACTATTAAACCATATTTAAATTAACATCGTTGATTAGTTGGCGCAAAATCAAATAAGGTTTATATTTGATTTTACCATTGATAGATAAACATAAAAGAAAGCCCGAAGAACTAACATCTTATCACTTCTAAGAGATATGACGAAATTCGTGAAAACGTGTTCAACCATTTTATACTTTCTTAGCGGTTGAAAAGGAAAAAACGGTTTTTAGACGAATATATGAAAAGCTCATGGAAATAAAAACTTATTCGATATCGAATCTAATAATAGCTGAGAGAGATTGTTAAATTCGTGAAAATGTATACAACGTTACAACAACCTTGACACCCCTTAGGGGTCGAATTTCAAAAAATTCTGGAAATGTTTCTAGGAATTCGATAGTTCTGGAGCAGATTCATAGACATAGTCGCTACCTGTTTAAGCGTTTCAGGACCGTATCAGATCACCGATAAATTTACCATTTTCATCGCGATAAAATAAAACTATGAAGTTATATTTAGTTAGCTAGTTTTTGAATTTAAAGAATAACCAATCCATTTATGTCCTTTTCACATCACCCTTGAATTGGAATGAATGTCAAACTTTCAGAGATTTCGACTGTGTAAGGCAGCCATTCTCTACCTACTTTTAGAATCCATTTGGCAGTGAACGAAAAATGAGGCACTTCTCACTGGTTGGTTAGCATTCTAAAACCCAAACCATCACATCATATGAAGCAAGCTTAAGCTTCGAACAGAATTTCATTCACAGTAAAAGCTTTACCGTCCCTGTTGGATCCATTTTTTTAAGAAATGTATAATTGTAGCCTGCACAAAAACGCATTTAATGCAGAGATTTGATGATTGCATTGTTTTTAAATGTTTGACAACGGTTCTAATTTAACGAATAAATTTCGAGTATGATACCCCCATGTTTCGAATGATATAGGCGTAGAGAACTGTAAGTAAAAAATTATGTTGATAATAAGGTAATTTTGTCGCGATGGGTTCAAATTCTGATGAACCAGTATGATCTATGTTTTAGTTGGATATTATTAAATTCATTTAAAAGGGGACCATATTATTTAATACACCTTTGGATAGCCAAAATTTTGACAGTCATGTTTTTTTCGATTTTCATTTAAGCTCCTATAAAATTTTCAAATCGAAACGTACAAATCTCAGAAATTAAGCTTAAGGATACACTAAGAGCATCATCAAAGTAATTGGTGAAAATCAAGGCCTAGGTATACGCATGTACATATACACCAGGTAATGTATGCAGTCCTTTTGGCTTTCATCCGTACTTAAAGTTACGCTAAGGTAACCAATGTGAAACGAAATGAATTGAATTTTCGTTGGT
This sequence comes from Beris morrisii, assembly GCA_951812415.1. Classification (NCBI taxonomy): domain Eukaryota; kingdom Metazoa; phylum Arthropoda; class Insecta; order Diptera; family Stratiomyidae; genus Beris; species Beris morrisii. The sequence continues at coordinate 100,848,740 of OX638313.1, read as the reverse complement.
AATCGTGTTTTGTCGCATAAATGGGTTATAGGAACAAGATAAATAACTCATCATAGGATATAACGATATTTTCGTCTTGTGCTTCCGGCAATCGTGAGGAGATTTGTCAACGTCAGGTATCCTTCGGATCATTAGATTCTTCTTTCATTTCGAAATTGTTTACTCTTAGGGCTTAAGCTCAATATCATTTACCTGAAAACGATTCGATTGACAAGAAAAATTGATTTCGGTTGTTTGTTTATGTGCTCGAAAAATATTTGATTGACAGAAAATGAAGGTGGTTTTTTAAGAAAATACGACCAAGCGATAGTGTTTGTGAAAATCCTACGAAAAAGTACAGTAGAACGTCATCAATCTTCGTAGGTGGTATAGTGAAACATAGTGCACAGTAGACGCTAGTGATCATCATCCTTTGTTAAAAGATACATCGTCGTGTTGCCAAAGTATGAGGATTTTATGCGCTGTCAGTAACGTAAGCCCAGCTATTGATGAGAACAATGAATGACATGAAATCAATTTTCTCGAGATTTCATTGTGGTAAAATGCCAGCCCAGCACTCCAATGTATCGACAGTACGTAGTCGATGTGCAATATACAGGCGGGGTGTCACATAGTTGGTGACTACTCTATAGCTAGATACTCGTCCTCGAATCCCAGTAGAAGAAGCTGCTACAGCTTTCTTTTGTGGAAACTAGCACGGACGCCCTTCACAAACCAAGTAATGGACAATTTGTGCACATGAGAGCCACGGAGTAGCCATTGGACGTGGTGTTTCCAATTTCGATTTTATGTCCCTGATGAAAGCATCACAATTACATAGTAGTTCCGTTGTCGTATAAAACCGAAGGGGGTAAGGTATCGAATGTTTTTCTAAACTTACCTTGCCTCCAGCCCATTGTTCCGTATTCAGCCATGTTAAATTATCGGCTTGAATGTCGTAATAGCCGAGTTTCTCGTATTGTCCATTGATCATTTGCTCGACTTGGGTTAGTGCAATTCGATCACCTTGCGAACTGAACGCTACAACACCCTGAAAAGAAAAAAAAATAATTTGTTTAATAAATCCTATAGAACACAATCACATGTTTCTACCCTTTTCAATTTAAGTTTTTCTAATTCCCTTGGCTTTAGAAAAAGAGGGAGTTGTGTTACACCAAAAAGGACACAAAGCTGTAACAATTTGTCCGAACTGACCTAATGACATGGCACTCCCCTACAATTTTTTAACCATCAGAGTTAAGAGCTAGTTATTAATTGGGGAGGCTTACTATCATTTTGCAAGTACAGACATGGAATATGAGAGGAGTCGTAGGGTAGGAAAAAATTATGAATTGCCCACACTCTCAATGACCTTATGCTTTCGCACAAACAAACTGCCCCAAAATATTTTTGCGTGGGTTAGAAGAGGGTGGTATTTCGAGGATTTTTCCAGTTTAAGCAATTCGTAGAAGTCGGATCGAAGGGTAACTATTAGAAAAATATTAGTGCACCTGAAAATGTTCCTAAAATCCCCTACACTCAGTCCTATGGAAATGTTGCCCGACGGGTATTTTTATTCAATTACGTCAAGCTCCCTTATAATTTCTGAACAAAAATATTTCGGCAAAAATTGAAAACTGTCTCACAGAGAAAACAAAATTATTTCGATATCCCATCAGACCTAAGAGATATGAACGAATTGGTGAAGAGTTATTTGACTTCTTTGCAACCACTTAAGGGATGAATGTGTAACAGTTCAGAAAATGTTTTCCAGGTATTCAAATTAAGTGCGAGTAAAGACTAATGAGGCCTAAAAGATATTATGAAGTTCATAAAAACAAACAATCTTGAAATCAAGTTTTAGGCGATTATATAATAGAAAAAAATCATCAGATCTAAGAGATATCTCGGAATTCGTAAAAGATATACAAACCTTTTTAAACCCTTTAAAGAACAGAATATTTAAAAATTTTGAGGAAACAGTTTCTAGGCAGTTCCGTGCAGAATTTTCGAAAGTAGGATAATTTCGAATTAATCATCAAACCTAAGAGATATGACGAAATTCGTGAAAAGATAAGCACCCCTTTTTAGGTATCCTTTTACTTTATTATTTTCTAATAATACAGTATTGTGCTCGATTTTTAAAAAAAAAAAATTTGCTACCCTGAACATTTTTTTTCACGTTTCATGACTAGTAGCACGAAAAACGCCAAAAAAAATTTCAGTTGTAATATTCCAATTTCAGTTTTTCGCAAAAAAAAATTTCCGCGTTCGCCGTACGCAAAATCGTTTAAAAGCTCGCAGCTCCCAAACGGTTTGAGATATTAAATTGAAATTTTTTATATGTATAGACTGGGTAGGCCCATTGAAGTGATCAAATTCTGCGGGGTGGGGTGTGAGGGGGAGGAGGAGGATGCGTTTTAGACGGAAAATTTTGGTTTGTAGATCTCAGCAACCGCTTCTGCAAGGATGCTAAAACTTGGAATTTATATAGAACTTTGATAGTGGACCCATTTGCAGAAAAATTGTCAATATGGGCGAAGGGGTGTGAGATAGGGGCGAAAAACAATGCGTCCGAAACGCGAAAAAGCCGAGATCGACACATTCTAAAATCCATATCTCCTAAACGGTTAACGTCACAAAATTGAAACTTAACGAATATCTGTAGATATACTAGGAGAATAGGTCGGAATCAAATTTTTGAGTGTGGACAGTGGCGTACGGGGGTGGAGGATGAAAACTTTAGATTGCGATATCTCACGAACCAATTGCACTAGATAAATAAAATTCGGTTTGTGTATAAAGGTTGACAAATGAAGCATGAAAGTGGAGGGGTTACGAATTTTTCTAAAAAATCACGTTACATATCTCAAGAACCGTGTAAGAAAGATGCTTACAATTTTTAGCAGGAGTAGGCCTAATAAACTTCTAATAGGAAAAAATTGGAGGATGTGGGTGAAGAGGGTGAGGGTGGAGGAGGGTGAAAAGGAAATGGTTCTGATTTTTATATCTCGAGAATGATATAAAACTGAAACTTGGTATTTAGATAGATCTATGAAAGTAGCATATTGGAAAAATATAAGTTTTTATATGGGTAGTATGGTACGGGGGTGAGGGTGTTTTTCCTATCTATAGATCGGCTTATGCTACAAAGTTGAAAATCGGTATGTATATGTACAACTAGAAATATAATTTAGATTAAAAAAAAATTTCAAATCTCCATTGACGTTCGGAAGGAGGGCAAAACAAATTATCAATGAAAATGGAATGCATATATTTTCACGGTTTTCGTCATATCTATTTGGTCTTTTCAAAGATTAAATTAATTTTTATTTCACAGATTCTTCATATAAATACCTAGAAAGCTTTTTCAGGATATTTTTAAATTCGACCCCTAAGGAGGTGGAAAGGGAGTTGTATTCTTTTTCACGAATTCTGCCATATCGAATATCTTTTCACTTTCATGGGCTTGCGTAATAATCGCCTAAAACCCGTTTTTAGGTTTTTTCTCTTTCAGCCCCTAAGAGGGCATAAAAGGGTTGAACAAGTTTTAACGAATTCCGTCATATCTTTTAGAAGTGATAAGAAATCGAATTGTTTTTTACTTTGTCATGTTCTCTTCATATTTATCTATTAACTCCTTTCAGGATTTTTGGATATTCAACCCCCAAGTGGGTGTAAGGAGGTTGCATATCTGATGATATATCGAATTGATTTTTACTTCCTAATGTTTCCTTTATAAGCGCCAAAAGGTTAATTTCAGTATTTTTAGATATTCAATTCTAAGGGGTGTAAGTGATTGTATGCTTTTCTAAGCTTCGACATATTTCTTAGGTTTGATAAGATATTAGATCGGTTTTCACTTCCACAGACTTTTTATAAAATCGTCTAGAAACACATTTCTCAATTTTTGTATATTCAACCCCCAAGAGTTTGCATATGTTTGCACAATTTTTGCTATCCCTTTGGTTCTAACGAGATATAAAATTGGTTATTACGGCATTTAATGTAATGACCTAAAAATCAATTTCACGATTTTCCGAATTTCAAAAACCAAGGTGGTGTGAAGGGTTTGCTTACGTTTTCACAAATTTTACAAGATCCCTCGTGTCTCATGAGATATCACGTTGCTCGTCTAAAAACCTGTTTCACAATTTTTTCGAAATCCAAACCCCTAGTGGAAGTAATGGCTTTATATACGTTTTAACAATTCGTCATATCTCTTAATTCTGATAAGGCAGCAAATTCGCTTTTACTTCTATGGACTTTTAATGTTCATAATATACCGAAATTCGAATAGTCTACACGGGTTTTTCCAATGTGTAATCGGCTAAAAATCTCTATTTTAAATATTTTTATTTTAAGAACAGAACTAACTTTCCAAGAAACCTCATAATTTCGACACAACTGATGATATACTCCGACTTTGACCGCTCCCAAACTTTGACCTGAAAATAATAAAGTTTCGCCCAGACCATTGGCAGATTTTTTTAACTAAATTGTCTTGTAGAAATACCTTGAAATAATTCATCAATGTTTGACTTTTAGGATAGATCGTGTATGAGATAAAAAAAATATATTAGCCACCCGTGTACCCTGTACTCTGAACTTCTATCGAAAATTGAATTTAATGGTTCACGAGATTTGAGAATCAGAATATTTTGTTTTTCACCCACCTCCACCATCAACCCTTATTCCCATTTAGTTTTTTTTATCGTAGGGGTAAGTTGGCTCTACCTTCTGCATAAATTACAAGACCCTATCTTGAATGTTTCTTGAGATAGGACATTCGATTTTCTAGAAAAACTTTTGTTTATATATTTATTAGCCGCAGACCGCGACTACGCTGGTTTTGGCTCACATTGTTCCATCGCTCCTGTTACTCCCGTTGCTCCCGTTTCTCCCGTTGATCCATTGCTCCTGTTTCTCCCGTTGCTCCGTTTCTCCCGTTGATCCATTGCTCCTGTTTCTCCCGTTGATCCATTGCTCCTGTTCCTTCCGTTGCTCCCATTTCTCCCGTTGATCCGTTGCTCCTGTTTACAATGCTCCTGTTACTCCCGTTGCTACCATTTCTCCCGTTACTCCCATTTCTCCCGTTGCTCCCGTTACTTCATCCTCCATCCACCATCCTCCATCCTCCATCCACCATCCTCTATCCATCATCCTCTATCCACCATCCGCCATCCTCAATCACCCATCCTGCATCCTTTATCCACCATCCTCTATCCACCATCCCCCATTCTCTATCCTCCATCCCCCATCCATCATTCTCCACCCACCATCCACCATCCTCCATCTTCCATCCTCCATCCTCTATTCACCTATTCTATCCACCATCCATAGTCCAACCTTACCATTTAGTAATAGGAACATATAACTAATACATCGAAAACGAACAAACTTCTAAATCATATGAAAAACACTCAAATGTTGAAATAACTCGCGTACCACCAATTGTTAAATGATTTTGTGAACGCAGAAACAAATCACCAAAGTTTCATCGCAATCGGATGAGTGGTTTAGGAGCGTATGCGGGTCAGACAAGCAATCATTCAATTCTATATATAGAGATATATGTTCTGGTAGTTGACCACACCAGAACTTTATTCCTTTCCTGAATTTAATTTCAGGCGTAATCGGTTCGCGTGATATCATAATCCAAAATATTGACACAAGAGTGGAACAATGCTTAGTAGATGAAGTCATGTGACACTATGTAGCTAAGGTCTCAACGAAGATGATCAATTGACTTAACCACTTAGATATAGGAGCAGCCGTCTGCACATCCACCCAGTTTTCAGCCCTCTATCATTTTTGATTCGTCGAGCTGGATTTTAATCAGCGACTTATGGAATAAAGAAGTGAGTATTAAATTTATAGTTTAATTTATTAAGTCGCCGATTAAAATCCAGCTCGACGGATCAAATTGGATATTATTCATATTGGTGGAAAAGCGGAAGGCGCAAGTGCCTTTTCTTCAACCCCTTTAAATCGCCCTTGTTCGCGATATAGGAACTTAAAGTTTTCCTTCAAAAAGAGAAAATTTAAAGGGGAGAACCCAATCTACTCATCAAAAAATTTTGAACTTGACAATAGCGTATAAGGTTCGTGAGCTACGACCCTTCAAATGATTTTGTATACGGCGGTCAAACGGACTGAAATGTTGTTTTTTTTGCATTTTTTAGGTCTCCTAGCCTTAAAACGCGAATTAAATGAGGGTACCATTATTTTATTTCATATTTTATTTTTTCGTTTTTTGATTCCATGTATTTTGCGCACGGCGTATACGGCGGACAGACAGACATTTTTTTTGTTGCCTTTTTAGGGTTTTCTAGTCTTAAAACGTAAAAATACAAAATTTCAGGGTAGCAAATTGTTTTTAAATTTCAGGTCGATCACAATACTTTATTATTAAAAAGTAATAAAGTAAAACTAGGGTCAAATTGTGTAGCAGGCTCATGAAGCGACGTTCTATACGGTAGCTTCGCTAAACCACTTAACAGAGAGTTAAATACCTCTGTGAAGTTAGCACCCCACTTTCACCAAATTAAATGAAAAGATGGTTTTCGGGTGGGGATTTGTTTGTACTTGATTGTACCGAAAATTATTTCGTTTGTACCTCAAAGGGAACGGAGAAAAAATTGCTTCGTGTGAACTTAGCACCCGACATTCACCAAATTTCTTGAAATGATGTTTTTCACATAGTACGCCGTCTGTAGAGGATTGTACCGAAAATCATTTTTTTTAAATCACAATAAAAAAAAAAAAAAAAATAATTAAAAAAAAAAATTTCAAAAAAAAAAAAAAAAGATGCCAAACTATTATAAATTGACTCCATTTGATTGTACCTCCAATCATTTTTCATATACTTTAAAATTTCCATCAAATATTAGCAATCTAAATCAGCCAATAATTCACACACATTCGAACGACGATCCTCCGTCAGCACTTTGTAAATCCGTAAGTAAAGTATAGGTCGACTTTCAACAATCGAAAAACCAAAGACGCTAAAATATTCTAAAAGGACTGAAATTGATTGTACCTCCAAGACATTTTAAGAAATCTTAATTTTTTCATCAAAAAATAACAATCTAATTCAGCCAATAATTCACCGACAGAGTAAAAAAATTCGAATGAGATCCTCTGACAGCACTTTGTAAATCCGTGAGCGGAGTATAGACCGACTTTCAAAAATCGAAAAACCAAAGACGCTAAAATATTCTAAAAGTACTGAAATTGATTGTACCTCCAAGAAATTTTAAGAAATCTTAATTTTTTCATCAAAAAATAAAAATCTAATTCAGCCAATAATTCACCGACAGAGTAAAAAAATTCGAATGAGATCCTCTGACAGCAATTTGTAAATCCGTGAGCGGAGTATAGGCCGACTTTCAAAAATCGAAAAACCAAAGACGCTAAAATATTCTAAAAGGACTGAAATTGATTGTACCTCCAAGAAATTTTAAGAAATCTTAATTTTTTCATCAAAAAATAACAATCTAATTCAGCCAATAATTCACCATCAGAGTAAAAAAAATCGAATGAGATCCTTCGACAATACTTTGTGAATCCGTGAGCGGAGTATAGGCCGACTTTCAAAAATCGAAAAACCAAAGACACTAAAATATTCTAATAGGACTGAAATTGATTGTACCTCCAAGAAATTTTAAGAAATCTTTATTTTTTCATCAAAAAATAACAATCTAATTCAGCCAATAATTCACCGACAGAGTAAAAAAATTCGAATGAGATCCTCTGACAGCAATTTGTAAATCCGTGAGCGGAGTATAGACCGACTTTCAAAAATCGAAAAACCAAAGACGCTAAAATATTCTAAAAGGACTGAAATTGATTGTACCTCCAAGAAATTTTAAGAAATCTTAATTTTTTCATCAAAAAATAACAATCTAATTCAGCCAATAATTCACCATCAGAGTAAAAAAATTCGAATGAGATCCTCTGACAGCAATTTGTAAATCCGTGAGCGGAGTATAAGCCGACTTTCAAAAATCGAAAAACCAAAGACGCTAAAATATTCTAAAAGGACTGAAATTGATTGTACCTCCAAGAAATTTTAAGAAATCTTAATTTTTTCATCAAAAAATAACAATCTAATTCAGCCAATAATTCACCGTCAGAGTAAAAAAATTCGAATGAGATCCTTCGACAATACTTTGTGAATCCGTGAGCGGAGTATAGGCCGACTTTCAAAAATCGAAAAACCAAAGACGCTAAAATATTCTAAAAGTACTGAAATTGATTGTACCTCCAAGAAATTTTAAGAAATCTTTATTTTTTCATCAAAAAATAACAATCTAATTCAGCCAATAATTCACCGACAGAGTAAAAAAATTCGAATGAGATCCTCTGACAGCAATTTGTAAATCCGTGAGCGGAGTATAGGCCGACTTTCAAAAATCGAAAAACCAAAGACGCTAAAATATTCTAAAAGGACTGAAATTGATTGTACCTCCAAGAAATTTTAAGAAATCTTAATTTTTTCATCAAAAAATAACAATCTAATTCAGCCAATAATTCACCATCAGAGTAAAAAAATTCGAATGAGATCCTCTGACAGCAATTTGTAAATCCGTGAGCGGAGTATAAGCCGACTTTCAAAAATCGAAAAACCAAAGACGCTAAAATATTCTAAAAGGACTGAAATTGATTGTACCTCCAAGAAATTTTAAGAAATCTTAATTTTTTTATCAAAAAATAACAATCTAATTCAGCCAATAATTCACCATCAGAGTAAAAAAAATCGAATGAGATCCTTCGACAATACTTTGTGAATCCGTGAGCGGAGTATAGGCCGACTTTCAAAAATCGAAAAACCAAAGACACTAAAATATTCTAATAGGACTGAAATTGATTGTACCTCCAAGAAATTTTAAGAAATCTTTATTTTTTCATCAAAAAATAACAATCTAATTCAGCCAATAATTCACCATCAGAGTAAAAAAATTCGAATGAGATCCTCTGACAGCAATTTGTAAATCCGTGAGCGGAGTATAGGCCGACTTTCAAAAATCGAAAAACCAAAGACGCTAAAATATTCTAAAAGGACTGAAATTGATTGTACCTCCAAGAAATTTTAAGAAATCTTAATTTTTTCATCAAAAAATAACAATCTAATTCAGCCAATAATTCACCATCAGAGTAAAAAAATTCGAATGAGATCCTCTGACAGCAATTTGTAAATCCGTGAGCGGAGTATAGACCGACTTTCAAAAATCGAAAAACCAAAGACGCTAAAATATTCTAAAAGGACTGAAATTGATTGTACCTCCAAGAAATTTTAAGAAATCTTAATTTTTTCATCAAAAAATAACAATCTAATTCAGCCAATAATTCACCATCAGAGTAAAAAAATTCGAATGAGATCCTCTGACAGCAATTTGTAAATCCGTGAGCGGAGTATAGACCGACTTTCAAAAATCGAAAAACCAAAGACGCTAAAATATTCTAAAAGGACTGAAATTGATTGTACCTCCAAGAAATTTTAAGAAATCTTAATTTTTTCATCAAAAAATAACAATCTAATTCAGCCAATAATTCACCATCAGAGTAAAAAAATTCGAATGAGATCCTCTGACAGCAATTTGTAAATCCGTGAGCGGAGTATAGACCGACTTTCAAAAATCGAAAAACCAAAGACGCTAAAATATTCTAAAAGGACTGAAATTGATTGTACCTCCAAGAAATTTTAAGAAATCTTAATTTTTTCATCAAAAAATAACAATCTAATTCAGCCAATAATTCACCATCAGAGTAAAAAAATTCGAATGAGATCCTTCGACAATACTTTGTGAATCCGTGAGCGGAGTATAGGCCGACTTTCAAAAATCGAAAAACCAAAGACGCTAAAATATTCTAAAAGGACTGAAATTGATTGTACCTCCAAGAAATTTTAAGAAATCTTTATTTTTTCATCAAAAAATAACAATCTAATTCAGCCAATAATTCACCGACAGAGTAAAAAAATTCGAATGAGATCCTCTGACAGCAATTTGTAAATCCGTGAGCGGAGTATAGGCCGACTTTCAAAAATCGAAAAACCAAAGACGCTAAAATATTCTAAAAGGACTGAAATTGATTGTACCTCCAAGAAATTTTAAGAAATCTTAATTTTTTCATCAAAAAATAACAATCTAATTCAGCCAATAATTCACCATCAGAGTAAAAAAATTCGAATGAGATCCTCTGACAGCAATTTGTAAATCCGTGAGCGGAGTATAAGCCGACTTTCAAAAATCGAAAAACCAAAGACGCTAAAATATTCTAAAAGGACTGAAATTGATTGTACCTCCAAGAAATTTTAAGAAATCTTAATTTTTTTATCAAAAAATAACAATCTAATTCAGCCAATAATTCACCATCAGAGTAAAAAAAATCGAATGAGATCCTTCGACAATACTTTGTGAATCCGTGAGCGGAGTATAGGCCGACTTTCAAAAATCGAAAAACCAAAGACACTAAAATATTCTAATAGGACTGAAATTGATTGTACCTCCAAGAAATTTTAAGAAATCTTTATTTTTTCATCAAAAAATAACAATCTAATTCAGCCAATAATTCACCATCAGAGTAAAAAAATTCGAATGAGATCCTCTGACAGCAATTTGTAAATCCGTGAGCGGAGTATAGGCCGACTTTCAAAAATCGAAAAACCAAAGACGCTAAAATATTCTAAAAGGACTGAAATTGATTGTACCTCCAAGAAATTTTAAGAAATCTTAATTTTTTCATCAAAAAATAACAATCTAATTCAGCCAATAATTCACCATCAGAGTAAAAAAATTCGAATGAGATCCTCTGACAGCAATTTGTAAATCCGTGAGCGGAGTATAGACCGACTTTCAAAAATCGAAAAACCAAAGATGCTAAAATATTCTAAAAGGACTGAAATTGATTGTACCTCCAAGAAATTTTAAGAAATCTTAATTTTTTCATCAAAAAATAACAATCTAATTCAGCCAATAATTCACCATCAGAGTAAAAAAATTCGAATGAGATCCTCTGACAGCAATTTGTAAATCCGTGAGCGGAGTATAGACCGACTTTCAAAAATCGAAAAACCAAAGACGCTAAAATATTCTAAAAGGACTGAAATTGATTGTACCTCCAAGAAATTTTAAGAAATCTTAATTTTTTCATCAAAAAATAACAATCTAATTCAGCCAATAATTCACCATCAGAGTAAAAAAATTCGAATGAGATCCTCTGACAGCAATTTGTAAATCCGTGAGCGGAGTATAGACCGACTTTCAAAAATCGAAAAACCAAAGACGCTAAAATATTCTAAAAGGACTGAAATTGATTGTACCTCCAAGAAATTTTAAGAAATCTTAATTTTTTCATCAAAAAATAACAATCTAATTCAGCCAATAATTCACCATCAGAGTAAAAAAATTCGAATGAGATCCTTCGACAATACTTTGTGAATCCGTGAGCGGAGTATAGGCCGACTTTCAAAAATCGAAAAACCAAAGACGCTAAAATATTCTAAAAGGACTGAAATTGATTGTACCTCCAAGAAATTTTAAGAAATCTTAATTTTTTCATCAAAAAATAACAATCTAATTCAGCCAATAATTCACCGACAGAGTAATAAAATTCGAATGAGATACTCTGACAGCAATTTGTAAATCCGTGAGCGGAGTATAGACCGACTTTCAAAAATCGAAAAACCAAAGACGCTAAAATATTCTAAAAGGACTGAAATTGATTGTACCTCCAAGAAATTTTAAGAAATCTTAATTTTTTCATCAAAAAATAACAATCTAATTCAGCCAATAATTCACCATCAGAGTAAAAAAATTCGAATGAGATCCTTCGACAATACTTTGTGAATCCGTGAGCGGAGTATAGGCCGACTTTCAAAAATCGAAAAACCAAAGACGCTAAAATATTCTAAAAGGACTGAAATTGATTGTACCTCCAAGAAATTTTAAGAAATCTTAATTTTTTCATCAAAAAATAACAATCTAATTCAGCCAATAATTCACCGACAGAGTAATAAAATTCGAATGAGATACTCTGACAGCAATTTGTAAATCCGTGAGCGGAGTATAGACCGACTTTCAAAAATCGAAAAACCAAAGACGCTAAAATATTCTAAAAGGACTGAAATTGATTGTACCTCCAAGAAATTTTAAGAAATCTTAATTTTTTCATCAAAAAATAACAATCTAATTCAGCCAATAATTCACCATCAGAGTAAAAAAATTCGAATGAGATCCTTCGACAATACTTTGTGAATCCGTGAGCGGAGTATAGGCCGACTTTCAAAAATCGAAAAACCAAAGACGCTAAAATATTCTAAAAGGACTGAAATTGATTGTACCTCCAAGAAATTTTAAGAAATCTTAATTTTTTCATCAAAAAATAACAATCTAATTCAGCCAATAATTCACCGACAGAGTAATAAAATTCGAATGAGATACTCTGACAGCAATTTGTAAATCCGTGAGCGGAGTATAGACCGACTTTCAAAAATCGAAAAACCAAAGACGCTAAAATATTCTAAAAGGACTGAAATTGATTGTACCTCCAAGAAATTTTAAGAAATCTTAATTTTTTCATCAAAAAATAACAATCTAATTCAGCCAATAATTCACCGACAGAGTAAAAAAATTCGAATGAGATCCTCTGACAGCAATTTGTAAATCCGTGAGCGGAGTATAGACCGACTTTCAAAAATCGAAAAACCAAAGACGCTAAAATATTCTAAAAGGACTGAAATTGATTGTACCTCCAAGAAATTTTAAGAAATCTTAATTTTTTCATCAAAAAATAACAATCTAATTCAGCCAATAATTCACCGACAGAGTAAAAAAATTCGAATGAGATCCTCTGACAGCAATTTGTAAATCCGTGAGCGGAGTATAGACCGACTTTCAAAAATCGAAAAACCAAAGACGCTAAAATATTCTAAAAGGACTGAAATTGATTGTACCTCCAAGAAATTTTAAGAAATCTTAATTTTTTCATCAAAAAATAACAATCTAAATCAGCCAATAATTAATTCACCCTCGGAGTAAAATAATTGGAACGAAATCCTCCGACAGCACTTTCTAAATCGGTGCTTGATATTATAATTTACTCATGTGTCATGCACTCATTTATATGCATCCTATTTATAATTGCTGACTCTGTTAAAGTGTCCGAAACTGGAACATAAATTTTTGGTTTTTCTCTTTTTAAAACCTCGAATGAATATTATATTCAACTTCCTCAAGCAGTCATTTCTGAGTTTCACGAATGAAAATATGTACCTACTGCCCGAATCTTTTTATTTTAATTAGTCCCTTTTTTAAACAGGGTAGTGTTCATTTCTTAAATATGAGAGTCTTTCCAAAAAATTTGGTTGGTTCCATATTTCAGCTCTCGCTAAGATGTTAGGTAAATGGCAGATCTTAGAATAGAATCTTATTTGGATTTATGCTCTTTCCTGTGAATTTAGAGAAACCTATTTTAGAGGGTACCTGTGTGGGATACATTTTTGATAATTCTACGCTTGCTTTTATTGGTTTATTGTGCAGAGTACATTTTGAAATGAAATAAGTCGAGGGAAATAAGACTGAAGTGAAATTGCATATTATAATTTTTAAATTATAATATCAATCACCGATTTAGAAAGTGCTGTCGGAGGATCTCGTTCCAATTATTTTACTCCGAGGGTGAATTATTGGCTGAATTAGATTGTTATTTTTTGATGAAAAAATTAAGATTTCTTAAAATTTCTTGGAGGTACAATCAATTTCAGTCCTTTTAGAATATTTTAGCGGCTTTGGTTTTTCGATTTTTGAAAGTCGGCCTATACTCCGCTCACGGATTTACAAAGTGCTGTCAGAGGATCTCATTCGAATTTTTTTACTTTGAGTCTGAATTATTGGCTGAATTAGATTGTTATTTTTTGATGAAAAAATTAAGATTTCTTAAAATTTCTTGGAGGTACAATCAATTTCAGTCCTTTTAAAATATCTTAGCGTCTTTGGTTTTTCGATTTTTGAAAGTCGGTCTATACTCCGCTCACGGATTCACAAAGTATTGTCGAAGGATCTCATTCGAATTTTTTTACTCTGATGGTGAATTATTGGCTGAATTAAATTGTTATTTTTTGATGAAAAAATTAAGATTTCTTAAAATTTCTTGGAGGTACAATCAATTTCAGTCATTTTAGAATATCTTAGCGTCTTTGGTTTTTCGATTTTTGAAAGTCGGTCTATACTCCGCTCACGGATTCACAAAGTTTTGTCGGAGGATCTCATTCGAATTTTTTTACTCTGATGGTGAATTATTGGCTGAATTAGATTGTTATTTTTTGATGAAAAAATTAAGATTTCTTAAAATTTCTTGGAGGTACAATCAATTTCAGTCCTTTTAAAATATCTTAGCGTCTTTGGTTTTTCGATTTTTGAAAGTCGGTCTATACTCCGCTCACGGATTCACAAAGTATTGTCGAAGGATCTCATTCGAATTTTTTTACTCTGACGGTGAATTATTGGCTGAATTAGATTGTTATTTTTTGATGAAAAAATTAAGATTTCTTAAAATTTCTTGGAGGTACAATCAATTTCAGTCCTTTTAGAATATTTTAGCGTCTTTGGTTTTTCGATTTTTGAAAGTCGGCTTATACTCCGCTCACGGATTTACAAAGTGCTGTCAGAGGATCTCATTCGAATTTTTTTACTCTGTCGGTGAATTATTGGCTGAATTAGATTGTTATTTTTTGATGAAAAAGTTAAGATTTCTTAAAATTTCTTGGAGGTACAATCAATTTCAGTCCCTTTAGAATATTTTAGCGTCTTTGGTTTTTCGATTTTTGAAAGTCGGCCTATACTTTACTTACGGATTTACAAAGTGCTGACGGAGGATCGTCGTTCGAATGTGTGTGAATTATTGGCTGATTTAGATTGCTAATATTTGATGGAAATTTTAAAGTATATGAAAAATGATTGGAGGTACAATCAAATGGAGTCAATTTATAATAGTTTGGCATCTTTTTTTTTTTTTTTTTGAAATTTTTTTTTTTAATTATTTTTTTTTTTTTTTTTATTGTGATTTAAAAAAAATGATTTTCGGTACAATCCTCTACAGACGGCGTACTATGTGAAAAACATCATTTCAAGAAATTTGGTGAATGTCGGGTGCTAAGTTCACACGAAGCAATTTTTTCTCCGTTCCCTTTGAGGTACAAACGAAATAATTTTCGGTACAATCAAGTACAAACAAATCCCCACCCGAAAACCATCTTTTCATTTAATTTGGTGAAAGTGGGGTGCTAACTTCACAGAGGTGAGTTAAATGGATAATTCATAAAATAAATTAAAATGTAAATGAAGCATCGAACTATCAAGAGGGTCCTCAATGAGTGCTTCTACCAACACCCCTACCGAAGTCACCCCAAGAACTAGACCTAGCTGCCAAAGAGTAATTGTAAGTTAGACCTAAAACTTCGTCATTGGTGCGTAATACTATCAATTCCATTGCAAGCAGATGCACTTACCCTAAAAGAAATTTTATTTGGACTGCTGTAACCTAGTCCTTCATCACACGACAATTACATAAAATGGGACATAAAGAAAGCAAGAAATTTACCTTTTCATTGCGAGCAAATTTACTGCAACGTAATTGCACAATTCACTCTTTCTCGACCTCGTTTCGTGAATTCCAAAAAAAAGGAACTGAATACTCCAGGATTTTCCATGGTTTCAAATTCATTAGGACGAAACAATTTTCTGTTTGCTCAGCAGTTAAAATGTGACGACTCCTCTCTTTCAACATACGACAGGAAAGTTCTATAAACCTTGGAGTTAACTACACTAAATACACCCCCACAGCAAAAGTCTACCCTTCCGTCCCACACACGACTCTCTCGAAGGGCAAAAACTTAGCGCAGACACATCAAGTGTGTTGTACCCAAGGGTAGATGCAATTAACATTTCCACTTGCAAGTTTTATGATCGTCGTGTTAATGTTTTCGGTTTTTCCCCAAAGTCGTCTGTAATACGTGAAAAACACGGAAGCTGGATGCCGATTCAGCGTTATCACGAATTTTGACTGGGAACAACTTTTCCCCACCAGGCAGGTATACAAGCAATTTGGGGATGTAAGTTATGAGGTCAGATGATTCGCTTGCTCCGTTGGATACCGCCACGTCTCGAAATTATCCGTAAATAATGCTTGTTAAGGAAATTTTCCGGAAAAGCAGGTTACTCAAGTTAATTTTACATATTTAGGCGCCAGATTAATATTGATGGCTAATGAGGAGCGTTAAGGATGTTGGCGAATCCGAAAAGGCATTTTTATAACAGCAACTTCATAGCAACTCTTTTTCCTTGATTTCTTATTTTCTAATCTCGACATAAATAGTAGCAGCGGTACTAGCTAACTTTCCAAATAGCTTCCTGGTTAATTTTAAAAGATTCCTGCATCGACACAGCCAGTGTAAGATTTAAACTTTAGTTGAATATCGCAAAATCCTGAAACAAATTCTTATGCGATTGTGTATACAAGTAAAAGCGAATTTGAAATCTCATAAGACCTAAAAGATTTGTCGGAATTCGTGAAAATTTGTACAACTACACCCTCTCGGAGGCTATATATCAAAAAAAAATTCAAAAATTTCTTGTTGCCAATTATGTTTAAAACCCTGACAAATAAAATCTATTTCGATAGCCTTTAGACCTAATATCGATTAGACATGGGTCATTCAGTCAAGAATCGAATTACGAAATTTGTGACCTTAGCATCGCCGATTCTTTTGAAAATTTATGTAGGGGAGACCGGGGACAGTAGAAAGAAAGGACAATAGAAACAATGGTCATAATGAACGCAATCCTTGGTTTAAATTAAGCTTCGAAGTGTCAAACGAAGCGCCTCTAAATGTCCCTGGTAGCTATTAATAAAGCGTTGATTAGAGCCAAAAGTGAAAGTATATTCCACCATCTGTGTAGAGTTTTTCCATCATCGAAAAAGATTGTTAAAAGGAATAAAAACGTGACTATTAGGTTTCAACTATTAATACTTGTTTAGTTTAGTATATTTCCTTTAGTTGCAATAGTTTAAATTCATACGTTCGTACGATGTTAAGAAAACAATTAAGTGTTTAGATCAAAATGTGTTGTGGGTACAATTGAAACAATAAAAGCGGGAACAGTCGAAACGTGTTTCAATTCGCAAATTAGCCTTCCAATTGTCCTTTAAATATTCCTTAAACATGACAGATACATGAAGACGAAATTCTATGGCTGAAGAAGATTGGTTTACTGGATTCATGAAGCATATATCCATAAATCATGAAGCATAAATCCAGAACTTTCAATTCGCTGCCCTCAAACCACAAGTCTTTCACGAGGAACAGGTTTTAACATCCCGAATGTTACACATTTTTGACAATCTGACTAATTATTACAATTTTGGATTATAATAAATACATGTTACACTTAATCTAAATGCTGTTTCAATTGTCCCAAGTATATGTTTCAACCGTCCCTGGCACGGGGAGATTTGAACAATGTCGACGATTTCAATATTTTTTTAAAATATCTCTTTTGTCTATCATTATAGGTCAACGAAAAAATTAAAATATAAAATAGAGTCTACGTACTCTCTATAACACTTTTAATATATTAGAAAATTGCGATAGCCGCGTGGGAAAAAAATCATGAATCGAAAATGTTTCTATTATCACCGGTCTCCCCTACTAAAAGAAAAATTACAATTATAACATAATTGAGAAGCACTGATTTTCTTCGATTTTTTTGAAACCGATCCCATTGAAATCCGAAGTTAATTTTTTGGTATGTTTTGTAAAACAGTATAACCTACAAAATATAAAAAAAAACGAGTTTTGAGATATTCAAGGATAAAGACAAAATTGTTATCCTTGAAAAAAAAATATCAAGGATAATTTTTATTCGTATTTTTTTCATATTGCGACAATTTTTAAACAACAATCTTTAAAATAAGTCCTACTTTATTATTCTAGAATAAAAATTATTAGAGATATGAATTTTCAAAGATGACTCGGGCACCTTTTTTGTGAAAACTTTAACATACTATGATATATTAACAAAAAAAATAAGATAGAAACAAAAAAATTAAGTCATATTTTTTTTCACTAGTTCTTCAATTACAAAAATTTTCAAAAGAATCGGCGATGGTAAGGTCACAACTTTAGGATTCTTGATGGAATGACCCACGAAATATGTCGGAATTCGTAAAAATGCATACAACCACTTTACACCCTCTTACGGTTTGAATATCGAGAAATTTTGAAAACAATTTCTAGGGCTTTATGTAAAGAGCCAGCAGAAGTAAAATTAATTCGATGCTTCGACAGGCCTAAAAGATATGACGAATTTCGTGAAAACAATAGGTGTAATACCCATTTTTTTGCGCTACCAACGTACGCGAACGCAAATGTGATTCTATTTTTGTATATTCATACTGAGTTTTAACTTTCCAGCGCAAGCTGTTCCTGAGATACAAGAAACTCCCCCACCCCTGCACCTTACTTCCCCCATCCAAAATTTATCTAAGGTACACCTATGATCTATATAGACGTCAACTCTTAGCTTTCGTTTCTTAGCGGGAGAAATACAAATCAGAATTGAAGGCCTTGGTGCAACAAGGAAATAAATCATGTTTTTAACAGCATGAGAGGCTACGTCAACAAGCAGAATTGCAGAATATGGGCTGATGAAAATCCAAAGGCACTCTTTGAAAAGGTAATGCATCCACAAAAAGTCACTGTGTGCTGTGCATTTTGCGCTGTTGGAGTGATTGATTGGTTTTTCTTCAAAAATGCAGCTGGCAACTCTGTCGCAGTGAACGGGGAACGGTACGGTGTCATGATCATCGACTTGAATGAATTTGACATCGACGACATGTGGTTCTAGCAAGATGGTGCGACGTGGCACACAGTCAACGCAACAATGGAATTATTACAGCAGAAGTTCCCCGGGCGAATAATCTGCAAAAACAGCAAATTCAATTGGCCACCGGCGATTTGACTCCGTTGGACTTCTTTCTTTGGAATTATTTTAAAAGCAAGGCTTACTCTAATAAACCCACCACCATTCAACAAACTGGAGGGCGATATAACAAACCATTTGGTCTAATTGAGGAGCAATTATGCCGTGATGTCATCAAAAATTTGGACAAACGGGTCGAAGTGTTCCGTAAGAGCAGTGGAAAGCCTTTAAGTGATATTCTTTTCCATACTTAATTGCCAAAGATTAAATAATATTTTTTTAAAAAAATTTCATTAACTTCATCATACGCTTGTTTTTAATTTGTATTTAACTTCGAAACGATTTATTGTAACACCCTTTAGTTTTAATAAAATTTAAAAAAAAATCATTAATTTAATTTTAATGCAATAAGGGGTCAGAAAAGTCAAGTTTTCTTATGTTGCTGGAAATTGCGTTGGCCCTTTGTTGCACCAAGGGCTTTAATTCTCCTACTCTCAACTCGTATACTAACCACCCCTAATTTTTGAGCCTTGTTTCAAGACCACCTCTGAAACGCTTTCTGAAGTATAAAAATTGATTTTTTTTAAAGATTTTTATCCACCCCATGACTCCTCAAAAATTTCAAATTTAGCTTTCTCACGTGCTGACGAACTTGAGGCTGATTTTTTTACACTTTCCGGAAAGATTGCATCCGCTTAAAGAAATTTTTCTGGCATTAAAGAGACAGTTTCATACGGAATTAACAAGAAATTTGGACAATTAATTTTAAGGCAAGCTTGTAGTACCTACGTGTAATTATTTGCGTTTTTATCATGTCGACATGAGAAAATAACATCAAAATTAACCTAAACTGGTGAGGGTACTCTGCTCCGGATAAAAATGAGTTTTAACACATAGAGTGCGCTGGTAAACATTTCTCCAGTTTTCCCTGCATTATCAGCTGATTGCGTACTCTCAGATAAAAATATTTTATTATTAAAAAATACAACAAAGTAAAACACCAACAGCGAAATAATTGGAGAACCGAATTGTTGCAGTTTCGGACATTGTGTTATTGAAGTCAGTCTAACATAATTGTTATTTCCAAATATCAACAGTTATTCTGTTGAAAAAATAGTTTACAGCAGTATAGCTTCAACGCCATCTAGGTGTCAAAAGTAAATCCTGCTGATCTGCTTTAGATATTTGCCTCAATCCTTATTTCTTGTGAATAATAATCTGCTATGTTGCGCAAAAGATCGTACTTAATATGTTGTACTCTACATACCTATATCAGTTATTATTCGGTTGTAATAATATTATGGACGAGTATAGCTTCAACGCCATCTAGATGATTTGCTATACATTGTTCTCCCAACCGCCCATTTCTTCTAAATAATGCTCTGAATTGTTGCGCAAAAGACCGTACTTAATATGTAGATAGATTTTGTTTAGAAAAATAGAAAGTTGGTTCTAATAAAGTAAGGGGCTAGACAACAGGCGCGTAGCCTCAGGGGTAGCGGGGGTAGCGCCGCTACCCCTTTCCTTTTTAAAAGAATCGTTTTTTCTTTATTCCGTTCCTAGTCCAATTGATTAATTCATCGATCGATCAACATTTAACTTACATGTCCATATGTTAATTATCGAAATCCATAGATCACGTAAAGTTTCTTGATTCTACCTTCAAAAAAACTATCATTCCATGGAGGGTATCGCAACTTTTTAGCGCTATGCTACAAGACGAAACCTAGAACAAAATCACAGCGAAAAAAGAAAAAAACATTCGCACTTTTCTTCGGCCTGGCCAGCGCTAGAAATTTGCGCTTCCTCTATATGGTTTTCTCTTGGAAAGTGTTGTCGTTTTATAGCGATTGAGATTTTATATCGGATTTTAAATTGGTGGTTGGCACATTGCAATTTGATTCAAATATATTCTTGCAATTTGCTTTCCTTTGATAAAACAGTAGAAATATTTCTCTATTTCATGATGTTAAAAACCAAGAAATGTGAATTTAATTGGTCCCTTCTTTACTAAAACAAATTGTAATATATTTGAATAGTGCATAAGGAGTTTGGGACTTATGAATTGTGATTAAGTTACAATTACGAACCAATTTTATATACATATATGAATTTTTTTTTACCATGCTCTCTTTCAAAAAATCTCTTGTTTCTACCAACAATACATGATTTGCAAAGCAAAATTAATTTAGTGTTTAAATAATATGAAATTATGATTTATTGTAATACAAATCAATTTCTCTCTTTTAAAGAGTTAATCTAATCCTACACACGAAACCAAAACGACAGCACGGACTCATATTGGAGATTGGACATATCATTTGCGTGAATAGTTTTATGTCACTTACTTCTAACTGATAGTACCTATCGTATCGTGTTTCATTTGTGAATTTTACAGTGTTCTGAGGTGTATTGATCTTTGGCTTTTGGTTTGGCTAATTAATTATGTTATATTTTTTTAAGACGTTATTGTTACTATATTGCGTAGTGTGCTAAGCTGGTGAAATATCATTTTCAATAACAGTCCCTAAGCTGGTGAAAATTCATTTCTTTTCCTTTTCACACATTTACATACATCTGTAATCTCTGTACACAATTTGTTTTTTTTCTAAATGGAGTCCTGCATTTGCATCAATTGCAGCTTGTTCATGAAATCATTTGGTTCACGAAATTTTTCTGAGAAGAGTGATGTTATTAGATTTGGACGTTCAAAAATACCACTTCCCGGTTTGATGACCGTTACGAAGGAAAGAGGTCGTAAGTACACACGGCACTTTACAGTCGAAAATTATGAACGGTATAAATGGCTATCTGGATGTGATAAGAGAAACCAGCTTTATTGTTTTCCATGCCTTTTATTTTCTTCTGAGGGCACAGTTTGGAGTTCGAAAGGCATTTCTAACCTTATCACTTTTACGAAGTCAGCTCAAAAACATCAAACAAGTAATTCTCACCTAACTTGCTCTGTTGCTCTGCTATCATTTGGCAAGTCTACGAGAATAAATCTTCTCATCAATGAGCAGGAACTTGCCAGGATTAGTCTACATAATGAAAACGTAAAAAAAATAGACTAGTGCTGATTCGGCTCATTGATTGTATTTGCTTCTTAGCAAAGCAGGAACTACCTCTTCGAGGTCATGATGAAGCACCAGATTCCGAAAATAGAGGAAATTATCTCGAATTGGTGCAGCTTCTTAAGGAGTACGATCAGGCTTTGGATGAACATTTGAAATTAGCAACTATTTTCAAGGGAACCTCTCCAGATATCCAGAATGATCTCATAGATGCCGTGGCAAATATGATTTTAGACGACATAAGGTCCGACCTAAGTAAAGCTGAATTTGTCGCTATTTTATTAGATGACGTGAGTTCAAAATCGCAGCTTTCGACAGTTTTTCGGTATGTCGATGGAAAAGGTGAACCTCATGAAACTTTTTTAGGTTTTTCAGATGTGAGTTCAGCATCTGCCTTGTTTAGTCACGTTTCGGCTATTTCCGATTCTCTTGAAATTGGACATAAATTAATTGCGCAAACGTATGACGGAGCCGCCGTAATGTCAGGTCACCTGAATGGATTACAGAGTAAAGTATGCCAAAAATTCCCAGAAGCTTTGTTTGTACATTGTTATGCGCATAAACTAAATTTAGTCCTTCAGCAATCGACAAATTGCATTAAAGAAATCCGACTTTTCTTTCAGACCTTGAATGGAGTAGTTTCCTTTTTTTCACATTCTACTACGAGGCAAGAACAATTGCACAAATTCGTTGTAAAGAAGCTACCTCATCTATCTCAAACAAGATGGAATTTCGCATCAAGGCTTTTATTTATGATTGACGAGTTTCGTGTTCAATTTATAAATTTTTTTGATTATATGGCAGACAATTCAGAAAACTGGAAACCCGATGATATTTGTAAAGCTTTAGGTTTTGCCTCGCAGCTTCGAAAATTTGAAACCGTGTTTCTGCTCAAAATATTCACCAAAATATTTTTACATTCCGATCATTTGTATAATATTCTGCAATCTTCGCGTTTTGATATAGCCTTTTGTCAAAAGCAGATTGATCTTTTTCAATCTATATTGGAAGAGGTACGTAATAGCGGATTTTCACCAATATGGGCGAAAGTTACCAGTTATTCAGATGAAGTTGTAAGTCCAGATAACAAAAAACGTACGTTCGAAGATTTAGAGAGTTCATATAGAAGGATTTTTAACGAAATTTTAGACAATATTATAATGCAAGTGTCTGAACGTTTTGCCAACTTTCATTCTCTTGCATTTGTGTCGCTTCTAGATTCAACAAAATTTAAGTCATATCAGCAAAATTTTCCGGAGCATATTTTGAATTCACTCATTTCTTTTTATAAGAGATTCGATTACATTCAGTTGAAAAATGAGCTTACAATACTCTACAAAAATAGTGAGCTAGCCGGTAAGGAAATTCATGAGCTGGTAACTAATCTCAATGAAATGCCATGGGTTTTACCGGAAGTTTATAGATTGTCAACAATCATTTTGACGATCCCAGCCACTACAGCAACTGTGGAGCGAACAATGTCGGGATTACGTCGTATAAAATCATATTTGAGGTCTACTTAAGGACAGCAGAGGCTTACCAATTTATCTATAATATCAATAGAAAAAAAGCGATTGGCCAAAATAAAGTCGTCGCCGAATTCCAAATTTTATGATTTAGTTATCGACAATTTCGTAAAAAAATATCGCCGAATTGAACTAATTTATAAATAAAAAAATTTGCGCCCTTATTGAGTGAAGAGCAAGCTAGAGACATGGCAATAACAAAAACAAAGTTTTAGCTTTGTTGTTGTTTCCCATTTCACTAACCTGCTCCGCACTGGTTAAAGAGCAAAAGAACACGCCATATCTTAATAATGTATCATACCAATTAATTTCCCTCCATGTAAAGAGCTCCACATACATCAGGTCGATAGATCAGTCATACCTGCCTGAAAAACCCAAAATCGTCGAACGATCGACCTGTCGTATATAGAGCCCTTAAGAGCGCTACCCCGAGGTTTCACGTCACGCTACGCTACTGCTAGACAACATGTAGGAAGCTGTGACTTACATAGCATTTATTAGTTTTTTTTGCAGATGTTGGGAAAATCGAGTAATGATTTAAGGATTCGATTGAAACTTTGGTTTATTTCAGTAGTAGTATGCACTCTAGATACTACACATACTGACCTCCTACGCCCTTCGGTTGAAAAAGTTTTTCACCTTGCAACTACTGAGTATTGTACCAATTACAGGAAATACTTTAACTAATTGCACTTTCACAGTTCTTTATATTTCTGGTTCCGGATCCCATAGTCAGAAGTTGTACTATGGTTAAACACTTGACTGCATGTCTACCACTTTTAAATTTAATTACATAAATAGCAGCAGAAGTATGCATATACGTATGTAACTAAATTCTAGTTACTGACGTACTATACTATCATCTCATTGTCAATTTCTATGCCTGCACTATTTGGGGCAGTTCAAGAACTTTTTAGATGGTCAGTTCAGTTTTCAGTTCAGTTTAGCTGTCTTTCGCAAAAATGGTGTCCAAGTCCTCTTTGAAAATTCATATCTCTGTTAATTTTTATCATAGAATAATAAAATAGGACTTATCTTAAAGGGGAAGGTTGTCGCAAAATAAGAAAAATACCAATAAAATTTATCCTTAAATTTTTTTTCAAGGATAACGATTTTATCCTTTATTCTTGAATATTTCAAAAAGCCATATTGTTATTTCTTTTATTTTTTTATATTTTCTGTATTATACTGTTTTTCAAAACATATCAAAAAATCAACTTGGGATCTCAATGGGATCGGGGTAAAAAAATCAAAGAACATCAGTGATTCTCAATTATTTCATAGAAAAGTTACAATTATTTTAATTACTTACTCGTATGTAAAGAGGATTTAATTTAATGATACTAGATATGTGGCCAACTGTTAAAATCATAAATTTAAGCTAGTTTAGTTCAATAATAATTTAAATGAGATACTAATTGGTTAACAAGATGAGTGTTTTCTAATAAATTTATCCCAAAAACCATTAAATTGAAAATAACAAGAATTATCTCATTTGGTATGTCTTACTAACCAAAAAATAATAGGTAGGTGGCTTGTTGTTCAGTGATAAATGCGTGCCGAAGTAAAAAAGGAAGTCATTCAACAAGGCCATCTATAAACTCTTCTGAAGATTGTATTTTCGTCTCTAGCGTGGACCGGTCTGTGGACGTCCATTGGTTAGGTAATATTATCAACATTATTGTTACTAAAAGCATTCTGAAAAAGTTCCTTTACTTTTTCATATCCTGGACAGCGATGCATTTGTTTAAAAAGCAACCAATATTAGGAGGATTGCATATTGCAACAGCAAGGCACGACCGGTAGTCGTAAATTTGTGTATCGTCATTTGCAGTAAAATATTTAATACCGCAACCATCCAGCATAAGCTTTACGTTTTAATGGATGACACACACACACACCGAATGTGTTCCAGAAGATCCAGCCAAAACACATTATTTGGGTCGTAGGAAAGCAAATTTGGAAAATCCTATCTTCAGTTGAGGATAAGTTTCCTTAAAGTGCTGGTACACTTTCTTCAAATTCCCCAAAACAAAACGTTTTTGGACGTGATCTTTCTTGCCGTCTATTTTGATTGAAATAAAATCCTTTTTAGCAGGCATGACTCGACTTATTATCCTTACTGTAGAAGTCTTCCACTGTCTTGATGATATGGGAAGTAAGGTTTCTCCAGTGTGGGATGTGTAGATTTTCTTCAGAATCTGATGTCCGTTTGTACTTTCGAACTGCATACAAAGATGTTCCGGGAAATTCTTCAGTTGTTCTTTTTCTAGTCCATTTATCAGGACTTACAGATAAAATAAATTCCTTGATATTCTTGTCACTGGCGGTTGAATATTCAGTCTTCAATCTGTGAATCATCTCGTCCTCTCGTGGTTGGTCCTTTTGATCTTCTAATCCAAAATTTTTTTTTGATACGATTCTTTTCATATCTTCAAGCTTTTTCCGAATGTTGTTTTCTCTGGTAAATCGTCTTTTGTCGAAAGGTTCTTCTCCTAAATATTGAAGACATTCATTTAATGACTTTAATGAGGCTTCCGTGCTGATGAATTTTTGGTCTAGCGCTTCATCGTTGTTGGGCTCCTCATCCGTATCCGAAGCGAAAGGTTCTTCTTCCTGGTCTAACATATCTTCGTCAGTAGTCTCAGTTGATGTTCCTGGTAGCATTTGAACCCTTTTTCTACAGGAAGAGCAAAATTATACTGCTGAAATCATCGCTGGTACTCTAGAAATCATCCATGATTACACAGGTCGTAGATCCGATATTTTTGAATGATGTTTTGATTCTCCACAAGGATTACAGCAACGCAATTGTGAACAGCGAACGTATGATTTTTTTCCATGATTTGTAAAATAATTAATTCGATTTTGTCTTCTAAATACTGGAAGCACGGCTGAATTGTATCTGAGGCAAGCCCGTATTTATATACATACCCACAAAAAAAGGACATTTACTTGATATCCATTTTTTAATTGCTTAATCTGCCTACCTATTATTTTCTGGTTAGTAAGACATACTAAATGAGATAATTCTTGTTATTTTCAATTTAATGGTTTTTGGGATAAATTTATTAGAAAAAACTCATTTTGTTAACCAATTAGTATCTCATTTAAATTATTATTGAACTAAACTAGCTTATATTTATGATTTTAACAGCTGGCCACATATGTAGTATCATACAATTAAATCCTCTTTACATACGAGTAAGTAATTAAAATAATTGTAACTTTTCTATGAAATAATTGGGAACCACTGATGTTACTTGATTTTTTTACCCCGATCCCATTGAGATCCCAAGTTGATTTTTTGATATGTTTTGAAAAACAGTATAATACAGAAATTGTAAAAAAATAAAAGAAATAAAAATATGGCTCTTTGAGATATTCAAGAAAAAAGGACAAAATCGTTATCCTTGAAAAAAAATTTAAGGATAAATTTTATTGGTATTTTTCTTATTTTGCGACAACCTTCCCCTTTAAGATAATTCCTATTTTATTATTCTATAATAAAAAATCTGCCAACAGTCTGGGCGCAACTTTATTATTTTATGACTAGGAGTCCGATTAATGCTGAGATGCGGATAAATGAGACTGACAACCTCAGGAATAACCAGGAGGCTATTTGGAACATTTTTTTTCCTACTAGAAGTCTACCGACCCCAACTCCTGTAAAATTGCCAAGATCATATCTGATACGGTTTCTGAGATATAAAAATTACATTTTTTGAGAAATTGCTATCTTTCCACTTCCGTGCTCCACCTCTCCCCTCAAAAATTTTAGGTTCAGTAGACTCGTCTTGTAATCCCATATACAGAAACTAAATTTTATCTTCCTGGTGTAGTTCGTTCAAAAGATATTGTAGTTCAAAGTTGTTCACCCCCTTCCCCCACACCCACCACTCCCCTTAACAATTTTAGCCCTTGTCTAATTTTGAAGTATCCCTAAAGACAACCACAAAGTTTCACACTTCTGGCATCAATCGTTCAAGAGATATGGATTTTAGAATGTTTCAATCCCGGCTTTCAAGCGTTTTGGAAACATTGTTTCCCCCCCACTTCCACACCCCTCAACCCTTATCGATAATTTTGCTAATGAGGCCACTATCATAGTACTACATAAGTTCTAAGTTTCAGCCTCCTAGCATAAGGGGTTCCTGAGATCTAGAAAGCAAAATTTTTCGTCTAAAACGTTTCTCTACTCATCCCCCTTACACCCCCACCCCCAAAAGATACAAGTCGTAGGAGTTTACCCAATCTACCCACCATACAAATTTCAACATAATACCTCAACGGGTTTTGGGTGCTACGCGCCTTCAAACGATTTTGCGTACGGCGTATACGGCGGACAGACGGACATTTATTTTTTTTTTTGCTTTTTTGGTGTTTACCAGTCCTAAAACGTGTAAATACAAAATTTCAGGATACCAAATTTTTTTGAAATTTCAGGTCGATCACAACAATTTATTATTAAAAAATAATAAAGTAAAATTAACAGAGATATGAATTTTCAAAGAGGACTTGGACACCATTTTTGCGAAATCTTTAACATACTATACGAGTAACTAACAAAAAAAATGAGATAGGAAAAAAAAATTTAAATTTTTTTTTGTTCACTAATTCTTCAAGTACACAAATTTTCAAAAGAATCGGCGATGGTAAGGTCAAAAAATTGGCCTTTTTTTACGATTATTGATGGAATGACCCTGGTCAGTTAAGTTCTCATTTATCGAAACAATATGAAGACTGGTACCAATCAATTTACTTGATAGAAGCCACTATCACCGCATCTAAAATTGCCTTAATTCACGTTGCGCATACCTTGTATCATTAGAAATTCTGCGTTTCTGCTGGATCGAATTTGACAGGGGATACGAAGTGATTCCAAATCCCACATGGACTGAGGGACAACTTGATTCCTAGTGGCTTTTCAATCCCAATGCGAAAACAGCCAATAGTATCAAGCCGAAGTTGTGATTCGACGCAAACTCTAATAAGATTGACTCATTCTCCTCCTACAAAATTCATGTTCAAATTTAAAACGTTTTTAATTTCGTCCTAATGTTTGAAGTGCTTCCTTTTTAAAAAATTTAACCTGGTAAGAAGCACTTTATACATATTGTTTGTGCAAAATAAATTCAATTATATTCAAATTTTTTTCGAAAAAAAAACCCATTAAAAAAATTCTAAAACCAAAAGGAAAAAGATTAATCTTAAGGAAAACTTTCTCAACGCTAGATAATTGAGTAATAAATTTAAACATCACATCCATACGACCTTACACTCAGCTCTCGAAACATCCACAAACCACCCTTCGTTCCGTTTCGCTGTGTACATTATTTTATACGTATCATCGCTTACCGAAACACCTAGAAATTGTGTTGAATTCATGGCAGCATATATTTCATCAGCGATATCCTTATCGGTATACGTAAAGTCCCTGAGGGATCTGCCACGCTCCTTGAGACGTTCCATTGTTTTGTTAAATGCTAACGCTACACTCCATACCGCATCATAAGCCAGTGGAGCCTCCTGGTAGCCCTCCGGATACCGGTTGTGACTTATATCGTAGCCTTCGTTGATGAGTGCTTCGTTCAGACGTTGTCTGCAATAAAAAGGACGAAACAAACGAAAGGACTTGATGACACAATAAAATATATATTTTCGAACGCAATATGATGAATTTCTCTGTACGCGAAAGCGAAGCGAATAGAGTCCTTCGGGAATATTAGATTTCAAACAGGATCACTTTGACCCATAAACGTACCTGAAATCCTCGGAAGACATACCGGATATTGTTTTCTGATTGTTCTGATTCCACATCAATGCCTCGGTGGTGATATGTCCTTCGGCTGCTTCCTGCATTTGTTCCTTTGTACAGGAAATATTTTCGTTTTCGAGATTCACTTCGTACCAGTTGTCCTCGTACCAACCTGCAATTGAGGAAGAAAATGATCAGCTAGACTGCCAAACCTTGGATTGTTGGTCTTGCCGACCACTTGGAGTATTCTGGATTGAAACAACCACTCAAATAAACACTTAAATTCTGTTCGCCTTTTTTCGAATCAGGTAAGACTGCGAGCTCATTTTTTAGCCGTAAAGCTTTCAGGACACCTATCATAACATTTTTGTAGCGCAACGAGGGTATTTTCCGAAGAACTTCTCTTACATCATTCTGGGAAAATTGTGTGTCTGTACACCGCCAGGTAGGAGCCATAAGTACGTCGTCGTTCTGGCTACATTTCTTGAGATACCTGAGAAATACGAATTTGAAATCAGTTGGCATTCGCCGGTGGAAGATTAGAGAATTTGCAATTTTCGAATATCTGACAAAAATGAAATGCATTTTTGCTGTGGCATGCACAATCGCGTTAAAAACCAAAGGGAGATTTTCCTCTTTTGAACACACACAGTTCCTTTTGTCTTCCACTACCCTTTGGTTATTTTCAACATTCAAAGCCGAAATAATCACTTAAAGGCTTGATTCATTGAATCACATACCACAAAACGGCGCCCAACGTGGGGCGAAAAATCTAAAAGTACCTTTAAATTTTAGGCCTGTGGAGAAAAGAGCACTGCACGGGTCATGGAGAAATGGCTCGAAGGTTGTCTGGGAACTCCATCTTCGATATTGGAAAATATCAAAAGGAAATATCAAGTGGAGATTCCGAGTAGGGAGGAGTGGGAAGACCAGTCCGCACTGCTTAGCGGATTCATTGATATATTCTATACGGACGGCTCAATGACTGAAGATGGGTCGGGAGCTGGAATGTACCTGCAGACTGAAGATCTCAGGTACTCTTTCGCACTAAGAAAACATTCTTTGGTATTTCAAGCTGAAGTATAAGCGATCCTTAAGGCAGTAGATTGGATTATAGAGGGAAGATGAGAGGCAGGATGATCTGCATATGCAGCGACAGTCAGGCCGCTTTATAATCTCTAGGTTAGGTTAGGTTGAGAACGGTGGACTGAAGCAATGTGCCACAGTCCATCACGAGAGATCAATGTGGATCCATTGTGGTCCCCTCGTATAAAAACCGGGCTCTAGACTACTGATTCCAAATATTGCTCTTCCTTATGAAGAGAGTAGTTCTCCATAAAGAAATCATCGCAAGTTCTGATAGATCGGTCAAGAAGAATTTCCCCAAGTACCGATACCTGGTACGTGCCAGGCTTTCACATTCACATACTAGATGCTCCAGTGTTGGCTCAACATTCTCATCACCACAGCGACACAGATCAGCCATGGGTATTCCCAGCCTTACTCCATGCCTCCCAAAGGGACAGTGTCCAGTTAGGACCCCTATAAATTGTCTGCAAATGTCCCTGCCCAGAGACAAAATGAAGCTAGAGTTTCTCTTATCAAGTTTCGGCCAGCAGATTCTTGCTTGCCGGCATTCCGAGAGTTTCACCCAGGCCCCCTCCATCTGTCTGACCGCTTCAATATCAATCATTCCCTTTACTCATTCAATGAGACATAGAACTGACTCGTCGGCCAGCTCTATGCTCATCTCCGACCCCCCTTCTGGTGAGCTCGTCTGCTTTTTCATTTCCAGGAAAGTCACTGTGACCAGGAATCCAACTAATCTTCAGGGTGTTATAAATCCACAAGTCTGGATTTAGTAATATACGCCTCAACAGCCTTGATGGCAGCTTGCCTGTCAACATAAATAGTTATTGTACCATTCACGCACTGTTTTCGCGCAATTATTTCAGCTGCTTTTGTCAGCGCAAAAATCTCGGTCTGAAACAGCTATCCGGTAGCCTGAAAGATTCCATAATGTCAAGGCCGCAAGAGTACTAGGTTTAGGTTTAGGTTTAAGAAGGGGCGCAGCGCTAAAACCACCACGCTCACTAGGCGCCAAACGGGCCCATTGCGATCCCTTCAGGTACTCGTGGGCTATTCCATCACCTCAGAAACACTCCAATTCCCTGCAGAACCTGACTAATTTGTCATACCCTAACGACCTCAAATCCTCGATGCTCTCGAAGAAAAAAGAGACTACAATCCCTAGATAATCCAATCGTCTTTTCGAAGATGATACGTGAGTGTAAAGAACGGTTGAATTCTGTTGGCAGATTCAATGACTTAAAGCTCATATGGGTTCCAGGCCACCAGGGTATAAATGGCAATGAAATAGCTGATGCATTAGCAAAGGCTGGATCGGAGTCAGCCATGGTCGGACCAGAACCAGTTTTCGGTATACCTGTTGCCTCTGTTAGGGCTGGCATTGCTGAGTGGGTGAGAAAATCACACATTGAGAGATGGCGGCTTCTTCCGGAAATGCGGCAGACCAGAAACCTTGTTGAGGGACCAAGTTGACGAACCGCTGCATTTCTTCTTAAATTGAGCAGAAAAGAATGTGATAGTATGGTTGGTTTCCTCACAGGGCATAACTCGTGTGGCCTACACATGGTCAGATTGAGAATCATTGACGACCCCATGTGCACTGCTTGCGACGAGAGCGACGACACAACGGAACATTTAATTCTCGAGTGTCCAGCTTACTCTTTTGCGAGGATGCACGTATATGGCGTTGATGTTATGAGGATGGAAGAACTACGTTCTCGCTCCCTACCTAAGCTCTGAAGTTCGTGAGGAGGACGAAAAATTTCGGGTAGAGACTGGGGGACTCGAGTACAATGGACAATCCATTTTCGAGTGCTCAAGATGCGCTGTTTTGCTACGTGTCTTCACCCGCATCAAACAACAACCTATAAATATGACAACAAGTCTCTTAACTCAATAAAACAAATCATTTCTAACGGTTGTATAAAAAAATCACTTGGATATCGTTTATTCAGAAACAGAGTTAATATGCGAGCAGGTTCTGCGCTTTTGTATGTCAAGTGTCGTGTCGATAGATCTCGAGTACATTCGATGGTGTGTGCTTCCGTACACTTGAAAAGCGAGTTTGGTTAGAAAATTTGCATTCAATATGAATCGATTTAGAAATTTGGCAGGGGTTGAGCCCTACGTTGGGCGCCACTTTATACTTGAATGGTTAAGAAAGAAAAGCGGTAATTTACAACAGCGCTCTCTTTTTCTGACATATAGCGATTGAAGAACAAGAGGAATGAGGTCCACCCCTCAGATTTGAGAGATTATGTCCTCACCTTTAATCTGGGCGTGTTGTTTTCAGAACAGAGTTTCACTGCAAAGCATTGCTTGAAGTTAGTGTATATTTTGTCATTGAAATTTAAAGAATTTTTTAATTAAAAAAAAAATATTCTGAAACAACTTCTTCGACTAATTAGTATATAAGGAACACCTTGACGAATACCTGCAAGCTTTTAAGCCATTTTGGAGTTTGAGTGGTGATGCGGATTAAGGCCCTTCCAGTGAAGGTTTTATTTGCTCAAAAGTTCCTCAAAATATCTTAGGAGCGATAACAACATCGAATTGGTTTTTACTTCGGAAGGCTATGAAGCCTAATTAAATCGGAAGCTTTCACATCCGGAATAAAAATCACTTTTACTTTATGATTTTAATAATAAAATATTAAATTGTAATTTACTTCGACAACAAGCCGTCGATGGAAATATTTACGCAAAATACAGAAAACACAAATAGCAGCCGGAAGCCATTTGTGATCTGATGCGAGGAAATTGATTGCTGTACGGCAAAAACAACCACGAGCGGTATTAAACAAAATTACAAAAATATAATTAAGGAATAATTCATCGAAGCATTCAAGAAATTTTTTTTTCTTACCGAGACAGCAAGATCCTTTCACGAGATGAAATCAAAATAAAATACGAAGGCTCCGTAAACAGGGTAAGCACCTGCACGGACTACAGTGAAACGTATCCCGAATATTGGATATCCTTCGAGTCCTGGCCAAGTGAAAAGGAAAACAAAAAGTATGGTAAAACAGGAATTTCTGAAATTAAACCCGAGTTTTTAGTCCCTTCAAACTTCTTTTTTCTCGGGAAAAAAAAGGAAGGAACGTTAGGTGCCCTAGTGGATACTGAAATTGATACGAATCGGAGAATAATTTGCACTAGCTGGATTCTGGACGAGAACGGAAAATTCCACAGATGCTTTTCATGGCGTGCAAAGCTCCGTAACACCTGCTAAAATCGATTAAGGTCATTCCAATTTATTCAGCACATGGGACTAGTTTCAGTATTGTTTCGAAAATGATTGCCGAGGCTATGGCAAATCTCACTCGTTATTTTACATTTTTAGTATTTCTATTTATTACTCTCGGTAGCTTAGTTTCTTTAAGGCTGCTAAGGAAGAGCCTAAATAGTGCTCTACTTCAGTTGGGAGTACCTACGTGTGTTCGTTTTCAGATAATGGAGAGAATCCGAAAAAAACACTCCGAGGTTTGCGTCTTATCAAAAAAAAGTAATTATATTTGGTTCTTTGTTTATGCCTAAAAAGCCTAAAAATAACAATGCCTAAAAAGCCTAATGCATAAAAGAACAACGCCTAAAATGCCCGATGCCGACAAATCTCAATGTCTAAAAGATTTATGCTTATAAATTCCAATGCTTGAAAACGCCAAAGCTTAAAAGTCTTAATGCCTAAAAAATGCAATACCTAAAAAGCACAATGCCTAAAAAGCCTAATGCTTAAAAATGCCAATGCTTATAATTAAAAACACCAGTACGTTAAAATGATATAACAGTCTAACTATCCACTCGCATAGTAATTCAAGATGGCTTTCAGAATAGAAGTTAAATTTTTTTGTGTTTTTATTATATTTCATCCAAAGTCAGTTCAATTTGGTTGATGAATTAATACCTCGCTGCTTTTAAGAAGAGACAATGTACCCTGCAGGCCCTGTCCCGATTTGGGCTGTCGCGCAATTGATAATGATGATGATGCTTTTAAGAAGTCCTTGAGGAACATAGTCGCGTATTTTGCACGATTTCCTTAGAATGTAATAAGCTTGGAATTACCACTTTTTATTTTTTTCATCGGATAATTGATAGCCATTCGCTCAATAATAGAAAGATGGGTGTGATGCTCACGGCTACTACTATTTCTGAATTTTTAGGACTACTGAAATTTTTATTCATCTTCCTGTAAGACCTTAGCTACTTCTTTTTATTCTGTTGAATAAATATACATATATAACATCCATCTTCAAAGCTACACTGTTCTAAAAAAAAATTTTATTTTCAATCCAATTTTTATAATTTGAATTTTGAATCCAATTTTTACTTGAAATTTCTGGAATATTTAATTTTTTTCAAGTAAAAGTACACATTTCAATTACTTTTGCACGAAATTTCTGGTATTAGTAAATTATTCATGTATTTTTCAACTGTACCGTACAATTTACATGAAATGGCTCTCAAAATTACTCACCATTTCCTGTAAAATTAACTATATTTATATATGAATTGAAAATTACATCCTTTTTCGTGTAATTCTACTCATCTATTTGAATTTCATCCCAATGTAAATTTACTTGAAAAGGTGTGGCATATTTGCCTACTATTCCAAAGATGTAAGATTCGATGAATTTTTTTTTACTGTGCATAGCTTTGCCCATCCCATAGTGATTATAATAATAATCAATGGCGCAACAGCCCAAATTGGGCCTAGACCTTGAAGTAATGCTAGAGTTACTTCATTACTAGACCAACGGAACACTAGGAGATGAAGTGGTCAGCCACCCGCTCATCCGTGATTATTACCCGATTTTAACTCAGGTACTCATTTACAGCTGAGTGACCTGGTAGTCCGGCACCCAATCCCATTCTCGAAAATTACTTGTCGCCAAGCAGATTCGAACCTGGTACCAGGTACGCCGATATAAAAGTAAAATCAGATTCAATATCTTATCAGATCTAGAGACTTGGGGCAGTCGTGAAAACATATAAAACCAATTTACACCCCTTAAAGGTTGAATTCCGAAAATCTTGAAATTGATTTTTAGGTGACAATGACAATACGTCCGTATAAGTAACAATCAATTCGATGACTAATCAAACCTAAAAGATGTAGGGAATTCGTGAAAACGCATGCAACGCTATTACACCATCTTCGGGGTTGAATATTAGAATATATTGAAATAGGTTTTGAGGCTATTATGGTATATAAAAATATTATGGGTCTAAAAACTAATTCGATACTTCATAATCCTAAAAGATATACTGACGGTGTCAAGGGTTGAATGCCAAAAAATCATGAAGTTAATTAAATTTGTAGGCACTTACAATAAAATCACATCGAAGTGAAAGCCAATTCGAAATTTCATCATATCTAAAAGATATGTCTGAATTCGAGAAAACGTATACAAACGTTTTACACCCTCATTGGGGTTGAATAAGAAAAAAATTTTAAATTGATTTTTAGACGATTATTTATAGAAAGTCTAGTGAAGTAAAAATCAATAAGATATATCATCATACCTAAGACAAATATCGGAAATCGTGAAAGCATATACAACCCCTTCCAACCCTCTTAGGGGTTAAATATCGAAAAATCTTGAAAACTGTTTCTATGCTGTCGAGTTCGTGAAAGCAAAATTAAGTCGATATTTCATTCGACTTAAGAGGTATGACAAAATTCTTTAGAATTTCTTGAAAAATTGGAACTTAGGAAGAGCTTCGACCCTTCAAAGGATTTAACGGATGGTGGTCAGACGAACAAAATTTTTGTTGCAAACGGACCCCATTGTTTCAAGAGCCAAAAAAAAAAATATCTACGGGTAGCAAATTTTTTTTTTTAATCGATAAAATAAAAATGAAAAAATCTGCCAATGGTCTGGGCGAAACTTTATTATTTTCGGGTCAAAGTTCGAGTGCGGTCAAAGTCGGAGTATATCATCAGTTGTTTCGAAATTATAAGGTTTCTGGAAAGTTAGTTTTGTTCTTAAAAAAAAAAAATTTAAAATAGAGATTTTTAGCCGATTAAACATTGGAAAAGACTATCCGAATTTCGGTACATTACGTACACTAAAAACCCATAGAAGTAACAACGAATTTCTTGCCTTATCAGACTTAATAGATATGACGAATTGTTAAAACGTATACAAACCTATTGCTTCCACTTGGGGTTTGAATTCCGACAAAATTGTGAAAAAGGTTTTTAGACGATTTCATAAGAAGCGACTTGATATCTTATAAGACACGAGGGATTTTAAAAAATTTGTGAAAACGTGAGCAAACCCTTCAAACCCCATTGGTTTTTGAAATTCAAAAAACCGTGAAAATGGTTCTTAGGTCATTACATTAATTGCCGTAATAACCAATTTTATATCTCATCAGAACTAAGGGATGACAAAAATTGTGAAAACAAATGCAAACCCTTGGGGGTTGAATATCCAAAAATAGAGAAAGAGGTTTGTAGGCGATTATAAAAAAAGTCTGTTGAACTGAAAAGCGATCTAATATCTCATCAAACCTAAGAAATATGTCGAAGCTTTGAAAAGCATACAACCCCCTTACACCCCTTAGGATTGAATATCTAAAAATACTGAAATTGGCTTTTTGGCTCTTATATCGGAAACCCTCTGAAGTAAAAATGAATTCGATATATCATCAGATTTGCAACATCCTTACACCCACTTGGGAGTTGAATAAAAAAAAATTCTGAAAGGAGCTAATAGATAAATATGAAGATAACACGAGAAAGTTAAAACCAATTTAATTCCTTCTAAACTTCACTTCTAAAAGATATGACGGAATTCGTAAAATCGTGTTCAACCCTTTTATACCCTCTTAGGGGCTGAAAAAGGAAAAAACTTAAAAACAAGTTTTAGGCGATTAGTGCGCAAGCCCTTGAAAGTGAAAATATATTCGATATCTGGTCAGACCTGAGGGATATGGCAGAATTTGTGAAAAAGTATACAACCCCCTTTGCCCCCCTTTGCCCCCCCATTTACACCCCTTTTGCACCGTCTTAGAGGTTGAATTTCAAAAAAATCCTGAAAAATTTTCTAGGTAATTATATGAAGAAGTCGTAGAACAAAAATGAATTCAATATTTGGGAAGACTTAATAGATATGACGAAAACCGTGAAAATATATGCATTCCATTTTCACTGATAATTTTTTTTGCCCCCTTCCGAAAGCAAATGGATATTTGAAATTTTTTTTATCTAAATTACTTTTCTAGTTGATTTACATAAACGTACCGCGTTTCAACTTTGTAGCATAAGCCGTTCTATGTATAGGAATAACACCCTCCACCCCCGTACCATACAACCCCTATAAAAAATAAAATTTTTCCAACATGCTACTAACATAGCTCTATCTAAATACCAAGTTTGAGCATATTAAAATCAGAATCTAGTCCTCTTCACCCTCTCCCACCCTCACCTTCACCGCCAAAATTTTATTTTCTGCTAGGGGTCTAATAGACCTAATAGGCCTACCTCTAATAAAAATGTTAAGCATCTACCTATCTTACATTGTTCTTGAGATATGAGACGTGATTTTTTAGAAAAATTCGTATCCCCTCCTCTTTCATGCTCCACTGCCCCCTCAAAAAATTTTACTTTCATCAAACTACATTTGTCAATCTTTATACACAAGCCGAATTTTATTTATCTAGTGTAATTGGTTCGTAAGATATCGTAATCTAAAGTTTTTCACCCCCCACCCCCGTACG
The DNA here is from genome assembly GCA_951812415.1 of Beris morrisii. Taxonomy (NCBI): domain Eukaryota; kingdom Metazoa; phylum Arthropoda; class Insecta; order Diptera; family Stratiomyidae; genus Beris; species Beris morrisii. Next base: position 100,810,607 of record OX638313.1, on the reverse strand, counting down.
CCACTGCCCCAAACCAAAAATTTGTTTCCGATCTATTCTCCTAATATACCTACAGATATTCATTAAGTTTCAATTTTGTCACGTTAACCGTTAGAGATATGGATCTTAGAATGTGTCGATCTCGGCTTTTTTGCTTTTCGCACGCATTATTTTTCCCCCACTCCCACAACCCTTTACCGATATTGACAATTTTTATGCAAATGCGCCCACTATCAAAGCTCTATATAAATTCAGCCTCCTAGCATAAGCGGTTGGTGAGACCTAGAAACCAAAATTTTCCGTCTAAAACGGTAAAATAGTATTCCATCTATAGAACTAAGTCTGCTCCTTATTTTTCGAAACCATGAAATAAAGTTTCTTTTTATTATTTTGAGTAGACACCTACGTAAGTATTGTAGCACTTTGTCGATGAATCCTTAAGACATGTTGTTTCAGATATCTCATGTATCTTAATCAAGGTTATAAAAGACTGCACAAATAATGTGTAGTTGCTAAGATATACACCTACTTGTACAGTGGGAAATCTCCATTTTGAGTCAAGGTTGATATCAAATTCCTTCCATTACAACCGTCATAAACACCATTTGTTTAATAATTAGCATTTGAAAAACGGAAATAATCTTTTCTGTGTAATCTTTCAGTTTGCTTTCAAAAAAGAAATGAAAAAAAAAGTTTTATAGATATTCCGTAAACTTTTCAAACAAAAACAGTAAAATGGAAAATTTTTCCCTCGGGCTTGGGCTTTTCTCCTTCTCAGGGACGAGGTACTTGCAACGGAAGGAAACCTCCTCATTTTCCCACTTGACTTGACTTTTTCTTTCTTTAGCCCGTCGCCAAAGAACTTTACCATTTTCCTCATTACTATAATTCCCGGTGACTTTATGTAGGAAATTCCCGATCATAAGGGAGGCGGAAAGGTTATTGGAGGGTTGTATTTCTTTTAGAAATTGAAATGAACAAATGAGTACGACAATCAAAATTCTTGTTAAGCGCCTATGGGGTTCAAGTGAAATTAAGAGAACTTTTCGAATATTTCTTTCTAATTTTCAAGAAAGTTAAGAATTTGACAATATTTAGAACACAATATACTTCAATCAAAAAAATTACAAGAATCTCTTCTTTAGATTTTGCGAATTCAAATAATTTTTCTCTCCAGTTTTTAGAGCAAAGTTTAATTTGTTAGATTCCTTTGCTTGATATTTAGTCGGAAAATAGGGCTAGCCTAGGCCAGGTTACCTGGAGCCGAAAAAATATAAAATGAGTTAATTTCTTGGATAGTAGATTGATAACTTAGCAATTTGACCGTCTACATGGAATACATAAACTCTGCACTCGAAGTTAAAGCGCAGGTTCATTCCATCCATACTGAATTTGCCAAAGCATTTCACAAAGTTAACCATGTCCTACTTCTACAAAAACTCTACGCCATGGGTTTCACTGGTAATCTTTTTCAGTGGATTACCAGGTATCCCTTTCAACGCACAAGTTGTGTTAAAATAAAGACAACAACTTCGAACTCTTTCACAATAACATCAGGTGTACCGCAGTGGTCACACCTTGGTCCTCTTCTTTCCCTGTTATTTATTAACGATATTGGTATGATTTTTAAAAGAGTGAACTTTCTTTTATTTGCTGATGATTTAAAACTATACAAAGCAGTAAAAACTTTTGAGGATTGTCTCGTGCTACAGGCTAGCTTACATGAACTCTCGTCCTGGTATGACAAAAATCTAATAAATAAATAACTATTGATAAATGTAGATTTATAATTTTTAAAAAGAACAAATCTTCATTTAGCTGAAGTCGGTGTTATAAAAGACCTTGGGGTTTTCTTAGACTCTTCACTCTTCACTGTCGCCTATAAGTTACATATTCCAATTGAGTGGATAAATTATGATTCCCTTATGGGTCAATTACACTTACGATCTTTAAGCGATCGCCGAGAGCAATCTCAACTAATTTTTCTTTTTAAAATTATAAACTATATAGTAGATTGTCCGTGTCTTCTTGAGTTTATTAATTTTCGTGTTTCCAATGTTTGAACTCGGTGTCAATTTTATTTCGTGTCAATCTTCATAAAAAATGTCAGTCCGTCTGTCCGCCGTACGCCGTACGTCTACCGGTGTACGCAAAATTGTTTGAATGCTCGTAGCACCCAAACCCTTTGAGTTATTTAGTTGAATTTTTTTTGGTGGGTAGACTGGGCAATCCCCTTTTAAGTAGGCACGTTTTGAGAAGTTGTGGTGTGAAGGGGGAGGTGGGGGAAGCGTTTTAGACGGAAAATTTTGGTTTCTAGATCTCAGCAACAACTTATGCTAGGAAGCTGAAACTTGGAATTTATATAGACCTTCAATAGTGGACCCATTTGCAAAAAAATTGCCGATATGGGTGATAGGGTGAAGGAGTGGGGGGAAAAATAATGCGTCCGAAACGCAAAAAAGGCGAGATCGAGACATTCTAAAATTCATATCTCCTAAACGGTTAATGTTACGAAGTTAAAACTTAAGAAACATCTCTAGATATACTAGGAGAATAGATCGGGAATAAATTTTTTAGTGGGAGCAGTGGCGTGCGGGGTAGGGGGTGAAAAACTTTCGATTTGTGAGTTTGCTAAAAGTAAAAAATTTTAAGGGGGCGGTGGGGCATGGAGGGTATAAAAATTTTTCTAAAAAATCACGTCTCATATCTCAAGAAGAGTGTAAGATAGATGCTTCAAATTTTTACCAGAAGTAGACCTAATAGACCCCTAGTAGGATGATGGTGAGGGTGTTGATGGTGATGGTGGGGGAGGGTGAAAAGGAAAAAGTTTCTATTTTTATATCTCAAGAACTAATAATTATAGAAATTTCAAACTTTGTATTTGGATAGAGCTATAGCAGTAGCATGTAGGAAAAATGTAACTTTTTATAAGGGTAGTATGGTACGGGGGTGGGGGGTGTTTTTACTATCTATAGAACGGCTCATGCTACAAAGTCGAAACTTGGTATGTATATGTAAATTAACTAGAAAAGTAATTTATATAAACAAAAATTCTCAAATATCCATTGGCGTTTGGAAGGGGGGGTGAAAAAATGTATCAGTGAAAATGGAATGCATGTCTTTTCACGATTTTCGTCACATCTATTAGGTCTTCTCAAATATCGAATTCGGCTTTTTCATATAAATACCTAGAAAGTGTTTTCAGAATTTTTTGAAATTCTTTTAATACTTTTTCACGAATTCTGTCATATCCCCCCGGTCTAATTAGATATGGACTAACTATTCACTTTCACGGGCTTGCGTAATAATCACCTAAAACTCGTTTTTCTGTTTTTCCCTTTTCAGTCTTTAATAGGGTATAAATGGGTTGAACACGTTTTTACGTCATTTCTTTTGATAATAAATGAAATTGGTTTTTACTTTCTCGTTCTGCCTTCATATTCATCTATTAACTTCTTTCAGGATTTTTGGGTATTCAACCCCACTCCAAGTATGTGTAAGAAGGTTGCATATGTTTTTACAGATTCCTACATATTGCTTAGATTTGATGATATATCGAATTCATTTTTACTGCCTAAGGTTTCCCATATAAGATCCAAAAAGCCAATATATATTATAGATATAGATATTCAATCCTTAGGGGTGCAAGGGGGTTGCATGCTTTTCAAACCTTCGACTTATTTCTTAAGTTTGATGAGATATTATATCGCTTTGCACGTCCACAAACTTTTTATATAATCGCCTACAAACCCATTTCTCCATTTTTCGATATTCAACCACCCAAGGTTTGCATATGTTTTCATAATTTTTGCCATTCCTTAGTTCTGATGAGATATAAAATTGGTTATTACGGCATTTGATGTAATGAACTAAAAACCAATTTCACGATTTTTCGAATTTCAAGAACCAAGGGAGTGTGAAGGGTTTGCTTACGTTTTCACAAATTTTTCAAAATCCCTCGTGTCTCAAGAGATATCAAGTTGCTTGTCATGAAATAGTCTAAAAACCTGTTTCACAATTTTTTCGAAATTCAAACCCTAAGTGGGTTTGTATACGTTTTAACAATTCGTATAACTCTTAAATCTGATAAGGCAACAAAATCCGTTTTTACTTCTATGGGCTTTTAGTGTACATAATATACCGAAATTCGAATAGTCTACACGCGCTTTTTCGAAACAATTGATGATATACTCCGACTTTGACCACTTACGAACTTTGACCCGAAAAATAATAAAGTTTCGCCCAAGCCATTGGCAGATTTTTTTTGGGTCTTCTAGTCCCAAAACGTGACAATTCAACTCACAATTTCAGCCCGATTACAATATTTTGTTATTAAATTATTAAAATTAAATTTGGTTTGGCATCCAAAAAATTAAAATGACAAAAATTAAAAAAAAAATAAAAAAAAATTAAATCGTCGTAAATTAAAAATTTAAATTTAAATCCAAATTTTTTTTAAAGGCAAAAATAAAGACTTTAAATCTGATGGCGTTGAAAATCATGATTTCAAAAAAGACAATTTTCAAAAAAAAAGATTCGCGAATTAAAAATTTCTATAAAATTTTAAATCTTTTTCATGAGGTTAGTTAAAACGCCTTTCAAATTTAATTTTAATTAAATAAATGCTCTTAAATGTTTTACTACGAAAATTTTAGAAAAAATGTAGTCTAATTTCTTAATGTAAAATAGACTTTGTGTCGAAAATAATAAATTTGAGGTCAAAATTCTCTGTTATTATTTTAAACTAAACAATCTTAAATTTAAATTGGGGTTCAAAATTTCATCCAGATACATTAAATCTCAATTTAAATTTGTTATTAAATTAAGTCTGTATTATAAAAACATAAAAATTAAAATATCACCACGGTACGTTACCATCACAGTCCCGTCTTTTATTTTTTTCTTATATCAAATTTGTTCACGTTTTTTAAAAATATCCGCATAAAACATACCGCTCGAAGCACGAAATATAAATTGTAGCAAATGTATGCCATAAATCGAGATAATCTATTATAAAAAAGTGGCAGATCCGTCAAATGTATAAATTACAACTAGGGAAGGTTTTGAAGGCTAAAATCTAAAATGTTTTTATTTTGTAATCGAAGACACTAACCACCTAGAGTATGCCTATTGCTCCCATTTCACCACACCGTGCTCCAGTATCATTTGCGTCTTCGGTAGATATCATTCACTTATTCCTGGTTGTCGAACAGGCTAAATGCAGTGTATATATAGATTGAAGTAATTGTATTATAAAAATGATATGGTAGTGAAAACCGCAATACATTTTCTCTAGAAAATAGAAACTGCACTGTAAATCCCTAAAAGTTTTAAGAAAATTACCATTCGAATAGCAAAGGAAGAGACAGTTTAACGAAGACAGCTTAATGCTAAGAGCGACCGTAATATAAACTTTCCAGTTTAAGACACTCAGTTTTCAATTTAGTCCTTGTCAAAATGAAAATTATTTATTCGAATCGTTCTTGCATTTAAAGATATTCCGAAATTTTTAGTCTAGAAAATGTCATATTAGTCGACTCGACAGAAAGAAGTAGCCGAAGTTTTATAATAGATTAAAACTTCTTGAAAACTTTCTAAGCCTGAGGCTCTCCTCCTTCTCAGCATATTTTCCCGAAAAAGAAAAGTTACTTCGTCCGAAATCTATCTTAGTCTGTCCGGACCGTCGTACAACTCAACTCCATGAGGATAGATGTGCATAATCCTTCGGTTACACACACAAGACATCCCAAGGAATTCCATTAAAACCGAAAAGGATAGCGGTGCAAATAAATTAAATGGGTCCAATCTATTCACCATGTCACATTATTCCGAAAGTCTCGAGGTAAGAAAGCACACAATGAAGAGGTGGAGGTGTCCTTAAGTGGACTGAAAATCCTTCGGGAATGAGAATACAAGTATTTCAACTTGGCTGTTTGCATGTAAAATGGTCACCGTATTCTTCCTTACAATGCGATAGACAGTCGCTTAAGTAAATTTCTATGGAATATCTTCGGTGTGCTCCAAAGTTTAGTCGGTGGTTAAAAGTTTCCATCATTTCATATCATAGTCGGAACATTACCTGAAAGTTATCCTTACAGGGATATCTCTGTTACAACTTATGCTTTCGGAACATCGAATCAGATAGCTGTGAAATACTGTGTTTTCCAACCACGCCATAGTTCGGTCATGAGATATTCTCACATGACGTCTTCTCGAGTGCTCATAAAACACTCCCTACCTGTTTTTCTTGTACCGTCCTCGCAATGTTGTTTTACCTGTAATGAAGCTACCATATTGCGGGTTGAATGTATTGCTTAAGTTTTCTGTTTTTCCAACATTAAGTCCTGGCAAGGATGTGAATGATAACGACTAGAAGAATGGAATGAGTTCCAGTTCAGTGCAACCTATTTGTTATTTCAATCAGAACAATGTAGTGAATTTGTGACGAGGAACTCTATCTACTCCTGGGCTGAACTCATTTGAATTTTCATAGAAGGTGTTGTCTGTTGGTGCCGTAATTCAGACCTTAATGAGAACCATCTTCAGCCCATAGGGGATGATGTTGTGTCCTTAAAGAACTAACTTTCTGAATGTGGGTGATTACAATTTGCAATTAGATAACACCCTCATCCGATATCACCCACGTCCAGATATTTTTGGAAGGAATATTTTTGCAGATTTTAGGGTTCGTTTCTTTATCCAGGATTCGGTTGGGCGGAGGCAGAATAAGGAAACATAACATGTCGACCTAATTAGCAGTACAACCTTGTTGACGAGGAACGTACTGTCTGCTTATGTTATTTGAAAACTTTGAAGGAGTCATCTTGTACAAGAAAATTATTTCGAAATTATGTTCACCCTCTGAGTGTTTTGTACTTTCTTTTGTGAGGATAGCAGAAATCAAATTATAAATATATTTCGAACAACTTTCTTTCCGTTACTCCATGTCTCTTCCAAGGTTTCGGGCGATCCTTGCCAAGCCTTTCTTCCTATATATGACTGTGTTTTGTTATTAGTCTAAGGGTTGACAAATATTTTGATGTTCTTTCAAACAACATGTTTCACGTTTTATGACTAGTAGATACCAAAAAAGCAAAAATTAAAATTCAATCCGTCTGTCCACCGTACTGAAAAATTGTTTGAAGGCTTGTAGGTCCCAAGCCCTTTGAGATATTAAGTTGACTTTTTTATGGATAAACTGTGACCCCTTACAGCGACCACCTTTTGAGGGATGAGGGTGTGAGAGGAGAGGTGGGAGGTGGGAGGAGCGTTTTAGAAGAAAAGTTTTTGTTTTCAGATCTCGGAAATCGCTTAGGCTAGGAGGCTGAAACTTGGAATTTATATAGAACTTGGATAGTGGAGCTATTTGCAAATAAGTTGTCGCTATGAACTAAGGGGTGTGGGATTTGGGTAGGGGGGAAACAATGCATCCGAAACGATCAAAAACTGAGATCAAAATAAGCTAAAATCCATGTCTTCTATATTGTTAATGTCACAAATTTTAAACTTAGTGTTTGTTTTTAGGTATAATAGGACAATATATTGGAGAACAATATATTTGAGGGTGGTCAGTGACGTGCGGGGGTGGAAGGTGGATAAATGGAGTTCGCTGAATATAGTTTGTTTAAAGGGCTTTAAAGCACCAAAGTAGAGGGGATAAAAATTTTAAAAAAAACATACTGCAGTCACGATCGGCTGCAAGCCAATCGTATAATACTCTAGATGAATACTGAACTCCGATTTATATTGTAGTTGGGGATAAAGTAGAATTACGTGTGTGCATGTTGTATATCCTTTATTAAGGACTGCCATTAGATTGCTACTCAAACCTAAAAGACAATATTCAGTGTTTAATTTCATATCTTAAACTGGGTAAGTCATCGAACAAAAATGTCCTTTTTGAAGGACTTTCACATGGGAGGTGCAGGAAGGACTCACTCGATTTCTTACATATTTATCCTTTTCCTTGGAATTAGTTAAAAATGAACGTGTACAAAATTTCAAAATCGTAGCTTAAAGCGTTCAAAAGTTATCGAAAATATTGTTGAACACGTGTTTTAAGGACATTTTGTATGGCAGCTACCAGAAGGAGTAAAAGGATTTCGCTGATTAGTAAACTCGAACTTTGTTTTTACTCAAAACTAATTTGTACAAAATTTCCAATTCATAGCTAAAAGATTACTTGAGTTATAGTAAGTTCCGTAAATTAAGTGAAGGCATTTTTACAGGATATTTGTATGGCAGCTACACGAAGGACTAATAGGATTTTCTTCATAATCATACATTTAGCTCCAACTATTGGAAAAATAACACATACAAAATTTCAAAGACGTAGCTTAAACCCTTCTGAAGTTATCGGCCAATATTCTTGAACACGTATTTTAAGGACATTTTGTATGGCAGCTACCAGAAGGAGTAAAAGGATTTCGCTGACAAGTAAACTCAAGCTTTGTTTTTACTCGAAACTAATTTGCAAAAAATTCCGAATTCGTAGCTAAAAGATTACTTGAGTTATAGTGAGTTTCGTAAATTAAGTGAATACATTTTGACAGGATATTTGTATGGCAGCTACACGAAGGACTAACAGGATTTTCTTCATAATTATATATTTAGCTCTAACTATTGAAAAAATAATACATACAAAATTTCAATGTCGTAGCTTAAACCCTTCTGAAGTTATCAACCAATATTCTTGAACACCTGTTTTAAGGATATTTTGTATGGCAGCTACCAGAAGGAGTGAAAGGATTTCGCTGACTAGTAAACTGAAACTTTGGCTTTACTAAAAACTAATTTGTACAAAATTTCGATTTCGTACCTAAAAGATTACTTGAGTTATAGTGAGTTTCGTAAATTAAGTGAAGACATTTTGACAGGATATTTGTATGGCAGCTACACGAAGGACTAACAGGATTTTCTTGATATTCATACATTTAGCTCCAACTATTAAAAAAGTAACACATACAAAATTTCAAAGTCGTAGCTTTAGGCGTTCCGAAGTTATTGGTAAATATTCTTGAACACGTGTTTTAAGGACATTTTGTATGGCAGCTACCCGAAGGAGTAGGACGATTTTGCCCGTTAACGAACTTAGCCTTACAAATTCAACCAAACATCCAGATTCAAAATTTCAAGATCCTAGGTGAAGGCGTTCTTGAGTTATCGTGTTCACGGACAGACGGACGGACGGACGGACGGACGGACGGACGGACGGACGGACGGACGGACGGACGGACGGACGGACGGACGGACGGACGTCAAGCGGATTTGAGGTTTTTGGGCACAAATAAACAAAAAATAATATATAACTTTTTTTCGTCCGAGGCTTGGTTCTATGCGTTACAAACTTTTCGGCTGGATTAAACTTATAATACTCTATATGATTTCATCTAGAGTATAAACATACTGCAGTCACGATCGGCTGTAAGCCAATCGTATAATACTCTAGATGAATACTGAACTCCGATTTATATTGTAGTTGGGGATAAAGTAGAATTACGTGTGTGCATGTTGTATGTCCTTTATTAAGGACTGCCATTTGATTGCTTCTCAAAACTAAAAGACAATATTCAGTGTTTAACTTCATACCTTGAACTGGGTAATTCATCGAAAAAAAATGTCCTTTTTGAAGGACTTTCACATGGGAGGTGCAGGAAGGACTCACTCGATTTCTTACATATTTATCCTTTTCTTCGAACCATTCAAAAATTAATGTGTACAAAATTTCAAATTCCTAGCTTGAAGCGTTCAAAAGTTATCGAAAAACATTGTTGAACACGTGTCTTAAGGATATTTTGTATGGCAGCTACCAGAAGGAGTAAAAGAATTTCGCTGATTAGTTAACTCGAACTTCCTTTTTACTCAAAACTAACTTGTGCAAAATTCCGTATTCGTAGCTAAAAGATTACTTGAGTTATAGTGAGTTTCGTAAATTAAGTGAATACATTTTGACAGGATATTTGTATGGCAGCTACACGAAGGACTAATAGGATTTTCTTCATAGTCATATATTTAGCTCCAACTATTGGAAAAATAACACATACAAAATTTCAAAGTCGTAGCGTAAACCCTTCTTAAGTTATCGACCAATATTCTTGAACACGTGTTTTAAGGACATTTTGTATGGCAGCTACCAGAAGGAGTAAAAGGATTTCGCTGATTAGTAAACTCGAACTTTTCTTTTCACTCAAAACTAACTTGTACAAAATTTTGAATTCGTAGCTAAACGATTACTTGAGTTATAGTGAGTTTCGTAAATTAAGTGAATACATTTTGACAGGATATTTGTATGGCAGCTACACGAAGGACTAACAGGATTTTCTTCATAATCATATATTTAGCTCCAACTATTGGAAAAATAACACATACAAAATTTCAAAGTCGTAGCATAAACCCTTCTTAAGTTATCGACCAATATTCTTGAACACGTGTTTTAAGGACATTTTGTATGGCAGCTACCCAAAGGAGTAGGACGATTTTGCCCGTTAACGAACTTAGCCTTACAAATTCAACCAAACATCCAGATTCCAAATTTCAAGATCCTAGGTCAAGGCGTTCTTGAGTTATCGTGTTCACGGACAGACGGACGGACGGACGGACGGACGGACGGACGGACGGACGGACGGACGTCAGGCGGATTTGAGATTTTTGGCCACAAATAAACAAAAAATAATATATAACTTTTTTTCGTCCGAGGCTCGGTTCTATGCGTTACAAACTTTTGGGCTGGATTAAACTTATAATACTCTATATGATTTCATCTAGAGTATAATCACGTCTTTTATCGCAAGAACTATTAAAGATCACCACTAAGAATTTATGCATGGCGTAGGCCTAATAAGGCCCTAACCGAAAAAAAATTTTAGGAGTAGGGGTGTAGACTTTTCGAAAACCACTAATGCTGAATTATTGAAACTTGGTATTTAGGAAGAGCTATAATAGTGGCAGGCCCTAAAAATAAATTTTCAATAGCGGTTATTTGGTATGAGGGTGAGGGGGGTAGTATCCCACTTTTCCTATCTGGATTTGCTTATGATAGAAACTTAAAACATGGTGGGTATATGTATGTAGATGTACTAGAAAAGAAATTTAAGTAAACAAAATATTCAGTGAAAATGAGGTGCATATATTTTCACGAATTTCGTCATATCTCTTGGGTCTTTTGACATATTGAATTAATTATGTTTTCTACGGGCTCTTTAGATAAATGCCCAGAAAACACTTTCAGGATTTTTTTTTTAAATTCGGCCCTAAGGGGGGTGTCAAGGTTTTGTACTTATACATTTTCACGAATTAACCCACATCCCTAAGGACTGATTAGATATTGAATAACTATTGAATTCCACGGGCTTTTTATGTACTCTTCTAACAATCGTTTCAAAGATTTTTTTCCTTTTCAACTCTTTAGCGGGTTGTATATGTTTTCACGAATTTCGTCATATCTCTTAGAAAAAATAGAACATCGAATTGGTTTTTACTTCTTTGGGCTTTCTTTGTAATCGTCGTAACTTTAACTTGTACAGAGATTCTATATAACGCCTACCAACTAATTTTCTGATATTCAACCCCAAAAGGTGCGTGAAGGTGTACGTTTTCACATTTTTCTAAGATTTATTGCGATATCGAATAGATTTTTACCTCCTAAGACTTATTATATAATCGCCTAAAAGTTAATTTCAGGATTTTTCTATTGGCTTTTAGTGTAATCGCTTAAAAACTAACTTCAGGTGTTGCTGTTATAATCAACTCTAAAGGGAGTGTAAGGGCGTTACATATGTTACAAGGGCTTTTCATATATTGGTAAAAAATTTATATATTCTATATTTTACTTTATTATTTTTTAATAATAAAGTTTTGTGATCGATCTGCAATTTCAAAACAATTTGCTACCCTGAAATTTTGTATTTTTACGTTTTAGGACTAGTAAACCCCAAAAAAGCAATAAAATAAAAATGTCCGTCTGTCCGCCATAGACGCCGTACCCAAAACCGTTTGAAGGTGCATAGCTCTCAAATCTCTTAAGATATTAAGTTGAAATTTTTATGGTAGGTAGAATGGGTGAACCCCTACGAGTGGTATCTTTTGGAAGGGTGGGAGTGTGAGGGTAAGGAGGGGGAGAGTTTTAGATGAAAAATGTTGGTTCTTAGATCTCAGGAACCGCATATGCTAGGAGGCTGAAAGTTGGAACTTATGTAGAGCTATGATTGTGGACCCATTTGCAAAAAAATTTCGACAGGGGTAGAGGGGTGTGCGAGTGTGGGAAAAAACATTGCCTCCAAAACGCTTAAAAGCTGAGATTGAAACATTCTAAAATCGATATCTCCTAAAAGATTGATGTTATACTGCTGAAACTTCGTATGTGACTTAAGAGATACTACGAGATTAGAAAAGAGTTAACAATTTTAAAGGAGGTGGCATGGTGTGAGGGTGGGGGTGAATAACTTTGGATTACAATATCTTCCGATTTAATTGTGCCAGGAGTATATAGAATTACCAGTGCAGTCTACTGAATGTAATGTTTTGAGGGGGGTGATGAAGCGCGGAAGTTGGGGGAAAGTAATTTTTCAAAAAATTTAATTTTTATATCTCAAGAACCGTATCAGATATGATCTTGAAAATTTTACAGGAGTTAGGACTAGTAGACATCTAGCGGAGAAAAAAATTGAGGTTGTGGGTGTAGGGAGTGATGGAGGGGTGGAAATGAAAACATACTGATATTAATTTCTTGAAACCCGCAAAGGATGGAAAAATAAAAATTGACACCTGAATAGAGCTACTATGGAGACATTCCAGAAAAATAAATTTAATTGATAGGAGTAGCAAGGTACGGAGGTGGGGGTGGTTTTTCATATCTCAGAAACGGCTTATGCTAGAAAGTTGAAACTTAGAATTTCTATAAAGTAATTGAGAAGTACTGATGTTCTTCGATTTTTTTGACCACGATCCCATTCAGATCCCATGTTAATTTTTTGGTATGTTTTGGAAAACAGTATAACCTAGAAAATATAAAAAATAAAAAAACCGTATTTTTAAGATATTCAAGGATAAAGGACAAAATCGTTATCCTTGAAAAAAAATTTCAAATATAATTTTTATTCGTATTTTTTTTCTATTGCGACAACCTCCCTCTTTAAAATAAGCCCTACTCTATTATTCTAGGACAAAAATTACCAGAGATATGGATTTTCAAAGAGGACTCGGACACCATGTTTGCGAAAACTTTAACATACTATGTGTAACTAACAAAAAAAATACTTTATTATTAAAATCATAAAGTAAAATTAGATAGAAACAAAAAATTGAATTCAAATTATTTTTTTTACTAGTTCTTCAAGTACAAAATTGTTCGAAAGATTTGGAGATGGTAAGGTCACAACTTTGGCAATTCTTGATGAAATGACCCAGTACCTATATGTAGATGTGCTACTAGAGTCATTAAAGCTAAAAAAAAATTTCATTTGTGTACAAAGGTGGAGTAAAGAAAATGTTCGAGAAAAGGGTTTTTCCCACAGATTTACGAATTTCGTTAAATCTTTTAGACATCCCGAGCTATCAAATCAAATTTACTTCTGTGGGCTCTTAATATAAGCGCCTAGAAACGTATTTCCGAATTTTTCGATATTTAACCTCTAAGGGGGTGTAAAGCGGCTATGTACTTTTTTACGAATTCCGATATATTTCTTAGTTTTAATGAGATATAGAATTCACTTTCACTTCTAAATGCTTTGAATATAGTCGAGGGAAAAGCCGATTTAAGTATTTTTTGAAATTAAGAGATTAAGACATTGTTCACGTTTTGACGAATTCCGAATTATTTTAGGTTAAATGAGATCGAACTCAGTTTCACTTCTATTGAATCATCTGTTCAAAAAACAAATAAAATAAAAAAAAAATCTGCCAATAGTCTGGGCGCAACTTTATTATTTTATGGTCAGACGTCCGAAACGTGTTTAATACTGAGATGCGGTGTAGGTTACTATGCGACTGACAACCTAAGGAATAACCAGGAGGCTATTTGCAACGTTATTTTTTAGGTTGTCAGTCGCATAGTAACCTAAACCGCATCTCAGCATCAATCCTTCCGAATTCAAAATTAAACGTCCACTTCTGACTTTAGCTTATTCACGAGAGAGCGTTTTGATGATCCCGTCACTTTCGCGAAATTTTCCAGCGGTTCTTCTCGTCGACGATTAACTAGAACCAGCTTTTCGAAACTTTATTTGGAGTTCAACGATCTTCCACTCTCATGTAATTCTTCCTTCTTGCATGATACCGCCGTATGCCTTTCCAGCATTCCATTCGGGTGTTTAGTCGGGGTTCATACCAGGTTTATCGTCCATCTCACCGCTCGACTTCGCCGTCGAATTGTACTCAATGACAAATCGCCACATCATTTTCTATTTTAAACATTAAAAATGACGTTGAGACGAATCTAACAGCTACACACACATATGAATACTGCAATAGCTGCTTTCTTGCTACAGTCCGGAGCATGAGCAACGAAAAGCAGCTATGGAAGCAGCTTTTTAGAAATCTTGGACAGATCTAGTGTCAAATAGCAAGCACGAGAAAGCAGCTTTTTGGTTGCTTTGGACACACAAAAGCAGCTAATAGCAGCTATAGCAGAAATCATGAACAGAGCCCCGTTTGCATCCTCTCGGGTTATTTCCGCTTTGTTTCCGTTTTCGGGACTGTTTGTGGTGCTATACGTACAGGAGTATAGTGCCGAGTGACTAATTGTTCTATTTTTGTCAACTTGCCGCCTCATTCGGACGACCGCAGGGTGGAGTAACCCGTTTGGCAGGACGGAATAACCGGGCACGGTGTGATCGCCGATGTTGATAAATACGATTGGTTTACGTTGTTTCCGCCGCGTGACAATGTTTAATTCAAGTATGTACATTGTCTAATATTTCCGGTGGGAGAAGAATTCGAATACTAACCCTAAACTACGACTAACCTGAAACTAAGCAATACAACTAAATTATAACCTATAGTCTATAATTCAGATTACAAAAATAACTCCAATGTTACCCTAATCTAAATAATAAATGCAATAAGCTAATATTTTCGTATTTTCAGCCTTTGTTTTCTTTTTCCTTTACTTGACTTCCACTAATTCGCTATTTTTGCGTTTACTTTTAGGTTGGCTTGGATGTGGATGACTTGAGTGGTGATTCTGCAGGGAGCTCAACAAATAAGTTCATGGTAAATTGGTAAATTTAAAAACGCGATATTTTATTCCACTAAACAATTCCCTTCTTTTCTTGCAAGGTGACGTCTCGAATTGACCCGTAACAGCAGCTACCCGAAGGAGTAGGACGATTTTGCTTTTTAACAAACTTAGCATTACGAATTCGACCAAACATCTAGATTCAAGATCCTAGATTAAGGCGTTCTTGAGTTCTCGTGCTAACGGACAGACAGACAGACGGGCAGACGGACGGTCGGACGTCAAGCGGATTTGGAGTTTTTGACCAAAAATAAACACAAAATAATACAAGAATGGAATTTTTTCATGGTAAGCTACCATAGAAGCAAGTTTGATTAAATGTTGGTTGTTTGCCGGCGTCAGTAGGGTTTCTGGTGTGAAACCCCAACACGAAATCCTCGACTGCTGATTAGTCGTTGTCCTAGAGGACATGACCGTTGGAAAACACTTCACTGGAATACGCCAGTCTTTATAAGATTGTGTTGGACTAGGTCCGAAGGAGCTGTTTCGTCATCGGAGGGCATAGACTCGTCAGAGGGTGTATCATGCCTACTATCCGAAACACCCTTACAGCTGGTGGAACTGCTGAGCATAATTTCTATATATCGCACTCGAAATCAAATTTACGATCCGAGACTTTTAAACTAGCTAAATTTCCGCCATCGCAACCCTATACTAAAGGAAGGTGGCGCTGAAGATCATAATATTTGATCATCAAATATTTCAACCAATTTGATGGAATTTTTGGTTGTAAGCCAGGATATATAGAGCTAAACGCTAAGAGCGTGACTTCGAGACCCGCCAACAGCAACTTTATTTTTCCGCTAAATTTAAGAATGGAATTTTTTCATGGTAAGCTACCATAGAAGCAAGTTTGATTAAATGTTGGTTGTTTTCCGGCGTCAGTACAGTAGTTTCACACCAGAAACCCTACTGACGCCGGAAAACAACCAACATTTAAACAAAATAATACGTAACTTTTTTTGCCCGAGGCTGTATGCGTTACAAACTTTTGGGCTGGATTAAACTTATATCAATCTCGGATTACTTTTACAATATTAAGATATGCCAAAATCGTTTCGTTTGCATTTTACTTTATTACTTCAATAATACAGTATTGTTATCGATTTTTAAAAAAAAAAATTTGCTACCCTAAAAATTTTTTTTTTTCACGTTTCATGACTAGTAGACACGGAAAAAGCAAAAAAAAATTTCAGTCCGTCTGTCCGCCGTACGCCGTCCGCCGTAGGCAAAATCGTTTGAAGGCTCGTAGCTCCCAAACGGTTTGACATATTAAATTGAATTTTTTATGAATAGAATGGGTAGGCCCCTTAAAGTGACCAAATTCCCGGGGGCTAGGGGTATGAGGGGGGAGGAGGGGGAAGCGTTTTAGACGGAAAATTTTGGTTTCTAGATCTCAGCAACCACTTATGCTAGGAGGCTGAAATTCGGAACTTATATAGAGTTTCGATAGTGGACCCATTTGCAAATAAATTGCCGATATAGGTGAAATGATTTGAGAGTTGGGGGAAAAATAATGCGCCCGAAACGCAAAAAAGGCGAGATCGACATATTCTAAAATCCATATCTCCTAAACGGTTAATGTCGCAAAATTGAAGCTTAATGAATATCTTTAGATATACTAGGAGAATAGATCGGAAACAAATTTTTGAGTGGGCCAGTGGCGTGCGGGGGTGGGGGGTAAAAAAGTTTAGATTATGATATCTTACAAACCAATTGCACTAGACAAATAAAATTTGGTTTTTATATAAAGGTTGACAAATGAAGTTTGCTGAAAGTAAAATTTATTAAGGGGGCGGTAGAGCATGGAAGTTGAGGGGATAAGAATTTTTCTAAAAAATCACGTCTCATATCTCAAGAACGGTGTAAGATGGATGCTTAAAATTTTTACCAGAAGTAGGCCTAATAGACCCCTAGCAGAAAATACAATTTTGGAAGTGTGAGTGTAGAGGGTGAAAGTGGGGGAGGGTGAAAGGGAAAAAGTTCGAATTTTTATATCTCGACAACCTAAATTGATATAAAGCTGAAACTTGGTATTTAGATAGAGCTATATTAGTAGCATGTTGGAAAAATATAATTTTTTATAGGGGCAGTATGGTATGGGGTTGGGGGTGTTTTTCCTATCTATAGAACGGCTTATGCTACAAAGTTGAAACTCGGTATGTTTATGTAAATCAACTAGAAAACTAATTTAGATAGAAAAAAATTTCAAATATCCATTGACGTTCGTATGGGGGGCAAAAAAAATTATCAGTGAAAATGGAATGCATATATTTTCACGGTTTTCGTCATATCTATTAGGTTTTCCCAAATATTGAATTCATTTTTATTGTACGACTTCTTTATATAAATACCTAGAAAGTGTTTAAAGGATTTTTTAAAATTCTACCCCTACGGGGGTGCAAAGGGGGTTGTAAACTGTTTCACGAATTCTACTATATCCCCAGGTCTTATCAGATATCGAATATCTTTTCACTTTCACGTGCTTGCGTAATAATCGCCTAAAACTTGTTTTTAAGTTTTTTTCTTTTTCAGCCCCTAAGAGGGTATAAACGGGTTGAACACGTTTTCACGAGTTCCGTCATTTCTTTTAGAAGTGATAAGAAATTGAATTGGTTCCTACTTTCTCGTGCTGTCTTCATATTCAACCCCCAAGTGGGTGGAAGGAGGTTGTATATCTGATGATATATCGAATTCGTTTTTACTTTCTAAGGTTTCCTATATAAGCGCTAAAAAGTCAATTTCAGTATTTTAGATATTCAATCCTAATGGGTGTAAGGGGGTTGTATGCTTTTCAAAGCTTCGACATATTTCTTAGGTTTGATGAAATATTAGATCGCTTTTCACTTCCACAGATTTTTTATATAATCGTCTACAAACCCATTTCTCAATTTTTCGATATTCAACCCCCAAGGGTTTGCATATGTTTTCAAAATTTTTGCCATACCTTAGTTCTGATGAGATATAAAAATTGATTATTACGGCCAACCATTTCACGATTTTTCGAATTTCAAAAACCAAGGGGGTGTGAAGGGTTTGCTTACGTTTTCACAAATTTTTAAAATCCTTCGTGTCTCATGAGATATCAAGTTGCTTCTTATGAAATCGTCTAAAAACCTATTTCACAATTTTTCGAAATTCAAACCCCAAGTGGAAGTAATGGGTTGATATACGTTTTAACAATTCGTCATATCTCTTAATTCTGATAAGGCAATAAATTCGTTTTACTTTTATGGGCTTTTAGTGTACATAATATACCGAAATTCGAATAGTCTACAGTTGCTTTTTCAATGATTAATTAGCTTAAAATCTCTATTTTAAATATTTTTATTTTAAGAACAAAATTAATTTTCCAAGAAATCTAATAATTTCGAAGCAACTCATGATACACTCCGACTTTGACCGCTCCCGAACTTTGACTCGAAAAATAATAAAGTTTCGCCGTTTTTTTTTTTTATTGTGTCAAATCTCTTCTAAAAAATAAGCCCTTTTTCATTATTTTGTGATAAAAATTAACGAAGATATGAATTTTCAAAGTGGGCTCGGCCATCATTTTCACGCAATCTTTAACATACTTTTAATATAATACCTATGTAACTAAAAAAAAATTTTATACATAGATAAAAAAATTTTAATTACATTTGAATATAATTCTTCGATTATACAAAGCTTCAAAAGTATCGGCGATTGTATGGTAACACCTGTGGCCGATTCTTGATGGAATGACCAACTATTGTATTAAAATAATAAAGTAAAACTTATTCGAAACACAAAAAATAAGAACAGACTGCATCTGCTGCATCTTTAATTCAACGATGCGCGAGTGACGATAATATTTCGAAAAATAAATCACAAATTTTCTCCATCAAAAGAGAATCTTCTGCGCAGGTCTGCAAACACAAACATCAAACAAAACACTTTCCAGCAGAAGATCACACAATAAAATACTCGGGTAAGTACCACGTCATGGGCATGTGCGCACCCAAAACACTCTACAATTGGCAGAAGCGAGACACAGAAAAAAAACCCAAACACATTAAAATATTTTCAGCGAATTCACACACCCAAGTACACACTTGAGCAGTCACACTCCCAAGCCAGCTGCAATGCCATTGCTACGAATTCGATTTTATTGAGAGGCATTCGTCATGTTTCTCGGCGGGGCGATTGTGTGAAATACACCAATACCAGCTGCCTTTCACACATTCATAGGATCAATGAACGCATTCATAGACTACGTTGTATACACGAACACCTTCTCTTTTTTTATGAACACATTCATAACGTTAATGAACCCCTTTCATAATCACGAGAGCACACAACAGAAAACTCTGTGTAACGGCGAAGCACACATTTATTTTGTCGACGCGATGTGTGTACAGCGTACAGAAATTCTTAGTAGCATACAACCTTGAAAACTCGTTTCATTTCTGTGCACATTATTTGATGTTGTTCTTAGCGTGAGCGAAGAGTCATTTCACGTTTAATCAAAATTAATACCGAGTCTTATAAAAAAAAAAATAGTTCAGTCCGAGTGATAAGAAACTTGTTTGCGATAGTTTAATAAAAAGTGTTTTTGTTTTTATGTAACAATATTCAGTGAAAGGGAATGAATACATCATAAAGAAAATTTATTGATTCATTTCGTTCGTTGGTGTAAAAGAAAAAATTCATTGTAATATCGAAGTGGTTTAGTACAGTCAATAAATCGTTGTGTTTTAGAACGAAAATGTGCGGATTTAGAGTGAAACTTGCAGGGTTCTAAAATTATTTGTGGTATTAGTGCATATTGGAATTTTACTTTATTTGTTTTTAACAATAAAGTATTTAAATTTCGGTTACATACTCATGAAATATCAAACATTACATCAAAACAGTAGCGGCAAAAGTGCTTAGAGCAAACTAGTCTAAAGTTGCAGGACATACTGTGACTATGACTATGACTTATCTCTAGTTGAACACGGAAACTATACCCTCATCTTGACTGTAGACAACTCATAGGGGTCCTACCAGGACACGGGCCTCGTATACACCGGTATTAACATATTCCGTATTAAGGTTTACTTCAATTTAACAAGCGATATAAACACATGGTACATGGATCAGAACTAGACTTAATTAAACCGAGAACAGTAAGAACTTTATATTGGCAGCACTAATTTTTGATAAAAAGTTGTAGAGAATAAATAATTTGTTGTCTGCGATTTACCATTTTTTTTAAATCACTCTTGTTTATGTTTCTATAGGGTGTTTCAATAGGAACGCTCGAAATTTGTTAGGTTATAGCGGCCATGTTGTTAAAGCAACATCCGTTGAATTTGTTGTGAATTGTTCAGTAGTGTATGGCAAATCACCAGGGAAGGACTATGCGGACTACACCAACGTGTGGAAATCAACAAAATTTTATTTCCAAAATCATAGCTCTGTTCGAAAAACGTTCCGCGTATTGCGTGGTTTTCAACGACGAAGCCCATTTCTTGATGAAGGGATGTGTGAAGAACAAAAATTGTTGGATTTGGGACGATACCAATCCACACGAGATACACCAGTACCAAATGCATCCCGAGAATGTCACTGTTTGGTGCGGATTTTGGTTTGGCGAAAAATCGGTCCGTACTTACAAAACAAAACTGGCTTTGCCATAACCGTCAAACGATCCATGATAAGCAACCTCTTGTGGACTAAACTGGATGATATGGATACCGATGACATGTGGTTCTAACAGGACGGCGCAACGTGCCACATAGCGCATGTCACGATGGACATTCTGCACGAGCGATTTGAGGGTATCGTAATCTCGCGCGGTGATGACGTGAACTGGTCACAGTGATTTTGCGATTTAACGCCTTTAAACTTATTCCTTTGGGGCTATCTTAAATCACAGGTCGATGAGTATAGTCCGCAAACAATTGATGACCTTTAAGTCAATATAACGAATCCAGTAAAATCAGCCAGATTTATGCAACAAATTCGTCAAAAACTGGACTTTAGATTTAGTACCCTCAGTCGTTATACACGGCAATCGTATTAACTTAATACCGAGAACAACGTATTAACGAATGCGATATAAACAAGGCCAATATCCGTTTGGTAGACATAGAGAAAGAGTTGGAATCCACTTGGCCAGCGATGCCAGATAAAAATCAAATCGTTGAAATTCCTTACCAGAAACCGTGGTAAATCGTGGAATATGTGGAAAAATCAACAAAGTCGTTAAAAGAATACGTTGGAGAGCCTTCTATTCGCAGATCTACTTTCAAACGAGTTTTTATCAGAATGGAATTTTTTATGGTGAGAAGCTACCATAGAAGCAAATTTGTTTAAGTTTTTGTGGTTTTCCGGCGTCAATGGAGTTTCTGGTGTGAAACCCCAACACGAAATCCCCGACTGTTGGTTAATCGCTGTCGCTGAGGGCATGACAATTGGAAAACCTTCACTGGATAGGCCAGTTTTTTATAAGACTGTTTTGGACTGGGTCCGAAGGAGAGTTTTTATCGGTTTCCAGTTGGTCAAATCTGCGAAAATATCGCCGATATCTGGACTACATGTCGGTTTGTCTGCATGATCCTTCAAGACGCGTTATGGAAAAAGCACAGAAAACTACGCCCCGAATCTCGAAGACGAATCTGCGAATATCGCGACAGCAAAATAAACGGTGGAACTGCGCCATCTTTTATTTTCTAGATTGGTCATTTTAAGACTTAAGCCTCAGTTATAATGGTTCCGCTCCGATCTGATCCGGAAAACGGAGAGTGTTGAGTTTCTCCATCCGACACACATCTAAAGGGATTTTCGGAACGCCTAGTTACAATCGTTCCGGTAATTAGCCGAGACACAAAACGGAGGGGTTAAGCTAACCAACTTTCAACTTCTATCCGTTCCGACGCTAAGAGGTGAATTATTGAATTTCACCACCTCCTTCGCCTCACTAAAAATCAAAATTACATCTCGTTAGTGTCACTTTGATGGATGTCGGAACGGAATCATTGTGCCTAGAAATTTTTCCCCTCCGACGTTGCCAGATCGGATCGGAACCATTATAACTGAGGCTTTACGCTCAGATAGTTATTTCAAGAAAAGCAAAAAAAAAATGCCTAAACAAGAAATCCAAAAGATTATCGTAGTCTTTTTAATCAGGAATGCTATGGTACCGATCCGAACAACTGATTTTTATCATCAGAAAACGTGAAAACTTATAAGAGCTGCAGAAGACTGCCACACTTCCCAGTTGGTCAAATTCGCGCAAATTTCCCAGATGTCTCGAAGACATGTCGACACTCTTCGAGACGCCTTATAGATAGATAGATTGGAAATAGGGGTTGGTATGATTAACCTCTGTCACTGCAGCCACAGTTAGGCCTATTGTGACGTCCCCCCGGTTTGACTATGATTCCTCTTCGATCCCTGCGCTTTCAATGAAACCTAGTATTTTGCGAAGAGGAATGGTCCGGAATTTCGATGGGTCCATGAAACCCTGACCGAAGTGACGAAGTCTTTTGTGAGCTAAACCCTTACATTCACAGAGGATATGCTCTGGTGTTTCGTCTTTGTCATTGCATATTCTGCAAATTTTAGTCTCAGAGAGACCAATCCTATTGAGATGCTTCCTCATGTGACATTGTCCAGTCAGAGCTCCCACTAGGGTTCGGGTCTGATATCTGCTTAATTTAAGATAATCAGATGTTCTTTTTTCCGAATGCATAGAAAGATTTGAGTGCCTGTTGCCCGTTCCAAGTCACAGTGAATGGCACTTTACGATTTTTGCCACATTCGGATGTTCATTCTGGCTGTGCCTTATGGTATCCCACAGAATGGATATGGTCCCATGAAGACAGCTTCCGAACCTTTCCTAGCCATTAAGTCGGCCATTTCGTTACCTTCATAGCCGCTGTGTCCCGGAATCCAAATGAGGTTAACTCTGTTCTTATTTCCGAGTTCAATCAGGCATTGGAGGCAATTCCACACAAGTTTGGAGTGGATTTGAACGGACTGAAATGCCATTATTGCTGCCTTGCTGTCCGAGAGAATATATATTTGTTGGTTCTTGTAGCCCCGTCTGATATTTTCGCTAATGCATAGTTCAATAGCATGAGTCTCCGCCTGAAAAACAGTGGATGTTATGTGCATGCTACAGTAGAATTTGAAATTTGGGCGCACTCCATAGACTCCTGCTCCTACACCTTGATCCGTTTTTGATCCGTCTGTGTAGCAGATTATGGATCATGGTTTTGGAGTGGGTTCGTTTGTGGCCCAATCCTCCCTTTCAGGTAGTACAATTTTGAGTGGCCTTGTGAAATTAAATTTCGGTGGCATTAAATCAGAAAGAGGTATCGCTAGTATCGGATCCTTGTTGAGTTCCGCGGAGAGAGTTGGGCAAGCTGTTTTGCGCTCTGACTCGTCCTCCGAGCTCAAAAGTTTGTAAGGAGAAGCCTTATGGAAATACATGTATCAAGCGAGACAAGTGTGCCTCGAACCTCGAAGACAAATCTGTAAATCTTGGCATAATTTTGACGCAGCGCCATCTGCTATTTCCTAGATTGCCTTTTTTGTGAGCTTCGCTCATACCGAAGTACAAACATAAATCATTTGAAAATTTACTTTTCACCAAATTTTACCACGCATTCGATAGAAAACTACCACCTCCACCGAAATCATCATCAATGGCGCGACAGTCCAAATCGAGGCCTGGTCGCCTGCAGGTTTCTGGACGGTGATGCGTTGTCGGTGCCTCGCCTAACCCCCGAATTAGACTGCCAGTCCTAGTTATTTATTAAACCCCGGTAGGAAAAGGGTGGGAGTTTTCATCTAACTACAACATGTTGCAGTTCTCCCAGCTATGCAGCGAGTGCAACTATTCATACTTTTTGACTACTGCCTGAGACGCAGCACTGGTGTTACTGGCCATTCAGGTTACCGAAATAAAAGGGTGAATTTTGAATATTGGTCATTTTTGGGTGGTTTAAATTTGTATCACAACTTTCTGGCTGATTCTATCAAATCATGAAGAATGAAACAATAATACCAAATCGCACGCCATTAAGACAATTTCGGCAAAGAGGCTGGTCATTTGGGCTTTTACTACCAAAAATGATTTTGACTATGAATTGAAGCTTAGTGAGTTTCTTATATGCACGAAATTTCTATTTCGAATAGGTACTCTATATGTTGCTCAGTCAGTAGATAGTTTTAGCTGGAAAAATGGTCACGGATAGCTTATTGTTTGACAAATGTGCTTCTAAGTTAAGGTATCAATTTTCAATAAAATTCTACCTAAACTTGAGTTTTGCTAACATTCACGTTAGACCCTAGGTAGAACTTTATAAAATTTGATTAAGAAGAGTGCTTGAGGAAATTTTCAATTTTAATTTTGTGCTCAAAAAAAATTCCACAAAATTCGAGTTTGGAACTCGAACCAAAATTGTTGAGGCAAGTTTATATATAACAAATTGGTTTATTTTAGAGCTTAGAGTCATAATGAAAATCTTCAGTTGATGACACTGGCCTGGCACTATAAGTTCAATCAATGTTTTGAATTTGGAAATTCAGAAACGTTGAATTTCTGCAGTAAAACGTGGAAAAGTATTTTATGTTGAAAGACGTGGCTGACTTGTTCGGCGAGATTGCATACACTGGAACAACTAGTGTGCAAATAAGAAAGTGTGGCTTGATTTTGATACTTTGCGGAAATTTCCTTGCCCGATCAATCGAAACTTGCGATGAGACAATACTTTTAGGGATAGCTTCTAATCAATAGCGCAGAGTCCGGTTTCATACGAGGCTACCGCAATGAATCCATTGTTATCTTTCGTAGTGGGCTTTGGCAGCTACAGTTCACATCTTTCAATCTAATACGACCTTCCAATTCAGAAAAATTAAAATTCTTACTCTTGAGTATCAAAAAATCCTGAAACTGTAGGCGAATTTATAAAAAGTCCATGAAAGCAAAAACCAATTCGATATCTTATCAAACCTAAGAGATATGACGGAATTCGTGAACACGTTTGCAAACCATTTACATCCTCTTTGGGGTTTAATATTAAAAAATACCGGAAACAATTTTAAGACAATTAAAAATGTATTCGATATCTCATCAAACCTAAGGGATCTGGTGGAATTCATGAAAATATATACTTCTTTAGTTTTACGCCTCCTTAGGGGTTGAATTTTAAAAAATCCTGGATATCGTTTCTATGAGATGTGTTTGCCTACATATACATAAGGAATGGGTTAGGCGTTTTACTACATTAAATCGGACTAGCTGACAACCTTTAACGACCCTTTCAACATAATTTGAGCATAGTTACAAGAAGTGCTATTGTCTAGCTAAGAAGGGTGTAGTCCGCATAGTCCGCCCATCCTTGTGAAATATTGAAAAGAGAAAATGAGCCGCCTGAGACTACAACAAAATGTTGTGGAAAATTGACCAATGGCATAATCTGGAAATACTGAACTACTGAGACGATGAACATCGCGTCTTTGTCAGTTGAAATTTGCCGTGACTATGCAGTAACAATTATAATAGGACCAGCCCAATAACTGCTAAGTATTAAATTAGCTGCAGTTCAGCTTTAGAATTTTCCGTTGTTAATATCGCACGAACTTATACCATGGATACACTGCTTGTATACAAATTAGGTTATTCAAATCATGATATGCTATACAAGATGGCATGATACACAGCCCATACATGTTATACTTGTAGAAACCGGACCATCATATCGCACACAAAAATGAAAACACGCTCAAACAATTCTACCTGACGGAAGGATAGAAAAATCCACAACTGCCATTCATTGGAATTTCAGTTGATTTCAGTTTTAGATGGCGCTGATGGCAGTTAAAAGAAGGCTAAAATCATCGATATTAAATACAAGGACCTGAAGGGATCGTTTGGCGCCTAGTGAGCGTGGTGGTTTTAGCGCTGCGCCCCTTCTTAAACCTAAACCTACAAGGAAACAGGTTGGATATTATGTAGATATCAGCTCGTTGACGTACTATATGCGTATATTTGGGTGATACACTGGTCATATTGACGATATTATGATTTGTATACGAGCTGTGTATCCAAGGTATTAGAGTCTAGAACTTTAAAGACTTTTGATGCAAACTCTGCAAACACTGTCGTGCTTATATACCGCATGTGTTGAGTCGAGAGCTTTCCCGAATATTCTGTGGTGTGTGTGTGGAATATTCGGCAACTGTTAAAAACAATCCGAGAAGGGGAAAAATGTTCGAGAAGAATTGAGGCTATGAGAGAAAAAGTGACCTAACTCGCCAGCATAAATATTGGAGATACATGCAATTTTTTTTCCATAATATTTTATACAAATGTTTCTCACTAATAAGATTAGCTGCCATCTGTCCGCAGTATATAAAACTATTTTTTAAAATTAATGCAATGACAACAGAATGCACTATAGATACTAGAAATATAATTTTTTCAGGTTTCATGGTTTTGTGGGTTAGGCCACTGTTGCCCTCATAGCCTTATTTTGAACTCAACAGAACTTTTCACGCCTTTCTCATTGAGTATTGCAACGCGGCCAATCGGATGCTTTTCTCCGCTATCCAGTATGGTATTGGATGGTTGTTGGTTTCCTCTCTGGAAATCAATCAATGTTGTGCGGGTTGCCAGGGTAGCATGTAACAGTATGAAACCGCCACTCTCGCTCAATTTCGAACAAAAAATTCTAAAAGCGTATCCAGCAAACATTTTTCAGCCGTCTCCCAATAGCTTCATTTTGCTTTGATTAGCACTAGTCAAAGTAGTGTTCTATTTCAGTCTGGAATTACGTGTGCTCTGCAACAACTGAATATACAAAAACTACTTTCGTGTTTTTTTCATACTATTTTAGGAACTAGTAATGCTTATAAAAATATTTTTTCCTGGACATATGTGCTGAGGAGGACATCACCCACATTTTGTGTGAGTGTCAGGCGGTTGCAAGGAGGCGACTGAGGTGGCTGGGAAGTATTTTCTTTGACAATTTGGAGGACCTGAGGTCAATAGGGCATGATAAGCCAATTTCGTTAGGGATCTGGGTTGTTTAGGGGATGTTTAGTGACCTACGAGGTTCTGAAGGGATCGCTATGGGCCCTTTTGGTGCCTAGTGTGCGCGGTGGCTCAGCGCTTCGCCCCTTCTTAAAACAAAAACTAAAACTATAAAAATATTTAATAAGGATATTTTTCACTGGTTCTTGGATGCAGCACCGATATTTTAAGAAAGTTAACTTTTCTTCAGTGGAGTTGCCAGCATGTATGTAGCCATAAAAAAGCAATGAAACAGGGTTGATTATGTATTTCCTTTGAGCCTGATGGTGGATTTATCCCGTATGCGTTTAGCGTGACTTTACCCCGACAAGCCCATCAGACACCGGTTTTAGGTTGGCTGTAGCCTTTGGTGGGTTAATAGCGATTTACAGGGTACTCGTCTATTCAGCGCAATAGTCCTATCAGTATACAGCGTCGATGAGAAAGTCGAGCACTGTTGGACTTTGTCGTCGTCAATTGCCATCTGATTGATTGATTTAGATGGAGAGAGTAAAGTCGCGCCGAATGCATATGGTGTAAATTCTCCATGAGACTCTTTCATTTATAGCTAAGTTTTGTTTTTATGGCTTTGATAAACTGTTTAATGATTTAACACAACTTGAGTCCCATTCATGGGGTAAACAAGCCTCGCAATATACACTACTTTTTAAAAAAAAAACAATTTCTTAAGAACTAGAATCGTTTCATGATAAACGTTATACTCTTATAGCTTCTCCTGGAAACCTGTCATATACGGAAATACTTTTCCCTTCCTTAACAGATGAATATGGAAACTAGTCCCAGCCAACAAAATATCTCACCAGACCTAAGACATGGTGCAATTAATAACGAAAAAATTCAACCCCTTTTTCATCCTCCCGGGGTTGAATATGAAAAGTACAAGAAATTGTGTTTAAGGCGTTCCAGACCTCTGCCCGAAAATAATAAAGTTGCGCCCAATTTTTGTTAGTAATAGTATGTTAAAGAATTCGCAAAAATGGTGTCCAAGTCCTCTTTAAAAATTCATATCTCTGTTAAGTTTTATCATAGAATAATAAAATAGGACTTATTTTAAAGGGAAAGGTTGTCGCAATATGAAGAAAATACCAATCGAATTTATCCTTATCCTTTTAGGGATAACGATTTTGTCCTTTATCCTTGAATATCTCAAAAAGCAATGGTGTTTTTTCAGCAGTAAAAAGCAATTCCATACCTGCTTAGATCATATTAAAATTATGCTGAAAGTCGTAGAAATATGTCTTCTTTTCACTCTCTTAGGGTTTGAAAATTTGAAAATTCTGAAATTATTTTTCATACGGTTAGCTATATGAAATGTCGTTGTAGAAGAAAATTGCTCAAAATCTTGCAGTAGTTAAGAAATAAAGAAGTTTTTGGTTGTTTTCCGGTGTCAGTGGAGTTTCTGGTGTAAAACCACAACACGAAATCCCCGACTGTTGATTAATCCGCTGTTCTTAAGGACTGTCGAGGATTTTGTGCTGTGATTTCACACCAGAAACTCCACTGACGCCGGAAAACAACCAAAAACTTCTTCAAATTTGCTTCTATAGCAGCTTACCATGAAAAAATTCCAGTATTAGAGTTAAGAAATATTTGACAAAATATTCAACTGCCCTTTTAACTACCTTAGGAGAACATTTACGACACTGTATGTCATGCCGTCAAATATTTGACTAAAAAAATTTGACAAAAAGATTTGTCATATTTTTTTCGCAGAATAAAGCTATGTCTAGATCAAATGAAATAATGTGGCAAGCAAAAATGTGTCGATTAAACTATCTGATTGCATTTGCCACCGAGAATAGTCAAATATTTGACAAAGTGGCATACAGTCGAATACCGTCTCATAGTTGAAGTGAGATATCGAATAAATTTTTACTTTTACGACCGTCGAATCCGAAAAATCTTTATTCGATATTTCATTAGACCTTTGAGATATTTTGAAATTGCCATAATTTATTATATCCTTTTCGATCGATTCCAAAAATCTAGCAAACGCAAACGTTACATGAAATGTCGTTGTAGTAGAAAATTGCTCAAAACTTTGCTGGAGTTAAGAAATATTTGACAAAATATTCAGCTCCCCTTTTAACCACCTCAGGAGAACATTATCGAAATAGTATGAAAGACGTTTGACTAAAGAATGTACAACACTGTATGCCATGCCGTCAAATATTTGACTAAAAAAATTTGACAAAAAGTTTTGTCATATTTTTTCGGCGAATAAAACTTTTTGTGTAGATCAAATTAAATAATGTTGCAAGCAAAAATATGACGAATAAACTATCTGATTGCATTTGCCACCGATAATAGTCAAATATTTGACAAAGTGGCATACAGTCGTATACCATCTCAAAGTTGAAGTGAGATATCGAATAAAATTTACTTCTACGAGCGCCTTAAGAAGCCGAAAAATCTTTATTCGATATTTCATTCGACCTTTGAGATATTTTAAAATTCCCGTAATTTATTATATCCTTTTCGATCGATTCTAAAAATCTAGCAAACTCAAACATTACATGAAATGTCGTTGTAGTAGAAAATTGCTCAAAACTTTGCAGGAGTTAAGAAATATTTGACAAAATATTCAGCTCCCCTTTTAACCACCTTAGGAGAACAATATCGAAATAGTATGAAAGACATTTGACTAAAGAATGTACTACACTGTATGCCATGCCGTCAAATATTTGACTAAAAAAATTTGACAAAAAGTTTTGTCATATTTTTTCGGCGGATCAAATTAAATAATGTTGCAAGCAAAAATATGACGAATAAACTTTCTGATTGCATTTGCCATTGAGGATAGTATATATTTGACAGAGTGCCATACAGTGCAATACCGACCGTCCTCATAGGTGAAGTGAGATATCGAATAAAATTTTACTTCTACAAGATCCTTAAGAAGCCGAAAAAATTTTATTCGTCATTTCATTCGACCTTTGAGAAATTTTGGAATTTCCGTAATTTATTATATTCTTTTCGAACGCAGAACAATGGATTGTCCAAATGAAAATGTCCAGTTCAAAATTGAACCGAATCTTTCACCAACAAATGGCTCATACCAGAATCATCCCTTATGGTTCACAGTTCCCGACAATACAGTTGAAATTTGTCCTCGTTACAATGATGTACCATCTTTATTAAAATTTTGGAAACAAGAACATCTCATACCCTGTCTAATTGGTAAGCGTATTTCGAGAAAATCTTTTAATTTTTAAATAAAACTCGCTTATCGTAAATTCCAGGTGAAAACATCGACATAAATATACTAAAGGTAATGAAACAGCACCACATCAAAGACGTTTTAAAAGATTTCAAAATGGGCGATCAAATCCTTTTTGAACACAATTTGGACGTTTGGCGAAAACAAATCGGAATTCCCTTGTATTCGGGTGGGTTTTCCGGATTACAGTCGGTTTCTCCGTGTGAAAGTGTTCGAGAACGCTCCGAAAGAAGATCATGTCGTTCTTCACCATATACAGTTTTTGAGCATATCACTTCACCACCTCCTTCACTACATTCTTCACCAGGACCGAGTACAAGTAACTTCGTAACGCTAAGTAAAATTCTAAGCGAGACGAATAAGGGCCAATTGATAACAAAATTCTACGAAGAAAACAACCGATTTAAGGACGAGCACAGAATTTTATTAATTAACGTAATTGCGAATTATTTCCACGACAATAAGAGTCACCTGTCGCTTGCGACCAGTTACAGAATTGAAAACGAAATCATAAGCCAATTTCCAACTGAAAAGGCGGAGTTTTATCGTACCGGAAAAAGGGGCAAAATCTACGCAAAATATTGCAATATGAAAAGAAGTTTCAATTCGTTACTTTCAAAAGTAACCGAAAGTGACAAATCAGAATTACCTGGAAATGATCAAAGGATAAAGAAGTTAAGTAGGTATTTTTTTTGGGAACATCTTATTTGGAAACGTTTGCACCTTAATTATTCTTGAAGTTCCAGAAACTGATGCTGAACAAAGCATCCGAAGTCTAAGGAATGATACCTTATCGACGGAGGAGTTCGACAATTTATGGCGATCATGCAGCCAATACAGGATCAATGAAATTATAAACGAAATGACAACTCTTAAGGAAATACTAAGCAAGTGGCCTGAGTACAAAAGGCCGAATGGCTATCGCTTGGTAAGAAATTTCATTTTTCCAGAAGAAACTGGCAAATGCTGGAAGTTTAAAATCAACGTGCACCAGTTTTTTTTTAGATTTTAGCTTAGCAAGGATTTTGTTCTTATTTATTTTCTGCAGATTGATTACGACTTCAATATCATGCATCCAGATAGTTCCTGCATTCTAGAAAATTGGGAAGAAAATTTTAAAAAGCTTCGGCATTTCTTGATGGATGGGAACCGAATTAAGGACAAAGAAATCAATGCGATTCTGTCTACGGTGGGTGAAGAAGATTTTAGACAAGGTAATGAATGAATTAAACAGGATCTTAGACCTTTTCTTTTATATTTTCTGGTTTTTTTTAAGATTATGCTGTCTTACAACTACTATGGTGTACGCATGGTTTTCTCGTTCCGACACAAAAACTTGTAAAAATAGACAACGCGGGAAAGAAGACTGTCTTCAAGTACACCATTAAAGATTCGCAAAATGCTTTTATTTATATTGGACAAACTCTTGAACAAATCGAAGATCATCTGAATTTAATAAAAACAAAATCAGAACATATTCAACCATTTATTCTAGTCGTTGGGGATATTGGAAAAAGAAAATTCGATCAATTTCTGTTGTATGTTGACGGGGTAAAACTAGAATTTTTTACATTTTTGCGAGCCGTCGATATATGCTTTAAAATATTCCATTTGTTTAATTTAGAATATCCGACGGCATGCGAACACTTTTGGACATTTATCGAAAAATATTTTTATAAAAACGATAAAAATTTCAAGAATAAATCGTCAAAAGTTGCTCAAATGTTGGAAGAGTTGAAATGAAAAAAAAATGATTTATTCAATCTTTGGGAAATTTGTACAATTGCTTGGACAGAAATTATAATGTATGTGTTGTGTTAGATTAAGTGCATAATGTGATCAATTAAAATAATATTGTTATCTTGAAACTTTGAATTTTAACGTTTTAAGACTAGTAAACCCCAACATTTTGGTTCTCT
The DNA here is from genome assembly GCA_951812415.1 of Beris morrisii. Classification (NCBI taxonomy): domain Eukaryota; kingdom Metazoa; phylum Arthropoda; class Insecta; order Diptera; family Stratiomyidae; genus Beris; species Beris morrisii. The sequence continues at coordinate 100,778,205 of OX638313.1, read as the reverse complement.
TATCGATACGAAAGTGGTTCCTTTTGCAATTTGGTCGACGTAAGCTGAGAGGTACGGGTGTACAGGGGCTGTCTAGATTAAGGAAAATAACTAGAGAGGTTTTTAACATCTGTTACAGGCGCAAGTCTTGGCAACCTTACAAGGAATGCCTCAAGATCTACAAGAAACGCATTAGAACGGCCAAAAGGTAGGCTTGGACTGATCACTGTCAATCCATTGAGAGTGTCCGGGATTCGGCGAGGCTCAGCAAGATTCTATCCAAGCAACACACGAACCCGTCGTTCGTGAAAAAGTCGGACGGGACCTGGACTGATTCCTCCGTCGAGACTCTGGAGCTCTTGATGAACACTCACTTTCCTAGGTGTCAAAACAGCGGGATGGAGATGTCAAGCATTCAGGGTGTACAGTGTATACCGGAGGAAGACATCAATTCCGTTATCAATGAAGAAAGAATTTCCTGGTCTATTAACAGTTTCTCTCCTTACAAATCCCCTGGCATGGGCGGCATACTTCCAATTATGCTGCAGAAACTACAAGATATAGTAGTTCCATGGCTTTTGAAAACTTTCAAAAGTTGCATCCTACTAAATCATGTGCCCTATGCCTGCAGAAATGTCCGGGTAGTGTTTATTCCGAAGGTTGGCAAGATAGGTCACGAACTAGCGAAGGATTTCAGACCCATTAGGCTAACATCATTCGTGCTGAAAACACTGGAGCGCATTATAGATATACATTTGAGGCAGACCCTGGAATGGTCACCGCTATCCAAATCTCAGCATGCTTACCTCAGGGGGAGATCCACGGAGACGGCTCTCTACGAAGTGGTGCGCAAGATTGAGCATACAATAAACTACAAGCAATACACTCTAGCAGCCTTTCTAGATATAGAAGGGGCTTTCAACAAAGTCCACACCGAAGCTATCTAGGAATCTCTCACCGAACTGGGTGTGACCGAAAGCTTCAGCAATTGGATAATATCCATGCTACGGACCAGAATTATTCATTCAAACCTAGGAAAGAGCAATTTGACCAAGCACGTGCGTAGGGGAACACCTCAGGGCGGTGTTATCTCACCTCTACTCTGGCTATTGGTCATGAATAAAATCCTACTAAGACTAGACAGGGAGGGAATCAAAGTGATTGCGTACGCGGATGATCTGGTGATTTTGGTCTCAGGATTATTTCCTTCCATAATCAGTGAGATCATGGACGGAGCTTTGGGTAAGGTAACCACCTGGGCTACCGGCTGTGGCCTCGTTGTAAGTCCGGATAAAACTAGTTAGTGCTATTCACCAGGAAAACCAAGATACCAGACTTTAACCATCTCCGCCTGAACGGCCAACCGCACCAGCTCTCCTCCAGCGCAAAGTATCTTGGTGTTATCCTTGATTCAAAGCTGAGCTGGAAACTCAACATAGAAAACCGGGTGGAGAAAGCCCGTCTGGCCTTCTACGCCTGCAAAAGAACCTTCGGCAAGGGGATCATGCAGTCAAATTGGGCATTCCATTCAATGTATACTGCCGCAGCTGCCAGGACACTAGTGAGCGAGAGTCGCTCGTTCATTTCCTTTGCGATTGTCCGGCTCTAGCTAGAGCCCGAGAGCGAGTGCTAGGCAAACCCTTCTACGGGGACCTGATGCAGATTTCAGGGAAGAAAATTGGAGAGTTATTACTTTTCCTGAACAGCACAGGGTGGTTATAGCGATTCAATTCAATCAATTTTTCTCACATTCATCTTCTGTATTCCCCAGTATCAACAACCCTTAACATCCGAGTTTAACACGAGTTTGTGGTTCCAAAACGGCCTCTGTTTGGGTGACAGGGCTGCCACTTAAACCAACCAACCAACAGGGGCAAAACCAAGTGTCTGGAAAGCTTGAAATTTCCCAAATTCTAAAATCAAAAATTTGTAAGGGGGTCAGTGGCTTTAGGAGGGGGGGGGGAAATCTTCGAATTACGATATCTCAAGTACCAATTACGTGATATATTGAAACTTGGTATAAAAAGATATACGAGGGAGATGGGGTACGGAAATGGCACGGAATATAATTTATTTCAAAAATCATGTCTTTGATCTTAAGAACTACCACGAATATAACTTTAGAATTTACACAGAATCAAAATGCACTGGACTATAACCATATAACCTTCATAATCTAACCTTTGAATCAATTCAAGGAACACTGCAATAGACTGGTTGAACCAACGTTCGTTAGGTGGATCATGCAGTGGCGGTCATATAGCTTTTCCAAGAGGGGGGCCACTGACGTTCAGTAGTTATTGTAGAGAGAGTAGGTATGGTGTTTAGCCGCTAATGCAGCGAGCATGGAAATTGTACAAATGCTATAGTCGCTGCGGTTGTTACTGTTTGAAAATATCAACTTTTTCACTTCCGTATCTAATAACTAATTTACATTGCCAGATTTAGGCAACTAGATTTCAGAAACTCGAAAAGCATTAACATCGCTCTGAACACAATTAGTTTAATTTTTTTAATTTGACCATATGGTGCCTAAAATTTTAAATTGTATTCTATAATTGTAAGTCTTTCAGCAATGGAAAATTTAATAGAATGAGCAGGAACTAAAAAATAAAATGAATTGATTCCAAAGATTGGTGAATAATTTTCAGGGTTTGCTTTCGGTAGAACTCGATCTCAATTTCAACAAAATTTAGAAGCCCAAAAATACTTCAAAATCTCTCACATGTATGAGAAATCAAATAGATCTTGATAGTTTCATCAAAATCTCGAGATTTCATCAAATCCTCTTTCGATGTAAATCAGCAATTTTTTGACTGCCACCATAACCGCCCTACTCTGTAAATAACAACACTTGAATATTCACCAACAGTATCTTATAGCTGATTTTCATCGCAAGATTTTGGCAAGTAGATTTTGGAATCTCGAAAAGCGTTTACAACACTCTGAAACATTTGTTATCATTTTTAATTTATTTTTTAAGATTTTACTTTTTGAAGCTTGGATTACTATCAAGCAATTTTAAATATTTTAATATTTTGTGCAGGTAATTGTGATGAATGAAAGATAATTTCAGGGCTGTTCACTAGGGTGGCTATTATTTGTATGGTGGATTTTTTGTCCAAAGATTTCTTTCCGGGGTGCCGCGTCTAATGGTTCTAATTAATGTAAAAAATATATCTTTTAAATTTAATTTCAGATAAAAAAAGCATGTGCTTCAAGGTCGTTAAAAAATTTAAAATTTCACTAGATTCGGAAAAAAATTATCCTATTCTACTATTCAGGATGATTTGATTCGGTCTTCAAATACCTTTTTACCTAGTTAGATTTCAAATTCATGCAAATATGGGAATTTAATTGAATCTTATGGAAATCTCGAGATTTCGTCAAATCGAATGTTAAATCTTTGGATGTTAATCAGTTATTAATACATGTAGTAGTAATAGTTACTGATAATACTCTCAAGTTTTAATTAAAACTCAAGATTTCAAACGGTGACTTGGCCTAATCAGTGCTGCCGTTCAAATTGCATCGTATTGAATTAAAACTTTCAGTATTTATTTGTACTCTATCCAAATTTTAAATACCTTCAAGTCAATATCGGAAGTAATTGTTTTGTTAAATCAAATAAAGGGGTTGTATACATTTTCACGAATGCAGCCATATCCCTCCGGTCTGATTAGATATCGAATATCTTTTTACTTCCACGGGCTTGATTAATAATCACCTAAAACCCGTTCTCAAGTTTTTTCTTTTTTCAACCCCTAAGAGGGTATAAACGGGTTGAAAACGTTTTTACGAATTTCGTCATATCTCTTAGGAGTGATAAGACATCGGATTGGTTTTTCCTTTTTTGGGCTTTCCTTACATATATCTAAAAACTAATTTCAGGATTTTTCTATATTCAACCCTAAAGTGGGTTCAAGAGGGTTGCATATGTTTTCACAAATTCCTACATATTTCTTAGTTCTAATGAGATATCGAATTCATTTTTACTTCTTAAGGCTTCCTACATAATCGTCAAAAGTTGATTTCAGTATTTTTAGACATTCAACTTCAATAGGACGTAAGGCTTTCGACATATTTCTTAGGATTGATGAGATATCAGATTGGTTTTCACTTCTACCGACTTTTTATATAATCGCCTAAAAATGCATTTCCGATTTCATGCAATGACCAAAAACCTAATCACGAAAAACCTCCTAATCGCGTATTAACTGATATTATACTATACTGCTTGAAGGTGCGCGAGATAGCTGAGACGGTAGGCATTTCAAAAGACCGCGTGGGTCATATCCTGCATGAAATTTTGGGCATGAGAAAACTGTCCGCGCTATGGGTGCCGCGTTTGCTCACTCCGGACAACAAGCGCAACCATGAGACCACTTCAGAGCAGTGTTTGACGCTGTTTAAGCGCAATCCGAAGGAGTTTCTGAGTCGTTTCGTGACCGTCGACGAAACATGGATCCACTGGTACACACCAGAGACCAAGGAACAGTCGAAACAGTAAACTTCACCCGGCGAACGTGCTCCGAAGAAGGCGAAGACTGTCCTATCGGAGGGAAAGGTGATGGCCACCGTTTTCTGGGATTCACAAGGTGTGATCTACATCGACTACCTGAAAAAGGGCAAAACGGTCACAGGGCTCTACTATGCCGAATTATTGGGACGATTCGACGCTGAATTGCAGAAAAAACGGCCCCATTTGGCGAAGAAAAAAGTGCTCTTCCACCATGACAACGCACCGGCTCACACCTCCGCCAAATTGGTCGAATTGGGCTACGAACTGCTGCCCCATCCACCGTATTCTCCAAATTTGGCCCTGTGCGACTTCTTTTTGTTTCCAAACTTGAAAAAGTCACTCGCCGGGCCGAAATTTGAGTCGAATGAGGAGGTCATCGCCGCCACTTTGCAGACCTCGAGAAAACGTATTTTTCAGACGGCCTAAAGAAGTTGGAGCATCGCTGGGTCAAGTGTATCGAGCTAAAAGGAGACTATGTTGAGAAATAAATCGCCACTTTTCCAAAATTTTCGTTTTTCTTTTGTAGGCTAAGTACTTATCGGACCGCCCTAGTATGTTAATACTAGCTTTAAGTCAACAACATTTCCATGTTATAGTTAAACCTTTAAATTAATTTTTTTATTTATCATTTTCTCCTTTTTCCAATCTCTTTCACTAGTTTCTCTTCCCGCACAGGCAAGTGATACCAAAATCGCCGTAAGACTGCCTTTTTTTTACACCAATGAATAAATATTTTGAAGCGTGGCAACATTCAATGTTTTGGGCATAAATTCCGAAATCGGGATAAGTTTTTAATATTGTTGCATGTAAACCTGGCAACCGCTCAACTCGATCGATTACAAATAAGGGAAACATCAACAACCAAATACCTAGCTACAAAGTAACCCAATCAGAAACCTAGTTGAAGTATATAAGGGGAGCGGAGCAACACGACTATATCTCCCCTCTAATCGAATGTACTAGAACAGCATAGAAGATCAAATGGAATGCTCTCAAGCTTTCCAGAACCCTCTACACACACCACCGAACGAAGATTCAAGAACAGTCTCGACTACAGACAAGTAGCATAAAAGCAGGTGAAGCTTTCAGCGAGGAATATAGTAATTTTTATTACGCGGACTGTGACAGTCACCTAGTACGCGACCGTATTGGTGGAAAGCGATTGATAGAGTGCGATCGAGACAAGTGCGGGCGGTATTGCCATACAGTGCGAATAATTGTGCTAATAGAATTAAAGTGCGAAGAATAAATAATCACTTATTTATATTTTAACCGAATTGTGTTTTACTTGAAATCCTGGCGAACCCCTAGCTCGCAACAATATGTTCAGTCTTTTTCTCTCGTGCATGATATTACCTTAAAATTGCTCCCCTTAATTTCGGGTTAAATATTTTGGACGAAAATGTAGTGGATCGTAAAATGATTGAGAATTTGGGAAAACATTGTGGTATGTTATATCATAACCACTTCAGCAACTAGTGAGACCCCTAAGGAATCCCCAATACAATTTATGGCTAAAAAACTAAATGTACTTTAAACAACCTGCACACCTATCTGAATTTCAATTAAACTTTTCTTTCCACGAGCTGATTTTAAAATCATCATTTAACCTACTTTCGGATTATTCCAAGAATTTTCATTAACATGGCTAATACCGACGTTAATCACAAAGTCTCATCATCTTATTTAGAACTTGGCGGTGTAGTTTCAAACCGCCAAAGTACGTAGTATCTACATTATTTTCGCTTTCATAAACTTTACGATAATTTCAGCTCACTATTCGCAACTCATTCCGCTTTCCGTTTATCTTTATTTGCATAAAGTCTTCCAAAAGGAAGCCTTCCACACGCTTTATGTTCCCCGTCTTAACCGCAGAAGACTGCAAAAAATAAGCCCCAACCCCCACAAATGTACGACATATGCACGACTTTTCTGCAAGAATTCCCAAGATTAACCGTACCCTATTATCTCCTTTAACATTTACCTGGATTTTGTATATTAACATGAGATTTTGCAGTTTTACCTGGGCCTCGTTGTAACCGCTTAATGTCCTTGTTTAATTCCCGAGGGCAGCATATACGAAGGCCGCAGGGCTTAAAAGTACATGGAACTGATTTTTGAAGTCGGACTAGTAAAAAAACCGAAAAGCCAAAAAAGGCTATTTGCCGAAGTTTAGAGGGTATCCGTGAAAAGTGATTAAGTGGGTTGGAAACATTTCGGGTGATTTTTCCTTGAAATGTTGCTTTTTGCCGTGTTACACGACTTTATTACGCTGATGTTTCGTCTAAGGAGTCATTTATATCGTCTTAAGGTAATAAACGTGCTAATAAGCTACTCGATGATGGTTTTATGACACACTCAGAGCGAAGGCATTAATTACACTAAATTACTGGTATGTACATGAAATGGAAAGAACGGCTGGGTTGCGGTTTATTAGATTCAAGATAATGTCAAATAGCTACCCATTACGAAGAACCGTCAGCTTTGGAATGATGAAAGACAGTCAAATCTTTTATCGTATTCCAGTGAGAAATGTCCGCTTGATGAGTTCAATTAAACCTTATTTTATTTTCCTAACTTCAAAAATAAATCACTATTATACTTGGTTATTTTTTAAAATTAAAAATTAAATCCTGAAAAAAGTCCGTCTGTCCGCCGAACACGCCGTCCGCCATACTCCAATGTGTTTTTTGAAGGCTCACAAACCCATTGAACTCTTATGTTAAAATTTGTTGGTGGACGAACCCTTGGATGGGGAGAGTTTTAGATTAAAAATTTTGATTTCTATAACTGAGGGTAGAAAATTAAAACTAAGGTCGTATTAGAATACTTTGCTTCGTCTACGTCTACGTCTAGTTATAACAGACATCATACATAGCAAAGCTGTGTCTCAATTCCTTTTCGGTTCGTGTCTTGACTACTTTTACGACAGCTGAACTATCAGTCAATCTTAGCAAACGTAAATAAAATCAAATTTTACTTAATTATTTTCTAATAGTTCAGCATTGTGATCGATTTTTAAAAAAAAAAAAAATTTGCTACCCTGAAAAATTTTTTTTTTGCGTTTCATGACAAAATTCAAAATTTCAGTCCGTCTGTCCGCCGTACGCCGTACGCAAAATCGTTTGAAGGCTCGTAGCTCCCAAACGGTTTGAGATATTAAATTGAATTTTTTTATGAATAGACTGGGTAGGCCCCTTGAAGTGACCAAATTCTGTGGGGTGGTGGTGTGAGGGGGGAAGAGGGGGAAGCGTTTTAGACAGAACGTTTTGATTTTTAGATCTCAGCAACCGCTTATGCTAGGAGGCTGAAATTTGGAATTTATGTAGAACTTCGGTAGTGGACCCATTTGCATAAAAATTGTCAATATGGGTGAAGGGATGTGGGAGTGTGGGGAAAAATAATGTGTCCGAAACGCAAAAAAGCCGAGATCGACACATTCTAAAATCCATATCTCCTAAACAGTTAAAGTTACAAAATTGAAACTTAATAAATATCTGTAGGTATACTAGGAGAATAGACCGCAAACAAATTTTTTGTGTGGGGGCAGTGGCGTACGAGGGTGGGGGGTAAAAAACTTTGGATAATGATATCTCACGAACCAATAGCAGTAGACAAATAATATTCGGTGTATGTATAAAGGTGTACAAATCAAGTTTGCTGAAAGTAAAATTTTTTAAGGGGGCGGTGGATCATGAAAGTGGAGGGGATGCGAATTTTTCTAAAAAATCACGTCTCATATCTCAAGAACAGTATGAGGTAGATGCTTAAAATTTTTACCGTAAGTAGGTCTAATAGACCCCTATCAGAAAAATTTTGGGGGTGAGGGTGTAGAGGGTGAGGGTGGGGAGGGTGAAAAGGAAAAAGTTCCGATTTTTATATCTCGAAAACCTATAATGATATAAAGCTGAAATTTGGTATTTAGATAAAACTATAGTAGTAGCATCTTTTTTCATCACCATTTTTTATAAGGGTAGTATGGTACGGGGGTGGGGATGTTTTTCCTATCTATAGAACGGCTTATGCTACAAAGTTGAAACTTGGTATGTATATGTAAATCAACTAGAAAAGTAATTTATATTAAAAAAAATTTCAAATATCCATTGACGTTCGGAAGGGAGGGCCAGAAAATGTATCAGTGAAAATGGAAGCATATATTTTCGTCATATCTATTAGGTCTTCCCAAATACGTAATTCATTTTTATTCCACGCCTTCTTCATATAAATACCTAGAAAGTGTTTTTAGGATTTTTCGAAATTCGGCCCCTATGGGGGTGTAAACTGATTGTATACTTATTCACGAATTATGCCATATCCTCCAGGTCTGATCAAATATTGAATATCTTGTCACTTTTACGGGCTTGCGTAATAATCGCCTAAAACTTGTTTTCAAGTTTTTTCCTTTTTCAGCCCTTAAGAGGATATAAAAGGGTTGAACAAGTTTTCACAAATTCCGGCATATCCTTTAGAAGTGATAAGTAATTCAATTGTTTTTACTTTCTCGTGCTGTTTTCATATTTATCTATTATCTCCTTTCAGGATTTTTGGATATTCAACCCCCAAGTGGGTGTAAGGAGGTTGCATATGTTTTCACAGATTCCTACATATTGCTTAGATCTGATGATATATCAAATTCATTTTTACTTCCTAAGGTTTCGCATATAAGAACCAAAAAGTCAATTTCAGTATTTTCAGATTTTCAATCCTAAGGGGTGTAAGGGGGTTGTATGCTTTTCAAATGTTCGACATATTTCTTAGGTTTAATGAGATATTAGATCGCTTTTCATTTCCACAGACTTTTTATATAATCGCCTACAAACCCATTTCTCAATTTTTCGATATTCAACTCCCAAGGGTTTGCATATGTTTTCACAAATTTTGCCACCCCTTAGTTCTGATGAGATATAAAATTGGTTATTACGGCATTTGATGTAATGAGCTAAAAACTTATTTCACGATTTTTTGAATTTCAAGAACCAAGGGGGAGTGAAGAGTTTGCTTACGTTTTCACAAATTTTTCAAAATCCCTCGTGTCTCATGAGATGTGAAGTTGGTTCTTATGAAATCGTTTTCGAAATTCAAACCCCAAGTGGAAGTAATGAGTTTGTATACGTTTTAATAATTCGTCATATCTCTTAAGTCTGATAAGGCAGCAAATTCGTTTTTACTTCTATGGGCTTTGTGCATATAATATACTGAAATTCATATAGCCTGCAGGGGCTTTTTCAATGTGTAATTGGCTAAAAATCTTTATTTTAAATATTTTTATTTTATGAACAAAATTAACTTTCCAAGAAACTTCATAATCTCGAAACAACTGATGATATGCTCCTACTTTGACCGCTCCCGAACTTTGACCCAAAAAATAATAAAATTTCGCACAGACCATTTTCAGATTCTTTCCATTGAATTTAACTTAATTTTTGATTTATGAAGTGTCAAATAAGCAGCTTTTGACGGTTTAGCTAAGCTTTTCTTAAACTGTTATAATAGCAATGCTATGCTGTGATGTTAACATAGACGTAGACGTAGACGAAGCAAAGTGTTACAATAAGACCTTAGTATGCATTTACTAAGTAAGTAATTAAAGCAAAAAAGGCTAGTGTATACACTTTAACGAATATCGTCATATCTCTTGGATCTGAATAGATTTTGAACTAAATTTTCTTTTGCGTACTCCTTAAGTGCCTAAAAATTGTTTTCAGTATTTTTCATTGTAAAGTAGTTGTGTGTGCTTTCACGAATTCTGACATATCTCTTAGGTCTAATCAGATGTTGAATTTGATTTTAAATCTGTTGGTCTTCGATTTATTTGGCTAAAAAATTCCAAACTTTTTATAATCAACTTCTAAGGTTCTGTGAAGTTGCATACGCTTTTATGAACATGTCCAACTGGGGCTTACTTGTGCGAGCCCTTGATATAAATATAGATTTCATATGCGGATTTTTTCGAAATTCAATAACCTAAGTAATTATAAAGGGGATGTTAGGAGTGTCGATGGGATACTTGGGTAATTTTTAAGCAATTTTGGGTATTTTTTTTTAATATTTAAATTCAACCCTCAAGGAATGCAAAGGGGTTCTCACGAATTCTTAACATTAACGGGTTACGTTTGTATAAATGAGTTATGACGATATTTCATCCAATTTTATTTTTATTTTTGTTTTTGTTTTTATTTTTTATTTTTAGAGAAGATGCGACTACAACTGTGCCGGAAAATGAGAATAGTTGCTTCATTCCAGAACTTACATTGAAACAGTTTTTAGAAAAAGCATCTTTAAGTTTACAATTTTCTAAAATTGCCGAATCAGAATGCTTTTTCTTTAAATGTTTTTTTAAAAATTTTCTTTTATTATTCCAGGACTAGGTACTTACCAATAAAAAACCACACGTACGTACGTCCATATATATTTTGCCTGTACATTTCGCATAGTACGCGACGTGCAGCAACTACGTAAAAAAGTCCTACGATTATTCTAGCATCCTGTCGTCTTAGATTTCGAACGGCATCTGTAGGATCGGATAGAAATGATTGTCTAGTTACGATTTCGATGCCGGATTCCATACATCGATTTTCGAGATCTTCTACAGTCTGAAAATAAAAAAAAATTTTTTCTTTTTAAATTCATTGTTTAAGTGTTTTAGTTTAAGAGAGGGACAGTTTATAGACTAAAGCAGGCTTAAGGACCAGGCGTGTACCAACCAATAAAAATGGCAGTAAAATAAATCTATCTGCTCGGCAAAGTTCCTGTCTCAAACAGTACAGAGATGTAGGACAATATGAAGTACACTGTCACCTAAATTGACAATTTTTCTAAGTATAGGGTCATTCCAACAAGAAGCGCCAAAAGTGTGACCTTACCAACGCCGATTCTTTTGAAAATTAATGTACTCGAAGAATTAGTGAAAAAAAAATATAATTTAAATTTTTTGTTTTTATCTTATTTTTTTTGTTAGTTATAGTATGATAAAGTTTTTGCAAAAATAGTGTCCGAGTCCTCTTTGAAAATTCATATCTCTGGTAATTTTACTTTATTATTTTTTAATAATAAAGTATTGTGATCGACCTGAAATTTCCAAAAAATTTCCTACCCAGAAATTTTGTATTTTCACGTTTTAAGACTAGTAGACCCCAAAAAAGCAAAAAAAAATGTCCGTCTGTCCGCCGTAGACGCCGTCCGCCGTCCGCAAAACCGTTTGATGGCGCACAGCTCCCAAACCCCTTGAGATATTTAATTGAAATTTTTATGGGGGGTAGATTGGGTGAACCCCTACGATTGGTATCTTTTTTGGAGGTGTAAGGGGAGAGGAGGGGGCACGTTTTAGATGAAAAATGTTCGTTTCTATATCTCAGGAACTGCTTATGGTAGGAGGCTGAAACTTGGAACTTAGATATGTATTACTATGATTGTGAACCTATTTGCAAAAAAATCGGTGATAAGGGTTGAGAAGTGTGGGAGTGGGGGGAAAGACAATGTGTCCGAAACGTTTGAAAGCTGGGATTGAAGCATTCTAACATTCATACCTCCTGAACCGTTGATCTCAGAAAGATGAAACTTTGTAGTTATCTTAAGCGATACTAGGAGAGTAGACAAGGGCTAAAATTTTTAAGAGGAGAAGTAGAGAGTAGGGTTGGGGGGTAAAAAACTTTAGATTACAATATCTTTCGAACCAATTGTACCAGGAAGATGAAATTTGGTTTCTGTATATAAGATAACAAGTGGAGTCTACTAAATGTAAAAATTTTGAGAGGAGAGGTGGAGTACGAAAGTGGGGGAATAACCATTTTTCAAAAACTTTAATTTTTAAATCTCAAGAACCGTACCAGATATGATCTTAGAAATTTTACAGGAGTTAGGACCAGTAGACTTCAAGCAGGAAAAAAAATGTTGGTGGTGCTGGCGAAGGGGGTGACGGTGGGAGGGGGTGGAACGAAAAGAACTCTAATTTTTATTTCTCGAAAACCGCAAAGCATAGAAAGCGAAAATTTACGAATATATAGAGTCACTATAGAAGTATCCTAGAAAAATAAAATGTTTGATAGTGGTAGCAAGGTACGGGGGTGAGGGAAGGTTTTTAATATCACATAAACAGCGTATGCTAGAAAGTTGAAACTTAGTATGTATGGTATATGTTGTACTACAGGAGTAATTAAAGCAAAAAAAATAGTTCAACATTTTATTGATGTACAGAGCTGGATCAATGCGGTGTAGGTCACTATGCGACTGATAAAGAACTGCAAAAGAATAAACAGGAGGCTATTTGGAACGTTATTTTTTAGATTATCAGTCGCATAGTGACCTACACCGCATCTCAGTATTAAACACGTTTCGGACTTCTACCCAAAAAATACTAAAGTTGCGCCCAGACTGTTGGCAGATTTTTTATCCTAGAATAATAAAATAGGGTTTATTTTAAAGGGGGAGGATGTGGCAATATAAAAAAAATACGAAAAAAATTATCCTTTAAATGTTTTTTCAAGGATAACGATTTTGTTCTTTATACTTGAATATCTCAAAGCGCGGCTTCTTTTCTTTTTTTTTTGTATTTTATTAGTTATACTGTTTTACAAAACATACCAAAAAATTAACTTGGGATCTCAATGAATTCGAAGTCAAAAAAAGCGAAGAACATCAGTGCTTCTCAATTATGTTATAATTGGAATTTTTCTATAACATAATTGAAAAGCACGGATGTTCTTCGATTTTTTTTACCCCGATTCCATTGAGATCCCAAGTTAATTTTTTTGGTGTGTTTTGTAAAACAGTATAACCAATAAAATACTAGAAAAATAAAAAAAACGCATTTTGAGATTTTGAAGGATAAAGGACAAAATCGTTATCCTTTGAAAAAAAATTTCAAGATAACTTTTATTCGTATGTTTTTACTTTATTATTTTAATAATAAGGTATTGTTATCGATTTTTAAATAAAAAAAAAAAATTTGCTACCCTGAAAATTTTTTTTTCCACGTTTCATGACTAATAGAAACCAAAAAAGCAAAAAAAAAATTCAGTCCGTCTGTGCGCCGTCCGCCGTCGCCGTACGCTAAACGTTTGAAAGCTTATAGCTCTCAAGCCCTTTGAGCTATTAAGTTGAATTTTTTTTTGTTGATAGATTGAGAAGACCCCTTCAAGTGCCCACCTTTTGAGTGGTGGGGGTGTGAGGGGGGAGGTGGGGGAAGCGTTTTGGACGAAAAATTTTGGTTTCAAGATCTCAGTAACCGCTTAGGCTAGGAGGCTGAAACTTGGAATTTATATAGAGCATCGATAGTGGACCCATTTGCAAAAAAAGGGAGGATATGGGTGAAGGGGTGTGGGAGTAGGGGAATAATAATGCGTCCGAAACGCTCGAAAGCCGAGATCGAGACATTCTAAAATCCATATCTCCTACTCGGTTAATGTCACGAAATTAAAACTTGATGAACATCTGTGGGCATACTAGGAGAATAGATCGGAAACAAATTTTTGAGTGGGGGAAGTGGCGTTTGGAGGTGGGGAGTGAAAAACTTTAGATTACGATATCTCACGAACCAATTACACTAGAAAAATAAAATTTGGTTTCTGTATTAAGGTTGACAAATAAAGTTTGCTGAAAGTAAAATTGTTAAGGGGGGCGGTGGAGTATGGAAGTGGAGGGGATTAGAATTTTTCTACAAAATCACGTCTCATATCTCAAGAACAGTGTATGATAGATGCTTAGAATTTTTACCGGAAGTAGGCCAAATAAACCCCTAGCAGGTGGTGGTGAGTGGCTAGGGGGTGCGGGTGGGGGAGGGTGAAAAGGAAAAAGTTTTGATTTTTATATCTCGAGAACCTATAACGATATAAAACTGAAACTTGGTATTTGGATAGAACTATAGTAGTAGCATGTTAAGAAAATATAAAATTTTATAGGGGTAGTATGGTACGGAGGTGGGGGGTGTTTTTCCTAACTATAGAACGGCTTATGCTAGAAAGTTGAAACTCGGTATGTATATGTAAGTCAACTAGAAAAGTCATTTAGATTGAAAAAAAATTCAAATATACATTGGCATACAGAGGGCGAGCGAAAAAAATGATCAGTGAAAATGGAATGCATATATTTTCACGATTTTCATCATATCTACTAGGTCTTTCCAATTGTTGAATCCATTTTTATGCTACGGATTTTTCATATAAATATCTAGAAAGTGTTTTCAAGATTTTTTGAAATTCGACCCTCACGATGGTGTAAAGGAATTGTATACATTTTCACGAACTCAGCCATATCCCTCAGGTCTGATTAGATATCGAATAACTTTTTACTTCCACGGACTTGTTTAATAATCGCCTAAAACTTGTTTTCAAATGATTTCCCTTTTCAACCCCTAAGAGGGTATAAACGGGTTGAACACGTTTTCACGAATTCCGTCATATCTCTTAGGAGTGATAAGACATCGGATTGGTTTTCACTTCCTCGGGCTTTCTTTATATATATCTAAAAACTTATTTCAGGATTTTTGGATATTCAACCCCAAAGTGGGTTCAAGGGGGTTGCATATATTTTCACAAATTCCCACATATTTCTTAGTTCTAATGAGATATTGAATTCATTTTTACTTTTTATGGCTTCCTATATAATCGTCAAAAAGTTAATTTCAGGATTTTTAGATATTCGAGATATTCTTAGGATTGATGAGATATTAGATTGGTTTTCACTTCCACAGACTATTTATATAATCGCCTATTGATTGCTCTTCTTTATGGAGAGAGTAGTTCTCCATAAACGTAAAATGAAAAATGAAGCTAGAGTTCCTCCTATCAAGTTTCGGCCAGCAGATTTTTGCTTGCTGGCATTTCCAGACTTTCACCCTGGGCCTCTCCGTCTGTCTGAGCGCTTCTATATCAATCATTACACATTCAATGGGACATAGAACTCCACCCCCTTCCGGCGAGCTCGTCAGCCTTTTCATTTCCAGGGAAGTCACTTCCAGAGCCTGGGAGGCCCTGGTACGTAAGGCACCAGTAATCCCAATCAGTGCTATTCTTTGAATTTTGCTCATGGCGACTCTGATAGTCTCGACATCCAGTGCCTGCCACCCCACCAGTGACTCGTACGTAAGAACAGGTCTAACTATTGTGATGTACAGCCAGTGGACTATCTTCGGGTTGAGGCCCCAGGTTTTTTCCACCATTTTCTGCCAAGCGTAGTAAGCATTCGATGCCTTCTTGATCCTGTCGTCAATCGTGAGTTTCCAGTTCAACCTTGAATGAAGATATATTCCTAAGTACTTCACACTAAGGGAGAGCGGGATGGTAACGCCATACAAACATGGGAGTCTGAATTATCGGTTTTTTTTCCTCGTGAAGAGGATATGGTCGGTTTTCTCCGGATTGATATTGAGACCGCAGTTACCAACCCACCTGCTTAAGGATTTGAGCCGAACTTTTAGTAGATCGCTCAAGGTGCCCAGGAACTTACCTCTCACCATCAGGACGATATCATCTGCGTAAGCAACCACCTTGACACAGGTCAAAGATAGAGCCTGTAAAATTTCGTCAACCACATAGCTCCGTTAATCATTCTGTACTGGATTTTAGTTTAAATACATTTCTGATTGTAATTGCATATGCGAAGAATGGTAATTCCGATTATCGGTACTTTAACAGTACTGAAACGGAAAACTGAAAATAATACTAATTGTTTAATTGGAATGCAATTTAATTCTATTCGCATAGTGCTCTTTCTATATATTCATTCTGACTCTATGTAAATATTTACTCTCTATTGTTCATATTCTTAATTATGCCCTCAACACTCGATTTCAATATAGTCATGAAAATTTGAATCCTAAACCACTCGGTTGTGAGTGTGAATGCAAATTATTTACTATTTCTTACTTCAACAAAAGCTTAGTTCTGATACAGTACTGCTACTGAGTTACTCGTAGTATTTTAAAATCACTTACCACTAGAATAAATTATCAAATTTACTGGAAAATATATAAAAATTGTTCTAAGTAACCAAAAAACATCACAAATGCGATAATCGAGAACTGGAAAAGTGTAATAAAATCGAACCAATTTTGGATTATAGATCCAAACGTATTCGAACCTCGAATTCTAAGACAGTTCATAAAATCATAATTCAATTGATACCTATGGAATTCAACCATGGGTAGAGGATTAATAAAAAGTCTTGTAGTCCCTAAAAATTCGGCTTAAGGAACAAAATAATCCCGTCTTCTTGGAATCTCTGAATAAATACCGGAATAGAATTCTCCAATCGTAAGCCTTAAATAGCAGAATTCTTTTAGTAATACTGCTGAACTGAAAGTAACGATTCTGCATTGAAACCGAAAATTTCAATGAACGAAAAGAAAACCAGCTCACAAAAGAAAGCTGATTTGGAATTAAAATCTCTACCTGTAAAAGCGTAATTCATTCGGAAGTGATAGTGAACTGAAAATAATAATTCCGTATTGCTCCCTCGGAAAATCTGAACTCGATTGGACAAAAGATGAACATAAATTTCCAATTGAGCTGTTCTTATCAGAATTAATTTCGTGGACTTTATCTTCATGATGATACTACAGCATTCGTGTTGAGGGCATATATTGAATAGGAACAGTATTAAATATATATATATTTGTAAACAAGAATGTAAATCAATGTCAACTAAACTAGCTATTTTTATTCGAATACTTCGTTTCAGTACTTTGACAGTACTGATCAATTAGTGCAAACTGAAATACAACTGAAATCAGTACTGTATTGGAACTTAAAACCGGAAGAAAAATTAATTGCGCAATTACGAATGACTTACTATTTTATGAATTCATAGGTAAACCAGATAAGTATTCTCATTGAATTCAGTATGTTTTCGAAACTGAGCAGAAGTTGTTCTTGTGGACAAAGACAAACTTTTGAGATTGTCGTCTTTTTGTAGCCCAGCCACCCAGATTATTTTGATCCGCAAAAGACGGCATTACCGCCAATGACGCGATTCATCTATAAACCATTTCGACCCTTCAGCTTAAACCCTTCGCACGAAGAAACATAATGAGCTTTTAAAATAAAACGGAAAGTACCCAAATAAATTTTAAAATAACAACAACAACTTTAGTTAATTTCACCCCTAAATTCTAAAATCTAGAAGTACGGCTAATTGTTTAAATTTACGGCAGCCTAGAAACGACTCGTTAGTGTGCCAATTAAGGTAGGTAAATTCTGAAAAAAATAGACAAATATTATTCTCACGTCTCACGTGAATGTTTCGCAAATCTTTCCCAAAATGTACGAAAATTTCCATAATAACTTCTCAGGAGACCAGTTAATCCAGCTTAACTTCGCCATAGTCCTCTTTCAACTTTCAAAAACAGCTCAACGTCTTTATGGATTTTTTTTCCACCATTCAGAAATGTATATTTGATCCAGGTAAAAGTTAAATAGCTCAGAAAATTGCCTAAGAAAAGGATATCTAGCGTGTGTCGTAAGGGTCGAATTAGAAGAAGCAAAAACTCTTCAAGTCTACATCAAACAGTAGCAATTGGGCAAAAAAAGGACATCGAGATTTTAGAGCCTACATTTATATATGCTATAAATGCCATTTATCATTATTTTGGTGGGTTTTTGTACGATGACGTCTTATTTGTTTTAAGTCATGGGAGAAAGCCCTTTTTCACAAAGATTCATTTATTGTTGTAGTTTCTATTTTTTTGGTTAAACCCCCTGTTTTTTTTGGAGAATTTCAAGTGGGTAAGCTTCAACAAAGAGGTCCTTAAATAAATAATTTCATGCCCGAAATCACCTGTGGTTTGTTTATCGTTGTATCTGGATGCATAACATTTTATTCGTTCTGGCGCATCAGAAATAATTTATTATTTTTGTGTTCTTTGACCACTTTACATATGAAATTATTTTCACAGTGTGTCGGATGCATCGTGTCCACTACTTTACAACCCTTTGTTCACGAGAATTTTAATTAAAATGTTTAAAATTAGTTTTTTGCCGGTCGGAGTTAATGGGTGAATGTGATAAACTTTTTTTTTTGATAATATTTTACTTGAGACGAATATTCCGTACTTACAACAGAGTTACAGAGTTTCAAGCTCTTGTAAATCACATTTATTTCTTTCCTAAGCTTGTCTTTATTATATTAAGAATGTGCTCTAAGTCTACTTGAACATTTCTGTCCCTAAACTTTGCTTGATATCTCGGAATAGCTTCACTAGTTTTACGACAGCTGAAGAAGTCAATGAGAGTCTTTTCTCTAGTCAATCAACACAAAAATTTAATTCTACTGATTAATATTTAAAAAATCTGCCAGGAACCAATGTGCATCTTCAAGATCTATCACTCAGAAATAAAACAAACTTACCTTACATATCTATTTCCGATTATTTATCGATAGTCAACACAATATGTCCCAAACAAGATTCGATGAAAATCTATGAGATGTACTTGACTCAATAATTGGAAGTGTTTTTTTTATCTAACAGGCTCTTTCTACAAACGATGAAAATTCCATTTTGGAATTTTCGACACTCAACCCCTAAGGGGATGAAAATTAATTGAAAACGTTTTCACTAATTTGACCATGTCACTTGGGCCCGATATGTTTCCGAATTATTTTGTCTTATAAACTTAAAATTTTTTTTTTTAATATTCAACCCCAAAGGGACGAAAAGGGGTTGAATATTTCATTCAAGAATTGCATCATATCTCTTAGGTCCGATAAGGAATTAAAATTATATTTTGACCTACAGATTCGTTATGCAGGTATTTGCAAAAACGAATTTCTGGATATTTTTATATTCAACCCGGAATGGTGCGAAAAGGGGTTGAATATGTTTTGACGAATTCCTCCATGTCGCTTTGGTTTAATGACATATCAAATTTGTTTTTATTTGTGCTCTTTATATAAACACCTGGGACCTGGTCATCGGATGTGATGCGAATTCGAATCATTCACAACGGGGAAGCACCGACACCAACGAAAGGGGTAAGTCTCTTTTTGATTTTATACTGGGATCTAATTTAAGGATATGTAATGTGGGCTCAGATCCTACATTCATAGTGCGGAACAGACAGGAGGTTTTGGATATTACCCTTGCCACCAATTCCAGAACGCTGAAGGTTGCTAAATGGAAGGTCTCAGATAAACCGTCATTCTCGGATCACTGCTGGATCATATTTCAAATTAATTTTGAGCGGAAGAAGAGGCAGTTCCTACGAAACCCCAGAAGGGCGGAATTAGGATAGGTTCAACAGAATAACAGAGCGGCGATTTCCAACGATCCCGCGGGATCTGGAAAGAAGGGATGCGATTGAAGCAAGTGTGAGGATTTTCAATACCATTCTAGTAACGGCTTTTTAAAAATCGTGTCCGCTACCTATGGCTCCAAAGAAAGTTAACCCACTTTGGTGGAATAGCAAATTAAGGGAACTTAACGAATCTTCTAGGAAGCCTTTTAATAGGGCGAAGCGTGAAGGAAAGACGGAAGACTGGGACAGGTATAAAGCCAGTCTCAGGGTCTTCAAATACAAGATCAGGAAGTTCAAAAGGGAGTCGTGGAAGAACTTCTGCGCTTCAAAGGGTGAATGTAGTTAGGCGTCCAGGCTCCAGAAAGTACTTTCTCAGGACCCGGGTTCACTTGGCTACATAAAGAGGAGTGACGGGTCGTGGGTGGAGACTAGTCAGGAGGGTCTGGAACTCTTGATGTCCACTCACTTCCCTGGTAGTACACTGGTGGACCCCTATTCTGTGAATAGTAGGGGCTTTTCTGGAACCAATTTGAATGTACCAAATGGAAGAACTTCTGGGTGATGACACGATCAAATGGGCCATAAGCTCTTTTGCTCCTTCAAATCACCGAGATCAGACGGCATTAGGCCAATCATGTTGCAGAAAGCCTCCGGGGCAATCCTCAGCTGGTTGAGTACGATTTTCAGGAGCTGCTGGCGAGAGGCATGTGTGGTCTTCATTCTCAAAGCGGGAAGACCCAGTCAGACGACAACGAAGGACTTTCGAGTTATCAGTCTATCGTCATTCGTTCTTAAAGTACGGAGACTATGCGAGAACAGGATGCTGTCTAACGCTCAGCACGCCTACATCAAAGGGAAATCTGTAGACACAGCCCTACATGAAGTAGTGGGGTCTATAGAGTTTAGTTTAGAAAGTTAAGAATTCACGTTGGCGGCATTTCTAGATGTTGAGGGGGCTTTCAACAACGTAACAGTGGCAGCAATTAGGAAGGCTTTAATTGGCATAGGCTTAGAGGAGGGACTGATGAGCTCGTTGACGACCTTGTTGGAAACCAGGATCGTGAATTCGGAGAGGAGCAAGGAAAGGTAATAAGGCAAGCCTCGAGGGATACTCCACAGGGCGGTGTGATATCGCCCCTTCTGTGGCTCCTTGTAGTGAACGAGGTTCTGATGGAAATAGAAAGGAAAGGAATCAAGGTTGTGGCCTACGTGGATGACATAGTCATACTAGTTCAGGGAAAATTTTTGGATACTATTACTGACATGTTGGAGTCGGCTCTCCGCACATTAAGCAGGTGGGCCAAAAGATGTGGCTTGGGGGTTAACGCCTCAAAAACTGAGTTGGTTTCATTTACTAGGAAGCACAAGATCCCGGAATTCAGGCTACCAATGCTTGAAGGGATCGAGCTGCAACTATCGGAAAAAGCGAAATATCTAGGCCTGATCTTGGATAGGAAGCTTAACTGGAAAGACAATGTTGGAGAGCGTATTAAAAAGGCTAACAACGCGCTTTTTGCGTATAGACAGGCCGTTGGAAAGAGCTGGAGTCTCAAGCAATACCCATTCTGATGTACGAGGCACCGGTATGGTGGAATGCCACAGTCAAAAAGTATGGTATATTCAAAGGGAACTGGGTGGAGTGCAGCGGAGTGCTTGTGTAATGATGACAGGGATCCTGCGGACAACGCCAACAGCAGCACTGAAAGTTTGCTTGCACCTTTTACCACTTGATATTTTCATTAAGCAGGTTGCGTTAAACACAGCTGTGGTCTCCTTTGGGAGAGATCCATAGGACACGGCTCCATTCTTAGGGAATTTCTTGAGGGTCAGGCCAACTTTCGCACGGTGAATGATTTTAAATTATCGTTCAGGGTTGTATACCCAAGCAGAGCGGACTAGGAAAGCAACAGGGTAGTAAATGAAGGAGAACTCTCCGTTTATGCTGACGGTTCCAAAATGGAATGCGGCACTGGCGCTGGATTCTTCTCTGAGCAGTTGAGTGCAAGTGAGTCTTTTAAGCTGCCGGATGCCTGTAGAGTATTCCAAGCGGAGATTCCGGCAGTGCTCCAGGCAGGTAACATCATGTTGATGGAGGGGATATTCGGTCGGGATATCTCACTCTATATTGACAGCCAGGCGGCTTTGAATGCATTGGAATCGGGAACTATTAAATCCCAGCTAGTAAAGCGCTGTCGAGAAGTGCTCAAGGTACTTTGTAGCCAGAATAGAGTACGACCATGCTGGGTACCAGGGCATAGTGACGTACCAGGCAACGAACTGGCCGATGAGCTGGCCAGACTAGGATCGGCGTCAGACGGGATGGTAGAGGAGGTGGTTAGTCCACCATTAGACGGAATTAAAGCACGTATCAGGGATTGTGCCGCGAACGCAGCGAACTCTAGATGGGAGGCGATAACGAGCTGTAGGACACTCTGGCCAAGGTTGGACAGACGGAAGACTAGGGAGATATTGACATGGAGTAGGGGAAGCCTGCGGCTACTCGTCGGAATATTGACAGGGCACTGCTTGCTAGGGAAGCATGCTATGCGTATGGGGATCGCTGACTCTACCTTGTGCAGGTATTGCCTTGACCTATATGCCGAGGAGGACATGACCCACATTTTGTGTGAGTGTCAGGTGGTTACAAGGAGGCGACTGAGGTGGTTGGGCAGTCTTTTCTTTAACAATTTGGAGGACCTGAGGTCGATAGGGAATTATAAGCTAGTCAAGTACATTAGGGATCTTGGTTGTTTAGGGGATGTGTAGCGACCGACTGGGCAGTCTTTTCTTTGACAATTTAGAGGACCTGAGGTCGATAGGGCAGGATAAGCTAGGCAAGTTCTTTTGGGATCTGGGTTGTTTAGGGGATGTTTGGTGACCTACGAGGCCTAGTGTGCGCGGTGGCTCAACTTCTCGCCCCTTCTTAAAACTTAAACTAAACTATATAAACACATAGAAATTAATATTAGAATTTTCGACATTTAACATCCTTGTATGAAGAAGGGTTGTTCAGATACTGATAAATTCCGGTGTATTTTTTAGCTACGATAAGACAGTAAATTAGGTTTAATTAAAAAAACGTAAATAAATTTTGTTCTAGGGTTTTTTGATATTGAACGCCTAAGGGAAAATGGGTTGAATACGTTTTCTAGAATAAGCATTAGACCCTTGATGGGTTAGCTGATGAGAGGACTGGCGGATATTTGTTCTTTACACATTTAGATTCTTGTAAGTTTGGATCTTTTCGATGGAATTTTTAAGGT
Organism: Beris morrisii; assembly: GCA_951812415.1. Taxonomy (NCBI): domain Eukaryota; kingdom Metazoa; phylum Arthropoda; class Insecta; order Diptera; family Stratiomyidae; genus Beris; species Beris morrisii. Next base: position 100,755,214 of record OX638313.1, on the reverse strand, counting down.
CTGTCCAAAATAAAAGGGTCACAAGGCAAAGATACGATGGTACGCTTCTAATTAAATCATTCGATTTTTGCTCCCTTTTTTCGCAACATTTTGGAGTCAGTTATTTCAGGTCATTAGGCGACCACATTCCACCCTTTTCTCTTCATCTTATAATTGTGTAAAATTTCATTCTGATTTCCTGTATTTTGATCTTTTCCTAGACCTTTTTCATCTCCAAAAAGATTAAAATTAGCGTTTCCTTAAGAAGGTGTAATTTATCATTTAAGTAATTTTCGAGGCAAAACGATGATATCAACTTGAAGCGATTTAAGACAAAAACTCCTTTCTAAGCTACACGCTTACGTCGTGTTTGTACAATCAGAAAAGTTCTGATTCCAAGTGCTCGAAAACAAACTTCTTGGGCATAAATCCCTTAAACATTTTCCAATAAAGCTTAATTATTACTTGGATTAAGAGGACGGGCCGGATCAATTCGCACCATTTAACAATTCAACTTGAGACAACTTGACTATGCAATGTTACATCAACGCTGATACAAATTTCCTGATGCTAGAATATCCGTTCCATCACTCCCAATGGACTTTTCATTTCCCCAGATCCGTCCAATAATGCTCAACATATCTCACATGTCGGGGCCGTGTTTCCTCATACATAACAAATTTGTACAACTTCAAATCCTGTCAGATTCTGACTTAATCCCTAAAGTGGCCATTCAAGAATATCTCAAAATCTCGAGTCTAATTAGAACCGTCGTCGTTGTCGTCGTCGTCGTAGAGCCAGGCCTTACGAATCCATTTGAATTGTACAGAACGTGAATGTGAATGTCATGGCATACCCTCCCATATTCATAGTCTTTGTTGCATGGAGGGCCTTAAAAAAACTACAGGGCTAGTACTAGAAAAGGTCCTTGTGCAATTTGAAATATTAACATTTAGATATGATGAAACATTCCGGAGAGAGCAGCTGAATCCGGCCCGAAATGCCATAAGTACACTCGCTTGGAGGCCCGATAAAATTTTATTTGGCTTCGGAACCAGAGGAAAATTTTATGGAAATTTTATGTCACCTATATACCGTACGTTCACTACGTCCTTTTCTTGTTCCATTTGGCAGAGTAAATTTCCGCTGAAAGGCATATGTACGCCCTTGCCACAACAACAGCACAGGAAAACTGACTTTTACTGAAAATGTCCATGACGTTATTCTGAAAAATTTACTTTACCACTACAGGGCACTAAGATTTAGCTTACTTATTGGATTCTTGGGACTTATGTTAAGTCTCGAAATAGCTGAAAATTCAATTCCCAGCGAAAATTTATTCGTTTTCCAACTCTTCAACCCTCAACTCTCACTTTAGTTGTGAAAGCACTGCCGAGATTGTGATAAGGACATCACTCAAGGACTCAGGGACTGATCGATTCTTTGAAGTTAAGGTGAAAAACGTCACGTTTTGTCTGAATTAAGTGAGATTCATAGTTTCAATTATTGTGCATTTGTTTGACCACCATGGGTACAATTGTACTCCATCACACTTGCTGCCAGAATTTTGTCACTCCATGAAGGTACTTCATACGGCCACATATCCTTCAATAGCATAAATAAGACTGGAAGATCCTCACTCCTTCAGAACTGGCACCATTGCAGTCAAGACAAATTAAGGCTTCCCGCAGGGAGGAATGCTATCACCTCTACTGTTGTGCCTGGCGGTGTATTACTTACGGCTCATAGTCAGTATCAGTAGCCTAACAGTTCAAGGAGATGCCGTCATCTTAGTTTTTCAGGTTGAGGTCAAATTTGAAGAAGTCTTCTATAGCATCACCTAGCAAGCACTCCATTCATCCTAGAAAAAAAATTCTCCAATTTACAAGAACAAGAGATCTGAGCAAGCTGAAATCGAAGTTGAAGTAAAATACTTAGGACTAATTCTAGACTAGCTCCTGAGGCCTGAAATCGAAAAACACCTTGTGCATGTTTGCAAATATCGTAAGACCGGTGATAGAATTATGGAGCATCGGTATTGCGAGGGAAAATACAACTAGTAAGCACTTGGAACAAACTAGACAAGCTCCAAAAAGTAGCCTTGCGAACCAATCAAACGGCTGCACTAGGAGGCCTATAACCTTACCCTGAAGTTCCCCTCAGAGTAAGGTTATAGGCTATCCCCAATAAAGGACAATTTTGACCGTAAACTTATTGAAAAAATTTAGTTAACTAACGAAAGCCTTTTATTGAACAAATTTTTTTCGGATCAATGAAAAAATCTTTAGGCCAATGAAGAAAATCTTCAATTATTTTTTGTGATATTACCGTACATTTATTCATTTTATGAATTCTATTTTAGGAAAACATGTTGGTAGTCTTCAAAACTTTAAAATATAGGAAATGTGCAACATTCTACTAGGAATTACCTACCAATTTTGAAGTACTAATTATCGAATATTTACTATTTCAATTATTACACTTTTGAATAGGTCGTCCAATACGAAAATTAATCTATGGACAGAATTAAACAAAAATGTTATGAAAGCAGTACATTAGTTTAATACTTCGTCATTTTGAAGAAGTCTCTTCATTATTTAAATGTACAAATTCATCAAAACGTACATTAATTTATGAACAAAGTTCTGTTTGGAGAGAGAAAATTGCAATAATCAATGTTTACTTATGATGATGAACAACAACACTAAAGGCATTAGTACTTTCATTAAATTTATGAATTCGTTTGGAGATACCATGAATGCATATATTGCCAAAAAGAATTTTATACATCATTGTCAGTATTCAAACTAGACAAACAATTTATAAAGAGTTTTATATAATGTTAATGAATCCATACATTCGCTTAAGAACATCTTTTTACTATGTTTATGTACATTTACGTTGAATGGATGTACATTTTGATTTCAATGTAGTGAACGAAAAAACAGAACAAACCAAGAAGCCACCACAATTTGGAGCGGATAGTATCATATAGAATACCGAGACATGTACGACGGGTGAAGATACCGGAAGTGGCATATGGGGATATCATGCCTGAGCACCGGAATCTCTTGGATTATATCCCGCAGGTGCATACACAAAAATTAAGTAATTTAAAGTTAACCTCGAAGAAGGCAACTAGAAAAAAGAAAATAGTCAATCTCTCAGATAGCAAGGTATCAATAAAAGCCCTGACCTGACATACAGTGATACCGAAACTGCCTACCAAAAACGGAGTCGTTCTGAAATAAATGCCCAGTCAAAAGAGCAATGAAGTACCGGCACATATCGTAAAAGAACTATCTGGACTAGAACCATTGTGTGGAATCTCAACCATAGATTTATAAAGATGGGGCCTAATTTGAGACAAGTAGCGGAAGAAGTTACTGCATTGCGTCAGTAGAATAACTGCTACTATTATAGGGCCCTTAAAGGCATTGAAGAAGAGTACAATCTCTGCCAAACTGAGTCAAGTACTTCTGACCCATAGTGAAGGTAGTTAGAGGAATTCCTCAACCTCGAATGAAGTCTAAATCTACTTCTTTTTTCCCAAAGGCCTTCTTGTGAACTCTAATCGACAGTCACTATTGTCTTTGAAATGCAATACCTTTCTTGATCTTCTCCTAATCATCATCCAAAAGTGATTATTGGAAATATAATAAATGTTTGTCATCAACCGATCTAATAACTAGCTTTATTTACATCTAGTCATAACGGCGTATGATGTCGTGTCCCATTAAGATTTTGGTTGGTGTCTTGGCTTAGCTTGATTAATCTTACGACAGCTAATGAAGCCAATGAGAAAGCAGACGCAACCATTTTTTTTTGGATAAAAAAAACGGACAGATAATTGTTTTCTCTAAATGTTACGCACAATTTTTTTTAGTAGATTTCCAATTTGTCAAAACTTTTTTAGACTTTGACGTCTAAATCGTGAAGTGAGAAGCTGGACAGGCTGCGTCAGTGTCTTTTTAAACTATTATAAAATGTGACATTAACATACACGTAGATGTATTGAAACTGGTCCAAACTTTTAAGTGCAAATCAGCAGTTGCCGTAATCGACTTGGGTAAAGACATATTAAGGAGCATAAACTAAAAATTCTTGCGCAAGAATTAAAAATTGGTCTTTATTTTTTAATCAGAATTTTTAAGGTAAAACTAGATAACTTCTAAAATCGAGATCCTTTTTAATGCCATACAAAAGTAATTAAAACATATTGTTGCGAGCTAGGGGTTCACCGGGATTTCAAGTAAAACACAATTCGGTTAAAATAAAAATAAGTGAGTATTTATTCTTCGCACTTCAATTCTATTCGCACAATAATTCGCACTGTATGGCAATACCGCCCGCTTATACCATATATCGCTTGACTCGATCATTTTCGTTCTCTGCCAACACGGTCGCGTATACACGCTGGCTGTCACAGTCGACGTAATAAAAATTACTATGTCCCTTGTTGAAAGCTTTATCTGCTTTTATAGTACTTGGCTGTAGTCGAGACTGTTCTTGAATCTTCGTTCGGTGGTGTGTGTAGACGTTACTGGAAAGCTTGAGAGTATTCCATTTGATCTTCTACGCTTCTAGTAAATTTGAGCATATTCGATTAGAGTGGGGGTATAATCGTATTGTCCGCTCTCCTTATATGCTTCAACTAGTCATTTGATTGGGTTACTTTGCAGCTTGGTATTCGGTTGTTGATGTTTCCCTATTCGTAATCGATCGAGTTGCGCGGTGGCCAGGCTTACACGTAACAATATGTTCACGAATTTTCACCGATGCGTTCACCAGAAACCCTACTGACGCCGGAAAACAACCAACATTTAAATCAAATTTGCTTCTATGGTAGCTTACCATGAAAAAATTCCATTCTTAACTTCCGAATTATTCAATATAAAAATTTTTAATTTTGAACGAATTAATTTTTGAATATTTGAATATAATAAAAATTCATTGAGTCCTTCCCGTAGTCGCCATACAAAAGACTTAAAGAAAATGGTACACTTATCTTCTGGAACTTTAGGTGGGCAGGGATGGCAAGCTGCAGGATTTCTAGAGCCCTGTGGCCCGAGCTGGATAGTCAAAAAACTAGGAATATATTAACTTGGGATAGAAGAAGTCTGCGACTGCTCGTCGGAGCACTGACGGGTCACTTTATGCTGGGGAAAGACGCTATGCGGCTAGGGCTAGCGGAGACGGACATGTGCACGTTCTGCCATGAACTGTACGCTGTAGAGTACATCACTCATATCTTGTGTGAATGCCCAGGAATCGCTAGAAGGCGACTGAGATGGCTGGGTAGTCTTTTCTTCGATAATATCGAGGATTTGAGGTCATTAGGGGTTGACAAACTGGTCAGGTTCTGCAGGGATTTGGAGTGTTTTTGAGGGGATGTAACAGCCCACGAGAATCTGAAGGGATCGCAATGGGCCCGTATGGCACCTAGTGAGCGCGGTGGTTCTAGCACTAAAAACCTATCTTCCGGAACTCACTATAACTCAAGATATCGTTCAGTCAGGCAGTCGAAATTTTCCACGATTCGGTTCGAGTGGAAACTATGTTCAAGTTTTTCAGCAAACAAAAATTAATATTGCGTGGCTACAACTACTTCAAAATTAATCTGTAGAGTAAGGAATTCAAATTCTATGCTATAAAATTGTTTGTCATTTTAAAATATAGTGAAAAATCTGCCAATCGTCTGAGCGAAACTTTATTATTTTCGGGTCAAAGTTCGGGAGTGGGCAAAGTCGGAGCATATCATCAGTTGTTTCGAAATTATGAGCTTTCTTGGAAAGTTAGTTTTGTTCTTAAAAAAAAAATATTTAAAATAGAGATCTTAGCCGATTGAACATTGGAAAAGCCCGTGCATGGTAGACTATTCGAATTTTGGTATATTATGTAAAAACGAATTTGCTGCCTTATCAGAATTAAGAGATATGACGAATTGTTAAAACGTATATAAAGCCATTACTTCCACTTGGGGCTTGAATTTCAAAAAAATTGTGAAACAGATTTTTAGACGATTTTATAAGAAGCAACTTGATATCTCATGAAACACGAGGGATTTTGAAAAATTTGTGAAAACAAAGCAAACCCCTCACACCAATTGATTTTTGAAATTCGAATAATTGTAAAAATTGGTTTTTAAGTCATTTCATCAAATGCCGTAATAACCAATTTTATATCTCATCAGAACTGAGGGATGGCCCCTTGGGAGTTGAATATCGAAAAATTGAGAATTGGGTTTGTAGGCGATTATATAAAAAGTCTGTGGAAGTGAGAAGCGATTTAATATCTCATCAAACCTAAGAAATATGTCGAAGCTTTGAAAAGCATACAACCCCCTTACATCCCTTAGGACTGAATATCCAAAAATAGTGAAATTGACTTCTTGGCGCTTATATAGGAAACCTTAAGAAAGTAAAAATAAATTCGATATATCATCAGATATGCAACCTCCTTACACACACTTGGGGGTTGAATATCCAAAAATCCTGAAAGAGGTTAGTAGATAAATATGAAGACAACACGACAAAGCAAAAACCCATTCAATTTCTTATCACTTCTAAAAGATATGACGGAATTCGTGAAAACTTGTTCAACCCTTTTATACCCTCTTAGGGACTGAAAAGGAAAAAACTTAAAAACGGGTTTTAGGCGATTATTACGCAAGCCCTTGAAAGTGAAAAGATATTCGATATCTTATCAGACCTGAGGGATATGGCAGAATTCGTGAAAAAGTATACAACCCCCTTTGCACCAACTTAGGGGTCGACTTTCAAAAAATCCTGAAAACCCTTTCTAGGTATTTATATGAGGAAGACGTAGAATGAAAATTAATTAAATATTTGGGAAGACCTAATAGATATGACGAAAACCGTAAAAATATATGCATTCCATTTTCGCTAATAATTTTGTTTGCCCCCCCTCCGAAGGCCAATGAATATTTGAAATTTTATTTTATCTAAATTACTTTTCTAGTAGATTTGCATACATATACCGAGCATCAAGTTTGTAGCATAAGCCGTTCTATAGTTAAGAAAAACACCCCCCACCCCCGTACCATACTATCCTTATAAAAAATTATATTTTTCCAACATGCTACTACTATAGCTCTATTTAAACACCAAGTCTCAGGTTCTCAAGATATAAAAATCAGAACCTTTTACTGTTCACCCTCCCCCACCCTCACCATCTACACCATCAAATAGAAAATTTTTTTTTTGCTAGGGGTCTATTAGGCCTACTTCTGAATTTTAAGCATCTACCTTACACTGTTCTTGAGATATGAGATTTTTTAGAAAAATTCATATCCCCTCCACATTCATACTCCACCGTTTTCAGCAAACTTCATTTGTCAACCTTTATTCAGAATTTTACTGGTTCGTGAGATATCGTAATCTAAAGTTTTTCGCCCCCCACCCCCGTACGCCACTTCCCCCACTCAAAAATTTGATTCCAATCTATTCTCCTAGTATACCTACAGATATTCCTTAAGTTTCAATTTTGTGACGTCAACTGTTTAGGAGATATGGATTTTAGAATGTGACGATCTCAGTTTTTTTCGTTTTGGATGTATTACTTTTCACCCATTCCCACACCCCTTCACCCATATTGATAATTTTTATGCAAATGGGTACACTATCAAAGGTCTATATAAATTCCAAGTTTCATCTTCCTAGCATAAGCGGTTGCTGAGATCTAGAAACCAAAATTTTCCGTCTAAAACGCACCCCCCCCCCCCTCATTTTCAGGGTAGCAAATTTTTTTTTAAAAAATTGCCGATTTTGTGGAGGTTTCTATGCAAATACTTCTTTACACTTATTTAGTTATATGAAGAAAATACGCAAAGCTGGGAATTAAAAACTTTGAGCACTACATTGTTACACAATTTGAAAGGGAATAGATAAAATTAAGCCATACAGTTACCATACAAATTTACATTAAATATCTGTTCTTGATAGTGAAAACTTGGAACTGAAGTAATATGAAGGTAAATTTATATCCAATTAATTGTTTCACAATCCGAAACAATAAAGTCATAGGTCAATATTTCAACAAGAGTATTATTATACTTGCATTCAGTCATCGTAATTCAACCCACTGTTGCTTAAAAGTCCAACATTGAGAGTTATTACCATCTAACAACACCTGAATGCCATTCATAACTGAATTTACTCGAATACCTGAACTTTATAAAAAATAATAATAATGTACAAATCTGCGAGATTTCACTGAAGCAAAAAAATAAAAATTGCGTTTGGTGAAAACTTGAACCGCAATCTTAATCCCCCTAGTCCCACAAAGATGGCGCTGAAGTGTACATTGCAAGGATACATTACATGCTTTTCGCTAGTACTATCCTTTGTCTGTTCATGAAATTTAATAAAACCCACCTTGTAATCTGATTAGCCACTCGACTGTTCACTCTTACCAACCCCCGAACCCCTTACCCCGAGGGCATTTTCCCGTACTCGAATTCATCCAGAGGCTAGATACCGTCAGCACAAAGTTTTTCATCGACTTAAAATAAATCAGAACAGAACGGACGAGAAAACTAGTGTGTATAGTGGTGAGTGCACCAAAAAGATTATCTCGCCGGAAAAGATTAGCCACCGAGCATGTATTATCCCGGTGGCGTTGTAAAACAATAATCTCGGATGAATGCTGCTGTTTTGGCCTGGAACGCCAGCATAGCTGGTTGCGGGCTAAGTTGTGTCAAAGGTTACAAAGTGCTTTCGATATTAACGCGTTGTAGCGACGGGCAATGTGGTGTAGCTTGAGGTCCTAGTACGTGTAGCTGGCGAGGATTTATCGTATGCTGGGGAATAAACAGCTGCCTGAGATGAATTTTACTTTATGCTGCAACCCCGCCTCTGCTCGACCACCCGATTTTGAAAGGATCTGCAAGGAAGTCAGAAAAAACTTTTTCTAGAACTTTCGTTAGAGGTAATTTCATGTTTGTTCGCCTTCCATTAATCCACTTCATCGCGAAGGAAAAGCCTTACTTCAAACTTTCTTCGAGCGTTGAAATGGAAACGTTGTGTATCCTTGTGCGTTGTATGGAATCCGAAAATACATCCTTTCTATGCATGTGGGACTCCCGGTGTTGATGATTTTAGTTTTAGAAGTTTTCAGCTGATTGCTGTTAATATAAAATTGATTCTGAAATTTCGTAAGACTCGAACTTGATGTTACCAGCGGTTTTGAAACACTCAAGGACTTCCTCAAAATTAATTATTCAAACCAGCTTAACATTTCAAAATTGGTGTGAAAAATGCCAGGTTTTGTAACCCGTACGAAAACTCATACAAAATTCGTTCATTGAATTAAAGAAGCCTGATTAGGCAGGATGAATAGAATTATCAACAATTTCAAAGTATTTATGAATAGTTCATTAATTACAAGAATATGATTTTAAATTAATTTTGAATTAAACGTTTTTCGAGATCTTTGAGTTCAATTGCAATTTCCTCATTTTGTCTCGATTATAAATATGCTAACCCCCAGAAAAGCAAAAAGGCCGGCTGCCCGCCGTATTGACCGTGTACTACAACATCTACTGAACAAATTATGCCAGAAATAAAAAAAAAGTTGGTGCATATTAGTTTATAATCGGAGTATATGAAATTGTTGTGGAAGGAGGTTGTTTGGGGGATGTTTGGTGACCTACGGGGTTCTGAAGGGATTGCTATGGGTCCTTTTGGTGCCTAATGTGCGCGGTGGCTCAGCTCATCGCCCCTTCTTAAAACTGAGGAAGAAGCTGGTGCACTGAAGTTCGGAAGGGGGACAAGACTAGATTAGGTCCAGTAGGCCTCTAGTAGAGAAAAACAAATTAGTGGTGGAGTTATAGGGAATGAGAGAAGAAGAGGATGGAAAGCAAAATATTGTGATTTGTGAGTTAAGAGGGAGAGCGCTTCTTTTCTATCTCTGTAACGGCTTAACCTAGACAGTTGAAACTGGGTATTTTTATAATACATATATTACAGAAGTAATTGAAGTAAAAAAAAATCAGATTTGCATTAGCGTATGAAGAAAGTGGGACATTTTCACGTATTTCGCCATATCTTTTAGGTCGGTGGAGGAATCAAAATAATTTTACTTCTGCACGCTCTTTATATAAGCGCATCTAAGCTGATTGCCAGATTTTTTTGATATTCAACCCCAAATGTGTAAAGAGGTGTAAAGTAGCTGTGTACGATTTCACGAATTTCGACATATTTTGTAGGTGTAATGCGATATAGATAGATTTACTTTTACATGTCAAAAAACTTATGATGACCAAATTGGAATTTTAACATATAACTTATGTCATAATTAAAGGCTTATTAAAGGCTAATTTAGTGCTCCAAAAAAAAAAATTTGTCGCTGCATCCCTAGTGGTAAAACCGTGTGGTCGTTCTGACTTCCGTGGAAGCTAGAATGACCATAGCCGAAACGATGTTAAACGTAAGTGCAACAAAGTTCTAGTTACACATTAATTAATGGCTATTTAAAGGCTTCCGTATAAGCTAGATTCCAATAAGTTCGGTCTACCCTGTCCCGAAATATGCACCCCTGTGAATAAAAACTCAACCCTCGTATAAGTATGTTCGAATATCTCGGCGAATAGAATTAGCAACAATTATTCTGGAATTGTTTTCCAAATTAATAATAACTGAATGTTGTTGTTCTCACAGCCGCTGATTTTACCGCTCCACCCCCTCAGTCAAAACCCACCCCCTGTATACCTAAATTGGTGAATCTAGGCATACAGAGAAGCTGCGAGTCTGTAATAGGTCTTAAAATTTCTCCCGAATTAACGGCTCGCGATTCCCGATGCACTCAAATATACGGCTCTACCACCTCATCCAAAACAATGGTTATACAGGGGTGGGTTTTGGATGAGGGGGTGGAGCCGTAAATTCGGGCGTATCGGGAATCGCGAGCCGTTAATTCGGGAGAAATTTTCAGACCCATTACAGACTCGCAGCTTCTCTGTATGCCTAGATTCACCAATTTAGGTCAGTCAGAACGACCACACGGTTTTACCGTTAGGGGTACAGCGGCTAATTTTTTTTTGGAGCACTAAATTAGCCTTTAATAAGCCTTTAATTATGACATAAGTTATATGTTAAAATTCCACTTTGGTCATCCTAAGTTTTTTGACATTACTCTTACGGGCTTTGAATATAACCGCCTAAAGATTAATTTAATAAATAGTTGGTATTGAGCACCCGAGCGGGAGTAACGTGATTATGTTTTCACGAATTCCGACAAATATTTTGGGTCTAATGAGATATCAAATTCGATTTTACTTGTATGTGCTTTGTATATAGTCGCCACAAAATTGATTTCAGGATTTCACGATGTTCAACCCCAAAGGCGGTGTTAAGCAATTGTGTATCTACACGTATTTACGAATTTCGACTTATCTCTTAGGACTGATGAGATATGGAACTCTTTACTTTAACGGGCTTTCTATATAATCGCCTAAAAATCGGTTTCAGAATGTTTATGATATTTATGGTTATGTCAATATTTTATCACCCAAATTGTTAAATGAAAAAATAATAAATAAATAATTAAATCTGTCAGCAGTCTAAGCGTAACTTCATTAATGCTGAGATGAGGTACAGGTTTCTATACGACGAGCGACCTGTAGGCTATCACTTCCATAGTGACCTGCGCCGCATATCAGCATTAAATGCGTTCCGGTTTTCTACCTAAAAAATAATAATGTTATGCTCCGATTTCTTTCTTAGTTTTAATTTCATTTTGGTGAAAGATTGTTTTAGTTGAAAATGTTTATACAGTTTCAAGTTTTCTTAGTTGAACATTTTTTTAAGTTTGTACTTTTTATTTCATTTAGCTGCATTTAGTTTCATTTAGCTGCATTTAGTAGTTGTAATTTTGATTTTTCTAATTTTAGTTTTAGTTTTAGTTTTAATTTTAGTTTTAGTTTTAGTTTTAGTTTTAGTCTTAGTTTTAGTTTTAGTTTTAGTTTTAGTTTTAGTTTTAGTTTTAGTTTTAGTTTTAGTTTTAGTTTTAGTTTTAGTTTTAGTTTTAGTTTTAATTTTAACAAGGGGTGAAGCGCTAAGCCACAGCGCACATTAGGCACTAAAAGGAGGCCCATCCCTTCAGAGCCTCGTAGGTCACAATCATCCCCAAAACAACCCAGACCCCTGAAGAATTTGACGAGCTTGTCATGCCCTATCGACTTCAGATCCTCCAAATTTTAAAGTTTACTTTGCTGAAATTTGTTTAGCTATATCTTTCAGTCATTTCAAGCTGCAAGTTGTTTTTTGTCCTTTTTTTCAGCTGTAAGTTATATTATTTTTTTTATTTCAACATTCTTTACTTTTTAATTTCGGATAAAATTTAATTGTTTAAAATATTTTTTTTAGTTGTAAGTTTATTTATTTATTTGTTAGTTTTTTAGTTGTTAATTGTTTTAGATGTAAGTCTTATTTAGTCGTACGTTTTAATGCAAGTCCTTTTAGTTTTATTTAAATTTTTTGTTATAAACTTATTAACAACTTTTTATTTATCTGTAAGATTTATTTATTTCTAAGTTTTCTGTTGCTGTAAGTTGTATTAAGTTGCAGTTTTGTTGATTTGATAGTTTTGGGTTTTAGCTATAAATTTAACTTGGCTGAAATTTGCTTAAATTGCCTTTGTTTAGTTGTTAGATTTGTAAGTTTCAAATTCATAACTTTTATGTTACAGGTTTTTTAGTCAAAATTGTATTTAGTTGTATTATTTTTAGTTGTCGCATTTAAGCTGTAAGTTTTTAGTTGTAAGCTTTATTCGGTTGTAAGTGTTATTTAGTTTTTAAAACCTTTTCCGTATCATAGAAATCAGTGAAGTATTAAAAGAACTTCCCGACTGGACTCGATCGCTACCCTAGCTACTGTAGTGGCGTTTAACGATATTAACATTTTTCTCGTTAACTAAGTAATTTTTCGCCACTGTCAATACAGCTACGATTTTAGACAACTTTGTGGATTTTTTAGAAGACAATCAAAGTTGTCAACGAATTTATTTTTTTTAAAAATTTAATTCGATTTTTTAGTTAAATTTGATCATTGAAGTAATTCACGTCTAATATATAATTAAATAATTATTAAATATTATTTAATTATATTATAATTAAATAATTATTAAATATTAGTAAAATTAAATTTTATCCAAAATATTTAACTTACTCAAATCAATATAACAAAATATATCAATTTACTTTTAGTTCAATTTAACTTTATTAAAAAAGTTAATTTGCATTTTTTATAGTTCCTGTTTAATGTGGATAATTTTATTATTAAACTTTATGACAAAGCAAATTTATAATTTGAATTAAAATGATTTTTATTCATGCAATTGATCTATAAATGGTTCGAAGATTTTAATCAGCCAAGAAGCATTTAAGAAGAGGATTTTATACTACATAGTGAAATATCCCTACACTACTACCATTGAGAGTATGGCAATTGAAAAACTTTACTTGTACGGCCAGTTTGAAAACGCAATAAGCTTTATTTGGCTGTAAAAGATTTCTTTTTTTTTTTTTTCATTGCAGAGTCGGTTTAGTTTCCAATTTTATTGATTTTCTTTAATTACGCCTATTTTGACAGTATTTATCTATTTTCATAAGCCACCCTTGGTACACAACCTTTTTCTATTCAACTTCTGTAGCTGAATCCAGAGGTGCCCAAGCACAACAAGAAGTTTAAAAATAGGTCCAACGATTAATAAAACATACAGAAAGGGCCACCGCGTCATAGAACGGGTATTGCTTAAACAAGTTCAAATATAATTGAATGGGTTAAAATTCAAATACTTTTTGGCTAGATATATAATCTGTATGAAACCTATTGGACCGGTTCAATCGCAACCTAAAACTAATAAAATATCTGAACTTATCGAAATCAATCACGAGACATTCAACATTCTGAAATTTTCGGAAGCGAATTTCTCTGTCATGCTGTCAAATATTTGGCTAAAAATTTTTGACTAAAAATTCAGTCAAATTTTTCGCGGTAAAAAGAAACCTTCTGTAGAGCAAACAAATTAGTATGGCAAACAAAAACCGATTCAACTATCAAAATGCATTTGCCACCGCGAAAAGCGAAATGTTTGACAATCTAGCATACAGCTTAATACATACGAGTAATTCACTCAGAAATTAAACACGTAGCACAATTTTTTCTGATTTTTCCAGGCTTATGTTTCGCGTACAAATTTGACCAGGTAGAACTTTATTTCCGTTTCTTTTTATTTTTTACAACAACTGTAGCACCCTGTTTTTAAAATGGAAAACTGCAACCAGGTAATTTTCAGTAATTTTCTCGAAACTTTTTGCTCCCTTTTTTATAATTTTTATTTAAACTTATCAAATTTATTATAGTAGTTGCGATTTTTTTTTATTTTTTTCCTACATATATATTATTTTCTTACCTTTAATTAAATTATTTTCAATTTATCAATGTAATATAAAGCCCCACATTGGGCGCGAATTTTACATTTTTAAATGTTCAGCATTTAATAGGGTTTTTTTTTACTGGAATGCTACGATTAGGTCTCAAAAATAATAAACCAGCGCTGGTAATTTGTTAACAAAACTTTGGTTGGCATACATTGGGCGCATACACGTACCCCATATTGGGCGCCATTTTGCGTTTCAAGTATCAAGAGCTGTAGACTAGCGTTTAACACTCCTTTTGGTGTATTTACATTTTATTTGTATGCTATGATTGGAGCTTAATAATAATAAAGTTACGCTCTTCGTTGAATCACGAACGGATCCAAGATTATTTTTTTTACTATCGAAGAAAAGTTATAAAACAAGTCTGTCGGGAATAAAATATGCCGGACAACTTTCGGAATACAAATTCTAGGGGCTCCTGTAATGTAAATTCTTGTTGTTAATTAATACCCAACTTTATGTAATGAAGTCAATGAGAAAATCAAACATAAAACCGAGATCAAACTTGTCGTTAAACTTTATTTATTGTCTTTCGATCCTTTCTAACCATAACCCATCCGAATTTCTTAGAGTCGTAGCAACTAGTAAGTACATTTTTCTTGAAATTAACCTTCCATCCCAAAAAGTCCCATAAACTTGGAAGGGCTCTTAAATTACTTTATCTCAGATATAGTATTAACGAAGATTTATGCACTGGGATAGATTACACAAGACTTCCGTTCGGTATAAATGTTATCCGCCAGATAAATGAAATTGAAAACTCTTCTCGTAACCGCGAAGCCAACAAACTACCTTTTCCCCAATCACTGCCAAGTAAAACCTTCACCGCACCCCCCCCCCCCCCCTCCGAACAAGGTCTTTTACTTTATCGGGTTAGTTAAAGAAAATGAAATAATTGCCAGTTTGGCCTAAGTGGCATTAGTATGGTCGCCATAAATCTTTCCGCTGACGTATCTGGAATTATCTGTGTACTTATTAAAATGTAAACCGCATCCGGCTCCGATATAATCACGACATTAATAGAAAAGGATGGCTATCGGAAGACGTTATCTTCTAATCAAGTTTAAGTTCGGTATTTTCAGAAAATTTCAAATTTTGTATTGCCTAAATTTTTCTCGGGGCTAGTCCTGAAGGAGACAATAATTTACAGCAATAAGAAATAAATTTATTTTATAAATAAGGAAGACGTTTTTTGTTTGTCGCGATATTTATCACGAAACACCGTGAATAGCGCTCAACCGATTTTAAATAAAGTTTTTATACATTTCTGGTCAAACTTCGCTTAGTCGAAGGCCAACAACTAGAACTTCCAAAAGCCTTTACTCTCCCGTCTGGGTTGAATATCAAAAAATCCTGAAATCAGTTTTTAGACGATTACATTTAAAACCTTTAGAAGTAAGAACCAATTTACTGCCTCATCAGACCTTAGAGATATGAATTTTTTAACCTCCACCGTCATTTGAATTTTTTAATCTCCACCATCATTTTAATTTTTGAACCTCCACCGAGGTTAAAAAATTCAAATGGCTATTTGAATTTTTTAACCTCCACCGTCATTTGAATTTTTTAACCTCCACCATCTCTTGAATTTCTTAACCTCCACCGTCACTTGAATTTCTTAACCTCCAAAGCCATTTGAATTTTTTAACCTAAGGTTGTGTTGGAATGGGGCACTGTGGTGCGGCATTGGGGTGGGTATACTGGATTGGATCGGTTTGGATTGATTGGTGACTGGTGGTGTAGAAGGTTGCGAAATCCAAGAGACAGTGGAAGTTACGAAATTCAGGAGACGTTGGAGGAGTTAACAAATTCAAGAGACAACGGATAGGTTAAGAAATTCAAGGGACGGTGGACGTTACGAAATTGAAGAGACGGTGGAGGTTACGAAATTCAAGAGACGAAGAGTCCAATTTCATATCCTCGGGTTGTGTTGGAGCGTGGTATTAGGGTGGGTATATTCGATCTTGAGTGGATGGGTTTGGGTTGATGGGTGTGTTTGGTAGTGTAGAAGGTTACCATTTATGTAATGTTGGAGCCTGTTTTATTTTGTTGGTGGGGGATGGGTGTTTGCTGTTGGGATTGTCCAAGTAATCTGTGCGTTCTGTGTGTTTTTAATCGTATAGCTAATTCTATGGTATGAATTGAGTTTGAATCTGATATTGATGCAGTTTCTGGTTTCAGTTCCATTTGATGGAGAGATCACCGGGTTGAGAGGAGAGTTCACTCCAGCAGGGAAAGCCATGAGAAAGGAGGGGAAGTTGGAGCTATTCGAGCATTTTGGTTTTGAGGATGAATGGATCAGGGGTCGGATTGACTGGGAGGCTATCACAACTTTCTGTGGGATGTGTTTAATGTGGGGAATCGGGGAGAGTTTGAAAGTCAGAGTTACTCCGAGGTATGTGACTTGCGTGTTGTATGTGATAGGAGTGAAATTGAGTTTCAGTATGAAGTCGCGGATATCTTTTCGCATTTTCATGATCTATTTTCTTCTGCCACAAAGGATTAAGGATTCTGACTTAGCTGGGTTGAATAGGCGTTTCCATTTGAGGAGAGATTCATTTAGTATCTGAAGGTAAGTGTTTAGCCGATGCTGAGAGTCTGAAATTTGTCTGGATAAAGTGTGAAGTATTAGGTCATCTGCATATCGGAGGGTTCACTGCATTTCGGTGTACTGTGAGAGGAGGGATGTCAGCAGTGTAAATCGAGAACAGAAGGGCGGATAGAACGGATCCTTGAGGGACTCCTTCTAAGGAGATCCTCTATAGGAGAGCATATGCCCAAAAGTTGAAACTTAGAGACTATACGTAAATCTATTGCAAAAGTAATTTAGTAGAAAAAAAATATTAAATATACATCGGTGTTTGGAAGGGGGACTAAAAAAGTGATCAGTGAAACCGAAATGCATATATTTTCACGAATTTCGTTATATCTCGTAGGTTTTTTAATATTATGAATTGATTTTCTTTCCACGCATTCCTCACATCAATACCTAAAAAACGTTTTCAGTGTTTTTTGAAATTCTACTCCTAAGTGGGTGTAAAGGGGTTGTATACATTTTAACGAATTCGGCCGCATCATTCAGGTCTGATTAGATATTGAATAACTTTTCACTTCCACGGACTTGTTTTATAATCGACTAAACCAGTTTTCAAGTTTTTTTCCTTTTCAACCCCTAAGAGGGTATAAACGGGTTGAACTCGTTTTCACGAATTCCGTCATATCTTTTAGGAGTGATAAGACATCGGAATGGTTTTCACTTCCTCGGGTTTTCTATATATATGTCTAAAAACTCCTTTCAGGATTTTTGGATATTCAACCCCAAAGTGGGTGGGTGCAAGGGGGTTGCATATTCTTTTAAAAATTCCTACATATTTCTTAGTTCTAATGAGATATCGAATTTATTTTTAATTCCTAAGGTTTCCTACATAATTATCAGAAAGTTGATTTCAGGATTCATATATATTCAACTCTAAAGGTACGTAAGCCTTTCCACATATTTCTTAGGTTTGATGAGATATCAAATTGGTTTTCACTTCCACAGACGTTTTATATAATTGCCAGCAAACGTATTTCCGATTTCATGTAATGGCCCAAAAGCAAATCACGAAAAACCTCCAAATCTCGTAACAACTGATATTATACTACGAATTTGACCGCGTCCCGATGTATACCCAATTATGTAATTCATATGTTATTTGTGGCAGCGGCGTAAGTATTCTAGCGCTACCACATTCTAACCGCTTCCTGAACTTTTTTTTAGTTTTTCAGTCACATAGTAACCTACACCGCATCTCAGAATTAAACGCGTTCCGGACTTCTACCCTAAAGATAATAAAGTTGCACCCAGACTGTTGGCAGATTCTTTTTTTCTGCTCCACTTTCGAACGCCAATTGGTATTCCAATTTTTTTTACAGAAATTACTTTTCTAGTGCTTAGATTCCGAGTTTTTCAAAACAATTTCGACAGAGATACAATTTTTCAGGCTAATTAATTTCTTCATTCTATTTCTTCCTGGTACAAGTTTTGCTTTGTGAATACCTTCGCATTTAAAACGATGCCAATACAAAAAAATGTTTGGAGATGAAGTGACGACGAATGAGTTCTACAAACGTTGGCATAGACAATTTCAGAAGCAAATAGTTCAAAATTTTCAATGGCACTTGTTCGAAAACAAGCAGGAAGTTGCTTTGATTTTCCTTTTATATGATTGCTGAAAATAACAGACTGGTATTGGCAATTCCCACTCATCGAGACATATACCGATCCGAAGTCACGTTAATTCTTAGTCCTAAGATATTTTCGGTACCTCCGGATGTTACGTTGTGCGTACGTAACGTATGCCTCGAAGTGAGAAATCACCAAAATTCATAAAGTGAAGCTCCTGCCTCCAATTGCGTATAGCAGCAGATGCACCATTTGTCAAACAAATCGGCACCCGCATAATAATTAGAGTTTGTTTGTTTAGCACAAATATCCCGAACCAACAATCGATTTCATCAACGCCTAAATTGCCCTGGTGAACATATGAGGGCTGTTCAGGGCATGGACATGCACTCATTCGACATCGACAAAGACTTTAAAAGATAGTCCCGACTATCCTTAAATTCCGGTCACGGTCAACACCAGCTACCCTCCAATATCATCGACTAGTATATCCCTGATAGTTCTGTTTGCCTCCTGTTTTATTGTTTATTTCACTTCTGCTCCAAGTGCCAAGGACTTTGTTTGTTCACTATGCGGGATGATTCTACCACCGCACCGAAATCAGAAAAAAAAAATCACTCCAAGACTAACTTTTCCCATTCCGACGCTACTGTTTCTTCTACCGCTTTTAGTTCGTAAGATAAAGTGTACACGTTCGGGCAAAAAGAAAGTTTTTCTTCTGCAGAGATTATTGAAATAACAGTGACCACAAGTTAGACTGACAGCCGCAATCTGTTAACGGAGTTAAGCTGATGAGCGGAATCATTTTTACGGAAATAAATGGCCCAAAATGGCGCAATATTAGGTCCGAAAATTAATTTCTTAACACAAACAGCGAACTTTATTTTTATATTCGCAATTATTCACTTTTCGCTCGTTTCCTTAAAATTTCAGGCTTGTGACTAAAAGGACTTATAGCTTTAAATTGAAGCCTTCTTATCATTTAGTTGAAAGTATGATTAATTGAGAAGGACTTAAATTGCAATTGATAACAAAATAAAGTTTTGTTATTAAACTTTAATTTCATATTGTTACATGCAACCCTGGCAGCTCGCCCAACTCGATCAGTTTCCAGTGAGAAAACCACGCCTCCCAATAATATATAATAATATATGTATACTTCTCGAATACTCTTTCTCTCGCTTATCTCGCATGTTCTCCAACCCTCGTGAACATTCCACACACACCAGAAAATATTCGGAAAAGCTTTCGACTCAACACATGTGGTATAAAAGCACGGCAGAGTTTACAGCGAAGGACAGTTTTACTACGGTCAAGCAATACGTCGATCAGTTTCTGCGCAAAGTATTTGTAAAGCGATTTAGATTAGAAGACGCAGGGGTCAAGATGTATATAAATACTTTAATATCAGAATAATAAAGTAAAATCGGGCAGCGTGGCCGGTGGTGCGATTATTTAATGCTGTTACATGACAACTGAGGATCACTGTATCGAGTCGTACTATTTGCAACCAACACCATTGTAACCCCCACCAGAAGACATCTACGGCCGACTATAAAAGGAGCGGTGAAATTCTCAGTCAGCGCAGATCTTCCCGACCATTCGACTTAAGCAAGACTTTGGCAGAGAATCTAAATAAACGTACAAATAAAAAGATAAAAACTTAACAATGCGAATAATAAATTATTGTTTCTACAGATTTTAAACAAATTGAGTTTTACTTGAAATCCCGGCGAACCCCTAGCTCGCAATAATATACACATTGCTTTACATAAGTAGCCGCAGTAGTACGTATCTACGCACTATCGACCGAAATTCTTTTCATCGCCTAATCGGCAATACTATCAAAGCCCTTATCATTTCTTATTGTCCTAAACGCTCCCTTTAGGCGAAAAATGTTCGTTTCCAGATCTCAGGAACCGCTTATACTAGGAACTTGAAACTTGGAATTTATGTAGAACTATGATAGTGGAGCCATTGAAAAACTATCGATAGAGGTTGAGTGGTGTGTGGGAGTAGGGGAAAAAACAATGTGTTCGAAATGCCCGAAACCTGAAGTTGAATCATTTTAAAATTCATATATCCTGAACGGTTGACGTCAGAAGTTTTGAAATGATGTGGTTGTTTTAAGGGATGCTAGGAGCTTAGATATGGATTAAAATTACGAAGATGTGAGGTAGGGTGTAGGGGTGGGAGTTAAAAAACTATGGATTACAATATCTTTTGAAGCAATTGTACCAAGAAATTTGGTTTGTGTGTATAGGATTATAAGTGGAGTCTATTGATTGAAAAACTTTCAAGGGGGGAGGTGGAGCACGGAAAGGAGATAGAAATTTTTCAAAAAATCCACTTTTATTTATTTATATATTTATTTAAGGACTCAATGAACAGAAATTTTAAAAATTCCAATTATATATGTAGCTAAGTGATAAAAAAATAAAATAAAAACAAAATAAATGAGATTCATATTAAAATAGAAAAATATAAATGAAGAAAAATGAAAATTAAATAGAATTAAATATAGTTATTTAATATTCAACGTGAATCTTAAATACAACTTGAAAGATTGTAGACTGAAGTTTTTAAAACTAGGGCAAGATTGATTCAACATACAAGGCAGCCTAAGTAAAGGAGAGTGCAAATATACGTTTAGCCGCGCATATGGTACAACGGATAGAGTTTGTGCATACATTAGAACGCAATTGAAGTTCACTTTGAAGATTAGTGTTAAAAACGAAATTTACTTTAAATAAAAATTCCATGTCCATATATAGTCTTCTGTCCTTTAAACGTGATAGGCCAAGAACTTTAATCGACTCTCGTAGCAAATGTCAGATAAATTGAGCCTTCGGAAAACAGATTTTGTAAAACGTCGTTGTACTGATTCCAATGCTGTCACAAGATATTGGTAGTGAGGGTTCCACACAACAGAACAATACTCCAGACGAGACCGAACCAGACTATTAAACAAATTCGTATAAACATGTATATTATGGAATGGACGAGCAGTTCTTAATATAAAACCACATAATCTAAATGCGTGTTTGCAGACTTCGACTATGTGCTGATCAAACTTTAATCTGTTGTCAAACATTACCCCTAAATCCTTTATGCGTGAGACTTCAACGAGGAGAGCATTATCAACGTGGTAGTCAAAGTTAAGGCAACAAACCCTTATTTGTGTATATAATTTTAAAACATTTCTGAGTGTTCAAACGGAGGTTATTCAGCATGCACCAATAGTTTAATTTATTAATGTCATCTTGTAGGATTTTACAGTCAGAAATAGATTTCACGATTCTGAATAATTTGAGATCATCGGCATACATTAAATGATCAGACTGAAAACCCGTAAGAAGGTCATTCACAAACAAAACGAAAAGTATGGGACCAAAGGTGGAGCCTTGTGGAACACCAGACGATGCAAAGTATGGATTGGATTGAGCTCCATTAAATATGACGTATTGTTTACGATCCCTTAAGTATGAAGAGAACCATTGCAACAAAGCAGCGTCTATTCCAAACGATTGTAGTTTCTTAAGCAGAATAGAGTGATCAACACTGTCAAAGGCTTTAGAAAAGTCAGTACAAATCGTGTGGACAGAGAATCGATTTTCGAGCGCACATGAGACTGAAGTTGAGAAGGAAACAAGATTTGCCTCCGTAGAGCGTCCTTTAAAAAATCCATGCTGCTTGATTGATATTAGGTAGCTGACTCGTGGAAAATAAATTCATGTAGTAACTTTACAAATCTTTTTGAAAAGCAAGAAAGTAGACAGATTGGACGGTAATTTTCAACCTTTTGCTTTTCACCCTTCTTAAAGATAGGAATAACGTAAGAGTGCTTCCATTGAGTGGGGGAAAATTCTTTCTGTGAGGGACATAGTGAAAAGTTTCGCCAAAGGTTCAGCTAGGATGTGTTCAAGATTTATTACGAAAATGTTTAGAATTTCGTCCGGTCCAGCACTGCCATTACCATCTAAAGAGTTAATGACAGCAAGAACGTCGTGATTATCGAACTCTGGCAAGAGATTGACCTGATTATCAATGAAACAAGGCGTAGATGAAGGTGAACTGGAGGAGTAGACAGACTGGAAATATTGCGAGAAAAGTTCAGCAATATCACAAGGAGTAGAAGCAGTAACATCCAAGTGTGTAATACTGGAGGGTTTAGAAGAAGTAGTTCGAGATGAATTAACATAATTCCAAAGCGGCTTAACATTCCCAGTAGAAAGAGAGGAATTTAGGTTGTCCACATATGAACGAAAACCTTTCTTTATTTCCCTCTTTAGATGCTTTCTTAGATCAGCCAAACGAGATGCGTTTACAGGATTGCGGTGCTTAAGAAAAGTTCTCCGTGCCTTGTTTTTTTTTTGTATACTAACTTAATAATGATGTTGTTTACCATTGAGGGAAGGAACTGCGTTTCGTGGAGTAGAACAGAACACGCTCAGAAATGATTGAGTTTAAAGAACTGTAAAAGCGGTCAACAGAAGAGACAACGGACTCAGATTCCAGAGTTACTAGCAAATTAAGCTCCTGTTATTACATCATAGTTGCACTTAAAGAAATTGCGCTTTGAGCGACTTGTTAACGATGACCGGTTAGATGCATTTATTATACTCTAGATGAAATCATATAGAGTATTATAAGTTTAATCCAGCCGAAAAGTTTGTAACGCATAGAACCAAGCCTCGGACGAAAAAAAGTTATATATTATTTTTTGTTTATTTGTGCCCAAAAACCTCAAATCCGCCTGACGTCCGTCCGTCCGTCCGTCCGTCTGTCCGTCCGTCCGTCCGTCCGTCCGTCTGTCCGTGAACACGATAACTCAAGAACGCCTTCACCTATGATCTTGAAATTTTGAATCTGGATGTTTGGTTGAATTTGTAAGGCTAAGTTCGTTAACGGGCAAAATCGTCCTACTCCTTCGGGTAGCTGCCATACAAAATGTCCATAAAACACGTGTTCAAGAATAGTGGTCGATAACTTCAGAAGGGTTTAAGCTACGTCTTTGAAATTTTGTATGTGTTATTTTTCCAATAGTTGGAGCTAAATATATGATTATGAAGAAAATCCTTTTAGTCCTTCGTGTAGCTGCCATACAAATATCCTGTCAAAATGTATTGACTTAATTTACGAAACTCACTATAACTCAAGTAATCTTTTAGCTACGAATTCGGAATTTTAAACAAGTTAGTTTTGAGTGAAGAGGAAGTTCGAGTTAACTAATCAGCGAAATTCTTTTACTCCTTCTGGTAGCTGCCATACAAAATGTCCTTAAAACACGTGTTCAAGAATATTACCGATATCTTCAGAAGGGTTTAAGCTACGTCTTTGAAATTTTGTATGTGTTATTTTTCCAATAGTTGGAGCTAAATGTATGATTATGAAGAAAATCCTATTAGTCCTTCGTGTAGCTGCCATACAAATATCCTGTCAAATAGCCTTCACTTAATTTACGGAACTCACTATAACTCAAGTATTATTTTAGCTATGAACTCGAAATTTTGTACAAATTAGTTTTGAGTGAAAACAAAGTTCGAGTTCACTAATCAGCAAAATCCTTTTACTCCTTCTGGTACCTGCCATACAAAATGTCCTTAGGACACGTGTTCAACAATATTTTTCGATAACTTTTGAACGCTTCAAGCTACGAATTTGAAATTTTGTACACGTTCATTTTTAAATGGTTCCAAGGAAAAGGATAAACATGTAAGGAATCGAGTGAGTCCTTCCTGCACCTGCCATGCGAAAGTCCTTCAAAAAGGACATTTTTGTTCGATGACTTACCCAGTTTAAGATATGAAATTAAACACTGAATATTGTCTTTTAGTTTTGAGTAGTAGCAATCTAATGGCAGTCCTTAATAAAGGACATACAACATACACACGCGTAATTCTACTTTATCCCCAACTACAATATAAATCGGAGTTAAGTATTCATCTAGAGTATTATACGATTGGCTTGCAGCCGATCGTGACTGCAGTATGTTTTTAATCACAAGCTCAATGTGACGATGATGGGAGTCAAGGGGTACAAGTTCTGTAGTAGAAGAGAAAATACTAATATCGTTGGAGCATACATTCGAAAAAATGAGATCTAGAATTCTATCATTCTTATTCTGATCAAAATTTAATTGGTTAATACCACAAAATTCCATAGAGGATTCGAGGTGGAAAAGGTGTTGAGAACAAGAAGGCAAGGCAGAAGGAATGTTATTACACCATTTTATGTATGGCATATTAAAAACACCACATATGATGAATTTGGAGCGAGGGTCACGCGCAGACAATTGACTTGCCGATGAATTACACGCTACATAACAAGTAAAAATGTAAAGAAAATGTCTTGAACATATAACTTTTACAGCAATATATTCAAAACTGCAATTGAAATCAGTACAATCCTCCGAGAACAAGCTATTATTTATTGCTATCATGACACCGCCACCATCAGATTTATTTGAACATAGAAGATCGCGATCACGACGATACACGTTATAAGAACCTTGTAAAAGTTCGGAATCGAGAATTGTGTTGTTAATCCAGGTTTTAGAAATACAAATAACATCAAAAATTTTGGATAGAACTGCATTTCTAAATGGTGTTTTTAGACCACTTACATTTTGATAAAATAAAGAAATATACGATTCATTATTATTATTTGACAAATTCGATACGATTGGAATATTTGAAACATACGAGTTACTATTGGAAATGGTATTGAAAGTTAAGTGAGAACTTCCTTCGATGGCAGTGCCCGAAAATTTTTTCGAGGTTTCGAGTCAAATTCCTTCGGTTTTACATAGGTTTCATGACCTTGTATAGCATGTCATGAGGAACGTGAATTTTAAAAGATACAAACGACAGGTTACTAAGATCTTTGCCAGTCTTCGTAAGGCGAAGTTCCGTGAAAATTTCGTCAAAATTGCTTTTGATAAAGCTTACCACATCTTCAGGTTGAGTCGCAACGTCACAGCGAGAAACATAAATCCAGCGAGGCATCTTCGCCGGAAACAAGACTGGAAGTTATTGCAGCAGGTAGCTTGCTTGTTGATGGAGTAATGACCGTGGCGTCATTACAATTGTTATCGCCAGCGGAATAATCGGCAACAACCGCAGGTTGAAAAACAAAATTAGTGTCATTCGATTTATCGTTGTTGCGGACTGATGTACCTGCAGAAGAGGCGCCGTTTTCGGAGTTCGTAGCAGTACCAGCTGAGATCACAAGAAGCCTACTAAAATGATCTTGAAAATTCTGCCGGAGTTAGGCCCAGTAGACCTCTAGCAGAAAAAAAATTTTGGTAGCACGAGAAGGAAAAAAAGGAAAAACTTTTTATTTTTCGAAAACCCCTTAGGATAGAAAGCTAGAAATTGATGGCTATATACAGCCCTAATCATCCAATAAAAATAAAGTTTTTCAAAACGGTAGCAACTGCCGAGGGTTCGAGTAGTTTTTTATATCTTAGAAACGGCCTACGCTAGAAAGCTGAAACTTATCACGTGTATGTAAATGTACTGCAGGAGTAATACAAGTAAAGAGTAAAAAAGTTGAGATTTTCATTGGTGGGCAAAGGTGGAAAAAAAAAGTACGTGAAAAGGGTTCTTCCACATTTTCGCGACTTTCGTTATAAATTCTAGACAATTTTACTTCTGCGGGCTTTTTATACAAACGCCTAAGAACCTTTTTTTTTACAAATATTGCTTTATTCAACCCTTGAGGTTGTGATAATTTTCACGAATTCCGATATATTTATTATGTCTAATGAGATATCGAATTCGCTTTCACTTCTAAAAGCTTTAAACATAGTCGGGGAAAACCCAATTTACGTATTTTTCGATATTCAACCTCCTAGGGATTTAAAGTAAATATTTTTTAAGTTTTCACGAATTCCGACACATTTTTTACGTTTAATAAGATCAAATTCGCTTTTACTTCTATGAGCTTTGCATACAATAATATAAAAATTATTTTCGGCTATATTCCACCCCTAAGAAGATGTAAAATGATTCTGTACGTTTTTACGAATTTCGACATATCACTTAGGCCTAATGCGATATCGAATTCTTTTCTACTTTAACGGCCTTGCCATATAATCGCCTAAAAATCGGGTTCAGAATATTTTCATGCTCAATCCTTAAGGGGCGGGCTATGTCAATATTTTACCCTCTATGTTTTTGTTGAAATTAAAAAAAAGGGGTTAATAAATAAATAATCTACCGAAAGTCTGGGCGGAACTTTATCATTTTTTTGGTACAAGTCCGGAAACCGTTTAATGCTGAGATGCGGTGTAGGTTACTATGCGACTGGCAACCTAAAGAAGAACTAACAGGCTATTTGAACGTTATGTTTTAGGTTAACCTATATCCTAGATATAAAATTTGCCCACAGACTTTTGGCAGTTTTTGTTATAGTGGCTTTGAAAATCTCCACCCCCAGTTTTCGGCGAGTTGAGCAACGCTATTCAGCGACAATGTAGCGCCACACAACTTCTGTGCCACCATCTCCAGTTCGTTTCGTCGAAAACAAAAACCCCATCGTCTTTGAACTCGAAATTTTCGGACTGCCATCATTGGTGAACAATCCATTAATCAACTGAGATTTAATGGTTTTCAAAAACCCATTTGACATCGTTTTAAAGACTTTTCAAGGATTTTTCACTCCATTGAGTTGCGTTAAGTGTCGCATCATTGGCTCCGAACAAATCCTCCCAGTAGACTACGAAACGGACAATTTCGTATCCCTGATGTCAGATAAAACCTCATCGCACCCAAATCCTTAATACACATGAAATGTTCGCCTTTATTTGTCACTTAATATCATTTTCCGGACCAAGACAACTTTTCGTTCTGGGCATTAAAATATCCGTCCCTTAGCATCGCACTACAAAATACCAGCTTCGTAGTTTATCCTTCGGATTCCGCATTTGTTGTCCGAGAAATTGGTTTGAGAAAAAGTAATCCAATTCGAAATTTTTGCTGTAATGCTGTTTGTTCAGGGGATGAAAAAAAAAATGGAAGGCCAAAGTTTATTGGATGCTTTGCATCAAAACATCCTTGAAGATTTTTCTTTTTACAAAGGATCCCAACTACCGAAGACAGTGGCAACTTCGATGAGATATTTCAAGTGAATTAAAAGCGATGATGGCAAATGAAGTGTGGAAATAGCGTGAACCTGAAGGTAAACTTTCCCTGTGCCTGGGGTCTTTATCAAGCAGATAATGTCTGTTAATGATAGCGTGATAATGGAAAAGGAACCAGTGGAAAATGGGACGAAATCTTCATTTTCTGGATGAAAATCCAAAAAAGGACATCGCTTTCGAAGTTATATAATTTTCCTACTTTCAATTTCACTGCGGAAGCTCTCGATCAAAAACAGTTCATCAGAATTCTGTGTGTGTTTGTCGTCGGGACGTCTTAAAGGATTCCCCGATGTTAGCTTCTCGTGCCCATTCTTCCTTTTTACTCCGATTCATAAGCTATGTATTGTCATCCGCAAGCATGTCCTCAGCATTTTATAGCATTTCCAGGCTATTTTGGCTGAGTAAAATTGCTTTTCTGTTTGTTCATACTTCGCCCTTGTTTCGCTGTACTCCCTCTGGGCTTTTGTTTTCGTCCTTGCGTGCTACCCTGTGGCTTTCTGTGCCTGGAAACTCGACTATTGTCGTAAATAGTGAAATCCTTTTCCATGATGTCTTACAAGGAGTCAAACGGAAAAAGGACTACTCGCTATAAGTCACCCAAGTGTTTACATTTAACTCCGATGGCCAGTGATTACCTCGTGTTAATTTCTTATCGATTTGTCAGTACCGACCGACAAGCTATAAAGTGACCTCGTGGTGAAAGTAGAAGCTATCTAGGTTAAGGTGAGCAAACTAATGTCGGTAGATAATTACAGAGATTTTATTGTGGACTTAGCTTTGTGGTAATGTCGAAATAAACGATTAACTTATTGTTCTTGGTAAGGAGGCAAGAAGAAATTTTGCCATAGGTAGGTTAAGGGTGTTCGTAGTGAACTTCAACTAGAAGTTAAATAAAGCAACTTTAATCTAGAGTACGTCAACACCATCTGAACCCCTTCTTTGCGGCTACTACTAGTACCCTACTCACGTGTTTCCAAGCTCAATTAAGCAATGCCTTTGTGCAGCAGAAAGGCTTATCGTCGTTGAATCATTGAACAGCCAACAAACTACTTTAAAACATACTGAAACTATTTAAACTAGAGTTTAATCTGTTAACCGGCTGACTGTTTTGGGCACAGCACTCCCACTTCGACCACTAATTCCGCAACATAATGATGTTATTAAGTGTGATGAATAAAACATTATTCCGATTATCGATGCAAGACTAATTTCGACTACACCAAAAAAGAACACAGTTGAACCATTTTAGTTAACAAGACTATTGCTGTTAACTGGCGCAGTCGGTGCGAGTTCTTATGAAATTTAACCAAATTTCTCGCTTTGTGAGAATTAATTGTAAATGGAAATTAACTTCATTCGGCGACTCGATTTTATAAAGAAATATTAGAGCAAAATTCATTTAGCTTAATCGGTTCGATTTGTCCACCGATGATGCAGTAGCTGCTTAATTAATCTAAGCACTTTTTTATTTCATTTATATTGTTGCGAGCTAGGAGTTGAAGTAGAACGCAATTTTATTAAAATCTGTAGAACGCTTTATAAATTTTAATTTGGCAACGCTCTTCCTGATTATATTTATTACTCGATGAATGAAAATCGCTTTATAAACACTTTCGCGTAAGAATGACCGTCGTCTCGCTGTCATAGTAGAAAAACTGATTTCGCACACAATCTCTGCGACGCTTATATACTGCATGAGTTGAAACGAAAGATTTGCAGCATATTGGGTTGCGTGTGTGGAATGTTTGGAAAGTGTGAAGACCATGAGAAAAGGGGAAGGGAGTTCGAGAATTGTGTAGAGATTAGATTAGATTATATTGGGAGGTGGTAGCTGATGTCATTCAAAAATAAGTTCTTCGGGTTGCCAATATTAATCACGTAAATTGCACGTTATTATAAATATTGAAATAATAAAGTAAAAAATAAATTCGAAATACTTTCTTCTTTTCCTCAATACATAAATTTAAATTTTACAATTTAAGAAATATAGGGTGGTTTCAATATCTCCAATCAAATGTAATGAACTTAATAATAATAAACAAAATAGAGAAACGAGAAAAGAAATTTTTACAAATTTCCACATTAAGAACAACGGAAAGGAATGAAAATATAAGAAATCGTAAAGAAAATTGCTTCGAAAAAAAATCTGCCAACAGTCAACTTTATTATTTTCGGGTAGAAGTCCGGAATGCGTTTAATTCTGAGACACGGTGTAGGTTACTATATGACTGAAAACCTAAAAAAAAGTTCGGGAAGCGGTTGGAATGTGGTCGAGATACGCCGCTGCCACATATAACATATGAATTACATAATTGGGTGGTACTCTGGGACGAGGTCTAAGTCGTAGTATAATATCAGTTGTTACGTGATGAGGAGGCGATTATATAAAAAGTCTGTGGAAGTGAAAACCAATCTGATATCTCATCAATCCTAAGAAATATGTCGAAAGCCTTACGTCCTCTTGGAGTTGAACATCTAAAAATAATGAAGTCAACTTTTTGAGGATTATGTAGGAAACCTTAGGAAGTAAAAATGAATTCGATACCTCATTAGAACTTAGAAATATCTAGGAATTTGTGAGAACATATGCTACCCCCTTGCATCCACTTTGGGGTTGAATATCCAAAAATCCTGAAATTAGTTTTTAGATATATATAAAGAAAGCACGAGGAAGTGAAAACCAATTCGATGGCTTATCACTCCTAAGAAATATAACGGAATTCGTGAAAACGAGTTCAACTCGTTTATAACCTCTTAGGGTTTGAAAAAGGAGAAAACATGAAAACAAGTTTTAGTCGATTATAAAACAAGCCCTCGGAAGTGAAAAGTTATTCAATATCTAATCAGACCTGTGTGATACGGCCGAATACGTTAAAATCTATACAACTCATTTACAACCCTTAGGGGTCGAATTTCAAAAAACGCTGAAAACACTTTCTAAGTATTTATATGAAGAATCCGAAAAATGAAAATCAATTCATAATTTTAGAAGACCTACGAGATATGTCGAAATTCGTGAAAATGCATGCATTTCGTTTTCACTAATCACCTTTTCAGCCCCCCTTTCGTACACCAAGAAATACTTTAAAATTTTTTTTATCTTAATTACGTTTCTAATAGATCTACGTATAGTCACCAAGTTTCAACTTTTTTGCACATGCCGTTCTATAGATAGAAAAAATACTCCACACCGCCGTATCATGCTACCCCCATAAACAATTTTTTTTTTTAAATTTTCCAACACTCCACTAAAACTACTCTATCTAAATACCAAGTTTTAACTTTCCATGATTATGGGTTCTCGAGATATAAAAATCGAAATGTTTTCCTTTTCCCCCTCCCCACCCTCACCCCCTACACCCAAATCCTCAAATATTTTTTTTCTGCTAGTGGTCAATTAGGCCTACTTCTGGTAAAAATTCTAAGCATCTATCTTACACTGTTCTTGAGATATACACTACCCTGCAAAAGTATAAGGACATCATCCAAAAAATCGATTTTTTGAGTTTGTGATTGTTTTTTATTGTGTTCAACAGCATTTTATGATTAAATCTTTTATAAACTAGAAAATAGACTTTTTTATTATGATTTACATACATTTGCATAAAATTAGCTAATTATTATAAGTCAAAATGATGGAATTATGAAGGAACCAAGAATTCTTATTTTTAAGTAACATCATTTTTGCGCTGTAATTTCAAATATATTTTAAACTATTCATTCATATGGGCGCTAATGTCTTAAACAGTCATTCTGGATCATTTGAGTGCGTGTCAAAAAAAATAACGGTTCTTTGCGCCCTCTGATGTGTTCTGTGTGCACTAGAACTGTTAAATTCATTCCCGTCATTGTTTACACGCGCAAAATCGATTGTGATCGCTAAAAATGCCTCAAAAAAAGGAAATTTCACTTGAAAACTTACTTATTCTGAGAAAAGTGGGTAAAACAATTCGTGAAATCGCAAATATTGTTGGTGTTTCAAAGTGTGGAGTTGAAACCACGTTGAAGCGGTTCGCCGAAACAAACTTAAATATTAATCGAAAACGTTCTGGCCGACCAAAAAAAAAACAACTCAAGCTGATGATCGACACATTTTATTGATGAGCAAGCAAAATCGGCAAGATCGGAGTCAGCCATGGTCGGACCAGAACCAGTTTTCGGTGTGCCGGTTGCCTCTGTTAGGGCTGCCACTGCTGAGTGCGTGAGTAAATCACACATTGAGAGATGGCGACTTTTTCCGGGAATGCGGCAGACCAGAAACCTTGTTGACGGACCAAGTGGACGAACCGCTTCTTTTCTTCTCAAATTGAGCAGGAAAGAATGTAGTAGTATGGTTGGTGTCCTCAGATCCTGTGTCCTGTCAGATTGAGAATCATTGACGACCCCATGTGCACTGCTTGCGACGAGAGTGACGACACAACGGAACATTTCCTTCTCGAGTGTCCAGCTTACTCTTTTTCGAGAGTGCACGTATACGGCGTCGATGTGATGAGGATGGAAGAACTCCGTTCTCGTTCCCTACCTGAGCTCTTGAAATTCGTGAGGAGGACGAAAAAGTTCGGGTAGAGATTGGGGGACTCGAGTGCAATGGGCAATAATTGTCTGAGTGCTCAAGATGCGTATCTTCCCCCGCCTCAAACAACAACAACAACAACAAGCAAAATCGGTTCAAAACAGCACCAGACATTCGTGCCGAAATCAACGAAACCCTGATGAACCCAATTTCGGTTGATACTGTCAAACGTCGATTGCGAGAAAAGGGATATTTTGGTCGCGTTGTTGTGAAAAAACCACTTCTACGACCACAAAATAAGTGGAAAAGATTATTGTTTGCTCGAAAACATAAAGATTGGTCATTAGATCAGTGGAAATCTGTGTTATGGACCGATGAATCAAAGATCGAAATTTTTGGATTCAGGCGGCGCCAGTATGTTCGTCGAAATAAAGATGAGCGGTATAATCCCCAATGTATTGCGCCAACAGTTAAACATGGCGGAGGCTCCGTGATGGTCTGGGGGTGTTTCAGCTACGATGGAAAACTGGTCAAAATCGACGGAATAATGCGGAAGGAACACTATCACAATATTCTTCAACGAAGTGCCATTCCATCTGGCATTGGTTTGATCGGCAACGGATTTATCTTTCAACAAGATAATGATCCCAAGCACACCTCCCATCTGTGCATGAACTATCTACGGTCCAAGGAAGAGAAACGTGTGCGCGAAATCATGGATTGGCCGCCGCAATCCCATGACGTCAACCCGATCGAATTATTATGGGATGAGCTCGACCGGCAGGTGAAGAACATGCACGTGACCAGTGAAAAACATTTGTTCGATAGTCTAAAAGTGGCTTGGGACAATCTCACAACTGAAACACTTCAAAAATTGGTCAAAAGGCTTCCCAGAATTTGCGCTGCAATCATCAAAGCACGAGGTGGACACATTGATGAAAAAAACCTGATTTTCGCTATTTTTAAATATTTTTGTACAAAATTTGGGTGTAATGAACATAAATCATAACAAAAAAGTCTATTTTCTAGTTTATATACAAGATTTAATCATAAAATGCTGTTGAACACAATAAAAAACAATCACAAACTCAAAAAATCGATTTTTTGGATGATGTCCTTATACTTTTGCACGGTTCTGTAAGACATGATGTTTTTGTAAAATTCCTATCTCCTTCACTTCCAAACTCCACCACCGCCATAAAAAATTTTACTTGCAGCAATCTTCATTTGTTAACCCTTATACACAAACCGAATTTTATTTTTCTATTGTAATTGGTTCGTAAGATATCGTAATCTAAAGTTTTTCACCCCCCACCTCCGCACAACACTGCCCCCACTCAAAAATTTATTTCCGATCTATTCTACAAGTATACCTACAGATGTTTATTAAGTTTGAATTTCGTCACATTAACCGTTTAGGAGATATGGATTTTAGAATGTCTCGATCTCGGCTTTCGAACGTTTCGAACGCATCATTATTCCCCCGACTCCCACACCTCTTCACCCATATTACCAATTTTTTTGTAAATGAGTCCACTATCGAAACTCTATATAAATTCCAAGTTTCAGCCTTCTAACATAAGCGGTTGCTAAGATCTAGAAATCAAAATTGTCCGTCTAAAATGATTCCCCACCTTCCCCTTCACACTCCATCCCTTCAAAAAGTGACCACTTCAGAAAAAAAAATTCAATTTAATAGCTCATAAGGTTTGGGAGCTACTTGTAAAGCCCTCAAACGATTTTGCGTACGGCGGAAAAAAATTTTCAAGGTAGCAAATTCTGTTTTTTTAAAATCGATAAAAATACTTCATTATTAAAATAATAAAGTAAAACTATTCGACTTCTTATCAGACCTTAGTGATATAGTGGAGTGGTAAAAGCGTATCCAATCGTTTCACACAATCTTAGGGGATGAATATCGCGAAGTTCTGAATTAATTAATTAATGAATTTGATATTTCATCTCTCTTTTTCGATTGTCTTTGAGACTGTTAAAACTGAAAGCGAATTCGATATCTCTTCAAGAAATTTGTCAGAATTAGTGAAAACGTACACAACCACTTTACGTCCCCTTAGGGGTTGAATATCGAAAAATGTGGCAAGCAGTTTTTAGACGCTCATATAAAGAGCCCGTAGAAGTGACACGTAGACGTACCTAAAAGATGACAAAATTTGGAAAAATACCGGAAAACAATGAAAATCTGAAATTTATTTGTTTTTTTTTTCTTTTTTGGGAGACATCTACATACACGTACTAACTTTCAACTTTAAGCATACGCTCTTCCTGAGATACTAAAGGCCACTCCCGACCTCTGCACCTTGGTACTCCTATTAAACATTTTATTTTCTAGAATGCCTCTATTACGGCTTTCTATCCTTTGATAATAAGTTTTTCTTATCCACCCCTCTCTCTATCACCTCTTAGGGGTGATCACCCTCACCTTTCTTTTTGTTAGAGATCTAGCGAACCCTACTCCTTAAAAAAATTTAACTTCTGGTCGATCACAATACTTTATTATTAAAAAGTAATAAAGTGAAATTATGTAGAGTGCGGGCTGAAAATAAAAAATAAAAGTTTCATAGGTAGGGTAAACTACCCGGTTTCGGGCCCCCCGCCTATTTCGGGCCCCCCTGTTGTTTTTCTCTTTATACTAAGCTCCATCTAAATAAAATACAATTCAATTGCTAATTTGAGCTGCTTAAGATGTTCTGAATGAATTTCTTTGCCGCTTTGTATACTCTAAGCAACCAGTGCAATCATTCTGGAATATTTGAATATGACACATCAAGTTTTCGTATTTCCTTAGGTATTTTGCTAAGCGCGAGTTAGTTTTAACGCATAGTTTTGTGAACGGTTTCAAGCAAAACAGTAAGTAAGATATTAAATTATAAAGCAAAATGAAAGTAAAATTTCTTTAAAAAAACAAAAGATGATAAAAAATGCAAAAATAAGTAAAAATTTGGGGGGTCCGAAATCGGACTGAGATATGCTTAAAATCGTAATTCGGGCCAGGGGGCCCAAATTAGGGTTTCTGATGTAAATTTCCGTGCCGGTTTCGGGCCCTGTTTAATAAAAGAGCTATGAGTGTGAATGGTTAACCCGTTAATTCCCAATGTCACCTACAGGTGACACGATCATCATCTTTCACAATTTATTTTCAAATAATTTTGTTAATGTATTTTTCTTCATTGTTTTAACATTCATTGCAACTCATTAGATTTTACTTTATTATTTTTTAATAATAAAGTATTGTGATCGACCTGAAATTTCAAAAAAGTTTGCTACCCTGAAATTTTGTATTTACATGTTTTAGGACTAGTAAACACCAAAAAAGCAAAAAAAAAAAAAATGTCTGTCTATCCGCCGTAGACGCCGTACGCCGTCCGCCGTACGCCGTACGCCGTCCGCCGTACGCCGTACGCAAAATCGTTTGAAGGCGCGTAGCTCCCAAACCCGTTGAGATATTAAATTGAAATTTTTATGGTGGATAGATTGGGTGAACCCCTACGACTGGTATATTTTCGAGGGGTGGGGGTACAAGGGGAGAGGAGAGGGGAGTGTTTTAAACGAAAAATTTTGGTTTCCAGATCTCAGGAACCACTTATGCTACGAGGCTGAAACTTTGAACTTATGTAGTACTATAATAATGGACTCAATTGCAAAAAAATGGTCGATATTGGTTAAGGGGTGTGGAAGTGAGGGGGAAAACAATGAGTCTTTAACGCATGAAAGACGGGATTGAAACATTCTAAAATCGATATCTCCTGAACAATTGATGTCAGAAGATTGAAACTTTGTTGTTGTCCTTAGGAATACTTCAAAACTAGACAAGGGCTAAAATTTTTAAGAAGGGTGGTGGGGTGTGGGGGTGGGGGGTGAAAAACTTTGGATTACAATATCTTCCGAACCAATTACACCAGGAAGATAAAATTTTGTTTCTGTATATGGGATCACAAGAGAAGTCTATCGAAACACAATTTTTTGAGGGGGGAGGTGGAGCACGAATGTGGGGGGACAGCAATTTTTCAAAAAATGTAATTTTTATATCTCAGAAAATGTATCAGATATGATCTTGAAAATTTTACAGGAGTTGGGGTCGGTAAACTTCTAGTAGGGAAAAAAATGTTGGTGGTGTGGGTGTTGGGGGTGATGGTGGAAGGGGGTAGAAAGGAAAACATTCTGATTTTTATTTCTCGAAAACCATAATGAACAGAAAGCTAAAAATTTAGGATTATATAGAGCCACTATGGAGACATCCTAGAAAAATAAAATTTTTGATAGGGGTATCAAGGTACGGCAAAGAGGGGTGGTTTTTTATATCTCAGAAACGGCTTATGCTAGAAAGTTGAAACTTAGTACGTATATGTGGATGTGCAATTAGAGTAATTAAAGCAAAAAAAAGTTCAGAGTTTTATTGGCGTTCAGAGGTTAAGTAAAAAAAATATCCGTGAATCCACATTTTCACAAACTTCGTTAAAACTTTTAGACATGTCGAGCTATCAACGCAATTTTACTTCAGCGGGCTATATATATATAAGCGCCTAGGGGTGTAAAGTGGTTGAGTACATATTCATGAATTCTGATATATTTCTAAGGTATATTGAGATTTAGAAATCACAGCTTTAAACGTAGCCGAGGAAAAACTGATTTAAGTATTTTTCTCAATTAAACCCCCTGGGGGTATTGTTCAAGATTTCACAGATTCCGAAAATCTCTCAGTTTTAATGTGATCGAATTCGCTTTTACTACTATGAATTATTCTATTGATAAAAAAAAAAATACGTAAATAAATAAAAAAATCTGCCAACAGTCTGGGCGCAACTTTATTATTTTATGGGTTTTATGAAACGTGTTTAATGATGAGATGCTGTGTAGGTTACTATGCGACTGACAACCTAAAAAATAACGTAACCAGGACGCTATTTAGAACGTTATTTTTTTAGGTTGTCAGTCGCATAGTAACCTACACAGCATCTCATCATTAAACACGTTTCGGACTTCAACCCATAAAATAATAAAGTTGAGCCCAGACTGTTGGCAGATTTTTATTTTATTCGCATTTGCGTCTTTAGCTAGAACAAAAGAGACGCGACCGTAGTGGTTATCAAAATGTTAATCGTAACTCATACATATGTATGCAGCTTTTGTAGGTAATAATACGGCTCATAAAAAAATAAAATTAAAATGACATTTTTATAATGGGGTTTTCCGAGAAAAACTACATTGATCACTAAATTTGAAGGGTTCACGTAGCAAAAATTTGTGTTTTCGAGTAAATATCTCAAGATTGGGTGCAGTTACAATTTAGACTGCTACATCAAATGAAAGGTAATTCGATTGCCTAAAAAACGAGTTACAACACTTTGCCTTGTGATTATTCGTTTTCCAGATATAACGTTTTAAGTGAGTGAGGGTACCGGTCAAAAACACTTTTCTTAACCACCCTGTATCTCCACTAATATTGAAAATTGACCCACCCTGTAGAACAATTTTTTTCTCCAAATATATCAAGGAATAACCCCTTACAAGGTGCCACACGGAGTGCCAAACACCCTGTATAATAGTACCCTACGTTTAACTTCTACAACATTGCAATTGTTTGTTACTATACAGGGGCCCGAAACTGGGAAATTGGCATGGCCTGAAACTGGTCGGAAGAGAGCCCGAAACTTAAAATTGTGATATCAAAATAGAAAAAGTACATTATGACGAATATAAAACAATAATTTTTTTACATAATGGGTACACACTAAGATAAAAGTAAGTTTTGGAACTAAAAAAATCTCTTAAGGGGGCCCGAAACCGGGTAGTTTACCCTACCTATATTTTTTTAAGAACTTGTACTTTTTCAAATTATAGTTTTCATAAATTTTCAGGCAAAGAACTCCTAAAAATAAGGGCCTATGCCCATGAAATCAAAACGAATGAAAATAAATTATAAAATAGAGTTTAAATAAAGTCTGGAATATTAAAAAAAAAATAAGTCAAGGTAAAAGCAATTTCTTGAATATGAAAAAAAAATTTAAAGAGAAGAATACAAATATGTGATAACTAGCACAATATGTTTCTTTGTTAATCTTTGTTTTTAATTAAAATTGTTACTCTGAATTTTTTTTACGAATAGTAAGTTCTCGGTTAGTAGTGGTATAAGTTGCGAGGAACTGCTTATGGTATAAAGGTGAAACTTGGAATTTACATAATGCTTTGAGAGTGGAGCCATTTGAAACACACTTTCGGCCTCGACTTGAGTGGGGGCGGCTAGGCTGCGGGTTGAAAAACTTTGGACTTTTATAAATTGAAATTAACCCGAATAGATGAAATTAAAGGAAAACGATTTTTCAAGAAAATCACGTCTCAAAATCTAAAACGTATTTTAGGTCTACCTGAATTTTATACAGCGAAAATGTTATTTTTTGGTGGGCGGCCATTAGGCTCAAACCTACCAAAAATAACCTTTTTGTAGTTAGGGGTAAAACGGGCGTGTTGTATGCTAGACATTTAAATTTTTTTTACATCGAGAGCCGCTAAGGACAAAAAACTGAAAAATATTAATTTTTGGTGTTAGTAGCGAGGCATAAGTTGCAGATGTTTTTTTATTTCAGAAATGACTTATGCTAAAAAGTTGAAACTTGGTATATATAAGTAAACATTTTACTTGTAAGTCATGAGATATGTCAACACGATTCAAAAGAGCAAGGGAAACTTTAGCACAGATAAGAAGGTGATTTGAAGAGCGAATAAATTGGGGCGACTAAGAACAGAAGAGGTAACTGCTAGTACACACCATTCAAGACTACCGTAAGGCCCCAATAAATTAAAAAGAGTGTAAAACTCTTTAAACTTAACAAAGACAGTTGACCTTACTTTCGAATAAATGACAAAATTTTTAAGTATAATACAATAAAATATCTGTTTCAAATTAGACCGACGGCATGGTAATACTTGATGCAGGATTCCAAGTGTTCATTAAAACTTAACTTAAACTGTACTCGGATTTATTCCTCACGTCACAATGGGCAATTCTCCTGATCCAGAAATTAGCAAAAAACCAGAAAATTGCTAAACATTTTTTAAAAATTAAACCGTCCACCTGTTCCCGGCTTTAATCTGAACAAAAAAAAGTTAGGTACGTACCTATCGCAGATAAAAACGACGGGCGGCACAAAATTAAAACGATTACTAAAACACCTGCGACAAATTAGAGTAAGGACGCGAAAATTACCTAAACTCCTCCCTGCCTCCAGTTAAACAAACCATTTCTTTTTCCAATATTCAACGAAAAATAAGATTGTCATTTGCATAACTGTCAGTACAGGCGTTTAATTACAGGTTTCTACTAGGAAGGTGCAAATTTTAATCACATAATTCAGAACATTTTCGCACCACCTCCGCCTTTATGTCCTGAAAATCGGGTAAACCAAGGAACAACGAAATTCAGGCGATACACAGCAAATTTCGAAGTTATTAGGGCGCCTATAAATTGGACTTCTCTCACATCTAAGACCACTGTTCCGTGCTCATCTTGTCCTTGATGTCTTCCTATGCCAAGATAATAGGATTACATTTGAGCTTATGTGAACGTAATTATGTTGACGGAGCGAATGAAATGTAATTGGAGTTTGAGGCTTATCCAAACAACAGGTAGAGCTCCCAAGGTGCTACAATAACTGTCTTGAGACATTTTGCCAAAATATGCCAATTAACGACGTTACGCCGGAGGCTACATCCTGCCATTTGTCTATTAACTGGTTACTGGTATGACAGGCGCTTTTGTTTCGAACGTCAGAACTGTGTCATTTTTCCGAGCTCCTTAATCCCGACATGCACACATATCCCAATCTTAGGACAAGTGAATATGTTTGTCCTCTGAATTCGGATGGCATAACGCGATATTGAAATAAAGGAGTCCTTTTCAACTCGCTCCATTGGGATTAGGCCTGTCCGGCAACCAGAGGCACAAATAATAGCCGAAACTTGACGTCTCCATAGCTACATAGCTTAACCCGTCTCAACTTTATTTAAAGTCCTTAAGCTTTTCATTCCATTTAATCCGATTCCAGTGACTCATCGTCCCGGGAAACCGGGTCCTGGTCCGCCTTCAAAACCACCGTGGATAATCGGTGAAAAAAATATAAAAGTAGAAAGGATCAAGGAAATAAATTATTCATTCTGGTATATTTATTTTTGGATTTAAGCCTGAAATCTGCACGCTTACCGATATGAAGACCTCTTCAGCCTGCTGCAGGATGGCAACGCGTGACCATCCAAATTTTTTCATAAGTTTTATCCTTGTCGGATTGTGTACGGTTGCTGAAGGATGCGTACGAAAAAGTGTCGGAAATCGGCTACGATCCGATAATGCCGGACTCGATGCACCGTAGCATAGCTGAAATTAATTCAAGAAAAATTAGTCAATTTTTGTGATAGAAGGATT
Source organism: Beris morrisii (assembly GCA_951812415.1). Classification (NCBI taxonomy): domain Eukaryota; kingdom Metazoa; phylum Arthropoda; class Insecta; order Diptera; family Stratiomyidae; genus Beris; species Beris morrisii. Next base: position 100,714,517 of record OX638313.1, on the reverse strand, counting down.
AGAATTAAAGTTTGGAATTACACAGAGCACAGAGTGTGGAAAAAAATTTAAATTTTGCAGTAAACCATCTTAACCTTAAATAAGGCCACGAAAACAAAAATCTATCAGCAGTCTGGGCAGAATCTTATTATTCCTATATTATTCCGGAACGCGTTTAATGCTGAGATGCAGGATAAAGGACAAAATCGTTATCCTTTGAAAAAAAAAATTTCAAGGATAATTTTTATTCGTATTTTTTTATATTTCTTAACAACAATCTTTAAAATAAGTCCTACTTTATTATTCTAGGATAAAAATTACCAGAGATATGAATTTTCAAAGAGGACTTGGAGACCTTTTTTGCGAAATTTTTAACATATTATAACTAACAAAAAAAATTAGATAGAATGAAAAAATTTAAATTATATTTTTTTTTTCACTATTTCTTTGAGTACATAAATTTTCAAAAGATGGTAAGGCCAAACTTTTGGCGATTCTTGATGGAATGACCCTTGTTCTGTTCTTCGATTTTTTTGACCCCGATCCCATTCTGATTCCAAGTTAATTTCTTGGTATGTTTTGTAGAATAGTATAACCTTTAAATTATAAGAAAAATAAAAAAAAAACGTGTTGAGATATTCAAGGATAAAGGACAAAATCGTTATCCTTAAAAAAATATGTTAAGGATAGTTTTTATTCGTATTTTTTTATATTGCGACAACCTCCTCCTTTAAAATAAGCCCTATTTTATTATTCTAGGATAAAAATTACCAGAGATATGAATTTTCAAAGAGGATTCGGACCCTATTTTTGCGAAAACTTTAACATATTAAGCCCATTAAACCCAGAAGATTTGTCAGAATTCGTGAAAACTTTAACAATACCTTACATCCCTGGGGGTTGAATATCGAAAAATGGTTAAATCGATTTTCCCCTGCTTAATACTATTTAATATTTATATTTAATATTATGACGCCGAAAAAAAATAAAAAAATTCTTAAAATTAGCGTCTATGTCCGCTTCACTTTAAAAAAATTCAGTTCTCATTAATATTAGGAAAAAATAAAATTGCTGTTGGCGGAATTCGATATGCGGTGTGTGATTTAATATACCCTAGCGAACAACCAAAAATTCCACCGAAATTGGTTGAAATATTAGATGATCTTCAGAGCCACCTACCTTAAGCATAAAAATTGCTATGGCATATTTAGACAAGTTTATAATTCGCGGAAATGAATTTTGGTTCTATATCGCATATACGGGAAAAATCCTCAGCAATACCAGCAACTGTAAGGGTATTTCGGATAGTAGGCATGATACACACTCTGATGAGTCCATGCCTTCCGATGACAAAACAGCTCATTCGGACCATGTCCAGCTTAGTTTTAAAAAACTGGCTACTCCAGTGAAGGTTTTTCAACTGGCATGTCCTCAATCGCAGTAGCCAGGACAGCGAATGATCCCAGCCGGGATTTCTATTGCTGGCAAGCAGTTCAAAGTTTTCGTCTTGGTGTCTCACACCAGAAAATCCTCTGACACCTGCTACTATCTCCCCTTGAATCCACCACCACATTTTTCTTCTGTGTTAGAAGTCTACTGGGTGTAACTCCTATAAAATATTCAGGATCATAGCTGGTACAATTCGTGAGTCCAAAAAATTTTTTTTTAAATTGCTATCGACTTCTGTGCTCCACCTTCTCACTCAAAAATGTTACATTCAATAGAAAAAATGTTATCTTCCTAGTACAATTGGTTCGAATTATATTGTAATCCAAAATTTGTGAACCCCCCTCCCCACACTCCAAATTTTAGCCCTTGTCGAGGCTCCTAATATCCCTTAAGACAACGACAAAGTTTCAACCATCTAATATCAACCAATCATTTCGGACGCATTCTTTATCACCCAACCAAAATTTTTCGCCAAAAAAATAATAAAGTAATATTCAAAGGAACATTCTCGAGCATCGCATATTGCACTGCCTTTTGGAATTCGAGTATAACTCATCACCAAGAAGCTACATGCAGACATAGTAAGATCCTTCAGGTTTGATAATTTAAGGGGTTAGGCCACTCTAGAGTTTTGGAAAAATCGATTTTTTTTATTTTAAATTTCAAAAATGATGTCCCAAGAGATTATGGCCGAAAAAAGTCTCTAAGGACTCGGTTTTCGAATTTTAGTACAAGGCCGCCTGCAAAATTATTCATAATTTTCTACTACTCAAAACTTCAAACGCGTTTATCTCAAAACCACATTTTTCAAGCTGGCCGGAAACATAACTCAGACAATTTTCAACCGATTCACTTGAAATTTTGAATATATCTTTAAAACTATATTGTGCATCGGAGTACTTAGGATTTTTTTTTATATTGCATAGTTCATTTGTTATTAACAGTTTTCTGACGATTTTTTAGGCAAATTTTACACTTTTCACTTTAGAAGTGCGCCATTTGGCCAAAAATCAATATATCGAAAAATCCTACGTGCTCTTGTAGCTGTTGTTATATATAATCGAAAAAAACTCATTGGCTTATCATAATTCAAAAATTACAGGCGCTGTGTGCATGGGTACCCTTATGGGGGGCAAGAGGGGTCATTTGAATATTCGGCTAAATTGCAAGTGGCAAGCATACATACATAAGTGAATAGTTTTCTTATTTATATTTCAATAATGACATCAATTATTGTATTTCTCAATTTTGTTATTATCGAATATATTTTTTTTATCCTTGATGTAATTTTTTTGAAACATAATTTTTCCGTCATATTTTTGAACTTTAATGCTATTGTATTTACATATTATTTTGATCAATTAGCCATCCCTAATGTATTGGTCTAAGTTATTTTTCTTGAATTTTGTTTTGTTTAAAACTATTGTTGTATTCATTTCAAGATCCTAGGTCAAGGCGTTCTTGAGTTATCGTGTACACGGACAGACAGACAGACGGACGGACAGACGGATGGACGGACGTCAAGCGGACTTGGAGTTTTTTGCAACAAATAAACAAAGAATAATATATAACTTTTTTCGTCCGAGGGTCGGTTCTATGCGTTACAAACTTTTGGGCTGGATTAAACTAATAATACTCTCAGATTCCATATAGAATAATGAAATTCCTATCTAAAAGCATTCAGCAGTTATAAGCCAATACTCATGGACATGTGCTTTAAATACTTTTGTATGAAGAAAATTATGACTTCCTAGCTAGAGAATTTGTCTAATTATAGTGCCTCTCGAAAAATGAATGGACACATTTTTCAAGGAAGTTTATGGTATGTAGCAGCTATTCGAAGGACTAACTGGATTCATTTCCTACTAATTCCTTTCAGGCATTGAAATATCAAGTTGTCCAAAATTTTAAATTCCAAGCTTTCTGAAGGAGGAATTTCGCTGGCTAATAAACCCGTCACGCAAAATAAATAAGAACAGTATTGAACCCGGAAAACTTGTATTTTCACAAAATTAATTCGTTTAAAATTTTTACTTAACGTTTTTTGGAGTTAAAATGAGTTTACAGGATTTCTTTATACTACACGAAGGTTTTTCTGCAAAATTATTAGAAAATGAACGTTCAAAAAATCTTAGTCGTAGCTTTTAGCGTCCTGAAATTATTGGCTAATATTCTTGAACGCATGTTTCAAAGACTTTTGTATGGACTCGAAGGAGTAGAATGAGTATACCAGTTAACAAACTTAGCGTCGCAAATATCCAGATTAAATATTTTAAAAAAAACTTTTAGCCTTGCACAACCACCCCCACCCCACCCTGGAAGAAGTTGTATGGGCGCCCTAGGCTGTGTTTCCGGCTGTGGACCCTGGAAAAACGGAGACGTCATCGCAAAAATGCTGTACAGCCGCCATTATGAATTTAATCGCTTCAAAAAAAATCTGCCAATGGTCTGGGCGAAACTTTATTATTTTTCGGGTCAAAGTTCGGGAGCGGTCAAGGACGGAGTATATCATGAGTTGCTTCGAGATTATTAAATTTCTTGGAAAATTATTTTTGTCCTTAATATAAAAATATTTAAAATAGAGATTTTTAGCCGATTAAACATTGAAAAAGTCCGTGTAGACTATTCGAATTGCGGTATATTATGTACACTAAAAGCCCATAGAAGCAAAAACGAATTTGATGCCTTATCAGAATTAAGAGATATGACGAATTGTTAAAACGTATACAAACCCATTACTTCCACTTGGGGTTTGAATTTCGAAGAAATTGTGAAACACGTTTTTAGACGATTTCATAAGAAGCAACTTGATATCTCATGAGACATGACGGATTTTGAAAAATTTGTGAAAACGTAAGCAAATCGTTCACACCACCTTGGTTCTGGAAATTCGAAAAATCGTGAATTGGTTGGCCGTAATAATAAATTTTATAACTCATCAGAACTAAGGAATGGCAAAAATTGTGAAAACATATACAAACCCTTGGGGGTTGAATATCGAAAAATTGAGAAATGGGTTTGTATGCGATTATGTAAAAAGTCTGTGGAAATGAAAAGCGATCTAATATCTCATCGAACCTAAGAAATATGTCGAAACTTTGAAAAGCATACAACCCCCTTACACCCATTAGGATTGAATATCTAAAATACTAAAAATGACTATTTGGCTTTTTTATATAGGAAACCTTAGGAAGAAAAAATGAATTCGGAATATCATCAGATATGCAACCTCCTTCCACCCACTTGGGGGTTGAATATCCAAAAATCCTGAAAGGAGTTCATAAATAAATATGAAGACAGCACGAGAAAGTAGGAACCAATTCAATTTCTTATCACTTCTAAAAGAAATTACGGAACTCGTTAAAACGTGTTCAACCCGTTTATACCCTCTTAGGGGCTGAAAAAGGAAAAAACTTAAAAACAAGTTTTAGGCGATTATTACGCAAATACGTGAAACTGAAAAGATATTCGATATCTGATTAGACGTGGGGATATAGTAGAATTCGTGAACAAGTTTACAACTAACTTCGCAACCCCTTCGGGGTCGAATTTAAAAAAATCCTGAAAACGCTTTCTAGGTATTTATATGAAGAAACCGTAGAATAAAAATTAATTCAATATTTTGGGAAGACCTAATAGATATGACGAAAATCGTGAAAATATATGCATTCCATTTTCACTGATCATTTATTTTGCCCCCCCTCTGAACGCCAATAGAAATTTGAAATTTTTTTTTATTTAAATTAGTTTTCTAGTTGATTTACATAAACGTACCGAGTTTTAACTTTGTAGCATAAGCCGTTCCATAGATAGGAAAAACACCCCCCACCCCTGTACCATACTACCCCTATAAAAAATTATATTTTTCCAAGATGCTACTAATATAGTTCTATCTAAATACCAAGTTTCAGCTTTATAGCATTATAGGTTCTCGAGATATTAAAATCGGAACTTTTTCCTTTTCACCCTCCTCCACTCTTACCCTCTACACCCTCACTTCCTAAATTTTGTTTTCCGCTAGGAGTCTATTAGGCCTACTTTTGGTAAAAATTTTAAGCATCTATCTTACACTGTTCTTGAGATATGAGACGTGATTTTTTTGAAAAAGTCTTATCCCCTCCACTTTCATGCTCCAACGCCCCCTTAAAAAATTTCGCTTTCAGCAAACTTCATTTGTCAACCTTTATACACAAACCAAATTTTATTTATCTAGTACAATTGGTTCATGAGATATCGTAATCTAAAGTTTTTCACCCCCCACTCCCGGACGCCACTGCCCCCACTCAAATTTTTGTTTCCGATCTATTCTCCTAGTATACCTACAGATATTCATTAAGTTTCAATTTTGTGACATTAACCGTTTAGGAGATATGGATTTTAGAATGTGTCGATCTCACCTTTTTTGTGTTTCGGACGCATTATTTTTTTTCCCACTCCCGAACCCCTTCACCTATTTCGGCAATTTTTTTGCAAATGGGTCCACTACTAAAGCTCTATATAAATTCCAAATATCAGCCTCCTAGCATAAGCGGTTGCTGAGATCTAGAAACCAAAATTTTCCGTCTAAAACGCTTCCCCCTCCTCCCCCCTCACACCCCCACCCCTCCAAATTTGGTCACTTCAGGGGGCTTACCCACTCTACCCAGGAAAAAAAATTCAACTAAATAGCTTGTAGGGTTTGGCTGCTACGAGCCTTCAAACAATTTTGCGTACACCGGTAGACGTACGGCGTACGGCGGACAGACGGACTGAAATTTTTTTTTGCTTTTTTCGTGTCTACTCGTCATGAAACGTGAAAAAAAAAATTTTGAGGGTAGCAAATTTTTTTTTTTTAAAAATCGATAGCAATACTGTATTATTGAAATAATAAAGTAAAATGACTGTATATACCATAGTCAATAACATGAATTATATAAACCCATTTTTGTAATCTCGATTTATTTTGTAGTTTTTCTGAAAAAAAATCCCCAAAAAGGCTTATTTTTTCAGCCTCTAGAGTGGCCTAACCTCTTAGGCTGGCCGCACACTGAAAGAGCAAAAACAGTTTTAGTCAAAAACGTTTTTGACTAAACAGGACTATGTCGCTGTTTCAATAGCAATTCAATGATCAGAGCACACTGATTAGTCGCGTGCCTTGAAGCGAGATCGAGCCTTAAGTGATAGAAATAGACAACAGGTCACATGTACAACAGGGTTTATTGCTGCTGTGGATTAAAATGTATTAATGTTCGAAGTTCTATGTTACATAAAATTTTAGTATTCTTGAAATTTTTTTAATTAAAGCCTAGGTCTGTGGCTGAGAGTAACAACACACATCACGTTTGCGAAATTTTAAAACCGGTACTGCATCAGTACTGCACTAGTAGTGTATGCAAATATTGACATACTAGGAGTATATACATTATTTGATTGTGCTTTATATCACAGGTGTTAAAGCATTCAGACTGATGCGGTCCCAAGTTTAAGTCCTGGTCGTTGCAAGCTTATGATAAAACATTCAACTTAAAAACCTATGAACATTGCCATTGATAAGCCAGTGTGGAAAAAAATTACAAGTAAAAAGTGTTTTTTATCGCTTAGAAAATTTCACCGGTACTGTACAGGTATTGTTTAATTAACAACAAATTTCACTAAATTAATACAGTAGGTACGGTACGTATATACATTAGGGTGGTCGTTGAAAATTTAATTTTTTCATAACAACCCCCCCTCCCCCTAAAAAAATTGGTTTTTTTTCCTCACTACGTAAGATTCATGAATATTTTTTGGAATATCTTTATAAATACAATTGTTTGAAAAAAATAGATAAAACCTTATTTATAGAGAATTAAATTTCCCATAAAATCAACGATATAAATTTTTTTTCAAATCTGCATATTTCGTAAGATATTTCCGAAAACCTGCAGCTTCATTAAAAAATAGTAGAACTTTGATCATCTATTTTTTTACAGAAAAAAATCCGTCATTTTTTTACAAACTTTTTAGGGGAAGCCTGAAAAAATTTAATTTTTAACGGCCATGCTCATATTACCCAATCTGTAGTACTGATGCAGTACCTACTCAGCACTGAATAAATTTAATTTAGCTGAATTTAATCAGTACTAGTAATGTTCCGCTAGAGTTCAGCATGTTTCAGTACTGGGAAGAAAAAATAGTTCCGCTAGAATAGCGAAATGCTGTTCAAAAAAATTCTATGCGTATTGAAAATTTTCATGTCTCATATCGATATTAACAGATTTAATTAATTTTAAATAACATCTACTTACTACAATAAGATTCCACATTTTTGCAGCTTCTGCAACTGTTGTACAAACTGTACTACAACCAGCCAGCAACATTAGTTTTTGCGGACGATTATAGAGTAGGTTGTACATGACACTTGCACCCAATCCTGGCTCGCACTGTAATTAAAAGAGAAAAAATAACAGGAATTTAGTATAATTTTGTTCTTGGGATCGATAGTTTTGATTAATTAAAATTCATAGCTACAGAAAGTAGTCTGTTTGTTTCTTTGTTTATTGGCATAGATAAAATTTGTTACATACATAATAAATTTTGAGAGTTCAGTCTTACAAACCATACAACTTTTGAGAATATAATGTTTCAAGTTATTTTACTAAATAATTTTGTAACCTACGAGAAGAAATATTTACAGGAAAATGGCAAGCAAAAAACCTAATTGATGAATTTTAACTATAACTAAAAACTTAACCTAACTATTAAAACTAAGTACTTATTCAAAAATAAGGTACAATTTAAAACTGTAAATTTTTGATCAGTCAATTATCAGCTAGTTTTGGTCTAATTCTGATTTTATTTAATAGTGTAAGTGCTTTAGCCTCAATATATTTAGTGTCGGCTAAAGAGTGTAACCTTTCAGTAGAATAATATTTTGGAAGGTTATGGATTAACTTTAAGATTTTGTTCTGAGCTATGTGCAGTTTGTTCAAATGACTTTTGGCAAAGGAGGAGCCCCATATAGTAATACTGGCTGAAAAATCAACTTAAATATGAGCATTTTATTGTTGATGTTTAATAGTGATTTTCTGTTTATGAAAGAATAAAGGGTTTTTATGAGGGCATTAGTTTTATTTAACGTTTCTATGATGTGGTTATTAGACGTTAGCTTGTTGTCGAAATAAAGTCCTAGGTATTTTAAGTTTTTAGTCCATTGTATTTCTTCCCCGAAGAGAGAAAGATTTTGGGTTGGAATAGAGGGATGAGTTCTACGTTTAGTGAAGTATATTACTTGCGTTTTAGAGACGTTAATTTTGATTTTCCATTTGTGTAGATATTTAGTTACCACTTTAAGGGCACTGTCGACAGAGCTACAGATATTAGAGCAAATAGTGCCTGACGAGTAGATGTCTGTGTCGTCAGCAAATAGGGCAGTTTGACAGTTTTCTAAGTGGGGGAAGTCATGTGTGTAAATCTGATACAACAATGGTCCAAGGACTGATCCCTGTGGTACTCCAGTACATATAGGATAGTTACTGGAGAGATAATTTTGAATACAGGCTCTAAAATATCTGCCGGCTAAGAAGCTACGAACGATATTGTTACATGTAAACCTGGCAACCGCGCAACTCGATCGTTTCACATAATGGAAACATCAACAATCGAATACCTAGCTACAAAGTAACCCAATCAGAAACTTAGTAGAAGTATATAAGGAGAGCGGAGCAACACGATTATCCCCCCCTTCTTATCGAATGTGCTCGAATGGAAAGATCTCAAGCTCACTAGAACCCTCTACATACACCACTGAACGAAGATTCAAGTACATCCTAGACTGCAACCGGCTAGTATAAAAGCAGGTGAAGCTTTCAGCGAGGACATAGTAATTTTTATTACGTCGACTGTGACAGCCAGCGTGTATACGCGACCGTGTTGGTAGAAAGCGAAAGTGATCGAGTCAAGCGATATAGTTAAGCAGGCGGTACTGCCATATAGTGCGAATAATTGTGTGAACAGAATTAAAGTGCGAAGAATAAATACCACTTATTTTTATTTAAACCGAGTTGTGTTTTACTTGAAATCCCGGCGAACCCCTAGCTCGAAACAATATTGACTAGGTACGAGGGAAAATTGCATTTTATCATTTTGTAGATAAGACCGTCGTGCCAAACGCAGTCACAAGCTTTTTCAATATCTAGCGATATTAAGGCCATAGATTCTTTGGCATATAGTGTGTTTTTAATAGAATTTCGTATTCTCAGGAACTGGTGGGTCTAGTCTAGTGAAATTTTCGAAATCCGAACTGTTCATCTGGAAGGATGTTATTAGCTTTTATGAAGTCGTTTAACCTGTCTTTGATTAAGCGTTCAAAAAGTTTACCAAGATTGCTGAGGAGACTGCTAGGGCGGTAGCTGCTTGCAGAGCTATGGGACTTTTTAGGTTTAAGGATTTCCAAAAGTAGTCTTTCACACTTTTACACGGCTTTCCTCCTATCAACACGCATTCCAGAATACTCCCTGATCAACAAAATTCTATCAGTAAGGCTTCGGTGGTATGTGAAGAGCGAAGAAGAAGGTATGTAGGGGCGTACTGTTGCGGCTATTGTAAATTTGGGTCTAGAGGGCAGCACTGATATCACTTACCCTTCATGTTACAACACAAATTAAGGATGTTTGTAATAGCAACTATTGCAAGAACACTATTGTTGCAAACAGTGCAATATTTTATGCTCGTGAATGTTAAACGGTTAAGACAGAATAGCCTTAAGGTAGGCGTCCACTAGGGCGGACGGGCCGGGCCGCATCTCAAAAATCCGCCTGCCATACATTGTTATGGAAGTGCGTCTACTGAAGGAGACTCGCAACGGAACGAAGTACGTAGAAAAAAAAAGCTCGCCGCACCGTTGCGATGCGACCTGCCTTTAGTGGACGCCTGCCTTTAACATTCAAGATCTGGATAATATGCATTCGAGAAATCAGCAATTCAATAGATTTTCAAAGGAATTATCACCATTTTCTTTTTTGATTTAAATATTGTAAATATCCCCAACTAACCTAGTTCAAACTAAGGAAGTCTTTCAGGACAAGTTCACTGGTAATGGACCATTAAATTTTTCTAAGCTACAAGCAATACATACACTACTATTCGCATTTGAATTATTTTAAACCATTTATCACTACTCGCAGTCTATTAAATCGTGCACGAATGCCTTCGAAAATTGTAATGGCTGCCCGGGAAAAAAAATGGTGTATAAAATAAGTTGAAAAGCCCAAAAGAGAAAGATCTGGGGAATGACATGAAACATGCCGGAGCAACCGCATCCATCACCTCATCCACCTTCATATACACTTTTTTTCTCGCTGGGACGTTCCCAGTGGAAATTGTTCATCTCGCTAAGTCGCTATCTAGGCAGAGATTAGGGGTAGGTACGGGGCATTCACCATAGAGCCTCGCTCTATAGGAAACCATGTTTTCCCGTTCATATCAATCAAATTATCGTTGTAGTGTGAAAAATGAAAACTCACCTGTTTGGAATTGCCGTGACCTAAATTTTGCGCTTAACGTAACCAAAAGGAGAGCAAAGTACCCCAAAGTAAGGGTGTCCTGGCAGTAGCCAGGACAGATAGCGTGGTACAGCTACCATCTAAAGTGCTCGTGTGGCACTAAAAAAAAACAACCCTTAGAACGGCGAACATAAACGGTGACTGATTTTACCTCTAATTTACATACATGACTCGTTTCGAGCTACCTTCGTCACCCTGTGCCCAGAACTTTGTTTCGAACAAGCTCCACATAGGGATGATGTGGTGGCTGTGATAAAAATTGTCCAAGTTGAATGGGGTCTTTGGTACTGACTGGGTTTTTTTTATACCAACGATAGTGTCACCTCGAGGTTTTCGTGACAAATTACACCTTTGCGTAATTTCTATTTAAAAATTATTTTCCTTCTTGCAGAATGAAATAAATTTTAAATAAAAATGTAATAGGGGATTGATGTCCCCATCGAATAGAATAGCTGATGCGGGAAACAATTAGGTAACAGAAATAAGTTATAGCCATAATTGAGTGGAGTTCCTTTTTCTGAAGGATGTTCACCCAATAAGCTTAATGCAATCTGAAGTTATTGTGCAATTCACCGGTCACAGAATTTAAGGGCATTTGTATGTAAAGTACCTGTAGGAATACAATGATTTTCTAAAGTTGTAAATTTCAAATTATTTTATCTTCTAATTTCGCAATTGAGAAATTGCTGGAAATATTTTACGTTCAACAGGAAGTAGAAGTAGGGGTTTTTTCAATTTTTCACCTAGGGCTTTCGGGAAATCAATATTTATAAAATTTTCAGGTTCCCAGAAGTTATGATGGAAACATATTTTCACAATTTGTGGAAGGCTTTCAATCATTATTAAAACCAATTTTCTGTTTCATCCTAAACTTCAGAATTTAAAATTTAAGCTACATTTAGTTCACACATTCTAGGTTTTATCGTGTGTTCGGAATCATTGTTCATTGGGTCAGTTTTTATGACAATCAATGGAGTTGCAATGCGAAAAAATCCGTCGCAACGTACAAATCGATCGAAACACGATTCGCCGCTCAACTGGTTAGCTTTACACGCAGTCAATACAGGCAATGGATACCGATATGGTAAAAAAAAGTATCAGCAGTAAACTGTACGAAATCCTCTGATCGGAATTGAATTTAAGCTAATGACTGAAAAGGTGGAGGCAATTATGGGGAATAAGAACTTAAAACAAAAAGATTGCTTGCAAATTTTACTAGTTTCCTTTAAACTTGATTTAACCAAAAACATTTCCGAATTTTTTTTACAAAATCTAACAGAACCCAGACAATTTCATTATTTTTCTGGTAAATTGTTGGATGTGGAAAAAGGCAAAATAAAATAGATTTTGCCAAGCCATTTAAACAAAAAAATTTAACAAAAATTGGTAAATTTTTAAACTGATATTTCAACTAGGCAGGAAGGTTGTATTTTTGGAAAACGAATTTTTCTCCAACCTCTTGAAATAAAAGATTGTGTTTGACCAAAAAATTCCAAAAAAGTTTCAACTTTCTATCATAAGCGCCGCAAGTTGGATTGGTGGTTAAGTTTTTTACTAGATGGAATTGATCAGTATCCGTCACTCGTCCCATAGAATCAATAAATTCGGAATGCGCTAGGAAGTTTAATTTTTGAATCCAAATTGTTTGCTCTTAAAAGATTTGCTCACAACTATTGCTCAACAAATGCAGAAAGCGTTTAGCTACGAATATAAAGTGTTGTCTGTTTTACTTTATTATTTCAATAATACTGTATTTGGATCGATTTTTTTAAAAAAAAAATTTGCTACCCTGAAAATCCGTCTGTCCGCCGTACGCCGTACGTCGACCGGTGTACGCAAAATTGTTTGAATGCTCGTAGCAACCAAACCCTTTGAGCTTTTTAGTTGAATTTTTTTTCGTGGATAGACTGGGTAGGCCCCTTGAACTGACCAAATTCTGAGGGGTGGGGGTGTGGGGAGAAAGTGGGGGGAAGCGTTTTAGATGAAAAATGTTGGTTTCTAGATCTCAGCAACCGCTCATGCTACGAAGCTGAAACTTGGAATTTATATAGAGCTTTGATAGTGGACCCATTTGCAAAAAAATTGCCGATATGGGTGAAGGGGTGTGGGAGTGGGGGGAAAAATAATGCATCCGAAGCGCTCGAAAGCCGAGATCGAGACATTCTAAAATCCATATCTCCTAAACGATTAATGTCACGAAATTAAAACTTAATGGAAATCTGTAGATATACTTGGAGAATAGATCGGAAACAAATTTGAAGGTGGGGGAGGGTGAAAAAATTTTTATATCTCGAGAACCGATAATGATATAAAACTGAAACTTTGTATTTGCATAGACATGTAGTAGTAGCATGTTGGAAAAATATAATTTTTTATAGAGGTAGTATGGTATGGGGGTGGGAGTGTTTTTTCTATCTATAAAACGGCTTCTGCTACAAAATTTAATTCTATGTATATGTACATCAACTCGAATTTGTTTAAATAAAAAAAATTTCAAATATCCATTGGTGTTCGGAAGGGTGACGAAAAAAATGATCAGTGAAAATGGAATGCATATATTTTCACGATTTTCATCATATCTATTAGGTCTTCCAAAATATTTAATTCATTTTCATTCTACGGCTTCTTCATATAATTACCTAGAAAGTGTTTTCAGGATATTTTGAAATTCAACCCCTAAGAGGGTGTAAAGAGGTTGTATACTTTTCCACGAATTCTGCCGTATCCCCCAAGTCCGATCGATATCTTTTCACTTTCATGGGCTTGCGTAATAATCGCCTAAAGTTTCTTTTTAAGTGTTTCCCTTTTTCAGCCCCTAAAAAGTTATAAAAGGGTTGAACACGTTTTCACGAATTTCGTCATATCTTTTAGAAGTGATAAGTAATTGAATTGGTTTTTACTTTCTCGTGCTGTTTTCATATTTATTTATTAACTCCTTTCAGGATTTTTGGATATTCAACCCCCAAGTGGATGTGAGGAGGTTGCATATTGTTACGAATATGTTGTCGGCAGCTTGGGCAGCCTCCATTTCGCTTCCAGAATAATGGGCCTCTTTGGACCTAGACAGCATATTTCGCCGACTGCTCAGGAGCCGAGGGGGGGTTGAAAAAAATGTGTCCAAAAGGGGCACCATCCTTGTTGATGCTGTCAAAAGAAGAAAAAAACCTATAAGGAAAAGAATGAGGAAGAAAACCAAGGGAAACAAAAAAAATATAGCCGCACCACTACCGTCGCGACTCATTTACACATCTAGAACCGCGGCCCGAGAGAGAGAGGAAGAGAGGAGAGATCGGAAATAACAAAGCCATCCCTGCCTGATGGAGCCTCAGGGCTCCCTTCTTAGGAGATCTACTCCATTATGCCACCAAAATTATACGAGCGAACGAAGAAACAAAAAAAATAAACAAATTATGCAACACGCTGTCGTCTTCGCTTCTCCACTAGACAGGAACCTGTACAAAACGCTGCTTGGAATAAAAATTATAAGTTATACATGCAAGAAAAAAAAAATCATGTATAGTTCGTCAATTAATATATAATTCAATAATTCAAGGAAAAAAATTATGATTAATGTATTTAGTAATTTATATGAATTTTATTAAAGTGGTCGTGTTGGTCGATCGATGAACGCTGCATCGCTGGGGCCCTTTACATTTATCTTTACGGCGGTTACATGCATGTTTAACAACGAAAATTTTTACCTGCAGGGTTTTTTTTCTTGCTTTCCGTTTGATTAGAAAATTGTCTCTGCGATTTTTTTCACCTCTTAACAAGTGATGCACTGAGTTCAGCCAAGATTTTGCTATTAGGTTGAACCACACAAAAGTTTTATAGTTTTAGTTTTTATAATTTAGCACTTCAGCCACTGTGCGAATAGTTATATAGCTTTAGTTTTTTTTTAAAATTTTTCACTTGAGTCACTTGCGAATGTAATTCAAATTGTTTCTATCAATCAGAGTGCGCTGGCGCCACTCAAATTTAGTTTTAGGGGTTTCACTTTTTCAGTTTTAATATTTTTCCGGGAAATTATGTCAAAGTACACTTTTCGATCGTTCTTGAGTTTTTATCCACCCACTTCAGCCGTCACACCCAGAAGAACGCAGAAAATTTTCATCTCACGATCGCCGTGAAAAAAAACGGTTTTTCATGACGAATGCGATGTATCATTTACGCGGGAAGCGATGTTCTCTTCGTTTTCTCCTCGTACCCCCAGATGCCGCCAGTAGAGTATCCAAGATCCGAATCCAAATTTTCGCTCGATGGTTTTTATTATTATTATGGTTATCATTATTATGGGTATTATTTTTACATTCTATTTTATTTTTTATTTTACATGTGTACTGGAATACAAAGGTAACATGCCTTGTGGAGCGGTCGCGTCAAAAAAAAACCCAGAGCCAATATTATATCGAAACGATCACTGTATGACTACACCACAACACATTTTGAGTTTGAGACCATTTGCATGAGAAAGAAATGAACATCTATATAAAATTTAGCCGGGCTGCATTCGTAACAATATCTGATGATATATCGAATTCATTTTTACTTCCTAAGGTTTCCCATATAAGACCCAAAAAGCCAATTTCAGTATTTTTAGATATTTAATCCTAAGGGGTGTAAGGGGGTGGGTACGCTTTTGAAAGATTCGACATATTTCTTAGTTTTGATGAGATATTAGAGCGCTATTCACCTCCACAGACTTTTTGTATAATCGCCTACAAACCCATTTATCAATTTTTGGATATTCAACCCCCAAGGGTTTGCATATATTTTCAAAATTTTTGCCATCCCTTAGTTCTGATGAGATATAAAATTGGTTATTAAGGCATTCGATGTAATGACCTAAGAACCAATTTCACGATTTTTTAAATTTCAAGAATCAAGGGGTTTTAAAAAAATTTTAAAAAAAAAGTTTAAAGAGTTTGCTTACGTTTTCACAAATTTTTCAAAATACCTCGTGTCTCATGAGATGTCAAGTTGCTTCTTATGAAATCGTTAAAAAACCTGTTTCACAATTTTTTCGAAATTCAAACCCCAAGTGGAAGTAATGGGTTTGTATACGTTTTAACAATTCGTCATATCTCCTAAGTCTGATAAGGCAACAAATTCGTTTTTAATTCTATGGGCTTTTAGTGTACATAATATACCGAAATTCGAATAGTCTACACGGACTTTTTCAAAATTTAATTGGCTAAAAATCTCTGTTTTAAATATTCTTATTTTAAGAACAAAATTGATTTTCCAAGAAATCTAATAATCTCGAAACAACATGATATACTCCGACTTTGACCGCTCCCGAACTTTGACCCGAAAAATAATAAAGTTTCGCCCAGACCATTGGCAGATTTTTTTTACTATTTTCAAGCACTTCGAACTACATTACTTTCTTGCAAATCTTTCTTAAAAATGTAATCAATCTTTAGATTAGCTCACATAAAAATATCCTCGACAAATCTTTGAATCCATTCACCAGTCTTTATTTACAGAAGACACTAACATATCTACGAGTAGTTAAAATTTTTGAATTTATATTTTGGCTAAAATTTAGTAGCGAAAAAAACGAAAACGAAAAAATTCCATCACTTCTTTCGTTAGTTACCATACAAAACTCGTTAAAAAAGTTGGTCACAGCAATTACTCAATAATTCGACTAGCTATCACACAAATGAGCTTGAAAAATTGGTGGAATCACCAAATGTTTGCGTGATAAATCGAGAAGATGCTGACATATAAAAATTTTGAATCTTGTATTTGAATGTAAATGAAAAATGAAGTGGTGTATGCTTAAATTCCACGCCTCACTTATGAAGCTACCATGCAAATGCTCTTAATATTTGCGTTCATGCATGATAACGTCAGAATGCATTAAGGTAGGAATAAATCTGTGGCCACAGGGAATAAGTAGGTAAGTCTAAAAACGAAACTATTCAGGGCAGCACTTTTTTGCTATTTTTACTATTGAACTATTCCTGTAAATCCAGTTTTTGAGAAAAAGTTAAATTTGTTGACATCTCAGTGATCAAGTAACATATAACAATAATTTCTTCACAGTGCGTGTAAGTTTTGGGAGATGGCCACAGTACACTTATACCATATTACTATTTTTAGACTTACCAAGTTATTCCCTGTGACCACAGAAATAGATTCTCTAGTAATGGAAACCAAAATATGTTTTTTTTTTACTTTTACTTTTTAGCCAAGAATAATTTCATTAATGAACAAAATCTTGATAATCCTGGAAGTAGCATCCATACAAATATCCCTAAGTCTCAGATGATTGTTCTAGAATTTGAAAAAGTGTAAAGCTAATGCGTTTCAGATATGACAGAGATTGATTCAATTCCTTGAGTGGTTATCGCTTAAATTTCTTTAAAAACTGAAGATTGATAAGAAAAGTTTCGTGGTTTATATGAAAGAGTAAGGGCGGCGCAATGAAGTAGGCACGGTTCCAGAGTCAATTTTTTTTAAATTCCACATCTAAGGAGCTGAAAAAAACGACGAGTTATCACTCAAGTCCATAGCTGGTATTCAAACCCACGACCTCAGAACTTGTTGATTACCGCCTTATAGAAACCATTGAAGAGCATGTGAATGATTTTCCGGTCAGGCCGAATGTCAACTAGGTTGTCCCCTCTACAGAATTGTTTAAAAAAAAGTGTAAAAAGCAGTTTCGAAATTTTTCAATATTCAACCCCCAACAGTTTGAAAAGGGGGGACTCCGTATCATTTAACGAATTCCACTCTTAAATTTAAACAGAAAAAAAAGTAGTTTTCGTCTTCTAAATACCACTTATGTAATTAAGCGCCTAAAAAGTAATTTAGGTATTCGTTAAAAAGGGTTAAATCTTTTTTCACATAGCGATGACAAAATCGCGTCGCGTGTACCATATCGCGGCATATGTTATAGTTAGCGCGTTAAGTCGTTTGCCACAACTGTCAAATAATATTCACAAGTCCCAAAATTGGACAGGTGAAGGGGTTTTATCGGTTTTGCGCTCTTATGAAATTTAATTGCTTATGTGTAGCTTCACTTATTTTCATCTGGGTTACACTCTCTAATATCCATTCTATAAATATTAAAGTGTCGCACTGATTCTCGCGTGCTTCTGGATTTAAACATTTTCGAAATTCAATCCCAACGGTAGTGAGAAGGAGTTAAATATTTTTCACTAATACCGCAATATCTCTCAGATCAAAAGATCTATTAACTTGCCCCTTTTGTGTTTTCTGTGTGAAAAAGGGTTCGATGTGCTTTAATGAATTTCTCAATGTCTCAGAGATACGATGAGAAATCGAAGTAGTTTTTCCATCTAAAGAAATTTAGACATTTTCAACATTCAACCCTCAAAGTACTGAAAAGGGGTTAAACATACATATATTTTCACGAATTTCTCAATATTTTTTAAGTCGATAAGATACCGAACTGGTTTTCTCTTTCAACATGTTGCTGCTACAAACGCCTAAGAACCGATTGCCGAATATTTCTATATTCAACCCCAAACGTACCGGAAAGGAGTTATAATTCTCTACTAATGCCTCAATATATCGGAAAATCTATTAAAT
This sequence comes from Beris morrisii, assembly GCA_951812415.1. Taxonomy (NCBI): domain Eukaryota; kingdom Metazoa; phylum Arthropoda; class Insecta; order Diptera; family Stratiomyidae; genus Beris; species Beris morrisii. The sequence goes on along the minus strand of OX638313.1, from coordinate 100,696,002 downwards.
CGGATTTTTCTGTGTTTTCTGTGCGAAAACGGGTTCGATATGCTTTCACGAAATTCGCAATGTTTCTGAGATCCGATGAAAATCAAAGTAGTTTTTCAACCTAAAGACTGTAGACTGTACAAAAACGCGTAAAATCAATTTAGGCGTTTTTCGAAATTCAACCCCGAAAGTACTGAAAAGGGGTTAAACATATTTTTACGAATTTCTCAATATTTTCTTAAGTCGATGAGATATCAAACTGGTTTTCTTTTTGCAACGCTGCTCATACAAATTCCTATTTCTGAATTTTATGTATTCAACCCCAAGAGTAATGAAAAGGGGTTGAATATTTTTTTCAGATATACCATGATATTACTTTGGTTGGATTAGATATAAAATTGGTTTACATAAAAATTGTCTAGAATTTTCGAATTTCAACCCCAAAGTGGTGAAAAGGGGTTCAGTTTTTTTTCCGAATTCCTCAATATTTCAGCGTTTTTTACACTCCACCCATCACGTACCGTAAAACGGATCGAGTTACATTTGTGTATTCTTGTATATTTTAGAAATCGAAATTTTCAAATCATCAACTCCATCAGAAAAGCTGACCACATCACTAAATAAATACTGCATGTTCAAATCGCACGAACTTCGGAGAAGAAGTCACGTACCGAATATGTGGTAAATGGCATAAAATGGACTCACTCTGCTCCATTGTATCGCAATTTTACGAGCATTTATGCACAGCCATGTGAAATTGGTCCATAAGTTGATAGTGTAATCCGATTTGATGCATTCTGCATACTATCATCATATTGCACAGTTCTCGTAAATTCCATCCCCTGAACTTAATACTTTCCGGAATAGCATTCCGTACCGTTGAGAAGTTGTCGAGAAGTTTCGGGATAAGCTGTTGCAACCAGTTCTAGCACCCAAAGCAACAGGATCTTTCTAATATGGTGTTCGTTGTGATGTCAGCTAGCTATCTATTTTCATATGTAGATTGTAGATATAAAAGCCGCCTCTATCATATAATATCAGCTCGACGCTCCAGACTAAGTAAAATATTCAGATGGAACTTTTCTCCTAGTAGATAAAACTCCTTGTTTAATGTTAAAGACGTACGAGTACTTGCACATAAGCTCCCGTAAATTTTAGTTGGGCGTAATCACGAATCCCCTTTCGGTAGAAGAAGATGCTCTATATATCTCATAGGCATAATAAAAACATATATGGAGATGAATTTAACTGGGATACGATGAGCTAATGGTTTCGTCGATTATACTCGCAGACCCGCTTCTTATGCTTATCTTCTGGAGCCATAATATTCAACCGTTTAGTCGGCATAAGGACTCAGGTTCCAGTCGCCTAAAATGCTATAAATATTACGGAACTTTAAAGAGTTAAGGAAGCTGTTTTTCGGAATTGCTAAAGGATGTGTACGGGATTCCTTATCAAGAGCTCAATTTTAAGGAGTATACTCAAGACATAGGTGGCATGTGTATATTTCTTTTAGGTGTGAGATACGATGGCTAATTTCCCGGTAGTTTGTTTAAAGGACCGTCTATGGGTAGTTCGGGGAAACGTTAAATTGTTTTTGGTCTTGTTTCAACTAGACAAAGAGGATGGATATGTAAGGTACACAATTAAATTGTAATTGCTTTGCTTCTATAAGGATTCCTTTAATATAGCAATACAGCCCTTGCAATTTATAGAGTAGTTAATTGTCCGAAAAGTTTTTGCCGTAGTGGCTTCAACTATGAAACCCTTTTATTAGTTTAATCCGTGATAAATTTCATTTGATTTTACACGTGTAATATGATGAGGAGTGTTACATATCTCACCGATTAGCAGAAAAAACTACCTAGTAAAATACTTGATATTAAAAACAAATGAATTCGTATAAGAATACGGCCGCAATGCTCCATAAAAGAAGCTACCCTTAAAATTTTAAACACGATTATCAAATATATTGCCAACCCGTCGACAAAAAAATTCAGAAAAAAAAATTCTTCAGAGTGAAAATTGTTGTTCAACGCCATTTCCCTAAAAAATGGGATCGTTTACTAAAACGTATTTCTCGGTATTATAAGAACTCATTTTGCCACCTTTAATTCTATGGTGGCTTCATCAAGCCAGCATAATTACTTCACAAGTTATCTTCACTTAACTGAAAACATTTCATCTCTTTCGGAATTCTTTTTTTTAAATAAAGTGTAATTAAAATTGGCTTATTATACATAATTTGCTAAACGCCCAACAGAAATTCACTGAATCAACATCGTTTACTGTTTTCAATTAAAATTAAATCCAATCCAATGTTTTGTATAAATCTGGATTACAAATATTTGGGTTGTTCAAAACAGTGTTTTTTGTGGAAAATTTTATTACAACTGGAATTTAAATACACAAACCAAATTATAACAAGTAAGGTGAGATCATTATGTAGGTAATTATAAGACTGCCCACTATACTCATCCAATTAAATACCACATCCTGAATGTTTTCTTCGGAGAAATATAGAATGGGTTTGAAATTATTTATGAAAAAGATTAGAACAAAATAGGGGTGGTAGATTCCAACAGATTCCTGGAAGGGCAGCTTTTCGGCTCTTACTATTCTTTGAATATATCCATTCAACGCCTTTTTAGGACGGAGGCTCTTGTCTGGGGCTTTGAAGGTGGAGTGCTCAATATCCGGTCAGATACCAGTTCTATCAGTAAAGAACGTTTTGCAGGAAGTGGTCGAACTTTATTAAGAAAAAAGAATTGCTCCATTCGGTAAATGGTTTGCATTAAAGGAAGATAACTCCGAAAGTGCTGAAGGTGCATGAATAAATGTATGCTTGCATGAAAGGTGACGACATAGGCTTTAAAAATTCCAGAAAAGAAAATGAAGTTAATGATTCAATTTTTAGTTTAAGGACTATTTTATTCCGAAATGTAATAAGTATAAAATAACTTTCCCGGCACACAAACCATAATCAAAAACTTCTATTAAAAGCTTCAAATAATTTATCTTTAACGATGAAAAAATTATTGAAATGCTGCGATGTGGTGCAGGTTACTAAATGACAATTTAAGAAAATAAAGTCGACGTAAAAACCTGATGGTAATTTTTTTGGTTATCAGTCGCAGAGACTCCTGCAAGCATCTCAACTTTAAACGCGTTTCGGACTTCTACTCCAAAAAATAATAATATTTCGCCCAGCCAATTGGATGAAATTAAACGAAGAAACTTACTGATTTTTAGGCGTTTATATAAACAGCTTGGATACGTTAAGAATTGAACACTTTTTGGGTTTGAAACATTAAAACGACTTAGGATCTAAAGAACCAAGTCGTTACTCCCATCGATATAAGTGCCACTTTACAACGACTTCAATATCCAAAAATTTTGAAAACGATTTCTGGGTGTTTACACCAAAAGCCCGTACAAATTAAAAGCTAATAGGAAATCTCATTGGCCCTAAGAAATATGTTAGAATTCGTAAGAACGTACGCAACTACTTTGCACCCCTATTGGGGTTGCATATCGCAAAAAGAAGAGAATTAATCTCTACTTTTTGCGATACGCGTTAGGCAGTTATATATGTACCTAAGAAGCCAGTTAAAAATCCATACCATATCTAATCAGACCCAAAAGATTTGTCGGAATTCGTAAGAACGTATACAACCTGTAGGCTGAATATTGAAAAATCCTAAAATAAGTTTTCAGGTAATGGCAATACTTCCTTCAAACTTTTTCCAAGTATGGATCGACTTCAGGGCTAGTAAGAGGTCCTTGAGCTTATAGTACTAACAGACAATGAGTCCAGTTAAAGCTTATTCTCGAATCACATTTGAATCATATGAATGTGAGTATTTTTATTGAAACACCAAAGCCAAGAATTTCTATTCGAATTTGAGATGAAGGAATGTCTCGGTGACTGAATAGTATCGAAGTTAAGATAGACATTTGAAAACAATTGTGCCCACACTACCTGGCCAAAGATCATGAAGAAGATCCTTGTAAAATTTGATGAAGAACGGGTTAAGATGGTGATGTATGTAGACTACGTGGTTATTTGGATATCAGGGGTGTTTCCTGTTTCAAGATAGGTGTACTGGGCGTAAACAGACTTAAGGAATCTGAGTGCTGGCATGCTAAACTGGTGACAGTAATATCCTTGAAATGGTTAAACTTCCGACCGTTTACAATATCTCAAAACCGGACAAAGGATTTTGATTTAAGTTTTTCAATGAACGACAGAATGGTATAGTCGGAAACACAAGGATTCAACAGAGGGTTTAAAGATTGACCTCGGGATAGGAGCGGGTATTTTCTCAGACATAGAAAATGTCACAAAGTATTCCCGCTTATTGGTTATGTCCGCGTTTCCCAGGCAGAGATACAAGGGATCCTGCCGGACATTGAAGCAGGACTCAGCCCAAAGCAGAATATAGCATTTCTTACTAAGAGCTCCACCGCAATCAATGCCTTAGATTCGGCCACAAATTCCTCTAAACTCGTGGAACAGAACCGAGACAGCTGTCCTATTCCGAAAGACAGCTCAAAGTTAGACTGCTTTGGGAACCTGGCCACAATTAAGGGAACGAGCAGGCAGATGAACTAGGCTAGGCTATGTTCTGCGCTCCAGGTTTCTATCACTGTTCTTATCCCGCTAGGGGCTCTAAAGCGTAAGATATCCTTCCAATAAATTCTAACTCCAGGTGAAGAGGACCATCCACATGAGTCAAATCTAGGAAGATGTGGGTATCCTACTGGCGGAAGGAGAACTCTGAAGCAGGTTCCGTGCTTCCGTGCAAATGTCTCTAGATGTAGTGGTCAGCACATGTCACTGGATGGAGACTACACGGTCAGACTGGGCTTTAGTTCTGGGGATGCAATTAACAGCAAGAATATTTTCAGTCTCCTTTGCGGATATCCGATTCGACTTCATACACTAGGTAAACCCTTCTTTCATATCCTCGATGACATAGAATTGAAGAATTGATTTCATTCTTAAGGATTACAGGATGGATTTGATGATCTAATTCTACTACGGGTCTATGTAGCACTCTCCAACAATTTTATTAGCCTTCACCAGGTTAAGCTAGTTCTGGAAACAAAACAATACTAATTGGGTCGTATCTGATTGGTGGGACAACACTTAAGCCAACAAACTGCTAGGGAAGCATGCAATGCGTATGGAGATCGCTGACTCTGAAGTGTGCAGGTATTGCCTTGACCTATATGCTAAGAACGACATCAGACACATTTTGTGTCAGTGTCATGCGGTTGCAAGGAGACGACTGAGGTGGCTGGACAGTCTTTTCTTTGACAATTTGGAGGATCTGAGTTCAATAGGGCATGATAAGCTAGTCAAGTTCGTTAGGGTTCTGGGTTGTTTAGGGGATGTTTAGTGACCTACAAGGTTTTGAAGGGATCGCTATGGGCCCTTTCGGTGCCTAGCGTGCGCGGTGTCTTCGCCCCTTCTTAAAACTAAAACTAAGCCAACAAACCAAGGTTTGAATATCTTAAAAATCTACCAACAGTTAGGGCGAAACTTTACTATTTGCCGCGACAAAGTCTGAATAAAAGTGAATTGCGACGGAATTTCTTCTGCCACTGCCAACCTTAACACACGAATTACGATTTTGGGTCATAGTTCGGATCAAAATCGAAATATAACGTCGGTTGTTTCGAGACCAGGAGGCTTTTATAGAAAGTTAATTTTGTCACTAGAATAGCTCCTCATAAGAAACAACTTTAAAATTTATCAGGTGTTCTTTGTAATAACATTGAAATAACTTAACTGCCCCTGAAAGTAAGAATTTCGAAAAATCCTGAAATCGATTTTATGAAAAACCCGTGAAAACATCTCGAATCTTGCCATACCTTTGTATGGCAAGCCGTTTACATTTCCTTAGGGGGTTGAATTTAAAAAAAATCTGAAATTGGTTTTTAGGCGATTATATAAAAAGTCCGTATCTTATTAGACCTACGAAAAATGACGGAATTCGTGAAAACTTATGTAACTCCATTAGATCGATTTGGGGGTTGAATTTCGTAAAATGGTATAGTTAATTTTAAAGCGGTTTGTATAAAAGATCAATTTGACCTCTCATCAGACCTTAAGGATATTACAAAATTTGTTAGAACGTATACAACACGTTTACATCCCCTTGGGGGCTTAATTTTTTAAAAATCGTGAAACCAGTTTTTAGGCGAATATATATTGGTACAGTACCCGATGAAGTAAATCCATCACATCTAAAACGGTGGCTGAAATTCGTAAAAACGTATACAACCCCTTTACACCACCCTTGGGGGTTGAATATTAAATTATTTTGTATGCGATTATATAAAAAATTCGTGGAAATAAAAACCAATTCGATACCCAACAAGACCAAAGAGAAATGGCGAAAATTGTGAAAATATATTCAACTCTCTTACACGAACTTGGGGGTTGAATATCAGAAAATCCTGAAATTGATTTTTTGGCTATAATATAAAAAACCGGAAGAAATTAACACCAATTCGATATCTCATCAGATTCAAGAGGTTTGTTGAAATTTGTTTAAACATATGAAACCCCTTTATACCCATGAGGGTTGAATATAAAAATATGATTTTTTTTTTCGCTTAGTACGGGAAGCTGGAAGTTGACGTCTATGTATATAGTGTAACTGTAGAGGAGCACTATAAAAATATAATTTTAAATTATTATTTTTTAATAATAAAGTATTTTATAAAGGTACTAAGTCACGGAAGTGAAGGCTTTTTTATTTATGTTTGAAACGGCATTAGCTAGAAAGTTCAAACTTGGTAGGTATATGCTGATGTACTAAAAAAGAAATTTAAGAAGAAAAAGATACTGCAGTCACGATCGGCTGCAAGCCAATCGTATAATACTCTAGATGAATACTGAACTCCGATTTATATTGTAGTTGGGGATAAAGTAGAATTACGTGCGTGGATGTTGTATGTCCTTTATTAAGGACTGCCATTAGATTGCTACTTCTGATGCAAACACATTTTCCTGGCTCAGAGGAGATAGGGTGTCATACGAATGAAATTAGGCCCTATGGGATTATGCCAAATAACAGAACTAGGGCTTTATCTGGCAGAATCTTTACTCCTAATACAATAGAATGGGCGGTAATGTCATTCCTCCCATATAAACCCCCAGGAGCTGATGGCATCTTTCCTGCATTACTGCAACAAGGACTCGATGTGCTTCTTCCCATACTGGTCAAATTATTTAGAGCCAGTTTTGAATACGCTTAGGTGCCACTGGCATGGCGAGACGTAAATGTGACTTTTATTCCAAAAGTGGGGAATAGATGTTGGACTCACGCAAAGTCATATCGCCCAATCAGTCTCACCTCTTTCTTACTTAAATCTATGGAAAAGGTATTAGACAGGTACATAAGGAGCTCTGCTGCTTTCAGCCGGCTCAACAAATATCAATTCGCTTATCAAGCTGGCAAATCGACTGTTAGCGCTCTTCACAATTTAGTGCAAAAAATTGAGAAGACGTTGACAGCCAAGGAAATAGCGTTATGCTCTTTTCTTGACGTTGAAGGTGCTTTTGACAACACTTCCTACAAATCCATTGAATTACTTACTCGTAAGATAGGAGTAGAAGAAACGGTAACGAGATGGATAGTAGCGATGCTTGACTCTCGTAGAATCTCGGCTCAGCTCGGAGGTAAAGGTCTCACTGTACGAGCGGTGAAGGGATGCCCTCAGGGAGGTGTACTCTCCCCACTACTGTGGTGCAGTGTTGTAGATGATCTCCTTAAGGATCTGAGCATCAAGGGTTTTGAGACTCAAGCATACGCTGATGACCTGGTGATCACTGTAAGAGGTAAACATGACTGTGTCATTTCGGACCGCATGCAAGAGGCCCTAGAGATAGTAGATCACTGGTGCATCCAACAGGGATTAAGTGCCATTCACTAGAAGACGGAAGGTAAACTTAAGGCCCCCGATTGTGAGAGGAACTACAATTGAATTCTCTTCCGATGTCAAATACTTGGGAATTACCTTGGACAAGTGTCTGACTTGGAATTTACATCTTAAAAACATCTCCACACGAGTAACATTGTCTTTTATGGCGTGTCGAAGGCTCTGTGGTACCACTTGGGGTCTCAGACCAAATATGGTATACTGGACCTACAAGTCTATTATAATACCAATGATCACATATGCCGCTATGGTGTGGTGGCCAAAGGTTGAACAAATCACAGCACAGAAGGCCCTGCAAAAAATTCAGAGGCGTGCCGTTCTTAGCATTACAGGGGGACTTAAATCATGTCCCATTGCTGCAATGGAAGCCATGATAGACTTGGCCCCATTACACTTAGAGATAAAGAAGGAGGCTCTGAGAGAGGCCATAAGGCTACAGCAGTACAATAAATTCAAGGCAGGAGACCTTGTCGGTCACCTTAAAATTCTACAGGAATTTAATCAGAAGGACCTAACCGACTCAGTAAACGATAACATGCCAAAGGTATATGATTTTGAGAAACCATATATGGTGACTCTGGGAGATCGTGTATCATGGTAATCTGGTCTACCAGATTTTGGGGAAGGTGCTTCAGTCTGGCACACGGACGGCTCTAAAACCTATAGTGGAACTGGAGCGGGCGTATTTGGACCCAATTGTAAAATATGGACGGCAATGGGACAAACCGCCACTGTGTTTCAGGCTGAGGTACATGCCATAGAGCTGTGCGCAGGTAAACTTCTACTGAATAAACCAAAAGGCGCTACAGTTATTATCCTATCTGACAGCCAAGCGGCACTGCTAGCGCTGAAATCTTATTGTTTCCGTTCTAGGCTTGTGTGGGACTGTCATACTCTTCTTAAAGAGCTGGCACATCATAATAGTCTAACCCTGATGTGGGTGCCAGGACATGAGGGTATTCCGGGTAATGAATCGGCTGACCAGCTAGCTAAGCGGGGAGCCAACTCACCAATGATTGGCCCGGAACCATTCTGTGGAGTAGGTAAAGGCTTCATTAAGGATGGTATTTTTAAGTGGATAAATCTTCAGGTGGAAGATTATTGGAACTCACTTTCAGGACTTAGACAGTCAAAGAAATTCCTGACCTTCTCAAGTAGGAGAGCGTCGGAATTCCTTTCCTTAAGCAGGTATAACGCACGGGTCATAATGGGATATTTTTCCGGACATTATTTCCTTAATTATCACCTTAAGATCATCGGTAAAGTATCACTAGATACATGTCGATTCTGTGATATCACATCTGAATCCACGGCACACATTCTGTGTGATTGTGATGCAGTGGCCAGATCAAGAAGGCAGATTCTCGGTGGATTTACTCTCACCTGTGAAGACCTGTCGAAGACTCCCCTGAGTAAAATCATCTCCTTTCTCAAAGGAATCGATATGGCCTAGGGAGTGGTTAAGAGCCAGGAACAAAAGACCTCTTAGGTCGTAGTTCGAGAAGTAGTGAGGCTTCTTTAGGCTCTACCAGTTTTAATAATAAAAATAATAATAGATTGCTACTCAAACCTAAAAGACAATATTCAGTGTTTAATTTCATACCTTGAACTGGGTAAGTCATCGAAAAAAATGTCCTTTTTGAAGGACTTTCACATGGGAGGTGCAGGAGGACTCACTCGATTTCTTACATATTTATCCTTTTTCTTGGAACCATTTAAAAATGAACGTGTACAAAATTTCAAATTCGTAGCTTGAAGAGCTCAAAAGTTATCGAAAAATATTGTTGAACACGTGTCTTAAGGACATTTTACATGGCAGCTACCAGAAGGAGTAGAAGGATTTCGCTGATTAGTAAGCCTGAACTTCGTTTTTACTCAAAACTAATTTGTACAAAATTTCCAATTCATGGCTAAAAGATTACTTGAGTTATAGTAAGTTCCGTAAATTAAGTGAAGATGTTCTGACAGGATATTTGTATGACAGCTACACGAAGGACTAATACGATTTTCTTCATAACCATACATTTAGCTCCAACTATTGAAAAAATAAAACATACAAAATTTCAAAGACGTAGCTTAAATCCTTCTGAAGTTATCGACCAATATTCTTGAACACGTGTCTCAAGGACATTTTGTATGGCAGCTACCAGAAGGAGTAAAAGGATTTCGCTGATTAGTAAACCCAAACTTGGTTGTTATTCAAAACTGATTTGTACAAAATTTCCAATTCATAGCGAAAAGATTACTTGAGTTATAGTAAGTTCTATAAATTAAGTGAATACATTTTGACAGGATATTTGTATGACAGCTACACGAAGGACTAACAGGATTTTCTTCATAATCATACATTTAGCTCCAACTATTGGGAAAATAACACATACAAATTTTCAAAGTCGTAGCTTAAACCCTTCTGAAGTTATCGACCAATATTCTTGAACACCTGTTTTAAGGACATTTTGTATGGCAGCTACCCGAAGGAGTAGGACGATTTTACCCGTTTTCGAACTTAGCCTTACAAATTCAACCAAACTTCCAAATTCAAAATTTCAAGATCCTAGGTGAAGGCGTTCTTGAGTTATCGTGCTAACGGACAGACGGACGGACGGACGGACGGACGGACGGACGGACGGACGGACGGACGGACGGACGGACGGACGTCAGGCGGATTTGAGGTTTTTGGCCACAAATAAACAAAAAATAATATATAACTTTTTTTCGTCCGAGACTTGGTTCTATGCGTTACAAACTTTTGGGCTGGATTAAACTTATAATACTCTATATGATTTCATCTAGAGTATAAAAATTCTCAGATTTGCAGTTGTGTATGGAGTTGGGACCAAACAAATTTCAGTGAAAAGAGGATATAAACAATTTGACGAATATCTTGATATATCTCAGGTTTGCCAACATTTCGAATTAATTTTACCTCAGCAGACTCTTTATATCAGCAGCTAAAAACTTTACTTTACTTTAACTTATTATTTAAATGTAAGTGTAAAGTTTTGTATTTTTTTCACAAGATCCGAGATTTCTTTAGATCTTCAAATATCGAAATCGTTTTTACTGCTATGGAGTTTAAGTACAATCGTCTAAAAACCTATTTACGGATTTTGCGATATTCAACCCCTAAGGAGGTGTAAAATAGCTTACACAACGGCTTACGAATTTCAATAAATCTTTTTAGTGTTCTGGTTTTATTTTTCAATTGAGTTTCTATATAATTGAATTAAACCCCGTTTCAGGGTAAGCCTAAAGATTTTGTCTAATTTTTTTTTGTAGAGTCAATGAAATATCCTATTCGATTTTTCTTCTGCGGTCTCACTTAGAAATTGTTTTCGAGATTTTTAGATATTCAACCCCTCCTGTTACAAAGAATTCTTTAAATTCATATCTTCTATGTCTAAGAGGATATCGATTCAGTTTCTAAATTTCATTATTTTTGTATATTGAAGCCCCTATTGAATGTGAAGAGATTTACTCATGAATACTTCACAGTTACGGACTCTTTATAGAAACGGCCTACACAAAAAAATTTAGAACGAACATTTTCTTCTCTAGAATCTTACGAAAACAGACATCACTCGATATGCAAAACAAAAACGTTTTTAAAAGCTCAAAGCAATTTTTCTCCAATGGTAAAAAAAATAATTTCGATTGCCTTATGGATTCGGAAGTTATAAAGATTATTCGAAGAAACGGTAAAAAATACTGAAAATACTGGGCATACCTCGAAAAGAGTATGAAAACGGGCATATGTTTGTATAGAGAGGTAGCTTTCGGAGCTCTACAACATCCAGTCCTAATTTTATAACCATACATCCTGTATTAAAGGACCTTCCTTAACGTTCCTTAAAGTTCTTATATAGAAAGCCCGAGGAAGTATAAACGAATTCCATATATTATCGGACCCAAGAGATATGTCGGAATTCGTGAAAGCGTTTACAGCCCTTTTACATTGTTGTATATGTTGAAAAGGAAAAAGTCCTCAATTCGGTATTTAGGAGATTGGATAATAAGTCTGTAGAAGTAAAAAGTAAAACAACTCCATTAGACTTCCTCACAGAATACGCTAGAATGCTGACAATTAACGTCACTTAAATAATTGGTGTTTTAAAAAAAAAAATACATTTAATAAAATTAAATCCATTACTAGATTGGGCACAACTTTATTTATTAATGACCATAAATTTCCTGAAATTCTATTCAATTTTCGGTAATACGAAACCTTTTTGAAAATTTAGACTATCTGAATAATTTTATAGATCGTTGATAATAATGACATTGAATATAATTTCTGAACACAAATTAGTAGTAATTGGATATGCATAATATGCGCAATTTCATCAAGCTTTTTGCATAATAAATGGCAATCGTTTTCAATGGAACCGGACTGAAATAGCATCAGAAAACAAAATACATTCATTAATTCTAAATGAGATTATCTTTCAAAGAAGTATCAAATATTTCTGTGTTGAACTTCCATGAAACTATCGATTTTTTTTTGATTATTTCCACGGAAATTCGGTGTAGAAAATTTAAAATTGCTGAAAATACATCAGACAGGCTTCGTGTATCACACAAGGTTTCTTAGATCTCCTTTAGATGTTGACTCTTAAAAAATTGATTGAAAGTCCAAGTGTATTATCCTCCGAAATGGTTGATTTTAAGCCTCAGAATACATTTGATGTGTACTTCATAAAATAAAAGCGTTATTTTAATCAGATATTCAAGTCTCGTAACCTATTTAGATGCCGATTACTGGTCCCAGATATTGGCGAAGGGTCGACCTTTTTGTAATAGGCTTCGAACGTCAAGTTATAAGTCTGCTCTACTGATGATTATCCTTTGGAAGAAATCCACCCAAAACGGATTACCGGACGAAATAGAGTGCAAAGGTATCGATTTTTGTTCATGTTAATCAAAGTAAAATTTTAATTGACTAATTTAGTTAGCCTGGCAAGACGAAGCATTTAACGACTATCATCCATTAATAAGGAGCAGAGTTACTCGCTATTGTTCTAATCTAATAATTTATTATTGTTTTCGAAATAAAAAATTTATGTTTCGAGTAGAACACTTGAAGCAACCTGGTATCTGAAGTTTTTATCTCATTCTCGTTTCATAGATTAATAAAACATAAGCCGAGTGATTTCCGCGCTAAACGCTACTCCCCCATAAATAAAATATTAACGTAGTTACAAGTAGCTTAAATTCACAGCACAACATTCGCCAATCATGGGCCATATATTTTCCGGAATTTGACGATCACATCCTGTAGTTCTGGGAACGAAATGGCAGAACGGAATTACGTAAATTGAAAATTTAACGGATCCGGTCCGCCATTTGGCCTGTAATTGAAAACTACTGTACCTGGCGTAGTAGCAGCGTTCAGGTATTTCAGGTGTCTCTACTCCCAATCCATCTAGAAATCATAAAATCCAATGGAGTTTGTTGTCAATAGGAGGGCGTATTTGCACAGTTTAACTGCACGTTACATTTTCGTTTGTCATTACTGCCAGCCACCCCAGCAACCCCCCCGGGACGTCAGAGGGAGTTGTATAAATATTTTGTAGCCAGGTTTTTTTTCCCAAGTACGAATTGTTACGACCTCCATTACAATTCATTGTCCTAGGCCGGGACGAAACAGGAGAAGAAAATCAACAGCAACAATAACGAACCAAAGAAAACACATGAATTTCGACTAGCGCAAAAAAAGGACTGCCGAAGGAAACATTGAAAACATTCGAAGGGAATTACGACTGTAGAAATAAATCCACAAATTACCCCAAACACGCCACCCCCAACACCGTGTGTGTGTGTGTATAGTCAGTCGTCTTTGCGATTGAAGGTGGCAAACGCGTCGCCCGCTTTTATAGCAATACTAAAATCACAGAAATTCCGTCACGTAATTCAATAAACTTCGACGTCTATTCGAAGAAGTGAAGATGCAGATATTAAGATGGGACACATCTAAAGTTTTTATGGGAACCTACAGCGGACTAGACATACTCAAGTTTAACTTTATCAAATGGGAACGAACCTTTGGCTGGGAGTTAGCAATGCAGACCTTGATAGGCATTTTAGTACTACGCTAGGAAAACCAAGAACAATCAATCTTAAATCGGTGTATCTTAAGATTGAGCAAAAAACCTAGTCCAAAACTAAACTTAACTGAACAACCGACAAATACTTTTCATAATCTAGAATCTGGAAGAACCGCCATGTAGGCCAACTTTGAAAATGGTTCATCGCTGCATCATTTCATGTAACCAGTAAGTAACTAACCCCGTCTTCGTAAAAGCGCTGTAAAAAAAACACCACAGAACCGTCTGAATTAACAATGCAAGTATAACTATCCTTTGACGAAACACCTAACTTCCGAGGCAAGTGGTACACAGTTTCAACAGGAATTACTAGCTTTCACTTCGTCGTACTATCAAAAACACCCACGGAAGTACACCCATAAAAACAGGTGTTTCGAAAAATACCCATCGTTGACATAAAAACATGAGTGTACTGTACACTGTACCGTACTCCCATGGTAATTGAAAACTCCCATAGGCGGATTTTTTTTGATCAGCCAGAGACACCCATATTTGTGGGTGTTTGGAGAAATACCCATCGTTCAAATAAAAACATGGGTGTAATGAACACTGTACCGTACTCCCATTGTAATTGAAAACTCCCATACCCGGATTTGTTGGACCCGTCAGAAACACCCATGGCAGTACACCCGTATTTATAGGTGTTTCGAGAAACACCCATCGCTGAAATAGGAACATGGGTGTACTGTACAGTGTAGCTGAAAACTCGCACAGGCCGATTTTTTGGACCAGTCAGAAACACCCTTGGTAGTACACCCATATTTATGGGTGTTTCGAGAAACACCCATCGATGAAACAAGAGCATAAGTGTACTGTAGAGTGTTGTTGAAAACTTTTATAGCCGGATTTGTTAGACTAGTCAGAAACACCCACATATTCCATACATCATCAGTCCCCTTTATAGGTGTTTCGAGAAACACCCATTGTGGAAATAATATCTACTGTACAGTACACTTATGTCAGTTTAAAACCAATTCAACAAATTCGCCTATGGGAAGATTTGTTGGACCAGGGTAAGGTTCGCTGATTGTTTTTTTTTCCGCAGTATCAGTGCAGTGATCTTCAAAAACTGCTCTTACTAAAAACATATTCAATACATCATCAGTCCCAACAGAAACTACGAAATTCGTGAAAGTATTAAATTTATAATTCTCGTAACAGTAAAAACCGATTCACTATCCCATGAAACTGAAGAGATATGGCGAACTTCGTGGAAACATACACAACGAATTTACCACCTTAGGAGTTGAATATAAAACAAATATTTTTAGATGATTAAATGGAAACCCCGAGGAGGCAAAAATGAATTCGATGTCGAATTAGACATAAAATATATGGCAAAATTCGTAAAAACATATTTTTATAATGGTATGAAACTTTAACACCCCCCGAGAAATACAATTTTGTAAAATCCTGAGCGCAATATCTGATAGTTTACATAAAAAGCACGTTGAATTAAAATTAATTCAGTATTTTATCAGAACTAAGAGATTGGACGAAATTCGTGAAAATTTGTGCACCCGTTTTTCACTCGCCTTCTTGAAGCCCTGTGCAAATCTGAATTTTTTTAAATAGAAATACTTATCTACATGGGTGTACCTGCATATGTGCATCAATTTTCAACTTTCTACAATAAGGCGTTCCTGAAATAGAAGAAAACATCCACACATTGCTTAATGGATTTATGAGATATGATCACTTGTGTACGACGGAGAGGCAGATGAAATCATATTGTTACTCTTTTTTGGGGTCTAGTAGCCCAAAAACTTAAGTTTAGAGCAGCAAATTTTTTTATTGAAATAATAAAGTAAAACAGATGAACAGTGTTCTCGTTATACAGGAATCACAAATTTGGTTTTAAACTCTATTCTAACTCTAAACTCATAATATTACCTACATAGTGTGGTGGTGTCGTTGTCAAATACTTTGCACATTTGAAAATTGAGAAATTCACTGTAGCATAATTATTAAACTATGTTCAGAGTACTTCATATCATCATTACAGTATAGAGATCAAGTACTCGGAATTTTTTTGAAAATATAGAAAAAGAAAAAGTCAGTTTAATAAAAACCACTGAATCAATAAGATCTATTAAGATCATTTAAAATCAAATAAAATATCTATAATTATAATTAATTTAAAGTTTATAATTTAAACTTGAGCATATATGATTGTAAAATAATTAAATTTAATAAAATCATTTATATTCTTTAATGTATAAAAATTGATTATATAATAACAGTGATAATTGTCAGAATAAATAAATTATTGTTAAAGAATATAATATAAAAGTTGAATAAACTAAATGTTTTAATTAAATGAATAAATCAACTTATCAATAGATTTACACTAATGCAAACCAGTTTTAAGCCCTCTTTCTGTACCAGACCTGAAATGTTATGGCAAAATGATTTCAACTTCTTAGCATAAGTTCAAAAAAATATAATAATAATAATTAAATCACCTAGTTACACGTTAACGCGGGAAAGTCTTATCTTTAGCATTATAACTAATTTTTTTACTGTTCTTTTGGAGAAGCTTAATATTTGAATCGCTTTTCACCTCGCAAAATAAGACACAGAAATTAATAAAATTAAATTTTTGAAAATAAACCTTCCACTAGACTATTCCCATTCCAATCTTCACTAAAAAATTGTCCTATTGCAATTTTATACCCTGGGGTGTACAGTAAATCATCCTTAATACTTTTTTAAATTAATTTTGCATGAAATATTTTATTAGTGAAATAACAGACCTTTTTTCAGAAATAAAATTGAAAAGGTTTTCTGACGATCTGAATATTTGACCAAGTAAGTGCGAAAACCGCTCTAAATTGAGGCTGCATAATATCGTCTTTGATTCACATACAACCTGACATCAACTGACTGAACAATTATCAGAGCCATTGTTGTATACATAAATGCCAACTGTTGACATAAATGCTAAGTCGGAAATACCTGTACGGTTTATTTCTAGTTTTTCGTATTAAATTTGTAAGCGTTGCAGGTCAATGTTTTGTAGGATCAAATAGTCGATACTTACTTTAAGGTAGCTAGAACTATTTTTTTTAATTATGGTGCAAAATATTATAAAACTGAGTCTTGAGCTTTGCTTTTCTGGGAATTTTTTTTCTGAAAATTTCTACTTGTTCTATTTTCAAACTAATGTTTAAATTTTATTGTTCAGCATTTTTGAAATTAGTAACACCTAATTAAAGACAACAAAAAAAAAAGTTAGTCCATGGATTGCGATGTAAGATTGATGCACCATTTGCCATAGAATATACAACGGGACAACAGCGTACGCTGGAATTAATTTAAATTTAGTTGCTTACATAAAATTTGGCATTTCCTGAGGCTATTGAGGCGATTTTGTTTTTACAGAATCGAATAGAGACAAAAAATTTAATTACTTCTTTGCGAGTGCAAGCTTTTTTCCATCCGCCCTCTACGCCGCCCCTGCATCAAGAATAATAGAATGCCAAGCTTTCTCCGCACAGGAAAAAAACAGGTTAAACACTCTACGCGTAAATATGTAAAGAATGAAACGGGCAGCGGTAATTAAGCTAAAAAAATTATTTGTATACTTAGAAATTATTTTTAGTAGTCATATTATAAACTTTTTTATATTATCAACACTTTAACTTTTGACAGAGTGTATACATAGTATCTACGTCATAATGATAGAGGAATCAGGGTATTTTGAAGAAATGGGTTACATAACATTGCTAAAAGCTTTATGGGTGGTAAGGATTTACAAAAATTAGTGCTGAAAATAGATTCCTCTGACGAAATTATGCGAGCAAAATTAGAATTACCTACATTAGACGTTACGGATTAAAAAAAAATAAGCGTTATAAAAAAAAACAATTTTAGAATTGAACGTCTCAAGAGGGTTCAATCCTTTTTGCTTCTGTGGTTCCGTCCAAGTGATGATTGAGGAATTTAATTTCTTTTGGTGAAAAAGATCGAACATTTCGGTGACTATAAATTCTATTTTTGATTTTATTGAGGGTTAACCTCCTGCCTAGTTTGGTTAATTGATGATGATAATTTTGTTGGTCCTTAATTTGATAAAATATTCAGTAGCAATGAAATTTAGGTAATAAGCGATCATGCTGTTACATGCTACTCTGGCAATCTGCTCAACCAACCAACCACCAGCTTCTAAAGAGAAAAACAACCTCCCAATGCCTAACTGGAAAGCGGAGAAAAACATCCGATTGGCCACCTTGCAATACTCAATGAGAAAGGCGTAATAAAATCTGCAAACTTCAGCAAAGTTCGATAGTGTTCGAGAAGAATCGCTTTTCCCCGTACCGGCTATTCTTACATTTTACATACACCACCGAATATGCGAGAAAAATCTCGACTCAACACATGCAGTATATAAGCATGGCAAAGTTTGCAGCCAGATCCAACTTTTACTACACAGCGAGACTACGGTCCATTGCACGAGAGTATTTGAAAAGCGATTTGGATGATTTGGTTGTATATAAAATCGGGCTGCGTTTATTAGTGCGATTATTGACTGCTTATAATGATATTGTTATTCCTCCTGATTTTAAACAGATTGTACTTTACTTGAAATTCCGGCGAACCCCTAGCTCGCAAAAATACATTTTTTGGCGCAAAAATAATTCTTAAAAAACTGTGGAGCCGTATGTATTTTTTGCAGTCAGGAGCATTTGGCATTTAGTTGGTAAATTTTTTCTAAAATGTGCCCTTGACAAACATTTCGCTTTAAAAACGATTTGACAACAAAAAAGTATAAGAATAGAGTCCACTGCAAACAGAAGCAGGGACATTTTCCTCTATAACCACAGGGGTGGGAATCCACACACTGTATAAATTGCAAGATTTTATCTTAAGGGGTTCTTTAGTTACAAAATGTTGTTCTCGAGATAATTTATACCCCCTAAGCACGTGATCCATCCACTGGGAAATTTTATATTCTGATTACTACACTCAGTACAAATTAATATTGTTTAAATTGATCATTTATGAAAGATTGAAATCAATTTATTTTTCGGCTTCTTCGTGCCCCACTTTAGCTCAAATTATTTATTTTGATTATATAAAAGAAATTGAAGTATCTAGCCTGGAACGTTTACTAGATACGAAAATCGGAAGGTCGTGGTTCCAGTCTTCGACTACAATCATGCTTTTGACTGAAGTTATATCAGTTTACTTCAATCTTAGGAAGGTGTTGATTACTCCAACCGTTTTAGTACATCTTAGTGCCATATTTCATATCCGACAACAAATTTGTTTGATATCGAGTTCTACTACGGCTTGTACTCTTTCATTTACGTTTTGAACCCTCCACAATCCAATCATTGTCCTGGCGATAGCCAAGGAGTCTAGAATAATATTCAGCATTTTTTTTATTATCACTAAATTGTACTGTAGATTATTCTCTACATCTCTGTGAACAGAATTGTCTTGATCTGATCCGGAGCTCAAAGAATGCTGACCCTATCCATTCGGGGAAAATTTCCATAATTACCATACTAATTGCTAGCTTCGAATCCAGAAGCTACGCCCTATTGCATCTCCTTTCATTTATTAATCAGAGAACTACTTGAATTCAGATCGGTACGGAGGAGATTAAGAAGATTATCATGTGAACGAAACCTCGACCCAATTAAAGCTTCCGCGAGTAATTGCTCCCCTTCTAGTGTACTAACCATAGGCTAGAGTGTGACTTACTATAATCACTTGCTATGATTAACATATCATTATAATGGTGTTATTAATCCTGACAGCTCAATGTGTTTTCATATGATAGAAGTGCACTCATGTGTGTTCAATCCCTTAGTTCTCAGAATTTATAATCATATGTTTTGCTGACATCCTGGTACTTGTGACTAATAACAATTATGCATAGAATCAAATCCCTTCAGGACATCGTCAATACGATATTCATACATACGAGTACTTCAGTCCTTCGCAAAACATTACCGACGTGATTAAATTGCTAGTTCAAAAATTAAAAATCTTCCTTTATCAGGGTTCTTGATCTTAAGATCCTTTTTAACACATCTCTGTTGGGCTTAGGGCAGTAAGTGTTCTTTTTACGGCACAGGGATTCGAAACCACGTCCTCAGTGTTTAAAGAAATATGCGTGTTTAGGACTTGCAACATCCGGGCATAGTCATGAATATCCTGTTTTTTACACTGCCCTTCTTCATACATAACCACTGATTTAATCAAAATATAGTAATTTTAAGGCACCAATAAGGTTTTTGTTTTTCCAATTTTCCTTATGCAAATTAAACACGAATCACAAATAGCTTCAATTTATGCACAAAAGAAACTCTTTGAATTACTATGGCTGAAAAGATATGCGATCTTAGCACCAAATCAACAGAAATATTGTACAAATACTTTTTATAAATATTTATTGGAATGAAATAAACATCTATCTATCTATCTACCTAGTTTCACTATGTTGAAACTAACTTAACACTTTTTTCAGGGATATGAAGGTTAGCCCAGGCAACAAAGACAAAACCTGGTTTCATTTTGGAAAAGGTTACGGAGATATTTTTTTTCAAATTTATTTTGTGATCCTAATGAACACTATTGAGGTGTTATGCCGATGCGTGCGTCGCGCGCGATATCCCAATCGCATCGCGTGCCATATCGCGCCACCAGTTATAGTGAGTTCGCTGCATTGCTTTAATCGTACGCCATCCGCTGTACTCAAAATCGTGTTTAAGTGCTCGTATCTCCCAAACTCTTTGAGCTAATGAATTAATTTTTTTCGTTGGTAGACTGAGTGGACCCCCCTTTAAGTCGCCACCTTATGAGTGGTGGGGGTTTGAGAGGCGGTGGGGAGATCATTTCATTCGAAAAATTTTGGTTTCTAGATCTCAGTGACCGCTTGTTCAAGGAGGACAAAACTTCAAATTCGGTTTGTGTACGAAAATGGAGTTTGCTGGAAATAAAAAAATTTAAGGGGGCGTTGGAGCATGGAAGTGGGGGATAAGAATTTTTCACATCTCATATTCCAAGAACAGTTTAAGTTGGATGCTTAGAATTTTTACGGGAAGTAGACCTAATAGTAATAGACCCCAACCAGAGAAAAAACTTTTGGAGATTTGCGTTTAGGGAAGGGTTGGGGAGGCTGAAAAAAAAATTAAGGTTTTTATATCGCCAACCCCATAACGATGGATAGCTGCAGCTCGACATTTAGTAGATAGGGCTATAAAAGTGGCATGGCAACCCCCAAGGGGTTGCATGTGTCTACTACAAAAACACTTTAGATAAATAAAAACACTTTAGATAAAAACAATTTCAAATATCAATTGGCGTACAGAAGGGAGACAAAACAGTGATCAGTGAAAGTGGGACCCATATATTTTCACGAATTTTGTTATATCTCTTAGGTCTTCTAAATTATTGAATTACCGTTTATTCTATGGATTCTTCATATAAATGCCAAGAAAGCACTTTCGGGATTTTTTAAATTCGACCCCTAAGGAGTGTAAAGAAGTTGTAAACATTTTCAGGAATTCAACCATATCCCTCAGGTCTGATTAGATATCGTGTAACTTTTCACTTCCACAGGCTTGTGCTATAATCGCCTAAACCACGTTTTCAAGATTTTCCCTTTTCAACCCCTAAGAGGGTATAAAAGAGTTGAACACGTTTTAACGAATTGTGTCATATCTCTTAGGAGTGATAGCGTAGTGGCGTTTAACGATATTTTTCTCGTGTTATTTTCACCACTGTCAACACAACTGCAATTTCAGACTTTGTGAAATTTTTTAGTTACAATCAAAGTCGTCAACGATTTCGTTTTTGAAAAAAATTAATTCGATTTTTTTTAGCTGAATTTGATCAGTTGATTAATCACATCTTAAAAAATAATCAATTGATTATTAAATATTTTAAAAAAATTAAATTTAATAAATAATTTATTAAAAACTCTTTCAATGTTAAAGATTTTATCAGTTTATTTAGTTTGGTGAAATTTAACTTTATTAAAAGTTATATAGAATTTATTTTTATAGTTGATGTTTAATTCTGACTATATCATTATCAAATGTTGTGATAAAAAGAAAATATAATTTTAATTTAATTGAATATTATTGATACGGAATTATTCTATTATTTGTTCGAAGAATAATAAAGGACTAGGAGAAATTAATTAGAGATTCCATATACTTTAGACCCCTTTAATAGGACATCGATTTGGTTTTTACTTCATCGGGATTTCTTTATAATTATCTAAAAACTTCTTTCCGGATTGTTGGATATTCAACCCCCAAGTGACAGGAAGGGGGTGGCATACATTTTCACAATATCTATTAGGTGTGATGAGATATCAAATTTTCTTTAACTTCTTCAGAGTTTTTATATAATTGCCCATAAACCGATCTTAGGATTTTCTGATATGCAGTCCCCAAGATGGTATGAAGGGGTTGCACCAATTTCTTCAAATTTCTTAGATCTGATGAGATATCGAATTGATTTCTACTTCCTAATTTTTTATATACAATCGCCAAAAAGATAAATTCAAGATTTTTATACACTCAAACCTGAGGATGTGTAAGGTACGTTTTCACAGTTTTTGACATATTTCTTAGGTTTGATAAAAAATCAGATTGGTTTTAACTTCCGCTGACTTTTCAAATAATAGCCAACATGCTTATTTCACGATTTTTTAATATTCAACCCCAAGGGGTTGCATGTGTCTGTTCGAATGCCAACATACCTCTCAGATCTGATGAGATATCGAATTGTTTTTTACTTCCTCAGGCATTCTACATACTCATAATCGTCTAGAAATTAATTTCAGGATTAATGGAGCCAAGGGGGTATAAGAGTGCTGCATACGTTTACAGAATTCGCCATCCCTTAGTTCCTATGAGATATAAACTTAGTTATAACTTCTACAGACATTTCATGCAATGGCCTAAAAACCAATTCACAATTTATCGAAATTCAACCACCAAGGGGGTATGAAGAAATTGCTTACGTTTTCACAAATTTTTCAAAATCTCAAGTGTCTGATGAGATATCAAATTGCTTCTTATCTAATCCCATAAAGCCTATTTCAAAATTTTTCGAAATTCAACCCCCAAGTGGATGTAATGGGTTTGTATACGTTTTCACAATTCGTCATATATCTTAAGTCTGATGAGGCAGAAAATTGGTTCTCGAATCGTCCATACGGGTTCGGTAAAAATCCATATTTTACATACATTTACATGTATTCTTAGGACAAAATTAACTTTCCAAAGCTCTTCATCTCGACACAACTGATGTTAAGATCTGACTTTGACTTCGTCCCGGAGTACCCAACTCCCAACAAACATATAAGGATAGCTTCATTTATTTAAGAGGGTTGACTTATAAGAAGTTTTTGGGCACCATTTTCAAAATTTATAAAAAGCACTTACCTACTAGGTTTTGAAAAATAGGTCTGGCGTATTGTTGTAAAAAAATTTAAATACGCGACGCAATTAAAAAACAGACTACAAAAGCGACGCGATTAGAGCAAGTCAGTATAACTGGTTGCACTCACTGGCATGCATTGTATTAAGCTGTCATCGCGTCGCATTGCTTATGACGAGCGCGTCGCTACATTAACAGTTTAAATTTCTAAGATGTATAGCATTTGAAATATCCCCGAAGAGTGATTTTTTTAATAAATTAGATCATCACACTGTTACAGCTTTAAAAAATTGTTCAATTGCAATACATCGTAGTCGCGAAATGATCAAAAATCTAATCTAATAGATACTTCTATAAATCAAAAGATACTACATTAATTTCGAAAAACAAACATAAAATTTCGACAAAACATCTTTTATGGATGTCGAGATTGAATATTGGAAGATAAAAGGATAAAAACTTCCACATGAAAACTACTCACAAATGGAATGATTACACATCTCCAATCATAAAAGTTATTAAATTGAACTTGATTTTTAGATAGAAAGATTCGAAAGAATTGCAAAAGATTTCGGGCTTCAGGATCCCTCACAATCTTATTCGTTCGTATCAAAACAAGTTGTGAAAAATTAATCATGTTTTTGCCATTTTGCTACAACAGGATGTTTGAATCATAAACAAACATACAAACTAACATATCTACGAGTACATTCATATCTCTTGATGTTACTCAAGTGGACTAACTTTCTCCATTAAATCATGTGCCACTGGGCAAAGTCTTAACTTTAGGGACGAATGCGAAGGAACGTGCCACACACCGGGACACTACATGCGTATAATATTTATTCGACTAAACTCCATCCCCCCGGTTGCCATAAAATCACCCTAGTCATGAAATATTTCATGTCTGAGAGTAATCTATAATATGTTGAGTATATTCCAACGTCATATAGGCCGCCATGAACCCCTTAAGTTCGCATACCATAAACATATTCGACGTTTCGTATCTGGAGGTTAGCCGCGTAAAAACAGGTACATATAAAAGCTAGTGAGCGCAATTGGAGCAAGGTAACCCAGGTAAAAATACATTTGGCCACCTTGAATTTCATTACGTACGACAAGATCCTTCTTTTTTTGCTCCCAGGTTGGGTTATTTTTTTCCGTGCTATCAGTAAAGGCATAGGAATTGCCTGAAAATCACGCATATACTTGAGGAAGACGCGTAAGAACTACTAAATGTTTGCGAAGAAAACGAATAAAGTTTATGGCTATAAGAAACGTGAACCCAGGCACTATGATACGTGGATGCGTCCACTATTTGTAGGTTTGTGCATATCCTTTTCAGAATTGAGAAATAAAAGTTTATGGGCTTTTCGTTCAGCTTTAAATATAAGATTGTTTCGAGGAAAAAAAATTGCCTTGATTCTTATTAGATTGGATACGAATATGTGGAACTGGAAAAAATTACGATTCTGTATATACCTCAGAAGTCCTTAGAGATGTTTTTTTCAGTTTTCGCAATTTGAAACTGAGTAGTCCACCCCCGTTTTTGAAGAGGGTTCTGAATTTGAAATCGGTTTGTGTCTTAGAAACAGTATTCACAAAAATGTTGATTCTAGGTAAGAAACATAGCAATAGTTTTATGTAAGGTATAGGCGGAAAGGGAAGCAGGTGCTACAGAAAACCTTAAAACACAAATTGCGATTTTGGATCATAGTTTGGGACATGGTAAAAGTCGAAACGTGGCATCCGTTGTTTCAAGATCGGATTAAAGTTAATTTTGGGACTTCAATAGCTCCTAATAAGAAACAGCTTTCAGCATTCACTAGTACTTCTACACACCATACTTTATCAGACCTAAGAGATACGTCGAAATTCGTGCAATTGTACGCACCTTCTTTACACCCCATTGAGGGATGAAAAATATTGAAGTGGAAGTCAAAACCAATTCGATATTTCATCAGACCTAAGAGATACGTAGAAATTCGTGCAATTGTATGCAACCTTCTTTACACCCCATTGAGAGATGAAAATTCTTGAAGTGAAAATAAAAACCAATTCCATATCTCATCAGACCTAAGAGATACGTCGAAATTCGTGCAATTGTACGCACCTTCTTTACACCCCATTGAGGGATGAAAAATATTGAAGTGGAAGTCAAAACCAATTCGATATTTCATCAGACCTAAGAGATACGTAGAAATTCGTGCAATTGTATGCAACCTTCTTTACACTCCATTGAGAGATGAAAAATCTTAAAGTGGAAATAAAAACCAATTCCATATCTCATCAGACCTAAGAGATACGTCGAAATTCGTGCAATTGTACGCACCTTCTTTACACCCCATTGAGGGATGAAAAATCTTGAAGTGGAAGTAAAAACCAATTCGATATCTAATCAAACCTAAGAGATACGTCGGAATTTGTAAAACGTACGCACCTTCTTTACACCCCATTGAGAGATGAAAAATCTTGAAGTGGAAGTAAAAACCAATTCGACATCTCATCAGGTCTAAGAGATATGTCGGAATTCGTGAAAACGTACGCACCTTCTTTACACCCCATTGAGAGATGAAAAATCTTGAAGTGGAAATAAAAACCAATTCGGTATCTCATCAGACCTAATAAATACGTCGAAATTCGTGCAATTGTACGCACCTTCTTTACAACCTATTGAGAGATGCAAAATCCTGAAGTGGAAGCAAAAACCAATTCGATATCTCATCAGACCTAAAAGATACGTCGAAATTCGTGCATTGGTACGGACCTTCTTTACACCGCATTGGGAGATGAAAAACTTTGAAGTGGAAGTAAAAACCAATTCGATATCTCATCAGAGCTAAGAGATACGTCGAAATTCGGGAAAAGGTACGGACCTTCTTTACACCCCATTGAGAGATGAAAAATCTTGAAGTGGAAGCAAAAACTAATTCGATATCTCATCAGGTTTAAGAGATACGTCGAAATTCGTGCAAAGATACGCACCATCATTTGAGGGTTGAAAAATCATGAAATAAATAAAATTATTTTTTAACGATTGTATAAAAATCGTACGGAATTAAAAATCGCTTCGATCTTTCATCACCTAAACGATATGGCGAAATTCATGAAATTACAACCCCTTTTCACTGCCTTGACGACTGCATATCAAAAAATACTGAAATTAATTTTTTGGCGATTACATAAAAATCCTGAGAAGGAAAAAGCAATTTGCTACCTCATCAGACTTAAGAGATATGACGGAATTTTTGAATTTTTGCCGCTTCTGAGCTAAATTTAGAAAAATTGTAAAATTAATTTATCGGTGAATACAAAAGAAGCCCATAGAAGTAAAAATCAAATTGATATCTCACTAGACCCAAGAGTTACGACCAAATATGTAAAAATATATGCAACCTGTTTATACCACCTTGCGGGTTGAATATCAAAAAATCTGCCAACAGTCTGGGCGCAACTTTACTATTTTATGGGTAGGAGTCCGAAACGTGTTTAATGCTGAGATACGGTGTAGGTTACTATGCGATTGACAACCTAAAATATAACGTTCCAAATTGCCTTCCGGTTATTCCCTAGGCTGTTTTCTTTACTTACATATTTACGTATTTGTTTTTTCAATTGATTCAATAGAAGTCAAAGTGAATTTGATCTCATTAAACCTAAAAAAAAATTCGGAAGTCGTTAAAACTTGAACAATGTCTTACTCCCCAGGGGGTTTAATATCAAAATATACTTAAATCGGTTTATTCCCACCCTATATTCAAAGTATTTAGAAGTGAAAGTGGATTCTATATGTCATTAGACCTAAGAAATATATCGGAATTCGTGAAAAATTACATAACCGCCCTACACCCAATTAGGGGTTAGATATCAAAAAATTTGGAAAAATGTTTCAAGCCGCAGTAGTAAAATTGATTTAATAGCTCGAGAAGTCTAGATTTAAAGAAATTCGTGAAAATGTGGGAAAAAAAACCCTTGTTACGGACATTTTTTTTTGCTCCATCTTTGTACACAAATGAAAATCTAGATTTTTTTTTAGTTTTAATTACTCTACTAGCACATCTACATATACGTACTAAGTTTAAACTTTCTAGCATAAGCCGTTTTGGAGATATAAAAAAACACACCTCACCCCTGTATCTACCGTGCTACCTGCTACTCTTATCAACAATTTTATTTTTCTAGGGTGTCTCTATAGTAGTTCTAAATTTTTAGTAAATTATAAGAAAAAATAAATTAAATTAAATTATCTAAATTTTTAGTATTCAATTCATTACAGTTTTCGAGAAATAAAAATCAAAATGTTTTCCTTTCAACCCCCTTTCACCATCACCCCCAACACCGACCCCCCCAAAAATTTCCCTACTAGAAGTCTACTGACTCCAACTCCTGTAAAATTTTCAAGTTCATATGTGGTACGGTTCTCGAGATATAAAAATTGAATTTTTTGAAAAATTGGCTAATTGTTTACATTCAATAGACTCAACTTGGGATCCCATATACAGAAACCAAATTTTATCGTCCTGGTGTAATTGGCGGACAAAATTTCAGGGTAGCAAATTTTTTTGAAATTTCAGGTCAATCACAATACTTTATTATTAAAAAATAATAAAGTAAAAATTGTGAGATTGATTTTTAGGCGATTATATAAAGTCCGAAAAAAGAACAAAAATTCGATATTTCATCAGATCTGTAAGGTAATTCGTGAAAATGTATGCAAGGGTTTAGTAGTTGAATATAAAAAAAAACTAAAATTAAATTTTAGGCGATTATATAAAGCTTCCGTTGAAGTAAAAATCAATTCGATGTCTTATAAGACCTAAAAGATATGACGGAATTCGTGAAACACTCTTACACTGTTTCAGGTGTTAGGTAGTACAAATTATCGATTTTAGTAGATTTCGAGCTGGATTTACACAAAATCAAGTCATTTGAAAAGATTTTAAAGTTGCTCAAATGTACGGGAAATCTAGTAGATTTCGGTAGAGATTAATCGAAATCTCAATATTTCGTGAAAGAATTGCCAAAGATGTAAATCATCTATAAAAGAAATGGCGGAGTTCGAGAAAATTTCTACAATGCATTTACACCTTTTAGAGGTTGAATTATATAAAGAATTTTCAAAATACTTTATAGACATTTATCTGATAGCACCTCTGCGGGCTGATTCAATATTTCAGAAGACCTAAGAGATATTACAAAATTCGTGAAAATACATGCATTCTGTTCTTATCAACCATTAATTTTGCACTCACACCCTCCTAAAAGTCACCACGTTTTAGAGGTCAACCAAATTTACTCACTTAAAAAAATTTGTTTAATATCTTGTGGCAAACGAGCCTTCAAACGCGTTTGCGGACGGCGAACGGGAGGACGGCGGACAGGCGGACAGACGGACTGCTTTTTGAGGTACTAGTCATAAAATATGAAAATATAAAATATTAGGGTAACCTTTTTTTATAGTCGATCACAACACTTTACTATTGAACTAAGAGAGGAAAATTTTGATTTTGAAAGAAGAGTGGCTTGGGTGGCTGTCAAACGATTTTGACTGTGCACACGTAAGACAAGCCCAACACCCATAAAACCAAACAAAATTTAAATTTGCCTAAAAATGAAGAAATGGCGGCCAAAAACGTACAAAGAAACCGACAAAAAAAAACCCAGAGCTAGTGACTCTACTTTTTATTCTTTCCTGGCTGCAATTTTCGGATTTTTTTTTAAATCCATTTACGGATTTGGAATGTAGGCTTCCGTACGGTTAATTTAAGGTATCATATCTTTGACAATTTTGAAAAAATCACCATAAAATATGACAACTCTTATGATTTTTAAGGAAAAATTTTTAAATGAAAAATTTCCCAATTCACTGTACAAACGAAAAAAGCGATCAACAGCTGCCCAAAGAACCATACAAAATAAAATTCTTTTCGGTGTGCGATGAGTTGTTTCAGGTATATATGATGGACAAACTCCAGCGGAATTCATGCCTAAACATTTTTTTCCCAACATGCAGAACTGACTGAATTATGTTTTCAGGAACTGCTTTAACATCGAATGTAGATATTCGACCTGTACTCAAATTTAGACTGTAGAAATTTTGGGATATACAAAGTTATGAAATTTTTATAATAATTGATTAAAAAAAACTAACTGAACTGTTGACCATATATTTACATCAAAAAACAACGTACCCCCATACCCTAGGCTTTATATAAAGGAACATAGTTCCAATCCTGACTAGACAGTACTGATTTTAAGAACTCGCAAACGACAATTTTTTATTTATTTCAACACTACCAGTGGATAGTTCAGCATTAGTCAAAAATACCTAATTCTTGACAGTTCTGTTACTTTGGAATATCATTTTAAATCGCTATATTACTTCCCACTACTTAGTTAATGTGTCAAATCTTAATAAAATGTAATATCTGCAATTAATTTTACTTCATTATTTTTTAATAATAAAGTATTGTGATCGACCTGAAATATCAAAAAAATTTGTTACCCTGAAATTTTGTATTTACACGTCTTAGAGCTATTAAACACCAAAAAAGCAAAAAAAAAATGTCCGTCTGACCGCCGTAGACGCCGTACGCCGCACGCAAAATCGTTTAAAGGCGCGTAGCTCCCAATCCCGTTGAGGTATTAAGTTGAAATTTTTATGGTGGGTAGATTGAGTAAACTTCTACGACTGGTATCTTTTGCAGGGGTAAGGGTGTAATGGGGGATGAGGAGGGAGCGTTTTAGACGAAAAAAGACGAAAAACTTTGGATTACAATATCTTCCGAACCAATTACACCAGGAATATAAAACTTTGTTTCTGTATATGGGATTACAAGAGGTGTTTACTGAACGTAAATTTTTTGATTGAGGAGGTGGAGAGCACCAAAGTGGGAGGATAGCAATTTCTCAAAAAATATCATTTTTATATCTCAGAAGCCGTATCAGATATATCTTGATAAATATATATCTTGAAAATTTTACAGGAGTTGGGGTCGGTAGATCTCTTGTTGGGAAAAAAATGTTAGGGGTGGGGTGTAGGGGGTGATGGTGAAAGGGGGTAGAAAGGAAAAACATTCTGATTTTTATTTCTCGAAAACCGTAATGAATAGAAAGCTAAAAATGAAACTGAATGCAAAAATTTTGAGAGAGTGGTGGAGTACGAAAGTGGGGAGGGGGTAGGGTGTAACCATTTTTCAAAAAATTAAATTTTTATATGTTAAGAACTGTACCAGATATTTTCTTAGAACTTTTACAGGAGTTAGGCCCAGTAGACTTCTAGCAAGAAAAAAAATGTTTGTGGTGCTGGCGAAGGGGATGACGGTGGGAGAGGGTGTGAGAGGCTGAAACGAAAAGAATTCTGATTTTTATTTCTCGAAAACCGCAAAGCATAGAAAGCTAAAAATTGACGACTATGTAGAGTCACTGTAGAAGTATCCTAGAAAAATTTTTGATAAGGGTGGTTTTTCATATCCAAAAACAGCGTATGCTAGAAAGTTGAAACTTAGTATGTATAGTATAATAATTAAAGCAAAAAAAAAGTTCAAAATTTTATTGAAGTACAGAGCTGGAGTAATGCGGTGTAGGTCACTACGCGACTTATAACCTAAAGAATAATCAGGAGGCTATTTGGAACGATATTTTTTAGGTTATCAGTGGCATAAGGATCTACACCGCATCTAAGTATTAAACACGTTACGGACTTCTACCCAAAAAATAAGTAAGTTGCGCCCAGACTGTTGGCAGATTTTACTTTATTATTTCAATAATACAGTATTTTAATTAGGTTTCGAAGAGTCATTTTTCGTGTTGTTCAATATTTTTATTCCAAAATCTTACGCATTCCAAGACTCCATCAGTTCTGCAGCAGTACTTAATTTTCTTGTAAATCGTCTCCCTTCTACCAGATCTACTTTAACACAGAATTGGATCAGAACTTGTTTCTTAGAACTGATACCATTCTGTCATTCTGATTCTGATTGCTCAACAAAAAATTAAAAAACACAAATTCTAGTTTCTTCTGACGGTTTTCAGTACTGAAAATTGATATCGATTCGCCGAATTCAGTTTGACGGTATTCTGGCGTATTTTCAGAACTTAATTACTGACTAATTAAAATCTTAATTATTTTAAGACGACTACCTGAAAATTTACGCGAGAAGATTTGCGAGTTTATGCAGAAAATCGCCATAAAAATGTATAGAGAAAGATTTTCGGAAATGGATTTAATGGTGATGTGGAAAAGTAATGATGAATTTCTCCAAATTAAATTCTGTAGTAAAAACGAAAGGTAGTAAATTATTTTACAGAGATACCATTCTGATAGACTGACTAAATAAATAGATTAATAGATTATAAACAGATTAAAAACAAAAAATTCATGTTTTCTTTAGAGGGTTTTTAGTACTGAAAACTTAAATCGACTCGCGGAAGTCCTAGTTCAGTTTGCCGGTATTTATTCTGACGATTTTTAGAACTTAATTCATGTGTGATTAAAATTTTTAGTATATTGCAATACCAGTAGCTAAAAAAATTACGCGGATTGAACTCGCAAATGTTCATGCAAAAAACATCGCAATAAGAAATTCTATTGAGAAGACAAAGGTTTTCGGAAATGGATTTAATGATGATGAGGAAAAGTTCTGATGAATTTCTTCTAATTAAATTCTGTGGTAAAAACGAAAGGAACTAAATTTTGATGAATTAATCGCACGGTTCGAACGTAGAATAAAACTGCCAACAGTCTGGGCGCAACTTTAGGCCTGGGTAAAGTACGTAAAGCCGTGGAAGGTGGTGAGTTGTTGTGTCGATAGAGGCAACCTAAAAAACAATTAACTCTCAAAAAAGCCATTTGTACTGAAGATCGCAATGGATTTATCCGGGCCTTGATAGGAGTTTACATATGGCGTATACGCAAACTGAAGGACATTCTTGCTGCTTTAGGACAGTACTAAAACGTGAAAATACAAAATTTCAGAGTTGCAATTTTTTTTTTAAAATTTCTAGTCGATTACAATACTTTATTATTAAAGTGTTAGTTCAGTATTCCAGCAAAATGAACATTCAAAAGGAAATGTGAAACACTACGTTTGTGAACTGAAACCGTGGAGGTACGCAACTGACGAGCTCATAGTCCAAAGCTTGAAGCTATCAAACAGATTAAATTAGAGGCCTGTGACTAAATAAGAAATTGGAACCAAGATTAGAGCAAATGTATACCAAATTTCAGTAGACAAAAAAAAACGTTATATCATAAAATAATTACGTAAAATTAAAGATATTAACACAATCTAAAATATAATATTAATATTATTCAAATAAAATAAATAATGTAGAGTTGCTCTTCTTTTGTGCTATTAGTAAACCATTAAAATTTACCATTTATTAATTCTACATAAATTTCAGATATTTTATTTGTGCACTTCTTGGTTGGTTCACCTCAACATGATAGCATTAATATATTCATTATTCAAATACTGTCAAGTTTAACTGCCTCATCTCTAGATAAAATAGACTTAAATTTGCATAGTTTCCACCAAGTCCACAAAGTCAAGTCCAATTTTTCATTTAAGCTACTGAAATCGTCCCTTTCCATACAATTAAATATCAAAATGTTCCTCTAAAGAAAATATTGCCCAAGCTAAAGGATTACAGTACTACTATGAAATCGGTTCGAATAGTCAAAGCTACTTATCCATCTTCGTCCTTAATTTGTCTCTCGTGACAACATAAATTACTTCCTCTTGGCCCTTAGCTTGTTACGAATGCCGAAAGTTGAACCTGTGAAAAAGGGCCAAAGCGATTTGAAATTCCCTTTTATATTCTCTAAGAGGTTGTGTCCTTGCTGAAAATTGCTTCAAGAAAGCAGCAGCCTTTAGTATTAATTCCGGAAAAATAGCAGAGAAAAAGGATTGTACTAACTCTTATTAGTGCTTTGTAATCTTTTAAGGTAATTCATGGACCTTCTTCGTGATGCGGATATTATTGTAATTTTGCTGATTGAAAGGATGAATCGAAAAGGGTTTTTCTTGAATTGGAGAATCGGCTGTTGCTTTCGAAAATAAGGTTTGAATGGAAATAAGGAAAATGACGAGTGTTTGCCAAATCATTAAAATATAGTCCTTGTCATCTGGTATTATATGGATTTCATTTTCAGGCCAAGTGTTAGAGGTCGAGCTCGTCTTCTGAAATGTTTCGTATTTCGATACAATTTTCAGTCCTTAACGATGAAGAT
Source organism: Beris morrisii (assembly GCA_951812415.1). NCBI lineage: Eukaryota > Metazoa > Arthropoda > Insecta > Diptera > Stratiomyidae > Beris > Beris morrisii. Next base: position 100,662,321 of record OX638313.1, on the reverse strand, counting down.
GAAGTGCTTAATCTTAGAGCTTAGAGCAAATGACTTAGCAGTAATGAGGTCTTTACCTTTCTGGGTTAATTTTGAACTGATGAATGTGTTTTAATAATTCTGAAATTACGGTATAAAGGAGAAGGATGTTTGAAGTTTCAATCCATTTGATGAAATGTACGAATTTGTTTTGTTTTTAGTAGAAAGTACACGGATTCAATCAGTTCATGCCCTATTAATCTTAATCATTAAAATAATAATGAGTAAAACGTTGTTTCTTTAGACAGGGATGAGAGTGAGCGCCTAGCAAATGTAACCAAAAATTAGGCATTTGAAATAATCAACATTTGAAATTATTACGAACAAAGCCATTATTATTTAATCATTAATCACAGTTAATGTATAACAACTATATAAATATATTTTTTAATATGTTGATTAAATTCAAAGTAGAGATGGGCAAAACAGTTCATTTCAGTGAAGTACATCACTCCTAGTTCACTTTAAGAGCGAGTTCAGTGAAGTACTTCAATTGAAGTGTTCATTTCATCTTTAGTCTACTCGCAGTTCAGTAGTCATTAGTCACTCACTCACTAATCATAGTCCCTAGTCGTGAAGTACTTCAATTGAACTCTTCTTTCGTTCGTTCAGTAGTCACTAGTCTCTCACTAGTCACTACTACTACTCCTTCAATTGAAGTGTTCACTCACTCTATTCTCTTCTCTAACCAGCCGTTTAGTACTCACCGATGGGCTGGTGTATGTGTGGGTTTTCTGTAAACAGCCGCTCACTTAATCACACACTAGAAGTTATGTCTTCGTTGTGTGTGTTTCTGGGGAGACGTGGAAAACGAGAAGATTTTGTTGGTTGCTGCCTATCTTTTTTCTTACCGTGTTCACTCTATTAGTCTCTGTTTTTCTTTCATGCAGAGGTATATCGTTTTTAATTTTTTTTTCACGTGTTGAATTGAACTTTAGTTCACCGAAATGAATGAGTTTACTTCACTCGCTTACTTCAATGAAGTGTTCGTTTAGAGCAATTCACTCGTGAACGGCCCATCTCTAATTCAGTCGTTCCCAAACTCATTCAGCACATCAGTAGCTCCCAAAATTATTTGGTACATCACCTATTAACCCCTTAATTTTTTGTTTTGAGCTCTCTGGAAATTTTCTCGTTTTTTTTTGGAAATAGATATTTCTTTATAATATCGCGCACCTATTAGCCACATTCTTTGCTCCTGAAGCCAATTTCTCCTCACAGAATCGGAGTATCACTCATTGGAATGGGTGAAAATACATTTTTTGAATGTTTGGCAATATGGTCAAATCGTGACTTTATATTACGATAATTGTAATATTTACTTAGCAATTTCACAATGGTGAACACGATCTCCAATGATTCTAATTTCGCGTTTATTTGGGGACCATGTTGCTTTCAACGCCATGGTTATTGTAACAACAAAGTCTTAAAACATTTGTGCATTGTACTGTAAGTACCTAGACGATCAAGGGTCTAAGAAAGATCTTACTCAAGTATATCCAGTTACCAAGTCAATGTATAGGTCGAAAGCGTTGGCATACGAATGTCGTCCAATACTCAACATTTTTTAGAGCTCAGAAAGTTTTCGTGATGTTTATTTAACATGAGAACTTAGTAAATCCTTAAAAATACTTTATTATTAAAAAATAATAAAGTAAAATTAAAAAACAATAATTTCAAAATTACAAAAATTATAAAAATGGTGAAAAAGAAGAAAAACACATGAAAATGAAAAAAAAAAATCTGAATATGGTCTGGGCGAAACTTTATTATTTTTCGGGTCGAGTATGGGAGCGGTCAAAGTCGGAGCATATCATCAGTTGTTTCGAGATTATTAGATTACTTGGAAAGCTAATTTTGTTCTTAAAATAAAAATATTTAAAATATAAATTTTTAGCCGATTAAACATTAAAAAACCCCGTGTTGACTATTCGAATTTCAGTATATTATGTACATTAAAAACCCATAGAGGTAAAAGCGAATTTGATGCCTTATCAGACTTAAGACGAATTATTAAGCATTATGAGGCATTGTTAAAATATATACAAGCCCATTACATCCACTTGAGGGTTGAATTTGGAGAAAACATAAGCAAACACTTCACTCCCTCTTGGTTTTTGAAATTCAAAAAAAACGTGAAATTGGTGTTTAGGCCTTTACATCAAATGCCGTAATAATCAATTTTATATCTCATCAGAACTAAGGGATGGCCCAAATTGTGAAAACATATGCAAACTCTTGGGGGTTGAATACCCAAAAATTGAGATTGTTTTGTAGGCGATTATATAAAAAGTATGTGGAAGTGAAAAGCGATCTAATATCTCATCAAACCTAAGAAATATGTCGAAGCTTCAAAAAGCATACAACGCCCTTGCACCGCTTAGGATTGAATATCAAAAAATACTGAAATTGACTTTTTGGCGTTTATATAAGAAATCTTAGGAAGTAAAAATGTATTCGATATTTCATCAGATATAAGCAATATGTAAGAATCTATAAAAACATATGCAACCTCCCTACACCCACTGGGTTGATCCTGAAAGGAGTTAATAGATAAATATGAAGACAGAACGAGAAAGTAAAAACTAATTCAATTTCTTATCACTTCTAGAAGAAATGACGGAATTCGTGAAAAGATGTTCAACCCTTTTCTACCCTCTTAGAGACTGAAAAAGGAAAAACTTTGAAAATAGTTTTAGACGATTATTACGCAAGCCCGCGAAAGTGTAACGTTATTCGATATCTAATCAGACCTGGGGTATATGGAGGAATTCGTGAAAAAGTATACAAACCCATTTCCACCCCCTTAGGGGTAGAATTTAAAAAAATCCTGAAAACGCTTTCGAAGTATATATATGAAGAAGCCGTAGAATAAAAATGAATTCAATATTTGGGAAGACCTAATAGATATGACAAAAACCGTGAAAATATATGCATTCCATTTTCACTGATCATTTTTTTCGCCCCCCTTCCAAACGCAAAAATGAAATTAAATAATTGTAAATTACTTTTCTTTTTAATTTACATATACGCACCGAGATTCAACTTTGTAGCATTAGCCGTTCTATAGATAGGAAAAACCACCCCCCCCCCCCCCCCGGACCATACTATCCCTATAAAAAATTATATTTTTTCAACATGCTTCAGATTTCTATCAGAACCTTTTCCTTTTGATCCTCCCCCACTCTCACTCTCTTCACCCTCACCACTGAAATTTTTTTCTGCTCGAGGTCTATTAGGCCTACTTTAAGCATCTACCTTACACTGTTTTTGAGATATGAGACGTGATTTTTTAGAAAAATATGTATCCTCTTCACTTTCATGTTCCACCGCCCCCATAAAAATTTCTCATTTCAACAAACTTTGTTCATCAACTTTTACACACAAACCGAATTTTATTTGTCTAGTATAATTGGCTCGTGAGATATCGTAATCTAAAGTTTTTCACCCCCCACTTCCGTACGTATTTTTTTATTAAGCTGTGATAAAGTTGGAATTCCAAAAAATGGCTGTTCTCGCTAGTCTACAAAACCAAAGGTCATGGTTCCACCTAGCCATTGACGTTTAGCCACTAAGTTAAAATTTGGAACTTGCAGGTGAACTTCCTTATAATGGACTCGATTTTAATGGACACTTGTTTATAATAGACTATTTGCAAGGTCCTGATTAAAGAGCTTAATAAGAAATAACTTTGAGTAAAATAGTCACTCGCTTACAGTGAGCTAAAACTACCGGTCTAATTGAGTCCATTTAAACCGAGGTCTAATACCAGAGTATTCCAAAATTAAATTTAAAATCTACAGTAAAGTAAAGTTCTGTAACGAGTTAGCTTTGTTGAAAACCATTGGTGATACACTGACTTATTAAACCAGTTAAGTGGGTTCAATTTAAAATTTTCGGTGTAAAAACCCTTAAAAGGTTGGATGCAACTCTTTTGTGCCATTCGAGAGCTCTTTCAAGTTCTCAGCAAAAACGAACAAAAAATATTTTGACTTTGAATTTTGTCTATTCAGGGAGCGGCTTAAAAAGCAAAATTTTTGTATTTAAATTATTTATATCGACGCAGATTTGAGACGCTTAACAAATTTAGTTTTCAGTATATTTCACAAGAATACAATTTTTTCTGTTAAAAAAATTATATACATTACTCTACACTTGGAATTAAATGTGATACCGATTCCCCTGGACTAATTCGATTTTTCAGTCAAAACAAGCAGCTGATCGGATAATTTCGGATAACAACTATTACTTATTGATTTTGTATGGACAAAATATGACAGCTAGCAATATGATTACTAATCCATATGTGGATGTTTCCTATACAATATTGCTCCCACGAGATCTTAGTTTTTTTCACTATAGTTCATTTACTTTCATACTTCCTCCTTCAAGAACAGGTTAAATTTATAATAATTTTATTGATTGTTTTTAAACATGCAACTGAGTCTATTTCCATTTTTATTTCACTGAATGTCGATTTCATTTGTCACCAAATTTTTTTTTAACTGGGTCGACAAATCCCAATCCCAACCAGCTTTAAACTCCATAGTACCATGCATCTGCCACTATATCCGCACCTTACAAAATAAATATGGACACGAAAACGACAGGAGTATCCAATCTTACCAAAATTAAAATTTCAACTCACACTATGTGGAAAATAGGCAACTAATAAATGTATGTAATGCCCTACGTTGGGCGCCAATTATATTCTCATTCGTTGGACACCAATTCTAGGGTTTTTTTTCTTTTTACAAAAAAAAATTGTGATTTCTGATTTCGAAAGAGTATTGGCAAAAGAGTTTTCACCAAACCGAAGTTTGGAAAAATTTCTTGCATTGCATTTTATTATATTGAAATATTTCTACAATGTCCTCTTCCAACGCAGCACTGTCGACCGAAAAAAACATTATTGATGCACTAAATAATGGTTTAAATTTTGAATCCACTCAATTACAAGAAAACAAAGCCCTAAGTTGAGCGCAAGCAGTGTTTTCCTACGTTGGGCGCAAGTTGTGTTACCCTACGTTGGACGCCATTTACGCTGTACTTTCTCGTTCGAGTAAATTCTTTAATTTTGCTGTAAATTTAACTATTGGGACATTTACAGTACGGTTGAATATTTACTTCAGCACTGGATTAACGCGCTAATCGTGAATTCGAATCTCACGCACCTATTGCTTATCATCCCCTAAAATTCAATAAGAAAACAAAATCATATTTGAAGCAGAGAAGGGTTATAAAGGAAAATAATTGTATCACTATTTAACCCTCATCAGCTACCTAAAATGTAATCCCTAATTATACGGAGATGATACAGAAATCGACAATTACATGTGTCTCGTTACATTTGCAATCATAAGGTAAATGATTTGAGTAAATAAATACCAATTTACCGAATCATTAGTAACTACATCCTTAAGTCAAACCACATTCGATACCTTCATCACTTTCAATTGCAAATGTTTGATTATTGGTCAAGGATGCTTACCACAATATATCGACCTAGTCGAAACCAACAATCGACATCGGAAATAACGAGAAAACATGAATACCATCGAAGATGACATTACTCCAATCGCTTATCACAATATTCCTCCATCAGTTAATAGAACACCGAGTCTCGTTTGTCCAATCAATCCTTGAGATATGAAATTTAAAGTCAATCGGTAAAGGACTCGTTTTTTTTTCATAACAAGCTCACAAGCCTCTTTTAACATCATCCCAGGATCCGATAGATTCAATAGTAGCAACCTTCATGTCTTATCAGACGAAGATAATCTACGATGCAATTTACGTTGTCGTAGAGCTCGACTCATCTAATCCGGCAGGGATATGAGGGGATTGTCGATTGATAAGTGGATGGGAGGATGGATGATGGGCCTGATATATACCCTTAAGGCGCTTTAAGAGTTGTTTGCTCAAAATGGTAATTTATTTCATCTCATCGAAGTTTTTCCTAGATCTAATGAGGAAAAATCGCAACGTGAATCTATCTCGACCACGCCGTATCATCAAATTGGATGAGCGTGATAGGAAAAATGTATTCTAGTAAAAGGAAAACTTTTCACTTCAACTCTAATTTGAACGGGGGCGGTTTCTTTTTTGATGAGTTTATTAATAAAAACACTTTTTCTAAGGTATCGGCAACGGTTTGATAATTTTCCAATTTTTCTGTAATGAGATGATTTCAAGCTTGAACGAAGTTTGCGAACAATTTCAGAAAATCGTTATTTCGTTAATTCGGTTTTGTAGGTTTTTATAATGAAGGATAAGGACGTTTGCTTCAATAAACAAGTATGTGAATTCAGAGTCATATATGTTGGTATAAACATGAAAGAAAATCATTTCCTCAATATTAGAACACTTTCCACTTCTGCTCCACACTTTCAGCTGTCCTAATCATGAGAGAATACAATATACCCTCATGTATATATAACGTACCATAAACTTCCAACTTTCTAGCACAAGCCGTTTGTGAGACCTAATAGCCTGTTGGTTTTTCTGTAATAACCAAAGGTATTGTTAGCAACTGAAGCCAAGAATTTACCTTTTTATTTGTTCAACTTTTGATTGATTTTTTTTCAAGTGAACATTTTTCAACTTTTTAAAACATTTTTTTTTTTAAAGTTTGGAAAATGGAAAATTTATAGAGCAAGAAGTGAACACTATTAATAAGACAAAAATCAAAAAACATGGTTGAAAAATTTAATCGGATACTCAAAATCAGACCAACAAATTTCAGCACAGAAATAATCTTCAGCCATAATTTTTACAGCCAAATTTTTTCTGAATTGTTATAAACTCCAATTGGGCGCAAAGGTCCTTTTAGCAGGCGGGTTCCAGAATAAAGGTGAAATTATAATGAACGCGATATGACACCGCTAAGCGATTCAAGTTAGTAAGGAATATCGCATCGCTCGAATCGCGTCGCTTTGATAGTCTATTTTCGAATTTCGTCGCGCATTAAACTCGATTTTGACAGTTGTGGCGTTGAATTTCATTTTTTTTTTTAATATGAACGGCTAATAAATATTGGAAAATAAATGTCTTTACAATAAAATAAAAACAGGCAATAAGTTTGCAGACTGCAAATGTAATATAACGTATTCGATAATATTAGGCTTGTTTTTTTGCGCCAACCGTCTAGAGCTAAGTAGGGTAGAAACTTTCCATATAAAATGTTAAAAATACTGCACTCCTCGACATAGTCCTTTAAGGGCTGAATATCGCAAAATCCATTAATTAGTTTTTAAATCATTGTATACATATAAGGCCCATAGTAGTAAAAGCGAATTTGATGTCGCGTTAAACTTAAAAAATCGTAAATCGTAAAAACTTGAACAATACCTTACACTTTCAGAGGGCTTAATATCAAAAAAGGCTTAATCAGTTTTTCTCCGATTTTACTTTATTATTTCAATAATACAGTATTGCTATCGATTTAAAAAAAAAAAAATTTGTTACCCTCCAATTTTTTTTTTCACGTTTCATGACTAGTAGACACGAAAAAAGCAAAAAAATTTCAGTCCGTCTGTCCGCCGTACGCCGTTCGCCGTACGCCGTACCTCGACCGCTGTACGCAAAATCGTTTGAAGGCTCGTAGCACCCAAACCCTTTGAGCTATTAAATTGAAATTTTTTTTATGAATAGACTGGGTAGGTTCCTTGAAGTAACCAAATTCTGCTGGGGGTGTGTGTGAGGGGGGAGGAGGGGGACGCGTCTTCGACGGAAAATTTTGGTTTCTAGATCTCAGCAACCGCTTATGCTAGGAGGCTGAAATTTGGAACGTATATAGAGCTTTGATAGTGGACCCATTTGCATAAAAATTGGCGATATAGGTAAAGGGGTTTGGGAGTGGGGGGGGGGGGGAAATAATGCGTCCGAAACGCAAAAAAGGCGAGATCGAGACATTCTAAAATCCATATCTCCTAAACGGTTAATGTAGCAAAATTGAAACTTAATGAATATCTGTAGGTATACTAGGAGAATAGATCGGAAACAAATTTTTGATTGGGGGCAGTGGCGTATGGCGGTGGGGGGTGAAAAACTTTAGATTACGATATCTCACGAACCGATTGCACTAGACAAATAAAATTTAGTTTGTGTATAAAGGTTGATAAATAAAGTATGCTGAAAGTAAAATTTTTTAAGGGGACGGTGGAGCATGAAAGTGGAGGGGATAAAAATTTTTCTAAAAAATCACGTCTCATATCTCAAGAACGGTGTAAGACAGATGCTTAAAATTTTTACCAGAAATAGGCCTAATAGACCCCTAGCAGAAAACAAAATTTTGGATGTGTGGGTATAGTGAGTGAGGGTGGGGGAGGGTGAAAAGGAAAAAGTTCCGATTGTTATGTATGATACGGGGGTGAGGGGTGTTTTTCCTATCTATAGAACGGCTTATGATACAAAGTTGAAACGCGGTACATTTATGTAGATCAACTAGAAAACTAATTTAAATAAAAAAAATTTTGAAATATCCATTGGCGTTTGGAGGGGGGGGGGCAAAAAAATGATCAGTGAAAATGGAATGCATATATTTTCACGGTTTTCGTTATATCTATTAGGTTTTGCCAAATATTGAATTCATTTTTATTGAACATCTTCTTCATTTAAATACGAAATTCAAACCTCAAGTGGAAGTAATGGGTTTGTATACGTTTTAACAATTCGTCATATCTCTTAATTCTGATAAGGCAGCAAATTCGCTTTTACTTCTATTGGCTTTTAGTGTACATAATATACCGAAATTCGAATAGCCTATACGGGCTTTTCCAATGTTTAATCGGCTAAAAATCGCTATATTAAATATTTTTTTATTTTAAGAACAAAATTAATTTTCCAAGAAATCTAATAATCTCAAAACAACTCATGATACACTCCGACTTTGACCGCTCCCGAACTTTGACCCGAAAAATAATAAAGTTTCGCCCAGACCATTGCCAGATTTTTTTTAAAACCTTTCGAAATGAAAGAGAACTCGATATCTCATTAGACCTAAGAAATATATCGGAATTTGTGAAAATGTGCCCAACCACTTACACCCAGTTAGGGGTTGAGTATCAAAAAATTGGAAAATGATTTCCAATCCTGCAGAAGAAATGGCGTCAACCGTTCAGAAGATATGAAATTTTGAATGTTTCAATCCCAGCTTTCGAACATTTCGGAGGCATTGTTTTCCCCCCACTCTCATATCTCTCAACCCATATATTTTTTGCAAATGGCTCAACTATCCAAGTTATATATAAATTCCATGTTTCAGCCTCCTAGCATAAGTGATTCCTAAAAAACCAAAAATTTTATTGTTTATTTTTAAAAAATAATAAAGTAAAATAATTTCGAGAAAGTTGTTTCAACTCCTTCGAGCGAGATTTTACCAAAATTATCTAACGAAACAAAAAAATCGCATTGAAAAACAAAAATTCTATATTATTGCATTTTCGTACAGTCCGTTGAAAAAAAATCAATCCTCTATATCCTCAACTCTACCTAGTTTATTAAATATGCTGCAATTACTTTTAGTATTAAGTTTGCAGATTGTTTTAATGCATCGCCCGAGTTGAACTTCTTTTCAACAAATTCATAGTAAATTATAGAAATGAAAGTCTTAATATATTGACGAATATAACAAATTGGTGATCCTGAATTTTCTTTACATAAATATCGTAACCATCGTTGTAGATGGGTTTTCCAACTAATGAAGTGTTGAGAGAAATTTTTAAGTTATTACATACACTAATAAATTTTAGTGACCCCGATATTATGCTAAAATATTCTTAATTCCAAGCTGTATTTCTTTTTAAGGGAAACTATTGAATCAATGAATGCTGATCTAATTGCACCAAGGTTTCACTAAAATCGATATTTAAATTGAATTTCTTTTAATGACTAGTGAAGTATAGAGTACAAGTTTTAAATGAGACTACTGGTGACTCCGACGTTCTGATGTAATCTCTTATTATTTCTTGTGCGGGCTTAATGCACTTTCGTTTGAGTTGGACTTATTTTATCATTTTTTTTAAGGTAAAGACTAAACTTCTTAATATATTGGCCAACCCCTACTAAATTGGTGACTCTGACCTTTTACAAAAATCTTTATATATCATCATTATTGTTGAACTACGTCTACTAGCTGTAATACAGAATCCACTCAAAATATTGCTTTCCGACTATTTTCATAACATCAAATTCATAGAATTGCCAATTTCGAATGTTATTAAAGTTTTAGCAATATCTCGAAACTCCATTAGTCTGAACTTTGACATTCTGCATGCCCTCCTCCAGAAATACTCGGTCTATCGCTAATTGTCCACAGAGCAGCTGCAATCGATCTCATGCCACTTTCATGAATTTTAGAACTAGCATAGGGTTATAATGGAACTTAAGTTAGTATTAAGGCAGAACCACTTTGTCCATGGCTTCTACCGGTTTCCTTGTAGCCGGAACCAATCAATGTCCCTTTTGGAAGTGGAAAGCCCGAGGATGTCGATAGTCAATATCCTTGTGCCACTATATTAGAGTGCAGTAGAAATATGGAAACTGGAAACTGATTGAATTTTTTATAGTTTGTGAATCCATAACAAGGTTTTCTTGGAATAAAACAATGGGTAATAGAAGCCCCAAGATCAAGACGTGTGATTATCATAGTCAATAAAAGTGTGGTCACGTTTCTAGCCCACTCAAGCTAGAGTAAAAGGACATCTCGGAGCCGCCTGATGGAATACCAGTTCATTGACAATCGTTCATCAAAGTAATTTTATATAATGATGGGAAAATAAAACAGGTCGACCCCAGATCCCGTCCTCTAATACATACGAGTACATCCACTTTCAGTCGTATTCAATCGATATCACTCGACCGCTATCATTCAAAATTAAACATTCAAGTACTGCTGGCAGGTAATCATGGAAGTTCGATTGGATATCGACGCTACGTGGAATATCCTTGCCGTAAGCGTAGTGAAGAGCAAAAAAAGGAAATATTGGAACGGGGGAGACTATGGCTCATAAAAAGGTCAAAAGCGTTTGTTGCTATCTTCTATCGTAATTTCAACACAGGATAAAACGCTTCACATGCCCATATCACAGTCCAATTTTCCAATATGCTTCCAAAGTTGTGGGTAATTTTATTTCAGTGAAGGACTCGAATCGAACTGCAATTTTCTACGTTAGAATGTTGTTGCATGCAACGAATTCAGAAGGGTTTGGGAAGGGTGGCAATGCAAATCGAATAATTGTCATTTTGCTTTATTATTCCCGTAATAACATAAAGTATTGTGATCGACCGGAAAATTTAAAGAAAATTTGGCACCGTCAAATTTCGTATTTTCACGTTTCGAAAAAAAATCCGTCTGTCCGCCGTATACGCCATCCACAAACTGCTTAACTATACCACAGCTGCACATCGATGTGATACATCAACTACCATAGGTGTACACCCATAGAGGTTTCTCAAGTGGCTGTAATCTTTCTCAGCACATCCATGGAATTCGTTAATAAAATGTCCGTCTGCCCACCGTACGCAAAAAGTATGAAGGCGCGCGTAGCTCACAAACCCGTTGAGATATTAATTGAGTTCTTGTGGTAACTTTGTAGTGGGGGGAACATTTTAGACGGGAAATTTTGGTTTCTAGATCGTAGGAACCGCCTATTCTAGGAAGACGAAACTTGGAATTTATGTAGAAATATAAAAAAAAAATTTTAATATGAGCGAAATGGTGTGGGAGTGGGGAGAGAAAAAATTCGTCCGAAACACTCGAAAGCTGAAATCGGAACATTCTAAAATTCAAATCTCCTTATGGGTTGGAATCTAGACAAGGACTAAAATTTTGAAGAGGGAAGGTGGGGTGTGTGAAAAATGCGAGAAATTGGAAAACATTGCAATTTTTAAAAAAAAGCAATTTTTATATCTAAAGAATCGGTCCAGGAATGGTTTTAAAAAATTTGCAGCAGTTAGGCCCAGTAGACTTCTAGCAAAAAAAAATGTAAGGTGATGGTGTAGGAGGTGAAGGTGGGAGGATGTGGAAGGAAGATTTAGAAGTTTTTTTTTAAATTTTTCGATTTCCAGCCACTAAGTGGGTTCAAAGTGCTTGTGTGCGTTTTCACGAATTCCGATATTTTTCTTAGGTCTAATTGTCTAATAGGATATCAAATTCATTTTCACTTCAAAAGGCTTTAACTCAAAAGAAATCGATTTAAGCATTTTTCAATATTCAACCCCCTGGGGGGTATAAAATATTGTTCAAGTTTTCACGAATTCCGACAAATCTATTAGGTTAAATGAGATTGAATTCGCTTTTACCTTTACCTACCCTATGTCTAGGTCTAATGGGATATCAAATTCATTTTCACTTCTAAAGGCTTTAACTATAATCAAAAGAAACAGATTTAAGCATTTTTCGATATTCGACCCCTAGGGGGTATAAAATATTGTTCAAGTTATCACGAATTTCGACAAATCTTTTAGGTTTAATGAGATCGAATTCGCTTTTACCTCTATGGGCTTTATATAAATTGATCTAAATAATAAGTTCAGGATTTTGCAATATTCAACCCCTAAGAGGGTGTAAAATGATTGTTTGAACTTCAAACATAAATTCCACCTTATACGAGCCGGACTGTAGGACAACTGCAACAGCATTGACTGTAGGACTGGAAGAGTCAACGGAAGTAAAAGCTTCACGGCCCTATAAAGGCTCGGCCCGCCTTGACTCGAACTTCTAGTTATCAATTTACATTCGGCGACTTATCTAGCAGCGATTTCGCTCCCAGCTGTTTTCAGCGTTAAGTCGTCACACATCACGGTAACTATATCTCAAGCGGAAACCTTTGAGATCAGTCTCTACGCTGTACCAGCTGGGGACTCCTCTCAAGAGTAACACGCTCAGCAGAAATTTTATTTTCTATCAACCTCTATCATACCTCTATCGTCCTCACTCACGTATCACTTCTCACCATTTTTCATCTTCGGCAAACTCGCCAACATCCCATACTCTCTCGCAAGTCTCAATCTTGCATTCGATCACCTGATCGTTCTCATGATTGTGTACGGTTTTACGAATTCCGACATATCAGTTAGGTCTGATAGAGGTATCGAATTATTCTCTATTTTAACGGAATTACATTTTTTTTCTGTGTTACATAAATATTCACCCACTTTCTAAGCCATAGTTTAGCCCTTCCCTGCAACACTATATGGGCACCCTTGGTACTGTTCATGCTACAGAGATGTGAAGTGTCCAAAATTCTCAAAGTTCACGACACCGACGCTGAACATTAACTAAACAAACCAACTGGTTTAATACCTCTTAAGTTTCTTGATTGATTGCTGGATTTACAACTGACTTAAATAACCACATATGAACCAAATTTGTTCGTTGTACGTATTAGCGTTAAGTTTAAAAAAAAAAATTGGTTTAATTGTGCGCCATTTCATACAATCATAAGCGGATTTTCTTTATTTAGTTCAGTATTAGGCTTGCACAACACCATGGTGCATCTATCTGACCCAAAAACATTAAACCTACTCTCGTTTGTAAAATCTTCTGATTCCAAAGGTTTTGATCCTTTATTACATAGAGTTCACCAAACTCCATTCTGTTCTTGTTATTGATGTCGCTTATAATTTTTTTCTTTCGTGGGATCAGTAATGGTTTGGGCTGTATATTGATCTCAGCAGCTGAAAACATGGTTTTTATTGATGGCATTATGAACAAAAATGTATAGCTACACATTTTCAAGGAATAATTTGAAAACTTGTTCAGAGAAAATGGTAGTTCTAGAAACATATCAATTCCATCAAGATAATGTTTCTAAACATACTACACATATCGTTCGTAAATTCCTACACTACAAGTGTCCCAAAGTGGAAAAATCCCACCACCATCATTCAGTCTAAATCCAATTGAGCATCTTTGGAAGCAGCTTGATGGAGGAAGCAGGATACACCCAATTAGCAGCATACCGGAGTTGAAAAGGGCTCTATAAGATCAATGGACAAAAATTTCCGATTCAGCCATACGGAAACTTGTAGAATCAATGCGAAATAGATCCAAGGCGGTCCTGAACAAAAATAGAGATCCCACCAAATATTAATTTAACAGCTTTAGCTTAAAAGAATAAAAAAAAATCGTTTGACCCAACAATTAAGTGACGTTAGATTTTATTTAATTGAATTGTTTTCATTTATTTCATATAATTGCGTAATATACATTTTAAAAAAACACTTATTTCCATGAATATATAGTAAAGACAATAACAAATGAAATTTAATTTCTTTTATTTACTCCACGTTTCAATCATAATTTTGCTTTGTTTTTGATCTTGACCCAATAATTATGTAAGTAACTGTAGGTCGCTGGTTCAAATCCGGCTCGACGGATCAAAAAAAATGGATTCGTTTCTTTTATACAATTATTTCAAAATTGTACTGCCAGCAAAAATGTAGCTTAGTTGTAAACAGTACCTAGTTTACTTACTTACTTATTTATTTAATTATTACAGTATAAGAGATTTACAGTTTATACAATTTTTGTGGAGATCAGACGGGGAAAAAATTATTGTCTTTATAACTATAGTGTAGTATTTCTATTTCTTTACAAATTATGCTATTAATTAAAGTGAAAACATATTAATAAGAACTTAAAACTAACTTAAAAACATACTGCAGTCACGATCGGCTGCAAGCCAATCGTATAATACTCTAGATGAATACTGAACTCCGATTTATATTGTAGTTGGGGATAAAGTAGAATTACGTGTGTGCATGTTGTATGTCCTTTATTAAGGACTGCCATTAGATTGCTACTCAAAACTAAAAGACAATATTCAGTGTTTAATTTAATATCTTGAACTGGGTAAGTCATCGAAAAAAATGTCCTTTTTGAAGGACTTTCACATGGGAGGTGAAGGAAGGACTCACTCGATTTCTTACATATTTATCCTTTTCCTTGGAACCATTCAAAAATTAATGTGTACAAAATTTCAAATTCGTAGCTTGAAGCATTCAAAAGTTATCGAAAAATATTGTTGAACACGTGTCTTATGGACATTTTGTATGGCAGCTACCAGAAGGAGTAAAAGGATTTTGCTGATTAGTAAACTCGAACTTTGTTTTCACTCAAAACTAATTTGTACAAAATTCCGAGTTCATAGCTAAAAGATTACTTGAGTTATAGTGAGTTCCGTAAATTCAGTGAAGACTTTTTGACAGGATATTTGTATGGTAGCTACACGAAGGACTAATAGGATTTTTTTGATAATTATACATTTAGCTCCAACTATTGGAAAATTAACACATACAAAATTTCAAAGACGTAGCTTAAACCCTTCTGAAGTTATCGGCAATATTCTTGAACACGTGTTTTAAGGACATTTTGTATGGCAGCTACCAGAAGGAGTAAAAGAATTTCGCTGATTAGTAAAGTCGAACTTTCTTTTTACTCAAAACTAACTTGTACAAAATTCCGAATTCGTAGCTAAAAGATTACTTGAGTTATAGTGAGTTTCGTAAATTAAGTGAATACATTTTGACAGGATATTTGTATGGCAGCTACACGAAGGACTAACAGGATTTTCTTCATAATCATATATTTAGCTCCAACTATTGGAAAAATAACACATACAAAATTTCAAAGTCGTAGCTTAAACCCTTCTGAAGTTATCGACCTATATTCTTCAGCACGTGTTTTAAGGACATTTTGTATGGCAGCTACCAGAAGGAGTAAAAGGATTTCGCTGACTAGTAAAGCCGAACTTTCTTTTTACTCAAAACTAACTTGTACAAAATTCCGAATTCGTAGCTAAAAGATTACTTGAGTTATAGTGAGTTTCGTAAATTAAGTGAATACATTTTGACAGGATATTTGTATGGCAGCTACACGAAGGACTAACAGGATTTTCTTCATAATCATATATTTAGCTCCAACTATTGGAAAAATAACACATACAAAATTTCAAAGTCGTAGCTTAAACCCTTCTTAAGTTATCGACTAATATTCTTGAACACGTGTTTTAAGGACATTTTGTATGGCAGCTACCCGAAGGAGTAGGACGATCTTGCCCGTTAACGAACTTAGCCTTACAAATTCAACCAAACATCCAGATTCAAAATTTCAAGAGTCTAGGTGAAGGCGTTCTTGAGTTATCGTGTTCACGGACAGACGGACGGACGGACGGACGGACGGACGGACGGACGGACGGACGGACGGACGGACGGACGGACGGACGGACGGACGGACGGACGGACGGACGGACGGACGGACGGACGTCAGGCGGATTTGAGGTTTTTGGCCACAAATAAACAAAAAATAATATATAACTTTTTTTCGTCCGAGGCTTGGTTCTATGCGTTACAAACTTTTGGGCTGGATTAAACTTATAATACTCTATATGATTTCATCTAGAGTATAACTACCTTACAACAAAACTAACTTATTTAGGCAGCTTAGAAACCACTCTACATTTTAAATACTCGTAGTACTGAATAGTTCTGTAACTAGGGGGTTGTCTAAGTTAAGGCATCTTTAGCAAAAATTGTTCACAGCTTTTTCCGATAGGTATGAAATCGAACGAACTTTAGCTAAATTGTGGAGATGTCGTGTTGGAAAATAAAACGGTTTGTTTAAAATTATTTTTAAACATTTATTTTGTATGACTTGTAGCTTTTTCTTGTGATTTTTAGCACACGGGATCCAAATTGAGGCTCCATATAGAATGATAGGCTGCATGGCTGTTTTGAAGATCAAAAGTTTATTTTCTTCGAAGAGCTTTGATTTCCGATTTATGAATGGATAAAGTGCGTGGATGCTCTTTGAAATTTTGCAGATAACATGTCCCGTATGGTCACGGAAAGTTAATTTTGTATCAAGAATAAGACCGAGATATTTTATATTTTTGGACCACTGAATCGGTTCTCCAAAAATATTTATTAAGGGATTTGGTAGACTGCGTTTTGCGCGTTTCTTGGTAAAAAATAAAATTTGTGTTTTAGCCGGATATATTTTAATTTTTCATTTATAATGAAAACTTTGTAACAGATCTAACTGGGATTGCAAATTTTGAATTATCAACGTGGCATCGTTTGAGCTTGAGTATAAGGCGGTATCGTCAGCGTACACAGCAAGCTCACAACCAGGATGTTTTGGAATATCAGCAGTATAGATGTTATACAGCATGGGACTTAAACAACAGCCTTGAAGTACCTAGTTAAATAGTAAGTAAAAGCAATTTTATTTGCAATATGTAGCTATAGGCTTTCAGAGCTAGTACTGCTACGAAAATGGTTCGAAAAATTGGAATCAGGTCTATGAAATTACGGCATTCATTTTGTGATTTGTAAGATCTCGTGTCTGTTCGCCCAAGGTTAGGAAGTTGGATTTCATGTTGATTGAACTCTTTATTCATCTTCGTCTGAGACCATAGCTACCTCCTATTGTTCAGTTGTATAAATATTTGTCACAATATTTGCCATTATTTTGAGCCTCTCAACTACTATGCTCCCAGGGACTACTCTCCTTGGTATGATCTACCTTATGAAGTTCTGCCTCCACCGATCTTCCCTTCAGGTATGAGTTTTGGCTTTTACGCAGACTTGCTTGAGGTCATTTCTGACTGGAAAATTTGTGATCTTTTCTACTGTAACGGTTCGTCCACGACAAGTTCAAAGTGAATTTGGGCAGAAAAACCACCCTAATTTCTTGCCAGCTTTATGGGATATAGCTCAGTGCAAGGGCAGGTCCAGTACAAGTTCCAATTTCCTGCTCTAAAATGACTACATTCCTTCCCGGGGATTCACCTGGCTCAAATGATCAAATCGATCAAGGCACCGACTTGTTAGCCATTACAATGGAAACTCTGTCACTTTTCTGCTCCTTGAGTGAGTCGTAAGCTTTCGTATTACATTCACGTCTGTTTTCAAGAAATTTTGGGAAGTCCTCTTCCATAAGTCACTTTATTGATTCATCTAAATTGTCCATCCTACTCCAGTCTGCTTCCTTGAGTAATTGTGGCTCAATCGCTTCTTTGGACAGGATGTTTTTCACTTTACGTTTTTAACGCATTTCTAATAGTCATTCTAGTTGCTTTTCTGAAATCCCTGAAGAATCTTAGACGACGGCAACGCGTTTCTGACCCCCTTACGTAGGTTACGAAGAGTGCCAGATACCAGTTACTCGATCGTAGTGGAACATACATGTGGCCAAATATGTAGAGAAGGGTCTAAAAAAATACAAGTACCCACCATTGTTGAATCGGAGCTCTGCACTCAAACGAAATCATAAATCATTTAAAAGTTGTTCCCTGACATTAGCCGACACTCATTACAAAACTTCTTCGGTAAATAATTTGATTACAAAGTAAAAGGTCTATCCAGAAAGAAAGTTCATCATCATCGTAGCTGAAATCCTGACATGTAGGGTAGAAGCCCGTGGGTATTGCGAAAGTCTTCAGGGAAATTCGAAAAGTGCCCACAACTTCTTGCCGAAAAAAACTTGTTTGCTAAAACTACACCCTCGTATAATTTGGAAAGGTTGTAGCACTCGTCTTACAGATCCGCTCCACGAAGAGCAATCACATAGTGAAAATGGTTTCGAAAATCCTTAGTAATGCCAACAAAGATACAAGATACATGCAAAAGGAAACTCATATGTTGTTCCTGCTATCTGGGTAACTTTGGATATTCCGCATATCCTTTTCTATTGTACAATAGCTGGATATATTCTGAATCTATTTTTCCAGTTCGCTAGATTTTTAATATACCTGATATGACTTTGTCACGATAACGATTTTGATGTGGGCAAAAGGAAAAAAAAATATGTTTTATTCGAGTTTTTTTTCTCTGGTCTCAAAAAACCAATGACAAGTGATAAGTCGTTCGTTGTCATCCCTTTTTTCCAGTCGATTGGCAAGCATGAAGCGCCTCGTGATATATGAAGAGTGAAAAAAAGGAAGTGATGATTGATCCATCGATGAGTAAGTGATACCGAAGGTATGCCAATAATAAATGCCTTACAGAAAAAGATGCCATTCAGTCACGATTCGATGTTTCGCAGCAATTATGACAATTGCGTGTCAACCATTCAAACATGAAGGCTACATACTAGAGGAAAATTAAAAAAAAGAAGCTTTGCCTTTCATTGGCGAATTTTCCTCAATTTTCCTTTTTTTTTAGGAAAGCACGATTTTCCTAAACTTCGAATATCGATTTATGACACGCTTCCTTTTTAAGTGACAATGACAAAAATATCTTTAGATGGTTTCATTATGTCCGTCTTTCTCAATGCCAGATAAAAATTTGTTTTGTCATTTATTAAATTTTAAAAATTAATTTCTTTAACGAACTGCAAGAAGGTTGAAGACAACTTTAAAATACTTAAGGCCTATCTTTACGATACGGTCAAAGTCACAATAATTGTGGTAATAAAATATTTAAGTTGGGTACGTGATACCTTTCAGCTCTCAGGTGAGCTAATGTAGGAACTGGTGTTCAGGTAAAATATGATTTCTAGATTTAAGGGTATGACCTACTGCATGTTTAATATAAGTTATAGAACTTGTACCATTGCATCACATAAAATAACGTTCCAAATACACTCCTGGTTATTTTTTAGGTTGTCAGTAACCAACACCGCATATCAGTATTAAAAACAAATTCTGAAACCGATTTTTAGGCGATTACATAGAGAGACCTAACTGATATGTCGGAATTCGTAAAAACTTAGACAATCACTTTACACCCTCTTACGGATTGAATATCGCGAAATCCTAAAATTAATTTTTAAATCATTTTAAATAAAGCCCATAGAAGTAAAAGCTAATCGATCTCATTAAACCTAAAAGATTTGTCAGAATTCGTTAAAATTTGAACAATACTTTACACCCCCTAGGAGGTGGAATAAAAAATACCTAAATCGGTTTTTTGCCGATTATATTTAACACCTTTAAAAGTGAAAGCGAATTCAATATCTTATTAGACCTAAGAAGTATATCGGAATTCGTGAAAATGTCCAAACCACTTTACGCCAACTTAGGAGTTGGATATCGAAAAATTTTAAGAATGTTTTCTAGGCGCTTATAGAAAAATCCTGCAGAATTAAAATTCATTTGATAACTTGACTTGCCTAAAAGATATAACGAAATTCGTGAAAATGTGGGAAAAAATCCTTTTCACAGATACTTTTTTTACTGCACTTTTGTACGCCATTGAAAATCATAGCTTTTTTCTTGCTTTAATTACTTACGTTTTAACTTTCTAGCATAAGCCGCCGTTTCTGAGATATAAAAAACCACCCTCCACCCCGGCACCTTGCAACCCCTATCACCCTGAAATTTTGTTGTTTCACGTTTTAGGACTAGTAAACCCCAAAAAAGCAAAAAAAAAATGTCCGCCTGTCAGCCGTAGCTCTCAAACCCCTTGAGATATTAAGCTGAAATTTTTATGGTAGGTAAAATGGGTGAACCCCTACGAGTGGTATATTTTAGTGGTGTGGGGGTGCAAAGGGTGAGCAGAAGGAGAGCGTTTTAGATGAAAAATTTTGGTTTCTAAATCTCAGGAACCGCTTATGCTAGGAGGCTGAAAGTTGGAACTTATGTAGTACTATAATCGTGGACTCATTTGCAAAAAAATAGTTGATAGGGGTTGAGGGGTGTGCGAGTGGAGGGGAAATGAACGCGTCCCAATCACTTGAAAGCCAGGATTGAAACATTCTAAAATCCATATCTCCTAAACGATTGATGTTAGACGGCTGATTAAAAAAAGTTAAAAGTTTTAAGGGTGGTGTTGTAGTTTGGGAGTGAGGGTGAAAAACTTTGAATTACATTATCTTTCGACTCAATTATCCCAGGAAGATAAAATTTGGTTTCTGTGTATAGAATTACTAGTGAAGTCTACTGACTATAAAATTTTTGTGGAGGGCGTAAAGCGCGGAAGTGGGGGGGATAATCAATTTTCAAAAAATGTAATTCTTATATCTCAAAAACTGTGTCTTATATGATCTTGAAAATTTTACAGGAGTTAGGACCTGTCGACCTCTAGCGGAGGAAAACATTTTGAGGGTATGGGTGCAGGGAATAATGGTGGGAGTGAATGGAAATGCAAAAATTCAGATTTTAATTTCTCGAAAGTCGCAAAGAATAGGACGCTAAAAATTTAAAACTGTATAGAGCTACTATAGAGACATCCCATAAAAATAAATTTTTGATAGGGATAGCAAGGTACGAGAGTGGGGGGTGGTTTTTCATATCTCAGAAACGGCTTATGCTAGAAAGGTGAAACTTAGTACCTATATGTAGATATCCTACTAGAGTAATTGAAACTAAAAAAAAATCGGCCACCAGTCTGGCCGCAACTTTATTATTTTTTGGGTAGAAGTTCGAAACGTTATAATACTGAGATGCTGTGTAGGGTACTATGCGACTGACAACCTAAAGAGTAATTAGGAGGCTATTTGAAACGATTTTTTTTAGGTTGTCAGTCGCATAGTGCAACGTTTCGAATTTCCGGGGTATGCTTAACTGGTGCCAGTTTAAGTAACTTCACTTTATTAATATTAATTGGTGACATATACTTTAAGTTGTTGACTTCCTTTGGGTTGTCTCCCTGTTTGCCTCCACGCGTCTGCTCTCCTCGCCTTGACTCGCTCTTGATTGATGCCTCTGCTCAACGTGTTTCGATTTGTAGTCCTGCGGGTACGATTCCACTCGCCTTGCCTTGACCCTCTCAGTTTTCTCCCTGTCTTCGTCTCTCTGCGTGGCCTTTGCTCTCCCTATCTTCGTCCTACCCTGTCTTCCTCCTTCCCTGTCTTCGTCTTTCTCTGTGTGGCTTCTCGTGGTGTTGGCGAAGTTCATCGTGGCTTGTCGTAGCTGGCTTTAGCCCGACTCCTGGCACGACTCTGCTTGCCTTGTTGCTGATCGTCATCTCGTCTTCGCTCGCATGATCCGCTTGTCTCGGCTCGCTCTGTGAATTATCGCTGCTTGGCTCTACGCTCGCTATATCCGTTGTGTCTGTTTGGTACTGCTGCGCTCGCATCTATTTCGCTGCTTTGTCTCGGCTTCGCTGCTTCATCTTGCGCTTCGCTGCTTCTGTTTTGGCTTAGTTGCATTCGTCTAGTGCTTCGCTGCTTCTGTCTTGCGCTTCGGTGCTTTTGTCTTGACTTCGCTGCTTCTGTCTTGGCTTCGCTGCTCTTGCCTTGACTTCGCTGCTTGCATCTCGTGTGTCGCGCTTTCTGTCTTGGTTTCGCTGCATCTGTCTCGGCTTCGCTGCTTCTGCCTTGACTTCGCTGCTTCGTCTGGTGCGTCGCTGCTCCCGTCTTGGCTTCGTTGCTTGGTTCTTGTGCGTCGCTGTTGTCGTCTCGGATTCGCTGCTTACGTCTCGTGCGTCACTGCTATCGTCTTGACTTCGCTGCTTGCGTCTCGTGCGTCGCTGCTGACATCTTGGCTCTGCTGCTTGCATCTCATGCGTCGCTGCTGACATCTTGGCTCTGCTGCTTGCGTCTCCTGCGTCGCTGCTGACGTCTTGGCTCTGCTGCTTGCGTCTCGTGCGTCGCTGCTGACGTTTTGGCTCCGCTGCTTGCGTCTCTTGCATCGCTGCTGTCGTCTTGACTCTGCTACAGACTTGACCTAATAGGTCTCGGGCCTTCAAAGAGGAGGTACAACCCCACAACCTTCTTCAGTCCGAGAGCTGCTTAGGACGACCGTCCGTTCAGTGCTTCGTCCGCTTCAGCTCTGTTAGTTGATGCAGGTACAACCCCACAAGCCAACTACAGATTGAATTGGTCGAGCTCAGTTCTTCATCTTGCTAAAAGAGGAGGTATAACCCCACTACCTTTTTCGCAGACCGATCACTGCCGACTGACCTCTCGTTCCTCCCCGATTCTGTACTTCGCTTAACTATATATTTAGCGATAACTTTTTACCAACCATGAATTATTTCGTATGGAAGAATTGGTATAATTCGCGGACGGTGTATGTATCTCTCGGTATATAGTCTCGCTGGGATTTTGTATACTTGTCGACTGGTTTATCTGCGTCGCCTGGGGCGCTGTTGCGGTCCCGCTGATTCTTTTCCAGGTTTATTCCTTTTTTTTCTTCTTTCAGCCTTTGTTGTGTTTGTTTTCCAGATTCTGTGTCCTATGTTTTTATGTTTCGTACCACAGTTGTTTGTAGTTCAATGTTCTTAGCTCTAAGTTTTAACTCATGTTGCCTTAGTTCCAAGTTTTTAATTCTATGTTTGTGTGTGGAAATTTCCGTCCTCACAATAGTAACCTACACCGCATCTCAGCATTAAACATGTTTCGGACTACTACCCATAAAATAATAAAGTTGCGCCCAGTTTTTATACTCTAGATGAAATCATATAGAGTATTATAAGTTTAATCCAGCCCAAAAGTTTGTAATTTTTATCTAGGATACCTCTATAGTAGCTCTATATAGTCATCAATTTTTAGCCTTCTATGATTTGCGGTTTTAGAGAAACAAAAATCAGAATTCTTTTCTTTCATCCCCCTCCCACCGTCACCCTCTTCACGAGCACTCCCGAAATTTTTTTTCCTGCTAGAAATCTACTGGGTCTAACTCCTCTAAAATTTCTTAGATCATATCTGGTAAGGTTCTTTAACTATAAAACTACTAGTCATAAAACGTGAAAATACAAAATTTCAATTTCAAATTTTTAAATTTTAGGTCGATCACAATACTTTTTTATTAAAATTCTTTATTAAAGTAAGTTAGGTGCATTATTCATGAGTTACAGCAAATTTGGACAAAGACAAGAACTGATATTTCGCAAATATTTGTATGGTAGCTAACCGCATCAGTACCTACGTGTTTTAATGACATTTGTTTGGGAGCAACCAAAAGGTATGTTAAAAAGTTCGCTCACAATCGAAGCTACTTCGTATAGGATTTTCTGAACGATTTCTTCAGTTGCTACAGTATCTTCCGAAAGATGAATTTTCGAAATGTTCAATTACTTTTGAATGGAAGGGGGACGTCACAATAGGCCCAACTGTGGCTTCAGTGACACAGGTTAACCAGACCAACCCCTTTTACCAATCTAATCTAATCTAAGGGAAGCTTTACGAATAACTTCCTCGAACCTACAACTAGCTACGTGTGGCAAGTTGAAGTTTCGAGCTTGAATTGTTTTGAAACAATCTGACAATATTTGTGAGCACATTTTTTTTAAAGAACTATCGTATGGAAGCTGCTCGTACAACTGCCGCGATTTATCCTTAGAAATTATATTAAATGAGCAAATAGCAGGTTTTTGTGATGTAGTGGTGTTGTCAGGGCCGCCTCTTTAATATATTCATTAGCAAACTGCGATCGGAACGCAATACTAAAAGGTCATAGCTAACACCAGAATACGTTTTCAATGTGGACCTTTACAAAAGAAGAAAGAATGAACGGTTGAACAATAGATACTTTAAGTAACATGTTCTTTCGTTTGATTTCCAGCACACTATCATCAAACTATGTGTAGCAATGTAGTGCGAGAAGCAAAAAATGAACACTTACTGCATGGTTAAAATTGTTGCTTTTGGTTCTTGCATGAGATAGATTTAGGTTCTGGTTTGCGGTGAAATTCATTCAAGAAGCATAGAAGCATATTTTTGTGTTGAAGCAGGACCTGAACTTACGATTTTTGACTGCTGTTCAAATACTTTTTTTTTTGTTTAGAGTTGATGAACTAGAAATTAGGGCTTAGTATCAAAGTTTGACAAATCTTCCGTGAAAAAGTCGTTCGGTGCCCAAAAGAGTGCCGTTAAAGGATACCGATTTCAACGCTGAAATACATAGAATAGGCACTTGGTGCTGCAACAGGTAAATCTGGAGGGAATTCGTTGATATTAATTACATCGATTTGTAAGACTCATAGCAATTTAGAATAAATCGAGCCCAATAATCGGTTATTCGCAAGACATCCTATTCCCTCTCGTAATACATCAAAGAGAGTGTCAAGTTTATTCCATATTTGTTATATAATCCCATATTTCTTACAGTGACGCAACCCCTTTATCTTCGAAATCGGATATCGGATGAATCGTTTTTGAGAATAAAATTTCGTGGCATCTTGCCGGCGGAAAAAACAGAAATCGAAACCGACTTTACTCTGTAATGAAGGCATTAGATCTAAAAGTCTATGGCTGTCGGCAAATTATTCATGAACACACAGAAAATATGAAACAGTTTTTTGTTGCTTTACGATTTTTCAATATTTCATTTCCAATTTCGCTTAGGTGGCCCCTTTTCCACCCGCTTTTCCAGGCACATCGCGTGTCCTTGTCGAAAGGGTTTATGAAAGCATCTCCGCAGAGACATAACATATTCACAACGAATCATAAGTTTTCCGGCATAATATCGAGCTACGGGTTGAAGGAGACAATGTCTAAAAATGCGATGTGGTATTCGATTTTGAGTATCAATTTCAGTTCTCATTCTTTCATCCCTAAGGAGGTTTTTTTTTGTTGTTGTTTAAAAATCATATAAGAAGGGAGGAAATTCAACACAACAACCGAAAGCGCTATAAGCCGGGGCTCATGGATTCCCGTGTATGGAAGACATTTGCCTGTTTTCCTCGACACTTTGCCATTTTCAGGCAACGCTGGCTTTTACGATTCGAATAATTCACAGCTTTTACGACTCAGCGAACAAGCTTTCTATTATTGTTTCGTAAGGGTTGAAAAGCGGGACAAAGGAAAATGGCGGAACTTAGTAGTTACATTAAAATAGTTGAGCGGAAAAGTCGTCTAATTAAACTGTGAAAGAGGGCGAATTGCTTTTCCAGTCCGGATTTAGTCATATGGCGAATATAGTTTAATAAAATTTAATTACTCTGCCAATCCGGCATATGTTTTGCACATGATGGAAAGTGGTGGTGGAATGTTATCCAATCGCAATCGTAAAATCAGTGACAAATTTCATTCGATTCCTTTCTTTTTCATGCTTTTCACAGGGTTCGCGGGATGTGAACAAAGTCAGAATCAGCACCGTAATTCATCTGTATACCACTGCATTCCAAAAACCCGGCTCGACGGACCAAAAATGTTCGTTTCTTTTGGAAAAACTAAAACCTTTATTAAGTTTTAACAGATAGTAGAACAATCGTAAAGGCGGAGTGCAATGGCATCATAAAGGAATCATTCAAAGTGAAGCTTTGATACTGTGAAAGTTTTTAAATTCCGCAATATGTGGTCCACAGGGTTTGGGATGTGAACAAAGGCAGAATCAGCACCCCAATCGATCTGTATACCACTGCATGCCAAAAATTCGGCTCGACGGACTAAAAATGTTCGTTTCTTTTGGAAAAACTAAAACCTTTATTAAGTTTTAGCAGATAGTAGAACAATCATAAGGGCGGAGCGCAATAGCATCATAAAGGAATCATTCAAAGTGAAGCTTTGATACTGTGAAAGTTTTTAAATTCCACAATATGTGGTCCACAGGGTTCGGGATGTGAACAAAGGCAGAATCAGCACCCCAATCGATCTGTATACCACTGCATTCCAAAAATTCGGCTCAACGGACCAAAAATGTTCGTTTCTTTTCGAAAAATTAGGACCTTTATTAACTTTTAGCAGATAGTAGAACAATCGTAAGAGCGGAGCGCAATGGCATCATAAAGGAATCGTTCAAAGTGAAGCTTTGATACTGTGAAAGTTTTAAATTCCACAATATGTGGTCTTTGTTAATAATGTCATAAGTGTAGTTTCTTGTTTTAAACAATTTTGTATGCGAGGTACCCGAAGAAGTTAAATGTAGAAGTAAAATGTGTGGCAAAAAAGACTCACTGATTCTTAATTGAATAAAATTCATATATTACATTCAATTCGTTACAAGAAATTTCGACCTCCTTTAGCTTTGCCCCTCGCTAAGATGGAGGAGCCAAAAGGGGCCTTGAGGGTCGCGACAATCGTGATCAACAAGGACTCCCTGGCTCCCCTAGCAATCCAGAAGAGTGTGGTTAACTTCGGTCTAGGCCAAATCACACTTAGGGTCTACAAGGCAGATGCGAAAAGTCCCTTACGGTGCGCGTCGGACATCGAAGCCACGGAAATGGAGACCGATCCTGCCTTCCACGTCGTCCATAGTGACGACTCAAAACTCGCCGAGACAGAATTGGCGATGGAACTGGACCCTGCGCGACCCGATTCCGATTCAGAATCGGCAAGTCGGAATCAATGCTCCTTAACGGACGAAAGTGATCTTGGCTCGGATGCTGGAATGGATGAGGGCTCGAGAGGTCCTCCCGATGGCAGTGAGGAAGACCTGCTGGCATCCTACCCGGAAGACCCGGAGGATGCGAACAAAACTGTGATCGAGGTTAATATTGCGAATACTGCAAATTAATCTCCATCACTCAAAAACGGCGTCAACCTCTCTACTTCGCTGTGTAGCCAGAGATGGAGAAGACCTTGTCTTGATTCAGGAACCATGGATCGTGCATGACGTGGTAAACGGTCTTAAGACTCCTAACTATACTCTGTTCTATGTAAGGAATAATGGTAAGCCAAGAGCATGCATTCTTGCAAAGAACAGTTTAAATATATTTCTGCTTCACAATTTCAGTGATCCCGATATCGTCGCAGTCAGCCTTGAACTGAACAACAGGAGGTATTGGCTAATCTTGGCCTACCTGGCCCATGACCATGAGGGTCCATTGCCGCCGAGTATCATGAACGATCTAATCACTGAAGCTAGTAAGCTCAAGACTGGTGTTATTCTAGGATGTGATGCAAATGCGCATCATGCAGTCTGGGGTAGTACTGACACAAACAAAAGAGGTGAGTCTCTTTTCGACTACTTTTTAAGCACTAACCTTCTTCTCTGTAATACAGGGCAAGAGCCCACCTTCATAACCAGGAACAGCCAAGAAGTCTTAGACATTACCCTGGTTTCGGACAACATCTCACACATGGTTAGCAACTTGAAGGTTTCTGAAGAAAACTCCTTCTCGAATCACCGCTACCTCCAATTTAATCTGAAACATTACAAACCTGTCCCATCAGCCTTTAGGAACTACAGGAGGACCGACTGGGTCAAATATAGCGAAACTTTTAGCGGTTTACTCCCACCCACACCGCCACTCCAATCGAGTAGCTGAACTGACCACGATGGTCTGGTTACCACCTCACGCGCGCCCTAAACGAGGTCTTGTCAAAGCTGAAAGCAGGCCAAGAGGTAAACAAAAGCCGCCATGGTGGAACGTAAAACTCGGGGCTCTTAGAAAGTGCTGTAGGCAACTATTTAACAAAGCCAAAAGCACTAAAGATGTTTGCGACTGGGACTTCTATAAAGGATCACTTCGTAAATATAACTACGAACTAAGAAAGGCGCAGCGCAAATCCTGGGAACTCTTCTGCTGTAAAATAGAAGAAACGTCCGAGGCATTAAGGCTCCACAAAGTTCTCTCTGAAAACCCAACCACACCATGCTACCTAAGGAGACTGGACGGATCTTGGACTACCTCAAGCAGGGAAACCACTGATCTTCTCCTGGACACCCACTTTCCTGGTAGCTCGAATGTTGAGTCGGTGCGGGCAAGCATTACAAGAAACCATACACCGTTCAACTCTGACGCTCTTATAACAGAGACCAAACTCCTCTGGGCGATAGAAGGCTTTAAACCATTTAAGTCTGCGGGACCGGAAGGAATAATTCCTGCTGAAATCCAGCAGACCTCGGATATAATTCTGCTTTGGCTGAAGGTTATCTTGAAAGGCTGCCTGGAGCTAACCTACATTCCTGAAACATGGGTAGAAGTTAAGGTGGTTGTCATAGCCAAAGCAGGAAAAAGATCTCATGTCTGCCCTAAGGACCTCAGACCTATCAGTCTATCATCCTTTCTTCTGAAAACACTGGAAAGACTAATGGATGTGTACATCCGCGACAATATTGACAAGCGATTGCTATCAACATCCCAACATGCGTACTGGAAGGGGATGTTGGTCGAAACGGCCTACCATTCGCTCGAGCGCACCATTGAAAAATCTCTTAGTATTAAAGAATACACCATGGTTGCCTTTCTCGATATCGAGGGAGCTTTCAACAACGTCAGACCAGAGGCAATCACTGACGCATTTTCTAGCCTGAAGGTGGGGTCCTTGCTTGGCACGTTGATCAATTTGATGTTAACATCCAGGATTGTCAACACAAAGCTGGGCGAGTCCTCCTCTCGAAGGTTTGTCAGCAGGGGTACACCACAAGGTGGCGTGCTCCCCCTCTTCATTGAAATTTAGTGGTCAACAAACTACTGTTGTGACTGGAAGGGGCGGGCTGTAGAGTGATTGCTTATGCAGATGATGTTGCTATTGCTGTCTCGGGAAAGCATCTCAACACGCTGAGTGAGATATTGCAGAATGCTCTCTCCAAATGGGCAACTGAATGCGCAACAGAATGGGCAACAGAATTAGTCCTCTTGACCAGGAAATACAATTCCTCACGTAGACCCTCCTCCTCTGAAAGGTACTAGTCTAGTAAACTGCTACTGGGATTGGACTCAATTGAGAAAACCAACTCAAGATGGGCAGATGGTATTACATATCACACTGCGAGACAGGTCTGGCCGAAACTGTATCTAAAACGCTCTAAAAGGCTGACTTTGCTCAAAAGGGCGAATATCAGCACCACAGTCGGTGTCCTGACCGGACACTGTCTTATAGGTCGACATGCTAAAAGACTCGGCCTCTTCTCAAACGACTTCTGTAGAAGCTGCCTGGATGAGGAAGAGGAGGAGACAGTCCTTCACCGTCTCTGTACTTGTCCGCTGGAAGGAAAGCTCATCTTGGAGCTAACTTCTTCAACTGTCTTGGTGATTTTGCCGCAATGGAGGTCGCGAGAATCAAACGCTTCATTGCAAGGTCTAAATGGTTTGTCGAGTAGGACCGGATTCGATGATCCTGTGGTAACACAACGGACCTTTTAGGTCTAAGTGTATCCGTGTTCTCACGGGCAGCCACGCGTACCTACCTACCTACCTAGCCCCTTCCTACAAAATATTTTTTGGGCACCCATGGAATTAGCTCCATCTGTAGGCAAGTATTCAGCCAAAATATAGATAAATAAATTTTCAATTTAAATTGCTCTAAATTCAACAAATTGTTTGACCTCCTTAACTATTTCTATCGCTGATCTAACTATGTCGTTCTCTAATTTACTAATTAACTCCTTATAAACACCCTTTAAATGTGTCAAATATTCAAGGTGTAAACTTTCCGGGTGTCTTTCGATTTTCCGCCCATAAAATATTATCCTCGTAAACATACCCCAGGACAATGACTACGAAACCATATCATGTTTCGTCAAACACCCTCACCCCCAAAAAAAAAATTTCAGTAACCTAAAAAAGGTGTTCAAACAAAGGATAACGCGCTTTGACCCTTTCAGCTAATTTGTCATAACTTTACCCAATTTAAAAGCAGATGAGGTCGCTGCCAAACATACGCTACACCAACAATTAAGGTGACTTTCTATAAGGATGAGCCCGTAATAAATTACTGCGGTTGCGAAAAAATTCGACAGGAGGCTGTTTGTCGCTTATCTCAGACATAATTACCTCGGCGTCTACCTATGGCGCTGTAGCACCCTCCTGACCTCCTCATCACCAAAAATCGACATCGCTGAAGGACGAAACAGGACATGGATGACCGCATTGCTACAAAATTAACTTTTTATCAGAACTTTACAGAAAAACGGCAGATATTTACTTTTCTTCTCGGAAAATTTCGGACAAAAAAAAATGAAAGCAAAGTTCAACTTTTCTCACAGTTTTGTATTTAAAACTTTTAGGGGTTGATGATAAAAAGCGATAAAGTTAAGAACGTTCGCAATCAGCGAATGGGGCAAAGTGTGAAAAAGGACTTTGCAGGACATGGTCAGTGAGATTTTGGCAATTTCTTTGAAATGATGATGTACCGGAGCGACTGACTTCTACCTCACCACCATTATTGCATATATTTGCTCTCGTTTTTGGGCTGTTTTCCGGGGGTTGGATCCTTGAAATTGGGCATGCTTAGAAATTCCACGTGTGCCACGCATTTTAAGGTGTTCTTAGGACGAAAAGTTCGAACCGAGAAACTTCACAAGCGGATGCTTTAAGAATTTCAAATTGCTGGACCGAGTTTCCAGGAACCAATTGTATAGCTAAGGAACATTAGGTATGAACCTTTCCAGGAATTCTAATTTCAGTTAGGACATTTTCTCGATATTTCGCAATTTCTATACTATAAATTTTTGAAGAGATAATAGAATAATATTTATGTAAACGTATTTTGTTCGATATTTTTGGAAGACCTAATGAAAATTGTTTTGAAGGATGTCGGCAACATTTGGTATTACGCAATACCGAAGCATTGAAGGATGAGTAAAGCAATATGGATAACATTTTAATGAAGCCATAGCCTTGGTAATTGGGGTTGGAAAAGAGTAGAAAATATAGTCAGATGACGGAATATTCTCATTGTACCTACGCTCTCCTACAATTTTGGCCCCAATATATTTAAATGAAGATTTAAAGACGGCAGTCTTACGGCACATTACAAAAGTGGATACTTGTAGTGCAAGGAAAGTGGAAGGGTTTAAAAAAAAATAAAGACACACTGTATTGACGGGATGTTCTCATTGACCCTACGCTCCCCTACAATTTCGGTCCCAATACAATTCAGAGCAAATTTACGGAACTACGAAAGTACGTACTTGGAGTGCGAGATGTGTGGAAGCGTCTAAACAAAATAAAAAGACAGTCCAATGACTTGATATTCACATTCTCTTACAATGACGCAATATTCTCATTGACCCCACGCTCCCCTATAATTTTACTCCCGATGTATTTAAGAGTAGATTTAAAGACGATAGTCATACGATAATTTCAAAAGTACGTACTTATAGTGAAAGATGGGTGGAAGGGTGTAAAAAAAATAAGGAAATAGTTCAATGTAAAAATTTTTGACCGATCACGCAAAGGCCCTACGCTCCTCTATAATTTATGCTCCAAAACACATTTCAGTATATTTAATGGAAATTGCATTACGGTTATCTTCCTATCTTCAATTTTGTTATTTTCAGGTTTCAGAGGAAAAACCCCCCCACAAAAATTAAAATCCGACTGTCCGCCGTATATGACGCACGTCGACGCAATCTCCTTAGGTGTCCCATAGTTTGCGATCTCCTGGGGTTGATTAAATGGTACCCCATTAGGGATGATATACACGGGGGTGATAGAGTATAGACCATCGATACTCTACCGGTATTCACGTGTTTTTTTTCTCTCCCAGTACTGAACATGCAGGGTACAGTGCATCGGTAATCTGCCGATATTGAAACGGATCTATTTTCTCCTTCCAGTCATAAACGTGCCGATTTCCAGTGCAATATTTCCAGTACCGACTGAATTTCGATAAATTTAATTAATTCAGTACTGAAGTACAAAGATACTGCTTCAGTATTACGGATACAGTAATAAAAAATCTGCTTACAGTCTGGGCGCAACTTTATTATTTCATGGGTAGAAGTCCGGAACGTGTTTAATGATGAGATGCGGTGTAGGTTACTATGCGACTGACAACCTAAGAAATAACCAGGAAGCTATTTGGAACGTTATTTTTAAGGTTGCCAGTCGCATATTAACCTACACCGCATCTCATCATTAAACACGGCGGACAGACGGACATTTTATTTTTTTGCTTTTTTGGGGTTTACTAGTCCTAAAACGTGAAAATACAAAATATCAGGGTAGCAAATTTTTTTGAAATTTCAGGTCGATCACAATACTTTATTATTAAAAAATAATAAAGTAATATAAATAATATGCGTTAATAAATAAACTTACACCTAGTAGAATTTGACCTGGGCCTTTACATCCCGCGCTGTACATGCATTCGGAAAACAGGGTATTTCGTCCGCTGGAAGGGGAAAGGCTTGAGTACCGCTTGATTACCATATTTTCTACACGAAATACAAATGCCATGAAGTAGAGATTTCAAGATTTTCTACAAATGCGGTTTACCAAAAATTTAATTTCTGCCCATGCCTTGTAAGCCGACGATATGATGATTCAATCTTTGTCTAATTCTACTAATTTTAACTCCACTAATTTTAAAAATTTAGACACGATGAAATGAAAGAGACAAACAAAATGCCAGAAGTTCCAGTCAAAATTTTTTGTACAGTTTTTTATTTATACTAAAATCTTATTAACAGATATATCGTAACTTGAATTGAGATCAATTTTAATTCGTTATGATGTCCAAAATGCATTCAGTTCAGTGGTGTCACATTTTACATGTCTTTTTCGGTACTGAAAAACAGAATTGATTCACAGCTTTTACCTGCTGAAGCAATTACGAAAAGTATTGAGAAAACAAATTAACCCATCCAAAAGAATAAAAACAATTAATCCAAAAATTCAGATTTTATTTAGATGCTATTTAGGTAGTACCGAAAATTTATATTGACTGACCAAAGCCCGAGTTCAGCTTTACGTTATTCAATCTAGCGTTTTTCATGAACATAATTCAGGCAACATTTACGGCTCATGACATTAACTTTATGGGTCAAGTCCGTTTCAAATTATAAGTTATAAGTTAAATTATCTGCATAGTAGCCTGCATCGCAACTAAACTCTAAACGCGTCCTAGACTTCCGCCCCAAAAAATGCATTGCGATTATTCTCAGATACTATTAGTATGGAACGTCTTATACTAGAAAATTAAAACACAGTAGATATATTTATTAAGCTTTGCAAGTGGAGCTTTTTTTGACGAAAACAATGTTTTTTAGCGTGACGCAAAAACCCATATTGCAGACAATATTTTTGGAAAAGGAGTGTATGATTCCCGGACCAAGTTCAATGTACTAAAAAAAAAACCAAACCAAATTATAAGGTTGTCAAATTTTTTGAGAATATTTTGAGAATAATTAATATTTTGAAAATAATTTACTTTTAAAAAACATTTAGTTTCACATTATTTTTCTTCCAAATCCAATGAGATATGGCCGAACTGGGGAACTGGAGGCCTTTGATTCAAAGGCTCCAACCATAAAATATTTGAACTTAACAACTTCACAGGCTAAACACGTTTGCGTACGGCGTATACGGCGGACGAACGGACTTTTTTGCGGGAATAATGTCAAAATATAAAATTTGAAGAATTTTTTAAAATTTTATTAAACACAAAGTAAAATCTGACCGATAGATAAAATCTTGTTCTACTGCTTCTGGTTTTAATAATATTTATTACTAAATAGTTTTAGCATTTATATTCTGAATTAATGTTCATAATTTAGAGGACTTTATAAAATTTTTCAAATTACTTAACCGAAAAGTTGTCTTAAGATTTGTTTTTTAAGTACCATATTTGTTACGGCAACAGGTTAAAATCAAAAACAGCTACACCAGCTGTGTTAATTTTGATTGGTGCCGATCAGTAGCTCCAGCCTGTAAGTGAGTGAAGCGGGTAAGTTCTATATTGACCGGTCACACCAGCCAATGATATTGATACGGCGGATGCTATTTGGTTTCTGGCACTAGGCTCTGGAAGCTTCATGATGGCTATTTATCCATCCTAGTAAATGGTCTTCGTTTGGCCGTACAGAAGCGCTACTTCTTCCAATATCTTATTTGTGACATATGGATGATCTTCTGGTACTCGTTTCACGATCTCTTCGTGATTTATGAGGAATGAGTCCCAGAGACAGTCTAGGTCTCTTAGTTTTCTGGAGTAGTACTCCTCTGTTTTTCGGGAACTACCGTCCTTGCGGTAATTAATTCCTAAGTTTTTCAAGGGTTCAGCAATCTTCTGCTGATCCTCAATAATTTAGTCGACCTCTGAGTCCATTACGTTTCGAAGAGTCATATGATATATGTCTCAGCAATCGATTGTACAACTAATCGTCTAGGCACCACTGTGAGCGCGTCTCAATAAACAATTTGTAGAACCTTGCGTCTGGATTCGTTGAAGAAAAAGATTCGCTGATGCTGCTGTGAACGCGTCTCAGTAGTTAATTCGCAGAACCTTGCGTCTAGGTTCGTTGAACGAATAAACAGCTAACATATCGAAGGACTAATTTCCAGGATATATCCAGCTCGACGGACCAATGTTTCGGCAACAGGTTAAGATCAAACCCAGCCACATTTTTTTGGTGATTGGTGCCGATCAGTAGCTCCAGTCTGTAAGTGAGTAGAGCGGGTAAGTTCTATATTGACCGGTCACAACAGCCAATGATATTGATTGAGATAGAGGACTCTATAATAACCGGCCACACCAGCCGATGATATAGAGGTAAGGAAAAATGTTGAGGAGACTAGTAGTAGGTGGAGCATGAAAGTGAAGGGGCTAAGAATTTTTAGAAAAAATCACATCTCATATCTCAAGAACAGTGTAAGATAGATGCTTAGAATTTTTACCAGAAGTAGGCCTAATAGATGCCTAGCAGACAAATTTTAGGGTGCCGGTGTAGAGGGTGAGGGTGGACAGGGTGAAAAGAAAAAGTTTCGATTTTTATATCTCGAGAACCTATAATCATCAAAAGCTGAAGCTTGGTATTTAGATAGAACTATAGTAGTAGCATGTTGAAAAAATA
This sequence comes from Beris morrisii, assembly GCA_951812415.1. NCBI lineage: Eukaryota > Metazoa > Arthropoda > Insecta > Diptera > Stratiomyidae > Beris > Beris morrisii. The sequence continues at coordinate 100,626,727 of OX638313.1, read as the reverse complement.
TAATTTTTTATAGGGGTAGTATGGTACGGGAGTAGAGGGTGTTTTTCCTAACTATAGAATGGCTAATGCTAGAAAATTGAAACTCGGTATGTACAGGGTGGGCCATCTAGTGGTTTCTATTTAAATCATAGGTTATTTTGACACTGAAAGCTGTTTCCCTCTCGAAATCTTGACAGAAAGTCAGTATCATACTTCCGCGGAACGAAATGAGTCGCTTTACGCTTGAACAACGTTGGGAAATATTGAAAACTTATTTCCAAAGTGAGTGCTGTGTAGCCCAAACAGTGCGTTTTTTGAAAAGAAGTTTTGGCCGAAATGAAGCACCCACTGCGCCTGCTGTACGCAAGTTTGTGCAAAGAGTTCGCGAGACTGGCATGCTAGTGGACAACACTCATGGCCCCCGTCGTCGTACGGTGCGCACAGACGAGAATGTGGCTGCTATAGCCGTGAGTGTGGGACTCACTCCACGAACATCAACTCGCCGTCGATCTCAACATTTCACGCATTAGCCTGAGAAGAATTCTGCACAAAGATCTCGGATTATTCGCTTACAAGGTCCAATTGACTCAGCAATTGAAGGCGCACGACCATCCGCTTCGTTATCGCTTCGCAATTTGGGCCTTAGAGCAGCTTGAATTGGACAACGATTTTGGGCGAAAAATCATCTTTTCTGACGAGGCGCATTTTCATCTCGGCGGCTACGTTAACAAACAAAATTGACGCATCTGGGGCTCGGAAAACCCGCACGTTATTGTCGAGAAGCCAACGCATCCACAGAGAGTGACAGTTTGGTGCGGATTGTGGAGTGGTGGCATCATTGGACCATTTTTCTTCGAAAATTAGGCTGGGAACAACGTTTCGGTCAACGGTGAACGTTACAGAGCCATGTTATCCGACTTTTTTTTTACTGAAATTGAAGACATGGATTTGAACGACCTATGGTTCATGCAGGATGGCGTGCCATGCCACACAGCCCATGCCACAATCGATCTTTTACGCACCTAATTCCCAAATCGTGTTATCAGCCGTCTTGGCGATGTCAATTGGCCGCCTCGGAGCTGCAATTTGACCCCTTTGGATTTTTTTTGTGGGGAACCGTGAAGGACCTATTTTATGCCAACAATCCAGAAACGATTCAAGCACTTAAGGCCAATATCATCCAAGCAATCCGTGAGCTACAGCCCGAAACCATCAACAAGGTCTTGGAAAATTGGAGTGACAGAATGCGCTACTGCGCAGCCAGCCGAGGCAGCCACTTGAGCGAAGTTGTGTTCCATCATTAATGTGAATGTTTACTCTTACTAATAAAGCCATAATACATGGAAAAAAATTTAATTTTGTTCATTTTATTGCATTTTTAAAAAGAAACTTGTATTTGGCCCACCCTGTATATGTAAATCAACTAGAAAAGTAATATTGACTAAAAAAAAATTTCAAATATCCATTGCCATTCGGAAGGGGGGCAAAACAAATTATCAGTGAAAATGGAACTCAACATATATTTTCACAATTTTCGTCATATCTTTTAGGTCTTTTCAAATATGGAATTTATTTTTATTCTACGGATTCTTCATATAAATACCTAGAAAGCGTTTTCAGGATTTTTTGAAATTCGACCCCAAGGTGGTGTAAAGGGGTTGTATTCATTTTCACGAATTCAGCCGTATCCCTCCGGTCTGATTAGATATCGAATAACTTTTTACTTCCGCGGGCTTGTTTAATAATCACCTAAAACTTCTTTTCAAGTTTTTTCTATTTTCAACCTCTTTGAGGGTATAAACGGGTTGAACAGGTTTTCACGAATTGCGCCATATCTCTTAGGAGTGATAAGACATCGGATTGGTTTTCACTTCCTCGGGCTTTCTTTATACATGTCTAAAAACTAATTTCAGGATTTTTGGATATTCAACCCCAAACAGAGTGCAAGGAGGTTGCATATTTTTTCACAAATTCCTACATAATTCTTAGTTCTAATGAGGTATTGAATTCATTTTTACTTCCTAATGCTTCCTACATAATCGTCAAAAAGTTGATTTCAGTATATTTCTATATATTCAACTCTAAGAGGACGTTAGGCTTTCGACATATTTCTTAGGATTTATGAGATATTAGATTGGTTTACACTTCCACAGACTTTTTATACAATCACCTACAAACGCATTTCTGATTTTATGTAATGGTCCAAAACTAAATCACGAAAAACCTCCTAATCACGTAACAACTGATATTATACTACGACTTAGACCTCGTCCCGGAGTATGACCCAATTATATAATTCATATGTTACATGTGGCAGTAATCCCATATCGCAACCCCATTCTAACCGCTTCCCAAACTTTTTGTTAGGTTTTCAGTCACATAGTAACCTACACAGAGCGTCAGAATTAAACGCGTTCCGGACTTCTACCCAAAAATAATAAAGTTGCGCCCAGACTGTTGGCAGATTTTTTGATATGATCTAATTCTGGCATATGCTATGAAATTGTAGAATTTGTAGTTGGGATTTAAAAGTAAGGTAGGTAAATTTTTTTAGGGCGGACAGTGGAGATGTTGGATTAAATTGAATTGAATTTTGAGCGAAAATTTATTCTGAAAACCAATTAATTTTGAATTGCGCTTATTAAAAGTTCTTAAAACAACTGAATTGTTACCTTTTACGTTGACTCCATACTTCGAATACTATAAAATAAAAACCAGTTGGTTTGTGTTTAAAACCACAGCAACAAAACATAAAGTTCCATTGAAATAACATCGCTTGTTCTGGTTTCCCTAGCTTTTCACCATAAAACCATAGTAAAATCACCCTAATTCATTCCAATATTAAATCATAAAATCCGATTTTCAAAACCCATCAAATCTTCTCTTAAACTCGCCTTATTAATCGTATAAATTGCATGCACAGCCTAATAAAAAAAAATTAATGTTTATACGCTAATAACACGTTATATAATGAAAATATTTTAATAGAAGCTCAATATATCCTTCTTAGCTCCGGGAAAATATACCTACAATTTCTCCCGGCCAGAATAGTCCGAAAGGATAATGCCTTTTGCACTAAGTACCAAAGAGTGACGTTGGAATTTGAAATTCTTTTCAAAATGATCGCAATAAATTGTTCGTAATATCCGCGTTAGAAATACCAAAGGATACGTTTCAGGAATAGTAAAACCAAAATTAATAGCTCTCATTAAGATGTAACAGAAATAATGGAGGTTGTCGCGGGGGGGTGGATGAAGGGTGTCTTCGGGCGGAGAGAAGAAAACTTTGTCCATTATGCAACATTATGAAGAAAACGAAAGAGTAATTCATTTTCGTTCCTTCAACAATGGAAAGTAGTAAAAAGCACTTGAGGTTGAGGCTTGTAATCATTACACGAGTCCTTAAGGCCGCCCCCGTTACATTTCCTGCCACACAGCCACTGTACAATTGGTCCTTGTTCATTTTTCATGAATTTATGTATGTAACCCCAAAACAATAAAAATTAAACTTATGCCCAGGGTCTGACGTGAATGTCGAGTAAACACAGGTGAAATAAGGGAATACAATTTCATCCCCTCGTCATTACAATTCTGTCCTGGTAGTCAGGAGTAGGCTAAGTCACGCACATTGCCTACTCGTAGGCACTATGCATATATCGGGAATTGGGTCTATATGTTCGTGTACGGAACATACAAGTGCCCGTCCGACTCCTTGTGGTTAATATATCGACCTCGTTTTTTTTTTGCGGCTGTCCTCCAACGCCCGCTCATCCCACAACAAAGGTCATATTTGCATGATACGGAAGAATATTTACATTGGGGTCAAAAAGAAAAGGCCACGATTGCTGCAAAAAGGAAAAAACTGAAAATCACTTACACTTGGCTTTTTTTCCCGTCTTCTTTAGTCGGGCACGTCGACTTCAAGGATGTCCAAATGGCATCCACTTTACGCTGTTATTCCTCAGCTTTAACTCGTCCCATTATAAGGTCCCTGGGGATATTCCGGAAGGTCCTATGTGGCAAGAAATGGCTCCGTTTGATAATTATCCTGACTACCCACAGTCACATGTACGTAAATGTGCCAGGAATGGATGCTATCTCTGGTACGACGGGCTATAGTTCGAGGAGTCCTGGACCAGGATATCTCGTCGTGCTCGTCTTCAGGGAAGGATAAATCTAAAGAAATATAAGTGCCAACTACTGGAGCATACGAAACTCAGTCCGTTGTTTTGTGCGAGCTCCCTTATAAAAAAAAAATGAAATATTTCCCTTGATTTTATTTTCGAGGAATTAGCTAAAAGTTTAAATTCCAGGAATTGCCTGCCAACTTCATGACTATGAATGAGCTCCTGTTCCTTTGTATGTATCCTGTGTGTATTGTGTAGGTTTGGAAGTAGGTTCTTGAGTGGATGGGTGGGTCGGGATGAGAAGCTGGGCGGCCTCCTTCCTTCGTTTATTGTTTCTTTTCCAACGTTCTACTGTCGCTCTTTTGACACAGTGACAATGTCCATTGAGAGCTCTTCGGATTCACTGTGGCACCGCCTAACTTCAAGGAGAAGTCCTTTTCATTCAGCTGGTTTATATCAAGTGGCACGAACAGTGACAGAATGAAATATAGGAAATGGATTGCCATTAGCAAAGGTATAGTACACTAATAATAACGATTCAGGTTGAATTAAAATACTGTAAGGACGCTTCAATAGATTTCACTTCGCGCGTCTTATTTCACTTTTACTTTACTTTTCAAAGAAAAATTGAAAGATTTACTAATCTGATATTTTGCATTTTTACGTTTTAGGGCTTGCAGACCCCAAAAGCACAAAGCAAAATTTTGTCCGTCTGTCCACCGTATACTGTTCGGCGTGCGCTACTGCCTTTTGGGTGGAGGTATGGCTGAGGTTTCTCTGGTACGGCTTATCCAAGTGACATGGATAGTTCTGCGTTACAACCTGTAGTCTGGCAAACGTTGTCACAACTAAAGTATGTTTATTAAAAATAATTAATTCTGTCCAGCTGAGTCTTTTCTTTGATGAATAATAAACGGGTTGGCCAAAATACATAAAATTTATACAAGATATTTTGCTGAATTGCTGATGTGGCATTCCATTCTCAGGGCTGACATATCACGTACCCTCATCAAGAACATCTAAAGATACCATCCCTAAAAGCTAGTTTTTCTAGCCGCAGCTTAATCTTAGAAAATTTTCAGTGCACCAACTGTTGACCAACTTTTGACAAACTTTTTATATTATTTTAATATAAAAAAATTCGATTCTATTGTAAAAAAAAACATTTGCTACCCCAAAACAATAAAAAAAAACCAACCGACTGCCGTATACAAAATCATTTAAAGGCTCCCAAAACCTTTAAGGGGAGCTTGTAGGGTAAAAAAAGAAAAAGAATTAATTTTTAGTTTTCGACTGATTATTCAAACTTATATTTTTCCTGATAAAACAAGACCAAAATCGCGACATTTGGGCGACGGAAAGTGACTAAAAATAAATTTTAAAATTAAAATGGAAAAATTTAAAAAAAATTTTTAAGTTAATCAAATCTATATGATGATTTTATTGCCAAATGATAAAAATCAGTGTTGCCACAGTTATTTTACAAGATATAAAAAACACTAAAAAAATTCCGAAAATTTATCAACATAAGATTCTCAAAGAAATAACGCACAGCTGACATGCAGTTGACACACTGTAGTTGTAAACAAAATGGTTTCGTGAAAAATTATGGTTTTTTGAAGCGTTTGCCCCGTTTTCTCGCCAACCGCTTATCAAAATTTAATCCTTTTTTTTTTATTTTACTTTATTATTTTCTAATAATACAGTATTGTGATCGATTTTTAAAAAAAAATAATTTGCTACTCTGAAAATTTTTTTTTTCACGTTTCATGACCAGTAGACACGAAAAAATCAAAAAAAAAATTTCAGTCCGTCTGTCCGCCGTACCCAAAATCGTTTGAAAGCTCGTTGCTCCCAAACGGTTTGAGATATTAAATTGAATTTTTTTTTATGAGTAGACTGGGTAGGCCCCTTGAAGTGAAAAAATTATGTGGGGTGGGGGTGTGAGGGGGTAGGAGGGGGCGCGTTTTAGACGGAAAATTTTGGTTTCTAGATCTCAGCAATCGCTTATGCTAGGAGGCTGAAACTTGGAATTTATGTAGAGCTTTGATAGTGGACCGATTTGAATAAAAATTGTCAATATGGGTGAGGGGGTGTGGTAGTGGGGTGAAAAATAATGCGTCCGAAACGCGAAAAAGTCGAAATCGACACATTCTAAAATCAATATCTCCTAAACGGTTAAAGTCACCAAATTGAAACTTAATGAATATCTTTTGTGTTTTTCCTATCTATAGAACGGCTTATGCTACAAAGTTGAAACTCGGTATGTAAAGGGTGTTTTTATAGGTGCATGAGAACTATTGATATCGATAACTGTGGTTTGACAGCTGAGAATGTCAAACTGTGTTGACATTTCTGTTCAGTAAGGTTTGGCAAGTCATCATGAATCGTTTAACGCCAGAACAACGCTTCCAAATTGTGGAAATTTACTTTGAAAAAAATAAATCTGTTCGCGAAGTTCATAGAGTATTTCGTCCATTTTACGGTCAATATAATCGGCCTAGTGAGCAAGCAATTCGTGCAATTATTGATCGTTTTCGCACTAATTTTACTCTTCTCTTAACGAATCACCATTACATCCATTAAAATTGACTGTTTGGTGCGGTTTACACACAGGCAGCATCATCGGTCCTTATTTCTTTCGAAATGAAGAAGGAGCTGCCGTTACAGTGAATGGCCAGCGCTATCGAGCCATGCTTACTGAATTTTTGTTTCCAAAAATTAATCAGCTAAACATCGCCGACATTTGGTTCCAACTTGCCATACAGCGCGCTTAACAATCGATTTATTGCAAAATCAATTTGGTGACAACTTGATTTTCAGAAGTGGTTCTATTAACTGGCCCCCTCGTTCGTGCGATTTAACGCCTCTGGATTACTTTTTATGGGGCTATATTAAGTCATGCGTTTCTACCGACAAACCAGCAACTCTTGAAGCATTGGAAGCCAATATTCAAGCCACTATTGACGCCATACGGCCAGATTTATTGGAAAAAATAGCCAAAAATTGGACTGATCGAATGGACCATGTAACTCGTAGCCGCGGCGGACATATGACGGAAATCATATTTAAAAAATAAATGTCATGAAATTATCTACCAGAATATAATAAAAAAAATTCATTCCAACAATATTTCTGTCTTGTATTATAATTTTAAGTTCTCATGCACATAAAAAAACACCCTATATATGTAAATCAACTAGAAAAGTAAAATTTAGATAAAATAAATTTTAAATATCCATTGGCGTTTGGAAGGGGGACAAAAAAAATTAGTAGTGAAAATGGAATGCATATATTTTCACGGTTTTCGTCATATCTATTAAGTCTTCCCAAATATTGAATTCATTTTTATACTCTAGATGAAATCATATAGAGTATTATAAGTTTAATCCAGCCCAAAAGTTTGTAACGCATAGAACCAAGCCTCGGACTAAAAAAAGTTATATATTATTTTTTGTTTATTTGTGGCCAAAAACCTCAAATCCGCCTGACGTCCGTCCGTCCGTCCTTCCGTCCGTCCGTCCGTCCGTCCGTCCGTCTGTCCGTGAACACGATAACTCAAGAACCCCTTCACCTAGGATCTTGAAATTTTGAATCTGGATGTTTGGTTGAATTTGTAAGGCTAAGTTCGTTAACGGGCAAAATCGTCCTACTCCTTCGGGTAGCTGCCATACAAAATGTCCTTAAAACACGTGTTCAAGAATATTGGTCGATAACTTCAGAAGGGTTTAAGCTACGATATTGAAATTTTGTACGTGTTATTTTTCCAATAGTTTGATTACGAAGAAAATCCGGTTAGTCCTTCGTGTAGCTGCCATACAAATATCCTGTCAAAATGTATTCACTTAATTTACGAAACTCACTATAACTCAAGTAATCTTTTAGCTACGAATTCGGAATTTTGTACAAGTTAGTTTTGAGTGAAAAGGAAGTTCGAGTTTACTAATCAGCGAAATCCTTTTACTCCTTCTGGTAGCTGCCATACAAGATGTCCTTAAAACACGTCTTCAATAATATTGGTCGATAACTTCAGAAGGGTTTAAGCTACGACATTGAAATTTGGTATGTGTTATTTTTCCAATAGTTGAAGCTAAATATATGATTATGAAGAAAATCCGGTTAGTCCTTCGTGTAGCTGCCATACAAATATCCTGTCAAAATGTATTCACTTAATTTACGAAACTCACTATAACTCAAGTAATCTTTTAGCTACGAATTCGGAATTTTGTATAAGTTAGTTTTGAGTGAAAAGGAAGTTCGAGTTTACTAATCAGCGAAATCCTTTTACTCCTTCTGGTAGCTGCCATACAAAATATCCTTAAAACACGTGTTCAACAATATTTTCCGATAACTTCTGAACGCTTCAAGCTACGAATTTGAAATTTTGTACACATTAATTTTTGAATGGTTCCAAGGAAAAGGATAAATATGTAAGAAATCGAGTGAGTCCTTCCTGCACCTCCCATGTGAAAGTCCTTCAAAAAGGACATTTTTTTCGATGACTTACACAGTTCAAGGTATGAAGTTAAACACTGAATATTGTCTTTTAGGTTTGAGTAGCAATCTAATAGCAGTCCTTAATAAAGGACATACAACATGCACACACGTAATTCTACTTTATCCCCAACTACAATATAAATCGGAGTTCAGTATTCATCTAGAGTATTATACGATTGGCTTGCAGCCGATCGTGACTGCAGGCAGAAGACTGCAGAATAAACATTATTCTACGGCTTCTTCCTATAAATACCTAGAAAGTGTTTTCAGGATTTTTTTAAATTCGACCCCTAAGGAGTGGATAGTGGGTTTTATACTTTTTCACTAATTCTGCCATATCCCTCAGATCAGATATAGAATATCTTTTCACTTTCAAGGGCTTGCGTAATAGTCGCCTAAATCTTGTTTTTAAGTTTTTTACTTTTCAGCCCCTAAGAGGGTATAAAAGGGTTGAACATGTTTTTACAAATTCCTGTTTGCTTTTAAAAGTGATAAGGAATTTAATTGGTTTTTACTTTCTCGTGCTGTCTTCATATTTATCTATTAACTCCTTTCAGGATTTTTGGATATTCAACCCCCAAGTGGGTGTCAGGAGGTTGCATATGTTTTCACAGATTCCTACATATTGCTTAGATCTAATGATATATCGAATTCATTTTTATTTCCTAAGGTTTCCTATATAAGCGCCAAAAAATCAATTTCAGTATTTTTAGATATTCAATCCTAAGGGTGTAAGGAGGTTGTATGCTTTTCAAAGCTTCCACATATTTCTTAGGTTTAATGAGATACTAGATCGCTTTTCACTTCCACAGACTTTTTATTTAATTGCCTACAAACCCATTTCTCAATTTTTTGATATACAACCCCCCCCCCCCCCTCCCGGGTTTGCATATGTTTTCACAGTTTTTGCCATTCCTTAGTTCTGATGAGATATAAAATTGGTTATTACGGCATTTGATGTAATGACCTAAAAACCAATTTCTCGATTTATCAAATTTCAAAAACCAAACGGATGTGAAGGGTTTGCTTACGTTCTTACCAATTCTTCAAAATCCCTCGTGTCTCGTGAGATATCCAGTTCCTTCTTATGAAATCGTCTAAAAACATGTTTCACAATTTTTTCGAAATTCAAACCCCAAGTGGAAGTAATAAACAAATTCGTCATATATCTCTTAATTCTGATAAGGCAACAAATTCGTTTTTACTACTATGTGCTTTTAGTGTTCATAATATACCGAAAGTCGAATAGTCTACCATACTCTCTACCAGGCTTTTCCAATGTTTAATCGGCTAAAAATCTCTAATTTTTTTAAGAACAAAACTAGCTTTCCAAGAAATCTCATAATTTCGAAACAACTCATGATATACTCCGACTTTGACCCGAAAATAATAAATTTGCGCCCAGACCATTGGCAGATTTTTTTTTGTGTTGGATAAAAGAATTAGCTGATCGAAGATTATCAAATTTAAATAACGCAGTATCGACCTGTAGGACATAGAGGAAGGTTCAAAAAGTAGCAATCTTTAAACAACTGTTATAAAAAATGCGAAGCGATATTTTAGAAATACTTCAATCAAGTACTAGTACTAACAGAGCTTTACAAATAAAAATAAAAAATAGAGTGATACGATTGGCGGCTTAAGAGAAAATGGGTCGCAAAAATGGTAATTTTTGCACTCACTACAAGCTCCTCTTAAGCTATTCAGTTCAAATATTTTAGTGGGTAAACTAATTGGACCCCTTGGCCACTTTTTGCAGGTTGTGTGGCTTTGAAACGAAAAATTTTGGCTTTTATATCTCAGGTACCGAATTTTTCTAAAAAATCGCATCACGTCTCAAAAACTATTAAAGGTAGGATCTTAGAATTTATACTGGAGGTATGCCTGATAGACCACTGTTTTGGTGGTGAGGGTGTAAGAAATGAAGGTCGGAGAGGACAAAAGCAAAAAAGTTAAATTTTTACTTTGCAAAAAAATGTTTCCATATTTTTATTGGTGTATGAAAATGTGGGGAAAATTGTCAGTGAAAATGGGCTGCATATATTTTTACGAATTTCATCATATCTCTTAGGTCTTCTGAAATATTAAATTAATTGTAGTTGTAGGAGTTGTTTGGATAAATGTCTAAGGGGACGAAAAGGAGTTGTATACATTTAGAATAAGTAATCTGGCAACCCACAACAAACATCAAACTAAGCTGCAACACATAGCTATAAAAGGCTCTGCTCAATGTTACGCGTCCCTCTTGTATTTTTAGCTTTAACAAAGGCTACTCAACATCTCTCGTTGTACCTCGCGTAGAATATTGAATTTAACCAGAATCTGTAAATATTAATTTTAACTTATATCATTAATTTCATTACTTTTCTCTTTTTCTAAATGAATTAAAACAAACAACTTTAAGGAAAACATTTCAAGATTATCATTGAGAATTCCGCATACATGTAATGAATTTTGAAGTATCCCTTAGGACTGAAACGGGCTTCAAAAGAATTTTTATTGAATCGTCAAAAAAACAAAAAAAAACCTCTTCAGATTTTTTTTCTTTTCAATCCATCAGAAGGTGTAAAAGGGTTCTACATGTTCTCACGAATTCCGTCATATATCTTAGTTCAGATATTGAATTGGATTTTACTTCCACGGGGTTTTTGTATAATCGCGGAAAAATTAATTTCAGGATTTTTGGATATTCAACCCCTAGATGAGTAGGAGGAATTTGGCAGAACGTTCGTACTACTAGAACACAACTATTGGTGTTACTTGGGTATGTTGGTATGTTGAAACTTGGTCATCCACATATTTTAAAAATTCAAGTCAAACAAAATAAAATTTTAAAATTTATGCTAAATGTGCCGACCTTCATCATATTATAAATGTCACCACGATATCAAACGGATTGTCTCTATGGTTCGATGCAGCAACAATCAAATCAATTGATCAAAAAGTCACGCCTCATACGGTCAAATAGTCAAGTCTTCTACGAGGAGGCACCTGGGAAACGCCACCTTATAAAGCTTGCTGCCTTTGGTTGGTAAGTGAACTCCTTGGGCACTATACACCGGGACTAATACCTCTCAGTCCTTAGACCTAGAGGAGGAGAGCTTATTAGGCGTTAGTATTCTTTTCTCTTTTCAGAGCTGGCAGACACTAAGGAAAATCTAAGCAGATAATAGATGGCTCACGGAGGTATCAGAAAGGAAGATTTGCAGGAATTCGTGAACGTGAACAATCCCCATGGGGTTTCTATCAAAAAAAGCTTAAAAGAATTTTTTTTCGATTAAATTTAAAGCCTTTAGAAGTGAAAGCGAATTCGATACATGATTAGACCTAAGAAATGTATCGGAATTCGTGAAAACGTACACAACCACTTACACTGCCTTGGGGTTTAGATATCGAAAAATTTGGAAAAAATTTTCTAGGTGCCCATATAAAGAGCTCGCATAAGAAAAATTAATTTGATAAATTGACATGCCTAAATGATATAACGAAATTCGTGAAAAATCGAAAAACCCTTTTCACAGACATTTTTTTACTACACGTTTGTACAACAATAAAAATGTGAATTCTTTTTGGGACTTAATTACTCCTGTAGTACATCTACATATAGGGTAGACATTTTTTTTTTAAATTTCAGGTCGATCACAATACTTTATTATTAAAAAATTAAAAAGTAAAAGTATGAGACACCTTATGAGAAAAATTATATTTTATGTAAAACTATTCTAGAGCAAATAATCAAAATAATAAAAAAAATATTAAAAATAGTTAGTAATTTACAATCACTGCTGCATTAAGAACTAAAAACCAATTTTCCAATCGCTATCGATTTTTTTCAGAATTTTCTTCTATAATTTTTCAGTTTCCAGAGCAACAAACATACCAGAAAATTAAAGATTCCATTTGTGTAGACACTATCTTAGCTGCGATTTAATAAATGTTGCCCGCTCTATGTTTTCCTTAAGACGTTTCCGTAAGGAATGGTCTAAAGTACGTGCGTTGAATGTTATTTTTCTTAGTGAAGTTGTTGCAGGTTTCATAGAAAAATTTATAGAGAACTTAAAGAATCTTTAAATTAAGTTGCGAATTGAAAAATGGACTCCACTGAGAGGAGTCTCCTCTGTGCGCTTAATAAATTTACGTTCCAGATATTTAAAGTAATTGCGATTTTTTTCAAGTGCAATTGCATTTTTTTATCGCTTTCAAAGGTCAATAGTTTCTCTGTTTTTTAGAACTTTCTGCGAAATTTTTATATCAGGAATAGTCAGCTCGAAATTATGTTGTTTAAACTAAAAGTGTATGGTCTAATTTAAGAAGAACCTACTTTTTACAGTAGGAAGAAACTAATTTTTCAAATAATTAGTCACAATTTTTACAGTTCTTCTTCGGTACTGAAATGCGTAATTGTTTCAGAACTACCTAGTATACAATACAACACACCGGGGCTCGTGAAGAGGACGAAAAACTTTGGGTAGAGACTGGGGGACTCGACTACAATGGGCCATCTTTGCTTGAGTGCTCAAGATGCGTTGCTTTGCTGCTTCCCCGCATCAAACAATAACAACAACAATCTTGTAAACACTGATGCGATTCCGAAAAAATATTTGTCATTTTGGCAAAATCCGAATTCTGTTTGACGGTATTCTGTCTGAAATTTTTCAGAACTTAATTCATATGTAATAACTACGTTCAGTACTGTAAGACTAGTACTCAAAAATGTTATTAGAAAGAAAAGAAAATTGAAACTTGGTCGGTATGTGCTTGTAAAATATTTTATATAAAAGAGGAGAAGAAAGAATTAAATACTTTGTTATTAAAAAAATAATAAAGTAAAATTGGAAAGGGTAGAAATACCGAACCGCACTTGCTCAAAATCACAGATGATGGGAGTTGACTCGATATTAAGACCTTTTCGATTGATGAAAGTAGAATTTTGGTGTACGACCAAAAGGAGATTTAAGGACATACTCGGTATGACGTATGCGTATCGACTGCTCGGACAACTTTCATTCAATTTTCAAGAGAAATAGTTTTGATGTTGTGGTATTAAGGAAATGAAGAACTGAATTCAAATTATATTTCGGCTATTCGGACATAAAAATATGTGAACAGCTAGACCTTTTGAGAGCTGCAACTACCATATTTTTTATTTTATTTTTTATATTTTAGCTCAGCTATCAAAACTCCAAAAAAATCGTATTACCTGTTTTATTTGTATAATAAAATGTGTCGACATGGTTAAGATAATTATAGAATTGAATACGAGAAAATATTATCACAAGATTTTACTACATGTGATAAACCCAGTGAATATGACATTACTTTATTCCATAAAATGACCCGATTTTTTATAACCACAATGAAAAATTATGAGGCGAACAATCGTTATGAAGGATATTTTCTTTCTCCATTCTCTTCAATAAAATTATCTTTGCGCATTACGCAAATGGTGCATACAGGGCCACTTTTAGTAATTCACCGAAAGAAATTTCTCTTGTCTGGCTTTGCTTTTTTCACAGGTATAATATAGATATGACTTCGAATTTAACGAGTTTGAGCAGAACCCGAATCCAGGGAACCCAGGGACATGTTTCAGCTTTTTTTAAGGGAGGGGCAAGGTTTTTTTTGTCCACTGCATATAAATGCGAGTGGGTCGTTGTATAGTGAATGCAAAGGCATACAATTTTCTGGCTGACGATAACCTTTCTAGAAAAATAAAATTGATAGATATTTTTGTTCTTGTTCTCGCAGTGGTTAGATAAATCGCTTCATCCTCGATGAAAACTATAGATTCAATTTGTTTTATATTAAAGTGAAGTATTGCTCAACATTTTTTCTATTATTAGAAATAACGATATAACTTTACTATTTTAATAATAAAAGTTTTGAGAGGAGCTCCATAGTGGAGAGTTAAAATTTTTTTTTCAACAATCATGGCTCAGATCTCAAGATCAATTTGGGATGGCATGACCTTTATATAGGAGATAAGTCACGAATTTTTTTTTCCAATGGGAATAAAAGGAGTAACATTAGAGCGCGTAAAAACTCTTATACAGCTTTTTCGATATTCAACCCCTAAGGCGATGTAAGGTAGTTGAATACGGTTTCACGAATTCCGACATATTTCTTAGGTCTGATGAGATATCGAATTCGCTTTTACTTCTAAGGGCTTTAAATATAATCACAAAAAACCAATTCAAGTGGTTTTCGATATTCAACCCCCTAGCGGGTGTAAAGTCGTTTTCTAAATTTTCACGAATTCCGACAAATCGTTTAGGTATAATGAGGTATGGAAATCGCTTTTACTTTTAATGGCTTTACCATATATATAATCGCCAGAAACTATGTTAAGCATATATCGATATTCAACCCAACACATTAAGGTGGTTGTGTAAGTTTTTACGAATTCCGAAAAATAATCTTTAAGGTCTAATAATTCGCGTATACTTCAATGGTCCTATTTATAATCGCCCATAATTTAATTTCAGGATTTTGCAATACCCAACCACGAAACGAACTGCAAAACGATTGTGTAATTTTTACGAATTCTGACATATCTCTTAGGTCTGATGGGATATGTAATTGTCATCTACTACTTACGAACTTTCCACGGACTTTGTATACAATGATTAAATGTTGGTTGTTTTCCGGCGTCAGTAGGGAGGCGTGAAACCCCAACACGAAATCGTCGACTGCTGATTAATCGCTGTCCTAGAGGACATGACAGTTGGAAAACACTTCACTGGAATACGCCAGTCTTTATAAGATTGTGTTGGACTATCCGAAGGAGCTGTTTCGTTCTTTGTATACAATATTCATTTTCGGAAACATTGTTTAAGTTGAAATATGTTTCGATACAGTTTTATTTTATAATGAGCTAAATCAGTCATTTTCTATACGAGTTTATCGGGTTAAATTTGGACAGCATACATATTTTTCATCAAGTCCTTCTGTACTGTATGTAGAAATACTTCTTCTTGAGAGTTGCGTAAAAAATCGTATTTTTGTCGAGTGAAATATTTTGTCGTCGTTACAATGCAACTGCAGACTGCAAACTGCAGACTGCAAACTGCAGACTGAAGCAGTCTGTGAAGAAACCATTTGAAAAAAAAGTCATCTGTGATCTTAAATCAAGTCCTTTTGATTGATATTTCTCCGATCAAATTTTGGAGCTTATTGTCGTTTCTTTGTCACATCTGAGATTTGCCCTGAGTTTTCTTAAAATAAATTTTTTTCTGGAAAAGCTGTGTAACTGCTTGAAGGGAGGTTTGAACTGTATTGGAGTACTTATTTCTTACATTTTACGGTTCGTACCCCCGATTATACCGCGCATGAGCGTATGCTTCAAAAGAACCAAAAACTATAAATATTCTCAGTCACTAGTAGCTCACCTTATCGATTCATCTCTGTAATAATTTTCGAGCAATCACATTTCATTATAATCGTTCTCTTCATTCGTTCTGAGTTTCTTCAATCAAGGCTGCACAATACGGTTGATTTTCCGTGAGTAGATTTTTAGTCTATCTTCCAACCATCGAGAAACGAGTTTATGAATATTGGTAGTTGGGAATGGATATTATTGGAAAGTTCGCAAAAATTTGGTTGTAATGGCATACTGTTTTTAACTTTTAACCGATTACCAGATGAACCTTGAAGTATATTGTTACATGCAACCCTGACAACTAAGGTTGCCAGGTTTGGCTATTTCCCGCGATTTGGTCTATTTAAATGTTCATTTCGTGAGTACAAATGTCAAAAAGCTACTTATAGCTTTTTGGGCTAATCGGCCAACGCAAATTGTGTTATTTTGCTATTTTACAACAGACTCAATTTACGAGGATATAATCAAAAGAAAAAAATAGAGAAAACTTAATTTCAGTGGTCTTTTGGGTTAAATAAATCTGCTAGTGTTAACGGCTCAAATACAACGTTTGCAAACTATATCATATCACAAATCCTCTTGCCACTAAGTCTCGGTTCTCCAGTCATAATATTGAAAAATAGTAGTTCACACCATATCTATTTGATATTTGCAAACCAAAATTAATTTAAAATCGGTTCATTATTTGTGGACTTTATACACAGAAAAAATACTGTTCTTAATATCAGTGAATTAATTTCATTAAACGAAATTCTTCGGATTAATGAAAATATCGTTACAACAATGTAGAAAATCATCAAATATTTTTCATGATATATAAACCGTACATTAAAACTATCAATATCATTTCATTAAAAATATGTTTATCAATTTCGATATATGGAAAGGGCACATATACTCTCAGAAATCAACAACTAGGAATTTTGATGCACGCCTTCATCATATTGATTAAAAAGTTCTTATAAACAAGGCACCTTTGTTTAGTATTCGTAAACCTTATTGATTATATTTATAGTAATAATGAAAATATTCATTATATTGAAGAAAACGACTATCGCACAGCTCAAGGTTTCGGATCCTCTGTTGGCTGCTACGTCTTTTTAAGATTCCCACACACTAGTAGATAATCGTTGGTGTCAATTGTTCCGCTGAGAAACAGTCGCAGCAGCGGTAAAAATTTCGCACAAATGTCTGGGAACCTTTATTCGTTTTCATATGGCATAAAAAGCCAGTTCCACGTTCATAATATTAATGTTCAAATTCATCATATTGATATCAATATGTGTATTAATATTATGAACGCAGTATTGATTACAGTGACAGGATTAATCGCAATTATGAATTTATACTTTAATATGAGGAACAACATTAGTAACATTAATTACTCTTTTCAACAATATTATGAAGAGTGACACAGTTAATAGTAGTAATGAATCAGTACTTTAATACAAATTACTGATTTTATCAATATTATGAACTCGTTCATTGTAACAATGCATTTTTTCATCATTTATGTTATTGCGTGTGTGTCGAAAGCAGACAGAAAAATGGTTTTGCATAATATTAATGAATACTTGCATCGGTTCAAAAACAATGATTTTTTCATTATGATGATGTACATTTTAATTGGTTGGATGTACCTTTTTGGTTGAGTGTACAAATGAACCACTTTCTTTGAAGTTATGGATACCCGTAGAAATATAACATACAAGATACAATAAATTTACCAATATTGATGACTGTCATAGATTTCTTTTATTTTTGCATAATTTATTAATTATAATTTTTGCTGGATTGGTAGGTTACATACACGTGTTGCAAAAATTTCAGTCTCTCGAAAGTTATTGTTACATGTATACTCTGACAACCCGAACAACTCGCTTATTATTGATATTAAAGTTTCCAGAGAAAAACAACAACCTTGCAATATTGTAGAGAGCCCTAGTTACTTCTCGCATGTTCTAGACACTCTAAGTACTTCTGCCGCGTTCCACACAAACAACCGAATATGCTGTAAATTTGCCGACTCAACACATGCAGTATATAAACGCCGCAGAGCCGCGGGATAAGTTTTTATACTGCGAAAGTGAAACGACGGTCTACGTGAAAGAGGTTTTTTTAAAATGATTTTTATCGATAAAAGCGATCAAGTAGTCAATGAAAACGAATTATGTTTCACTTGAAAACCATGCGAAACTATTTTACAATTATAATTTTACCTTTAATTTGCACGTAATATGTTTTTCAAATAATATTTTTAAAATGGTGATAAATACGAATTAATGTATTCACACAATATTTATTATACATTACAGTGTTTCTTACGAATTCTGGAACACAGTTTGGCGTTGAAATCGCAATTGTATTAAAGTAGCTCTTTAAATTTGCAAATTTGAGCGCAGTATTTAGGCTACAAGTCTTCATGCGGGTTTTGGGCTATTTTATAAGATCACTCAGCGGGTTCTGCTGCCAACTATCTGGCAACCCTGTTGACAACCCACCCAACTCGATCAGTTTCCAGTGAGAAAAATCAACAAACTCCCAACGAGTACCCTAATTAGAAAGCGGAGAAAAACATACAATAGCCAATAAGAAAGGCGTGGAAAAATCTGCATACTTCTGCTAGTTCGACATTCTTTTCGAACACTTTTCCCCTTCTCGGTTGTTCTTAACATTTCCCGAACATTTCACATACACCGCCGAATATGTGCGAAAGCTCTCGACTCAACACATGCAGTATATTAGCACGGTAAAGTTTGCAGCCAGTTCTTACAACGGTGAAGCGAGACGACGATCGGTTTTTACGCGGAAGTATTTGTCAAGCGATTTCGATTGGTAGCAGTAATCGAGCAGGGATAAATTAGTACTTATATAAAATCGGATAGCGTCACGACTAGTGCGATTATTTGTCCGATTATTGAATGCAAATTATAAAACGTTATTATCTCTATCGATTTCAAATGAATTGTGTTTTAGTTAATTTTCCAATTGATTGCTCCGGAATATTTTCCGATAATTCTATAAATCTGCAAACCAGGAAATTGAATTCGAATACACAAATTTTCCAATAAGAACATATGAAAGGCTGTTGGATTTAGTTAAATTGATGTAGCAGGATGCAGAGATAGTAGGTGTTTTTTTTTTATCTCAGGACCGGTTTATACTTTTAAGTTTAAACTTGGAACCAAAGAAGAGTACAAAAACAGTTCAGATTCAGAAAAAGGTCTAAAGGGGGTGCACATATGTTCATGGCTTTCGTTACACCTTTTATATCCGATGAACTATTGATTTGGTTTTACTTCTACGAGCTACTTATATAAACTTCCAGAAACGACTTTTAGGATTATTCTATATTTAACCCCTAAGAAACGTTTTTTGTTTTCACGAATACCGCCATATCTCTTAGGTATGATTATAAACTATCGTGGGCTTTTTATATAATCGCCTAAAAATATTTTTAGATATTTTTTTAGACACCAGCTACAGCGACTTTTGGGACGTCAAATATTAGCTATTACCTTAGTAACCGAAATTGTGCAGTAGAAGAAACATTTTGTTTGTCGATTTCGGAAGAGAATCTGCAAATATTTGGATGAGCTATGGTTGCATACTATCAGGAAAAAAACATATTTGACATGATTTGGACTAGCCTTAACTGCCGCAACATTAACTTTGAATGCCATTGCAAACACTTTGTATTTTACATGATGAAACCACAAGTATTTGCAGAAGTACTATGAAAAGTTCAAGGATTTCATTATGCAGAAAATTCTTTAAACTTCAATGACTAAAGGTCCTTAAGGACTTATTGTGTATTATCCTATACCAGACGTATGTATTTCCGTCTAATGGGAAACTATTTGCCTTATGACCTCGAACACCATATTGGTCAGGGCGTGTTGGCTAGGAGGGTTTCAGCAAAATTGTTTCCCAACATTTAATGCACGCCCCGTACACATTAGGATAAAATGTTTTACTGTTGTGGTCAGTTCGGTTTTTATGATATTGCTGGCCGCCACACACTGTCCACATATACAGGACATAGAGGCGTTTTGTCTAGTGTGTTTAAACAGAAACACGAAACTATAGAAACAATAAAATATTTATTGCGAACCATTTCGAATGACCTCTGCCACTTAGTATTGCTTCAAAGTTTAGCTGGAATTTTATAAAATCTGCAAACAAATTTTAATTATTGAAATGTGATCGGAATTATGAAATTTTTGTTTCAAGAAAATCCTATTGAAAATCGATAGAATTAATGTGAAAAGAAAATCAGAAATTATTTTTTTGTTTCTTCGCAATATTTTGCAAGGCTTTATTAGATACTTCTTCCACATTTGAATTTAATCCTGAAAAAAAATTATCTTAACTACAGGCTACATAAGTTGTAAGAATTTTTGAAAAAGGCGCCATGTAATTTATTGTTTAACCATTTAGTTGTAATTTTGTACCGCTACATCCTGCTGTAAACTACTCTTTCTTGAAGTAACCCGAGTTTTTCACAACTTTTTCCTTCGAAAAAGTCCTTTCCTTTTTCCCTTTTCATTAAAATAAAGTTTATCAGAGTGCCCTGTGCAAGCTTGTTTCAACTTTGTCCTTCCAAATTGTTTACCAAACTTATCCCAATAACTGAAAGGATGTAATTTTGACAACATGGACGAGATAAAGACAGAACGGCTGAGGGTACTAAACGCCATACTGAAAATTGA
Source organism: Beris morrisii (assembly GCA_951812415.1). Taxonomy (NCBI): domain Eukaryota; kingdom Metazoa; phylum Arthropoda; class Insecta; order Diptera; family Stratiomyidae; genus Beris; species Beris morrisii. Next base: position 100,606,035 of record OX638313.1, on the reverse strand, counting down.
TTGATTGAAAAATGGAATGGAAAAACGCTGGTACAAGTATATTGTTACATGCTACCCAGGCAACCCACGCAACTCGATCAGTTTCCAGTGCGAAAAACAACAACCTACCAATACCTAACTGGAAATCTGGAAAAAAACAACCGAACATTTCCCGAACATTCCACGCACACCACCAAATACTCGGGAAGGCTTTCGACTCCACACATGCAGTATATAAGCACGACAGAGTTTCCAGCCGATACAGTCGACAAACTTCGGAACGTTCGATAGTGTTCGAAAAGAATCACTTCTCGAATTGTTCTTAACATTTCCCGAATATTTCACACACACCACCGAATACCCGGGAAGGCTTTCGACTCCACACATGCAGTATATAAGCACGACAGAGTTTCCAGCCGATACAGTCGACAAACTTCGGAGCGTTTGATAGTGTTCGAAAAGAATCACTTCTCGGATTGTTCTTAGCATTTCTCGAACATACCACACACACCACCGAATACCCGGGAAGGCTTTCGACTCCAAACATGCAGTATATAAACACTACAGAGTTACCAGCCGATACAGTCGACAAACTTCGGAGTGTTTGATAGTGTTCGAAAAGAATCACTTCTCGGATTGTTCTTAGCATTTCTCGAACATACCACACACACCACCGAATACTCGGGAAAGCTTTCGACTCCACACATGCAGTATATAAGCACGACAGAGTTTCCTGCCGATACAGTAGACAAACCTCGGAGCGTTCGATAGTGTTCGATCACTTCTCGGATTGTTCTTAACATTTCCCAAACATTCCACACACTCCACCAAATACTCGGGAAGGCTTTCTACTCCACACATGCAGTATATAAGCACGACAGCCGATACAGTCGACAAACTTCGGAACGTTCGATAGTGTTCGAAAAGAATCACTTCTGGGATTGTTCTTAACATTTCCCGAACATTCCACACTCTCCACCGAATACTCGGGAAGGCTTTCGACTCCACACATGCAGTGTATAAGCACGACAAAGTTTGCAGCCGATACAGTCGACAAACTTCGGAACATTCGATAGTGTTCGAAAAGAATCACTTCTCGGATTGTTCTTAACATTTCCCGTACATTCCACACACACCGCCAAATACTCAGAAAGGTTTTCGACTCCACACATGCAGTATATAAGCACGACAGAGTTTCCAGCCGATACAACCGACGATCAGAAGATTTTAGAATTTTTTGAGAAAAACCTTAATATCAAAGTTTATTGTTCTGGAACTGGAAGGTTATCAGCTGATAAAGCTTTATACTCCGGCCAGAATACTACCATACGCGAACCATTTTTTCTAATTTTTCTAGAAACGCTGTCTAGCTCTCCTTCAAGGCCTTAGACTCGGCTACCACATCCTCTAAATTCGTCGAACAGTGCCGCGAGGAGCTAGACTACTTAGGAAGCCAAGTCAAAGTTACTCTGCTTTGGGTCCCAGGGCATAGCATGATAGAGGGTAACGAGCGGGCAGACGAATTAGCTAGGCAAGGCTCTGCTCTTCAGGGCTCTCTGGTGGAATCAGTTCAGATCCCAGTAGGGACTGTTAAACGCCAAATATCCACCCACTTTCTAACAAACGCGAACTCCAGATGGAGAAGACTGAACAACTGCGTCATATCTAGGAAGTTATGGCCATCCCACTCCCGGAATAGAACAGAGGAACTCTTAAGTAGGAGCCGTATGGACGTCTCCAGAGTTACGGCAGTCAGCACGGGACACTGGCCGATCGGCGATCACGCGGCCAGACTGGGTATCCCTTTAACGCCAATTGCCGCAGCTGTGGGGATACAAACAAGAAGGAAACCGTTGTCCACCTGCTTTGCGAGTGTCCAGCCCTAGCTAGAGCCAGACTTTGCGTACTAGGCAAACCCTTCTTTAATAACCGTGATGAGATCTCGAAAAATAAGATTGGAGAATTGATTGCCTTCTTGAACAGCTCTGGATAGAGATGATAATCAATTCAAGCCCTAGGTCTCTGCAAAACTATATATCCACTTCATCAGCCCTCAACGACCAGGTTAAACAAGTTGCGGTATCGAAACGGCGCTTCCTGTGCCAATTGGGCCCTGCTTACGGCAAACGGACCACCACATAAACCAACCAAAAAACCAAGCTCTCCTCCTCCACCCTGCGCGAATAACGAACAATCTCATAGACTGAATACCATGGCCAAAGGCACAGCTAGACGTGGTAATAAAAAGGATCATTGCCAGGTCGGATTGCCATGGCCTACGTCTTGTCTTGCTTTGCGACACCCACTCATCCACCTAACCTAAGATTGGCAAATCTTCCAACAATTCAAAGTTCCCGTACATACAAAGCGAAGGTGCTGTCCAGTCTGGTTACGGCTAAGACCTTAATCCCAATTATCCTTCATTCTTATTGATTTTATACTCCCGAGAAGATTGCAACCTGTGTGAAAGCTTCCAGCTTTATCCTTTCAAAAACTCAATGATTTACTTAATATTAGAAGAACTCCCTTAATGGCTACAAGGATAATCTCCTTGGATTAAGCGAAATTTTTTTGTTCTGGGGTTTTTTTCCGTCCTTTCTCCAAAAATCTTCCTTTTCTTGGCCGCGCATTTTGGGGCCAGGGCTGTGACTTAATCAGCATCATTTCAATGCACGGATCGGAGGTGGTATCAATTACGTATTCGAATAAAATTATTAATCCCCGGCTTAGCATAGGTGAATCCTTTGGATTCTAGCCTATCCCTGGACTAGGTTAATGCAAATTCAATTTCAGGCTAGTGACTCTCACTATCAATCCAATTTGTTGTTAGCTAAGTTAATTTGTTCGGGGATTTTTTTTACGCCCGATGGTAGTTCTGGTAATCCTAGATTTCAATAGTACACGCGTCTGTTTTTGGTGGCCTTTTTTTTGCAGGATTTAAATCTGATTTCATGGTGTCGGTCCTGTTTTTGCTGTACAAAGTGCCTGGATGTCGGCCTCGTTTCCAGTGATGGAGTCGAAATGAAATTTGTATCAAGCTCCTCATGCAATTTCCTTTCATTTATCCTGTTTTGAATACTGACGCCCTTGGCTTTGAGAAGCGCTCGTGTGCGACGGTGGGTATGGAGCGCTACTCGTGCACGGATATAATTTGCGTGTTTGAAGTATGACAAATAGGGTGATGGGGGTGTGGACTCTGTGTTTTTGTCATTTTTTTCATTAAATGAACATCACACAGTGCCACCCACCCGTCGCTACATACCACCCCCGGCCACCCATTCCTTGGTTACTATGTCAATGTTTACGATGGATACCAAAACTGCCACATTTTTACCAGGTACACCTGCTGGGCCTACTTACGTTATTAATACAGGGGGCAGTAATGTGACGTGGGTATGAAGCTTTGGACATTTATAAATTTGCCCAAGGATTCGCCTACTTCAGATGATACAGGAATGTTACTTACATGTGGAACGAGAGTCACGTTGGGAGTTTCTTTCGAGTTTTTCTTGGCAAATAAGCCTGTGCCTACGGATGTCCTTTATCTTGCCTTCCATTTTTTTCCCACAGGACTATTTCAGCCAGATACTTTGGATGTCATCGGCTTAGCCACGGGCTCTTTTTACTCCTGGTAAGTGATTAATGTTGTGAATGGTACGCCATGTTGAGTTGGCATCCATACTAGAGGTGCCACCCAGTATCCTTGCAAGGATTTCACCTTGGCCTTATGACATATTCTTCTTTTTTTCGTCTTATCCCTTTCAAAGCATCGTTTTATCAATTCAAAGACGAAATTGTCAGGTTTTCTTATTACATTGAACCCTCTGCCAATTTCTGTAATTCGGCAGGTTCTTTCCTCTTTCCAGCAAGCATTTTACTTTCCGAAAGGATCCAATTGTCAATATGTTCGACTAGCGAGGTAAGTTTATTCAGCAACATATTATCGTCACGAGATTTACGGGTTCTGACAGCCTGTCAGCTTTTATTTACCCCTTGATTGTGGTGGCTATGATCTATTTTTGGTTTATGGGGTTAACTTCAATCAGACGGGGGAAGAAAAGGAGCCCAATGTCAACTGGATTTGCCTTCCTTTTAAGCTCGATGACAACTCTTTCTTCGGTTGATTGTCGTCGAAAGTCACAATGGTAAGGGCTAGGTAGTGCCTGGGAATTTCTTTGGGGGGCTTGTTGTGGCAGTTGTAAGTAGGTAGTCGATATTTGACGAAAACTTCCACCCTGTCAAGGGTTTAATTTATTTTATTATCAAGCCGTCATCCAGAAACAACACTGGGCTGATTCGATTTGATTTGTACGCAAACAATTTATTACAATGGGCTGAATAAATCTTTCTCTCAATGTCCTTGTTTTTCACCCGTGTGACCGGGGGGGCCTTAGAATATTTTGGACTGTTAAGTGGGTCGCGATAATTGCTGACCCATTAATGGGATTCCATGATGATTGCAGGGATTCAGGGTAGGAATTTTGATGAATCAATCATGAGATTGATAGAAGAGCTTATTTTTCTTGACCGATTGTAGATTGCGACATTAAATGAAATGGAAATGTGAACTAAAGAAGTAAAGGACTTGATAACCATCAGCCTTTTGATGGGTTCAGGATCTATAAATCCTGAAAAATCTTATTTCATTTTGCCTTTTTTGTTCATATTTTTATAATATTAAGGTTTAGCTACTGTAAACTATAAATAAGGAAAATTAGTTAATTTATTGATGTTGAATAAAATATTGGAAAAGATTTTTAACTTTTAAAAAATATTCATTGATTCAAGACCAAAAAACATCAACCTATGAAAAAATGTATGGGTTCAATGAACACAGATCATAAAGGGCCATTATTACGATCTTCAGTTAAACTATAACTGAAACTTTAACCGGAAGTTTTGTATAAAAATCTGTCAGTTAAAGTTCCAGTTAGAACGCAACTGAACATCATTGGAACGGCCCTAACTATGTAAAAAATTTATCGTTTAACGAACTAGTACTTTAATTAATAAATGGAGATTCATTGACTTAATGATCAATTACCTCAGCTGAAAAGTGATGACGAAGTTCATTGATTAAATGATTTTTTTCATTGAATTCATGTACCGATTTATAATAATAATCCATGGTACAACAGCCCAAATTGGGCCTAGGCCTTGAAGTAATGCTAGAGTTACTTCATTACTAGACCAACGGAACACTAGGAGGTGAAGTGGTCAGCCAACCGCTTGTCCGTGATTATTACCCCGATTTTAGCTCTGGTACTCATTTACAGCTGAGTGAACTGGTAATCCGGCACCCAATCCCATTCTCGAAAATTACTCGTCGCCAAGCAGATTCGAACCTGGTACCAGGTGCAACGAAGGCAAGTGCTCTAGCCACTAAGCCACCCAGACTACTGTATCGCTTTGGTTCTGTACTTTAGACGCTATCTATATTTAACCACATCCATTTCGTCACTTAAGTAATTCTTCTTTTTAACAAAGTGTTAGTTTACTAACTACCAGAAATTGTTACTAAATCGATATCGTTAACCGTTTTCAATTAAAAGTTAAAAATATAAATCAGTTTGAGAACAGATGCTTCTTGTATCCAATGTTTTCTGGAGAGGAAGTGCCTATCAGAACATATCCTTTCAAAGTTATGTTAGGAATGGGAAATACGGAATAACGAATATTCAATTACGCCCCTAGAATAACCGAAATTTGACGTAAAGTTTGAAGGTCGAGTGATATAAGTAGCAGAACCAGAAGAGTATTAGGTATTCAAGGTTTCTTAGTTGTACTTTTATAAAAAAGAATTGCTCAATTACCAAATTAGATTATGTTTTAGGAAGGGGCACCAAGCTGAGCCGCAGTGCACACTAGGCACCCAAAGAGGGCCCATTGCGATCCCTTTGGAAATAACGTGGAACTAATTAATAACCATATATAATAATCTATGGCACAACAACCCAAATTGGGTCTAGGCCTTGAAGTAATACTAGAGTTACTTCATTACTAGACCAACGGAACACTAGGAGGTAAAGTGGTCAGCCACACGCTCGTCCGTGATTATTACCCCGATTTTAACTCAGGTACTCATTTACAGCTGAGTGAACTGGTAGTCCGGCACCCAATCCCATTCTCGAAAATTACTTGTCGCCAAGCAGATTCGAACCTGGTACCAGGTGCACCGAAGGCAAGTGCTCTAGCCAGTAAGCCACCCAGACTACACACAGAGGCGCACAGTGACATATGCTTACCGCATATCCCCCCCAACAACATGACGTTAGCTGCCTGGAGCACTGCCAAAATTTCGGCTTGGAATACTCTGCAGGCATCTGACAGCTTAAACGACTCCCGTGCACCCAGCTGCTCAGAGAAGACTCCAGCGCCTGTGCCGCATTCCATTTTTGACCCGTCCGTATACACGGTGAGTTCTCCCTCGCTCAATACCCTGTTGCTTTCCCAATCCTCTCTGCTTGGGTATATAACCTCGAAGGGTGATTGAAAATCATTCACCGGGTTCATATAATCCGTGCTGATGTCGGCCGGTTATGTAGAAATTCCCTAAGAATTGAGCTGTGCCCTATGGATCTCTCCCTAAAGAGACCGCAGCTGACTAATTTTGTCGCTGTGTTTGACGCAACCTGCTTAATGAAAATTTCAAGTGCCGCTGATGGAGTTGTGCGCAGTGTGATCATTAAACAAGCAGTCCTTTGCACTCCACTCAGTTCTCTTTGGAGATACTTTTTGTCCGTGGCTTTCCACCATACTAGTGCCCCGTACGTCAGAATGGGTCTCGCAACCGTCATGTACAGCCAATGTACCATATTTGGTTTCAGACCCCAGCTCTTTCCAAAGGCCTGTTTACACGCAAAAAGCGCGTTATTAGCCTTTTTTATACGTTCTCCAACATTCATTTTCCAGTTAAGCTTCTTATCCAAGATCAGACCTAGATATTTAGCTTTTTCCGATAATTGCAGTTCGACCCCATCAAGCCTTGGCAGCCTCAACTCCGGAATCCTGTGCTTCCTAGTGAATCCACTTCCACTTCCGTTTTTGAAGCGTTTACTCCTAAACCACATCTCTTGACCCATTTTCCTAGTGTACAAAGTGCCGACTCCCAAAAATTTTCCCTGAACTAATATGACTATATCATCCGCGTAGGCCACCACCTTGATACCTTTCCTTTCGATTGCCATTAGTACCCCATTTACTACAAGGAGCCACAGAAGGGGAGATATCACGCCCCCTGCGGAGTACCGCTCAAGGCTTGCCGTGTTATCTTACCTTGCCCGCTCTCTGAGGTCACGATCCTGGTCTCCAACAAGGTCGTCAGCCAGTCAGTCAGCCCCTCCTCTAAGACCAAGCCATTTAAAGCCTCCTTAATTAACTCCACTGTCACATTGTTGAAGGCCTCCTCAATATCCAGGAATGCCGCTGGCGTAAATTCCTTACTTCCCAAACTAAACTCTATGGACTCAACTACTTCATGGAGGGCTGTGTCTACGGATTTCCCTCTGATATAGGCATACTAGACAGCATCCTGTTCCCACATGAGCTCCGAATGTACGTTTCAATAAGCCTCTCCAGTACTTTAAGAACGAAGGATGACAGACTGATAGGCCGAAAATCCTTCACCGTCGTATGACTGGGCCTTCCCGCTTTTGGAATGAAGGCTACACGCACCTCCCGCCAGACCCGTGGAACGTACCCTGCCCGCAAGCAGCTCCTAAGAATCGTGATCAACCAGCTGAGGATTGCCCCGGAGGCTCTCTGCAGCATGATTGGCCTAATGCCGTCTAGTCCCGGTGATTTGTAGGGAGCAAAAGTGCAAATAGATTATAATAAAGGTGAAAAACTACGAAAGTTCTGAAGCTAGAGTAATAAATTTACCCTCGAACGAAAGGTAACAATATAATCTTTTATAATATTGTAAAAAAACGGATCAACGATCTCGTTTTCCATTTAAACTACCTTCAACAAAAATTTTTCCTCTAGAATAATTTTTTCATTACCGCAGCCAAGCTCTCTTTTTGCCCTAAACAGAATCAGATAAATTTACTTAACGCATTCTTGAATTGTACCAAATTTGGGCAAATACCACATATCTTTGCAACGACATTTGTATGGTTCGATGTTCAAAGAAGTACTTTGATTTTACTTCATCTTATTCCACTACTTTAAAGTGGTGAAAATTTTAAGAAAAACGAAATTTTAAATTCCTAGCTTAACGAATTCGTTGTATTGTACAATAAGTGTTGGCACGAAATTTAAAATTGAATTTAACGACTTTCATATGGGAGTTAGCAGTAAAAGAATTACGTTAACTAAAAATTCGAATTTACCAAAACCGAAATATATTTTGTACAAAATTTAAGCATCGTGGGTTAAAACCCTTAGGCATTTTTCTCTGGTTGCAACACAATTTGTTATTCTATTGCTTTAATCACGTTATACAGGTATGTGGTAATCAACCTGAGAAGTATCAACACTTTCTATAAATATCACAGACAGTAGTAGTTCAAATAAACAAAATTCGTGAAAAGAAATTCAACCCAACCAACATTCAACCCTTGAATAACCAAAATTCGATTCTTAAGCGGTCGTATAAGAAGCCTGCAGACGTAGAACTTTACTAGGTACCTGATTCACCCTGGAAGATATTGCGGAATTCATGACATTATATTCAACCTTTTCTCCCACCCTTGGGGGTGAATATCGAAAAATGTCGAAAACCACTATTAGGCTTTTCTATAAACAGCTAGAAGAAGTAAAAATCAAATTCGATATCTCATCAAACTTAAAAGATTTGGCGAAATTCGTCCAAAAATATTCCACCCCTTTTCAACTGTTCTAGGTCGAATATAAATAAATTCCAAAATCGATGTTTAAGCATTTCCATGTAAAAGTAGAAGTAGAAATCACTCGTGGGGGCTAAGAGGTATAGTGAAATTCATTTTTCAACCCGTCAGGGGTTGAATCTTGACAAATTTGAACAGAACTGATTTATTGGCATTTGAATAAAGATCCTATTAAAGTAAAAACCAATTCGATATCTCATCACACTTAAGGCATATGTTTGAAAATATATTCAACTCCTTTTCATCCCCTTTTTTCAACTCTTCTGTTCATCAATGCATATCAAACTTTTTTCGTACTTCACTGCCAAAAAAAAGGCATATTTGACAAACTCTCCTCTTGCGATAATTGGCTCGTGGCACGGAATTTGTTTGGCTTTTTCGTATCAGAAAAGTTTATGAAGAATACTTCCTTCATCTACGACTGGAGAAGACGTCACTCGACTCGTATTAAAGCCGAGTTCTAAGTCATTAGGAATGACGAAGTGAAAAACTTTTAATGTAAAGCCAGTTGAAAATATGTTGATCTTTCAGAGAACAGTAAGGTGATAGTTTCTTTTGAATAGGATGCCAATTGAATTTAACTCAAACTTGTTCAACTGTGAAGATAAATAAAAAACTCTGTATCTAAAACTCTTAAACAAAAGGCCTATCTATTTATCATTTCCCCCAACTTGGCTATTATTTGATTTTCAAATAAAATCGAAATTTACCATCACCTGAATTGCCTGTTCAATGTTCCTGATGAAAGTTCAATTGTGTAGTCCTGGAGGTATTCCACTATTTGTCCTGGCGCCATCCGACCAATTTAGTCTTTCATAAATACGAATTTCCGCTCTACTGTCTACAGATAGCGGCTAGGATGGCGGCATACGAAAATATAAAAATATCGTGTAAGAGAAAATGGATTTTACATAAAAGCGTTTTGTTTATTCAACTATGCGAGGTCGACTCCGAATAAAGGGATGAACCAATTATTGTACACGCATTCAAGTTTTTTTGCGCAGATTTTCCATATGGGCGAAATTTTCATCCCTTGAAGGCTGCAAATTTATATTGTTGTATTTTTACTTTTTATACTCTAGATAATTTTTTTTGGTTATTTTTTATTTTTCAATTTGGAGTATTTCCGGCAATTTAAATGTTTATTTTGTCGTGACAGTTTGGGATACGTTTAAGTTCAGTCCCATTGCTTTTCAAACGTTTTTGCTAAATACGCCGTGAGTCCGGGACAGTCAGCAAATTGAAATCAAATCAAGAGCGATAACATCTCGACTAAAATAGGGACAAAATGGATAAATTGAAAGTTCAGTGTTTCTCTAATGTACTTTACAAATAAAATCGAGACAAGAGTGTGATACATTTGACAAAAGGAAACGGTTACACTACAGACAGACTTGAGAAAACAGTGCAAAACAGTAAATAAATTGAAATCCAGCGCTGTTACATCGAGAAAAGCGAGTGCGTCAAATTAAATCAGTAGCTCTCAAACATACAATTAAAAGCGTATCACTGATTCTAAAGTTTGACTACTCCACAACTGAAGTCGAGATAAGACTGCATAGCAGTTGATAAATTAAAATCAATCAGTGGTTCTCAAGTTTGATCACACCACAGTTGAAATCGAGTCAATAGTGCGCGCGTCAGTCAATAAATTAAAAATTAATCAGTGGTTCTTAAATACGACTACTGCGTAGCTAGAATCAAGACAATAAGACGCGCCATTCGATAAATTGAAATTAAATCAGGAATTCTCAAACATACAATCTGCTCAATCTAAAATCTACTATAGTTGATAAATTAAAATCAATCAGTTGTTCTCAAGTGTGATCACACCACAGTTAAAATCGAGGCAATAGTGCAGTCAATAAATTAAAAATTATTCACTGGTTCTTAAATACGACTACTGCGTTGCTAGAATCGGGACAATAAGAGTTCATAAACGCGGTTATCGGGGAATTAAAACCGAGCACAATGGTACGCAACAGTCGATAAATTAAAACTAAATCAGAGGTACTTAAATACAACTACTGCGCAGCTAGAATCGAGACAATTGAACACGACAGTCGATAAATTGAAATTAAATCAGTAGTTCTCAAAACTGGTTACAGTACAGCCAAACTCGGTGAATTGAAACTTAACTACTATTGGAGAAAAGTCGAAAAATTTAAATCGAATCAGTCATTTTCGTATGCGGTTACAACTCAGCTAAAACCTAGACAAGAGTGCGCGATAGTTTATAAATTAAAAGCATATCAGTGATTCTGAAGTCCGATTATAGAACAGCTGAAATCAAAGCATGAATGAAATCAAGTCGTGTGATCACACCACAGAGATAATCCGACGCGACATTCGATAAATTGAAATTAAATCAGAAGTTCTCATATGCGCTAAAGTCACAGCTATAATCGAGACAGGACTGTGCATTAGAGAAAAAATTTAAACCAAATGAGGGGATCTCAAGTGCGATTACACCCAAGCTAATGTCTGAACAATAGTCCGCGACAGTTGAATCAGTGGTTCTCAAATAAAAAAAGTGCAAATATGTCCAATTATGCACAATTCAAATGATTCATTCTTTCTTCAATTAAGGAAATAGCTGGTTAGATGCATTGGCTTCATTATCGTTCCAATTAAAGAAAATTAGTTGTGAAAGTACCAACTTCTAATCCATATGAAAGGGTTTAGAAGGAGGCGTAAAACAATAGTACAACTCTTAATTTGTACACCCTCTAGCGATTTAGACAACTGCACCTTCATGCAAGGTTGAAATTGAATACGTAACGAACGTTCAGTTCTAAGGTTCTTTTACTAATTGAATCACGTTCTCCGGGGAACTGAAAATTGCACAATTTATCGGAGTAATGCACATTGCCCATGCAATCAGCCTAACTTTATTCCAGTACTGAATCCGTAGTAGAAGTAAAGCTACCGACTTGGGAATTTCAAATAGAAACAAAACACAAAAAACCGAAGCCAATCTAAAAACCAACACCACAAGGTTCCACCGAAAGAACCTAAGAAATCGTGGAAAATCAAGGAAATCACCTTCGAAACAGGAACCTCGTCGAGGAATATTTAAAATGGTTTTCACTTAAGGAAAAGGTTCCGGAAAGCTGCTGAAATTCTGCTTCCTTGTTGCATTACACATGAAGACATTCGGTTCCGCAGTATTGTTTGTATACACCCTAATGTCCTTAGTGGCGTCCTTAGCTGGCAAGGTCAGATAGAAGGAAAGCAATCAAGGTAGCACGGTACCGTGGCAAGGTGTATCAGAGTTTTATCGGTCTTAAGCGTGAGCAATTAAGTGGCAAAGCCGACAATTGAATATGACAACACGCTACGTTTGTTAACTCGAGTGCACACTTTACTTGTTGCTTGGCTTGGATATCCTTGTGGTGCATTGCATGCAACGATTAGGAAACTTGTCAAAGAAAATTATAAAAAACGACTTTTAAAATAAAATATTCGTTAAGGATGTGGGTTTTTCCTTAATTTGAAAGCTTTCATGTTTTACATTTAATCTGATTTCAGAATGTTTGTTGGTTTTATGGTTTACTTCTTTTATTAAACTTTGCCTGTGTGCACGATACCTCGAGAAAGAGTTCAACTATGGATCTAAAGTGAAAGTAAAATTACAAAATTACATGCTTTCAGTTCCTACCATACAAAAGTATTTTAAAAATATGGTCAGAAAAATATTTTCTTTTTCGGCCGGCCATTAGTAGTTCATAAATCAACAGGGGAAAAAATCTTAACTACGAACAAAAAACTCAGAAATTGCGTTGTAATTTTTGCCCCTTTTTTTTTGATTAATTCACATTCGCCTATATTTCACTTAGGTGAAGAAAGTTCGTAGAGCAGGATATGGTTATATAATCTTCAGCTGGAATTCATAACAGGCAAAGAAAATTATTCACCAGAAGTTCGCCGGCTGTGAACATTCGCCCTATGATATGTTCGGTTGCTGCAACTGCAGCTACAAGATGATAACATGAATTATTTTTTTAAAGCAAATATTTTATTGAGAGTTCATCAAAAGTGACGAAAAATCGAGTTTTGAGAAGAAAAAAAATAGTGAGAGCAATTTGATTCGAGTTCACCAAAGGTGAAGATATTTTTGATATTGTTTTGTGCAATTTAGAAACAAAAATGTATTTAATGGAATCATAAAAAATTAATAATTAAGCATTTTTCTTATAAATGATTCAAAAGTCAATCACCAGAACAGGTTAATGGAAAACGTATTCTGCGACTTAAAATTCAATCCACATCCACATATATGTTTGCATTACGATTACAAATTTATTCGCCTAATCTTCGCAAAATCTAACATACTTAATGCGCTATTTACTAACTAAAATTTCTATACGAAAAAGTAAAACATCAAAACGAATTAACTCTTCGAATGCTATTTCACATGTGACACAAAATTTACTCTTAAATTCTAAATAATTCCCACCCACTTATAAGTCTTTATTTTACGATAACAAAATGATTTGCCCAATCTTCATAAAAGCGAACGTATATAAGGCGTTCACTTCGGTGAACGTGAAGCGAATCATATCTAAATCATGTTGAAGATTGTTAAATGAATGTAGGTACATAATAGATTTTGAATTGAATTAGATTTTAAATTTTTTGTAACTTTGTTTCGAATAGAAAAACAAACCGCACTTTTTAAATGTCACTTGCACATGCTTTAAACAAAATATGACAAATTTATAAATTCTTTCCAATTCCCATTTTTATGCCCTTTTATTTTATTATTTTAATAATAAAGTATTGTTATCGATTTTTAAAAAAAAAAATTTGCTACCCTGAAAATTTTTTTTCCACGTTTCATGACTAATAGACACCAAAAAGCAAAAAATACTTTATTATTAAAAAATAATAAAGTAAAATTTTCAGTCCGTCTGTGCGCCGTACGCCGTTCGCCGCACGCAAAATGGTTTGAGGACTTATATCTCTCAAACTCTTTGAGCTATTAAGTTGAATTTTTTTTCGTTGGTAGACTGGGCAGACCCCTTCAAGTGGCCACCTTTTGAAGGGTGGTGGTGTGAGGGGGGAGGTGGGGGGAGCATTTTAGACAGAAAATTTTGGTTTCTAGATTTCAATAACCGCTTAGGCTAGAAGACTGACACTTGGAATTTATATAGAGCATCGGTAGTGGACCCATTTGCAAAAATATTGTTGATATGGGTGAAGGGATCGGGGAGTGGGGGGAATATTAATGCATCCTAGGAGAATAGATCCGAAACAAATTTTTGAGAGGGGGCAGTGACGTACGGGGGTGGGGGTTGAAAAATTTTACATTAAGATAACTCACGAACCAATTGCAGTAGACAAATAAAATTTGGTTTCTGTATAAAGATTGACAAATAAAGTTTGCTCAAAGTAAAATTTTTCAAAAGGGTGATGGAGCATGGAAGTGGAGGGGGTAAAAATTTTTTTAAAAAATCACGTCTCATTTCTGAACAGTGTAAGATAGATGCTTAAAATTTTTACCAGAAGTAGGCCTAATAGAACCCCAGCAGGAAAAAAAAATTTCAGGGATGAGGGTGTAGAGGGTAAGGGTGGGGAAGGGTGAAAAGTAAAAAGTTCCGATTTTTATATATCGAGAACTTATAATGATATAAAACTGAAATTTGGTATTTAGATAGAGCTACAGTAGTAGGATGTTGGAAAAATATAATTTTGTATAGGGATAGTATGGTACGGGGGTGGGGGATGTTTTTCCTATCTATAGAACGGCTTATGATAGAAAGTTGAAATTTAGTATGTATATATAAATCAACTAGAAAAGTAATTTTGATTAAAAAAAATTCAAATATCTATTGGCGTTCGGAAGTGGGGCGAAAAAAATTATCAGTGAAAATGGAATGCATATATTTTCACGATTTTCGTCATATCTATTAGATCTTTCCAAATATTGAATTATTTTTTTTTTACGGATTCTTCATATAAGTACCTAGAAAGTGTTTTCAGGATTTTTTGATATTCGACCCCCAAGGTGGTGTAAAGGGGATGTCTACATTTTCACGAATTCAGCCGTATCCCTTAGGTCTGATTAGATATCGAAAAACTTTTTACTTCCACGGGCTTACTTAATAATCACCTAAAACATGTTTTCAAGTTTTTTCCTTTTTCAACCCCTAAGAGTGTAAAAACGGGTTAAACACGTTTTCACGAACTCCGTCATATCTCTTAGAAGTGATAAGACATCGAATTGAATTTTACTTCCTCGGGCTTTCTTTATACATATCTACAAACTTATTTCAGGATTTTTCGATATTCAACCCTAAAGTGGGTGCAAGGGGGTTGCATATGTTTTCACGAATTCTGACTTATTTCTTAGTTCTAATGAGATATCGTATTCATTTTTACTTCCTAAGGCTTCCTAAATAATCGTCAAAAAGTTGATTTCAGGATGTTTGTTTTTCAACTCCAATAAAACGTCAGGCTTTCGACATATTTCTCAGGATTGATGAGATATTAGTTTGGTTTGCTCTTTCACAGACTTTTTATATAATCGACTGCACATGCATTTCCGATTTCATGTAATGGCCCAAATCACGAAAAACCTTCTAATGGCGTAACAATCGATATTACACTAGGACTAGACCTCGTCCCGGAGTATGACCCAATTATGTAATTCATATGTTATATGTGGCAGCGGCGTAAGTATTCTAGCGCGACCCCATTCTAACCGCTTCCCGAACTTTTTTTTAGGTTTTCAGTCAAATAGTAACCTACACCGCATCTCAGAATTAAACTCGTTCCGAACTTCGACCGAAAAAATAATAAAGTTGCGCCCAGACTGATGGCAGATTGCACTATGCACTATGCGACTGATAACTTAAAAAATAACGTTCCAAATAGCCTCTTGGTTATTCTTTAGCTTGAAATAACGAAATTCATGAAAATGGTGGAAAACACCTTTTCACGGTAATTTTTTTTACTCCAGCTCTGTACATCAATAAAATTTTAAACTTCTTTTTTACTTTAATTACTCCTGTAGTACTTCTACATATACATACTAAGTTTCAGCTTTCTAGCATAAGCCGTTTCTGAGATAAGAAAAACCACCCTTCCACCAGCCACCACCGTACCATGCTACTCCTGTCAAAAATTCTAGGATACTTCTACAGTGACTCTATATAGTCGTTAATTTTTAGCTTTCTATGCTTTGCGGTTTTTGAGAAATAAAAATCAGAATTCTTTTCGTTCCACCCCTTCCCACCATCACCCCCTACACCCACACCCTTTTTCTCCGCTAGAGGTCTACTGGTCCTAGCTCCTGTAAAAATTTCAACATCATATCTGATACGGTTCATGAGATATTAAAATTAATTTTTTTGAAAAGTGGCTGCCTCCCACCTTAAGCGCTTTACCTCCCCCTCAAAAATTTTACATTCAGTAGACTTCACTGGTAATTCTATATACAGAAACCAAATTTTACCTTCCTAGCACAATTGAATCGGAAGATATTAAAAGTCAAAGTTTTTCACCCCCCACCCCCATACCTCACTACTCCCCCTAAAAATGTTAACCCCTTTCTAATCTCTTAGAATCCCTTAATACAACTACAAAATTTCGGCCATCTGACATCAAGGGTTCAGCTGATATGGATTTTAGGATATATCAATCCAAGCCTTCAAGCGTTTTGGACGTATTATTTCCCCCCCCCCCCCTACTCGCACACCTCTCAACCCCTATCGACTATTTTTTTGCCAATGGATCCACTATCATAGTACTTCATAAGTTCCAACTTTCAGTCTCCTAGCATAAGCGGTTCCTGAGATCTAGAAACCAAAATTTTTCATCTAAAACGTTCCCCCTGCTCCCCCTTACACCCCCACCCCTCCAAAAGCTATCACTCGTAGGCGTTCACATACTCTACCCACCATAAAGATTTAAACTTAATATCTCAAAGGGTTTGTGAGCTACGCACCTTCAAACGGTTTTGCGTACGGCGGACGGCGTCTACGGCGGACAGACGGACAAATTTTTTTTTTTTGCTTTTTTGTGGTCTACTAGTCCTAAAACGTGAAAATACAAAATTTTAAGGTAGCAAATTTTTTTGAAATTTCAGGTCGATAACAATACTTTATTATTAAATACTTTATTATAAAAAAATAATGAAGTAAAAATAATATAAAGTAAAAAAATGAATATTTCGCTCACTTTTCGCGACGAAGTATTTCGTTCGTTTTTCAGTACTGTGTTTAAGGGTGGAATGGACATTTACAGTAGTCACTAATAGCTGGTGCTGGGTTTCGTTTCAAAGGGTATGGTACCCTTTTATGAGAAGCGAAATATTTGACAATTCAAAATTTTCAACCGTTCGCTGTCAGTTCAGTTCGTTTGTGCTCGTGAAATTTTGTATGAGTTATATTTTTTTGTGTTGTGTGTCGGAATTGTAATTTCTTCTAATATTTTAATTTCTCTCCGATTTCGCGCGCGTTTATATCACTGACATCTAGTACCTAGCTGTATAATCTATTTCACTCTACTTCGAAGGAACCTTTTTGTTCGATTTCGTTTCGCCAGAACACTGTACTATACTTAAGAAAAGAAAATCCATCTATGAATCATGAATGAATTCACATAGTGATTCGTTTGCGATTCGCTTATGATTATATTGTTTTCCTTAGCGGTTCGCTTATGATGATATTGTTTTTTTTAGAACAGCCCCTTAAGATCTAAAAGGTAAAAATTTAAAATTTGTATAGATCTTGTCATTTGCATAAATACTCTGCATCGTTTTTGTCTGTACTACACCTGTGCGGTAAAATACCGAAACAGTTGCTTGAAATTCATAGAAATATCTAAAAAAAAAAAGTATTCCTTTCATGAGTTCCAATGGTGTTAGGAAGTAATGTCCTAATGTCTTCTGTGTGAGTTTTCTTCGCAATGGCATAGAACGTGCTCTGCAGTTTCCACTTCTTCTTCACACAATCTGCAAATATCGCCTGAAATCAGTCCAATCGTATGCAGATGCTTTTTAAGCTTACAGTGTCCTGTAATAAGCGCGATCAAGCGCTGAACCTGATTCCGGCTCAATTTGAGCAAATCGGAGGTTCGTTTCTTGGAGTGACCTTCCAAGAACAATTTGGACTGTCTGCACCCCACCATCCCTGGAGGTCAGCTTGGACGTTTATCCAGTCCAACAGTCTTTCTTTTGCCGCAGCTGTTGGCATTCCACAGAAAGGCACTGGTTCTGTGAACTTTAAGTCAGCTCCTTTTTTTGCTAACTGGTCCGCAGACTCATCGCCTACCATACCAGTTTGAGCTAGTTTCTTTAGTTCTTGTAAGCAATCCCACACTAAGTGGGATCTAAAGCAAAATGCTTGTAGATCGTATGAAAGATCGTATTTGACTTGTCAAGGCTGGCATATATGTTGACCCTTGGTCTGTGACCATACACACCAGTTCCAACACCCTCATTTGTCTTGGAGCCATCTGTATACCAGATAAGAGCTCCCTTTTCAAATTCAGGCATATGTGTTTCCCAGTCCTTTCGGGGTGGGAACACTACTTTGAATGGTATTTTAAAGTTGTATTTTGGTATGATATTATCCGAAATCGGAATTCCGAGAATAGGGTCGCTCTCAAGCTCTCTCACAGGGTATGTGAAGGCTATTTTCTTTGCTTCCGTATCCTCAGAAGTTAGAAGTCGGTAGCCTGGCTTCTTTTTGTACATACAGGTGTAAAGGTGAAAGATTTAGAATCACCTCAAGTGCTGCAGTAGGAGTGTTCGCATTGCCCCTGAGATAGTTGTACAGGCCAACCTTTGCAGTTTGCTTAGCTGGGTGTGCGCAGTTATCTGTAAGGTTTTGCGCCACCATACAGATGACGCATAAGTGATCACTGGTCTGACTATTGCCGTACAGATCCAGTGAGCAATATTGGGTTCTAATCCCCAAGTTTTACCAAGAAGGCTTCTGCAGGTCCAAAGAGAGATCCTAGCTTTCTCAGTAGTGCGTTTAATGTGCGAATTCCATTTCATCTTAGAATCTAAGGTTACCTCCAGATATTTGACCTCACTGGAAAATCTGATCCTTTCACCGGAAAGCATTGGGCATTTGAGTTTGCTCCGATTCTTCCTATTCGTGAACGAAACGATAGTCGTCTTTTTTGGGTTGATGCTTAAACAAGTTTCTGTGCACCAGAGTGCTACCATGTCTAGTCCTCTCTGCAATATGACGATGGACATTCTGCACGAGCGATTTGATGGCATCGTTATCTCGCGAACTGGCAACGCGAACTGTCTACCGTGATCGTCGATGCGTATAATCCTCAAACAATTGATGACCTTTAAGTCAACATAACGAACGCCATCCAGCAAATTCAGCCAGATTTATGCGATAAAGTCGTCGAAAATTGGACCTCTTGAATACGTACCACCAAGCAAAGCCGGGGCTGCCATATGAACGACGTTACACTCTATACTTAATGCCACAAGATATTCTTTCAAATAAAAAAAGAATTGGGTGGATGTCACACACACATCTTGTTTTATTTACATTTAAAAATTGAACGTCCTTGTTGAAAGACCCTATATATAAGGCGCTATGTACTCACTTCGGTGAACGTGAAGCGAATCATTTCTAAATCATTTTGATGAATGTTAAATGATTGTACATTACATACGATAATAAATTTCGAATTGAATTCGATTTTAAATTTTTTATAAATTTGTGAAACAAATAGTACTTTTTAAAGATCGCCTGCGCACATACTAAACAAAATATGACAAATTTATAAATTCTTTCCAATTCCCATTTTCGTGCCTTTTTTTCACGAAAAAATATCTGTCGTTTATTTCTCTTTTTTTTCTTAATTATTCGATTTTTCTTCGCCTTTGTTGAATCCGCAAAACAATCAAATGAATTCATAACAATCAATTTTCCTTCACCTTTGGTAAACTTTTACCAAAATTTTTGTTAGCAAGACAGTCTGTGACTTTTGTTGAAAGGAAGTGCGAGTGTTGGTGATAAATGCAGCCAAAGTTTTAAAAGAAACAAGTGGGGAAAGTTATACAATATTTTTAAGGTTTGCAGGATTATATTATATTAATCAAACCAAAAATAATATTTTGGTTTTAATTTGCCCATGAGTTCCTGCGTGCTCCGTCTTGGGTAAGAGTGTAGGCCATGTTCTATGGGACTTTACTACTTCAAATAACATGTTTTTACTTAGAAAACAAGTGATACACCCATAGTTAAGATTCGAACCCACAACGTTTTTGTAGACAATAAAAAAAATATTATTTTGATGAAATTAACGCATTGATATCATTTGTTAGCACACGACTCCTATTCTGACTCTTGACGTAATGCAACACTGAAACAAGGACTCGTAATATAAAAGAAAATGCAGTTGTTCGTCTAGAGTATACTACTATTAGCTACTACCTTTTATAAATCCAGTAAAATTTTCTGTTCGAAATAGATTCACTAGTAATTCATCCAATTCTTCGTATTCGGATTCACATGAAACTCGCATTCATTTACGAATCTAGAACATGATTTAGAAATGATTCGCTCAATTTTCACCACAGTGAGTATGTAACTCCTTATGTATTATACATTCGATTTAGTACAGATTCGGTGAATCACTTTCATAACAGTAACAGTAAATTAAACACATGTGGAATTGCTTTACAAGAGTTAATTCGGTTTTCGAATAAAAACATTTCCGGGAAGCAATCGATTTAGTAAGGATTCGACGCGGATGAATCGAACCAAGTGGCTGATATGAAAAACATATTGAATTTTAAAACAGTGTATGATGCTTCACAAATAGTTCACCTTGGCTATTTACTTACGAGTAAGAAAACAAAAGCCATGTATGAATCATAAATGAATTCACATAGTGATTCATTAGCGATTCTCTTATGATGACATTGTTTTGCTTAGCGATTCCCTTGTGATGCTATTGTTGCGCTGGGTAAATACAAACACAATTCTCTATTTTTTTTTAAAAACAGCCCCTTAAGAACTGAAAGGTAAAAATTTAAAATTTTTATAGATCTTGTCCTTTGCATAAATAATCTGCACCGTTTTAGTCTGTAGTACACCTCGGCGGTGAAATACCGAAAAAGTTCCTTGAAATTCATTGAAATATCTAGAAAAGTATTCCTTTCAAAAATGGACACAAATGTGTTTGAATTAAAAATTCATTCACAAGATAAATTTATATGACGAGCGAACTGAAAAACAGCGACTATGTTGTTTGTTTCCAACTTCAATCCAGAAATCGTAATCTTTAATTAGCCTCCCCCGTCCAAGTAAATGTTGGTTCTGTTTATGGCGTCATATATCATCAGCAGAATCATCCCCCACAATATCGGGTTGTTTTCATTTCATTTTTGGTTTTGAACTTTCCGTTCGTGGGAATCCGTAAGCTTCGAGCAATTGAAATATTAAATAGCCTTACTATACCTTATAATTAATGAACAACTTTGGAGAGCTTATGACCTTCTCGAAAAAGGTCACAAAATAGAACAGACCACAGTAGAACTCGTGTTTTGAGTGCTCGGGGTGCCAACCCCTAAAGTGTATGTTTGTTTGAGTACACAACATCAGGCTGGGAACTAGCGGACTCAAACCCCTTAGCATTTCAGTTGTGAAGTTTCAGCCACGAATTTCTGAAGGAGGAAGCACTACGTATTCGTTATACGAATGTGGCACAGTATCTCTACACATCGAGTATTTGCCTTGTACAAGGAGCAACAGTTTAAATGTTGCTTCCGGCTTGACGCTACCGACTGCTCTTATGGATCTACTCATGGACGAATCCTTTACAGAATGAACTTCCTCCCTTCTATCCTTT
Source organism: Beris morrisii (assembly GCA_951812415.1). NCBI lineage: Eukaryota > Metazoa > Arthropoda > Insecta > Diptera > Stratiomyidae > Beris > Beris morrisii. The sequence continues at coordinate 100,584,370 of OX638313.1, read as the reverse complement.
GGGCAAAGTAATCTAAGAAATGGGATCAAGACGTTGTACAATGCATTTTCTTTTGGAATAAGACAGCCGTAAAATTGAAGTTTTAAAGTTTTAGCAGTTTTAGACATTCACCGTCATACGTTCATTACAATTTCTGTCGGTTTCCTTGGCCCAGGTAGGCCCAGGTACCTTGGCTATAATGGCGCAACCAGAAAGTCCTCTCAAGTTCAAATGGGAAAATTTCTACACGCCAGAGCCGGAAAATGTGATGATGTTTGCGTGTCGGGAAAGTGTAAATTTAAATTTTTTATTTTGTACACCTGATGAAAAGTCACGGTGTCTACGGAACCGAACCGTTGATAGACCCACTTTGGAGGATTAAAGTCAAATTAGCAGGTGTATAGTGTTTACCGTCACTGGGTTTTATTATACCTGAGTGATAGCAGTGACGCGTTTTTTTAGTATCGCGCCGAAGGATAAAATGGGTGAAAAGTTGCAAATGAACATGCAACGATGTGTAATTGCGAAAGACAAATTACTCGTTTTTCAAGGGGGTGGATAATATTCTCCGCTGCAATTACCGATTCCATTAAAACTTCATCTAGCGAGAAAAAAAAAACAATCTTCTTTGAGTCCTAGGTGATATTCTTTTACATTTTCTCAAGTCATAAAATGTGAAGTGCAATTGAAAGAGGGAACTATTTTAGTCTGCCTAAGAAATACGATGTTCAGTTGCTGTGCAGAAATTTTCGTCCTTAGATGTCCTTTTTCCAGCTATTGAAACTGAGCGTTGTCACTGCTTTCTTGGCATAAAGCATCCAAGACTGAGAAGCAGACGTATAGCTCTTGGAAGCTAATAAGAATCCTGTGCAAGGATATCAAGAAAGACTACGAGCTCATAGAGGAAGGTGAAGTCTTGCGATTGTTGCAAGGAGCATCCTAAAAGTACACAGTTTTTATTAGAATTTGAAAAGAATTCCGAATGAAGCCTTTTCGAAACTAAATTTTCTTCTCATACCTTACTGCGCAGAAAACAGGTGGAATTCTTCATGCCTGTATAAGCGCTTCGTGAGGAGGAGGACAAATCTATCTGCAAAGAACTATGGCTATTTCTAATATAATTTTTTTTTTTGCTATTTTTTAATATTAAAGAATTGCCATTGTTATGAAATTCGGGAAAAAAAATTTAATTTGATGCCTTTATCGATTTTGAATAAATTTTGTTCGACTAAGAAGCCTACACGACTAATCCGAATAATTTCAAGAACTATTTTGAACTCCTAAAGTCCAGAAAGAAAATATATAACTGAAAATCGATAGAACATTCTTTCCGACTAGTTCATATTAGGGCTGCAATACCTCATTTATATGAATGACTTGTAGAATCGATGTGGATCATGGCAGTGAAAGGAATACATTATTTCAACAAAGTTACGTCTCATATATGAAGATGTCTTTCAGATAGAAAATTGCAATTTGCTTAAGAGTTAGACCTCTACCATCCAAGTGTCATGGATCAGTGGCACCAACGTCGTTGAGGAAATAACCTTTGGTCAGATTCGCAACGTCTAACCGACCAGTTTGGTAAAAGTCGTCCGGACGTCGGCATAACTATGTGCCGACCATCATAAAACTCTTAGCCGATTTGTCAAAAAAGTCGGAAGTTTGTTATTTATGAAACCAATAAGTTATGACCATAGAGATATAAATACTGAAGACGATAAGACGCCGTTTTTGCACTTTGAAGCATTTTGAAGCAAAATTGAACATTTTTGTATGGAGCGTTTGATGCCAGGTGGCAGTGAAATGCAAATAGTAGCCTAGTATTCAAATGTTTGGCGTTTTTTGTGTTCAAGACCGGAGTATAACATAAATGTGAATAAGATGCTAATAGTAGCATAGTGTATATTGCCGGTCCTTTCCGAAGGATTGTCCGGCTTCAAAACAGTCGCTGCTCGTCATCTCCAGTACATATATCTCTATGGTTATGACCAATTAGTTGTTCATTTAACTTTCTAATACTGTCAAAAGAACCTTATCGTGGAGAAAATAACCTTTAGTCGCATTCGCAACGTCTAGCCGACCAGTTTGGAAAATCATTTCAAAGTTGTCTCGACGTCGGCATAACTCTGTCGCGACCACCATCTAACTCTCAACCAAAAATCGAAGTAAAAAAGTTGGTAGTTGGTTATTTATGAAACCTTGAAGTTATGACCAATTAGTTGTTCATTTAACTTTCTAATACTGTCAAAAGAACCTTATCGTGGAGAAAATAACCTTTAGTCGCATTCGCAACGTCTAGCCGACCAGTTTGGTAAATCATTTCAAAGTTGTCCCGACGTCGGCATAACTCTGTTGCGACCATCATTTAACTCACAGCCAAAAGTCAACGTAAAAAAGTTGGAAGTTGGTTATTTATGAAACCTTTAAGTTATGACCAATTAGTTGTTCATTTAACTTTTCTTTAAAAAAAAAATAGCTTCTTACTTCATGATTCAAACATCGGAGTCAAAATTGCTTCTTACTTCATGATTCAGACGACAGAGTCAAAGTCAAAATGTAAATTTTAGCTTTTAGTCCATTTCTATTCAATAAAACCTACTCTGTACTTGATTTTCCTCGGCTGTTTTAAAACCAGTCAAGTGAGGCCAAGACATCAACCAAAATTTAATTGGGAATCTTTTATGCCTGACGTAATAACTGTTTCGTCCGTTAATATGACCAAACAGTCGCCCGAATAACTAATCACGTTTATTAGCAGAAAGTTACTGATATAACTTTTGAGTCGCGGAGGCAATCAAACATGTTTTAGGTCTTATTTGTCACCAATATTAGATCCGTACCACGTTAACATTTTCTTGTCTGAAGGTCAAGGATTTCGGTTCCTATCGAAAAACTACATATGTAAAAAAAATGATAAAGAAATGTTTAAGGAAAAGTTTTCTGTTCAGATTTTTTAAGTTGTATGCTGGAGAGCAGAAAAGTTCAAGGAAAAATTGAAGTGCTGTACAGAACAACAGATGTCGTTGTTTTTTAAAAAATTTCTGAACACTCTATTCCTTCAAAAATTTTTGACATTTGTAAACACACAAATGGGATTGCTTTTTGAAGTAAACACCGAGACAATTCAAGATTACAAAAAATAACCATCCCCAATTTATTGACCTACTTTCACTCTTTCTTGTGGCAATAAATGGAACAATTTCTTCAGCAAATTCCTTGGATGTAGCATACCGGTCTTAAAAATGTCTTGACAGTTGCCCCATAGGTAAGTAACGTATGTCGGTATAACGTTATTTTAGTAACAAAAAATTACGAGATATGACAGAAATGAGTAAGAAGTTATTTTCAAGTCATTAATTAAATGACCAACAGTTACTATTGGTCGGTTGGGGGTTTTATCAACGATTATAAAGTTAAATAGAGTTGTAATTCAGTTACGACTTACTATCTAAGACGTCGTGATGTAAAGACGTCGTGGCGACCAAAAATTTAAAAAAAATGTAATCATCGACCAAATGGTTATAGTTTTAAGACTGCACGACGTCGGACCGACGTCGCTATATCTTATGATAACTTAAAAGTTATCCTGTGTTAGTTGTGCAGAAACAATGTTTTTGGTTAAGGGTAGAGGAGGCAAAACATTCTAATGTTTTATCTGGAGAACCATTAACGATAGAATTCTGAAAGTTGATACTTACTCGTATGTATGAAAGACTACTTCAGGATCACACCCAAAATTTTAAGACAAATATGGTGGGTGCAAGATACGGAAGAGGAGTTTTTTCCATCTTAGGAACGGCTTATGCTAGAAGGGCGGAACTTGTAGATTTACAAGAAAAGGAAATTCAGGGTACGGACGTACGACAACAGAAAGATTGGTGGAAAGGGAGTTCATACATTTTCACGAATTTCGTCATATCTCTTAGGTCTAATGATCCTGCCCGCTACCTAGGGCTTCAAAGAAAGTTAACCCACCCTGGTGGAATAGCGAACTAAGGGAACTCAGGGAATCTTCTAGGAACCTTTTTAATAGGGCGAAGCGTGATGGGAAGACGGAAGACTGGGACAATTGTAAAGCCAGTCTCAGGGTCTTCAAATACAAGATCAGGAAGTTCAAAAGGGAGTCGTGGAAGAACTTCTGCGCATCAATAGGTGAATGTAGTGAGGTGTTCAGGCTCCGGAAAGTACTTTCTCAGGAGCCGTGTTCACCTAGCTACATAAAGAGGAGTGACGAGTCGTGGGTAGAGACTAGTTAGGAGGCCCTGCAACTCTAGATGTCCACTCACTTCCCTGGTAGTACACTGGTGGACCTCTATTCTGTCGATAATAGTGGCTTTTCCGGAACCAATTTGGTTGTATCAAATGAAATGGAAGAACTCCTGGGTGAAGATACGATCAAATGGGCTATAAGCTCTTTTGATCAGTTCAAATCACCGGGGCCAGACGGCAGTAGGCCAATCATGCTGCAGAGAGCCTCCGAGGCAATCCTCAGCTGGTTGAGTACGATTTTCAGGAGCTGCTTACGAGCAGGGTATGTTTCACGGGCCTGGCGAGAGGCTCGTGTAGTTCTCATTCCCAAAGCGGGAAGACCCAGTCACACGACAACGAAGGACTTTCGACCTATCGGTCTATCGTCATTCGTTCTTAAGGTGCTGGAGAGGCTTATAGAAACATACATTCGGAGATTATGCGAGAACAGGCTGCTACATGAAGTAGTGGAGTCTATAGGGTTTAGTGTGAAAAGTAAGGAATTCACATTGGCGGTATTTCTAGACATTGAAGAGGCTTTCAGCAACGTAAGAGTGGAACCAATTAGGGAAGCTTTAAATGGCATAGGCTTAGAGGAGCGACTGACGGGTTGGTTGAAGACCTTGTTGGAAACCAGGATTGTGAGCTCGGAGAGGGGGCAAGGAAAGGTAACAGGACAAGCCTCGAGGGGTACTCCGCCCCTTCTGTAGTGAACGAGGTTCTGATGGAAATCGAAAGGAAAGGAATCAAGGTTGTTGCCTACGCGGATGACATAGTCATACTAGTTCAGGGAAAATTTTTGGATACTATTACTGACATCTTGGAGTCGGCACTCCGTACACTGAGCAGGTGTGCCAAAAGATGTGGTTTGGGGGTTAACGCCTCAAAAACTGAGTTGCTTTTATTTACTAGGAAGCACAATATTCCGGAATTCAGGCTGCCAATGCTTGAAGGGGTCGAGCTGCAACTATCGGAAAAAGCGAAATATCTGGGCTTGATCTTGGATAGGAAGCTAAATTGGAAAGAAAATGTTGGAGAGCGTATTAAAAAGGCTAACAACGCGTTTTTTGCGTGTAAACAGGCCGTTGGAAAGAGCTGGGGTCTGAAACCAAATATGGTACACTGGCTGTATACGGCGGTTGCAAGACCCATTCTGACGTCCGATGCACTGGTATGGTGGAAAGCCACAGACAAAAGTATATCTAAAGGGAACTGAGTGGAGTGCAGCGGAGTGCTTGTGTAATGATCATAGAGACCCTGCGCACAACGCTAACAGCAGCACTGGCAGTTTGCATGCACCTTTTACCGCTTGATATGTACATTAAGCAGGTTGCGTCAAACACAGCGGTAAAACTATTGAGCTGTGGTCTCTTTAGGGAGAGATCCATAGGACACGGTTCCATTCTTAGGGAATTTCTTGAGGGTCCGGTCAACTTTTTCACGGATTATATGATCCCGGTGTATCCGGTATATCCAAACAGAGCGAACTGGGAAAGCAACAGGGTAGCAAATGAGGGAGAATTCTCCGTTTATACAGACGGTTCCAAAATGGAATGCGGTACTGGCGCTGGAGTCTTCTCTGAGCAGTTGAGTGCAAGGGAGTCTTTTAAGCTGCCGGATGCCTGTAGTGTATTCCAAGCGGAGATCATGGCAGTGTTCCAGGCAGGTAACATCAGGTTGATGGAGGGGATATTCGATCGTGATATCTCACTCTACATTGACAGCCAGGCGGCTTTGAATGCATTGGAATCGGGGACTATTAAATCCCAGCTAGTAAAGCGCTATCGAGAAGTGCTCAAGGTACTTTGTAGTCAGAATAGAGTACGACTATACTATGTACCAGGGCATAGTGACGTACCAGGCAATGAACGGGCCGATGAGCTGGCGAAACTATGATCGGCGTCAGACGGGATGGTAGAGGAGGTGGTTAGTCTGCCCTTAAACGGAATTAAATCACGTATCAGGGATTGTGCCGCGGACGATGGATGGGAGGCGCTAACGAGCTGTAGGACTTCTAGGGCGCTCTGGCCAAGGTTGGACAGACGGGGATGGCTGCGGCTACTTGTCGGAATACTGACAGGGCACTGCTTGCTAGGGAAGCATGCTATGCATATGGGGATCACTGACTCTGACGTGTGCACGTATTGCCTTGACCTATATGATGAGGAGGACATCACCCACATTTTGTGTGAGTGTCAGGCGGTTGCAAGGAGGCGATGGGGATGTTTAGTGACCTACGAGGTTCTAAAGGGATCGCTATGGGCTCTTTTGGTGCCTAGTGTGCGCGGTGGCTCAGCGCTTTGCCCCTTCTTAAAACTAAAACTAAAAACTAGGCCTAATGAGTTGTAGAATTAATTTTACTTCTGCAGACCATTAGGACTTTGAAATTTTGTCAGAATTTTTAGTAGTCAGTCCCTAAAGTGATGTGAATGTATTGTATACATTTTCACGAATTCCGCAATATCTCCTGTAGTAATTTCACAGTGAGCCAAAAACGCATGGTTTCGTTCAGCGGTGGGATTTGGAGCAAAATTTTGAAACCCAAGTATTAAACAGACTAAATTGAAATTAAAAACTGAAAGAAAATAGCTTGAGGGCCTCAATGGAGGACAAGAAACACACATCTGAGCTCGACCAATCAGAAAATTGTAAATTTAATTAAATTTAGCTCGAAATATTTCTAATCTAGGTTCACTTTAAAATCTATAGGTCGGTGGTTCAAATCCGTATGGACTCAATTCGTAGAAGCAACTTTTAACACTCAACAGTGGTTCTTTAAACAAGCATTGAAAGAAATAAACTACCCACCGAAGTTTAATTTGACATAAAAATTCGTATGCAAAAACGCATAAAACCACCCTCTCATCAGACTTAAATGATATTTCAGAATTTGTGGAAATGTATTCATTCCAAATAGGGGTTGGATCTAAGAAAATCTTGAAACTGATTTTTAGGAAATTATAGAAAAATGCCGTGGAAATAGGAATTAATTCGATATCAGACTTAAGATGTGTAGCGGAATTCGCGGAAAGCTATACAAACTTCTTTATGCCTTCTTAATGTTTAAAAATTAAAAAATGGAAGTAAAAATCAATTCGATATCTCATCATATCTAGGAGATATGTCGGAATTCGTGAAAACGCATGCAAAACCCTTACAACACCTTAAGGGTTGAATATCAAAAATTTTTTAAGACATTCCCATACTATTATCCGAGTGGCTCGTGGAAAAAAAATTAACTCCATATCTCGGATGACCTAAGAGATATGACGAAATTCGTGATAATATATGGATCCGTTTTTCACCGACGGTTTTTTGTACCATTCGAACACCAATGCAAATTTAAAAATTTGTACTGTTTAAATTACTTTTCTAGTAAATTTGTGATATAAACAATTTTAAAATGTTTTGCTTTTAGCTTTCGAGAATTTCTGTTCTAACATTTTCCCCCACTTCCAGATCACTACCCTACGTTGACCATGTAAATAGTTCCAGTATCACAGTTCAAATGTTTAATTTTTTACCTTAATTGCTTCCCAAAACAATGAAACTGAATGTTTTCGTTTAAACTGCTCCCGTAATTTACAGCCTCACCATTTTACAAAGGAAAAATTCATCAAGTTCCTAGTGATTTTTTGTTTTGAATATGTTGCTTAATGACTTTCCGCAGTAAACCGACGTCCTTACTCATATAGTTTTAGTCCGACAAAGTCGTGTTTAATATTCCAATTCAGCCTAACCTGCTAAGAAAGGCACGAGCCGCCACTGCCACCCAGTCTTGCCTTATAAAAATTTGAACTAAATTGCTCAAAGGGTTTGTGGGTAAAGAGGCTTCCACCGCGTTCCGCCGGTCGGACAAACTTTTGGTTTTACCTTTTTTTTGAAACGCATTATTTTTTTGGAAATTTGAGGTCGACCACAAAACCTTTTTATTAACAAATAATAAGGTAAAGTAGATATGATTCAATATTGATAACGCAAAATATGATGTGGTGTCAAAAATCGGTGAACCTAGTATTGCAAATACCAAGGATTTGATCGAATAGTCAGCTTTGACTGCATCTACGTTTAGTTGTATAACAGTTTATGACAACATTGGTTTGCGTCTTGGCTTAGCTCGGCTGGTTTTATGACAGCTGACGAATGCAACGAAAGATTAGACTTACGCATTTTTCTCAGATAGAAACAAAATTTTTTAATTTTTGTGTCTATACGACGACAATGTAGACGCGAACGAAGAAAGTTCCTTCCTTCGAAAGAAGTATCTGATTGTCTTGTAAAAACGTCCTTAATAAGCTTATACATTTTTCGGCCGAGTCATGATCGTCGTGATCTTAATATTTTATACGTGATTCATGTTTTGTGATACTTCTTTTTTTTACAGCTTAATGGAGCACTATACATAGAGCACTATACTCGTACATGGAGCCGATATCCATTTACGCTGAGAACCTATCAAAACACGCCCAATAGCGATTTCATCGATTAGAGAAGAGTCGCTGTAATTACAGAATTCGATGACCATCATAAGTAGGTACGTTTCGAATGTATCACCCGAACGACTGCTCCTATCAATGTCTTTGACGGAATAGAGCAATGTTTAGGTAGACCATTTCACCAGGACCTAACTAATCAAAGGTCAATTGATTGGAAAATTAAAGTTCTGAATGGCCGAACAGAAATTGATCAATGCTATTTGAATGGGGTACACGTTCGTTCGAATGTCTGATTTATGAGTGTGTTCCTTGTGAGGACAATTTCCAGGAATTATCAAAATTCTTGCCACTATTTTGCTGTCCTTTCAACGCGTTCTCACTCTCAATCCGCGAATATATTCTCAATAATAATTTTAGTGGAAGGTTAATTATGTTACCTGTATGAGTAATCAAAACGTGCGTAAAACCAGAGCAGATCCTAATAGGTTCATGTACCTCACGTAATTGGTTTGTCATGTCGGAAAGCTTCACCCCCAAATTTTCCATTATACGTTACATCCTTAATGAAGAGCCTGTTTATACGCCCATCCAGGCAAACAGTTTACATATTAAGTCTTTCAGCTTGGGCACAGGATTCGTCCCTTATCTGTTCCGTAATTAAACGATATTTTTATATATAATACCGGGGGATTGTTTTCTTCCGAAATAAGCCTGTAATGGCAGCTATCAGTCTTGGACTCGGAGGCACATACATGCAACCACAAAATATTTCGCCTCCAACATTCAAAGGAAATTCTTTTGCTCAAGTTTTGATCCTTAAATGCGAATCTTGAGCATCGTTTCATCTTTAATTTGATGAGGTCGTTCTACCATTTTTCGGAAAATACAAGATAGCGTAATTAGATTTGGCGAGCTGTCGAAAATTCCAAGATTGTGTTGTGTCGGTGGGGATCGATATGGACGGGATCCAAAGAAATTCCGAATTCCGGCTAGAAGCTGACCTTTCTGCCTATTCATCTTCTGGCCATTTACGAAGCAAGTTAAGATAAATTATTTGCGAATCGGACTGATGGAAGCGAGCCCAGTAATAGTTTGACAGCCCCTCCTCTTCCTCCCCCCCCCCCCCCCGCAATTGACTGATTGCTATCGTTTAGTTCATTTCATGTCCGATAGACTAATTAGAACTGAGTGGTTCCCGCTTTATTAATATTCAGGATGAGAAAAGGAAGGTGTATTTTCACCTTTTTTGTTAAGGCTAAGTTCTAAGTATCTCGCATTGATCTAAGCTGTAACATGAATACCGATAAGTAGCTATAGAAATTACCAAAATTGATAATTAAATTAAATCACAGAACAATGAACATAGGTCCATCATTAGGAACCTCTCAATGAAAGTACCATTGATCCAGGGCAAGGGATTTTGTTTCAGAAATGTTCGGTGCTGAGCAGTCATTGAAGACAGCAGCACGTAAACCCCCTATTGCTGAAAGCAAGGCACTACTCGACAAACAGAACCCCTTTTTCTCTGACGTCGGTTTTTCGTCGCGCTATAACCCAAATACTAGTTTCAGTAATTTAGTTCCAGTCGACGTCAGTACGACGTCAGGACGACGTCAAGACGACGTCAGGACGACGTCAGGACGACGTCGGGACAACGTCGGTACGACGTCGAGACAACGTCGGTACGACGTTTTAGTTATAAAGCCATAAACTCAGTTTGATTGTAACTCAATTTAAAATGATTGACTGAAACGAAACGACAGAGCACTAACTGACTAAAAAATAACTTTTCAGTTTTCTCCATGACATCCAATAACTTTCTGGTCATGTAAATATCCTCGCGCCGGCTTAAATATTTTTATCCCTGGATCGATGACAATTATTCGTAACTAAAATCAAATATATTTTATCGAAATCAATATTTACTTTTCTGCAAATTTTGATTTAAGCAACGCTATTACAACCTCCATAAAAAATTCAAATACCTTAAAGAAAGACAATGAAATATTAATGATATGGAAATTAAATCGAAAACCTCGAATCGGCTTGTTGTTATATTGTGACTATTTGTCGGAATTTTCAGTTAGGATGACAAGAAAGTTATTCAGATGACTTTCTGGTTATTAATTTAGTGTACCAAAGTGAATTAGGAGACCTTCATTCCTAGACTAAACTTGATTGTTATTAATTTGTGTAGAACGGTATTTAAAAAAAATTTTAAATTTAGTCTAGTTTGCCTGAAAAAAAACCAAAATAAAAAAACCAATAACAAAACTTTATTATTAAAATAATAAAGTAAAACAGAACTTTCAAAATTTAGTCCAGTAAGTTTTTTTTATCGAATTTGACACACACGCACCCTAGGAAGTGGTTTGGGAAAGTTTTCGGTTAGGAAAATGACTAAATAGTAATTTCTACGACTACGTGGTAATGAATTACGACTTAAAAGTTATTATTGTTCGATAAAAATCGATTTTATCTTAGTAAAACGTATTTTCAACTCTCTTCCCTTCCGAATAATACGATTTATCGAAATCGGCTAAAAAGAGCTCCTCCTACTCCTCCATTTGATGTGATTATTTTCCTCCAAGTCCTTCTTTCATGTTTGGAAAGAGAATAATGTTCGGTCTAAATCTGGAAAATATGGTGGATGTGGGAGCAATTCGTTGGGCAATTCGCGCGGCAATTCGATTAATTATTCTGTTGTAATGGCGGACAAATGAACCAGTGGATTGTTGTAGTGGAGCAGCACTTTTTTCTTTGCCAAATGAGGACGATTTTTCATCAATTGTTCGTGAAATTTGGCCAATAGTAGCGTAGTACACGCCAGTTATGGTTTTTTGCTTTACACAAAAAGTCAATGAAGATTATTCCTTGTGAATCCTGAAAAACGGTGGCCACAATCTTTGCCTTCTTTAGGGCACATTTGCAAGGAGAAGTCCATTGTTTTGACTGTTCTTTAATCTCTGATGTGTATTGGCCCATGTTTCCTCAACGGTTTTGAAAAGAAACAGAAACATCTTCGGTTTCCACTTAAAAATGTCCAGGCAATATCTTAAAGTTGTCACACAGAGATCACTTCTTCATGTCCAGGCAATATCTTGAAGTTGTCACACAGAGATCACTTCTAAACACAGATTTGGCAATTTGACGCACTTTTCTCGCCGATCGTCCAACACCATCATTTGGGCGTCGAAAACGCTCAAAAAAATTCGACGTCCTCTCAAAATTTGAAAATTTTGAAACCATTTATTTGTATCAATCATTTCAAGCGACGGTGCAGAGTCCCCGTAATATTTTCTAAACTTTGCCTTAGTTTCATCAGCACTTGTTTTCTTTTGAAAAAAAAATGTTAGACTACCACTCGAAATTTAGTTTGAGCTTGTATTAATTACACTGTATACAACTGTGTCAAATATTTAACTGTTCTGTGGCAAATGCAGTCAAAAAGTGTAATCGTCAAATTTTTGTTTGACACATTTTTTTGACTATTTTGACATCAAAAATTTGACAGAATTTTTCGTCAAATTTTTTTAAGAAAGCAGAAAGCATTGAAAGACAAACTAGACAGAATTCTTCACCCATATTTAAGTGAAATTTTGCCCTTTGATTATTGCAACTGCAATTTAATAAGGAATTTATTTCTTATAAAGAAAATTTGACGATTTATTTATTGAGAACATTCCAGGAAATTCTATTCTTACAATTACGAACAATAAGAACACTTAAGTACATTTCTTTCGTCACTCTCATCCAACTGCCAAGAAAGTCCTTGTCAGCTTCTCTTGGCATCTTTACAATTTCCATGTGAACTCTGCGGAAATTTTGTACTAACCCCCGATGAAAATTGAAAAAAAATTTCTTCCTGAAAACTAAAAATCTAAAATTCAATCCACTTACCTCGCTGTCGTTGCTGTGAAGGATGAGCTTGAAACCAGGCAATAAATTGACTTCTTTATTAACATCAGCCAATGCCAGCTTTGCAGCCGGCATACAAGCCTGGCCACCTTGCCATCCTCCTTTTCCTGCTATAGGAAAAATTCCGCCAATGTGTAATTCATCGGGACGTCCAATTGTCAAGTCAGTTTCCAGTATGAAAACCAAAAAGAGTAATATCCAAAATGTCACAACACCACCACATGTCATATCCTGGAAATGAACAAAAACAAAACAAAATATGAACGAAAATTATGCGAGATCGATTTCCTTTTAAATGGAAGACATCACAACAAGGAGACAAGGGTATAAGAAAATTTCGGGGAAAAAAAACCAACGAATTTAAGCCATGCGCCTTACTCAAGTTCGTCAAGTAGAACGGAACAACCTTAAAACTGGGGACATGAATCTTTCGAAAATAAACTTTTTTATGACGAAAATATTTTTCCAACATAAATTTTCCCGCTGTATAGAAGTCTATTTTGCCCGGATAAAATCGAGAAGGTGAGTGATCAACTGTTCAAATTAATGGGCCATTAGAAAATTATTGCAAAATTTAAAAAAATAAAATGGACAAAAAAACAAATTTCCTATTTCTTAACCCAGAATTCAGTATGTACAAAACGCTTACTTACTTACGAATAACAAAACTGAACGCTCAATGATTCACCTAGGAATCGTAATTGAATTTATACGTGAATAAATACTTCACACAACTTGCAGTCGGATGATTCATTTACGAGTAACAAAACTGAACGCTCAATGATTCATCTAAAAATTGCAAGAGAATGCGCCAGCAAATGAATACATCGATCAAATCATAATCGGATGATTCACTTACAAAACAGAACGCTCATTGATTCACCTAATAATCATAAGTGCATTCATCTCCAAATGAATGCTTCCCACAAATAATAGTCAGATGATTCACTAACGACTAACGAAACGGAACGCTCAATGATTCATCTAACATTCGTAACTGAATTCAACTGTAAACGTATACTTCACCTGGGTGAATCGTTAGTGGTTCATTCGCAATGATTTTGGTATGTTGGGTTTTCAAAATTTAATTTTAACGGTGATGTAGAGAGGCTGGGGGGATGGCAGGAAGTTAATTATTATTAATTATTATTCATACAAATAACAGTCGAATGATTCTCTTATTAATAACAAGAAACTAAACAGAACGCTCTATAATGCCCCTGAGAACCGTAAATGAATTCATGTGCACGTATAATTCACTAACGGATGATTCACTGACGACTAACAAAACGGAACGCTCAATTATTCATCTAACAATCGTAACTGAATTCACCTGTAAACGTATACTTCACCTGGGTGAATCGTTAGTGATTCATTCGCCATAATTTTGGCATGTTGGGTTTTCAAAATTTAATTTTAACGGTGATGTAGAGCGGCTGGGGGGATGGCAGGAAGTTAATTATTATTAATTATTATTCATACAAATAACAGTCGAATGATTCTCTTATTAATAACAAGAAACTAAACAGAACGCTCTATAATGCCCCTGAGAACCGTAAATGAATTCATGTGAACGTATAATTCACCTAGGTGAATCGTTAGCGACTCACTTGCAATGTTTTTGGTTTGCTGAATTTTAAAAATTTAATTTTCAATGGTATAGTGACGTACGGGAAAGGCGGACAGAATACACCAGTGGAGGCTCGCCACAAGAGGCTAGCGAGGCTGAGCCTCACCATTTTACAGAGGAAAAAGTCATCAAGTTACTAGTGGTTTTTTGTTTTGAAAATGTTACTTAATTACTTTCGGCAGTAAACCGACGTCCTTACTCATATAGTTTTAGTCCGACAAATTCGTGTTTTAATATACCAATTCAGCTTCACCTGCTAAGAAAGACACGAGCCGCCACTGGAATACACCACATTTCATAGTTTTATATCTCAAGAACACCGTAAGCTTAAAATTTTAAATTGTGTAGCATATTTTTTATGTGGGGAGGGTTTAAAGCGGGGCTTATTACAGATGCAACTGATCGAGAATAACGTTCAAAAATTTGTAGAACGTGCGTTATTTTGCGAACAGAGAGCGATCAATTCAGAAAAGAGCCTTAGATTTTAGTTGCCACATCTAGATGGCGTTGAAGCTATATAAGTGTAAGATATTATTATCAAAAATTTTTATTTGAAAGTGCTTCATCTATTGTAACTGCTTGCACAATTTGCGCTGACGTCCCAATCAGCTCTTTAGACGGAAAAATGTCTCATAGCCTATTCGATGTGTTAAAATCTGCATTTCAGGAGCAGAGTAGCCACACTGTTTAAATCAGAGATGTAAGTACTTCGATCAGTTTGTTGCAGTTTTTCGATATCTCATCACACAAAATATGTCAGAGTTCGTGAGTTCTTCCCCCACCCCCGAGAAATTGAATGGCAAAAAAAATAAACTAACTAAAAATAACTTCTATGTTTTATTCTGAGGAGTTCGTGAGAGTAGAATAAAATTGAAGCCTCAGAAGACCTAAGAGATATGACGAAATTCGTAAAAATCTGCCAATGGTCTGGGCGAAACTTTATTATTATCGGGTCAAAGTTTGGGAGCGGTCAAAGTCGGAGTATATCATCAGTTGTTTCGAAATTATGTGGTTTCTAAGAAAGTTAATTTTGTTCTTAAAATAGAGATTTTTAGCCGATTAAACATCGAAAAAGCCCGTGTAGATATTCGAATTTCGGTATATTATGTACACTAAAAGCCCGTAGAAGTAAAAACGAATAATTATGGAATTCTTAATTCTGATATCAGAATTAAGAGATATGACGAATTGTTAAAACGTATACAAAAACATTTCGGAAAAATTTTGAAACAGGTTTTTAGAAGATTTCATAAGAAGCAACTTGATATCTCATGAGACACGAGGGATCTTGAAAAATTTGTGAAAACGTAAGCAAACCCTTCACACCCCCTTGGTTCTTGAAATTCGAAAAATCGTGAAATCGGTTTTTAGGTCATTACATCAAATGCAGTAATAAACAATTTTATATCTCATCAGAACTAAGGGATGGCAAAAATTGTGAAAACATATGCAAACCTTTGGGGGTTGAATATCCAAAAATTGAGAAATGGGTTCGTAGGCGATTATATAAAAAGTCTGTGGAAGTGAAAAGCGATCTAATATCTCATCAAACCTAAGAAATATGACGAAGCTTTGAAAAGCATGCAACCCCCATACAACCCCTTAGGATTGAATATCTAAAAATACTGAAATTTACTTTTTGGCGCTTATGTAGGAAACCTTAGGAAGTAAAAATGAATTCGATATATCATCAGATATGCAACCTCCTTACACCCACTAGGGAGTTGAATATCCAAAAATCCTGAAAGGAGTTAATATATAAATATAAAGACAATACGAGAAAGTAAAAACCAATTCAATTTTTTATCAGTTCTAAAAGATATGACGGAATTCGCAAAAAAGTGTTCAACCCTTTTATACCCTCTTAGGGGATGAAAAAGGAAAAAACTTAAAAACGAGTTTTCGGCGATTATTATGGAAGCCCCTGAAAGTGATAAGATACTCGATTTCTGATCAGACCTGAGGGATATGGCAGAATTCTTAAAAAAGTATACAACCCCGTTTCCACCCAATAGGGAGTCGAATTTCAAAAAATTCTGAAAAAGCTTTCTAGGTATTTATATGAAGAAGCCGTAGAATAAAAAATCTGCCAACAGTCTGTGCGCAACTTTATTATTTTATGGGTAGAAGTCCGAAACGTGTTTAATGATGAGATGCGGTGTAGGTTACTATGCGACTGACAACCTAAGAAATAACCAGGAGGCTATTTGGAACGTTATTTTTAATCAGAATATTTTCCTTTCTACCCCCCTTCACCATCACCCCCAACACCCCCAACACCCACACTACCAACATTTTTTCCCTACTAGAAGTTTACCGACCCCAACTCCTGTAAAATTTTCAAGATCATATCTGATACGGTTTCTGAGATATAAAAATTACATTTTTTGAAAAATTGCTGTCCACCCACTTTTGTGTTCCACCTCCACGCTCAAAAAATTTAGTTTCGGTAGACTCCTCTTGTGATCCCATATACAGAAACTAAATTTTATCTTCCTGGTGTAATTGGTTCGGAAGATATTGTAATCCAAAGTTTTTCACCCCCCACCCCAACATCCCTCTTAAAAATTTTAGACCTTGTCTAATCTTGAAGTATCCCTAAGGACAACAACAAACTTTCAATCTTCTGACATCAATTGTTCGGGAGATATCGATTTTAGAATGTTTCAATCCCGTCTTTCATGCGTTAAAGACTCATTGTCTTCCCTCCCCCCACTTCCACACCCCTTAACCAATATCGACCATTTTTTTGCAATTGAGTCCATTATCATAGTACTACATAAGTTCAAAGTTTCAGCCTCCTAGCATAAGTGGTTCCTGAGATCTATAAACCAAAATTTTTCGTCTAAAACGCTCCCCTCTCCTCTCCCCTTGTACCACCACCCTTCGAAAATATACCAGTCGTAGGGGTTCACCCAATCTACCCACCATAAAAATTTCAATTTAATATCTCAACGGGTTTGGGAGATACGCGCCTTCAAACGATTTTGCGTACGGCGTACGGCGGACGGCGTCTACGGCGGACAGATAGACATTTTTTTTTTGCTTTTTAGGGTTTACTAGTCCTAAAACGTGTAAATACAAAATTTCAGGGTAGCAAACTTTTTTGAAATTTCAGGTCGATCACAATACTTTATTATTAAAAAATAATAAAGTAAAATGAGTTCAATATTTGGGAAAACCTAATAGATATGACAAAAACCGCGAAAATATATGCATTCCATTTTCACTGATAATTTTTTTCGTCCCCCTTCCGTACGCCAATGGATATTTGAAATTTTCTTTTTCTCTAAATTACTTCTCTAGTTGATTTGCATATGGATACCGAGTTTCAATTTTCTAGCATAAGCCGTTCTATAGATAGGAAGAACACCACACACCCCCGTACCATACTACCCCTATAATAAATTATATTTTTCCAGCATACTAACACTATAGCTCTATATTAATAGCAAGTTTCAGCTTAATATCATTATAGGTTCTCGAGATATAAAAATCGGAACCTTTTTCTTTCACCCTACCCCACTCTCGCCCTCTACTCCATCATCCCCATCATTTTTTCTGTTAGAGGTCTACGAGTATTAGGCCTACTTCTGGTAAAAATTTTAAGAATCTATCTTACACTGTTTTTGAGATATGAGACGTAATTTTTTAGAAAAATTCTTATCCCCTCCACTTTTATGCTCCACTGCCCCCGTAAAAAATTTTACTTTCAGCAAACTTCATTTATCAACTTTTATACACAAACCGAATTTTATTTACCTAGTGCAATTGGTTTGTGAGATATCGTAATCTAAAGTTTTCACCCTCACCCCCGTACGCCACTGTCCACACTCAAAAATTTGTTTCTGACCTATTCTCCTAGTATATCTACAGATATTCGTTAAGTTTCAATTTTGTGACGTTAACCGTTTAGGAGATATGGATTTTAGAATGTGTCGATCTCGGCTTTTTTGCGTTTCGGACGCATTATTTTTCCCCCCACTCCCACACCCCTTCACCCATATAGACAATTTTTATGCAAATAGGTCCACTATTGAACCTCTATATAAATTCCAAGTTTCAGCCACCTTTCTCACGTCCCACCAATGAACTTCCGCTCTCCTGGGCTCAAATTTTTGTTTTTTAAATCCGTTTGCGGATTTGAATTTAATTTGAATTTTAATTTAAGTGGTCACTTGTAACAATCTCAGCCTATATGCTCATACCCATTAGGGGGTACGTAGGGGGTACGATCGTACCGTTGCTGAGATCTAGAAACCAAAATTTTCCATCTAAAACGTACCCCCTCCTCCCCCCTCACACCTCCACCCTCAGAATTCACCATATTCATTAAGAAAATTTCAATTTAATATCTCAAACCGTTTGGGAGCTACGAGCCTTCAAACGATTTTGTGTACAGCCTACGGCGGACAGACGGACTGAAATTGTTTTTGCTTTTTTCGTGTTTACTAAACATGAAATGTGAAAAAAAAAATTTCAGAGTGGCAAATTTTTTTTTTTAAAAATCGATCACAATACTGTACATTATTATTTATTATTATTAGAAAATAATAAAGTAAAATCAATGGACCTCATTTTCACCGGCCATTTTTTGCTGTTTGATTTTTTCAGTTATTTCATCTTTTTAGCTTTAACGGCTCTCTAGTATAAAAATCAAAATATTTTGCTTTTCACCCTCCACCACCCTCACCAGTTCTATTATACTCCAACTCCGAAATACTCCTGGTAGGCATTAATTGGGCCCACCTATTACATTAGCCCTAAGATCAAATCGATTCAAACAATTGTTGCGGCATAAGACGTATTGTCCTACAAAAATGCTTAACCCCCCACTACTCTCCTTTCACTAAAAATTTTTAAACTCACCATTCAAACCTCCCCCTCATACACCCCCACATCCCTCTAAAAAGTCACCACTTACAGAAATCCACTCAATCTACCCACCAAAAACATTTGAATTTAAAATCTAAACGAGTTCATAAGATACAAATTCACAAAAAGGGTACACGGCGAATACGGTGAACAGACAGACATTTTTTAACCCTTTTCGAGCCAAGTAGTCCTGACACATGAAAAGACAAAATTTGAGGACAACCATTTTTTAAAAAAAAATTTTGCTTTACTATTAAAAAATAATAAAATAAAATTACAGTGTGAACATTTTTAAATACGCGCAATTACGCCTTTGAAGGACTTTTTTTTACAACGGCTATCCGTATGGAAGGGAGGATTTTGAGCTTCATGAATATCCCTTTTTGTCTTTAACAGAATGATGTAAAGTCTTAGCTCATCGCATTCTCAATTTATTGTAAAATCAGGCAATTATACTTAAAAACATTTGAATGGTGAGTGCTCGAAGGAGAACAAGTGTTTCCCCACGTTTTTTGATTTGGTTTTTTAAGTCAAACCATTTTCAGGACATTTGTATGGATGGACTTTTGTAAAGAATAGGGATATTTCGACATTACTTTTTACTCGAAACTAATTTGAAGCTCTATTGCTCCCGATTAAGAAGGCTTTTGTCCTATTTGTAACGAAGGCTTTAAAGGAATTTTGAACAAATTTTACTGCCTTTGATAATCGTAAGAAATAATGGTAAAATCTGAATTTTGATTTTGTTGAAGTGGATTTATGGACGGCATTTGAGAGTGTTTCCAGTGATATGCCGTCTAGGTTGATTCTACAGAATTTCGTTCTAACAAATAATTTGAATTAATTTCGAAACTAGAGGCGTTCAAATCCAAAGGACATGAAAAATTATGTTCCTATCGTCTCGGTTCAAATCTTATAGCCTAAGCACTAAAACGCTTCTTATGAACATTCGGAAAATCCCATTTCCCCGAGTTTAACTACATAATTTAAATGTTATTCGGCATTTTGAATACAACAATAACAGCTCGAGTATACCCTATCCTTTGCCGTTTGTAATATCTCGAATTGAGCACGTCTCCAAATAGCCACAAAGATGTCCTCGGAACAGTCGTTAAAACTTCTTCGCAGAGCAAACTGCCATCATAAATCAAAAGTTTCGAGGTTCTAACGCTAAAAGAGTTCCGCAAAACGGTAGGCTCGTTCTTATAGAAGCAACAGCAATAAAAAAAAGAAATTCCACCCCCAATTCGATCGACAAATCAATGTCCAAACAAAAATATTCAATAAAAGGACGAGAACATCAAAAGGAATATCGCTGACCATTTTACTATAATCAATTGGGCATGTCATCAATTTAACCGAACGGCGAGAGTATCCGAGCCTAGCAAGCAGTTTTTTTTTTCGCCCGTTTAAGGACGAAAGGACACGGATTTGGTCCAGCTTCTGGTCTAGTCACCGAAAAGGATCATAAAAGAGTTCACGAGCTTCCGTTACGATAAAAAGAATAATGTTTCTAATTGCACGGCCGATATGCCGTAGCATGGACTCCAACCACAATAAGGACTCTCACTCCGTTTCGTAGTGTCGGGACGAGAAGGATGAAATCCAAGCCTTTTATGTAGCGTTAAAACTAGGCTACAATTCGGAACAGAAATCAGAACCAGGCTGTAGAACAACACGAAGAAAAAGGATACGAAGGACGACACCTACTATCAAAAGTTAGTTTCAGCGAACAGGATGGAACTACTCCATGGGGTGGAAAAACAACATGTCAGAAATCATTCCGCCATGCACACTAAAGAAAACATTTTTTTTTAAAAGGATCTCTTCTTTGTAATTAAATAAATCCAGGTCGTGACGTTCTCTCATTTTCTATCCATTTCATTTCTTTTCAAGTACCTACACCTGCCTGTCTAGGGGGTGGCATTGTGAATTAAAGGTATGAGACACCTTGCCGGAACAGGAGCACGCGACAATTTGGTATACCAGTCGGTGGCAGTTGTATGGATTTCAGGGGCTGGGACATTGGAATGTTTTCGGCACGTATGACGTTCAGGACGAAGTTGAGATGTCGCAACCACTTTCAGCTATTTAAAACACTTCATAAAGTTGTCCCTGTGCCTCTTCCTGCTCCACCAACTATTTTTATCACAGAAAATTGATTTCGAAATTACGCTTCATTTAAATTTCCGATCACGCATATGGTAATAAGCGTGTAGGGTATGGTGAGCAAACATCAAAAGGATATCCATAAATCCCACCAGGTTCTATTGATTTTTTATTTGATTCGGCTTTCCTCACTTTGAGGTTTTCGACGAAAACTCTCGTAGTAACAGAAAGGCTTTGCCTAATCCTCACACTCTTTCAATCAAAGACCCATCAAATGAATGAACCATTCACATTCGATTCTATCACTTGCGACCTTTGGGACCCTTATTTCATCAGAATATCCAATTCTCGGAGCCCTTTTCGGGATCAAAATGAAAAAGCGAGAAAACCCATTCCTCCGGCCGTCTTACCTACCGAAAGATAGCGACTTAAGCCTTCTTAGCTCTCCGGGTAACTTATTGGATCAGTCGTGGGCTACTTTTTTCGATTGTTTTCAATTCGGTAAGGGATTTTGTGCCACAACTTCGCAAAGACTTCACATGTTATTTGCTTTTCGAATGGAAAAAAATTAAGCAGTTTCCATCATCCTTTTGACCCAAAAGATATGTGCTGGTGATGAAAGGATCCTGATGATGACCAGGGCATCAATTGTTCCATTTACTTACTTTGCAAAGGTCTGCAAAGAACAGGACCTAGGACTCATTTAATGGCCATCGATTCATATGCTTTGTACTTTGTTATTCCAACAATAAATTTGCCGGGATCGCCATGAAATTGCAAAAAAAAAATGCTTTTCTGAATTTCATGTGTTTTCCTGTTTTAAGAATGATACACAACCATAAAATATTCCTCAAATCTTCAAACCATGTAGAGTGGTGACTTGGACACACTTTGCATCTCAGGGTGAGTGACTTATTCTACAAAGTTGAAACTGAGGTTTGAGCTTCCTACCCTCGAACACAACCAATCAGCGGAAAATAGATAGAAAGAAAATCCAGTAAACCCTGCTTGCAGCCTCTATATAAAAGTCGTTGAAAATGTTTACTTTATTTTACAACTCACTATAACTTAAGAATTCCATCATCTAGGAAGTCACAAGACAAAAAATTTGTTTCGAATAAAAAGTTATGTCAAATTCATTTGTGCGCAAGATACATGGTCTAGGTTCCATACGAAAGGCGTTAAAACGCTTTAAGTTTAAGTTTTAAATAGACTGACAAACTAAAAAATAACGTTCCAAGCAGCTTCCTGGTTATGCTTTAAGTTGCCAATCGCACGGTACCGCAACGCGTTTCGGACTTCTACCCAAAAAATAATAAAGTTGCACCCAGACTGTTGGCAGTTTTCTTTATTTATTTCGGTATTTTTTTTTTAATTTCAATAAAAACATAAGGGATAAAATATACCCCTTTAAGGGTTGAATATGAAAACATTTTGAAACCAGTTTCTAGGCGATTATATAAAAAGCCCGTGAAAGTAAAAAATCTGCCAATGGTCTGGGCGAAACTTTATTATTTTTGGGTCATAGTTCGGGAGTGGTCAAAGTCGGAGTATATCATATATAAAGCCATTACTTCCACTTGAGGTTTGAATTTCGAAAAAATTGTGAAACAGGTTTTTAGACGATTTCATAAGAAGCAACTTGGTATCTCATAAGACACGAGGGATCTTGTAAAATTTGTGAAAACGTAAGCAAACCCTTCACACCCCCTTGGATTTTGAAATTTGGAAAATCGTGAAATTGGTTTTTAGGTCATTACATCAAATGCCGTAATAACCAATTTTATATCTCATCAAAACTAAGGGATGGCAAAAATTGTGAAAACATATGCGAACCCTTGGGGGTTGAATATCGAAAAATTGAGAAATGGGTTTTTAGGCGATTATATAAAAAGTCTGTGGAAGTGAAAAGCGATCTAATATTTCATCAAACCTAAGAAATGTGTCGAAGCTTTGAAAAGCATACAACCCCCTTACACCCATTAGGATTGAATATCTAAAATACTGAAATTGACTTTTTGGTTTTTTTATATAGGAAACCTTAGGAAGTAGAAATGAATTCGATATATCATCAGATATGCTACCTCGTTACACCCACTTGGGGGTTGAATATCCAAAAATTTCGAAAGGAGTTAATAAATAAATATGAAGACAGTACGAGATAGTAGGAACCAATTCAATTTCTTATCACTTCTAAAAGAAATGACGGAGTTCGTGAAAACCTGTTCAACCCGTTTATACCCTCTTAGGGGCTGAAAAAGAAAAAAATATAAAAACGAGTTTTAGGCGATTATTACGCAAGCACGTGAAAGTGAAAAGATATTCGATATCTGATAAGACCTGGGGAATATTGTAGAAATCGTGAAAAAGTTTACAACCTCCTTTGCACCCCCTTAAGGGTCAAATTTTAAAAAATCCTGAAAACGCTTTCTAGGTATTTATATGAAGAAGTCGTACAATAAAAATGAATTCAATATTTTGGGAAGACCTAATAGATATGACGAAAACCGTGAAAATATATGCATTCCATTTTCACTGATCATTTTTTTTGCCCCCCCCCCTCCGAACGCCAATGGATATTTGAAATTTTTTTTTATCTAAATTACTTTACTAGTTGATTTACATATACATACCGAGTTTCAACTTTCTAACATAAGCCGTTCTATAGATAGGAAAAACACCCCCCCATCCTCGTACCACACTACCCCTATAAACAATTATATTTTTCCAACATGCCACTACTATAGTTTTATCTAAATACCAAGTCTCAGCTTAATATCATTATAGGTTCTCGAGATATAACAATCAGAACCTTTTCATTTTTATTCTCCTCCACTCTCACCCTCTACACCCGCACCCTTTTTTTCTGATAAGGGTCTATTAGACCTGCTTTTGGTAAACATTTTAAGAATCTATCTTACACTATTTTTGAGATAGGAGACGTGATTTTTTAGAAAAATTTTATCCCTTCCACTTTTATGCTCCACTACCCCCTTAAAAAATTTTACTTTCAGCAAACTTTTTTTGTCAACCTCTATTCAGGAACAGAATTTTATTTTTCTAGTGCAATTGGTTCGTGAAATATTGTAATCTAAAGTTTTTCACCCCCCCCCCCCATACGCCACTGCCCCCACTCAAAAATTTGTTTCCGATCTATTCTCCTAGTATACCTACAGATATTCATTAAGTTTCAATTTTGTGACATTAACTGTTTAGAAGATATGGATTTTAAAATGTGTCGATCTCGTCTTTCTTGTGTTTCGGACGCATTATTTTTCCCCCCACTCCCACACCCCTTCACCCATATCAGCATTTTCTTTGCAAATGAGTCGACTATCAAAGCTCTATATAAATTCCAAATTTCAGCCTCCCAGCATAAGCGGTTGCTGAGATCTAGAAACCAAAATTTTCCGTCTAAAACGCTTCCCTTCTTCCCCCCTCACACCCCCACCCTTAAAAATGTGGTCACTTCAAGGGACCTACCCAGTCTATTCAAAAACAAAATTTCAATTTAATAGCTTAAAGGGTTTGGGAGCTACAAGCTTTCAAACGATTTTGCGTACAGCGGTCTACGTGCGGCGTACGGCGGACGGCGTACGGCGTACGGTGTACGGCGTACGGCGTACGGTGTACGGCGTACGGCGTACGGCGTACGGCGGACAGACGGACTGAATTTTTTTTTTGCTTTTTACGTGTCTACTAGTCATGAAATGTGAAAAAAAAAATTTTCAGGGTAGGAAATTTTTTTTTTTTAAAATCGATCGCAATACTGTATTACAATGTAAAACAATTTGATACCTCATCAGACCTAAGTGATATGTCGGAATTCGTAAAACCGTACACAAACATTTTACACCCTCTTGGGGATTGAATACCGCAAGACATTTATAATGCAAAGCCCATAGAAATAAAAATGAACTCGATCAGAAAACTTGAATACCTTACACCCCAGGGGCTTAATATCGAAAAATGCGAAGAGATTTCGATATCTCATTAGACCTAAGAAAAATATCGGAATTCGTGAAAATGTATACAACTACTTTACACCCCCTCAGGGGTTGCATGTCGAAAAATTTGGAAAAGCGTTTCTAGGCGCTTATATATAAAGAGTCCGAAGAAGTGAAAAAATTTTTGATATTAATAATTTGACAACTTAACATGCCTAAAAGATATAACAAAATTCGTGAAAACGGCATAAGCCGTTTCTGTCACTCCTTTTAACCAAATTTTTTCTAGGACGCCCCTACAGTGGCTCCAGATAGTCGTCAATTATTAGCTTTCTAGCGGTTTTTGTTAAATTAGAATTTCTTCCTTTCCTTTCCACCCCCATCCACCATAACCTGCTACACCTTCACCCGAAAAATTGTTTTCTTAGTTAAAGGTCTACAGGGCCTAACTCCTGTAAAATCTTTAAGATCATATCTGGTACGGTTCTTCAGATATAAATATTTAATTTTTTGAAAAATGGCCATCGGCTGTGTACACCCTCAAAAGTCCTCCCGCCCTAAAAAAAATGTTATTTTTACTTGCACAGTTAAAAATTTTTAAAACATTAAATGTTGGCAACTAATTGCCAACATAGGATATTGTAAATATACATGTCTCAAAACCACCTATATTTTCACCGTAAAATTAAAACTCGGAAATGTAATAAATACATGCATGGCCTTGTAAAATCACATGCCTAATAGTAAATATAAATCACGTGTCATATGTAATTTTACAATTTGGACGGTGTAACTGTATATGTATATGTAACTTTCCCACTTAAAGGGTATCTATTTTGTACAAGTAGCCACAGGTAAAACTTCATTACTATTTGTAAATTAATTTACATAACACTTAATGTAAATCGAAAGTTTTAGAAGTAAAATTTAATACTAAGATTTAGCAGAACGAAAAATTCCACGAACTAAGCACAAATTTAATCTTTATCGTGACTGCACAGTAAAAAATTTCAGTAAAAGTACTATTTTTTGTAGAGTAATTTTTACTGTAGGGTTAATGTAATTTTACAATTAGAACGTAAATTTAAAGAACTAATGTGCTTATTTGCTATATAAAATGTATAAATGTTGTAATTTGTGTAAAAATTACATAATATATACTCGTACGTAAGTTGAAATGAAGTTGTGTAGAGTTCAATGGCGTTGTGTATTTTTAAACAATTTATTATGTAATAATTCTAGTTCTGCGTAAAGTTACTTGATGGTGCTCTTATTTGTATGCGTAAAACATAAGCATAATAGAATGTCTAGTGTGGTACAGTAGTCTTACAACGATTAGAATGTCAGTGGTGAAATTATGCACGCTGTAAGACCGCTGTATCATACCAGACAGATCTATTATCTACATGATTTACTATACTACTCAACATGTGAGAAGTATAAAATTACAAATAAAGAATACATATTTCTCTGTAACAATTTACGCACTAGTGTGTAGCGTACAGAATGCAGTGTAATTTTCACATGAGTTACGTACATCTGTAAAGTGTAAAATTACGGAAAAGCATGTAATCACAATTCATATTTATCTGTAACGATTTACACACTATTGTGTAGCGTACACAATGCAGTGTAATTTTACTATAATTTAAGTTGGCATCCGATTGCCTGCTTTTAAAGTAGTAAAAATGTAATACAGTGTGCAGTATGTTTTGTAATATAGTTTTTTATAAACACTTCAGCGAGAAGAATAATATGCTTTCTATTAAATTGTTAATAATATTATATAATATATCTTAAAAAACAAAATGGTAATACACTTATTTGTAATAAATAAAAGAAGTAATTTTTGTAAATAAACAAGAACGAGGTTTTATATCCAAAAAAAGTTAATTGATTTATTTAAAACTTATCGTATAAAAATAAACATTTTCATTATAAATAAGATGTTGTAGCATTTGATGCAAATCAGACAGTTAATACTAATTATAAAAAAACGAATCGCGATCGACGCACGATTTCATCATCTCCCTTTATTTACAACATGCCGATGTGTAAAATTCCAATTTCGGCCTTTAATTTTATTTTTACATGGAATCATTGTATTTATCCATGTTTTGAAATGTAGTTTTCCGTACGAGTTATTGTAATTCTTGTCTCTTTGTAATTTTACATAGTATTTCATGTAAAAAACTTAATTACATAATGGTAATAGCGTTTATACTATATGAATTGGGTAATTTTATCTATGATATGGGGATAATTTTATTACATTAAATGTTGTAAAATTACAAATAATTTTTTCTATGTGGGGTGTGCTATACTCCTAAAACTTCAAAATACAAACTTTCAGAGCACTTTTTAAATTTCAGGTCGATCAGAATACTTTATTATTAAAAAGTAATAAAGTTAAATGTATACGAAGAAAATACAAAAGTCGTTCAAAAAGTTTTGCCATACTCCGGAAAAAGTTCTACAGTCAGGAAGTTAAAATTTTACAGAAATTAGTTTCGAGTAAGAAGTTAGGTGTAGTTTTTCAGTGAACGAAATTCCCTCAATCCATGGACCAGCTTCCATACAAAGGCCGTTGAAATGGATTATTAGCCAAGAAGTGAAGACCGCTTCAAGCCAAGAATTGTTTCAATTTAATGTGTACGTTAATTTTTTTAAATTTTCAGATAAAAGAATGGATATGTTAAAAAACTAATTGAATCCGTCGTGTTGGCGCCATACAAAAGTCGTTGAAAAACTTGTGCATTCATATTCCAGAAGTTGCAATTT
The DNA here is from genome assembly GCA_951812415.1 of Beris morrisii. Classification (NCBI taxonomy): domain Eukaryota; kingdom Metazoa; phylum Arthropoda; class Insecta; order Diptera; family Stratiomyidae; genus Beris; species Beris morrisii. The sequence goes on along the minus strand of OX638313.1, from coordinate 100,556,444 downwards.
TTCAAAACTTAAGAAAAGTTAGGTCGTATTCCTCAGTGAGCAAAATTCCCTCAATTTATCGAAGTGACTGGGACGCTACAGGACGCTTCAGTTAGAAATTTTTGAAATTGAAAAGTATTTACTTTAACTTAATAGTCGCAAGCAAATTACTTTCAAGCAAAAGTTAGGTCGAATTTCTTAGTGGGCAGTATTCCCTGAATACATCATATAGCTTTCATATAAAAGCCATTGTTCACAAAAATTGCCCGACAATTGCAAATCGCTTCAACCCAGGAGTTCTTAAAGGGATATGAAGAAAATTGATTTAGCCTATCGTGTAGACGCCATACAAAAGTCGTCAGAAAAAAAAACATTTATTAATAGTTGATATACTGAAGAAAGGAAAGAACTAAGATTCCTTTAAAAAAAAAATTTGCATGAAAAGTTTTTTGATTTGGGAAATTTAGGGGAAGGCTGTTCCAAAATAAAGAAATTTTCCGATTTATAAAAATAAGAGCTTTTACAAACGGGTTTTAAAATAAAAATCACAAATATTGAAATGATACTGGAGTGGTCATTGTCGAAACATGCAATGACACAATGGGACAACCGAAACGGAAAAATAAAGAGAAGATCCATTCACATGCCTAGATAAAAATTTTCATTATCTTCCCAGCACACATTTAGATAATCGTTAACCGAAGATGAAGAAAAATCGAATGTCGTGGAAAAAACATCTACTGTATTTTACAGTGAATTCAGTTACGAATCTTTAACATGATTTAGAAGCGATTCACTTAACGTTCACCAAAGCAAGTTTTATGTACATTCGTTTTTGTGAAGATTAGGTGAATCAGTTTTTAATCGTAATAAAGAATTTTAAATAGATGTGCATTTTGTACAGGTGGAGACTCAATTTCGAGTCGTTGCATAAATTGGTTTTTAGGAACTAATATCGAAAACTATTGAGAAAAAACGTTTTGTTTTTTTTAAATTCATTATAATAAAATTATAAACAAATTCAGCATAGATATTGAAAAATTTCTTTAATACTGTACAAGAACTCAGTAGTGTATAGATATCGAAATAGTTCTTCAGACAGTACTAAATTTCAGTACAGATGGAGTATCTATATTCGATATTAATACTTGAGGCTGAAAGCAGAATTCAATCAATACTCAAAAAGGAGTTTTGCATCGAAATTTGCCAGGTGCTAGGTAGGAGAAAATAACCCACTCAAAAGGATGCTATCGTTTAAATTTCAAGCTAATATATGAAAGGGCTTTGAGGTATGAAGCCTCTTTTCCGCAATACATTTCTTCCGTCCCATCCCTTTCTATTATTATTTCCCCTTTTCTTGAAATATTCAACATATTTCAGTACTCGAAAAAAAATTAGTTCCGCGCGAATTCCAATGGAGTACCGATGTACTATGTATTCGGACGTGAAATGATTATCCAAACAACATAAAAAGATACTGAAATGAAGTCCTGTAAACTGAAATTTATCTCCGATAGTATAGTCAGATAGAGTCCAGGAAATCAGTACTGACAATCAAAACTTAGAATGGTTTCCGAGAATCTTGCGATCTCCAGATTTTATTGTTAAAAGGATTAGCAATGAGAAATTAAAAAATCCCTTTTGGTATAAGTACTGAACAAGTTCCACTTTTAGAAGCAAATGTTCCATTTCTGTATCAGTACCTAATGAATTCTGCTTTTGTGCTATATCGGTACCTAATCAATTCTGCTTTTTTCAATTTACCCATTTTTAACTTCTCCAATTTTCACAGTTTTCCAGTTCATATAAGGTTCATTTTTTCGAAACTTAAATGACAAGTTGCATATCTACATATTTGATTGTCTTAAAGTCCTATCAATTTGGATAAGTCCGAATTTGTCGTTTTTCTACAATTCATTACAGTCTTTCTTCATACTGTAACAACACTTCAAGATTTGTTTAAAAGCAATTCAAATACCATTTTTTAGAACTGTAAATTATTTATAAATATTGATTTGATACAGTTCTTGTAACAAATGTTTTGATTTGTTATCCTGATTATCATATTTCCGACAAGTTGTATCTTTTGGTTCCTTACAAAATTATGTGTGGTCCCATTCGAACTTAACAGATAATGATGTTAGTTGTTGTCTGAATTTAATTTATCTCGTCATTTTTAGAATCATAGAAGAAAAAACATTTACATTGTATGTCATAGCAAATGACAGTTGTGAATACTTCAAATCATTTTCTTCGCCAGTTCTGAATCAGTAGTGTATCAGTACTGTATCAGAACCTATTAACATCTATATAACATTTTTGCATCGAAATTTGCCAGATGCTAGGTAGGAGAAAATAACCCACTCAAAAGGAATGCTACCATTTAAATTTCAAGCTAATATATGAAAGGGCTTTCAGGTATGAAGCCTCTTTTCCGCAATGCATTTCTTCCACCCCATCCCTTTCTATTATTATTTCCCCTTTTCTTGAAAAATATCTGTCCACAGATGTTAAAAATTTTAAGGAAGAAGATATAATTTTCAGAAAATGCAATTTTAAGACGTCGTGCCTTTTCAACAATTTCTGAAAACCCCCTTACTCTCGTACGAAAGTACCCCCTCCAACAAATATATTTTTTGGACGATTCACTTGAATACCGCAATTTAGCTAAAAAAAAATTCAGATTTCTAACTTCAGTCGTTCCGGAGATATAAAATTCGGATTCGAGTACCTGTAAGACCAAAATACTGAACTCATATGCAATATCGATTACAGGTATTCAAATTTTACGGAATTTCAGTACTGTATCGGAATTGGGATACAGAATATATAGTCACTCACTGAGTCTCGAATGAATTACTATTCAATAAACTTATGAAAAAATAAAAGGTTTCGTTAAAATTTAGCACATTTCCGAAACCCAGTGGGTTCTGCTGGAGCTCCATATGAGTTCCGATGGGTCATACGGGTATTTAGATGCTAAAGATTCTTGACCAATTTCTCCTACAGCTGAACTGATGGACGTCCTGATCCTTGAACCACAAAGGACGATAGGAAATTGTGATATCTTAACATATGTATCACCCACCTACATATTCATTTCGGTTTAATTTAAGGATGGAACCTATTCCCTTCATTGACTCCGCCCAACCCCCCTCCCCCCCCCAACGAGGAGCTCTGCAGCATTACTTCCTAGAGATAACTTAGGGCGTGAAAGAAATTTTAAATTCACAAAAAAAATTAATGCTCAGATAATAATGTCAACAATAGATCCCGACTGATACTTGTGTCTCAGCCTTCCTTGCCTCTACAGCTACAGTGGAATAAATTCCTCTATTGTTTTGGGATATCAACCGACCGATTGGAGTCTTTTCTATGTTTCCAAGGTCAGATTGCTAGCCAATCTCTCAACCCAATTGACTTCAATCACTCTCACAATTGACTTTAATGATTCTGACCAGCTTCATTTTCTGTTCCTTTCAAAGTTTTGCCCTTCATAAAATACTCTTAAATTGTTGGAGTTTTGAACTGAACAAACAACCGTCTTCTCACGAAATCTATTTTTCCAGGGACAGATTTTTAGTCAATTGCCCAACCCATTCAATGGCTCTCACCAACTGCATTTTGTTCGCAGATGGTTTGACCTTTTCTGTTGCTTTCAAAGTTTCGTCCTTCATAAAATACTCATCGATTTTTAAAGTTTGGAACTGAACAAGCAACCGTCTTCTCACGTAGTCCATGTTTCCAGGGACAGATTGCTAGCCAATCTCCCAACCCATTCAATGACTCTCACCAACTCCATTTTTCTTATAAATGCTTCGATCTTTTCTGTTGCATTCAGAGTTTTGTCCTTCATAAAATACTCATCGATTTTTAAAGTTTGGAACTGAACAAGCAACCATCTTCTCACATAGTCCATGTTTCCAGGGACAGATTGCTAGCCAATCTCCCAACCCATTCAATGACTCTCGTCAACTCCATTTTACTTATAAATGCTTCGATCTATTCTGTTGCATTCAGAATTTTATCCTCTATAAAATACTCATCGATTCTTGAAGTTTGGAACTGAACAACCAACCGTCTTCTCACGTAGTCCATGTTTCCAGGGACAGATTGCTAGCCAATCTCCCAACCCATTTGACTTCAAAGACTCATACCAGCTGCATTTTGTTTGCAGATACTTCGACCTTTACTGTTGCTTTCAGAGTTTTGTCCTTGTTGGAGTTTCGATCTGAACAAACAGCATTCTTCTAACATTTTCAAAGTCAATTGATTACAAAACAATAGCCAAGACACATATTTGTGTTTGGTCCTCGAAAGACATCGGCAACTTTCTCCCCGATTAATTGTCTTGCAATCAAATTAAAGTGAAAACTTCCGCACCAAAAAGTCCATCAGCCGTACAATTCCCACGCTACATCAATTTAACACTACACACTTTCAAGTGGCCACGCTCTCATCATAATTAAACGTTACATTTCGCTGTGATTGAGACAGATAAGGCCCAAGTAAGTTAGCAGTGTTGAGAGAGTGGGTGGGGGCCGGGCGGTGCTAGAGAATAGTGTGACGAAGGACGAAAAATCCGTGGGCTATGAAAATCAAGAAGACAAAAAAAAAATCTAACGTAAAATATCAAAACCGAACCGGCACAGGGACAAAATGTGCCAGACTTGAAGAAGGGGATGAGGATGTGTGAGATGGAGGTGAAGTAGCGGCGATAGGTTGCCCTGACAGTTTTGTAAAGTTGTCCTTATGAAGGGCGGGTGGGCTTCCAAGTCATACGAGTCCGAGGACAAGGATGAAGTCAATCGTTTGGAGTCTTCTGGGGGAGGTGGCGCGGCACCACCAGGCTGAGGACATGTGTATGCTCCGTGCCAAGATAAATCTTCCTTTTTTTACGAGCATCCTTAAGAGACCGAGAGACCGAGAGATAGAGAGCCAAAAAGAGCCAAACGTGTGCGCATCAGATTCTCTCAGTGCTCTGAAATTGCTCTCCTTGTTTTTCCGGGAACTAGAAAATCTGGAGGCATCCTTGTAAGAGCTTTTCATTCTCTCGCTTGAAGTTCGTTCTCGAAGATCTCAAAATTTTCTTTCTCCGCTTTTTCTTCTGAATTCTAGCGCTCCCCGAGCGCTCCGATGGGTGGGTGGTGCTGGCCCAAAAGGTTCCGTGGACCAGGACGTAAGGACGTCTAAGTTGTTGTTGTTGGTTTTTCGCGTTTTCCCTTCTACGAAACTGGAGGGGTTTGAAAGGGTTTCGACTCTACTCCACTTAACTGAAATCTTGTAAAAAGACAATAACCTGTCCCGGGATGACAAACATTTTAAAATTATGTTTAGTGCAGTAGAGGGGTGGATAGTCATGGGGGAAATGAAAGGGTTGCATAATTACTTTCTTAATATGTTTTCCACGTATCCGGCCTATAGTTGAAATTGTGCGTATTTTAGATATCCTTCAAGCAGACAAACGATTTACAAGACTCAGTAGTTTACACTTCACATCCTTTTGAAACCAGCACTGAAACACACTTGTACACTGGGGGGGGTGGAATCAAAACGCGCCAAAACCGTCAAACTAAACTGAGATACGTACAAATTCCGTTAGTGACACAGTCCCACTCTACCTGAGACGTACGCGTAAAACGAACCTGCAAGGATACGCACAACGCACAGGAGAAGTAACCGAGAAAAGTAAAACTTCTTCCCCAAATTCCGAGAAGGACCCTACGATACGGGAAAAAAAACACACAACGTCAGACAGCACAGCGTGGAGGAAACTCCTTTTTTTTCCTGCCCTAACCCGACGACACCGCGAACTACTTTTAACTTTTGCACCAGGACCAAGGACACTGTGCGCTACCACTTCTGACCAACAGTCGTTAAATGCACACTACATCCCATTAAACTACGAACTGGAAAGCAATTTTCCTTGATTTTCTTTGCTTTTCTTTTTGATCAATTTTTTCCCAGCTTCAAACTGTGCCCAAAATTCTGTAAGGACTTGTTCAATTGCAGTAACGAACCCGGCGAAAAACCGATACAGAAGAGCTCCCGAAAGGACCGAACAACTGGAACTCCATGACTGAAAGAGAACCGGACTCGGCACAAGCCTCAAAGTTTGTCCTGAAAAATGCTCGAACAAAGCTCGACGGTCGCCTTGTGAAAACTCGCAAATTTCAACGAAAGCTCCTCGCATGTCCTTTTACATCTCCTGGCACATTGCTCACAACCAAATGTCATATGTGTCCCATAAAAGCTGCGGTGAAGTAGTGGGCGTGAGATGATTTGTGTATCCTTGCGCCATACCGGTGGCAGCAAGCGGGAATCAGTGAGCTTTCGATATTCGAAAGATTCGAAGCTGTATGAGACGCGAATTCAGTAAATCTTGAGAGACAGTTTTAGGACAGTGGACAGGTTGGAAGATGATTTTACACTGGTGACAGTTGTTCTTGAAGTACCGGGCAAATGCTAAACAAGGTCGCCATTTTAATCTATTGATTCGACAACTTGCTTATCCTGAGCTTTTGTTGGGTTTACAATGCGAGAGGAATTTACTTCAATTACAGGTGTAAGGTTAGGTTAGGTTGAGAAGGGTGGACTGAAGCAATGTGCCACAGTCCATCACGAGAGATCACTGTGGATCCATTGTGGTCCCCTCGTATAAAACCGGGCTCTAGACTACTGATTTCAAATATTGCTCTTCCTTATAAAGAGAGTAGTTCTCCATAAAGGAATCATCGCAAGTTCTGATAGATCGGTTAAGGAGAATTTCTCCAAGTATCGATACCTGGTACGTGCCAGGCTTTACAGTGTAAGTAATATTACAGCAAAAATAAAATTAAACATTCAGACCAAACCCACGATATTCGTTCGAACTACTGACTTCACGCTACCCTATTATTTTTAACCCAAATTATTTACACGTAAATTTGAGGATGGCAGCTTTACTGTAACTTTGCTGGTACATAGTTCTGTTCAATAGATCTGTTGAACTGATGAAATAGCAACTTTACAATTCAATTCTATCACCAAAAGTAAATAAAAATTGTACCCTTACAATCAAGCAATGATTCTTAAAGTTCGCTCTTTCACTGGCAAATTAGCCAAGACGTGAACCCAAAAAAGCTTTTACGTCCATACGTACTATATGGAGCAAGCTTTCGTGTCGAATAGAATTTCATTCATATCAAAAGCTTTAAATCATTAATATCTTCTGCATCGGTTTATAAAAAATCTGCCAATGGTCCGGGCGAAACTTTATTATTTTTCGGGTCAAAGTTCGGGAGCGGTCAAAGTCGGAGCATATCATCAGTTGTTTCGAGATTATGAAGTTTCTTGGAAAGTTAATTTTGTTCTTAAAATAAAAATATTTAAAATAGAGATTTTTAGCCAATTAAACATTGAAAAAGCCCCTGTAGACTATATGAATTTCGGTATATTATGTACACTAAAAGCCCATACCCATGTGCGAAATGCCGGAGTCGAACCAGAGTCCCGTACACTACCCAGAATTGGCATTGCATTGTCCGCCAAGACTTGTCGATCGGTATAGTTTTGGTACTGACAAACCACCAGACCAATGTCGGGCCAATCCTGGTGATCAGTACTGCCACTTAATCTGAGCCGACTTTGGTCCGAGTTGCTGGGCCTATGTCGGCCCTGGAATTGGCTTATTATTGGTGTCTAAGCTCTTTCGGCATTGGCTCGACGGTCGGCTCTGTATTGGGCACATCTTGGTAGAAATATTTTTTGTTTCTCAACATTCGCATTTTTCAAAAAAATAATAATAGCAAAATAAATTCGTAGTTATAAAAAAAAAAAAAAAAATTGTATTAATACTTTTATTTTTGTTTCTTTTCAGAGTTTCACCAAGAGTAGGACCGGTGTGATCAAATCGACATTGGCAATGATTTGGCCTAGGCCACATACTGGGCCCGAAACATTAGCCAGTACTGGCAACTCCGGCACCAGTACTAAGCCTGTGCAGTGCCGTACTGCTTTTCGTACATGGGTAGAAGTCAAAACGAATTTGTTGCCTTATCAGACTTAAGAGATATGACGAATTGTTAAAACGTATACAAACCCATTACTTCCACTTGGGGTTTGAATTTCGAAAAAAATTGTGTAAGAAGTTTTTAAACGATTTCATAAGAAGCAACTTGATATCTCATGAGACACGAGCGATTTTGAAAAATTTGTGAAAACGTAAGCAAACCCTTTACAACCCCTTGGTTCTTGAAATTCGAAAAATCATGAAATTGGTTTTTAGGTCATTACATCAAACGCCGTAATAACCAATTTCATATCTCATCAGAACTAAGGGATGGCAAAATTTGTGAAAACATATGCAAACCTTTGGGGGTTGAATAATCAAAAATTGAGAAATGGGTTTGTAGGCGATTATATAAAAAGTCTGTGGAAATGAAAAGCGATTTAATATCTCATCAAACCTAAGAAATATGTCAAAGCTTTGAAAAGTATACACCCCTTAGGATTGAATATCTAAAAATATAGAAATTGACTTTTTGGCGCTTATATAGGAAACCTTAGGAAGTAAAAATGAATTCGATATATCATCTGATCTAAGCAATATGTAAGAATCTGTGAAAACATATGCAACCTCCTCACACACACTAAGGGGTTGAATATCAAAAAATCCTGAAAGAACTAAATAAATAAATATGAAGACAGCACGAGAAAGTAAAAACCAATTCAATTTCTTATCACTTCTAAAAGATATGACGAAATTCGTGAAAACATGTTCAACACTTTTATACCTTCTTAAAGGCTGAAAAAGGAAAAAACTTAAAAACGAGTTTTAGGTGATTATTACTCAAGCCCGTGAAAGCAAAAAGATGTTCGATATCGATTAGACCTGGGGGATAAGGTAGAATTTGTGAAAAAGTATACAACCCCTTTACACACTCTTAGGGGTCGAATTTCAAAAAATCCTGAAAATACCTTCTAGGTATTTATATGAGGAAGCAATAGAATAAAAATGAATTAAATATTTGGGAAGACCTAATAAATATGACGAAAATCGTGAAATTATATACATTCCATTTTCACTGATAAATTTTTTCGCCCCCCCTTTCGAACGCCAATGAATATTTAAATTTTTTTTTATCTAAATTTCTTTTCTAGTTGATTTACATATACATACTGAGTTTCAACTTTGTAGCATAAGCCGTTCTATAGATAGGAAAACATCCCCCACCCCCGTACCATACTACCCCTATAAAAAATTATATTTTTCCAAGATGCTACTACTATAGCTTTATCTAAATACTATGTTTCAGCTTTATATCATTTCGAGATATAAAAATCGGAACTTTTTCCTTTTCATCCTCCCCCACCCTCACCCTCTACACCCTCATCATCAAACTTTTTTTTATGATAGGGGTCTATTAGGTCTACTTCTGGTAAAAATTCTAGGCATCTATCTTACACTGTTTTTGAGATATGAGATGTGATTTTTTAGAAAAATTCTTATCCCCATGCTCCACCACCCCCTTATAAAATTTTACAGAAACCGAATTTTATTTTTCTAGTGCAATTGGTTCGTCAGATATCGTAATCTAAAGTTTTTCACCCCACCCCCCACCTCCGTACGCCACTGCCTCCTCTCAAAAATTTGTTTTCGATCGACTAGGAGAATGTATACCTACAGATGTTCATTAAGTTTTAATTTCGTGACATTAAGCGTTTAAGAGATATGGATCTTAGAATGTCTCGATTTCGGCTTTAGTGTCTTTTGGACGCATTATTATTCCCCCCACTCCCACACCGCTTCACCCATATTAGCAATTTTTTTGCAAATAGGTCCACTATCGAAGGTTTATATAAATTCCAAGTTCCAGCCTCCTAACATAAGCGGTTACTAAGATCTATAAAACAAAATTTTCCATCTAAAACGCTTCCCCCATCTCCTCGCTCACACCCCGCACCCTTTAAAATGTGGTCACTTTAAAGGGCTTACCCAGTCTATTCATAAAAAAAATTTCAATTTAATAGCTTTAAGGGTTTCGGAGCTACGAGCCTTCAAACGATTTTGCGTACAGCGGTCGACAGACGGACTGACATTTTTTTTGCGTTTTTCGTGTCTACTATAGTCATGAAACGTAAAAAAAACTTTTTCAGGGTAGCAAATTTTTTTTGTTTAAAAAGCTATCACAAAACACTGTAATTTAAATAATAAAATAAAAATCAAACGGCATTTTGTTGAAATATTGTAAACCCAACCGACTTTGGATAACTCTAGTACGTTTTACTAAAAACATAATTATACATTGGCCGGATATAACCTGCCCTTCTTCTTCTGACACTCGAGAAATAAAGACGTGTCACGACTCAGTTGTTCCGTGTTCTTTTAATCTTCAAATATCAGGTCCATCCATCAGGTTATGGGCCCAGGAATGGCATCAGATTGATATCGTGAGGATTACAATATTAATTGGAAAATTGGTGACAGTGTTATTTTATTTTATTCTGCACTCAGTCCGATAATATTTTGCATTCGGGTAGAATTTGTTTCTTACCAGCATGGCTAAAGAACCTGAATTGGGCTACGGAAATATTGAGAAGCTGAAGGGAAGCGAGAATTACCATACTTGGTCCTTTGCCATGACAAACATTATGGAATTCACTGGTCTTGAAGGAAGTATCTCGGATCCAGTGACAGAAACGGACGAACGAAAATTGAAAAAGGCTAAGGCCAGAATTGTATTATCAGTCGACGATTCAATTTTTGTGCATATAAGAAACGCTACAACTCCGTCGGAAATGTGGCAAACCTTGAAGACAATGTTCGATGATCGCGGACTCACACGAAAGATCGGATTATTAAGAAGACTCATTACAGTGCGTCTTGAGGATTCTGGATCTATGAGTGAGTATATAAACCAGATCACTTGCACGGCAAGTAAGTTGACTGGAATTGGATTTCAAATTTCCGATGAGTGGATAGGCGCAATCATGTTGGCTGGTCTAGGTGATGATTTCAAGCCGCTCATAATGGGTATTGAAAGTAGTGGAACTCAAATTACGGGTGATATTATTAAATCAAAATTGCTTGATATTGACTATGGAAAGCAAAGTCAAAGTGCATTTCACGCAAAAAAAATCGGTACGCGCGATAAAAAATCGGTTCGCAATTTTAAATGTTATTCGTGCGGTAAAAAGGGTCATAAAAGTTCGGAATGCCTCGCGAAGGGTAAACAGTTTGATGAACGTCAAAAATCCAGTGGGACAAGTAACGCTCGATTTTGTCAAAATGCATTTACTGCAACAACTACATATCTTTCACGCGACTCCGGTAAAATTTCAAGTGATTGGATAATTGACAGTGGTGCATCGTTGCACATGACGCATAATAAAAATTTATTGTCGGACTGTAAAACTACACCCATCACCGAAATTTTAACCGCGAATAATAATAAAATGAAAGTGCTTAGTTCGGGTTCCGCGAAGTTGACAATTGGCAAAAATACCATCCAAGTGAAGGACGTCCTACACGTACCAGATTTATCTAGTAATTTGCTATCTGTGAATCAATTGGTCCAAAAAGGCAATAGAGTTGTGTTTGATCAAGATCATTGTAAGATTTACAATAGATCTGGTGATGTTCTCATAACCTCAAAACCAAAGGCTGGAGTTTATCAAATTCAAAATGACGATTTTGAATGCATTGCTTATTCCGCAAATGCGATGCAATGGCACCGACGATTAGGTCATTTAAATTACTCCGATCTGTGTAAGATGAAAAACGGGGCTGTTGAAGGTATTGAATTCAATGAAGACACAGATGCAATCAAACACTGTATTACTTGCATGCTGGGAAAGCAAACTCGTCAACCGTTTAGACAAGCGCAACTTAAAGTAAAATCCAAGAGTTTACTGGAATTAATACACACCGATTTGTGCGGTCCAATGGAGAATCAATCAATTAGTGGAGCAAGATATTTTTTATCGTTTATTGATGACTTCTCAAGAAAGGTGTTCGTATATTTTTTGAAGTCCAAATCGGAAGTTCTCTCAAAGCTAAAAGAATTTAAGCAGCTAGTGGAAAGACAATGCGATCGTAAAATCAAAGCCATTCGGTCGGACAATGGCTCTGAATATTGTAGTAAAGATTTTGCTGCATACTGCAAGCAACTTGGAATTATGCATCAAACTAGTTGCACTTATACCCCGGAACAAAACGGTGTTGCAGAGCGCATGAACCGTACAATTGTCGAAAAAGCTAAATGTATGATTTTTGATGCGGAATTAGATAAATCCTATTGGGCAGAAGCTGTCAATACAGCTGCTTATATAATAAATCGATCTGTCAATACGAGGTTAATAAACAAGACTCCAGAAGAGATATGGACTGGATCGAGAGTAAATTTGTCGGTTCTTCGAATATTTGGATCACCTGTTATGGTGCACGTGCCTAAACAACTTCGTAAAAAATGGGATCCTAAATCAAGAAAACTATTATTCATGGGATACAGCGATACAGTAAAAGGTTATCGATGCATTGATCCAAAAACAAAGAAAATCCTTATCAGTCGAGATGTATCATTCATGGAGCAAGACGCCAAGGTAAATGATAATGTCGTTATTAATATGGAAGATGATATCGTTTCAGTTGGGGATGCAAGTTCCGAAGATGAGTTGCACGAATTGCATAATGGTACAAAAGAAATAACCAATGAGACAGAGTCATCATTCGAGGATACAAACAACGACCCTTCATACATACCAGAAGGTGATATGTCAATACCGGAAACTTTGCGGAAATCATCTCGGCAACCTAAGCCGCGAATCACTACATACTCAGTTGCTGTGTGCAATAACGATCCTGATCCGTTGACTATTGAGGAGGCCATGTCTCGGAGGGACAAACAAGAGTGGAGAATTGCCATGAAAAGCGAAATGAGTTCGCTAGCTGAAAATTCCACATGGACACTCGTTGAATTGCCGCCGAACAAAAAACCTTTAAAAACGAAGTGGGTTTTTAAAACTAAGCAGGACAATAATGGAAAAGTAATTCGGTATAAGGCTCGTTTGGTAGTGAAAGGTTGTGGACAAAAGTATGGCATAGACTATACTGAAACCTATTCTCCTGTAGTGCGGTATACGTCAATTCGAATACTAGTTGCACTAGCAGCAAAGCTTCAAATGAAGATCGATCAAATGGATGCAGTCACCGCATTTCTGCAAGGTGATCTACAAGAGGATATATACATAATTCAGCCCGAAGGTTTTGATGACGGCTCCAGTAGAGTTTGTAAATTGAACAAGGCGATGTACGGTCTTAAGCAGAGTGGTCGTCAATGGAATAAGAAATTGGAATTTACTTTAAAATCTTTCGGACTTTCCAAATCAAAAGTTGATCCTTGTGTCTACTATTCGAAGGACTCGCAACTTATTGTTGCAATCTATGTGGATGATTTCCTAATTTTTTGGAAAGATCTGGATGTTCGCCAAAAATTAAAAGAAGCTCTGTGTGATGCTTTTAAAATGAAGGACTTGGGAACTGCAAGAAGCTGCGTCGGTCTAAATATTTCGTATGACCATACTTCGAATAATATTTCATTGGACCAATCAGACTACATAAAAACAATACTGGCTAAATTTGGAATGGCAGATTGTAAACCGGTATCAACTCCAAGTGACGCGAACCAAAAATTATCGGTTAAAATGAACGAGACTGAAAATCAAGACGCGGAGCCCTTCGAAGATGTTCCATATCAAGAAGTAGTCGGCAGTTTACTGTATCTGGTTCAAGGAACTAGACCAGACATAGCATATGCGGTAAACGATGTTAGCCGATTCAACAACAACTACGGCAGAGCACATTGGGTCGCCGTCAAGCGTATATTAAGGTACTTGAAAGGAACAATTGATTTAAAGCTTGTTTATTCAGGTACTGATGCGCTTGCCGGTTTTTCGGATGCTGACTGGGCGTCTGATGTAGACAAACGTCGCTCGTGTACGGGTTTCGTTTTCTCCTTTTGTGGTGCTGCAGTGAGTTGGGGTAGTAAGAGACAACCCACAGTCGCCTTGTCCAGTACTGAGGCGGAGTACATGGCTCTATCATCAACAGTTCAAGAAGCCATTTGGATAAAGCAATTTCTACAAGATTTTGATCCAGCGTTGAAGAACAACCCAATACAAATTGCATGCGACAATCAAAGTGCAATTGTATTAGCTGAAACGGACTGTTTCAGAGCAAGAACAAAACACATCGATATTCGGCATCACTATATACGAGACAAAATAGAAGATGCAACAATTACACTTCATTACATACCAACGGAAAACATGGTGGCAGATAATTTGACTAAGGCTGTGTCAAATATCAAACACCGGTACTGTTCAACTAAAATGGGTCTTTACAGTATTAAAAATTAAAAATACTTAGATCCTCAATGAATTAATCTCTTTTTTTGCTTCATTTAAGTATATTAGAGTAACGCTAGAAGTACGAAGTATAAGAAAAAAAAGAATTAGACTTTAATTGTTTTGAAATATTTGTCAATTTTTAATAAGTTGGGGTGTTGAAATATTGTAAACCCAACCGACTTTGGATAACTCTAGTACGTTTTACTAAAAACATAATTATACATTGGCCGGATATAACCTGCCCTTCTTCTTCTGACACTCGAGAAATAAAGACGTGTCACGACTCAGTTGTTCCGTGTTCTTTTAATCTTCAAATATCAGGTCCATCCATCACATTTTAATCTGTACGAAGTTTAAACTAGTTTTGGAACCAGTATTATCAAAAAATATTGAAAAGTTAATTTTTGGCAACTTGTTGAACTCTTATCGTCAATTTTGGTGTTTTTTTACGACTTCTTCAGCTCGACAAAAAAAAAACGGCTTAATGAATCACAATTATTCTAGTTTGCAAAGTGTCTACATGAGTACTGAATAAGTTCACCAAATTCCAAAGGAAACCGTTCGGTAGATTTCGAGATATCTTGTCTACCGATTTGAAAAATACAGTCTCGAGAAAAACTCGTTTAAAGGTTCAAATACGATTATCACCAAATCAGTTTAGAGAATATAACGGCCTGTAACTTCCGAACGGCTTCGAATATCGGAAAATCACTTCGCCAACATATTCTACACTATATTTGAATGCAATTTATGTAAAAAAAATCGATAGATTTTTTGAACCAGTCACACGGGATGACCCCCTTAAGATCATCTTAAAGAATTCATGGCATTTCACTACACAAGAATTACACGCATTGACTAATTTGCCGCGAATAATCGATTTTACTGAAAAGCAGACTGCAAAATTCATAACTAACTGCGGAAGCTCAGAAAACCCCCTCATTCGATCCATCTTTCCTGAACACCATCATTAACATAGTTTAAAAGTAGCTTAAGGTTAGGTTAATTCAGTTTAGGTTAAATACTCGTATAAGGTTTTTCACTCCGTTTTCCTTGTGTCGTAACATTATTTAATAACAATAACAAACTAAAAAGCGCGAGGAATTATTATTAAAGTCACAAAGACCATAAAGTAGTCTGATCAAAGTTGAATGTAAACTAGATTATAAGCTAAACACATGTACAAATAATGGAAATAAATCAAATCAAACACATCAAAAGACTATTTATAAAAAAGAGCTTGTAATTATGACCAGAATGAACCTACTCCTACTCAACGGGCATAAACCCGAGAAAAGAAGAACTCTATCAAAATCACTAACTGGTAGAGAAGCAATCGTTATCACTCGCCAAAAGTTGGGCCACACGAACCGTACACATAAGCATCTGCTCGCCAAAACAACACCGCCCATGTGCGATCAATGTAAATACAACTTAGATTTTAACCACCTATTAAGATGCCTAATCTATTCTTTAAATCAGTTCCTATATGACTGGCAAAATAGAAATAAAGAAAACCGTAAAAATTTACTAAACCTTTAAAAAAAGTAACAATTTATTTAAACTAACACATCACTCAATAAGTTCGTAGGATGACTAATAAAACAACAACTTTTAGGCAAAATGTCAACTTTATTCATCAACATAGTCCCCTTCAAGAGTGATACATTCCTTCCAATGCCTCTTTTCCTGGAGCATTCTTTTTAGGTCTGCAAACAGGTAGTATTCAATTTTTCACGAATTCTACTATATCCCCAGGTCTTATCAGATATCCAATATCTTTTCACTTTCACGTGCTTGCGTAATAATCGCTTAAGACTTGTTTTTAAGTTTTTTCCTTTTTCAGCCCCTAAGAGGGTATAAGCGGGTTGAACACGTTTTCACGAGTTCCGTCATTTCTTTTAGAAGTGATAAGAAATTGAATTGGTTCCTACTTTCTCGTGCTGTCTTCATATTTATTTATTAACTCCTTTCAGGATTTTTGGATATTCAACCCCAAGTGGGTGGAAGGAGGTTGCATATCTGATGATATATCGACTTCATTTTTCTTCCTAAGGTTTCCTATATAAAAAAGCCAAAAAGTCAATTTCAGTATTTTAGATATTCAATCCTAATGGGTGTAAGGAGGTTGTATGCTTTTCAAAGCTTCGACATATTTCTTAGGATTGATGAGATATTAGATCGCTTTTCACTTCCACAGACTTTTTATATAATCGCCTACAAACCAATTTCTTAATTTTTGTATATTCAACCCCCAAAAGGTTTGCATATGTTTTCAGAATTTTTTTCATCCCTTAGTTCTGATGAGATATAAAATTGGTTATTACGGCATTTGACCTAAAAACCAATTTCACTATTTTTTGAATTTCAAAAACCAAGGGGGTGTGAAGGGTTTGCTTACGTTTTCACAAATTTTTCAAAATCCCTCGTGTCTCATGAGATATCAAGTTGCTTCTTATCAAATCGTCTAAAAACCTGTTTCGCAATTTTTTCGAAATTCAAACCCTGAGTGGAAGTAATGGGTTTGTATACGTTTTAACAATTCGTCATATCTCCTAAGACTGATGATTGAACAAATTCGTTTTCACTTCTATGGGCTTTTAGTGTACATAATATACCGAAATTCGAATAGTTTACACGGACTTTTTTAATGTTTAATCTGCTAAAAATCTCTATTTTAAATATTTTTATTTAAAGAACAAAATTAACTTTCCAAAAAACCTCATAATTTCGAAACAACTGATGATATATTTCCGAAATTTGACCCGAAAATAATAAAGTTTCGCCGAGACCATTAGCAGATTTTTTCCAGATAATTTGAATGCTTCTAAAATGGTCAAAATACATCAGTAGGCTTTACTACCATCTGCGCAAAGATGGTTTATAAGGACAAATTAAAATTTGATACTTCAAGATGACAACGATCCAAATTATTAAATTCAGCTTTGTGCTGCGTAGAAATAGGCAAGAATTTTATCAGTTACCCAACTAGCAAACTAATTTCCATAAGGCCTTATCGAAGCTGTTTTTGCTTCCGTACGTAAGTTCACATTGCTTGCACGAAAAATAAATATTCACGATTTTTTTACTTTTGTTTTCTTCTAACCATGAATTTATTTTCCTGTAAATTATTATTTTTTGTTTGAAAAATGCGAATTGACCTTGCACACTCTCGGATTCGAACCACGGTCCCGTAATAGGGTTGAAGCCGAATCACTTGGTATTAGACATGCCGAGCGAAGCTCACTTGCAAACCTCCGCTCGCAAGTCTTACGGAAGCTTTATCGAAGTTAAAAGTCCACAAACCTCCATAGGACTGTTGGCATTTACTTCCATAAGGCCTTATAGAGGTTATTACCGAAGCCATTGCTTCTGAAAGTCAAACCTCCGCTCGCAAGTCTTACGGAAGCCTTATCGAAGTTAAAAGTTCACAACCTGCGCTCAACAGTCTTATCGAAGTTATAGCAAAGACTATCTACAACAAGACGGGACACTTAACACTTAAAAAAACCAAAAAATCATTGCATAAGCGGAACAAAGAAATCCGATTGAACAATTTCAATTCCGTATTCTTACGGAAATTCACATGCGAAGAAAAGAGTACGCTAATATGCCAAAATGAATGATTACACATTCGCATCTGTGTGCATCGTTTTTCTCAAAGCACGTAACAGAACGCATTTTTTGCGGCTGTTCTATTCTCAAGTGTTTCAGCATACAAACTTATAGGAACAATATGAGAAATGAAATCACACAAGCACAGCTGAGCTGTGTCTGCACATGATTTGATGTCAGTTTTTTTTATAGGCGTTCTGTGCGGATGTCATTATATTGGTGAATGCGACTCGTTATCAGTTTTTGTCTCTTCTTTAATCATGCATCTTGCTATTGCTATCTATTTCCCTCATCTCATTAAATAAAGAAACCAAGGTCAAATTTTTATTCGAAAGATACTGCGTAGTGTCCCGTCTTCTTATGGATAGTCTTTGGTTATAGGCTCTATAAAATCAAAATGCGAAGTTTGTTTGCTAGTTGGGTAGAGGTGTATCTTTTCATCACCTCGAGACAAATTTCACTTTATATGTACATGCCTTCCTTCAATATTGCCGTCTCTTTCACTCCTCGTTAACGATACCAGATAGTTACTACGAAATTACCTGGAATACTACCAGTTAATATACCCGTTATGACTACTAAATTAACCACGCTGAACACCTATTAGAAAATCTTATGACGCAGAACACCAAATAAAACTTTTTCGATGCCGGATGGCGAGTGTATAATGTAGGATAGTGAATTTAATTACCGCGTTCTTGCAGGGACTATGATGAACTGGATTGACCGTCACATTCATCAAATTCAAATCTCTTAGAAAATTGTTGGGCATTGATGAATTTCAAGCTGTGAATGACAGCAGATATTTCCACATATTCGAAACTGAAACTTTAAATGAAATTTTGAAGAATTAAAAAAACACGTTAAGAAAATCGTGTCCTAGGAGTCACTCTGCAACTAAAAAAAACCCTAAAAAGGATACCTGAATTTAGCGTAAATGTTGTACACACCTTGCTCCTGAATTTCAATTTATAAAAAAGTTTAAACAAACACCCAACAAGTAGGTGGCCCGAGTGAATTACTTACAAGCAGTCACTACGTTCGATGTCCGCACTACCGAGGACGAAAAGGGAATGAGTGGGATTTTAAAATTTAAAATTAAATGTCTCGCGAAGCCCAAAGCATGGGTCCTATGCCATTTTCTGTACTGACTACAGAAAAAATCCAGATTTTTACACTATGAATTTATCGGCCCGAGTATTTCAGTGGAATTTACCCGGAAGCACCCTACCTACCGGTTACTCAAATTGTGTTAATTTTAAGGCGACACATCGAAGGAAACCGAACCCGCAGTGTCCGCACTAGAGATGGGTAACTCAGATCTGAGCCGGCTCAATGAACCGGCTCAAGCAGAAGATCCAACTGAGCCAGATCTTCTTCACGGATCTTTGCGGTTCACGGATCTCGACGGTTCAACAGATCTATACGGATCTTTGCGGTTCGCGAATCTCTACGGCTCAACAGATCTTTACGGATCTTTCCGGTTCGCAGATCTTGACGGCTCAACAGATCTTTACGGATCTTTCTGGTAGGATGGAGGATGGAGGACTGAGGATGGAGAATGGAGGATGGAGGATGGAGGATTGAGGATTAAGTAAGGAAGATGGATGATGGAGCATGGAAAATAGAGGTTTAAGGATTGGGGATTGAGGATTGAGGGTGGAGGATGAAGGATGAAAGATGAAGATGGAATATGGAAGATGAAAGATGAAAGATTAAAAATGAAAGATGAAAGATGTAAGATATAAGATGTAAGATGAAAGATGAAAGATGAAAGATGGAAGATGAAAGATAAAAGATGGAAGATGGAAGATGGAAGATGAAAGATGAACGATGAAAGATGAAAGATGAAAGATAAAAGATGGAAGATGGAAGATGAAAGATGAAAGATGAAAGATAAAAAATGGAAGATGGAAGATGAAAGATGAAAGACGAAAGATGAAAGATGAAAGATGAAGGTAGAAGATGTAGGATGGAAGATGAAAGATGAAAGATGAAAGACGAAAGATGAAAGATGAAAGATGAAAGATGAAGGTAGAAGATGTAGGATGGAAGATGAAAGATGAAAGATGAGAGATGAAAGATAAAAGATAAAAGATAAAAAAAAAAGATAAAACATAAAAGATGGAAAATGGAAGATGAAAGATGAAAGACAAAAGACGAAAGAGGAAAGATGAAAGATGAAAGATGAAGGTTGAAGATGTAGGATGGAAGATGGAGGACGATAGAGGATAGAAGATGGAGGACAGAGGATGGTGGATGGTAGATGGCGGGTGGAAGATTAAAGATTATGGATTGAAGATTAAAAATTAAAGATTAAATCTTAAAGATTAAAGATTAGAGATTATGGATTAAAGCTTGAAGATTGAAGATTGAAAAATGAAGATGGATGATAGAATCGCAAATCTTTACAGACCGTGGATCTTGATGAATCGCAGATCTTTGATAAGAAGTCTTTCCAAACTATGAGGTAGTACATTATACCTATACTATACATGCTACTTATGAAGCATCCGCGAAGAATAGGGAAGTATCTCCAAAGTACATCGTAATGGAAAGTTGCTCTATTGTTAATTATAAAATATTGGGATCTATCCTCTATCCAGATGCAATAATCATTATTTTTACATGTGGAATTGAGTCGATTTGTTCCCTTTATCTAACGAGGTGCTATGTAATTTATTTAACGGAGCTATTCCGTCATGTGTGCTGCGTCCTGCACGAAAAACGAAATGATTTTCGTTTAATATTTCATGTGTTTCAAAGTACTTTGCAACCATTTCCATTATATTTCCAACAATAGACATTAAGGAAATAAGTCACTCTTCAAAAGGTTAAGATTAATTAGGTCTATAACAGTCTTCGAGAAAAAGTCTTTTAACCCACATTTAATTGTGAAGTCGTCAAATCCGAGACTAGAGCCACCATTTTTTCAAACTAGTTTCCCATTATTTTCCGCATTACCCAGTATTGCCTTAAAATAATCAATTCTCTACATTTTTCATTAAAGTGCATAGTTAATTTTAAATAAGTTTTCGGTTTGTCGTAAAGGGTTATTCCATAGGTACATAACAATTTTATATTTTAATACAAACGCACCCTGAAACTTGTTTGCTGGTCTTTCAATGCCAAAACGTCAGCCAAGGTTTATATTTTTATCAGGCTGAAGTTCATGAATGAGCAACGTTTGGAAATTATTTAAATTTTTCTGTGTTACTTTATTATTTCAATAATACAGTATTGTTATCGATTTTAAAAAAAAAAAAATTTGCTACCCTGAAAATTTTTTTTTTCACGTTTCATGACTAGTAGACACGAAAAAAGCAAAAAAAAATTTCGGTCCGTCTGTCCGCCGTACGCCGTACGTCGACCGCTGTACGCAAAATCGTTTGAAGGTTCACAGCTCCCAAACCCTTTGCGCTATTAAATTGAAAATTTTTTTATGAATAGACTGGGTAGGCTCCTTGAAGTGGCCAAATTTGGAGTGGTGAGAGTGTGAGGGGAGAGGAGGAGGAAGTGTTTTGGACGGAAAATTTTGGTTTCTAGATCTCAGCAACCGCTTATGCTAGGAGGCTGAAATTTGGAATTTAGATAGAGCTTTAGTAGTGGACCCATTTGCAAAAAAATTGCCGATATCGGTGAAGGGGTTTGGGAGTGGGGGGAAAAATAATGCGTCCGAAACGAAAAAAAGGTGAGATCGACACTTTCTAAAATCCATATCTCCTAAACGGTCAATGTCACAAAATTGAAACTTAATGAATATCTGTAGATATACTAGGAGAATAGATCGGAAACAAATTTTTGAGTGGGGGCAGTGGCGTACGGAGGTCGGGGGTGAAAAACTTTAAACTACGATATCTCACGAACCAATTACACTAGATAAATAAAATTTGGTTTGTATATAAAGATTAACAAATGAAGTTTGCTGAAAGTAAAATTTTTTAAGGGAGCGGTGGAGCATGAGAAGTAGGCCTAATAGACCCCTAGCAGAAAACAAAATTTTGGAAGTGTGGGTGTAGAGGGTGAGGGTGGGGGAGGATGAAAAGGAAAAAGTTCCGATTTTAATATCTCAACAACCTATAATGATATAAAGCTCAAACTTGGTATTTAGATAGAGCTATATTAGTAGCATCTTGGAAAAATATAATTTTTTATATGGGTAGTATGGTACGGGGGTGGGGGTGTTTTTCCTATCTATAGAACGGCTTATGCTACAAAGTTGAAACCCGGTACGTTTATGTAAATCAACTACAAAACTAATTTAGATAAAAAAAAATTTTAATTATCCGTTGGCGTTCGGAGGGGGGCAAAAAAAAATGACCAATGAAAATGGAATGCATATATTTTCACGGTTTTCGTCATATCTATTAGGTCTTTTCAAATATTTAATTCATTTTTATTCTACGGCTTCTTCATATAAATACCTAGAAAGCGTTCTCAGGATTTTTTTAAAATTCGACCCCTAAGGGGGTGCAAAAGGGGTTGTAAACTTTTTCACGAATTCTACCATATCCCACGTCTTATCAGATATCGAATATCTTTTTACTTTCACGTGCTTGCGTAATAATCGCTTAAAACTTGTTTTTAAGTTTTTTCCTTTTTCAGCCCCTAAGAGGGTATAAGCGGGTTGAACACGTTTTCACGAGTTCCGTCATTTCTTTTAGAAGTGATAAGAAATTGAATTGGTTCCTACTTTCTCGTTCTGTCTTCATATTTATTTATTAACTCCTTTCAGGATTTTTGGATATTCAACCCCCAAGTGGGTGTAAGGAGGTGATATATCGAATTCATTTTTACTTCCTAAGGTTTCCTATATAAAAAAGCCAAAAAGTCCATTTCAGTATTTTAGATATTCAATCCTAATGGGTGTAAGGGGGTTGTATGCTTTTCAAAGTTTCGACATATTTCTTAGGTTCGATGAGTAATTAGATCGCTTTTCATTTCCACAGACTTTTTATATAATCGCCTACAAACCCATTTCTCAATTTTTCGATATTCAACCCCCAAGGGTTTGTATATGTTTTAACAATTTTTGCCATCCCTTAGTTCTGATGAGATATAAGATTGATTATTACGGCCAACCAATTCACGATTTTTCGAATTTCCAGAACCAAGGAGGTGTGAAGGGTTTGCTTAAGTTTTCACAAATTTTTTAAAATCCGTCTTGTCTCATGAGATATCAAGTTGCTTCTTATGAAATTGTTTAAAAACCTGTTTCACAATTTTTTCGAAATTCAAACCCCAAGTGGAAGTAATGGGTTTGTATACGTTTTAACAATTCGTCATATCTCTTAAGTCTGATAAGGCAACAAATTCGTTTTTGCTTCTATGGGCTTTTAGTGTACATAATATACTGAAATTCGAATAGTCTATACGGACTTTTTCATTGTTAATCGGCTAAAAATCTCTATTTTAAATATTTTTATATATTTATATATAGAAATAATTTTCCAAGAAATCTAATAATCTCGAAGCAACTCATGATACACTCCGACTTTGACCGCTCCCGAACTTTGACCCGAAAAATAATATAGTTTCGCCCAGACCATTGGCAGATTTTTTTATTTAAATACATAATTGTTGTGTCCCTATTGAAATTTTCTATGTAAATAGCTAAGGGCTATTCAATAGTTACATAATAATTCCGTATATAAATTAAACACAAAAAAAATGAAAATTTTGAATATTTCCAAACGTTGCTCGGTCTTTAACTTCACTATGATAAAAATGTAAGCGTTGTCTGACGTTTTGACATTGACAAACTAGCAAAAAAGTTTGAAGGTGCGTTTGTATTAAAATACAAAATTGTTATGTACTGTAGCGATCGCTATCATAGCGACATGACTTAATTATCGCAAATCATAACGAAATAAAATTTTCATCAAGTAACATTATTTTTACAAAACACCCTGTGATAAATTTAGACCGATAAATTTATCGCAGCAGTTTTTGTAATAACAATGCATTTTGCTATGAAGCAATTGCCACTGCTAGGATCCTATCTACCGCGCATCGAAAAGAAACCTTTCCGACTAATCCGCCCCGTTAGGTACAACCTGTAAACGCGAGTATTTTGGGCACCTTTTGTATTATACGTTGAGGTACCTAAAAGTATTGAAATTGTTATTTGTTACAGTTTTCTCTTTTACTTTATTTTAGGATTAAATAAATGTGTAATTTTAAGTAGTGAAATGAATAAAAATCAGTTAAGTTGTAGAAGCCTAATAGCTGGGACGTGTTTCATTTAAGTCCTCGATCTCGCGACCCAGTAAGGGCGTTATCAAGCATTAACAGTACCTATTGAATAACCCTTTAGAGCGGCAGTGCAAAAGATTCACCTGGATCTTTTGAACCGGCTCAAAGAGCCGGATCTTTGAAAAGATCGAGATCCGGTTCACTGAAAAGATTCGAATTTCCCATCTCTAGTCCGCACATCCTGCCACTTGACAGCCGCGTCCCCACACATTTTAGGTTAAAATTTTTATATTTAAATTTATCATTAAAACTGGTCCGAAAACTTACCAACATTCCTGAGAAGTTCTCTTTATAGTAAAACTCACTCACTTTTCAGTTAAATTGGTTTCACTTTGAAACAATTTGTGCAAAAGGATTGAGCATTTTCACAGCACGTCCGCTTTCAATCAAACTGTTACTTTTTACCCGCCACCGGAACATGACAACCATACGACATTTCCGACTTTTATTTGACAGTGCACTATTTAGTTATGTCTATGATTAACAGATGGCACAACTGTTGGAAGAAAGAAAAATTGTTTTATTTCCGGTGAATTTAGCCGACAATATTTTTCAAATTGTGATAATTCACGCCACCCGCTCTTTGATGTTTTGGTTTCATCTTATTATTCATCGAATAGTCTTTCTTTGGGGAAAATAAAAAAAAATCGTTAATACAAACCACTTTTTTAACCGTTATAAAATTTAAATTGTTCCCCGCCAGTATCAACGATAATGCAGTTCCCATACTGTGCAGTTCAACCCTGACAGCAGCGCACCCAACTTCACACTTAACCGACTCATCCGTTTGTATCCGTTGTCGCACGTTTCGCCGTCATTCCAAACAACAACAAAGCGGACAGCGAACACGTCAACGTCAGTTGGCTCTGAGACGTCGTCGCTGTGTTCCTTCTTCGGTCGAGTTTTGTGCAACGCATCGCGGCGAGGTGTCACCACAAAGCCAAAGAAAAGAAAAGAAAAAAAAAAAAACAGGCAGTTCACAAAGTTCCCGAGTCTTCGACTTCTCGCGTTCCTTCCGAACGGCAAATCGATTTGTCAAAAACCGAATTTGAATTCTTGCCGTTTGCGTGCGCGACGACCGTTCCGCCGAAAGTTGCAATTTGTTCGGAGAAAAGCAGCCGTGCCCCGTGTCGTGTCTTGTGTAAAATCCGGCGGAGAAAGAAAAAAAAAAAAAGAAGAAGTTCGTCGACAGTCCGAGGCGAAATTCACCGAAAAAAAGAAATCCGGGAATTAACGCGACGACCCAGTGTGTGAAATTCGTCGGGAAAAGTGTGCCGTAAAGTGTCTGTGGCGACCGGCCGTGCTCCGGTCGGAAAAGTGCTTGCTACCCGCGGGGCGGCCTTGAGTGCATATCAGTTGATCCCCCAAACGATCCGAGCCCAGCAACTTCCGGACAGCATCCGATGCCGAGGTCCTGAACGCCGAGGTGACTTATTTCCCGAAATTTCCCATTTGTTTTTTGCATTTTAACGTTTCCGTTTGGTTAAGAAGTTGTTGCCGTGCGGACCGAGCGGGTCCCGGGGAACTTGCGCCAGCTGTCAGCCGTGCTGGAGAACAAACCAGCCAGAATTTATGTAACAGGAAAAGTTGCCGGGGGGACGAAACGAACCCGTTTCCATGGTCGGGTTGTTGCTTTGCGTTTGACCACCGTCCGTCCGCCATAGCTCGGAAGTTGGCTGGCTTGCAGGTCCTCGTTGCTGCAACTCAAGGTTCCTTGCACACCGCACGGGGACCTTCATGGTCATTGCACCCACACAACCTCTGACTCATTCCGTCATTTTTTTCGCATCTGTGATTCGATTGTACCGCCCGCAATTTTCGTTCCAAGTCTTGGCACAGCGGTGGCCGTCATGTGATAACGTTGCCAATTGAGCGAACCTCCCCCCGTTGCGGCTCGTACCTTGTTTCGACGCTTTCTTATCAGTCGCCCACAACATGCAGCACGAAAACAACAGCCCACAACGACCTTGAGCTGAAAATGCCAACTGGAGCATCCTCTCGAGTTTGAATCGACAACGGTGGCTGGTCGCCAATAGAATTAATGTCCGAGTCGATGCACCCACGACTTTGGGGAGCAAAATCGCTTCCGATGTGGAGCACGAGCGTGTGCGGATCGTTTTGTAGTCGTCGACAGGACGGAAGGAGCCTTGAATTTTCAATTTTTTTTCCCTCTTGGTCTGACGTAGCCAGCAAATTGTTTTATGCGGGAAATGCATTTTGCGTGGTTGTTGTGGACGGGGAAAAATGAACAGTTTTGCCGTGTTTAACTACAACTCGGCACGATTGGATTACGGGAGATTGATGCAAGAGTCGAGGGCTAGGTCCTTGTACTTTTCCACTGGGTTTTCGTGCTTGAACAGTCGAATGTGCTGCCCGCAAGTGGGGTACGGGTCGGCTAAATTGTGAGATTTATGTCGACCTTTCAGAACTTCGTGCAATTGAAGGCTTTTCGCTCAGCCTAATGCAGTGGGCCGCAAGATTCAGTTCAATCCTGTGATTTCGGGGATTTCTCTCGGAGGAGGACAACTATGTGCCCTACTGGTCGACTCCTAACGATGGTTTGCAATTTGTTTGAAGAGGGCCATGATGAAGGTTCCGGCTGTGTGCGCTCAAGAGGGCCATGAAAAAGGTTCCGGCTGTGGGCGCTGAAGAGATCTGGCTTCTTGGCTCGAAATTTTTTTATATTTTTGAGGGGTGAATTGATAAGAAAAGCGATTTTTTCTTGTCCTTCGAAAACGGAACTAACTCGGCTCAATTTTTTTATGCCCAGTTCAAAGGTTTGCGATTGGGTTCTAGAGGTTTTTGTATGGTTCTTTCGATTGCAAGTTCTGCTTTGAGTTCAGGATTAAATTGTGACTTTGTCTCTCAACTTCTAAACGCGGCAAGTCTTGAATCCTATAATGAAAAATGTCTCGACGCAATAAAAACTAAAAACAAGTCTTTCAGATAGAAAGGGCTTTCTTTCTTCCTGCTTAATAGAAGGGACCGATTCCCTGAACCCGGTTTTACGGAACGCACATGACTCTGTCTTGGAGTTTTGAACAATCTAACGTTGTGGATGTTCCAACGAGAAAGGAATGAGAATTGGCGGTCACTCCGGGATATTTTGGCCAACTAAACGGAGGATTTGAAGATCGAAATCTGAATATACGCGTATGACGTCGATAGCGCGTTTCCGGCCGAAATATTTTCTGTGACATAGGACTTTATAAATAAGGAACCGGCTTGAGGAAGGAGAGCAGCAGCGTAGCAATTCTGCTTGCATACTGGAAGGGTAGGAGTATGGTCGCCAGATTGGGCTATTTACCGCAATTTGTGCTATTTAAATATTCAATTCGAGGATACAAATTTCAAAAAGCTTCTTATAACTTTTTCGGCTATTCGGCCAACGCAAATTGTGTTAGTTTGCTAGTTTAAAATAGAGCCGACTTACGCGGAAAAAATAGAAATATAAGAATTAGAAAACCAAATTTTAGTCGTCTCTTGGGTTAAATCTGCAAGTGTTACCGGCTCAAACACAACGTTGACAAACTATGTCATATCACAAATCCTGTTGCCACTAAATGTTCGGTTCTCTCTAATGAAAAATAATACTTCAAGCTATACAGGGTGGGCCAAATTCAAGTTTCTTTTTAAAAATGCAATAAAATGAACAAAATTAAATTTTTTTTCATGTATTATGGCTTTATTAGTAAGAGTAAACATTCCCATTAATGATGGAACACAATTTCGTTCAAGTGGATGCCTCGGCTGGCTGCGCAGTAGCGCATTCTGTCACTCCAATTTTCCAAGACCTTGTTGATGGTTTCGGGCTGTAGCTCACGGACTGCTTGGATGATATTGGCCTTAAGTGCTTGAATGGTTTCTGGATTGTTGGCATAACATCGGTCCTTCACGGTTCCCCACAAAAAAAATCCAAAGGGGTCAAATCGCAGCTCCGAGGCGGCCAATTGACATTGCCAAGATGGCTAATAACACGATTTGGGAATTTGGTGCGTAAAAGATCGATTGGGGTATGGGCTGTGTCGCATGGCGCGCCATCCTGCATGAACCAGAGGTCGTCCAAATCCAAAGTCTTCAATTTCAGTAAAAAAAAAGTCGGATAACATGGCTCTGTAACGTTCACCGTTGACCGAAACGTTGTTCCCAGCCTCATTTTCGAAGAAAAATGTTCCAATGATGCCACCACTCCACAATCCGCACCAAACTGTCACTCGCTGTGGATGCATTGGCTTCTCGACAATAACGTGCGGGTTTTCCGAGCCCCAGATGCGGCAATTTTGTTTGTTAATGTAGCCGCCGAGATGAAAATGCGCCTCGTCAGAAAAGATGATTTTTCGCCCAAAATCGTTGTCCAATTCAAGCTGCTCTAAGGCCCAAATTGCGAAGCGATAACGAAGCGGATGGTCGTGCGACTTCAATTGCTGACTCAATTGGACCTTGTAAGCGAATAATCCGAGATCTTTGTGCAGAATTCTCCTCAGGCTAGTGCGTGGAATGTTGAGCTGTTGAGATCGACGGCAAGTTGATGTTCGTGGAGTGAGTCTCACACTCTCGGCTACAGCAGCCACATTCTCATCTGTGCGCACCGTACGACGACGGGGGCCATGAGTGTTGTCCACTAGCATGCCAGTCTCGCGAACTCTTTGCACAAACTTGCGTACAGCAGGCGCGGTGTGTGCTTCATTTCGGCCAAAACTTCTTTTCAAAAAACGCACTGTTTGGGCTACACAGCACTCACTTTGGAAATAAGTTTTCAATATTTCCCAACGTTGTTCAAGCGTAAAGCGACTCATTTCGTTTCGCAGAGGTATGATACTGATACTATGATTTAAAAAGAAACCACTAGATGGCCCACCCTGTATTTATACAAGAGATAATAGATTTACCAATATTGATGACTGTCTAGAGTTCCATTTTTTCATAATTTATTAAACATTATTTTTGCTTGATTGGTGGGTTACAGACATGTGTTGCAAAAATGAAAGTTATTGTTACATGTCTACTCTAGCAATGCGAACAACTCACTTATTATTGGTATTAAAGTTTCCAGAGAAAAACAACAACCTTGTAATATCGTAGATAGGTCCATGTACTTCTCGCATATTTTAGACATTTCTCGCATGTAATACAGTGGATGTCGCTTATTGTAATCGCGGATAATGTTATAAGCCGCATTTTGTTATCAAAACAGTTTGGTTCCATTTTCCACAAACAGAATTCATCGCTTATTTTATTCATCGGTTATTGTTATCACCCGGTTAATATTATTGTTTTTGACTGGTCCCAAAGTGATTACAATAAGCGGCATCCACTGTAGTTACTTCATTAGCATTCCACATAAATATGCCGAATATGCTGGAAATCTCTCGACTTACCACATGCAGTATATAAGCGCTGCAGAGCCCGGGGTATGTTTTTCTGCTGCGAGAATGAAACGACGATCAGTTCTACGCGAAAGTGTATTTTTAAAGTGATTTTCATCGATAACAGCGATCAGGTAGTAAATGAAATCGAACTGGGTTTTACTTGAAATTCCGGCGAACCTCAAGCTCGCAACATTGTATGACGCTAATCGGGAGGATCTTCTTTAGACTCAGAATCTGATCGCTTAGGCGAAGGTGATTATGAGATGCTTACATTATTATACAGTGGATGCCGCTTATTGAATTCACTTTGGGACCGGCCATAATCAATAACATTAACCGGATGATATAATACAATAGCCGAAGGGAAAAATTTTTCTCATTTATTTTCCTACGCTTGAATATAGATTGCTTGAAGCATCTAATATTATTTTTTTTATTCATTAAGTGTTATTTACAACTCTAGCTTCAATGTTTCACAAAGTTACAGAGAATATGAAATACAGTTTCCTCTTCCTCCTCATTCAGGCAGTTTCTACAGAAAGTCGTTTGAAAAGAATCACCGTCTTTTAGCATGCCGGATTATAAGACAGTGTCTGGTCAGGACACTTACTGTGGTACTGATTCTCTCCCTTTTTAGCAAATTCAGCCTTGTACAGCGTTTTAGATCCAGCTTCGGTCATGTCTGTCAGCTCAGCGCGCCACTTCTATTAAACTGTCTCGAAAACTTAGTCGAATTTGAGCTCATTCTGTTGAACGAGATCAACATCAATAGTTTTCAGAAGCTACGAAAAGACTGAAATTTCTCATAGTAATCTATGATATGTATCGCCTTGTGTTTACATAAATGTTAAACCAAGAGCAATCATCTTTAATTTTGAGATTGTTTTTATTTTGCCTTTTTGATCACATTTACATGAAGAAAACAGAGGAGCGATTAAGAATATAGTCACAAAACTTGTAATGTTGTATGGAAATCTGGCCCGAATGATAACATAAAGCGAATTTTTATTCCAATAAGCGATGAATTTCGTTTGTGGAAAATGGGACTAACTTGTTTTGATAACAAAATGCGGCTTATAACATTATCCGCGATTACTATAAGCGGCATCTACTGTATATTGATGTGTATCATGTAACATAAACTAATACTCGTATATATTATTATTCATAAGAGCAAAAAGCCATATTCTATTTTTGCCTGATAACTTACATGTAGGATAATTCACTGAAGATTTTGATCCCATTGAATTATGAAAATTACAAATTATTTTTCATGAATAATTTGATTATTGTACTTAATATTTTTTCAGACATGACTTTTAAAAGTGTGATAAATGCGAATTTATATATTCACACACATATTAAGGCCCCGTGTATACCAAAACAGAATTTTTGTTGAAAATAAGGCAAACGGGATTCGCGAAATCTCCAAAGCAGCAAAAGATAGGTCTTTTCAGCTTAGACAAATATAATTAACAATATGTTTTCAACTTTTTGCTGATTATTGTTTTTTGAAATTTTAATCATAAGAAAAATTATAAGCGTTTACGTCAAGCAAGTTTTCGAAATTATTGAAAACACACATTTGGTAATTGCGATTTTGCAAACATTTCTGAAGTAATTGTCATTATCTTTGTCTTCACTCAATTAGGAACGACTCAATCTATTATTGGTTGGAATTAGAATTTTCGATTTTGACTTATGTTTGGAAATAATGCATTTTGAAAACTCGGATTTTTAAATAAAATTATGTTTTTTTATTATTAAAATTTTCTATGAAAACCGATTTTTTTTTATTGTGTTTTTTCTTATATTACTTTATCAAAGCGTTCTAAAGCAACTTAAATTCAAAAAGCTTCAAAAAAGTTAGTATAACAATGTTTTTGCAACGATTTTTCAAACTACATTTTTCAATCAAATTTTCCATTCAGACCGCTCGCTGAGGTCGAGCTGTACGGACGTGTGGCTGCGTCGCATTTTTTTTCGGCATGTTTGTTTTCATGTTACGTTCGCTGAGAGTAGAAAGGTTACAGCGTTCCCCACTCCATTTCGAATCCTGCAACACACGATTCGAAGGCAAAGTAACTATGGCAAGGTGTGTGTGTGTGTGCCTATTCGCCTGCTTTGAATGAAAAATGGTTCTTAGCTTTTCTTCTATCTATGTTCTGCTTCCGTTGCGGATACTACTGATTTTACTTTATTATTTTTTAATAATAAAGTATTGTGATACCTGAAGTTTCAAAAAAATTTGCTACCCTGAAATTTTGTATTTACACGTTTTAGGACTAGTAAACACCAAAAAAGCAAAAAAAAAAAAAAATGTCCGTCCGGTAGGTGGGGCACGAAAGTGGGTGGTAAATGTAATTTTTATATTTCAGAAACCGTATCAGATATGATCTCCAAAATTTTACAGGAGTTGGGATCGGTAGACCTCTAGTAAGAAAAAAAAATTTAGTGGTGGGGGTGTAGGGGGTGATGGTGAAAAGGGATAGAAAGAAAAAAATTCTGATTTTTATTTCTCGAAAACTGTAATGAATGGAAAGCTAAAAATTTAGGATTGTATAGAGCCACTATAGAGACATCCTAGAAAAATAAAATTGTTGATAGGGGTAGCAAGGTACGGGGGAGAGGGGTGGTTTTTTATATCTCAGAAACGGCTTATGCTAGAAAGTTGAAACTTGGTATGTATATGTTGATGTGCTATTAGAGTAACTAAAGTAAAAAAAGTTCAGATTTTTATTGGCGTTTAGAGGTTGAGTAAAAAAAATTTGCGTGAATCCACATTTTCACGAATTTCGTTCAAAGTTTTAGACATGTCGAGCTATCAAAGCAATTTTACTTCTGCGGGCTATTTATGTAAGCGCCTAGTAACGATCTTCAAAATTTTTCGATATCCAACCCCTAAGGGGGTGTAAAGTGGTTGTGTACATATTCACGAATTCTGATATATTTCTAAGGTATATTGAGATTTGGAATTCACTTTTACTTCTATAAGCTTTAAACGTAGTGGGGGAAAAACCCGATTTAAGTATTTTTCTCTATTAAACCCCCTGGGGGTACTGTTCAAGATTTCACTGATACTGAAAATCTCTTAGGTTTAATGTGATCGAATTCGCTTTTACTACTATGAATTATTCTATTGATAAAAAAAATACGGAAGTAAATAAAAAAAATCTGCCAACAGTCTGGGCGCAACTTTATTATTTTATGGGTGGAAGTCCGAAACGTGTTTAATGATGAGACACGGTGTTGGGTACTATGCGACTGACAACCTAAGAAATAACCAGGAGGCTATTTGGAACGTTATTTTCTTCATCATTCCCGATTTTTTGTCTATATACCAAAAATGTTGATAGGGTAGAATAGCCGATTAGTTGTAGGTACTCGTATCATTGTTTATACCTGCTTGCAATCAATTCAGTGCGCGTGGCAATGGATCCTTGGGAAATTCCGATATTTGTAAACGGTTCATGAACGGTTCATGAAAGGTTTCTTCTTTACTAAGATGTCGAAATTTACTCAAAATTGAAATTTAAGATGTCACTTATTTGGGAAAGAAAGAGTTTTTGGTTGAGATTTTGAGATTGGACTTAGATGCCATTTTAGGTTGAAGTTTTGTTGTTGGTCTATATGCCGGACAACTGGGTGATTAGCTATTTGGTGAAGAAATGTAAAAAATTGCTAATTTTGAATTTAATTATTTACTGTACGGATGAAAATTCAGGTACACTTCATTGATACTTATTTCGGATTTGAGTTGATTTTATCGTTGCCGTGTTTAGAAATATTTGGTATTTCTACGGTTTAGATTTTTTATGAAACGCCTTATTTCTGACCCGAATAAAAATTGGAGTTTTCCTGTTTTAGTTGTATTTAAATTTTACCAAAATTACCACATAGCTGGCCTTATGATAGATTTTTTCCACAAACATCCAACATAAGCTTCACGTTTTAGTGGATAACACACACACATACGGAAAGTGTTCCAGATCATTCAACCAAAACACAGTATTCGGATCATAGGGAACCAAATTTGGAAAATCCTACAATCCTGTTACACTTTCTTCAAATTTTCCAAAACCAAACTTTTTTGGATGTGATCTTTCTTACCCTCTATTTTGATTGAAATAAAATATTTTTTACCAGGCATCTGAATAGTTTCCAAGACAAACCCATTTCTATATACATACTTACCAAAAAGGACATATAATTGCTATTCATTTTTTATGGCTTCACCTGGTAACGTATTATTCTCTGATTAGTAGGACATACCAAATAGGGTAATTATTGTTATTTTCAATTTAATTTTTTGGGGATAAATGTATTGCGAAACAGTCAAATTTTTAACTAATTAATAACTTAATTAAATTATTAGAGAACTGAACTAGCTTAAATTTATGATTGTAAGAGCTGCCCATATACCTAGCATCACAAAATTCAATCCTCGTACATACGAGTAAGTAATTAATTGTAATTTTTCTATAAAATAATTAAGAACCACTTATGTTCTTTGATTTTTTGACCCCGATTCCTTTGAAATCCCTAGTTGATTTTTATTATGTTTTGAAAAACAATATAGTACCTATACAAAATATAAAAAAAATATGTAAATACGCATTTTGAGATATTCAAGGATAAAGGACAAAATCGTTATCGTTGAAAATAAAAAATTCAAGAATAATTTTTATTTGTATTGTTTTATTTTGCGACGACCTTTCCCTTTATAATAAGCCTATTTTATTATTCTACGATAAAAATTACCAGAGATATGAATTTTCAAAGTGGACTCGGACACTATTTTTGCGAAATCTTTAACATACTATGCCTAACAAAAAAAAATGATATATGTAGAAACAAAAAATTGAATTAAAATTTTTTTTTTCACTAATTCTTCAAGTACAAAAATTTCCAAAAGAATCGGCGAATGCCACAAATTTCGTAATTTTTGCCGATCCTTGATGAAATGACCCACTATGCAATAACACAAAATTAATTTTCTTTTGGTCCGCAATTACCTATAAAAACATGAATGGTGACATGTCTCGTGCCTATATAAATATATCATACATAGTACTATATCATGTGAATGTCCAGAAATCCGCCGTCCACAGAAAATTAAAAAACCCGAGACGGCAGGTCAATGAATTTTCGAATTTTCTTCCGAACTTTCGATCGGATTATACCCCTTGCACAAGTGCTCCTTTCCGTTCATACTTTCGCTATTTTTCTACATTCCGTTTTTCATCATTCTTCATCTCACACACACACATATAGCTCCGCACACACGGAGCTGTGTCGAGTGTCGATTAATCCCCTGACGGTTGAATCGTTGTACATCGTGCGTGATCGTTCAGATTTAAATTTCCGATGCTCACGAATAATTTCTTACGCTCTCGAAATGAAGTCAAAGCAAAATAGGTGAAATTTTCGATTTTAGTTTGGGACTCACGGGCCCTTAACATTACAGTGTTTCTTAAGAATTATGGAGCACAGTTTGTCGTCGGAATCGCAATTATGCTCAACACCAGTGTTGCCAAGTATTTTTCTTGGTTGAGCACTAAAATATGAAATTTGGAGCGTTAATTTCTACTTAAAGGCACTAAAGTCTAATTTTTTCATATCAATCGCAGGCATATTCAAATAAAGTGCGAGCGGTAAAACTCATTTTTGACCGCTCAAACGATATTTTGAGCACCAAATTTAACGCTGAAAGCACTAAATTGGCATCACTGCTCAACACATTTAAGTAGGTCTGATAAATTTCAAAGTTGAGCGCGGTATTTGGGCTACAAGTCTTCGTGCGGGTTTTGGTCTATTATCAGTTAACTTGGCGGGTTCTGCAGCTAACTATCTGGCAACCCTGGGTAGTAGTTAAGAATGTGGACCCAGCCATGGTTTGAGTTTCGGAAAAAAATCTAACCGGCTTGAGAAGAGCCTACTTCGCAGATACTTTCCGTTTACTTCATAAGAAGCGAGGGATTGACGGACCTAGACCTAGTCAAGGTTTACACTTTATTTATTTATTCATTCATTCATTAAAGATCTGATTACTTTTAAATTCTTAAAAACAGTTTTGTTTTGTACATGCTTATGTGATTAAAATCAAAATACAGTAGGTGCCGCTTATTGTAATCACTTTGGGACCAGCCAAAAACAATAACATTAACCGGTTAATAATAGAAAGGAAAAAAAAAATTCTCATATATTTTCCTACGCTTGAATATAGATTGCTCGGAGCATCTAACATATACATTTTTTATTCAATAAGGTTTATATACAACCCAAGTTCTTACCTTTTACAAAACTCTCTGATATATTGTATCTTTGAATTGAAACTTGAAAACTTGTAAAGAAAACCAATTTATTTCCATCATGTAAAATAATATAAAAATAATTCAGTATTCAAATAAGACTTAATACATTAAATAAAACTAATAAAATACATATAAAAAGTTGTTATTTGAAGAAATCCGTTATTTTTGTCTGTTTATTTTCTCTTATTAAATTGTTGATAAACTTCTCATATTTATAGTGTAGGTCGAAATCGTCTTCCCGATACTGTACTGCTTGAGTCAAAACCAAAAGAGCGTCCTTAATTTCCTTGTTGTTTGGTGGTTTCACTGTTCCCGATTCTTCATTTACTGACTCATCATCAAAATCATCCAAGTTTTGTATTACTGATGCGCATGTGTCATCTTCGGTTAGTGTAGCTGATGCTGTTATGTTGTCATCGATAGCCATCCATTTCTTGAATTCAGTTGCTGATAAATCGGTCGGTTGGGATGGTAGACAATCAATTGTTTCATCCATGATGTCACTATTGTTGGATTTAGATATGAAACCACCTTTCCTGAAACAATTCTGGACAGTCGATGCAGTGACACATTGCCTTGACTGTGCTAATAAGTGGAGGGCATTAAGAAGGTTGGTCTTCCTACTGATCACTGCTGCCGATTGTCCTGAAAAATCTCCTTCAAGCTCGTCCAATATTCTTCGTTGCATTTCAGTTCGGTAGTACGCTTTAAGTGTCCTTATAATTCCTTGATCATCACAAGGCTGGATAAGTGATGTTGTGTTAGCCGGCAAAAAAACAACTTTAATGTGATTTAAAGGCATGTCAGCAGTATGTGCAGTGCAGTTGTCGATTAAAAGAAGGATGTTGTGCTTTAAAGTACGGTCCCACTTAGTCAACCAGTCAGTGAAAATCTGTGTCGTCATCCACGCATTTTGGTTTGCACAGTAATCGACCGGTAAGCTCCGAACATTTTTGAAACATCGTGGGTTTTTGCTTTTACCAATGACTAACAGCTTCTGCTTTTGACCACTCATACTGGCACAACATAGCACTGTAACACGATCTTTGGAGGTTTTACATCCCTTAGCATTTTCATTTCTGAACACATATGTTACCTCGGGTATTGCTCGATAGTACCAGTTTCGTCAGCATTGTAAATACAGTCAGCTGAATATCCGGAAATTAAAGAAGGCCATTGGTTTTTCAACCATGATTCTGCAGCTGGTTGATCTGCATCGCGTTGTTCTCCATGTGGCTTTTTGTAGACAATCGGGCCTATTACGAAACTCGAGTCGAGTGAGTAACTCGACTCACATTTGGACTCGACTCGAGCTAAAGTTGGTATTATGAAACTCGACAATTGGAAAGTCACTTCATTTCCAGCAGTCGAGTGAGTTTGACATTTCTTATAAGAAAATACTCACTCGATCGGCTCTCATAATACGCAGTTCTCTTAACTCACGCTTTTTTTTCGACTAAAAGTCGAGTGAAACTCGACAAGTAGGCACTCGTCGAGTTTCATAGTCGCAGAATGTGAGTTTTTTGATCGAGTCGAGTTTCGTAATAGGCCCGAATATTTTCTCGTTTTCTCCAACGATTGAACCAACCATCTGTTGCTTTGAAGTTATTTCTTCCCATTTTCTCCGCCAGTTCTGCCTTTTGGCGCATAAGAGGCACACTTATACGCGCGTCCTTATCACGAACCTGCGTGAACCACTTTGAAAGTGCGGATTCAACTTCTTTATCTTTTCCATGCCACTTTCTTTTTCGCAATTTATCTTCATTGTACAGCGGTACACTTTCGATTTGTTTTCTGTTTTTCAACATTTTGCATAGAAGGGGTTGCGAGGTTCCGAGTTGCAATGCAGCTTTATGCTGACTCATTGAAGGAAGAGAATCAAATTGTTTAAGAATTTCCAATTTATCACTTACACTCAAATCGCGCCGTTTACTCGAACTCGAGGCCATTCTGTTAAAGTAGATCAGTAGTTTACAGACGCTACGGAAAGACTGAAAATTCTTGTTGTGTAATCAATAATATGTATCGTGTTTTGTTTACATAATTAAAACAATCACGATCAACGTATAGTTCCCACTTTCATGTCATCGTCATGGTGGATTTACACTCAACGTATGAGGCGCGCCTCTATCCCCAGCATAAAATCAACCAATCAGATGGCTTGTGGAGTCGCAAGAGTCTAACATTCTTCAACTTTTTCTCCGACGCACACTTTCATATCCACACATACAATGAACTGTAGCAGCACACAATTCGAAGCTCATCGTATTTCTGTCGATTCTCACTAATAGGCAAGTTGCGCCGCAGAGGCATGTTCACTGTAAATCGCTATTAACACAGCAAAGAATACAGCTGACGAAAACCGGTTTGAAATGGCCTGATGGGGGTAGAGGCTCGCCTCAAGGATGAGTATAAATCCCCCATCAACCTTCTTTCGCTTCTTTTTTGATATTGTTCCTTGTCCGCCTTTTTGATTACATAAACACGAAGAAAAAAAACAGAAACGATCAAGTCACAAAACTTGCTATGTACTATGGGAGTATAGATCGAATGATAACATAAACCGAATTCTTATTCCAATAAGCGATGAATTCTGTTTGTGGAAAATGAAACCCAACTGTTTTGATAACAAAATGAGGCTTATAACATTATCCGCGATTACAATAAGCGGCATCCACTGTATTAAAAATGAAGGAAGGTATAACAATAATAATAAATAATGGAAATAAAAATAGAATAAAAAATAAACAATAACAGATAACAATAAATAATAACAGATAACATAATAAAGTAAATATGGTAAACTATATAGTGGTTGACACTCTTTCAGTCATTGGCACTTTTTGATAAAATGTCTCTATTACAAGGTTTTCACTGATAAAAAAAAACTTTGTGAATTATTTCTAAGAATCATGTATGCGTCTAACCTTTTTTCCAGAAACAAAGTAAACTGGTAGTAGGGGTTTTTTTTAATTTATTAACAGTTCGAAAGTCAATTCAGTGTGCAACGAAACCAAAATAACGTATTTCTTACAGTAAGCCTTAAGAAATGGGGTTTCTATAAATAATTTTTATTCTATATTGGATCCTTCCTGATTTTGACTTTTTATGTTTTTATATTCAGTGCTATTTTGGAAATTAATTTGTCAAACAATTTTTGCAAATAACGCAATTGTTGTTTGAAAAACGTGGGTGTACTGTAAAGAATATATGCAATATTTTACCTATTGTCACCCATTGCCAACAACTGTAAATTTTTAAAACTCATTGAATATACTAATTTGCTTCTTCTATATTATTATTGGTGAAGTTCATTATAAGGGTATAAATTCCTCTTGGTTGGAATGATATTAAACAGTTATTGGCATGTGGTGCCAATAAACTAAAAATATAACCACTACTGTCACATGCATTGGCAGTACCAAAACTGAAAAAATAGAAAATTGCTGAAAATGAGAAATCAAATGTAAAAAAAGGACTGTGCTTTAAATGCACTAAAATAATAAGAACTAAGGGATTAGAGTGTTCTCTCTGCAATAAGCTATGCCATAAGAAGTGTGTACCAAATGGTCACAAACTTCACGCTCCTGAAGATGAGGATGATTTATATGTCTGTCATATGTGTTTTAGGTGCGCAGATGATTATTCAGGTATGGATGTATAATACTGAATATGTATCAACCCGAAAATAAGGATAGTTTTTTCGGAACTGTAGCCCTCTAGCTCAACAAAAACAAAAAACTGGCTCCGACGCGAATAGTTGCTACAATATGATCAAATCTTATGTTATCTCTTAAATGCACAGATTTAATATATTGCTCTGATCCATCCTGGCATATTTGTTTTACCTCATCATCATCAATGGCGCGACAGCCCAAATCGGTCCCTGGCTTCCTGAAGTCGTCGCCTCCAATCGTCTCGATCCAAAGGCCGAGTCCTCTAGCTGCTAATTTTTAAGATGGCTTTGCTATCTTCGTCAACCGAGTCTTCCCATCGGTTGCGTGGTTTGCCTACTGGCCTGTTACCACTCGCTTTGCCTTTAAGAGCACGTTTGGGAATTCTGCTGTCTTCCATCCGCTCTACATGGCCAGCCAACTGCAGTTTACGTATTTTGATGAACGTTGAAGCTTCTGGCTCCTTGAAGAGTTGATACAACTCATGGTTGTATCTTATTCGCCAGTCCGTTCCTTCCTTCACAGGTCCCAACATTTTTCGGAGAACCTTTCTTTCGAATGCGTTAACTGCTTTTTCGGAAGCTCGCGTTAATGTCCATGTCTCGCTGCCATAACAGAGTACAGGTCGTATATTAGTTTTTTACCAGGTGTATAAGCTTAAAACGATCAGTTTCGATTCCTTTTGTTGTTTTTTTCTTAAATCCAGGCTTATTCCAACAAGCCAAATACAACTGCTGAACCGAAAACAAAGTCAGTCATTGAGAATTTTGTCAAAAGAACCAAATCTTTTAGCTGTAGTATGGGTTGTGATTTGACGAACTGAATTTTCCACATTTAAAACCACGTAAAGTCTACGTCAAGAAAGTCTATTTGAGACAGTGGACAGAAATTTTCCTGATATCAGAATTATTTGGTCGACTTTTTGCATTCTTACTCCATGAAGTCATCGGTTGTACGATAATTTTGGCCACCCGAAGGGGTGGCTAACCTTTTATGGCCCATTATCTGGAATATAAAAAAAACGTGATACACTTTTTTTCGCCTGGTTCATGATAAAGCTTAAGTTACCTAAGCAAAAAGTAAAAGAATAACGTACGCACCTTATCGAATCTCACGTAATTTGCGAGATATAATTAACTTATGAAACAATTTCGAAATTCCGATATCGATTACACCACGCCGTGCACTTGGAACCAACTCCCAAACAATAAAAAGTACAACGCAATTGGTCGTAATGTTCGGAATAGAAAATTTTCGGAACAAAAAATACCTGAAGCGATCGCTAACGTTTCTTCAATGGGATTTTGCAATCGGTCGGAGCAGCTTGAAGAGCCCGAGAGCGTATTGTCCTAGGTATGAACCTTGACCTTAAGCAATTGCTTCCAGCAGGTCTTGAAGAATCCTGAGGTCGTTTCAATGAATTTTTATTTTAAAATTTTTTTTCTGACTCACTTTGATATCATACCGTAAAGAACCGGCCATTAAACTGCTGAGTGTTCCCATTAGCATTTACCTGAACTGAAGCTGATGTCTACCTACAAAATAAAAAAAATTTAAAGTATATTCTTATTTGCGGTATTCGTGTCCAAACACGTTTCTGGTCCCAAGTGCTAACTGTGCGCTAATTCTTTGGCTAGCATAAGATTAATCTGGACCCGGGCGTAATTCACTTGAATTGAATGGAGTATTGGAGACGTATCAATTTGAAAAGTCAACGTCTTAAGCTCAGTCTCAGAACTCCCAGAAAAGTGCGACGACGTCACCGGCGTGTTTGTCGAACGAGTCTTTATATATCGTTTGTTCTACACGAGTACAAGCGATAAGAAATGAGATTAAATATGGCTGTAAGAAGTTGATAAGATTTTAGGCTGCTTAGAAATGGCCAGGAAGATTGCGGTTCAGGCTATCTGATCTGAATTTTCACTTCCTGCATTCGGTTCCAAAAACTTTTATCTTTTAATTAACGATGAAAATAGTTTTTGTGGCGATAGCCAACTTACGGTTTATGAAAATAATCCGGCCGTAACGGTCGCCGTCTTTAGCCAACTAAATCAACTTAACTGAATGTCAAAGACCAAAACAAATATCGGTTCTGACTTCTTGAACTTTAGCCTGAATCCCTGATGTCGTCCAGCGATGATTCAATGTTGAGTCAATAGGTGTTCCGCAGAGGTCAACATTAGCATCCCTGTTATTTTCTTTTTACTTTGGAGGTCACAAAAAATCGTGTACTGAGATGAGGGCTTCAACCTTATAAGGTGTTCATTTCAACTGAACTAAGAACGATCACCCAAGTGGTAGGAGTTTACAGTACCCAAATTAAAAAATTGTTTTGATTTCGTCTGGTTCTATTAGAGGAAAGATGTACTTTTCGCAAAAGGGACAAAGCCACCAGGCAAAAAGTCCTGAAAGTGGGCAGTGCTAACCCTACCTCGTCCAAATGTTCCAGTTCATCCTGACAAACTCCCAAGTGCTCGTATCTTATTTACTTACGATGGCGCTACAGTCCAAATCGGACCTTGGCTTCCTGAATATGCCGCCTCCAGCCGTCTCGGTTCAGTGTCCGTGTCCTCCAGTTTGTGAATCTTAGCAGTGATTTGCTGTCTGCGTCAATAGAGTCCTCGCAGCGCTTTCGTGGTTTTCCAACTGGTCTTTGTCCATTAACTTTTCCCTTTAGTGTGCGTTTGGGGATTCTTCCGTCATCCATCCGCTCCACATGACCAGCCCATTGTAGCTTTTTGAATTTATGAGGATCGATACTTCTGGATTATCAAAGATGGCATACAATTCTCTATTGTATCGTATCGAGTCTTCCCACACAGGTCCGAGGATTCTTCTGAGGACTTTTCTTTCAAAGGCGTTAACTAATTTTTCGGACGCCTGAATCAATGTCCACGTTTCGCTGCCATAGCATAGCACAGGTCTTATAATTGTTTTGTATAGTTTAAGCTTTGTTTTCCTATGCACATTTTTGTTTTTAATTATTGGGAGTACCGAATAATACGTCTTATTTGCCATCATTAAGTATTCATCTTTTAATTTCGATGGGTTCGCTTCCATCCTTTGATATGTTTGCCCCTAGTTGTCTACGTTTCCTAGGTTAAAGTATCCTTCAGGAATATTTTGTCTGATTGGCGTGTTTTTCCTAGTTTGTGTCATGATTTTGGTTTTGTTTTCGTTAATACGTAGTCCAACTTCCCTTGCTACCGAGTCAAGGTTTACAAATATTTCTTTGGTACTCTCCAGGGATCTTACAAGTATATTTCTGTCGTTGGCATATGCTACTAGTTGTGTATATTTAAAGCATAGTGTTCCCTTGATGTCAACGGGAAGTTTCCGTGCAACATATTCGAGTGTCAAATTAAAAAGCATTGGTGCCAGACCATCACCTTGTTTAAGCCCGCTGACAGTTCTAAAGCTAGAAGTCAGATCATTTTCCACTCTGACTTGCGACAGAGAATCGGTCGTTGTCATTCTTGTAAGCCGAACCAGTTTCGGCGGAACTCAACTATCAACAGTACGCGCCTGTCGAAACTGTCGTATGCCTGTTTGAAGTCCACAAATATCTGGTGCACATCAATGTTAAATTCCCAGCACCTGTCTAACTGAGAATATTTGGTCCGTGGTCGATCGGCCAGCTCTAAATCCACCCTGGTATTCACCAATTACTCTGTCAGCAAAGGGCTTAATTCTCTTTTCTAGAATTTTCGTCAAGATCGTATAAGACGTACACAACAGGGATATTCCTCGGTAGTTTTCACAGCAGAGTTGGTCGCCTTTTTTATAAATTGAATATATGATACTCCTGCGCCAATCGTCAGGAAGTGCTTCTTCGTCCATATGTCCGAGATCAATCTGTGTAGGAGATGTGCTATACAGGTGTCGCCGGCTTTCAGAAGTTCAGCTGGAATTTGATCAGTGCCCAGGGCTGTTTTTACTTCTTCGAGTGTGGGGGACTCGAAGAGGATCCTTCCTCGGTTGTTATTATGTTTGCTGCTGCTGTTCGTGCGGATGATGGGCTCGTATTGAGATGTTCAAAATATTGCGTCCATCTTAGTTTTATCTCTTCCGCATTACTTATAATCTTGCCTTCTGTATCCTTACAGATGCTCGTCTTCGGTTGGTATCCCTCTTTCATCCTTTTAACTAGGGAGTATACGGCTCTTGTGTTATGTAATTTAAACTGTTTGTCCATGTTTTTAATTTCGTCATTATTGTACTTCCGTTTTTTCTGTCTGCAGATTTTCATTAACGGGTTTGAAGTTGGTAACTTGATGTTTAAATTTGTTGTCGACGATAAACGCAACTCCAAACTCCCGGCTTCCCGAAGA
This sequence comes from Beris morrisii, assembly GCA_951812415.1. NCBI lineage: Eukaryota > Metazoa > Arthropoda > Insecta > Diptera > Stratiomyidae > Beris > Beris morrisii. The sequence goes on along the minus strand of OX638313.1, from coordinate 100,512,519 downwards.
TTACCCACTTTTGAAAATTGTGTGTGATCTAATGTCAGTAATCTCGCTACCTAACAATTTAGTTTCTTGGAGTGCGATGATGTTTATTTTGTGTTTCTTCGCCTGTTCCAGAAGCGCTCTCACTGCTCTTGTTCTGTACAGGGAACGCACGTTCCAAGTTCCGAAGGAATAGTCAATTTTTCGCGAATAGTCAATTTTGCGTAGTCGTTGCCGTTGAAACAATTCAGTCCGAGGCGGTGGATCAAGTGTCGAAACTAGGTTGGTTTTCCGGGGATAAGTTCACATCGCCCAACCCCCGAACCTGGAGGGCCAGTCCTTCTTCTTTATTACACTCTGGCAGGGAAAGGATGGAAGTTTTCAGCTAGATATGATATGCTGGAGTTCTGGAGGCTGGAGGTCAACTATGCCATACATATCTACTTCCTTAGACGCACTGGTGTTCCTGGCCATTCAGGATAACTTAATGCCCTCCTTCTTTCTCAACCGGGCTTGGGACCGGCTATGGCGGAGTGTTCGTATCGCAAGTATGAAATGGTTGGATCCTTCTTAAAGATCCGAAAGAGAATTGATCCCTTCTGAATGCTTGGGAAGAATATTAACCCTCCAATCTTTTTTACTTTGAGATCTTTATTAGGTCGTCAAGAAAGTGCCTCCCTGAGTGCACTATGTCGGGCCCTGGTTAGTGGTGGACAGCGTCTCGTTCACATGATCTCCAATTGGCCAATCGTATGTGCTGATCTCTCCGAGTCTGGAGACGTTTATCCGAAAATTCGTGGGTTCTGGATCAGTCATACTATCACCACATCTTCCAAGATCCTAGATACAACACAGGTGATTTTTTTATTCTATCTATGTGACTGGTTTCTGCAGGCCACTTGTGAGAAATAAAACCATTTCTTCCGGTTCTTACAACCGGGAACACAGAGCGAGATATCTTTGACCTGACCTTCTACACCGGCTATCTCATTTCGACACTGTTCTAGCAGTTCAGAGGAATGTCGAGGTCTCACAAGATCTGAAGAGGCTGTTTTCTTCGCTTTTGTATCCTAAGAAATTAGAATTCGGTACGTTGTTACATGTCAATTGTTGGGCAAGTCCTGGTCGCTTTCACTACACCCTCCTTCTCCTTTTCAGGTCAAGTCTTTGACGGAAGGGATAGAGAGCGGTCCTGACCAGCTTTCGAAGTAGGCCCAGCCGAGGATGCGGCAGCTGATGAGCCACAGAGGTTCAGGAGCACTTGAGACGAGGTGGAAGATTAACGACGCATTAAATTAAGTTTTACCGGAAATGAAAATTATTAGAAATTGTATTGATGATATTGTATAAGATACCCTCCCAGAAGGGTCCCAGCTCCTGCTGTTGCGTCAGGTAATGGGTCTGTCTACGACCTTCTCGCGTACCGGATAGGGTTTTTATGCCATAAGTGTAACCTGGTAGGGATAGGACGAGGTAAGGTAGATTCGCGGGTGGCCGACGATGTCAAACCCCATCCTCCACACTGCCGTTCACGCCGTACCAATTTATGCCAGTAGCCGAACAGTGATCAGCGATCGAATCCCTTCCTACGATGGGAGAGCGAGTAGTAAGAACCCCTACATATTCAGAAAGTGCAGCACCCAGAACCACCGAAGGACGTTTGCGCGACGTGTTGGTCCAGCCTTAGTGATCTGTCAGACGTCTAAAACATCCCATGACAGTTGTTGTTTCGCAAAGAATAATGAAACTCGCGGAAATGAAACGCGAAATTAGCCAAGGCGTTGCCAGTTATTTAAGGAGCACGCTCGATTTTCATGGCGCTTTTTGGTTTTTGAACTGGAGGTTTGAGGTCGGTTATATTTCGGTGAAGTTAATTTTTAATAGACATGCCAAAAGACTCGGCCTCTTCTCAAACGACTTCTGTAGAAGCTGCCTGGATGAGAAGGAGGAGGAGACAGTCCTTCACCTTCTCTGTACCTGTCCAGCTCTATCAGCCAGAAGGAAACTCGTCTTGGAGCTTACTTCTTCAACTGTCTCGGTGATCTTGCCGCAATGGAGGTCGCAAGAATCCAACGCTTCATGCAAGCTCTAAATGGTTGGACGAGTAGGACCGGATTCGATGATCCTGTGGTAACACAACGGACCTTTCAGGTCTAAGTGTGTCCGTGCTCTCACGGGCAGCCACGCGAACCTACCTACCTAATTTTGGTGGAAAAACTTGGAAGGACGGTTATCTTTCGGTGGAGATAATTTTGGTGGAAAAACTTGGGTGGAGGGATATATTTAGGTGGAGATAATTCTGATGGAGCCTTTGGAAGGAAGAATTGGGCGGACGAGGCAGGAACTGTGAAGTCGGGGTGCGCGACGAAAGAAAGGGTTAAACAAAATCACAGGTACTTTTCCTTCCTCTATTAGGTTCGCGATGGTTATCGCCGAATTCGAAGGAACCGCAGGTCGTAGAGGTTCTCCTCGGTGGAGACCTTCCTGAAGTGGCATCCGTTTGCTTTTCTTTTGAATCCTTGCATTACAAGTGTTTTATTTTATACAAAACGTGTTTCATTTCGTGGAAGGGGGTTTCCTAATCTCCCTCCGACGTAAAGATTAGGTGGCGCCCATTTGGAAGCAGTCGCCGAACGTCCCTTACTTCGGCTGAACGTAGCCGGTGCAAGAAGAGTTGGTGGCGGAAAGACTGAACAAAATTAATAAGAGCAAGAGCCGAGTGGGGAGAACTAGAGGTTTGAACCCGGGAGGTACCGATTCAAGAAACGGAGCAAACAGAGCTTATTTTTGTTGTCCTCTTGAGGCCAACCCCATGGTTGGTTGGTTGGTTTACGTGGTGGCCCGTCTGCCGAAAACAGGGCCCAATTAGCACAGGAAGCGCCGTTTTGATACCACAACTCGTTTAACCTGGTCGTTGAGGGCTGATGAAGTATATATATAGTTTTACAGAGACCTGGGGCTTGAATGGATTATCATATCCATCCAGAGCTGTTCAAGAAGGTAATCAGTTCTCCTATCTTGTTTTTCGAGATCTCATCGAGGTTATAGAAGAAGGGTTTGCCTAGTGCGCGAAGTCTGGCTCTAGCTAGGGCGGGACACTCGCAAAGAAGGTGAATGACAGTTTCCCTCTTATTTGCATCCCCACAACTGCGGCAATTGACGTTAAACGGAATACCCAGTCTGGCCGCGTGGTCGCCGATCGGCGGTAAATCTGAAGACGTCTACTGCGTCCCTGCTCCGGTAGTAGGATGGCCATATCTTCCTAGATATGACGCAGTTGGTCAGTCCTCTCCATCTGGAGTTTGCGTTTGTGAGAAAGTGGGTGGATATTTGGCGCTTAACAGTCCCTAGTGGGACCTGAACGGATTCTACGAGAGGGCCCTGAAGAGCAGAAACTTGCCTAGCTAATTCGTCTGCCCGCTCGTTACCCTCTATCTTGCTGTGGCCTATGGCCAACCCCATATAATTACCCGAAGGGCGGGGGTAATAACGTTATGAGCCTGGTTCCTTTTGGTACATGTAGGTGTAGGATCATCTCCAGTGCTGCTGTAGGAGTGTTTCGCATGGCAAGGACGCGAAACCGTGCAATTGGTATACGATAAAGAAGCTCACGCTGACAGGTTGCTTCCACCAAATTGGTATTGATCGTACGGGTGTCTTTTCACTATATGTGGAAGCCCAATGGATACAGTAGTGGCGGTCTATATGTCTGACTGCTTTGGAGAGAGCAGTCACCCACCTTATTCAGCCAATTGGCCAATCCTCGAAGGGGAATGAGTATGAAAAGATAATTGAAAATGGGATTTGGTGAATGGCATTGAAATTAAGGATACAGGATTCGAGCCTACAACCTTTGGGCTTTAGACTCGGCAGCTACACAAATGCCCAAGTGGCGCTGCAGTGCCTGAATGAAAGACGACGGCAGACTGAGATTGAGGCTGATTTCTAGTCGCCATATGTCAGAAATTAACACATGTCCCCTAAATTCCGAGCCAGTGCCACACAATCAATTCAAACAAATTGATGTCGATAGCTTATTTCCTAATTATCTCTTGCAAAATGGACATTCTGAAATTAGAATTGCAAATTGGAGCGCACGTATCACGTACATTTTCAATTGATTCGATGCCATCGCATAGAACTGACCTCTCAGTTCAATGAGCCGCAGCAGTAGCAGCAGCAAGCAACACAGTAGAAGCGGGCATGGCAGCACGATTTTACTATGACGACAACAAAAAATATTTCATTGGGGAATACAGAAAACATTTGTAAAACTCTTAACCTCGGCCTTTAACTAGATACGAGTTTAGACTACAGACTACCGAGTCGCTAACGACTTTATGTGCCGGTGTCAATCAGAACAACTGCGTCCTTGGCGACTAGAAATCCGGGCCCGGGAGGGAACCCCCGTCTCGGCAGCGATATAGTCTCGAGCTCTAGCAATGGCAAACAGCTTGCACTAGACCTGACTAGCTGACGTTCGAGCATAGCACCTCGATCTTAGTGACGGACTCGATACTATTGTGGGTTTATTGTCAACGACTTGGGGCTGCTAACGACCAGTTCTATCACCTGTTCTACGATTTTTTTTCTCGCCATCATAATCCATCGATTGGCAAGTACCAAGTACACTATGCACTTCTTTTTTTCGTTTATGTAATGCATGGTGCTATCAAATTGCACCGCACAGTACTTTAAGACAGTCGTGTACTATCAGAGCTGGTTGTTGGTTAGTTATGTTCCACGCTTTCACTTTCAAGTAACAACTCTTCGGGAGCATGAGTTTTGCTTTAAGACGAAGCAATACCGAAAGTAATTGTGTTGCGTAACATAAGTTCGATTTGAGAACCGAAATGTTTTTTCAATTAATTGTTTGCGGAAGCGGCTATTTCGAGCGATTTTTGTAGGGCAAACTCATAACGAGAAATTCCGAAGGAAGTAAGATCAGGGGACTCCCTCATCGAAGCAAATCTTTCGATTTCCGATTGTTTAGATTCGGTGGGGCCTGATGGCGTCAAATATTGGCTATGAGCCCGAACACCCAGCGATTGTGCACAGTTTATGAAACAAAAACCGATTTTGGTCGATGCGAAAACAACAAGAGAGCTCAACTCCTCCGCGGTTCGATGGAAATTACACGGTAAATAGCCTGGTGGCGAGTAATCGTAATCGTCCCAAGTATTTTTAGAAATGAATAGCATCGATCTTTTTCTCCGATTGCGTAGACGTTGGGAGTTTTCTAAGAACGTTTTCAGTAGTTAAGTTGCCGCATTAAATGTTCCTGATGACCAATCGCAACAATCCAACTGACTAACTCCATTCAGGCAAAATTAAACGCTAGACGGACAGAAACGTGAGGCATGACCAACAACACCCTATAAAAGATATTGCTAAAAATAGTAATATAATAGTTTGCATACACTTATTATAGTATCACAGCAGCATAATGTCCTTGCGTGTTTACGAATCAAATAGCCCGAGCTCATATAAAATTAATCTGGTTGTGTGGGGCCAAGTCGTATTGAAAGGAGATTGCGAATCTAACAGTCTAGACGACATGCGAACGGTGAAGCATTTAAACTTTGATTTCTGGAGTGAGTAATTGAGATCGTTAATAGAATTCTTCTATTGCAGCTATCGAAAGATAGTGAGGTCCGTTGTGAATTCAGTCCTACTCGCAGAACCATGTGGAGCTTTCAATAAGGCGTTAAGGTCTTACCGAGTATTGACCAGGGCGCAGATACTATTGGCATCAGACTTTTGAGACAGTTACAAGCCTGAATTTTGAAAATGAGTCAATAAAAGCCAGTACACCCGAGAAGACCAGCTCAATCATCTACGAGCGTAGGAAGCGGACAGTGCGTAATTAGCAGCGCCCGATCAACACCAAACTCATCCACGAGGTAGCCCGTAAACGCGCCCAGAAAACAAGCGCATGCAACTACGGAGCAGTCAAAGTACAAACGATCGAAGCCAGCGAAAACCTCTGAGGCGAGTCCAATCGACGACGAGCATCGAAGAGCGAAACCAATATGAACAGTCATCGATGAGAACGAGCATCCCCAAGGAGCACAAAGTTTCTGTAAAGTATTGACGTAGTCGTGACGACGTCGGTTCTACAACTATAAAGTCAATATACTTCGAGCAGTAGTAAATACGGAGTATTGACGTAATAGCGATTAGTTGGTATGTAGTCATTACTAGCTACATTTTGTAGTCTTAACAACTTTTTTTTACAACTCTTTACCGACCTTAGTTTTTATGTTACTTATACTGACCAATATACGACGTATTAGCGACTCCTGACTTTCTCGTCATATATCGAGTAATAGTGACTACATAATAACTGGATATATTATTTTAAAGTCATCGACGGTATTTAAAGTTGCAATAAAGTCGTAAAAACTCATTTTAATACTTCATAGTCGCAATAACTATGCTTGAAGTCTCAAACATGCCCGACTCTAGAGAACTTAGAAGAAAGATACGAAAGAAATTTAAACAAACAACGACATATTACAAAAAATCTGCCAATGGTCTGGGCGAAACTTTATTATTTTTCGGGCCAAAGTTCGGGAGCGGTCAAAGTCGGAGTATATCATGAGTTGCTTCGAGATTATTAGATTTCTTGGAAAATTAATTTTCTTCTTAAAATAAAAATATTTAATAAAGCAATTTTTAGCCGATTAAACATTGGAAAAGCCAGTGTAGACTATTCGAATTCCTTATCAGAATTAAGAGATATGACGAATTGTTAAAACGTATACAAACCCTTTACTTGGGGTTTGAATTTCGAAAAAAATTGTGAAACAGTTAATAAATAAATATGAAGACAGCACGAGAAAGTAGGAACCAATTCAATTTCTTATCACTTCTAAAAGAAATGACGGAACTCGTGAAAACGTGTTCAACCCGTTTATACCCTCTTAGGGGCTGAAAAGGGAAAAAACTTAAAAACAAGTGTTAGGCGATTATTACGCAAGCACGTGAAAGTGAAAAGATATTCGATATCTGGTAAGACCTGGGGATATAGTAGAATTCTTGAAAAAGTTTACAACCCCCTTTGCACCCCCTTAGGGATCGAATTTTAAAAAATCCTGAAAACACTTTCTAGGTATTTATATTAAGAAGTCGTACAATAAAAATGAATTCAATATTTGGGAAAACCTAATAGATATGCAGAAAACCGCGAAACTCTATGCATTCCATTTTCACTGATCATTTTTTTTGCCCCCCCCTCCGATCGCCAATGGATATTTGAAAATTTTTTCTATCTAAATTACTTTTCTAGTTGATTTACATAAACGTACCGAGTTTCAACTTTGCAGCATAAGCCGTTATATAGATAGGAAAAACACCCCCCACCCCCGTACCATACTGCCCCTATTAAAATTTATATTTTTCCAACATGCTACTAATATAGCTCTATCTAAATACCAAGTTTCAGCTTTATATCATTATAGGTTGTCGAGATATAAAAATCACAACTTTTTCCTTTTCACCCTCCCCCACCCTCACCCTCTACACCCATACTTCCAAAATTTTGTTTTCTGCTAGCGGTCTATTAGGCCTACTTCTGGTAAAAATTTTAAGCATTTATCTTATACCGTTCTTGAGGTATGAGACGTGATTTTTTTGAAAAATTCTTATCCCCTCCACTTTCATGCCCCACCGCCCACTTTAAAAATTTTACTTTCATCAAACTTCATTTGTCAACCTTTATACACAAACCAAATTTTATTTGTCTAGTGCAATTGGTTCGTGAGATATCGTAATCTAAAGTTTTTCAACCCCCACCCCCGTACGCCACTGCCCCCACTCAAAAATTTGTTTCCGATCTATTCTCCTAGTATACCTACAGATATTCATTAAGTTTCAACTTTGCGACATTAACCGTTTAGGAGATATGGATTTTAGAATGTGTCGATCTCGGCTTTTTTGCGTTTCGGACGCATTATTTTCCCCCCCACTCCCAAATCCCTTCACCTATATCGGCAATTTTTTTGCAAATGGGTCCCCTATCAAAGTTCTGTATAGGTTCCAAATTTCAGCCTCCTAGCATAAGCGGTTACTCAGATCTAGAAACCAAAATTTTCCGTCTAAAACGATTCCCCCTCCTCCCCCCTCACACCCGCATCCCTCAGAATTTGGTCACTTCAAGGGGCCTACCCAGTCTATTCATAAAAAAAATTTCAATTTAATAGCTTAAAGGGTTTGGGTGCTACGAGCCTTCAAACGATTTTGCGTACAGCGGTCGACGTACGACGTACGGCGGACAGACGGACTGAATTTTTTTTTTTGCTTTTTTCGTGTCTACTAGTCATGAAACGTAAAAAAAAAATTTTCAGGGTAGCAAATTTTTTTTTTTTTTAAATCGATAACAATACTGTATTATTGAAATAATAAAGTAAAAGTGAAAAATTATTTAAATCATGTACGTCAGCATTCGAATCAAGTAAGAAATGGCCCGTGCTTTAATTGAGTGCGCATCGTCGAAATTTTCGTTTGACAATGCAAGTGCCAATGAAGAAAATTGGTCCATTTCGAGTGAAGATGATTATAACATTAGTACTTTATCGTACAAAGAAGAAATGCAGCATAAGATAAGTCATCGGGCTATAACTGATTTACTTAAAATATTAAATAAAAATGCTATGAACGTTCCAAACGATACTCGCACCTTTTAAGGTACTGCAAGGAATATTCAAGTTGTTCCAATGGGCACCGGTGAATACTGGCATAATGGGTTTAAAAACTGCTTACTTAAGTCTTTAGATAAAGTTGAAATTTTGGTACCACTAATAAAACTTAATTTTAATGTGGATGGGCTTCCAATAAGTCGAAGCTCGATATCAGAATTTTGGCCAATATTATGCTCAATAGCAAATATGGCAAAACTGCAACCAATGGTTGTTGCAATTTATTATGGATATAAAAAGCCGCAATCAGCACAAGAATTTTTTAAAACTCTTGTTGAAGAGTTAATCGTAATTTTAAGTGAAGGCATTTTAATAAATAACAGTCGAATTTATATTAAAATAAATGCCTTTATTTGCGATACTCCTGCCAGAACTTTCATCACAGGTATTCATATGCAATATTTCTAATATTGAAGATAATTCACTAATTCTTTCACATAGTTCTTCCATTTGCGTTGCCAGAGGTTCCACCAATAGATTGGAATTTTTCTAGCTGGAATAAAGACATTAGACAAAAAATAAAATACTTAAATTACATTAAAATTAAATTATCATTTTCTTTTGTAAAACTGGGCTATTTAATCGTTGTTCGAATTCGTCTACTTCCTCGATATTTCGTAAGGGTAATGAAACATCTTCATTTTCAGCGGTCAATAGAGAATTGGGCAATACAGCAGCAGCTATTTTTTCCAATAACTCCACACATCTATCTACCGTCACTTGCAGTCTACATGTCTCGGATTCCACTTGTTCCAATCTACAAGAATCTGAAAGCAAAATTTATTGACAAAATTCTATTCGTTAATAAAAATACTTTATTATTTGAGAATTTTAAAGTAAAAATAACTTACAGTTTGGAATGTGTTGAATGGCATACCGATTTATAATATCATTATAGTCCAGTATAGCTGGTGGTAAATTGTAGTTTTAGCCTTGCATAATATCCTCCAGTTCGCCGGGATGTAGCCTGGAATTTTTTTGACGGATTTTGTAACTAAACGAAAGAAACGCAATTGAACTTTTTTCATAAGTGTACCTCTAACATGTACATATGGATTATCAAAACACTCACATTTCTTCGGAATCGGTATCCGTTAAGTTCGAGAACTGCTCTTCTATGGAGTTTTATAAACCTGTATACAACCCGATATGACGTCGTGTCGACTTCCAAATTTTTCCCCACGAGGTCGCTATAGTCCCACATATTAGGTAATTATGACAGTCAGAAGTCATTACTTCAAGTCACGCCAACCGATAAATGTGGTAATAGCGACTATTTTGTGTTCCTTGGGATAGACAGACCTACCAAACAGGAAAGAATTATTCACCAGGATGTCTTTAAGCAATGGCCACAAAACCCCTTTTTAGCGTAAAAGTTGATCAGTTTGGATCTAATTTCCTTTGTCCTACTTAAATTGGATTTTTTTTTAGTTGGATCCAAATTGCAGTCTACATGTGATAAAAGGCTCATCCAGATCTTCTCAACCTCGACAATGCTTCGTTAATCGCTGTCAGTTTCGCCTTAGAAGACGTAATGAGATTAACCATACCAGCAATAGCGCCTCCACCTCTGTCGGTGTAAATATGAACGAACTCTTCCTCTCATGAGATAAGTACTTTTGAATGGAATCCTTTTCAAAAGTGTGTAAGATGACATAGACCTGTCTGCGATTAATGAAGGGTTTAGAAACAAAAGAACAATACTATGCCGGAAATGGACAGAAATGTGAAATTGGCAGAATAAGCACTGAAAGGTTTTTAAAAATAACCAAATAGGCGTAAAAATCTCAACCAAAATGCGATTCCCTTTTTTCGAATTGGAATAAGGAGAGAATGACTCCAGGTCGAGAGAAAAGTTCACGAAAGCAAGTTTGAAAAACAATATAGCTCCAGGTATTGATGGAATAACGTCGAATGACTTAAAAATCATAAAAACAGTTATATCGGGACCTCTTTCTGACGCAATAAATGTTCACCTGACTGACGGCTCTTTTCCGCACTGTTGATCAAGCCAATTTTTAAAGCGGGCTCAAACAGGGATCCCAATAACTACCGACCAATTACACTAGTTAGCTCTATTAGCAAGATTTTCGAAAAAGTTACGAACAATCGAATTTTAAATTTCATAAATAAATACCGTGGATTTGACAAACAGCAATATGGTTTCCAAGAACAGAGCAATACTACTGCAGCATTGGTTGATGCTATGCAATTCGTTAATGAAGGCCTTGATGAAGGATTTTATGTCGCCTCGATCTTCATAGATTTAAAAAAAGCATTTGACACGATAGAACATTCAATATTGCTGGAAGGACTAAAGGAGCTTGGTATTCAAGTGAAGTGTAATGAGGTCATTCGGGATTATCTTCTAGGACGACAATATATAACAAAAAATTTAGACGAACGTAGTGAATCGAAAACAGTCACCATAGGGTTTCCGCAAGGCTCAAATCTGGGCCCTACGTTATGCCTGCTATATATACACAACCTGCAGAACATTGGACTTAAGGCAAAATATATCATTTATGCAGATGACACTCTTCTCTTATATAAAGGAAAAGAGCGGGAACAACTAGATTCAACAATTAACTTGGACCTCGCACTCTTCAAAGACTGGCTTTTAGGCAATATGCTCACTCTGAACACAGCAAAAACAACGTATATGTTATTCAGACAAACAAACAAGGAAGACGTTAATATGTAGATAAACATAGACCGGATACTCGTTGCCAGAGCCATTCAAACAAAATATCTGGGTCTAACTATTGATGAAAAATTGACTTGGACACTGCATATCACCAATATACGGAATAAGATTGCGCCGATCATAAGAGTCATAAGACGAAGTAATTTTCTACAGACACATGTTAAGGACACTATATACTATATACAATTCTTTTATTCTCCCAACTATAACTTATGGACTTTTAATTTGGAGCCAAACGACTGAGTATAACATTGACAAAACCTCGAGAATAATGAATAACAGTATCAAAGCAGTTTTCAACCTTTCACATTTGACACCTCTCCAGAACTCTATTTAACTTATGGAAAACTAAATATTGGACAACTTATAAGACTGGAGTGAATAAAAATTATATATAAAATCAAACACCACCTTACGAAATCTTGAATCACTCTTATACACAACAACGACATACGAGGGCGGATTGATAATGACGTGCAAAAATTGAGAAAACATAATTTTATCCGGAAAAATTTATTTTATTTTTCAACGTAGTCTCCTTTTAGCTCGATACACTTAGTCCAGCGTTTTTCCAATTTTTTGATCCCTTCCAAAAAATATGATTTGTCCAACCCTTGAAAATAGACGTTGGTTTCACTTATGACGTCAGTATTCGTGGTAAATCTCTTTCCAGCAAGCCATTTTTTCAAGTCTGGAAATAATATAAAGTCGCAGGGTGCCAAATCCGAAGAATACGGTGGATGAGGGAGCAATTCGTACCGTAATTCAAACAGTTTTGCCGTTGCAACAACGGACGTGTGAAACAACACTTTTTTCTTCGCCAAATGAAGCCGTTTTGCCTTGATTTCAACATCCAATGGAACCAATAACTCAGAATAATATGCTCCCGTCATTGTTTTTCCTTTCTCCAAGTAGTTGGTGAATATCATTCCATTGGAATCCCAAAAAACTGTCGCCATAAACTTTCCAGCCGATAGAACGGTTTTGCCTTCTTCGGTGCGCTTGAGCCGACATCCTTCTATTGTTTGGTTTCTGGAGTGTAGTGGTGAATCCATGCTTCATCAACAGTTACGAATCAACGAAAAAATTCATTTGTATTACGTTAAAACAGTTGCAAACCGTGCTGCGAAGTTGTCACACGATTGCGTTTTTAGTCGATTGTGAGCAAACGCGGCAGCCATCTTGCGGATAGCTTTCTCATGTCCAAATGGTTTTTCAAAATATTCCAAACACGTTCAAATGAGATGTTTACTACGTTAACTATCTCACGCACTTTTACTCGACGATCTTCTATCACGATATCATGGATTTTATCGATCATTTCTGGCGTGGTGCCCTCATTTGGACGACCTGGACTTGGTACGGTTTGTGTGCTCGTACGACCACACTTGAGTTCAGAAAACCATTTGTAAATCATTTGGATCGATGGTGCAGTCCCCATAATGCTTATCTCATTTTTCTTTGGTTACTTTAGCTGTTTTCCCTTTTAAAAAATTGTGTTTAATCAACACACGAAATTCACTTTTATCCATTTTCAACAATTTTTGTAAGTCGACTTGCTTAGACGGCTGCTTCTCGAAAACTAAACGAGGTATCAGGCTTAAACTTTGCAGGTAATCTATTTAAGGATGGTCCAGATAAAAAAAAATAACGAATTCCTTACCTGTCCACTCCTTCTTGATTTTTGCACGTCATTATCAATCCGCCCTCGTACATCGTTTTAACACACGAAATGCTTCGTCCATAAGACCAAAACATCTACCAAGGACTAATCGTCTAAGAAAGGATCCGATCTATGAATCAATAATTGAATTTAATTCACTACCAACCGAAATTCGACAAGCAAAAAATATATTGCAACTAAAAAACTTAGCGAAGAGATTTTTTCAACAAAACGACACATAAATGGATACTCTTAGTTTCTAATGATCTGGTAGAGAATTTGCAGCGGACTCAGTTCGACACGCAGCATAGCTGTGTGAACTTGAACGAGCTCGTTAAATTCTTCTCTAGATTAAACGGCAGCTACTTCTCCACCTACATATATTCAGGCCTATGGACATTCATCAACTCTCTCTCCATTGATACGATTAAGGATTTTAAATCAAACTCTCTCTCTCTGGTTTTAAAATTATAGTCTCTTCTCTCTCTTTTTTTTTATTAATTATATTTTTATATTTTAATTTATTATTTTAATAATAAAGTATTGTTATCGGTTTTTAAAAAAAAAAATTTGCTACCCTGAAAAATTTTTTTTCCACGTTTCATGACTAATAGACACCAAAAAAACAAAAAAAAATTTCAGTCCGTCTGTGCGCCGTCCGCCGTACGCAAAACGTTTGAAAGCTTATAGTTTGAGAGCTCTTTGAGCTATTAAGTTGAATTTTTTTTCGTTGGTAGGCTGAGCAGACCCCTTCAAGTGGCCACCTTTTGAGTGGTGGGGGTGTGAGGGGAGAGGTGGGGGAAGCGTTTTAGACGAAAAATTTTGGTTTCTAGATCTCAGTAACCGCATAGGCTAGGAGGCTGAAACTTGGAATTTATATAGAGCATCGATAGTGGACCCATTTACAAAAAGAAGTTATGATATGGATAAAGGGGTGTGGGAGTGGAGGGAATAATATTGCGTCCGAAACGCTCGAAAGCCAAGATCGGGACATTCTAAAATCCATATCTCCTAATCGGTTAATGTCACGAAATTAAAACTTAATGAACATCTGTGGGTATACTAGGAGAATAGATCCGAAACAAATTTTTGAGAGGAGGCAGTGACGTACGGGGGGGGGGGGGTTGAAAAACTTTAGATTACTATATCTCACGAACCAATTAAACTAGAGAAATAAAATTTGGTTTCTGTATAAATGTTGACAAGTAAAGTTTGCTGAAAGTAAAATTTTTTAAGGGGGCGGTGGAGCATGGAAGTGGAGGGGGTAAGCATTTTTTTTAAAAAATCACGTCTCATATCTCAAGAACAGTGTAGAGGGTAAGTGTGGAGGAGGGTGAAAAGTAAAAAGTTTCAATTTTTATATCTCGAGAACTTATAATGATATAAGGCTGGAACTTAGTATTTAGATAGAGCTATAGTAGTAGCATGTTGGAAAAATATAATTTTTTATAGTGGTAGTATGGTACGGGGGTGGGGGGTGTTTTTCCTAACTATAGAACGGTTTATGCTAGAAAGTTGAAATTCGGTACGCATATGTAAATCAACTAGAAAAATAATTGTAATTAAAAAAAATTTCAAATATCCATTGGCGTTCGGAAGTGGGACAAAAAAAATGATCATATCATCATATATTTTCACAATTTTCGTCATATCTATTAGGTCTTTCCAAATATTGAACTAATTTTTTTTTGTACGGGTTCTTCATAGAAATACCTAGAAAGTGTTTTCAGAATTTTTTGAAATTCGACCCCAAGGTGGCGTAAAGGGGATGAATATATTTTCACGAATTCAGCCGTATCACTCAGGTCTGATTAGATATCGAATAACTTTACTTCCACGGGCTTGTTTAATAATCACCTAAAACTTGTTTTCAAGTTTTTTCCTTTTTCAACCCCTAAGAGTGTAAAACCGGGTTGAACAGGTTTTCACGAATTCCGTCATATCTTTTAGGAGTGATAAGACATCGGATTGGTTTTCACTTCCGCGGGCTTTCTTTATATAGATCAAAAAACTCATTTCAGGATTTTGGATACTCAACCCCAAAGAAATATGTAAGAATTTGTGAAAACATATGCAACCCCCTTGCACCCAGGGGGTTGCATATGTTTTCACAAATTCTTACATATTTCTTAGTTCTAATGAGATATCGAATTCATTTTTACTTCCTAAGGCTTCCTACATAATCGTCAAATAGTTGATTTCAGAATGTTTGTTATTCAACTCCAATAGGACGTAAGGCTTTCGACATATTTCTCAGGATTGATGAGATATTAGATTGGTTTGCACTTCCACAGACTTTTTATATAATCGCCTACAAACGCATTTCCGATTTCATGTAATGGCCCAAAACCAAATCACGAAAAACCTTCTAATGGCGTGAAAACTGAATTATATCATACTAGGAGTAGACCTCGTCCCGGAGTTTGAGCCAATTATGTAATTCATATGTTATATGTGTCAGCGGCGTAAGTATTCTAGCGCGACCCCATTCTAACCACTTCCCGAACTTTTTTTTAGATTTTCAGCTACATAGTAATCTACACCGCATCTCAGATTTAAACTCGTTCCGAACTTCTACCGAAAAAATAATAAAGTTGCGTAAAGTTGGCAGATTTTTTCTTTTTAAAATTATAAATTATATAGTGTTCGTGTCTTCCTGAGTTTATTAATTTTCGTGTTTCCAATGTTCGAATTCGGTATCAATCTTCATTCTCTCTGCCTATGCACCAAACCCTGTATGGTCCAAATAGTCCACTGTCAAGACTGATGAGATCTGGCAATAAGTATAGTCATTGTATTGATTTATTTAATATTAATCTCGTGACATTAAAGTCACTCTTCCAAGTTACATAGCTTTATTAGTTGTTCTAATTTTTAATTCTGTTTTTCTTTTTGTAATGACATTATTTCTGTGGTCACAGGGAATAACTTGGTAAGTCGAAAAATTGTATTTTTTTTATCAATAGAATAAATTATAGTAGTAAAAGCGAATTCGATCACATAAAACCTAAGAGATTTTCGGAATCAGTGAAATTTTGAACAATACCCCCAGGGGGTTTAATTGAGAAAAATACTTAAATCGGGGTTTTCCCCGACTACGTTTAAAACTTATAGAAGTAAACGTGAATTCCAAGTCTCAATATACCTTAGAAATATATCAGAATTCGTGAATATGTACACAACCACTTTACACCCCCTTAGGGGTTGGATATCGAAAAATTTAGAAGATCGTTAGTAGGCGCTTATATAAATAGCCCGCAGGTTCACGGACATTTTTTTTACTTAACCTCTGAACGCCAATAAAAATCTGAACTTTTTTTTTGCTTTAATTACTCTAATGGTACATCTACATATACGTACTATGTTTCAACTTTCTAGCATAAGCCGTTTCTGAGATATAAAAAACCACCCCTCTCCCCCGTACCTTGATACCCCTATCAAACATTTTATTTTTCTAGGATGTCTCCATAGTGGCTCTATATAATCCTAAATTTTTAGCTTTCTATTCATTATGGTTTTCGAGAAATAAAAATCAGAATGTTTTCCTTTCCACCCCCTTTCACCATCACCCCCAACACCCACACCACCAAAATTTTTTTCCCTACTAGAAGTTTACCGACCCCAACTCCTGTAAAATTTTCAAGATCATATCTGATACGGTTTCTGAGATATAAAAATGACATTTTTTGAGAAATTGCTATCCCCCCACTTTCGTGCTCCACTTCCCCCCTCAAAAAATTTAGTTTCGGTAGACTCCTCTTGTGATCTCATATACAGAAACTAAATTTTATCTTCCTGGTGTAATTGGTTCGTAAGATATTGTAATCCAAAGTTTTTCACCCCCCACCCCCACACCCCACCACCCTTCTTAAAAATTTTAGCCCTTGTCTAATCTTGAAGTATCCCTAAGGACAACAACAAAGTTTCAATCTTCTGACATCAATAGTTCAGGAGATATCGATTTTAGAATGTTTCAATCCCGGCTTTCATGCGTTAAAGACTCATTGTTTTCCCCCCCACTTCCACACCCCTTAACCAATATCGACAATTTTCTTGCAATTGAGTCCATTATCATAGTACTACATAAGTTCCAAGTTTCAGTTTCCTAGCATAAGTGGTTCCTGAGATCTAGAAACCAAAATTTTTCGTCTAAAACGCTCCCCTCTCCTCTCCCCTCTCCTCTCCCCTTGTACCCCACCCCTCAAAAATATACCAGTCGTAGGGGTTCACCAAATCTACCCACCATAAAAATTTCAATTTAATATCTCAACGGGTTTGGAAGCTACGCGCCTTCAAACGATTTTGCGGACGGCGGACGGCGTCTACGGCGGACAGACGGACATTTTTTTTTTTTTTGCTTTTTTGGTGTTTACTAGTCCTAAAACATGTAAATACAAAATTTCAGGGTAGCAAACTTTTTTGAAATTTCAGGTCGATCACAATACTTTATTATTAAAAAATAATAAAGTAAAATTAAGCATTCAAAATGATAAATTTTAGAAAAAAAGAGAAAACATTTCCCCTGGTTTCCCTTGGACCAAGGGACCTCATCAGTTTAGAAAAGAAAAAACACATTCTCTATCTATTGCCTTTGATAGATCCAGCTTTCCACGATTTCTATCGAAATATGGAAACCAATAATCAACCGCCAATCGATCCAGATTTGTTTCAAATCGAAGAGGATGAGATTGACGATTAATCTCAAGGGGTAATTTTAATTTTAGGTAATAATAATTACCTAAGTTCCTTTTGGAACTTCATTTTAGGGATTGTATTCATTGTTTGGATATTAATGCTTACTTTTTGTTTAAATGGTATTTTTGTTAACTAAATGAAAGTACACCCAATTGACAAAATAAATGAGAAATAACAACAAAGAAACTTATTATTATTAATATAGAAAGTATGGGGAATAATCAGGTGAGGTATGGTGAAAAAGTTGGGATGATCTGGTGCAAAATCAGGTAACTAAACGTAAATCCTAAAAATATTTTCAGCAAATTAATAATTTTCAAACCACTAGATTTCGAACGTTATTTGATCACATTGATGTCAACAAAATTAATTTTTTCAAAAAACTGGATTTACAGGAATAGTTCAATAGTAACAAAGTGCTGCCCTGAAAAGTTTCGTTTTTCGACTTACCTAGTTATTCCCTGTGACCACAGATTTAATATCGTTTAATTTTTAATTTATTATATATTATTATTGTAAGGACTTATTCCGTAGACTAAATAAATAAATAAAGCTTTAACTTGGCAGATGGTATCCAAAGAATGTATTCCTGCCAGATTTATCACAGAAAATTTTATCATACTTACTTCTCTGATCGAATAAGAGGCATAATTCGGTTATCCCTTCGGCTAATTTGAGTTTTTCTACCGAAGCTCTTCAACATTGTTGTTTTTTTTCGAGAAAAGATATCTAGTCTATCACCCACCCAACTCTTTTCGGGAGTGAAAGGCGCGATGTTTGAAAGGATCATTGAAATTTGGTATTGGATTCTGTTCAAAAGTAAAGAGAACTGACGAAGTTCACACTTGGTTACGAAGATCACAACTTTGCTGAACCAAAACTGAACCAGGCTTGGCCTAATTTTAAGATTGGCGTCTCTCCATTGGCTTCGTTCCAAGAAGTTTGCTATTGCGCTTGCTGAAGTCGAGGAGTTTAGGCTGACTAAATCAGGGTCGTTGTCCTAAATGGCGAATAATCAACATTAAATTGTGCTATGAAGCTGCTTATTTTGTTTCTTACTGTGACCCGATAAAAAAGTCGATTGTGTATTACAAAAAAGCCAGCTAAACAAAACTGCCACATGGATTCCCAAAGCCCAATAAAAACCTTGGTGAAAAATTGCTGATTTCTCGGCAGAAGCGACGCATGCTACTACTTTGAATAAAAATTAAACCGGAAAATCGTGGCATTGAGGTGACTTTGATAAAAAAAAAAACACTCACACACATCACTCATAATGTGGAACCTATTAACGCTGAAAAGTCTAGAAGTGCGCTAATTGATCGCTTCGGAATTTTCCGTTCAGCTAAGCGAAGTCGCTTGAAAAGGTGGTGGCGTGCGCTGAACGTCTAGCTCCAGCTCGCTATGAAAAACAATCGGAAAAGGTACCGAAGCAGGTGGGTGCTTCCCATAAAAAGCGAACCTCCAATGAACTACCAAACGTTTGTTACATCATCTGCAATTTAATAGCAAAAGTATTGAATAGATCCGCAGCGCCCCCCTGATCTCGTCGACTTATTGAAAATGGGAAAAAAATAAAATCGCACTAATTGATGACATTCGCGAGTGAGCTAATCTGCGGTTTCGCGAACTCCATCTATCGGATGAATGCTGCGATTGTAGAGATTGGTGAAATCTTCGGCGGCAGTGCGCCCAGAGCGTTTTGCGAATGGAACGCACGCTCAATTATTCAAGGTCGTCTGGCCGAGTTTATTACATAGCCGAAACGCTATTTGCATTAAGGTGGTATTACTTAATCGGATCAGGTATTTTCCGATGCACAGGTATACGGCCCGAATGAATACCGATTTATTTTATTGGTAACTTGTTCACTTAGTGGTCTACATTTTCAATAATTTTGATTGGATGTGGAACGCGCGTGCTCTTTCTTCGTTTTTTATTGTGGCTGTATACAAATTTTTTTTTGTTCAGCTTGAAATTTTTGAGATGGTCCCTGACCTTAACCTGAATAATTCTTCCATCCGTTCAGGAATGATTCGGGCTGATTGGAGTGATCACCTGAATAAATGCGGACAATCAGGGCTACCTGTGGTCAATCGTCCACTTACCTAAAGAAGAATCTGTCTCCAGTTGGTGTCATATTGCGGCTCTGTAAAGTATTTTTGCTCAGCTAGAAATAGCAATAACATTACTTGAAACAATGGACAACTGATTTTAGTCCGAATAACTATTTTAATTCAGAGGAGGTTCAGGCAGATTGGAAGCATAACGGATATTTAAACTGATTGGAATTGAAACTGCAGAGATTCAAGAAGATTCAGGCTGGTTTTATCCACTTCTTTGATACGTGACATTAACTCAACCACCTGCCTAAACAAATTTAAACAATTCGGTGCATTCCAATTGAATTGCTGTTGTGGTGCGCAATAGAAGACTGGGAATTAGAAATGTACCTGCCCTCAAAACTCGAAGTTCGCTTCTTTTGAGTCTCCAAAACTTCTCTAAATGATGTTCCTGGCAGTTTACCACTCCCTAGGTCATCATCATCATCATCAATGGCGCGACAGCCCAAATCGAGCCAGGGCCTGCAGGACACATTGTCTGAAGTCATCTCGGTTCAGCGCCCGCGTCCTCCAATTCGTGCATATAAGAAGCGTATCTGCGTCAACTGAGTCCTCGTATCTTTTCCGCTGTTTTTCCACCGGTTTGAGTCATGAACTTAGTCTTATTCTCATTGACCCTTAACCCGACATCCTTTCCCGCTGAGTCTAGACAGTGAAAGACTTCCTTCGCGTCTGGAACAGAGGTCATCCTAGGTCATCTCTCTTAAATTAAGGATATGATTTTACAGACGTAAGTCTTGAGGAGTTCCAATAGTATCGTCTATCCTTCCTGCAACAACAATCGCTCACTGAACTGCAAATGTGCGAAATGCCGGAGTCCAACCAGAGTTCCGTACACTGCCCAGAATTGTCATTGCATTGCATTGTCCGCCAAGACTTGTCGATCGGTATTGTTTTGGTACTGACCAGTGTCGGGCCAATCCTGGTGATCAGTACTCCCACTTGATCTGAGCCGACTTTGGTCCGAGTTGCTGGGCCTATGTCAGGCCTAGAATTGGCTTATTATTGGTGTCTAAGCTCTTTCGGCATTGGCTCAACGGTCGGCTCTGTATTGGGCACATCTTGGTAGAAATATTTTTTGTTTCTCAACATATCAATTGATTCGGTTTCAACCCTATCACGAGAATGTGTCAGATTGGTCTAGTGGGTAGCGTAGCGATGTGTGACGGGACCAAGGTTCGAATCCGAGAGTGTGCAAAGTGTTTAAGTAAAATCAATTCGCATTTCTAAAAAAAAATAATAATAGCAAAATAAATTTGTAGTTATAAAAAAAAAAAAATTTATAATTTTATTTTTGTTTCTTTTTTTTTTTACTTTTTACGATACTGGCCCAGTATCGGGCCAGAGTTTCACCAAGAGTAGGACCGGTGTGATCAAATCGACATTGGCTCGGCTATGATTTGATCTAGAAACATTAGCCAGTACTGGAAACTCTGGCACCAGTACTAAGCCTGTGCTGTGCCGTTCTGCTTTCCGTACATGGGTGGTTCCACGTTAAACTTGGTTCACGCTGAACTGGTTCCAGTCGCTGCAATTGCAACCAAAGTCGCGTGTCCGAGTGTTACGGGTCAATTTGGGACGTCACCCTGCAAGAAAAGAAGAGAATTGTTTAGAGGAATATAATATCGCGTTTTAAAAATTTTCCAACTTTTCCAACGAATCCGACCCCGAAAAGATTAGGACGGGTCCTTAAATACCGGATCACTGGCGCCCACGACCCTTCTCTGGGCTGGCCGGACAAGGCCCGTTCGCCCCCTTTTGTCGAGGGGTTAATACGGTTTTTCCACCGGGAAAAACGGTAATAGTGTGTTTCGATTCCCATACGTCCTAGAAGAACTGACGTTAATTGGGGAGATAAAGGTTCCCTATTACAGATTCCATCGGTATGGAAGGGTCCTTATTGGCACTGAAGTTACCCAGATATTCTAAGAACTGCCACGTTAGTCAATCGATCTTGTGCCTGGAGAAGACGCTAGCCATTGAAAGTTGGACGAGCTGCAAAACTATCAATCAAAAAGCCACCTGAAAAGGTCAAAAAATCGGACTGGGTTCAAAAGTAAGCTATTTCATCAACGGATAGAAGACGTATGTTCCTGAGTTATTACAGGGTGCACGTTCTAATTACCGAACGTCCTGACAAAGTGGTGGTGTTTGCCCTTTTACTTTATTATTAATAATACAGTATTGTTATCAATTTTTAAAAAAAAAAAATTTGCTACCCTGAAAAATTTTTTTTTCGCGATGACTAGCAGACACGAAAAAAGCAAAAAAAATTCAGTCCGCCGTACGCCGTACGTCGACCGGTGTACGCAAAACTGTGTGAAGGCTCGTAGCACCCTAACCCTTTGAGCTATTTAGATGAATTTTTTTTCGTGGGTGGACTGGGTAGGCCCCTTGAAGTGACCAAATTCTGAGAGGTGGTGGGGGGAGGTAGGAGAAAGCGTTTTAGACGGACAATTTTGGTTTCTAGATCTCTGCAACCGCTTATGCTACGAAGCTGAAACTTGGAATTTATATAGAGCTTCAGTAGTGGACCCTTTTTCAAAAAAATTTTCAATATGGGTGAAGGGGTGAAGGAGTGGGGGGAACATAGTGCGTCCGAGACGCTCGAAAGCCAAGATTGAGACATTCTAAAATCCATATCTCCTAAACTGTTAATGTCACGAAATTAAAACTTCATGAACATCTGTAGGTATACTAGGAGAATAGATCGGAGACAAATTTTTAAGTAGGGGCAGTGGCATGCGAGGGGGGGGGGGTGAAAAACTTTAGATTACGATATCTCACGAACGGATTGCACTAGACAAATAAAATTTGTTTTGTGTATAAAGGTTATCAAAGGAAGTTTGCTGAAAGCAAAATTTTTCAAGAGGGCGGGGGAGCATGAAAGTGGAGGGGATAAGAATTTTTCTAAAAAATCACGTCTCATATCTGAAGAACACTGTAAGATAGATGCTTAAAATTTTTACCAGATGTAGGCCTAATAGACCCCTAGCAGAAAAAAAAATTTTGGAAGTTATAGTGTAGAGGGTGAGGGTGGGGGAGGGTGAAAAGGAAAGACGTTCTATTTTTATGTCTCGAGAACCTATAACGATAGAAAGCTGAAACTTGGTATTTAGATAGAGTTATATTAGTAGCATGTTGGAAAAATATAATTTTTTATAGTCGCAGTATGGTACGGGGGTGGGGGTGTTTTTCCTATCTATAGAACGGCTTATGCTATAAAGTTGAAACTCGGTACGTTTATGTAAATCAAATAGAAAACTAATTTAGATAAAAAAAGATTTCAAATATCTATTGGCGTTCGGAGGGGGGGCGAAAAAAATTTATCAGTGAAAATGGAATGCATATATTTTCACGATTTTCGTCATATCTATTAGGTCTTCCCAAATATTTAATTCATTTTTATTCTACGGCTTCTTCATATAAATACCTAGAAAGTGTTTTTAGGATTTTTTGAAATTCGACACCTAAGGGGGTGTAAAGGGGTTGTATACTTATTCACGAATTATGCCATATCCCCCAGGTCTGATCAAATATCGAATATCTTTTCACTTTCACGGGCTTGCGTAATGTTTTTAGGTTTTTTCCTTTTTCAGCCCCTAAGAGGATATAAAAGGGTTGAACAAATTTTTACAAATTCCGTCATATCCTTTAGAAGTGATAAGTAATTGAATTGTTTTTACTTTCTCGTGCTGTTGTCATATTTATCTATTAACTCCTCTCCGGATTTTTGGATATTCAACCCCCAAGTGGGTGTAAGGAGGTTGCATATGTTTTCACAGATTCCTACGTATTGCTTAGATCTGATGATATATCGAATTCATTTTTACTTCCTAAGGTTTCCCATATAAGAACGAAAAAGTCAATTTCAGTATTTTCAGATTTTCAATCCTAATGGTGTAAGGGGGTTGTATGCTTTTCAAAGGTTAGACATATTTATTAGGTTTGATAAGATATTAGATCGCTTTTCATTTCCACAGACTTTTTATATAATCGCCTACAAACCCATTTCTCAATTTTTGGATATTCAGCCCCCAAGGGTTTGCATATGTTTTCACAAATTTTGCCATCCCTTAGTTCTGATGAATTATAAAATTGATTATTACGGCATTTGATGTAATGACCTTAAAACCAATTTCACGATTTTTCGAATTTCAAGAACCAAGGGGGTGTGAAGAGTTTGCTTACGTTTTCACAAATTTTTCAAAATCCCTCGTGTCTCATGAGGTATCAAGTTGCTTCTTATGAAATCGTCTAAAAACCTGTTTCACAATTTTTTCGAAATTCAAACCCCAAGTGGAAGTAATGGATTTGTATACGTTTTAACAATTCGTCATATCTCTTAATTCTGATAAGGCAACAAATTCGTTTTTACTTCTATGGGCTTTTAGTGTACATAATATACCGAAAATCTAATAGTCTACACGGGCTTTTTAAATATTTTTATTTTAAGAACAAAACTAACTTTCCAAGATACGTCATAATCTCGAAGCAACTGATGATATACTCCGACTTTAACCGCTTCCGAACTTTGACCCGAAAAATAATAAAGTTTCGCCCAGACCATTGGCAGATTTTTTTAAATTGTGATTGTTTTTTCTGCAAGTCCTCCAGTGCTCTTCTAAAATTTCCCTTAGGAGTAGGTCCTCGGGCACGGTCTTTAGAAAAAGGGGGTGGTTTCGGTTGGCTTGGGTTCTCGGTCTGTGTCTTTGGGGTAGGTCTTCGGTCTGTGCCTTTGGGGTGGGTCCTCGGCGCTGAACCTCGGTTTGAGTCTTTGGGCTGGGCCTTGGAGGTAGGTTTATGGGTTCGGTTCTTAGGTTTAAACTTTCTGTTAGCATCTCCCGTGCTTTTCTAAGTACGGTCTTTGCGCGGCGTGGCGACAGTGGACACTCTGCGTGGATGATCTCTCGAATTGGGTCCTCAAAGGTCCGGTCCTCGGGTTTCGGCTCTTAAAGTGGGTTCCCGTATTAGGTCCTCGGGATGTGCGTATATTCCTGAAGTGGTAGGTACTTCAACACTTAACAATTGTGGGCACCCATCCCTTGTAATAGGCAGTTCTAGTAATTCATTTATAAATAATCATTTAAACATGGTGGTGATAGGTTTGCGGATCTTTTTGTCTTCCCCCAATTGCTCTGATTATTTTCTCAAACTAAGGGTCCCGTGATGCCCTGTAGTTCACCTCTCTCAACCTGCTCTCCCAAAAACCCTCCAATGGTCCTCTTTCCCTCCGCAAGTGATATGCCTTAGAATTTCTCCCGGCCGAACATATGGCAACAATTCTTCAAAGCTTCAGTGCCAAATTTGTCTTTATAATTTACAAATCAAAATTCTGCTTTCGGTTCTAGTCTCTCGGTCGCCTGGCACTAGTCCAAGAAAAATACAACAGAAAAAATTTCCTTAAAGTTAAGAATAATATTTTAGGAATGCAGATGTCTTTTGATATATGTCTGTGTCTGTTGCTATTCATGATATGCGTGATGCATGATCGATTGGCTTTTAGCTCTCAAGAATGTATTTTAGTTTTGCAAATTATTTGTTGTCATAAATTGCCGAACTACGTCATCAGAATAATTTTAGCAATGACGGTCATCGCTCAGCTGAGATTATATCAAACTGTCAGTTTTGAATAGTTCGATGCAATCAGTAACCAATCGATTTTATGGTTGAGCAATTTATGGCTCAGTCGACCAGATGTAGCTTAGTGGTAAAGTGTTCGATCTCAAAGCCTCTTTCCGGCAATGTCGTGGAATCAGTTCGTAATACGAGTCAGTAGTTCAGATTTGATTCAGTCAACTTTGCTGCTTTGGTACAGCGAAGCTGGTTCACTTTTGAAAAAATTTTGTTATCTAATCTGTTGGTTAACTTTGACGTATTTGACCGGATAATTTTTAAAAATATTTTCATAAGATCTTTCACTCAAGAGTAGATTCAGGCTGTGCAGCTGGATCACGACTGAGATGGGTGCAATGGCGGTCTATAGGTTGGGTAACTTTAAAGTACTTGACCGGAACAGTTCCAAAAAGTCCTCCAATTTTCCTAAGGTCTGTCACTCAGGGTTAGATTGAGGTTGTGCAGCTGGATCACGACTGAGATTGGGCCTATCTGTTGGGTAACTTTAACAGTTCCAAAAAGTGCCCCAATTTTCCTATGGTCCTTCACTCGGGATTAGATTGAGGTTGTGCAGCTGGATCACGACTAAGATGGGTCCAATGGCGGTCTATCTGTTGGGTAACTTTAAAGTACTTGACCGGAACAGTTCCAAAAAGTCGTCCAATTTTCCTAAGGTCCTTCACTCAGGATCAGATTGAGGTTGTGCAGCTGAATCACGACTGAGATGGGTCCAATGGCGGCCTATCTGTTGGTTAACTTCAATGTCAAAAACCATGATCAAGTTAGTCGTTGGATAAAACTAGTTCCTTGTGAACAAAAGCGGGCACATATAGGTTCATATTGTGGTGGTGCGTACAGTGGGATCAAAACGGATTAATGCCGGTCTATCTGATGATCAACTGATGGACTAGCTACCGATTGGGGCAGTTAAGTTCAGATTACAGTGGAGTTGTGGGACTAGCCATCCACCGGACCTAATAGGTTTAGGTTGGTGTTGTAGAATGATGGACCAACGGCGGTCTGTCTTTTGGCTAACATTGGAGTAGCTACCCCTGTGGCCAGATAGTTTCAGATTACGATGGTGCGTGTGGTGACTGGTCAACTTTGGAGTTGCTAATCATAGGGCCATATAGATTCAGATAGCAGTGGTTCAATGATGCTTGATCCTCTGGAGTGGCTATGGGACGACAACGAACCCAAAGACGATCTTTCTCCGGACCAGCTTTGAAGTAGCTACCCACCTAAGTGAAACATTCCTCTGGCCTTCATACAAATCGGTAATCTTCGCCGATAAGTTACTGGCGAAAATATTAAGGGTATCTTTTTGTATGGTTTACCAACGATTAAATTGTAGGTGGACGGAAGTCTTTAGATTAATTTATCGATTGCAATTTGTTTATACAACAAAACATCAGCGCTCTGTTGCGTGAATTTCTCAATGAAGTTGCTCACTGGTAGTCGATTCCTTAGATAATGGCTCTTGTTAGATTACAACTTTATTCATTCCATACGATGAACTTGAATTTCTAGACGTGTACAGATAAGGTCGTGTCGTATATCGACACCTGTCTGAATTAGACAACACACCTAATAAATACAACATAATTATCTGTATTTACCTGAGATTAAGTTCTACAAACTTTCATATAGTGTAAACACTACAAAATACAACAGGTGACACTTGGCAATCAAAAACTACAATTCCCGATTGGATTACATAGGGGGTAATCGTCGTCAAGGTAAAATAAGTTACACATGAACTTGACGGAAAAAAAATGATCACACTTACGGGTCGTCATTTTTACTATTTATGAAGATAAATTGTCTTCTCCTATACTTTTGACCTCAAATTTATTAGCAGACGTCTTCAAGTATAACCAATTAAATACAATTATTAATTTGATTGCACCAAAGGTGAGAATCACTTCTTAACACAAGAGAGTGTGGGATAGGTCGATACCCATTCATCGGATTTAAAGTTGTGGTAGTTCTTCAAAAATTCCGTTCGATTTTGAATGAATCAATTAATTTTGATTATGAGTCTTAGAGCACTCAAAGGTTGATTTTTTCGAACTGGAAACATTCAAAATTTCCGTTGCGTGTCGAAATTTCTCAATTCGAGTGAACAGTGTGGAAATGGTGTCATTAAAGATAGATTTGGCACTGAATGAAGTCAAAAATCAGCAATATAAGTTCGTAGTCGAGTTTTTTTTTCAGCCAAGGCAGTACAGAATACTGTGATACAATCCCTTATTGAAATGAAACACTTGAATGAAGTACAGGTTCAATATTCCTATCTGATATACTTGTTGCACCTATTTTTCCATAACATGCAATTACTGCAATTGAAATAAAAACAATTCAACAAAGGACGAACCCATGATCTAAAAGCTGTCAAAAGTGGACACGAAACTCCTTTCACTTCTGCGATTAACTCTCATCCGAGTTCCAGTTTCCTTCGTGTGAAATCGCGCGAATTACTCCCAAATGAACATGTCGAATTATGCGAAAATTTCAAACAAATTCTCCAAATTGTGGACTTCATCGAAACCTCATTTTCTAGAAATTTGAAACTATATTTTTGATCACACTGTCAAAACTGTCGAATTTTTTGACTTCAAACTCTCCTTTCTGTTCTCTAATAAAAAAAGAAATTGAGAAATCAAACTTTTTGTGAGAACTTGCACAAATCTTTTTCAAATGGACACGTTTTAAGCTAGTATTAGACTGTGGACTGTCAAATATTTAACTAAAAATATTTGACGAAAAGTTCAGTCAAATGTTTCCCCTTTCAAAATAGAGCAAAAAAGTAAAGTAGCAAACACAAATTTGACGATTACATTATCTGACTGCATTTGCCAGCGAGAACAGTAAAATATTTGACAGTGTGGCACACAGTGTAATACTAGCTCTTTAGACTGTATTATACCATCCTATCATATTTTTGACCACAAATAATTTTTTTTCACAAACACTAAAACTTGTATTACACTGTATGCCACGCGGTCAAATATTTGACCATAAAAATTTGACCGAATTTGATGTCAAATATCCATTTGACACGCTTCACGATTGCGATATTACACTATCTAATACATTTGACACCTTCGTCAAATTTTTTCCTCGTGTCAAACGATCAAACGCTATCAGGTCAGATCTATTTTAAATATTGATGTGTATATATTACACTGTATGCCAGTCCGAGCATCAAATTCTCGAGTGTGTATGACTCCGTTCAGATTAATTAACGAGACATAAGTGGATTCAACACAAAATAGGATTGTAATACGAAAAGTTATTGTTTTAATGTTTGGCGTTGTTGGTACATGTATTAAAAATTAACAAAAAAAAAGTTTTATGCAGTAATTATGATGTCGTATTTACGGGAGGAAAACAAAAGTAGTTTAAGCTAATTACTTATTTCACCGATCGCCACAAAAAATTATATATTGACGAATGACACTTCCTATTTGACCCATATGACAGAATTGTTTTTCCAAAAATAGCAAACGGTCAAATGTGGTCAGATTGATTGTCAAATGGTGTCAGACGGTCAAATGAAACATTTTTTTCAAACAGCATTTGACCATTAAACTATCTGACAGCATTTGTCAGGGAAAATGGTCAAATATTTGACCGCGTGGCATACAGTGTAATACTAGCTTAAGTCATATTTTGCAGTATAGTGGCACTGCAAATAAAACAATTTGGCATTACATCAGACTAATATTTTTCCTAGTAAATATAATCAAAGCTCTTTAATTTGGAATCACTTAATTTGGAAGGCTCTTTATTTTTAAAAGTTTTTATTTCTTCAAAACATAGAGATTTTTCCAACTTGAAGAGATAATTTTATGTCACACACATGTACATTTAATTAAATAAAAACAAAAGCGGGCCCAGCAAATATTTTTGTGCAAATATGATTTGTAAATAAACCATCAAATTGAATTAACTATTCGAAAGTGAATTCAATTATAAATCTCTTTTACGATTAAAAAGTAATTCACATAATCTTCACAAAAGCGAGTTCACATAATCTGCTATGTACTTAGATGACAGTTCAGCGAATCGTTTCTAAATAATGTTCATGATGTGTAAAAGATTCGTAAATGATTTTGCATTACGTACAGCTAGAGAATTGATTTTGAGTCTTATGTGAATTCGATTTCGAAGAATTAGATGAATTATTTGTGAATCTATTCGTTAGAAAATCATGCCGCATGCCGGTCGACGAATTATTGATTCAGTTTCATTGACTTTTCTTCACTTTTGGTGAATTCGCTCAAAAATTCTCCCTGTTATTGCTTTTTTCCAGAGCATTCGATTTTTCTTCATCTTTGGTGAACGTCCACGAAAATGTTATTGTTATACACAGTGCGACAAATAAGTTTCGAGACTGGTCATGGAAAACATCATTAAAAGAAAAAATCTGGATATTTTTCATTTTTTTTATTCAAAATATTCTCCTACAGTTTCAATTAGAGATGGGCAAAGCAGTTCCTTTGAGTGAAGTATTTCACTCCGAGTCACTCACTTTAAGGAACGAGTTCAGTGAAGTACTTCCATGGAACTTTTCGTTCCATCGTTCCTTCGTTCCATGGTCACTAGTCGTAGTTGGAAGACAGTAGACCTAGTAGAAGATGAACAAAAAGAGGTCACTAGATCTAGCAGAAGATGAGCAAAAAGAGGTCACTAGATCTAGTAGAAGATGAGCAAAAAACGAGAGACAAAACGAGAAGATTTTGTTGGTCGTCTGCCTAGCTTGTTAGTCTCTATTTTTCTTTCACGAGTAGGTATATCTGTTTAAATTTTTTTGTCACGTGTCCAATGGAATTGCAGTTCACCAAAAGGAGTGACTTACTTCACTCACTCACTCCAATGAAGTGTTCTTTTGGAACAGTTCACTCGTGAACGACCCATCTCTAGTTTCAATACACTTGTTACTGCGATTCAACAGTGATTCAAATGTGTGTTCTAGCTCATTTTGTGGAATTGCCTCTAGTGCTCGTGTTGAAGCTGTTTTGATGGTCGAAATGTGATTAAAAAAACATCCTTTCAATTTCGGGAATAGAGAGAAATCGCATGTGACCAAATCAAGTGAATACGGTGGATGATTCAACACACGGACTTGATTCTGAGCCAAAAATTGACGAACAATGAGTAAGGTGTGACTCGGTGCATTATCCAGTTCTCTGGATCACGATATTCGGGTCGAATACGACGGATTCTGGCCATCACACGCTTCAAAACTTCGAGATAAAATGCGCCAGTAATTGTTTGGCCAGTTGGAACGAATTTCCTGTGGACAATACCTTTGCTATCGACGAATGTAATGAGCATTGTTTGAGCAACATTTTAATATTTCAACATCGACAAAAAAGTTGTTTTGGGAGAACTGTCATAACTTTGCTATCTATCAACCGATTTAAACAAAATTGGTATTACCGGGAAGAGGAGTGTCACATCTTTTAAACGCTGGTCTGTAGACATAGATGGCCCTACTAGTTACTCAGATATGGTTCGAGTCTCGGAACTTATTTGTCGCACTGTGTATATCACGTCGTTATTTGATCGTTTCATAATCTTATTTATTTCTCGTTGCCTTTTGTGTTGTGGATGGCGTATGTGGAACCATTCAGAAGTGTTTAGATATTATTGGATTTTTCGAGAAAACTTTCTTTAAAGTACTTACCAAGCTATTTTGTCACAGCCATATAGTGTGGCTTACAAACACAGACGAATAGACGAGTTTCTGCTAAAACAGATGTCGCGACAATAGTCTAATAATTTAATCTCTTGGAAAAGACCACTCACTTTCCGGTCAAGTCCAAAGTGACTTCAAATGGCTTATGCAGTAAGGTTTTTCACCTCTGTATAGCCAATGGCTTAAGATTGCTTTAGTGCTTCTTCTCTAGTCGTGATTACGTGGTTTTCAAAAAAGTCGCTTACGTTTGATTGCAACTTTCTAACCTCTGTGCAATACTATCAGTAAGTACACATAATTTACCATTGTCGTCATCAGCCGCTTCACTCAATTTAACGTATCTAGATGTTTGCAAGATAGCAAAGTATGATATGTACATTGGGTCAGAATTTCTTTTTTATCATTATGAATTTTATATGCAACAATTTTTTACAATATCAACTTTAATTTAAGCTCAACGTGCGTTTTATTGCTATCTCAAAGTACGTCTAATAAATGATTGTTGAGGTGAATCATGCAAAATTTCGTTGATGACTCAGTTATCTCTTACCATCGATAATAAATTAGAATACTTTATTATTGAACCAATAACGTAAAAATTATATTTGCAATATTACGAATTCTGCTTTTATTAACGCAGTTCAGCGTTTTTGGTCCGTTATCAGATAAAACTTTCTTTAGACAAACAATTTTCTGTGACAAAATAGTCATGAGGAGATGGCAATCTTTTAAATCCTCTACAAATAAGTAATTCAGTTTACCTTAACTACTTACCTTTTTATCTTCTGAAAAAGGAAGGAAATTTCCAGAGTTTTCACTTACTAGATAATTGATCTCGTTTTGTCTTTAGTTTTCGTCTATGGCGCAGCAGTCCAAATTGGACGTTGATCTTTTCGATAATATTTTTTAAACGAATTTGGAACATGGTGATCAGGTCATGCCATCGTTAGATCTAAGATTTTTTCTCTAAGGTCCTCAACATAGTTCTCTTTCGGGGCTTTCAGGTTAGCCTCTCGCCCAACCCCTAGTTACTAGTCTATAATAGTTTAGCTATTGCTGACAATAATTAATAAATGTCAGCACTAAGAACCAATTCAATGTTTCAAAAATGTCAATATTTTCCTTTATCCAGTCGATCCTTTTATATCAAGCTCTCTACTGTCTGGTGCCAAAAAATCCGATGGGTTTTCTTCCCAGCTTCACTAGCTAGAAAAATTCAAAATCGTAACGAATTGAATTCGGATAAATAAAGTGAGAATTATGAATTTGACTTATAAAAATCATAAATAATTTTTCTTAACGATTTATTATTGGACAATTTCCTTCAGTATCTATACGACCCCAGCCATCTTCTGATCCACTGTTCTGTACTTTAAATACATTTTTTTACTTGGATCACGGATGTGCCCAAAGCTCACGAATTCTGACATATTTCTTAGTTCTAATGAGATATCGAATGCGTTGTTACTTCTAACAATTTTAAAAAAATTCGCGTAAAAACAAATTTTTGCATTTTTCTTTTTACTCAATTCCCAAGGCGTAAAATCTTATGATTTAATTCGAAAGTTAATTAAGACATTAGTATAAGGTGGTCGTGTAAGTTTTCACGAATTCCGATAAATCTTCTAGGTCTAATGCGGGTACTTCTTCCCGTACATGTGGGATCTCAAGGAACCCATTGGCGGTCTATGTGTTTGGTCGCATCAGCGGCCACCCATCTTACCTAACCTAATGCGATATCGAATTCGTTTCTACTTCTATATAATGGCCTACAAACTATTTTATGCATTTTTTTGATATTAATTTCCTAAGGAGGTCGAGAAAGTTATCACGAATTCCGACAAATCTCTTAGGTCTAATGAGATATCGAATTCGTTTTTGCTTCTAAAAATTAATTTTTAGATTCTGTGAATATTCAACCCCTACTTAAGTGGGTATAAAATGATTGAGTATATTTTTACGAATTCCGACATATCTCTTAGGTCTGAATTGTTTTTATTTTTATTTTTTTACTTTAAGGGGTTAGGCCACTCTAGAGGCTAAAAAAATAGGCCTTTTTGGAGATTTTTTTTTCAGAAAAACTACAAAATAAATCGAGATTACAAAAATGGGAGTTTATTATACATATTCAATAATTTTGCAAGCTTGAAGTATTGCAAAGATTTCCGCTTGAAATACACTGGCATGGTCCGGTAGCCTGTAGTTCTCGTGAATCTCGAGTTCCCGTGAGAATACCCTCGCGCCCGTGCCAGAAATCATTTTCGAATCGTCGGTTAAGATCGTTGTGGTTCTATTGTCTAGGTAGCATTCTTCATTCCAGTCGTCTCTGTGTGGGATTTTGATAGCAAATTCCCAACCGAAATCTATTTCTGGCATAGTGAAGTCCGTTTCCCTATCGATATTACACTCCAAGAAGTCGTTGAGTATGGTACTGTGACCAGTAGATCTAGTTCTCCAGTAACCTAACTCTTTGAGTCTGAGAGCACCTTTTGCAGCTATGGTTTTGATGTATATGTCCAGTGGCAGCAGATGGAGGATAGTTTCCAAAGCTGTGGAGTGGTTCTGAGTGCGCTAGTGACCCCAATGCATGCTAAGCGTTGTACTTTTGTCAGCTTGCTTAGACTTTCTAGTCGCCTCCCACCACACTATTGCGCCATAGGTTAAGATTGGTCTAATTATGGCTGTGTACATCCAGTGTACTAGTTTTGGTTGAAGACCCCACCTGTTTCCGAACATCTTTCCGCATACGCAAAATGCGTTATACGCTTTTTTAACGCGTTCTTCCAGATTCAGTTTCCAGCTGAGTTTCTTGTCTAGAACAACCCCGAGATATTTAGCGCTATCGGAAAGATGAAGCTCGTCGCTCGACGCAAAGTCTGGAATTTTGTACTTCTTCGTGAAGAGGACCTGCACTGTTTTAGAGGGATTAACCCCTAAACCGCAGTTGTCGGCCCATTGTCGTAGTTTGTTGAGTGCTCTCTTCATCAAACTATTAATTGTTGGTAAATGTTTCCCTGAGACAAGGCTGACCACGTCGTCGGCGTATGCACATGCCTTGATTCCGAGGTTCTCAAGTTCCACAAGGATTTAGGGTGAGATCACACCTCCTTGCGATGTGCCTCTGAAGACTGTCTTTGTGATAAGACACTCTCCTAGTTCGAATTCAATAATCCTGCTTCATAGCATTAAGTCAAGCCAATTGCAAATCTCGGTTTCCACTTCCATTGATAGCAGTGCGCTGGTAATAGTCGAGCATCGAACGTTATTAAAGGCACCCTCTATGTCAAGGAAAGCGGCGAGTGTGTACTCCTTATATGAGAGTGATTTTTCAATTGTTGACACTACCTCATGTAAGGCCGTATCCACCGACTTGCCCTTTGTGTAGGCATGCTGTGATTTTGACAATTGGTTGCACGGAATTCTGTTGCGAATGTGATTGTCCAATATCCTCTCAAGGGGTTTGAGGATAAAGGACGTAAGATTTATCGGTCTGAAATCTTTCGCAGACGTGTGACTAGGTTTACCCACCTTAGGTATGTAAACTACTCGTACCCTGTTCCATTACGATGGAACATGGTTGAGTCGAATACACCTTGTGAAGATCACCATTAGCCGAGGAATTATCGAATCTGCCGCGTGTTGCAGCATTGCTGGTATAATTCCATCGGGTCCTGGCGATTTGTAGAAGAGAAAGATCCGATTGTCCAGCTTATTTCGTCAATATCAACTATTGAGTTGGACAAGGCTTGGTTTCCTTCTTCTTGACTATGATCGTAACTGACAGGGTTAGTTTTGCTAGCTGGTGAACAATCGGGGAAATGAGTGGTCATCAGAAGCTCTAAAGTTTCCTCGGGAGATTCTGTCCAGTTCCCTCCGCCATGCTGGATGAAGGTATTCATCGTTGGAGTTTTAGAGAGAACCTTTCTTAATTTTGCCGATTCATTTGTTGATTCTATTGACTCGCACGACTTCTTTGCTTGCCAAATAGTCTTCTTGAGGCATTTAAGACCTTGCTTGTAGAGCAGCCAGTCTTCTGCAGAATCGCTAAATTTAGCTCTGTTGAAGTTTTTTCGAGCATCTGCACGTCGGGTCTTAACCTCGACATTCCACCAGACAGGAACTCTTTTCGTGGAAGGTCTGCTGATTGGACAAGTTTTCTGGAATGCATAACGCAGCACGGAGGTCAGTTCCTCTACTGCAGTGTCGAGTTCTGCTCTATCTTGGACTGTATCCATACTTCGTGTGCTCAGTTGTCCATTTACTAATTTCGTAAATTTTTTCCAATCTGTTTTCTTGGGGCTTCTGAATGGATTGGTGGAATTACTTGATATTCTACGTTGAAGATTATCAGACAGTGATTCGAAAGGGATGGCTTATCCGATACCCTCCAATTCTCAACCCTTAGTCGCTTTGAGTCAGATACCAGGGTTAGGTCAAAAACTTCCCTTCTAATTCTATTCATAAAAGTTGGGGTATTACCCCGATTACAGATTAGCAGAAAGGAAAATTAATAAATTGAAAAAGGGACTCACCTCTCTCGTTAATATTACTACTGCCCCATTGGGTGTGATGCGCATTCGCATCAGATCCCACTATGAGGTCGAAAACAAATTTTACCATAACATAAAAAAATAAACCAATATTTTGTTTATTGTTTTTATTTTATAGTAAAAAAATTGTTTTTTTAATTACCTATTGTTAAAATTTTTTTTTAACTATAGTTTATTTTAACGTTTTAAGGATTTTTATTTTTTAATTTCTTTTTATTTTATTTCTTTATTGTTTTTAAATTTTTTTTTCTTAGTCTATTTTAGTTTTTACTTTGTTTATTTAATTTTTGTTTCTTTATTTTTATTATTTTTGTTTCTTTATTTTTGTTATTTTGGTTTATTTATTTTTTTTTTAATTTATTATTTGTTTTATTTTGTATCTTAATTTATTTTATTATTTTCTTTTTTTATACATATCATTTTTTTTTTAATATTATTTTTTTATATTTTGATTAGTATCATTTTTGGAGAATTGATTTCCCGTCTTCTGGGAAATTAGTCTTTAGCCAGGAAATCAGATCTTTTTCTTATTTCGTATTTTATTGTTATTTGTAGAGTTGAGAGAATTATTTAAAGCAATAAATACACGATACAACGGTTGTACCAATTGTTTGCCCAATTTGTCGTTGCATGCGATGATTGTATCGTGTATGCGCTTATGAACGACGATTGGACCGATATCGCACGGTTGTACGCTGCTCTCAATCGAAAACCTGGTCGCATGCATATTGCAAGAAAATTGTAAGCAAATCGTATCGTCTGTACTGCGCATACAACCGATGGACAGATATTGCAACAAAACACGTCGGTGCAACTGTTGTATCGTATATTTGGCGCTTAAAATCACTCACTCACAATAGGAGGATGACCAGTTTCTCCATCGAAAACGATATTTCGTCGTTCACTCCTCGAGTGTCGCTCACTCCAAGGAAAAAAAAGAGTATTTTTAGTACAGATTATGTTTCCTAAATCTAACATTCATGGGGTTGGAGACTGCTTACTATACGACACTGGAGCTATTTTGCCTTCTTTTTTTATCCTACAACAATTTTGTACATATCTTTCTAATCTAATCATATCAAAACGGAAGAATACAATTTAATACTTTTATAATAATTCCAACTTCACTTCATATTTACTCCGAAATGACATAAAACACACGCGATTTCAGATAACACGGCAACACAAATCTGATAACTTAATTGATGATTATTCTATGAAAAAAAAACAATTTTTACACATTTTTTTTTCACTTTTAATTTTCTCTAAATATAATTTTTATTGCTGTTTCATTCATACATTTGAATTTTATTATTAAAATGTTCTCGCTGTATTCTCCAGCGCCCCATTATCTATAGAATGCAAGGAAATATCAAAACGAGATAAATTATAGCGTTTATACCGGCTGACTAACCCCCGTTTACACCTTACATAACCAGTTGCGTTCATATAATACCGAGGTTCGTACTTAACATTCAGTGAACAATGTATTGTTATGCACAAATAATATTCACATTGTTATTATTAAGTTAGTAACTATTTGGCGGAACGTTCACATCTTCAACTGGGAATTATTATCGCAAAAATCTACAAGGTGTGTAATATCAATTTACGTTTATTTCACTATAGCCGCTCGATAGAAACGTCGATAGTAAATACAATTTATTTTACAATCAGCCAAAGTAAATATTGGAACTTAACGTAATATTGCAATTTTATTGGCAAAAAAATACACTAACAATGGCGTGATATGTGAATTTGGACCGATCTAATTTGAGACGAATTAATTACAAATGATTGGACTATTGTTAGTGCAGAACCGTAAAAAATTTATGAATAGACGGTCAATTGCACCTATTCAAATTTAATTGATGAATTGCTGATCGGGTCTTCTTTTATCCGTTTGTAAATATAAGAAAATTATTTCAGTTTGGAAAAAAATATTTGACCAATTTCTCTGAAAAAAAAATGTATGTTACAAAACGAAATGACCGTATGTTGCGACTATAAACATTTGCAGCGTTTTTTTTTTCTCTCTTGCAAGCAATTTAAAATTTCAGAGCAAAAATTAAGACATTATTTCGGGGAGAACGTCGAAATTTCGTTTCAATCTTTTGTTCGCTATTTAATTCGTTTTGGGTAGACTAGTCGAGAAAATGTTGCAATCAATCGATTTTAAACGATTAATAAACATTCGAAACTGCGGCCAATGAGTTACGATTAATTAGCAAAATTATTCTTACTAAAAGGCTGTTGTAATTTGTCTTTTTATTGATATTTGCTATACTTTTACGTAATTTGTTCAAATATTTAGTGAAAAAAAATTTAAAATGGAAGAACGTGTTTTTGTAACTAGTCACTAGATAGTAGATGCCTTACAGAAACGGTCACTCACTCGGGGTTAAACCTATTACTAACTAGAAGTGAAACGAAATATCCCATATAAATTTTTCGTTCGAGCGAACATTGTAAAGCTAGTATTACACTGTATGCCACGCTGTCAAATATTTGACCATACAAATTTGACCGAATTTGATGTCAAATATACATTTGACACGCTGCCTGATTGCGATCTGTCTGACACATTTGATAGCAATCGTCAAAGTTTCTCTACGTGTCAAACAGTCAAACGCCATCAGGTCACATCTATTGTAAATATTGGTGTATTTTATTACACTGTATGCCACTCCAAGAACCAAATTCTGACAGTTACTGCGATTTGTTCAGATCTAGATTGACGAGTTGTGGTTTTATTCTCGAGTTTACAACTCCATTCAGATTGTAAGTGGATTCCACAAAAAATAGGAATGTAATAAGAAAAGTTATTGTTTTAATGCTTGTCGTTGTTGGTGCAGGTGAACAAAAAAAAGTGATATGCAGTAATTATGATGTCATATTTACTGGAGGAAGGACAGAAGTAGCTTAAACTAATTATTTATTTCACCGATCGCCACAAAAAAATTAAATATTCACAAATAACACTTCCCAGTTGGCCCATATGATAGATTCGTTTTTTCCAGAAATCGGAAATGGCCAATTGTTGTCAGATTGATTGTCAAATGGTGTCAGACGGTCAAATGAAACATTTTGACAGACAGCATTTGACGATTACACTATCTTACCGCATTTGACAGGGAAAATGGTCAAATATTTGACCGCGTGGCAAACAGCGTAATACTGGCTTAAAGTTAGTATTACACTGTTTGACCAAGTGGTCAAATTGCAGTAATAAGCAATGCAAAATAGTGAGTTGCAATTAATCTCACAGTATCCGCTCGGTCAAATTCGCTATTTCGCATTACCAAAACAATATTTTCAATTTCTTATCACTTGGTCAAACAGTGTAATACTAGCTTTAAGTCAGTATTACACTGTTTGTCATGCTACAAATATTTGACCATTTCCCCTGTCAAATGCGGTCAGATAGTGTAATCGGCAAATGCTGTCTGTCAAAATGTTTAAGTGGATTTTGTATGTGATTTGACAGAAAATTTCGCTTCTAGTTAGTACTAGGCTTTAAGTATCAATTTACTAGCTAGCCACTACATAAAACTGACATTCAGTTTTGAGATATATAGATTCCAGAATACGATATCAACACAGGGTTTTAAACAAAATTTTACTTAACGCGAAAACGAAATTATTAAAATGTAGGATCCATTACAGATAAGAAACAATATTACCAGCAGATTATCCTCTCTTTTATTTTTGGCAAAATAAAAACTTTCATTAATAAAATGCAAAATATGTAAAAATAGGTGAACTAAGTTCCACAATCAACAATTGCACTTTTTTTAGCACAGGGACGTTATTGTAATCTTTAATTGTTATTAAGGTTTCGTATTTTTGTTGGACAATTTAATTAAGGTGGGATAGATAACGAATAAATTAATTTTATTTTTTTGTATAAAAAAAACCATGATGAAGAAATAAATCTAATGACTAAGATAAAAATTAATAATACTGAAAAAATTATATTAAATTTTTGGAAGTAATATCGTTGGGTTCCAAGTCAAAAACTATAAAATGGGAGAGGCTGTAAGTCTTCCATTCTGCTGTTAGGTAATTTAATGAGCTACGGGACCCATTACTATGCTCCTATTGAGCTGCAATTCAGTAAATCATCAAAATGCTCAACTAACTAAAAATATCCAAAAATTGACTTAGTGAATTTCACTTGTAAGCCGGCGATAAGTAATATAAATTAAAAGCAAACAAATATTTGAAATATAAATTCCAAACAATAATTTCAAAAAACCTATGAATTATATTTAAAAATTAAAAATAATAATTAAAAAAAAAACTTAATAAGATAAAGATTAATATTAATAATACAGAAAAAGTAATATTAAATATCAAGAATAAGAAATATAAATTAAAACATACTGCAGTCACGATCGGCTGCAAGCCAATCGTATAATACTCTAGATGAATACTGAACTCCGATTTATATGGTAGTTGGGGATAAAGTATAATTACGTGTGTGCATGTTGTATGTCCTTTATTAAGGACTGCTATTAGATTGCTACTCAAAACTAAAAGACAATATTCAGTGTTTAACTTTATACCTTGAACTGGGTAAGTCATCGAAAAAAAATGTCCTTTTTAAAGGACTTTCACATGGGAGGTGCAGGAAGGACTCACTCGATTTCTTACATATTTATCCTTTTCCTTGGAACTATTCAAAAATTAATGTGTACAAAATTTCAAATTCGTTGCTTGAAGCGTTCAAAAATTATCGGAAAATATTGTTGAACACGTGTTTTAAGGACATTTTGTATGGCAACTACCAGAAGGAGTAAAAGGATTTCGCTGATTAGTAAACTCGAACTTCCTTTTTACTCAAAACTAATTTGTACAAAATTCCGAATTCGTAGCTAAAAGATTACTTGAGTTATAGCGAGTTCCGTAAATTAAGTGATAACGTTTTGACAGGATATTTGTATGGCAGCTACACGAAGGACTAAAAGGATTTTCTTCATAATCATATATTTAGCTCCAACTATTGGAAAAATGACACATACAAAATTTCAAAGACGTAGCTTAAACCCTTCTGAAGTTATCGACCAATATTCTTAAACACGTGTTTTAAGGACATTTTGTATGGCAGCTACCCGAAGGAGTAGGACGATTTTGCCCGTTAACGAACTTAGCCTTACAAATTCAACCAAACATCCAGATTCAAAATTTCATGATCCTAGGTGAAGGCGTTCTTGAGTTATCGTGCTAACGGACAGACGGACGGACGGACGTCAGGCGGATTTGAGGTTTTTGGCCACAAATAAACAAAAAATAATATATAACTTTTTTTCGTCCGAGGCTTGGTTCTATGCGTTACAAACTTTTGGGCTGGATTAAACTTATAATACTCTATATGATTTCATCTAGAGTATAAAAAGGTAATTTAAAAATGTTTAATGGAATATGAACCAAAACTAAAAATATTAAATTTCACTTAAAAACAAAATAATTTAAAGCAAATTATGTAAAAAAATAAAGATAATTTTTTGTATATAAACAAAATAAAAATTAAACTTTATAATATTGAAAAACATTGAAATAACTAAAAAAATAAAAATTAAATAATAATAACAAAATATATTTTTTGTAAATAAATAAAGTAAAAATTGAAATTAATAATAGGTGTGCTTTTGGCGCATTTATCCAGATCTGATCTGATTAAAATTTACATTGAAAACACCAAGGACATTGCTATTAAGGCCGGTTTACATGACGGTTACAAATAATTTTTCTGAGATTGTGAGGGAGAAGGAAAATCTCTAATGAGAAACTGATCAGGAGTGAAACGAACAGACATTCTATCCAGCAAAAAATATTGACGATATTTCTGTGAATGTGTTGTGCCAACATTTTTTTGTAGTGGTTGCTTTTACTCCATTGAAAATTCGCTAGCTGCCTCACAATCTCAGTAAAAATTGTTTGCCTTTATTGTTATTTTGTTGTTATTTGTTATTGCTTTTTCCTGTAGATAGTAAGCTGACCTAGTAAGCTCACTGGGACAACTATTCGCGGTAAATTCTCTAATATAGTATACTATCAATGGAAAAAAGTTATAAAGAGTCATAAAAATAGCAATGTTGCAGTTATTTTGCACATAACAAATGTTAAAAAACAGAAATATATGGTATATAAATAAAAATATTAGCTAAAAAATATGTAAAAAATGTAAGTAAATATAAAAATAAAAAATAGTAATTAAACAAATTGTAAATAAACACAAAACTCTTTGTGAAATAAACAAAATAAAAATCAAAATTAATAGCACCGAAAACAAATTTAAATATAAATTAATCTTAACATTATTAATTAAAAAAAAATATAAAAATTAAAATGTTGTTATTAAATAAATATTTTTATAAACTGTGTGAAAAACAAAAAAAAAACCCTGTAGACAACAGTTAAGTTAAATTCATAACAATACTCTACCGAATCAATAAAAGAGGATATTTATAACTCATATAATTATATATTACAAATTTATCTATGACGCGCGAATTTTGCCGAATTTTTGAAACCCGTTGACTGATGTCCTGATCGAGTTAGCCAGAATCACTTGGTAGGTTTACTCATATATTCTAAAATCCATATCTCCTGAACGATTAATGCCAGACGGTTGACAATTTGTGGTTGACTTAATAAATACTAGGAAATTAGAAAAGGGCTAAAAAATTTAAGGGTGTTGGTAAGGTTTGCGGGTGGGGGGTGAATACTTTGGATTACAATATCTTCTGACTCAATTGTACCAGGAAGATAAAAATTGGTTTTTGTATATTTTTAAAAAAAAAAAAAATTTTTATATCTCAAGAACCGTACTAGATATAATCTTCAAAATTTTACAGGAGTTAGGACTAGTAGACCTCTACCGGGGAAAAATTGGTGTGGGTGTATGGTGGAAGGGTGTGGAAATTAAAAAGTTCTGATTTTTTTTCTCGAAAGTCGCAAAAGATAGAAAGCTAAAAACTCGCATCTATATAGAGACATCCCAGAAAAATAAAATTTTTGATAGCGGTAGCAAGTTACAGGGGTGTGTGGTGGTTCATATCTCAGAAACGGCTTATGATAGAAAGTTGAAACTTAATACCTATATGTAGATGTACTACTATATTAATTAATGATAAGATGTGCCGGACCTGCAAGACTTCAAAACTAGTGAAATCGAAATTTCGATAAAAATGTGACTGATGACCTTTTAGCATGAACTGAAATATATTTTTTTGTAAATAAATAAATAATTATATTGAGACAAAGTGAGAAATATGAATTAATATTATAATTAAAAAATATTATAAAATATAAATTGAAAATGAATTTATTAATATCTAAAATATATAAAAATTTAAATTTTGTTTAATAATAATACAAAATGTGCAAAAGAAAAAGAAAAATATTTTTTTGAAATAAACAAACCAAAAATTAAAACTATTTATAGGATAAAATACGAATGAGAACCAAAATAAGTAAAACAACATTAAGTTAAATTAACAGTTTAGTTGGGTTTAGTAATTACACAGGACTGTCGTCAAAGATTGCGCTAAGCCCGAAATAAAAACATAATAACTGAAGGTGGCTTCTTTGAGAACTCTCCTAAGAAACAAGATATCCACGTTTCTTTTAATTTGGTTATTTTTCTTTATTTTTGGTTTTGTTTATTTCTCTTCTCTATAATTATTTTTTTTTTTATTTTCTCCCTTTTAGTTATTTTGCCCTTGTTTCGTCCTTACTTATTTTTTTTATATATTTACTTTTTGTTTATTGACTTTTTTCGTTCGTGTTGTTTGTATTTCTTCCTTTAATTTATTTTGCACTGGGAAGTATCCTAAATAATAAAGCTTTTAGATTTTTGTTAAGTGGTATTTCGACACTTTGACTATTGCTCGAAAAACTTTTTTTTAGAACCTGTGCAGTTTAAGGGAGCAAGACTAGAAATAGTTCGATTCGATCGTTTATTGAGAAAACAGGATGTTAATGTTCTTTTCTGTGTCTCCTACTAGGTGGACCAGGGTAGACTTCTTCAACATCTTGGGTGTTTGATTTGGATGAACAACAAAATTTATTTCCTTTCAAGAAGAAAATAAAGAAATTGTTAATTATTAATAAAATATATTATTAATTTCCAGCACCCATTGGTGTTGCGCCTTTGGGTGCCGCTATCAACACCCATGGGTGTTCTTACGACAACCATGGGTATTTTTCAAAGCACCCATAAACATGGGTGCACTCAGGGCCACCTAAACCACAGGGCTAAATGGGTTATAGCCCCGGAGCGCAAGCCTTTTGAGGGCGGCAAATTTTATTGATGTTATATTACTTTATTGTTTAATAATAAAGTATTTTTTAGTTATTATTAGTTATTTAGTTATTAGTTATTTTTATTCATGACAGAAATAACCAATTAACCTGTTCTAAATGAAATAGGTGCGACGAA
Organism: Beris morrisii; assembly: GCA_951812415.1. Lineage (NCBI taxonomy): Eukaryota > Metazoa > Arthropoda > Insecta > Diptera > Stratiomyidae > Beris > Beris morrisii. The sequence goes on along the minus strand of OX638313.1, from coordinate 100,468,337 downwards.
ACAACCTACAACACGGTCCCTTAATATTTATACCATAATTTAATTTAATTTTGTTTTCATTAAAATAATACACCCTGTGATCACTAAACTGATAACGTGTGGCATATACCAATTCAATGACATTAAATCAGGTTGTCTAAGAAAGTCCATTCATAAAAAATTACAACAAACAAGGACGGACACGATTAAGCTGTATTGGTGTGATTTCAATTCTCATATTGTATCTATAAATATTTGTGCTTTTTATTAAGGGATTAGGAACAGTCGAAAAAAAATCATATTTTTGAAATTTTTTTATATGAAAGTATGACATCTCAGGAATAATATCTGAAAATTTCAAGACGATCGAATTAACACTCGCAAAGATACTGGTTGTTTCGTAGTGGTGTCCGAAGTCGTCGAAATAGTCTAGTTCAAATACTTATATTTACACCGAAAACTTTAATCCCGCTTATCTCAAGATTAGGTTTTTGAAGTCCGTGCGTATCATAACTCAAAAACTACTGCATCGATCTTTATGAAATTTTCCACGCATCTTTGATATTAATAATACTAGCGGATGAACGACTGTTTTTTTTAAATTTTTATTATTATTTTTATCCTTTTCACAAGCAATAATAGGCTGATTTCTTAAGTGAAAATCGTCCTTTTTTGTTCAAAACCATGTCAAAAATTTAAAATTTTATATTTTTCAAAATAAATTCGTTCATTCGCGAAAGACGCTAAGTAATATATTAGCTAAATCCTTTCGATTTTTTTTATTTCAAATAATCTTGACGTACGTTACGCACCGCAAGTCATCTTTTTTACCAAGCGTCGACGAACTGCTGCCAGGGGATTAATTATGAATATTTTTTAATGAAAAAATTCTGAAATGTTCTTCAAACATTACTTTTTTATGTAGAAAAACTTTAAATTAATTATATCCGTTCAGAACTGAAAAAAAATTCTCAAATCTTGCTTTTTTTTCGACCTTGTGACTGTACCTAACACCTAAATCAATTTGCAAAAATAAATATATAAGTTACTTTTGTTTCTTGTTTACTATAAAGTTTGTTTTTGTTCATATCGTTTTCTTTTAATTATGTATGAATTTTATGTTTTTGTTTATTATAAAACCATAAAAACCACAAAAATGCCATAAAAATACATGGTAATAAATTGACTTTTTGTTGTCCTGCAATTTTTATATTTTGTATTTGCCGCTTCCATTAGCCATTAAAATTGTATTTTCTTATGACAAGGGGCGCATTATTTTTAGTAACCCACGGGCGCAAAATATCTTAGGACGGCCCTGGGTGCACTGCTATAGATTGCTGGACACACCCATGAGATTTGTTCGACAAGCGTAGTTATAGTTGTTTCTTCCGGTGGCATCTTAGATAAATATTGACTGGTGGAGCTATTCGATCCGATAGGTGTTCGAACGCAGTTCAGACAGAACAATTATCTATTATCTCTTCTATTCCATAGAGATATCGTCTTAACTCTTTTATTATGTTCATACGTACAATTGTGTAATTCGGGCTCTGAAAATATATACAGAATAATGCTAAATAAATTAATACCCTTATCAGGTACGGTACGTTGAACTTGATGTGCGTCATGTTTTTCCATTATCTCTTACATTCATTTTATCTTCAGATTCATTTGGTATGTAAAATTAGAACGGAAAATTTTGCATTTTCTTTGCATTTAAGAAAATTCAAAAATTTAAATGCGTCATGTTATCGGGATTACAATATCTTCTGAACCAACTGTACCAGGAAAATAAAATTTGATTTGTGTATAGAGGATTATAAGTGAAGTCTAATTAACGTAAAATTTTTGAGGGGAAGGGGTGAAGCACGGAAGTGAGCGGACTGTACTTTTTCAATAAAATACATTTTTTTATCTCAAGAGCTTTACCAGATATGAACTTGAAAATTTTTAGACTTCTAGCGGAGAAAAAAAATTTGGCGGTGGGGGTGATGGTGGGAGGTGGTGGAAAAAAGCTGCAAGTGATAGAAAGCTAAAAATTGACCGCTAGAGCAATCCCAGAAAAATTTTTTGATAAGGGTAGCAAGGTATGGGGGTGGTGGTGGTATATCAGAAACGCATTATGGTAGAAAGTTGAAACTTAGTAGCATAGGAGTAATTAAACCACCAAAAAAGAGTTCAAATTTTTCCTTGGCGTACAAAGATGGAGTAAAAAAATGTCCAAGAAATGTTTTTTTCCACGTTTTTACGAATTTCGCTATATCTTTTAGGCATGGTGAGTTGTTAAATAAACTTTACTTCTGCGGGCTCTTCATATAAACGCCTAGGATGATTTTTAAAAATTTTTTGACATTCAACCCCAAAGAAGGTGTAAAGTTGTTGTGTATATTTTCACGAATTCCGATTTATTTCTTAGGTCTAACGAATTCATTTTCACTTCTAAAGGCTTTCAATTAAATGTCAGTCGCATAGTAAATTACAAGTACACCGCATCTCAGCATTAAACGCGTACCGGACTTCTATCCGAAAATAATAAAGTTGCGCCCAGATTTTTTCACAAGAGGCCCTTGCTAAAGTTGCCTATTTGAGAAAATGGTTTTTCGGAAAATTGGTTTTTACTTTATTATTTTAATAATACAGTATTGTAATCGATTTTTTAAAAAAAAAAATTTGCTACCCTGAAAATTTTTTTTTCACGTTTCATGACTAGTAAACACGAAAAAAGCAAAAAAAAATTTTCAGTCCGTCTGTCCGCCGTACGTCGAACGGTGTACGCAAAATTGTTTGAAGGCTCGTAGCACCCAAACCCTTTGAGCTATTTAGTTGAATTTTTTTTCGTAGATGGACTGGGTTGGCCCCTTAAAGTGACCAAATTGTGAAGGGTGGGGGTGTAAGGGGGGAGGTGGGGGAAGCGTTTTAGACGAAAAATTTTGGTTTCTAGATCTTAGCAACCGTTTATGCTAGGAGGCTGAAACTTGAAACTTATATAGAACTTTGATAGTAGGCCCATTTGCAAAAAAATTGCCGACATGGGTGAAGGGGTGAAGGAGTGGGGGGAAAAATAATGCGTCCGAGACGCTCGAAAGCCGAGATTGACACATTCTAAAATTCATATCTTCTAAACTGTTAATGTCACGAAATTAAAACTTAATGAACATCTGTAGGCATACTAGGAGAATAGATCGGAAATAAATTTTTGAGTTGGGTCATTGGCGTACGGTGGTGGGGGGTATAAATTCTATATTCTGTATAAAGGCTGACCAATAAAGTTTGGTGAAAGTAAAATTTCTTAAGGGGGCGGTGGAGCATGGAAGTGGAGGGGATAAGAATTTTTTAAACAAAAAACACGTCTCATATCTCAAGAACAGTATAAGATAAATGCTTAGAATTTTTACCAGAAGTAGGCCTAATAGACCCCTATCTGGATAAAATAGTTTGAGGTGTGGGTGTAGGGGGTGAGGGTGGAGGAGGGTGAATAAGAAAAAGTTTCGATTTTTATATCTCGAGAACAGATAATGATATAAAACTGAAACTTGGTATTTGGATAGACATGTAGTAGTAGCATGTTGGAAAAATATAATTTTTTATATGGTACGGGGGTAGGCGGTGTTTTTCCTATCTATAGAACGGCTTATGCTACAAAGTTGAAACTCGATACTTATATGTAAATCAACCAGAAAATTAGTTTGAATAAAAAAAATGTTCAAATATCTATTGGCGTTTGGAAGGGTGGCGAAAAAAATTATCAGTGCAAATCGAATGCATATATTTTCACGATATTCGTCATATCTAGTAGGTCTTCGTAAATATTCAATTCATTATTATTCTACAGCTTCTTCATGTAATTACCTAGAAAGTATTTTCAGGATTTTTTGAAATTCAACCCCTAAGAGCGTGTAAAGGGGTTGTATACTTTTTCACGAATTCTGCCATATCCCCAGGTCTGATCGATATCGAATATGTTTTCACTTACATGGGCTTGCGTAATAATTGCCTAAAACTGGTTTTTAAGTTTTTTCCTTTTTCAGCCCCTAAGAGGGTATAAAAGGGTTGAACACGTTTTCACGAATTTCGTCATATCTTTTAGAAGTGAAAAGATATTGAATTGTTTTTACTTTCTCGTGCTGTCTTCATATTTATTTATAAACACCTTTCAGGATTTTTGGATATTCAACCCCCAAGTGGGTGTAAGGAGGTTGCATATGTTTTCACACATTCTTACATATTGCTTAGATCTGATGATATATTGAATTCATTTTTACTTCCTAAGGTTTCTTCAAGTCAATTTCAGTATTTTTAGATATTCAATCGTAAGGGGTGTAAGAGGTTGTACGCTTTTCAACGTTTTGACATATTTTTTAGGTTTGATGAAATATTAGATCGCTTTTCACTTCCATAGACTTAATCGCCTACAAATGCATTTCTCAATTTTTGGATATTCAACCACCAAGGGTTTGCATATGTTTTCACAATTTTGGCCATCCTTTAGTTCTGATGAGATATAAAATTGGTTATTACGGCATTTGATGTAATGACCTAAAAACCAATTTCACGATTTTTCGAATTTCAAGAGCCAAGGGAGTGTAAAGGGTTTGCTTACGTTTCCACAAATTTTTCAAAATCCCTCGTGTCTCATGAGATATCAAGTTGCGTCTTATGAAATCGTATAAAAACCTGTTTCACAATTTTTTTCGAAATTAAAACCCCAAGTGCAAGTAATGAGTTTGTATACGTGTTAACAATTCGTCATATCTCTTAAGTCTGATAAGGCATCAAATTCGTTTTTACTTCTATGGGATTTTAGTGTACATAATATGCCGAAATTCGAATAGTCTACAGGGGCTTTTCCAATGTTTAATCGGCTAAAAATCTCTTTTACTTTATTATTTCAATAATACAGTATTGTTATCGATTTTTAAAAAAAAAAATTTGCTACCCTCAAAATTTTTTTTTTCACGTTTCATGACTAGTAGACACGAAAAAAGCAAAAAAAAATTTCAGTCCGTCTGTCCACCGTACGCTGTACGTCGACCGCTGTACGCAAAATCGTTTGAAGGCTCGTAGCACCCAAACCCTTTGAACTATTAAATTGAAATTTTTTTTTATGAATAAACTGGGTAGGCCCCTTGAAGTAACCAAATTTCTAGGGGTGGGGGTGTGAGGGGGGAGGAGGGGGAAGCGTTTTAGACGGACAATTTTGGTTTCTAGATCTCAGGAACCGCTTATGTTAGGAGGCTGAAATTTGGAACTTATATAGAGCTTCGATAGTGGACCCATTTGCAAAAAAATTGCCGATATTTATAGTTTGGGAGTGGGGCGAAAAATAATGCGTCCGAAACGCAAAAACGGCGAGATCGAGACATTCTAAAATCCATATCTCCTAAACGGTTAATGTCGCAAAATTGAAACTCAATGATTATCTGTAGGTATACTAGAAGAATAGATTGGAAACAAATTTTTGTATGGGGGCAGTGGCGTATGGCCGTGGGGGTGAAAAACTTTAGATTACGATATCTCACGAACCGATTGCACTAGATAAATGAAATTTGGTTTGTGTATAAAGGTTGACAAGTGAAGTTTCCTGAAAATAAAATTTTTTGAGGAGGCGGTGGAGCATAATAGTGGAGGGGATAAGAATTTTTCTAAAAAATCACGTCCATATCTCAAGAATGGTGTAAGATAGATGCTTAAAATGTTTACCAGAAGTAGGCCTAAATTTTGGAAGTGTGGGTGTAAAGGGTGAGGGTGGGGGAGGGTGCAAAGGAAAAAGTTCCGATTTTTATATCTCGAGAACCTATAATGATATAAGCTATGATATAAATCTTGGAAAAATACAATTTAGGGGTAGTATGGTACGGGGGTGGGGGGTGTTTTTCCTATCTATAGAACGGCTTATGCTACAAAGTTGAAACTCGGTACGTTTATGTAGATCAACTAGAAAACTAATTTAGATAAAAAAAAATTTCAAATATCCATTGGCGTTTGGAGGAGGGGCAAAAAAATGATCAGTAAAAATGGAATGCATATATTTTCACGGTTTTCGTCATATCTATTAGGTTTTCCCAAATATTAAATTCATTTTTATTCTACGTCTTCTTCATATAAATACCTAGAAAGTGTTTTCAGGATGTTTTAAAATTCGACCCCTAAGGAGGTGCAAAGGGTGTTGTAAATTGTTTTCACGAATTCTACTATATCCCCTGGTCTTATCAGATATCGAATATCTTTTCACTTTCACGTGCTTGCGTAATAATCGTCTAAAACTTGTTTTTAAGTTTTTTCCTTTTTCAGCTCCTAAGAGGGTATAAGTGGGTTGAACACGTTTTCACGAATTCCGTCATTTCTTTTAGAAGTGATAATAAATTGAATTGGTTCCTACTTTCTCGTGCTGTCTTCATATTTATTTATTAACTGTTTCACAATGTTTTCGAAATTCAAACCCCAAGTGGAAGTAATGGTTTTGTATACGTTTTAACAATTCGTCATATCTCTTAATTCTGATAAGGCAACAAATTCGTTTTTGTTTCTATGGGCTTTCAGTGTACATAATATACCAAAATTCGAATAGTCTACACGGACTTTTTCAATGTTTAATCGGCTAAAAATCTCTATTTTAAATATTTTTATTTTAAGAACAAAATTAATTTTCCAAAAAATCTAATAATCTCGAAGCAACTCATGATACACTCCGACTTTGACCGCTTCCGAACTTTGACCCGAAAAATAATAAAGTTTCGCCCAGACCATTGGCAGATCTTTTCACAAAGGGTGGCCCTTGCTAAAGTTGAGATGTGGCGTAGGTTACTATGCATTGGAACGATATTTTTTTGGTTGTCAGTTGTTTGCCGAGTTTTAACCAAAAAATAATAAAGTTGCGCCTAAAATTTTGGAAATTATTTTATTCTGTCTTGACTTCCATTTTAATTTTTTGGTTTCGTTGTTGAAATATTGTTTGTTCGGTTTTCTTCATTGTTTTGTTTTTCCTATTTGATTTCATTTGTTTTAATAATCGAAATGATTTTTAAAAGTATAAAATAAAACAGTTTTAAATGTTTCTGTTTTTTTTCGATGTTAGAGCAGTATATAGAGATCAATGCGCATAATCTCGGACCGGAAAAGTCGCTACTATCGATTAGCTTTTCTAAACTAAAATCAGCATCTCTTAAAAAAATTGCCAAACTGTCAAAATGTCAAACATTGGGCTTTTTTTCCTGTCGAGTCATACATTTATATTTTGTACAAGAAATGTTTATCGAAATATCCTTTTAAAAATTGGCCCCTCACCCTCCCCTCTCTTTCATTATTTTGGAAATTTCTTGTTGGAATATTACTATATTCTGCCAACACCTGAATAATTGAATTTTTTTTTTAAATTCCGTTCTGTTCTTAATCTTAATAGTTATTTATTTTATAGACGTCTGAAAATGTTGTTACAGCTTATCATGTGTGCTATAATTTGTAAGCAAATTTATAAAGTTTCTACGTTGTTCCTACCGAATATTGATTTAGCTGGTTAGCTCGCTTTAAAAGCGTAAGTACGTATCAGTTGTTGTATGCCAATAATACAAAAGCTGGAAAAAACGAGTTGTTTTCAAAATCTATCGGATAATTGTTTATCGTATCGCCAGTTCGGGAAATAGAAAAAAATAATTGAAAGATACTTCAAGGGCTTAGAATTTTATTCTTCTTCATAGCTCTTCAAAGTAATGTTCCAAAATGGCCCCAGTAGGCCCACTTCCAATAATTGCAATAAACACATCACACCTTGTTTCTGATCGAATGTTTGTTTACACCTTCTCCGGTGTATGAATCGTGAAACGCTTCAATGTTACAAAGGTGGAGAGGCCACACATAGTACAGGTAGAGCAGGTAGAGCGTATACCCCCAAATTGGCGATTCGTTTGTACTATCTACAGTCGAGTATCGAGCATGTCTGTCTTAAGCTATCGGATTTTCTGCTCGACCTTGGATATGTTTTTTATTAAATAAACCGACTAGTAAACACCACCAGTAACCGGTCATGGCCAGAACACGTGTGTGACCACTGTACAACTACAAGGAAATGGCCATACATGCCATATAATTATAATCCGTGATGATAGCAGAAACTAGTCCATTAGTGGAAATAAGTGGCGTGTTTCCTGGTCTTCTCGAAATGACTGGTTGTAATAGAAGTAAACATCCATATGCCCTGGCTTCCCCGGGACTCCCTGGCGACAATTCTTCAAAGTGATTACACTGTACAGTCCGTTGTCCGCTACGTTACCTACCCCTCCTGTCCCGATAACATTTACCACATGACCATAATTTGCTTGACAAAAACATATCGGATATCTCAAAGTAGGTCCATAGAACTTCAAATATGGAATGTCGGTGTTTGGTTCAATATCGTCGTTGCTGGGTCACGCTCCTCACTTTCGGCAACCTAAAACGCTTTGTTATGACTGTGTCGTAGTTTTACTGGCGGCCATAATCAAATTCCAGCTCACGTCTGGTGAATTAGCGTCGCCTGAAAACGGAAATTGAAGAAATAAAAGACCCTCTATCGCACCATATCGCAACGAAACGTGTGTAACGCCATCTGTCCTAGCCTAAACATATCCAAATCCAAAGTGTTTGAGATCAGATCCATATTTTTGATCCGAGTCTTTCAAATCTTCCAAATTGCTCAGTGATTCCAATTTTCACCTGAAGTTTATCGCTTTTGATAGGCTTCTTTTATGCACCCAGTACGAAGACGCTGGACAGCCCAAAGAAACAACGTTCCCGAATTGGATAATAAAAGGGCGTGCTAAAAATCGGATTACAAGATTTGGTCATTGTATAAGCTTTCCGGAAAATCAATTTGCCTCGGGTAAAATATCGATATAATGGATATGAATAGACGAAAACTGATTACATGTCTCATGTGAAATGCTTGAACATCGTACGTTTGTTCTAACGTTATTAAAGGTGCCTATCGTTGGTATCTACTCGTTCGAATTATTGTGGTATCGATCGAGGTTTCTTAATGGCATTCGAATCTACTTCTAATGGACAGTGTTCGTCATTAATGGAGTTAAGATTGCTGACCGATATGACCTGATCCGGTAAGGCAACCCGAAATTTTAAGTGAGAGTTAAAGGGGGTTGGGTGTTGACTAAAGGACTAATGAGAAAGCGACCAAAGTGGTGCACTGCTACCTCTAAACCTGCTACTTGGCTAGCACGTACTAGCTACTCGGCAACCGCGGCATTGGAAATTTCCATCCTGACAACGCTTGGTTGCAACTCTATCATTATTCGAGATATGAGAGAAGGGCTTATGCCACATACACCCAACAATAATTGGAAGTACTCCTCCATAAACCACTGAAAATCTAGTGGTTTGGGTGCCTAAAGGTGCTCTTACACGAGCAATTTTTCAAGCTATTGATTGCCCGACGACTATTGCCAAAACTAATGGAACGATTAATGGAGCAATACAGGGCAATATCATGCTAGTTGCGGCAATGTGGCAATGTATTCGCAGATTTCTGGTATTGCTCGCTCTATAGTTGCTGTATTTCCACTAGCTTGGAATATCCCGAGCAATTGTCCTCGTTCGGTGATTCAGTTGTTGTCAAGTTTTCTTTGTCAAATTTCGTGTTATAATGCCTTGGAATTCAAATATTTCCAAGTTTTATTTTAAGTTTTAGATTTGTTTGTCAAGTTTGCTTTCGTGTTTTTCATTGACTGAATTGTCCGTGTATGATCTCATTGCCAAATTGCTGACTATTGTTCCATATCGCTAGTCACTGCTGAGTAACGAGTTGACACCAATTGATCCATATCGTCAATTTCTGATGTTGCTGTGTGTTTTCGTGACGTCAAAATTGTCTGGAATTGCTGCAAATTGAGCAATTTTAATCGTTCGTGTGAACTGAAGCAATATAGAGCAGTGAGAAATGCAAAGAGAAGCTCGTTTGTGCGACTCTTAAAGACTTACTCAGCACATTGAGGGAGTCGCGCTGAGTCGACTCATTGAAACGAGTCGTTCATCATCAGTTCTGTTCTACCGAACTGAAGCAATATACCATAGAGTAGTGACAAATGCAAAAAAAGCTCGTTTGTACGACTCCTAAAGACTTACTCAGCACATTGAGGGAGTCACGCTTAGTTGACTCATTGAAAAGAGTCGTTCATCATTAGTTCTACTCTATCGAACTGAAGCAATATAGAGCAGTGAGAAATGCAAAGAGAAGCTCGTTTGTGCAACTCTTAAAGACTTACTCAGCACATTGAGGGAGTCGCGCTGAGTCGACTCATTGAAAAGAGTCGTTCGTTCATCATCAGTTCTGCTCTACCGAACTGAATTAATATAAAGCAGTGAGAAATGCAAAAAGAAGCTCGTTTGTATGACTCTTAAAGACTTACTCGGCACATTGAAGGAGTCGCGCTGAATCGACTCATTGAAAAGAGTCGTTCGTTCATCATCAGTTCTGCTCTACCGAATTGAAGCAATATAGAGCAATGAGAAATGCAAAAAAAGCTCGTTTGTACGACTCTTACAAGACTTAAGCCTCAGTTATAATGGTTCCGATCCGATCCGATCCGGAACACGGACAGTGTTGAATTTCTCCATCCTACACACATCTAAAGGGAATTTCGGAACAACTAGTCACAATCGTTCCATTGATTAGTCGAGACACAAAACGGAGGGGTAAAGTTAATCAACTTTCAACTTCTATCCGTTCCGACGCTAAAAGGTGAATTACTGAATTTCACCACCTCTTTCGCCTAACTGAAAATCAAAATTACATCTCGATAGTGTCACTTTGACGAATGTCGGAACGGAATCATTGAGCAATGAGAAATGCAAAAAGAAGCTCGTTTGTACGATTCTTAAAGACTTACTCAGCACATTGAGGGAGTCGCGCGGAGTCTACTCAATCGAAAAGAGTCGACTCATCGAAAAGAGCCGACTCATCGAAAAGAGTCGTTCATCATCAGTTCACTTTCTGACCTCTTCCATGTCTTTTTATTGATGAAATTATTCAAACAGTTCACTTTCAACCCCAACGATGATGCGCTTCGCATTGCTGCGAATAAGATGCAGTCCTAGTGTAGGCTCGGAAGTATTTCATTTGAACAATTTATCCAGAAAATATGCACATAGTAACAGAAAATTACTGGCCCCCATTATCATAATGACAACATCATGAATTGGTGGTCAAACGCGAGCTCTAGTTCCGAAACGATTCTGAAGTGTTCTGGAACGGCGAACAAAGTCAACGAAAGCCGCTCGTTAAGACGTTCATTACCATTGCTTCGAGGTCACGACAGAGACATAATAACAAGTCATAGCCAGAACATATTCTTTGGTCCGTATCAAAATAAGTAAAAAAAAAAAATATAAAATTAAAATAATATGTTCGAGAAGAAGCACTTAAATCGGACAACTCTTCTCCACGTCTAGTCGGTTCTTCGGATCTGTTACGTAAAGTAAACCGAAACCTCGTTTGCAATTCAAAAAGCAGATTGGCAGACTTTATTAAAATCATCAAAAAGGTCAAACGTGTTGATACAGAAAACGAGTATGTGTCGTGCTATATCCGATTTTTTGCGGCGACAGTTACGATACTCCAGTTCTAAGAGATTCAAATGGCAATTTAACGTAATTAAACTTCGACATTTGACAATGACAGCGTTTTACTGGTCAATTTAAATGGAAATTATTTCTGTGCTTAAAATTTTTTGTATAATACTATATAAACTATATTCTGGCTGGATTTTATTTAGACAGGCTTATTTTTGGTGCAATGTTTGTCATAATTTCTGTTTAAATTAATCAGAAATAATAGACCAATCTTAATTCAGGCTTGAATCAAGTTGCTTCCTGGCTTGAAAGAATAATTTCTCGATCGATTTCATATTTTGTAAGTTGACGTGTCCGTGATTTTGATATTTGATCGACTCAAAATTTTTGACACTATGTTTCAGAGGTGAAATTTTAAAACACAACTCGTTATTTTAAGGTCTCTGTTACTTTTAGACAACTTTCTAATATTTTTGAGGATAAATAGAAGGATATGCATAGTCGTATTATCATATTGGCGCGACAGCCCAAATCGGGCCCTGGCCTCCTGAAGACGTCGCCTCCAATCGCCTCGGTCCAAAGGCCGCGTCCTCCAGCTGCTTATTTATAGTCCATTTTTTTTGCGGGGTCGTTGCCTCTTAGTCAATCCTTTCCGAAGCTGTTCTTCAGGTTTTTGGACAGTGGTCTTTTTTCCGGTGTCTATGCGTTGTCGCCCAATGACTTGGAGGATTAGTCCTACTTATTTATTACACCCCGGTAGGAAAAGGGTGGGAGCTCTCAGCTGACTATAACATGTTGGAGTTCTCCTAACTATGCAGCGAGTCTAACTATTTCATACTTTTTGCCTACTTCCTGAGTTGTGGCCATTCAGATGAACTCCATGCTCCCTCCTTTCTCAACCGGGCTTGGGACCGGTTATGGCGTCAAATGCAGACTCCAAAAAAGTTAAGATCGTCAAAACAATACAAAAAAACTGTCAAAACGTCTTAAACCTTATTTTTTAACTGGATTTCCCTCAATTTATTTTATTTCTCCTTTTTATTTATTTATTTTCCTTTGCCATTATAAATTTTTCTTTTCATATCAAAACATTCTGGTTTTTCTCCAAAACGAAATTTCGTCATTGTCAAAAAATACTGGATTTTAACTTTATTATTTAGTCCGGTCAAAAAAAAGAATTTAGTTACTCTAGAATATCTTAAGAAACACACTTTTATGTGCGTTACGTCAGCCAGCCAAAAACTCTCTTGGCTCTCAAACACTCGAATTCAATGAAAACTTTATTGGAGTTATCAAATCAAACCAATATTCAATATTTTTCCTAACTTACAAGAATACGACTACAAAATTTTGGAGGACAAACATGTTTGTATCGGTTAGTGAACTAAATTTAAGGAAAATTATTGGAAACATCTTTAAGTCGACATTTTTTTTAACAGTAAAGAGTAGAGCCTTAAATTTAAAAAAAAAAATCGCTGCCTTCAAATTAACCCGGAGGGTAGTTCTTTCCCAGGATTTCATCCAAAAATAATAAAGGTTGGCAGTTTTTTGCTTTTGGATCACCATCTTAAAATTTTTTTTATTACAAAAAAATTTAATTTTGACGTGCTTTTGAACATAATTTTGGCAAATTTTTGAATTCAATTTTGAAGAATTTTTGATCTTCTTGATTTTAATAACAAAATAAATACGGCGTACGGCGGACAGACGGACTGAAATTTTTTTTTGCTTTTTTCGTGTGTACTCGTCATGAAACGTGAAAAAAAAAATTTTGAGGGTAGCAAATTTTTTTTTTTAAAAAATCGAAAACAATTATTAAAATAATAAAGTAAAAGAATGATAACCAAAATTCGCTAACGTCAAAATTTGTATTTTCAAAGTTAACCGGGAAGCTATTTATTTCCGCATGCCAAACGGCCTGATATCCAATAAAAAAGAAAGTTATGCCCAAACTACTGTTGGCAGATTTTTACTTTTATACTGCCATCTTTACCTTTTTTTTTTATTTCGACTGTTTTTACTACTACTTGATCGAAGCAACGTATCACAGATTATTAAAAAAAATACATGAAATGTGTTAAATAAATATTCCATTCATATTATTATTATTATTCAAATTGCCACATTTAGCCACTGCAATATCAATAGATTGAATTGGCAAATTCAGAATCATCTGTTTCCAACAAATATTGACTTTGACAATTGCCGCTAGCAATATAGTTTACTAATACATATATGACTGACATCTAAGTTGTGTCCAAACTTTTGACAGATTTTTGCTTGGTCATCTTAACATTTTTTTAAATTTTGACGGTCTTTTGAACAAAGCTTTGACGAATTTTTGAATTAAATTTTGAAAATTGTTTGACCTTCTGCCAATGGCCTGGGCGAAACTTTATTATTTTTGGGTCAAAGTTCGGGAGCGGTCAAAGTCGGAGTATATCATCAGTTGTTTCGAAATTATGAGGTTTCTTGGAAAGTTAGTTTTGTTCTTAAAAAAATATATATTTAAAACGGAGATTTTTAGCCATTTTATTTTATGATTAAACATTGGAAAAGACCATGTAATTCGAATTTCGGTATATTATGTACACTAAAAGCCCATAGAAGTAAAACCGAATTTGCTGCTTTATCAGAATTAAGAGATATGACGAATTGTTAAAACATATATAAAGCCATTACTTCCAATTGGGGTTTGAATTTCGAAAAAATTGTGAAACCGGTTTTTAGACGATTTCATAAGAAGCAACTTGATATCTCCTGAGACACGAGCGATCTTGTAAAATTTATGAAAACGTAAGCAGACCCTTCACACTCCCTTGGTTTTTGAAATTTGGAAAATCGTGAAATTGGTTTTTAGGTCATTACATCAAATGCCGTAATAACCAATTTTATATCTCATCAGAACTAAGGGATGGCAAAAATTGTGAAAACATATGCAAACCCTTGGGGGTTGAATATCGAAAAATTGCGAAATGGGTTTGTAGGCGATTATATAAAAAGTCTGGAAGTGAAAAGCGATCTAATATCTCATCAAACCTAAGAAATATGTCGAAGCTTTGAAAAGCATACAACCCCCTTACACCCCTTAGGATTGAATATCTAAAAAAACTGAAATTGACTTTTTGGCGCTTATATAGGAAACCTTTGGAAGTAAAAATCAATTCGATATATCATCAGATATGCAACCTCCTTACACCCACTTGGGGGTTAAATATCCAAAAATCCTGAAAGCAGTTAATAGATAAATATGAAGACAACACGAGAAAGTAAAAACCAATTCAATTTCTTATCACTTCTAAAAGTTATGACGGAATTCGTGAAAATTTGTTCAGCCCATTTATACCCTCTTAGGGCTGAAAAAGGAAAAAATTTAAAAACAAGTTTTAGACGATTATTGGGCAAGCCCTTGAAAGTGAAAAGATATTCGATATCTGATCAGACCTGAGGGATATGGCAGAATTTGTGAAAAAGTATACAATCCCCTTTCCACCCTTTTAGGGGTCGAGTTTCAAAAAATCCTGAAAACACTTTCTAGGTATTTATATGAAGAATCCGTGAAATTAAAATTAATTCAGTATTTGAAAAGACCTAATATATATTACGAAAGCAGTGAAAATATATGCATTCCATTTTCACTGATCATTTTTATCGCTCCCCTTCCGAACGCCAATGCATATTTGAAATTTTTTTTAATCTAAATTACTTCTCTAGTTGATTTACATATACATACCAAGTTTCAACTTTGTAGCATAAGCCGTTCTATAAATAGGAAAAACATCCCCACCCCCGTACCATACTACCCCTATAAAAGATTATATTTTTCCAACATGCTGCTATTATAGCTCTATCCAAATACCAAGTTTCAGCTTTATAACATTATAGGTTCTCGAGATATAAATATCGGAACTTTTTCCTTTTCACCCTCCCCCACCCTCACCCTCTACACCCTCACCCCCAAATTGCAAATCTGCTAAATGTCTCTTAGGCCTACTTCTGGTAAAAATTTGAAGCATCTATCTTACACGGTTCTTGAGATACTAAGGTGACGTGATTTTTTTGAAAAATTCGTATCCCCTCCACTTTCATGCTTCACCCCCCTTCAAAAAATTTTACTTTCAGCAAACTTCATTTGCCAACCTTTATACACAAACCGAAAATTTTTTTTCTAGTGCAATTGGTTCGTGAGATACCGCAATCTAAAGTTTTTCGTCCCCCCCCCCCCCACCCCCGTACGCTACTGTACCTACTCAAAAATTTGATTCCGATCTATTCGCGTAGTATACCTACAGACATTCATTAAGTTTCAATTTTGTGACGTCAACCGTTTAGGAGATATGGATTTTAGAATGTGTCGATCTCGGCTTTTTTGCGTTTCAGACGCATTATTTTTCCCCCCACTCCCACACCCCTTCACTCATATTGACAATTTTTATGCAAATGGGTCCATTATCACAGCTCTATATAAATTCCAAGTGTCAGCCTCTTAGCATAAGCGGTCGCTAAGATCTAAAAACGTCTAAAACGCTTCCCCCTCCTCCATCGTCCTCCCACCCCCTCATCTACCCTCTTCCCCCGCACACCCCCACTCCTCAGAATTTGGTCACTTCAAGGGGCCTACCCAATCTATTCATAAAAAAAAATTTAATTTAATATCTCAAACCGTTTGGGAGCTACGAGCCTTTAAACGATTTTGTGTACGGCGGACAGACGGACTGAAATTTTTTATTGCTTTTTTCGTGCCTACTTGTCATGAAACGTGAAAAAAAAATGTTCAGGGTAGCAAATTTTTTTTTTTTTAAATCGATCTCAATACTGTATTATTAGAAAATAATAAAGTGAAAAGGATCGATTATGCCAGAGGAAAACTGGAATGGGGAAGGGTCTGAGGCGCAATTTGAGCAGGAGTGGATTTCCCAAGAGCATTGGTCTTTAAGTGCGACTTTCTTTATTCTTTATTATCTATAGAGCGGCTTATGCTAGTAGCTCAAGTTTCCGGTGTTCACTTCGCTGTCACTAAAATGGCAAAGTTTTCGATTAAGAAATACTTAGGAATCCCCGAAAATCTGATCCAGATTTGATAGTTCACCTTTCTGGAAAGCTAAACAAGATTGACAGCAACTGATTACAAATTTTTCTTATCATGAACCGAGTTGTTGGTAATCAAACCCATTGTTTTTGTATTAAAATTTTAGAGTCGAGTAGTGAATATACAATAGATCTTATATCAGAGTGTAACAGCAATCGGAACAACTGATTAAGATGGATTAGCGAACCGATATCAAATTACGATCATGTCTACTGAAATCAAAACAAACCTGGTTGGCTTTTGATTTAAAAGAAAGCCTGTACTCGTAGTTAGACGCTTGTTAAATAATAATCCAAACAAGTGAAATAGCTCACCACTAAGAAAAAGATACACAAATCATCAAAATGTTGACATATCATTTCATTCAAGTCGATGGACCAAACAAGAGCTGAGATTCAATTAAAACTACGTTCAACAGAAATCATTACCAACTCGAGCAATTATTATGAAACAGTGTTTCGAAGTGAAATGTTTATCTAAGACCCGATCGATGTGGAATTCACTTAACCATAAACATTTTGTCCTATCGTCTGAAAATTACTTAAATCGAAATTGGTATCCGAACATATATCTCATAAACAAATGGCCTCGTTCTGAACGAACATATTTTCTTTCACTATTTTTTGCCTTCCATATTTCTTTCAATTTCCCTGAACGATATGAAGATGATATTATGGGGGCATCGTTATTCACGCATAAATAAATTATTTTTTTTTCTCGAGAGTGTTACTGCCCCCCTCATGTGAAAGGGCTCCGCAAACTCACATCTGTTTACCATACGAGACAACACATTTCTGTAACGATATGTTGGTTACATATATGAAAAAAGAAGGCGATATGAATCGAATATGGAGTATGTGTAGATGGTGTCTATGGGATGACCTCTCTGCGCCTTCATCATATCGACGCACTCACTTCTACAAGTATCTTTAAGATTTTTGTAAATAGATCGACTCTGTTTTCGTAAAAACAACCACCCGATAAGTTTGCATCAAGAAATAAATGGTGCAGCTTATGGCACTGGTTTCCGGGATTACTTTGTCTTTGTTTGGAACGTTCTGTCTGTTTGCATTCGGTACTTGAGAGTAGTTCATCGTTCTTTTCTGAAGAGTATTTAAATTATCATTTTTCGTTTATGACTAATGAGGCCTAAATTTCCTAACAACCACCCCTATCCGTCTAGAATGGTAAAGCAATTTGCTACGGATGGAAGAGTCTGTCCACATATATACGGACGGCTCCAAGACTGAAGGAGGAATAGGTGGAGGTGTTTTCTCTGACATGCTTAACATTTGCAGTTCCTTCCGGCTTCTGGATCATCTATCAGGCTGACCTTATGGCGATCAAGGAGGCCTTGTCCTGGCTGAAGTGGGATATTAGCATTTTCAGAGACACACAAGCGGCAATAAAATCCTTGGAGTCGGCCTCGACAACATCAAAGGTCGCTGTAGAATGTCGATCATCTCTTATGGAGATGGCAGAACAGTTCAATATTCTTCTATGCTGGGTGCCAGGACTCAGGGATATTCCAGGCAATTGTATAGCTGACGAACTCGCTCGGCGCAGTTCTACCCTTCAGATTATGCCGGAACATCGGAATTTGAATGTGTCCCTCTTTACATGTAAACTGCTACTGGGATTGAACTCAGTTGAGAAAACCAACTCAAGATGGACAGACGATATTACATGTCACACTGCAAGACCGATCTGGCCAAAGCTAGAGTTTCACAAAGACCTGGGGCTGGAATGGATTATCATATCCATTCGGAGCTGTTTAAAAAAATAATCAGTTCTCTAATTTTATTTTTCGAGATATCATCAAGGTTATCGAAGAAAGGTTTGCCTAATGCACGAAGTCTGGCTCTAGCTAGGGCCGAACACTCGCAAAGAAGATGGACAACAGTTTCCCTCTTACAGAGAACTCTAGAATGAGCTGTAGGACTTCTGAGGCACCCTGGCCAAGGTTGGACAGACGGAAGACTAGGGAGATATTGGCATGGAATAGGGGAAGTTTGAAGTTACTCGTCGGAATACTGACAGGGCACTGCTTGCTAGGGACGCATGCTATGCGTATGTGGATCGCTGACTCTGACGTGTGCAGGCAATGCTTTGACCTATATGCTAAGGAGGACATCATCACCCACATTTTGTGTGAATGCAAGGAGGCGACTGAGATGGCTGGGTAGTCTTTCCTTTGACAATTTGGGAGACCTAAGGTCGATAGGGCATGACAACCCGAGTAGAAGTTTTATCCGGTGGGGATCCGGTCCAGATCTGGCGTGCCTTAAAATAAATCCGGCCCAGATCAAGCGAACCCAATGTTGACCTGATCAGCGTGTAACACTCTAGCGAATATGGGCCTGACGTAAGACTGATTTAGCCTAATTCTGGGCCGGACTTGGACCGGACTTGAGCCTGTTCAAGCCCAAACATGAGCCAGAGTAAAGTCTTACTGAAACTTGAAAAAAAAACCAAAAAAAATATTCACAAATTTTTTTCCTTTTGTTTTCCTTCCAACTACGAATTTCTTTTCCTGTAAATTATTATTATTTGTTTGAAAAATGCGAATTGATTTTACTTACACCTTGCACACTTTCGTCTTCGAACCATGGTCTCATCACACATTAGTCCGCTACGCAACCCATTAGGCCAATCTGAATATTCTCGTAATAGGGTTGAAGTCAAATCACTTGATGTTTCCAATTAGACATGTCGAGCAAACCTTACTCATACCAGACATGGCCCAGATCAGGTATACAGCAAATCAAGCTAGCCTGAAAAAAAGTTCTACTCGGGAAGCTGGTCAAGTTCTTTAGGGATCTGGGTTGTTTAGGTGATGTTTAGTGGCCTACGAGGCTCTGAAGGTATCGCTAATGGCTTAGCGCTTCGCCATTTCTTAAAACTAAAACTATTCTTAGGAGTGGAAAATATAAAAAATTAAAGTAGAAAAAAAAATAAATAAACAAATGAAAAATGTAAAAAGAGAAATTTTATTGCTTTTCGAATGTCGTAGAGAAAGGGGAAACAAGTAAGGAAAAAATTAAATATTAAAAAAAAGGTAATAAAGAAGATAAAAATTTGTTCCCTTTAATATTTAATTTTTATCTTTCCCTTTTTTTTAATTCATCATTTTAACTATTATTTACTGATCATTCACTTTTTTCTCTTTTCTCCCTCTTTTATTTATAATCTGAACAATATTAATCAATTAAAAAAAAAATCTGCCAATGGTCTGAGCGAAACTTTATTATTTTTCGGGTCAAAGTTCGGGAGCGGTCAAAGTCGGAGGTATGTCATCAGTTGTTTCGAAATTATGAGGTTTCTTGGAAAGTTAGTTTTGTTCTTAAAAAAAATATATTTAAAATAGAGATTTTTGGCCATTTTATTTACGATTAAACATTGGAAAAGCCCGTGTAATTCGAATTTCGGTATATTATGTACACTAAAAGCCCGTAGAAGTAAAAGCGAATTTGCGGCTTTATCAGAATTAAGAGATATGACGAATTGTTAAAACGTATACAAACTCATTACTTCCACTTGGGGTTAGAATTTCGAAAAAAAATGTGAAACAGGTTTTTAGTCGATTTCATAAGAAGCAACTTGATATCTCATGAGACACGAGGGATTTTGAAAAATTTGTGAAAACGTAAGCAAACTCTTCATACCCCCTTGGTTCTTGAAATTCGAAAAATCGTGAAATAAGTTTTTAGGTCATTACATCAAATGCCGTAATAACCAATTTTATATCTCATCAGAACTAAGGGATGGCAAAATTTGTGAAAACATATGCAAACCCTTAATGATTGAATATCCAAAAATTGAGAAATGGGTTTGTAGGCGATTATCTAAAAAGCCTGTAGAAATGAAAAGCGATATAATATCTCATCAAACCTAAGAAATATGTCGAGGCATACTACCCCCTTACACCCCTTAGGATTGAATATCTGAAAATACTGAAATTGACTTTTTGGCTCTTATATGGGAAACCTTAGGAACTAAAAATGAATTCGATATATCATCAGATCTAAGCAATATGTAGGAATCTGTGAAAACATATGCAACCTCCCTACCCCCACTTGGAGGTTGAATATCCAAAAATCCTGAAAGGAGTTAATAGATAAATATGAAGAGAGCACGAGAAAGTAAAAACCAATTCAATTACTTATCACTTCTAAAGGATATGACGAAATTCGTGAAAACTTGTTCAACCCTTTTATACCCACTTAGGGGCTGAAAAAGGAAAAAACTTAAAAACAAGTTTTAGGCGATTATTACGCAAGCCCATGAAAGTAAAAAGATATTCGATATCTGATCAGACCTGAGGGATATGGCAGAATTCGTAAAAAAGTGTACAATCCCTTTTCACCTTCTTAGGGGTCGAATTTCAAAAAATTCTGAAAACATTTTCTAGGTATTAATATGAAGAATCCGTGGAATAAAAATGAATTTAATATTTGGAAAGACCTAATAGTTATGACGAAAACCGTGAAAATATATGCATTCTATTTTCACTGATCATTTTTTTGTGCCCCCCTTCCGAACACAAATACATATTTGAATTTTTTTTTAATCTAAATTACTTTTCTAGTTGATTTTCATACACATGTCGAGTTTCAACTTTGTAGCATTAGCCGTTCTATAGATAGGAAAAACACCCCCCACCCCCGTACCATACTACCCCTATAAAAAATTATATTTTTCCAACATGCTACTAATATAGCTCTATCTAAATACGAAGTTTCAGCTTTATATCGTTATAGGTTCTCGAGATATAAAAATCGGAACTTTTTCCTTTTCACCCTCCCACACCCTCACCCTATACACCTTTTTCTCCTAGGGGTCTATTAGGCCTACCTCTGGTGAAAATTTGAAGCATCTACTTTACACGGTTCTTGAGATATGAGACGTGATTTTTTAGAATAATTCGTATCCCCTCCACTTTCATAATCCACCTCCCCCTTAAAAAATTTTACTTTTGGCAAACTTAATTTATCAACTTTTATACACAAACCGAATTTTATTTGTCTAGTGCAATTGGTTCGTGAGATATCGTAATCTAAAGTTTTTCTGCCCCCCACCCCCGTACGCCACTGCACACACTCAAAAATTTACTTCTGATCTATTCTCCTAGTATACTTACAGATGTCCATTAAGTTTCAATTATGTGACGTTAACCGTTTAGGAGATATGGATTTTAGAATGTGTCGATCTTGGCTCTCGAGCGTCTCGGACGCAATATTTTTCCCCCACTCCCAAACCCCTTCACCCATATCGGTAATTTTTTTGCAAATGGGTCTACTATCGAAGCTCTATATAATTTTCAAGTTTCAGCCTCCTAGCATAAGCGGTTGCTGAGATTTAGAAACCAAAATTTTTCGTCTAAAACGCTTCTCCCACCTCCCCCCTTAGACCCCACCCCTCACAATTTGGTCACTTCAAGGGGCCTACCCAGTCTATCTAAGAAAAAAAATTCAACTAAATAGCTCAATGGGTTTGGGTGCTACGAGCTTCAAACAATTTTTCGTACATCGGTCGGCGTACGGCGGACAGACGGACTGAAAATTTTGTTTGCTTTTTTCGTGTCTACTAGTCATGAAACGTGAAAAAAAAAATTTCAGTGTAGCAAATTTTTTTTTTTTAAAAATCGAAAACAATACTGTATTATTAAAATAATAAAGTAAAAGAGAAAAGAAGTCAAAAAAGTAAATAAAGAAGGAAAAATACAAGAATTTAAAAAATTTTTATTTTTTATTTTTATTTATTTTTTAATGATGTTTTCTTTTCTTTCTTCTTTCTTTTTTCCTTTAATTTTTTTATCTGTTTCCTCTTAGGCGAAAATCAAATTATTTTTACCTTGTTTTACTTTTTTGTTTTTATGGTTTTTATATTTTCTTTTTTATCGTCACTTTTTTATTACTTTTTCTCTCCTTTAATTATTTTCTTTCATATTTTGGTCCTAGGTGACAACCATTTTTTTACGTTTTATTTTTCTATCTCTAGTTACGAGGGGCGATTAGTAAGTCCGCGGCCTGAGGTTCTTATCGATGACTCATTATTGCACTTACATTAGAACTAATTGTGACACCCCTTGGTAGTATAAATATAACCCTATTTCGATAATAAGTTCAGTGCCAAATTAGCTGTTGAAGGACAAACATGATCATGTCAGCCGATTCGTCGCATTCCACCAATTTTGAACACCGCGCCGTAAAATAAGAAAATACTACACCGAAAGAAATTTTTGAAGGGATGTCGTCAGTTCTTAAGGAATCTGCGCCTTCGTATACCATGGTCAAAAAATGGGCTCGCTTATTTGGACAAGGATGAGAGAGCTGTGAAGCCCGGGGCGTCCTGTGACAGTAGTGACCGAGGAAAATGTCAAAAAAGTTGAGAAATTAGTACTGGCCGATCGAAGAATAAAATTGTGGCAGGTAGCAGAAGAATTACAAATTAGTAAAGAACGGGTTGTAGAAATTATGCACAAACATTTGAATTTGAGAAAAATTAGTGCGCGTTGGACAGACAGCGGTGAGTTTCGAAGCAGGCACTGAAGGACACGGACACCCACCCTACAGTCCAGAATCCTCCCAGCGACTATTTCCTTTTTTCCAATTTAAAAAAGGACCTACGCGGTCGTAGATTTGCCGATGACAATGAAATGAAAGCGGCTGTAGAAGACCATTTTGAGGGCAAAGAAAAAGAATATTTTTCGGGCGGTTTAAAAGCGTTATACGCCAGATGTGAAAAATGTATTTTACTCGAGGGAGACTATGTTGAAAAATAAAAATTAAATACACTTAGTTTTCTTTCATTTAATGTCTTAGGCCGCGGACTTATCAACCGCCCTCCGTACATATACTTTTATCGTTTTATCCACTTTTTTTATTTCCCGAAGGTGAAAAGGAAAATACAGTTTTTCCCTCGCGAGTTGAATTTTGTGAAAGTGCTCAGTATTGAATAAAAACTTTTATAATACTCACAAGTATTTGGAACTCGGTGATTTTTTGAGATAAGATTTGATTCAAGATTCAAAATCTTAATTTAAAAGTGTCTCGGGACACCCAGTCCCTTTTTTTTTATTATTGATTTGATTATTTTGATTTTTGATTATTCCAAAAATTAAGTTTTTTCGGATACACTCCTTGCTTAATATCAAGCTCGAAAGCCATTCAAAGGTACTATTTGTTAAGTTCGATTTGTAGTCATTACTCTGGAAGAGAACGACGTAGCTAACTGGAAAAACTTGCGTTGACCTAACAACTCGCAACAAAATAAGCTATGCAAATTTCATGACGCTACACTTTTTTTCTGTTTCATCCCCTTCATCGGGAATATGTGTCATCATTCTGCGTTTTATTTCGTAAAATTCCAAGGGCATCCTCATTCAATTTAATTGAATTAGGCAGACCTAAAAGTATACCTAGTAATTTTCACACCCAGGAATATAATTAGCTTACTGCAAACTACCTATTTAGTCATTCATTTGCTAGAATTACGTACGTTACTTTGTCGTAAAATAAAAGTAACCTTGACGGAACAACATTTCTTATCGTTTCAATATTTACTTTTCACTCTATCAGTCCGTTTCTAATGTTTTGAAATATTTTCCCCATAAATGAAATATCATGTCGATAAAAAATTCTGCCTTATCGAAAGTCCACAATCGAAATGATGGGGACAGAAAAAAAAGATGTCACTTGAAAATGTTTGCGCTTTCCTTCCACTTAATCTTGCAAACATTTTCAATGTTTTCTAGCCCAGAAGAAAAATCAGACATTGCCCCGAAGGACAAGGCAATCCGATTTAGTGTCATGATAAGTGGGTGGTGTACATTATGCGGTATGTGATGACGATATTTTCTTAGCCCGGACATTGCTCCGTGGTAATTCGCTTTTCCGACGTGGAAAATCGAACATGTAAACCACCAATTTTTTTCGGTTTGTCCACAGGACTATGAAAAGCCATCAGTCATCAAAAACGCAATTTGTTTGCCTTGTCGCACCTTCAACCTGAATAAATCGCATTAATTACAATTAGATAGAGGTGTTGTCGTCCCCCGCTTCAAGCGGAAATTTTGAATTTAAGAATATGTTAAGCAGTAAAGCACTTGATACGAAAACACACGGTGTCGATTAATTGAATTTTCATTAGTGCGCCCACGTCTTCTACGTCAGATTTTCCATAGGTAGAACACACGACACCTTTATCTTTTACAGAGACACCGTCATAACTGTTTGCTCATTCAAGAAAAATTGGAAAATTTCTATTGAAGCGTGCAACAAACAAAATTCGCTCAGAAGGAAAATCGTACACGGAAGTTATCGATAAAAGACCCAATTATTAGCAACAAGTTCGGTGTTAAAAGGTGCAAGAAGAGGGATGTCTTTACCAGTTCATCAGCATAGTGCCTGAAGCCTTAATGTTTTTGTGTGCAGTTTATCAAATTTCTTGAAAAATTGAGATGTGTGTTCTCGAGCATTGAGGAAATTGTCAGAAATTTGGAAGGGTCGGAGGGCATCCACTCACAGATACGTAGTTGCGAGAGGGTTCCAGACATAAGCTTCTAGAGCTAGAAATAAAGGCAGGAGGCGTTTTGGATTTAAGAAGATCCCTTCGCCATCTCTTCGTTATTCCACCAGTAATAATAATCGTCACTGAAGTTCACCTGAACGATCATCTTTTGACCTGAACCTTTCACCAACGCAATCAAAGTTTCTATGCACTATTATTTTTTCCCTGATGATTATCCGTAGCCACTCTTTGATATTGTCGAAATAGTCTGACCATGAAATCAATCCGCATCCAAAGCACTGCTACTCCTTCTCAAATACTTTTTATATATCAATCTGATATACCTTTGTACCTGATACTTTGTAGCTGATACTTTGTACTTGATACTTTACTTGATACTTTACTTGATACTCAACATTAGCTCTTTTTAGACCACCACTGCTACTTCTTCTCAAATACTTTTTATATATCAATCTGATACTTTGTACTTGATACTTTGTACCTGATACTTTGTACTTGATACTTAATACTTTACTTGATACTTTAACTGATACTCAACATTAGCTTTTTTTAGACCACCACTGCTACTCCTTCTCATATACTTTTTATATGTCCATCTGATACTTAGTACCTGATACTCCCTAGTTTTTATAGACAACCCGAATTGATCCAAGCTACTTGGACTTTTGTACAAGAACAAAAGTATCAATATGAACTTCAGATGTAAATGGCACAGTGTACGAGAGCTAAAAATGTTAGAGTATAGTTATTCATAGTTTTTACTTTCATTCTCTACTCTAGGATTACTTCAGAGGAAAAAATCTGCCATCAGTCTGGGCGCAACATTATTATTTTATGGGTAGAAGTCCGAAACGTGTTGAATGCTGAGATGCGGTGTAGGTTACTATGCGACTGACAACCTAAAAAATAACGTTCCAAATAGCCTCCTGGTTATTTCTTAGGTTGTCAGTCGCATAGTAACCTACACCGCATCTCAGCATTCAACACGTTTTAGACCTCTACCCATAAAATAATAAAGTTGCACCCAGACAAACTTTTTTTTTTTTACTTACGTATTACTTTATTATTTTCTAATAATACAGTATTGTGATCGATTTTAAAAAAAAAAAAAAATAATTTGCAACCTTGAAAAATTTTTTTTTTCACGTTTCATGACTCGTAGACACGAAAAAAGCAAAAAAATATTTCAGTCCGTCTGTCCGCCGTACGCCGTACGCAAAATCGTTTGAAGGCTCGTAACTCCCAAACGGTTTGAGATATTAAATTGATTTTTTTTTTCACATGAAAATGCGCGCATTGCTTTGGTTTACGATACCGTACAGACAATAAAACAACGTTTCTTGCTTCGTTGCACAGCCGCGGAAAATCCATTGATCCTCTCTTCGCTTCAACCATAGCAAGAGCCTTTAAGTTAAGTTTTTATGTAGTAGTTAAGTAGTTTTAAGTTAGATTAGTTATACGCAGGAAGGTTTTGCTCCATTTTCCTTCAGAAAGCCACAATAATTCGTTAGAGACATCAGTCGAAAGTCTGAGCACAGAATAATTATAAGTTAGCTTAAGCACAAAATGTTAATACTATGGAAAATATATATATCTATCTAAACCTAAATTGATTTCACTTTATTATTTTTTTATAATAAAGTATTGTGATCGACCTGAAATTTCAAAAAAGTTTGCTACCCTGAAATTTTGTATTTACATGTTTTAGGACTAGTAAGCACCAAAAAATCAAAAAAAAAAAAATGTCCGTCTGTCCGTCGTAGACGCCGTACGCCGTCCGCCGTACGCAAAATCGTTTGAAAGCGCGTAGCTCCCAAACCCGTTGAGATATTAAATTGAAATTTTTATGGTGGGTAGATTGGGTGAACCCCTACGACTGGTGTATTTTCGAGGGGTGGGGGTACAAGGGGAGAGGAGAGGGGAGCGTTTTAGACGAAAAATTTTGGTTTCCAGATCTCAGGAACCACTTTTGCTATGAGGCTGAAACTTTGAACTTATGTAGTACTATGATCATGGACTCAATTGCAAAAAAATGGTCGATATTGGTTAAGGGGTGTGGAAGTGGGGGGGAAAACAATGAGTCTTTAACGCATGAAAGACGGGATTGTAACATTCTAAAATCGATATCTCCTGAACAATTGATGTCAGAAGATTGAAACTTTGTTGTTGTCCTTAGGAATACTTCAAGATTAGACAAGGGCTAAAATTTTTAAGAGGGGTGGTGGGGTGTGGGGGTGGGGGGTGAAAAACTTTGGATTACAATATCTTCCGAACCAAATACACCAGGAAGATAAAATTTTGTTTCTGTATATGGGATCACAAGAGAAGTCTATCGAAACAAAATTTTTTGAGGAGGGAGGTGGAGCACGAAAGTAGGGGGACAGCAATTTTTCAAAAAATGTAATTTTTATATCTCAGAAACCGTATCAGATATGATCTTGAAAATTTTACAGGAGTTGGGGTCGGTAAACTTCTAGTAGGGAAAAAAATGTTGGTGGTGTGGGTGTTGGGGGTGATAGTGGAAGGGGGTAGAAAGGAAAACATTCTGATTTTTATTTCTCGAAAACCATAATGAATAGAAAGCTAAAAATTTAGGATTATATAGAGCCACTATGGAGATATTCTAGAAAAATAAAATTTTTGATAGGGGTATCAAGGTACGGGGGAGAGGGGTGGTTTTTTATATCTCAGAAACGGCTTAAGCTAGAAAGTTGAAACTTAGTACGTATATGTGGATGTGCTATTAGAGTAATTAAAGCAAAAAAAAAGTTCAGATTTTTATTGGCGTTCAGAGGTTAAGTAAAAAAAAATGTCCGTGAATTCACATTTTCACAAACTTCGTTAAAACTTTTAGACATGTCGAGCTATCAAAGCAATTTTACTTCTGCGGGCTATTTATATAAGCGCCTAGTAACGATCTTCAAAATTTTTCGATATCCAACCCCTAAGGGGGTGTAAAGTGGTTGAGTACATATTCACGAATTCTGATATATTTCTAAGGTATATTGAGATTTGGAATTCACAGCTTTAAACGTAGTCGGGGAAAAACCGATTTAAGTATTTTCCTCAATTAAACTCTTTTATTGTTCAAGATTTCACTGATTCCGAAAATCTCTTAGTTTTAATGTGATCGAATTCGCTTTTACTACTATGAATTATTCTATTGATAAAAGAAATACGTAAATAAATAAAAAAATCTGCCAACAGTCTGGGCGCAACTTTATTATTTTATGGGTAGAAGTCGGAAACGTGTTTAATGATGAGATGCTGTGTAGGTTACTATGCGACTGACAACCTAAAAAATAACGTAACCAGGACGCTATTTAGAACGTTATTTTTTAGGTTGTCAGTCGCATAGTAACCTACACAGCATCTCATCATTAAACACGTTTCCGACTTCTACCCATAAAATAATAAAGTTGCGCCCAGACTGTTGGCAGATTTTTTTTTTATGAATAGACTGGGTAGGCCCCTTGAAGTGACCAAATTCTGAGTAGTAGGGTTGTGAGGGGGAGGAGGGGGAAGCGTTTTAGACGAAAAATTTTAGTTTTTAGATCTCAGCAACCGCTTATGCTAAGAGGCTGAATTTTGGAATTTATATAGAACTTTGGTAGTGGACCCATTTGCATAAAAAATGTCAATATGGGTGAAGGGGTGTGGGAGTGGGGGATAAAATAATTTGTCCGAAACGCAAAAAAGCCGAGATCGACACATTCTAAAATCCATATCTCCTAAACGGTTAAAGTTACAAAATTGAAACTCAATGAATATCTGTAGGTATACTTGGAGAATAGATGGCAAAGAAATTTTTGAGTGGGGCAGTGGCGTACGAGGGTGGGGGGTAAAAAACTTTACATTATGATATCTCACGAACCAATTGCACTAGACAAATAAAATTCGGTTTATGTATAAAGGTTGACAAATGAAGTTTGCTGAAAGTAAAATTTTTTAAGGGGCCGGTGGATCATGAAAGTGGAGGGGATGCGAATTTTTCTAAAAAATCACGTTTCATATCTCAAGAACAGTGTGAGGTAGATGCTTAAAATTTTTACCAGAAGTAGGTCTTATAGACCCCTAGCAGAAAATTTTGGGTGTTAGGGTGTAGTGTGAGGGTGGGGGAGGGTGAAAAGGAAAAAGTTCCGAATTTTATATCTCAAAAACATATAATGATATAAAGCTGAAACATGGTATTTAGATAGAGCTATAGTAGTAGCATGTTGGAAAAATATAATTTTTTATACGGGTAGTATGGTACGGGGGTGGGGGATGTTTTTCCTATCTATAGAACGGCTTATGCTACAAAGTTGAAACTTGGTATGTATATGTAAATCAACTAGAAAAGTAATTGAGATAAAAAAAAATTTGAAATATCTATTGGCGTTCGAAAGGGGGGGGGGGGGCAAAAAAAGATATCAGTGAAAATGGAATGCATATATTTTCACGATTTTCGTCATATCTATTAGGTCTTTCCAAATGTTTAATTCATTTTTATTCTGCGGCTTCTTCATATAAATACCTAGAAAGTGTTTTCAGGATTTTTTGAAATTCGACCCCTAAGGGGGTGTAAAGGGGTTGTATACTTTTTCACGAATTCTGCCATATCCTCCAGGTCTGATCAAATATCGAATATCTTTTCACTTTCACGGGCTTGCGTAATAATCGCCTAAAACTTGTTTTTAAGTTTTTTCCTTTTTCAACCCCTAAGAGGGTATAAAAGGGTTGAACAAATTTTCACGATCTCCGTCATATCCTTTAGAAGTGATTCGTAATTGAATTGGTTTTTACTTTCTCGTGCTGTCTTCATATTTATCTATTAACTCCTTTCAGGATTTTTGGATATTCAACCCGCAAGTGGGTGTAAGGATGTTGCATATGTTTTCATAGATGCCTACATATTGCTTAGATCTAATGATAAATCAAATTTATTTTTACTTCCTAAGGTTTCCCATAAGCCAAAAGCCAAAAAGTCAATTTCAGTATTTTCAGATATTCAATCCTAAGGGGCGTAAGGGGGTAGTATGCTTCGACATATTTCTTAGGTTTGATGAGATACTAGATACCCCAAGTGGAAGTAATGGGTTTGTATACGTTTTAACAATTCGTCATCTCTCTTAAGTCTGATAAGGTAACAAATTCGTTTTTACTTCTATGGGCTTTTAGTGTACATAATATACCGAAATTTGATTAGTCTACACGGGCTTTTTAATGTTTAATTGGTTAAAAATCTTTATTTTAGGAACAAAATTAACTTTCCAAGAAACGTCATAATCTCGATACAACTGATGATATACTCCGACTTTGACCGCTCTCGAACTTTGACCCGAAAAATAATAAAGTTTCGCCCAGACCATTGTCAGATTTTTTTTGATCAATAGAATAATTCATAGTATAATAGTAAAAGCGAATTCGATCACATTAAACCTAAAGGTGCTCTTACACGAGCGATTAAAATTGCTCAATTTGCAGCAATTCCAGACAATTTTGACGTCACGAAAACATACAGCAACATTCAGCAACATGAGCAATTGACGATATGGATCAATTGGTGGTCAACTCGTTGCTCAGCAGTGATTGGCGATATGGAGCAATATTCAGCAATTTGGCAATGAGATCATACACGAACAATACCAATCTGTGAAAACATTGCCACATTGCCGAAATATTGCCGCACCTAGCATGATATTGCCCTGTATTGCTTCATTAATCGCTCCACTAGTTTTGGCAATAGTTATCGGGTAATCAATTGCTTAAAAAATTGCTCGTGTCAGAGCACCTTTAGAGTGATGAAATGCTATCAAATCACAAGATCGGTTTTTTCGTCCTCCGATCCAATGCAAAACGATCTGTTTCGTTCTTTATGGCAAAGTCTTTGCAGATCGGGTCCATTCTAAACTGCAGTTTAATCTAGAGATTATTTTTATGTCCAGAATGTCAAAGAGGCCTCTTGATCAAGGTTTCTCTGTAAAGGCATACCGCATATATCTTCATTTTGATATATGCATCGCCTCAGCAAATGCCTCTTCGTCAAGGTTTGTCTGTAGCATCAGACCACACGGTGGATCCTGTCTTCTTTTTTATCAAATTTTTTGCCAAACGATTTTCAATTGAACCAGACTGATTTTCCCAGCAATCCAATGTTAAACCATCCGTTCTGTTTCGTTGTGAAAAATCTTTGAAGATCGGAACGGATCGAACACATTTTGAACCAAAACTTGGAGCATGATTGTCACCAGAAGGCTGGGCGAGGTGATCAAGGTGGTATTTATCAACCTAATTACTTTGCATGGAAGGGTGCTCCCTAAGTTCTGCCCAGTTCGGAGGAAATCTACTTTCTTGTTTTTCAATTTATTGTTTAAAGACCTGGTACTGAATCCGGAAGAGGCGGCCTGGCTCGAAGATGAAGAAGCAACCTGAAAAGTTCTTTTTAAATTCCGTTCAATGGACAAGTTATTGCGTATCTTCATTTGGATTTATTGTAGTTGCTAAAATTTTCCACGATCTGCTTTCTAGACCGGAAAGGATCGAATCGGCTGAGCAAGGCCTCGTGATATTTTATGTATTTCTGAGGCACACCGCAAGGTTCTATCCTGTCGTCTTTTCTTTTAAATTTGTTTCCTACATACAGATGGACTTAAATTCCCTTGGGAATTGGCGTATATATAGAGAATGACCCTGCTTCGTAGTTCAAACAAGAAGAAACATTTTTTACAAAATAAGAAGTGAGTTATGCAACCTCTCTTGATTCTCAACTTGATTTATACAAACTTGAGTTTTAATATTTAACCTAGTTTGGTTTTGTGTGTGATCTAATAGCGTTTAAAAGAGCTCGTCGTTAAGTAGCTGTAAGAGCATTCTGTTTACACGCCAAGCTATCCGGTTGCATTCTATGAAATCTGTCTTGTGCGCTAAAATATCCATTTAAAACGCGAAAACTTACCGCAATTTGACTTTAGTAGCGCAACAGAAACTTGCGAAATTTTTCTTTAGTTTTGGGTTGAAATTTTACAAACAAGTTTAAGGAGTTGGTTACGCAATTTTTGACCATATTTATTTTCCGTTTTTTGTATTACGAAAATAAAAAGACCGCTTTATAAGTTTTTTGTCTTAATAACCAAAATAACTAAAAAATGAATTTCTTGTTTCTTTTCAGATCGGGGAGGCGGAGTTGGTTTTTTTTTTTATTATTTCTGCTCTTTCCATATCAACGGCTCAGCACAAATAGACAAAATTTTAACGGATAGAGTGTACACGGTGAATGACATTACTTGGGCCTAGTGCCCCTGGAATGGCCTTTATGATGAAAAAGAAGAAGTACAAGTTTCAAGTTGAAGTTCAACTGGAGGAATTAGTCGAAGTTGCCTTAGTGAATGAGGTACTATTTGCTAAAATACGATTATTGGACGGCGGATCGTTTCAGGATTATAGTAATAGGTAAGATTTTTAAAAATACCGTCAATTTATTTGAAATTAACTTTTTTTTTCTCTTTAAAGATCAGTATCTAGGGATTGATGTTGGATGTCTCGTTCTTCTGTATAGACATCACAATTTATTACTTCCACGGATTCGATTTTCCCTCAATACTCCAAGTCGTAGAGATATTCTTCAATCACCTTTTTCGCGAATACAATGGAATACTCTACTCCCCTGTTATACTGATTTGAGCAATCTGAACGATACACCCATCAGTTTCGTTCCCAATGTTGTGCTTTCCGTAGCCTACTGTGAGCGTGCTTCACTACAGAGGAATCGACATGGTCCCTCGCTTTTTGCATACTCAATTTTCCTTAATTTTCAAAACTATCCATTCCCAACTAGAGATGGGAAATTCGGATCTTTTCAGTGAACCGGCTCACTGAATCTCGCTCTTTTCAAAGAGCCGGTTCAAAAGATCCGGTTCAAAAGATCCAGGTGGATCTTTTGCACTGCCGTGCTAAAGGGTTATTCAATATGTACATAACAATTTTGTATTTTAATACGAATGCACCTTTTAACTTTTTTTGCTTGTTTGCCAATGTCAAAACGTCAGTCAACGTTTACATTTTTATCATGGTGAAGTTAACGAACGAGCAACGTTTGGAAATATTCAAAATTTTAATTTTTTCTATGTCTAATTTATATACGGAATTGTTATGTCCCTATTGAATAGCACTTAGCTATTTACATAGAAAATTTCAATAGGGACACAACAATTTTGTATTTAAATAAAACACAGAAAAATTTAGATAATTTCCAAACGTTGCTCATTCATGAACTTCACCATGATAAAAATATAAACCTTGGCTGACGTTTTGGCATTGAAAGACCAGCAAAAAAGTTTCAGGGTGCGTTTGTATTAAAATATAAAATTGTTATGCACCTATTGAATAAACCTTTACGACAAACCGAAACCTCATTTAAAATAAACTATGCACTTTAATGAAAAATGTCAGAGTTGATTATTTTAAGGCAAGTGCAGGACGCAGCTCACATGACGAAATAGCTCCGTTAAATAAATTAATTAGCTCCTCGTTAGATAAAGGGAACAAATCGACTCAATTCCATATGTAAAAATAATGATTATTGCATCTGGTATTAGCACTGAGTTAACTAGATCACCGGCTAGGGGATAGATCCCAATATTTTATAATTGACAATACACAGAGCAATAGAGCAACTTTGCATTACGATGTACTTTGGTGATACTTTCTTATTCTTCGCGAATGCTTTAAGTAGCATGTATAGTATAGGTATAATGTATACCTCGTAGTTTGCAAAGACTTCTTATCAAAGATCTGCGATTCATAAAGATCCACGGTCTGTAAAGATTTGCGATTCTATAATCCATCTTCAATTTTCAATCTTCAAGCTCCAATCCTTAATCTTTTATCTTTAATCTTTTATCTTTAATCTTCAATATTTAATCTTTAATTAATCTTTAATTAATCTTTAATATTTAATCTTTTATCTTTTATCTTTTATATTTTATCTTTTATCTTTTATCTTTTATCTTTTATCTTTTATCTTTTATCTTTAATCTTTAATCTTCCACCCACCATCTACCATCCTCCATCTTCTATCCTCCATTTTCCATCTTCCATTTTCCATCTTCCATCTTTCATCCTTCATCCTCCATCTTCCATCCTACATCTTCAATCTTCATCTTTCATCTTTCATCTTCAATCTTCGTCTTCATCTTTCATCTTCATCTTTCATCCTACATCCTCAATCCTCGATCCTCCATCATCTATCTTCCATCCTTCATCATCCATCATCCATCCTCCATTATCCATCCTCAATCCTGAATCCTCCATCCTGTATCTTCCATGCTCCATCCTCCACCCTCTTCCATTTTCCATCTTCTATCCTCCATCATCATCACCTCAAAGATCCGCGATTTGTAAAGATCTGCTTCTGTCCGCGAACCTTACAGATCCTCCAGCCGTGATGATCCGCGAACCGCAAAGATCCGTAAAGATCTGTGTGCCGTGTAGATCTGCGAACCGCTAAGATCCGTAAAGATCTGTTGAGCCGTCGAAATCCGCGAACCGCAAAGATCCGTGAAGAAGATCTGGCTCAGTTGGATCTTCTGCTTGAGCCGGCTCAGATCTGAGTTACCGATCTCTATACCCAACATCCGCTCTTTCACCTCAACCGCGCAGGAGGGTTGAGCTATGGGATAACAATCTATTCCCGAAAAAATCGACAGTGTCGCAAGGCTTCGAGGGAAAAGCTTAGATCGAATGAATTGGTGACTGTAAAATCCCAAATTCATTCCAAGATATTTCCTCGAAGAGACCTCGCAACAATTTGGATTGTCGCCTGCATAGTAGAAACCGTAGTACCCAGCTTCATTTCTTTCTCAATTGCTTCTTAGCGTTTTTGATCACTTTTATTTCACCCTCTCTAACGGTAGAATCCCGTGGTGAACCCTGTTCTCACAGATGAATCTTCATCATTCAATGTTATCATTGATCAGATCGTTTAGGCTGTAACTCACGGTAGAATTCCGTGGTGGACTCTGTTCTCACTGATGAACCTCCCTCAGTCACCCCAATTAGATCGTTTCTCTTATAGCTTCTTGGCTTTTTTGATCACTTTTATTTCACCATCTGTAGCGGTAGAATCCCGTGATGAACTCCCTTCTCACAGATGAATCTCCCTCAGTCACTGTTATCATTGATCAGATCGTTTTAGGCTGTAACACACGGTAAAATTTCGTGGTGAACTCTGTTCCCACAGATGAATCTCCTTCGGTCACCCACCCCAATCAGGTCGTTTTAGGCTGCACCACCAAAGAAGGGAACGCAAGTTTTTGTAGCCTCACCGTCTTTGATATCATCTTCAACTTTTACGAATAGGTAGACTAAGTGGGCTTCTTTGACGTAGAATTTTCATAAAGACGATGTGAGGATGGAGAGACGTTTGAAATTGTAAAATTTGCGGTTCCCACCTACGACTCTTGACTCCGAATTATTAACTCGAAGAAGTGAACGAAAAAGTCACTTCAATCAAGCAAATTCCCAAAGTTTTGTTTTCTTTGCTCATTCGGAGTCCGATTCTTCCCAAAAGTAACTAACCGACTCCCGACTCGGACCCCCCATCTTGAAAATTGAATTACAAAATATTTAAATGTTTTTTTTCTATTACGATAATTACAGAAAAGAAGTAGAAAACCACCTTGTAAAATGGAATCAAAATTTCAAATTCGAATGCAAAATGTCGGCGAATGCATCGACTGGAGTCCTAGATACGAGCTTATTGCGTATTTCAATCCGGAAAGAAGTAAAAGGTGGACGTAGCTACTATAAATTAGGATTCATTGATTTAAATCTTGCCGAATTTGCCGGTTCCGGTAAAACAGCGAGACGTTGTCTATTAGAAGGATACGATCAACGGCATCGTTTAGACAATTCAATGCTTCTAGTTTCAATTAAGATGCATATGCTTAGTGGTGATATTTTATTCAAAGCGTAAGTTTGTGCTTTTTATAATTCAATTTATTTGTAAAAATAACATTTCAATTTCTGTTTTTTTTAGCCCGACTCCAGGTTTAAAAAGTAAACAAATTCCTACCGATGATTCGCTTGAAACCGTACCGTCATCACGTCAACCATCAACAACAGGTGTCGTAACGGCTACATCTGTAATAGCTGGTGGCGGCGTTGGAAGTGTTACTGTTGGTAATCGTTCAGCGCCGTCTTCTCGCGATGACCTCATAACACAATCACAAACTTCATCCGGTTTTGGTTCGTTAACAAAAAAGAAAAACGATTATTTTGTATCCGATTTGGATACGAATGCATTAGTACCTTCCAGTGTTACGGATTCGGGACTCTCGGAATCGTCCGAACCGATTACAATTGCTTCCGAATCGTTACAATCATATCCGCCGGCTTCATTAACATCATTAACAAACGCACAACAAGTGCTTCCAGGAAGTGGAAGCGGTGGAATTGGTGGTACCGGCGGTAGTGGTGGTGGAGGAAGTGGCGGCGGCATAAACTCAGCCACAACACAAGTTGGTGTCATCGAAATGGGACACTCGAGAAATTCTAGCAATACTAGTCAAGTAAGCCGACTCGATACGATAGTTTTAGTTCGAATTTTTGATCCGATTGATTTCCGTTTTAGATGTCTAAGGGATCCGGGTATAGTAGTTTTTCGCACAGTCAACATTCTAGGCAAAGTTCAGAAGGTGATTCCGGTCACGCCAGGTGAGTTTCAAACATGTTTTCTTTTAGTTTATTTATAAATCCTGAATGCCACGAATAGAATTTTATTATTTAAGTTCTTACCTAAACAAATAAAAGTTGTTATTAACTTTCTAAAGTAGTTTTGAAATTTTTGAATATTGAACTCGATTTTGTTCTGCGTGTATTACTAAAATATTTTCCAATTTATGAAGAAATTGGGGAGGTAACAGTCACTAATATTGTGTTAGATTGGTATTGCATGGTGATCTTATTGTGTGTTGTATTTACTACTTAAAACGCACTCGTCTTATCTAAGTGTATGTAAAGCAAAAACTCTTGTTTTTTTTGCTCAATAACCACAATCAGAAATTTGAATGATTTTTTTTAAGGTTGGGCGGAATAAAGAGAAGGAATAAAAGTAAAAAAATTAATTGATAAGACAGCGATTTTACAATTCACAAACGTAATAAGACTTTAATTGTTTAGATAAAGGGAAATTAAAAGTTAACTGCTGCCTTTTACGATTTTATTTGATAATTTTATGATTGTAACTTGCCGATTAAGACAAACTAACTTTTGAAATGCTCGACAACATAACAAGCTCTGCCAGCGAAGGAAACTCTCTACCTCCAAAAAACCAGATCCCGGAAAGGCAGCTTTTTTGAGATCTCATTATTATTAGGGTAATTAGGGCCTACAATTCTTCTCGTACAACAACTTGATAAAACTGGCTTTTAACCACTACCAGGCCATCATTATTCCCTCAAGAAATGAGGTGGGGATCTATGTCAGAATTCACCAAGAAGCTACCTTTGACATTTGTTCGCTACATCGTGGTAGGTCGAAAAACCTCAAAATCTTCATGTAAAGTTTCTCTATATTTTCACTCGGCGTGGGGACTTATCGACCGCGTAAACCCTGCAAAACAATCGTAGTGAATGTATTTTGGGAGTTCGGTAAATATTTGATGAGACCTTGCCAATGGTTTTAGTGTTATAAAAATTGACGAAGTAGGGTGTTGAAAAGACTCAAGGAATCTGGGTGCAGGTATGCCAAACCTTACGGTCACAGTAACATTCTAGAATCTTTACCAGCGGAAATAGCTAAATCGCCGACCGACTACATTATCCCGAGACTGACCTTCAAGAAGAATTTCGCTGTGGGTTTTCCAACCAGGGCGGAATGGAAGAATGGTTCAGTTATACATGAATTCGAGACAGTCATATACACTGACGAAGATGAACTGCGGAGTCGGAGCGGGAGTTTTCTCAGACACACACTATGTCACAAAGTCTTATCACTTACCGGACCACGCCAGCGTTTTTCAGGCAGAGATACTGGGCATCCGGGAGGTTTGTCGGACTTTGCAGCAATACGATACGCCAAAGCGAAATGTTGTAATCCTCACGGACAGCCAACCCGCAATCAAGGCCTTAGATTCGGCCACCATCTCCTCTAAACTCGTCGAACAGTGCCGAGAGGAGCTAGCCTACTTAGGAAATCAAGTCAAAGTTACTCTGCTTTGGGTCACAGGCCACAGCAAGATAGTGGGTAACGAGCGGACAGACGAATTAGCTAGGCAACGTTCTGCTCTTTAGGGCTCTCTCGTAGAATCCGTTCAGGTCCCACTAGGGACTGTTAAGCGCCAAATATAAACGCGAACTCCAGATGGAGAGGACTGACCAACTGCGTCATATCTAGGAAGATATGGCCATCCTACTGCCGGAGCAGGGACGCAGTAGACGTCTCCAGATTTACGGCAGTCAGCATGGGTCACTGGCCGATCGGCAACCACGCGGCCAGACTGGGTATTCCCTTTAACGTCAATTTCCGCAGTTGGGGGAATGCTAATAAGGGGGAAACTGTTATCCAACTTATTTACGAGTGTCCAGCCCTAGCTAGAGCCAGACTTCGCGCACTAGGCAAACCTTTCTTTAACCTTGATGAGATCTCGAAAAAAAAATTTGGAGAACTGATTACCTTCTTGTACAGCTCCGGATGGATATGATAATCCATACAAGCCACAGGTCTCTGTAAAACTATGTATCTACTTCATCAGCTCTCAACGACCAGGTTAAACGAGTTGTGGTATCAAAACGGCGCTTCCTGTGCTAATTGGACCCTGTTTTCGGAAGACGGGCCACCACGTAAACTAACCAACCAACCAGGGTGTTGAAAAATATCTCTGTTTAGGAGAAGTAAATCTGAAATCCCCTTGGTGGAGAATGACAGACATTTATTTGACCTGATGAGTACTGAGAGTGAGTTACATGTGGCTAGCCTTTAGATACGACTCAGAAAGGTTACGCCCAATCAAGCTTCACTCTCGTTTCCCAGTATTTAGGTAATTCTGGCATCCACATCTAGTTATGTTGTTGAGAGAATGTCCCGCACAAATGTAACAATATAATTTCAACGCTAACTGTGTATAATACTGAGACAGCTTTTCTAGAATCTAGTCTAGATTTCATTGCCGTACTAAGTTCAAGGATATGTAGATTAATTTTCTCCTCTCTTAGTGTCCTCCTCCTCTACATAGTGTCCAAATATTGAATGAAGCTAGGAATAAATGATAGTCTCCCCGGATCATTAACAAAAGCATCGGATAGGACGTAAAACATGGCAACAACACGATCAATGTAAAATCGGTATCTCTTTCCGGTACGGTCTATAAAATGACTAGAAACGTTGTTAGCATGAAATATTGTCAGATCATTTCGAATTTAATGCAGATCGGGGAAATCCACGATCATAATTCAGCACACATTGGATAGTTGCTGGGAATTGAAGGTAGGCGTGCACCACAATATGGTTGATTTTGGTTCGGAACGAAATGCGTGCTATGTGGAGTTATTCATGGCACATCATTTAATACTATAAAGTGGAGTCCATCTTTTTTACGAGCTTAGAGGATCACCTTTTAAAGCGTTCGTTCAGACGAAGTAGGTACGGAACACAATGGTTGGGTAGAGGACGCTATTTTTTACTGTTGAAGGTTATACTCGGGAGATTGCCTTGCAATGCGCTCCTCACTATTATCTGCGAAAGGGACTAGACAGCATACTCATTACTGTTAGGGGGCGACTTACTTTATTTATCATTAAAATTGTCGCCAAAATTTCGGCGATGCTCGAGAAGTCTCTACAAACTGAAATGGATTCATCTTCATTTATTTGGAGCCCCTAATTTTCGATACGATTTAGCAAAGCCAAACGGGATTTTGAAGCCTCAGCCCTTATATATTACAATCAGGCACCGCGAATACCAAGACGTTTAGGTTGTTAATTTTAACGCTGAGTAACATGAACTGTCAACTAAAGGAAAAATTTGTACATCATCAATGGATCTATTTGCGAAACACACCCTTACGGGCCCCATTCCAAGGACTGAGGTCTAAATTCAATGTATCGAATAACTCACTGCGATGAGAGGCCATTGAAGTCAGGCGTGCCTATACAGCATAGTCTTATCCTACGGTCATCTGTAAAACTAGAATGGATTCACAGTTGACGATAGAAGATCGCTTCCGAAGATAAAAAATAGACTGTGAGACAGCGTTGTTCCCCTACTACAATTGCAGTAGATCTGCTACTTTTTTCAACGGTTCAATTCTGCTATCATTCCTTGCTCTGCACCATAGAGCTACTGGAGACGACAAACCACCGGTTTTGTATAAAGCGCTTTGAAGCCAGAGAAGTGAGACAAAACAGGGTCGTTATATCAAATTGTTGTTGTTAAGCGTGTTTCAAGAGCGGGATATAATATAAATGTGAGTGAGAAAAAACAGGGTCGTTATGTCAATTGTTGTTGTTTTGCGTGTAAGTGAATGCGACGACGTTTGCCTTCATCTCAATCGCTGCTTGTCATCTCCAGTTTATATATCCCTATGCTCTGAACCGACTCGCAAAAAAATAATATAGAACAGATTCATTTTTTTGTAATGCCTTTATTTATAAACAGTCTGCCTTACAATTTTTCGGGTTAAAGTCTACGGTTAAAGAGTTGGTGCGCCAAAAGTGCCTACGCCACAGCCACCCTTACCTTACGGTTGTTTCGAGACAAGGCGGTTTTAGAGAACTTAATTTTGTGACCAGAATAGCTCCTTGTAAGATGAAACTTTCAACATTCATCAGTCGTTCTTTAGACCTACATTGTAATAAATAAACTGCAAGAAAAATATCGAAAAATCCTGAAATCGATTTTTAGTCGATTGTATGTCCATGTAAATATGTCAAATTTCCTCATACCTTCGTAAAAACGTATGTTGTCTTTTTACCTTCACTTTAAGGTTGATTTAAAAAAAATATTCCCCGAAATTAATTTTTAGGCGATTACATAAAAAGCCCGTAGAAGTGAAAACCAATTTCTCTACCACATCAGACCTTAGAGATATCGCGAAATTTGTGACAACATACGCAACACCTTCACATCAGCTCGGTGGTTGAATTTTAAGAAATCGTGAAATCAGTTCTTAGGCGATTACATACAAACCAATTTTACATTTTATCAGACCTATAAGATACCGAAAATTGTATGTAACCGCACTTACATCCACTTGGGTTTGACTATCCAAAAATCCTAAAATTAATTTTTTAGGCTATAATATAGGTAGTCCGTAGAAGTAAAACCCAATTTAATAGCTGACCTAAGAGATATAACGGAATTCGTGATAATACCTTCTCAGGGGTTGAAAAGTAAAAAAATCTGAACACGTTTCTTTGGCGATTAAATGAAATTTTCGTTGAAGTAAAGACGTTTTTGATATCTAATCAAACGTAATCCTGCGTCTATGCGACTGACAATTTATCTGGCAATGGCAATGGCAACGGCATTATTGCCATACACAAATTGACAGTGTAGACGCACCAAACGCATATGGCAATATTGCTCTCAGCATTGCCATGGCAATTTTGAAGATAATATTGCCAGAAAACCGAATCGTTTGACAGAAGTTAGCGTTGCTTGCCAACAGGTAGACTTAGGTTTTTTTTAGTTCAATCGCAAAATGAGTGAAAATAAGTGGACTAAAAAAAAACTATTGAATTAATCAATAGTTTTCGAAGTTATGATTGCTTTACTTCACAACTTGACACTTCGAATTCACTCGCTCAAATGAAAATTGCCTGGCAATCAATTGCCCACTCATTACGATTTGACATTTAACTCAATGGCAATATTGCTATTGTCATTGCCAGATAAATTGTCAGTGTAGACGCAGGGTAAGGAATATGGCGGAATTCATAACCAATGTTTACAACTGCTTTACATCCCCTTAGGCATTTATCTAGAGAGCCCCAACAAGTGTAATTAATTAATTAGTTAGTGCCATTTTATAATTTGTATTGTAGAAAACAGATAACTTAATATCTTAATAACAATATTAAAACTAGTTAGCATAGCAAAGGCATCTACGAGTAATTTAGTGAAGTAAATTCAAAGAAAAATGTAATTAATTTAATATTTCAGAAGACCTAGAGATATGATGAAATTCATAAAAATATATGCATACCATTTTCACTGACAATTTTTTCCCCACTTTCCATACGCCAATAAAAATATCAATTTTTATTTTACTATAAATGCTTTTCTACTACATTTACCAGGTGTGTGAATATGAAATTTCTTTTTTTTTTGAAAATAGAACGCTTATTTTGAAAGAATGGTACATAATATTTCATTCAAAGTATTGCCCATCGCTAGCTACACATTTTGTCCATCTTTCAGGCAATTTGTGGATGCCACGCCAAAAAAATTGCTCTTCTTTCGATGAAAACCATTTAGAGACCCATTTTTCGACTTCTTCAGATGTTTTGAAGTGCTGCTCTTTAAGTACATGTCCCATCGATGAAAACAAATAATAATCTGAAGGAGCAAAGTCTGATGAATAAGGCGGGTGAGGTAGCAAATCCCAGCCAAGTGACTTCAACGTATCCTGAACCGGTTTTGCTTTGTGTGCCGGTGCGTTGTCATGAAGCAAAATAACTTTACCATGTCTTGTCGCCCATTCTGGTCATTTTTCGATCAACGCTTGGTTCAAATTGATGATTTGTTGTCGGTAGCGAACAGTATTGACAGTTTCACCAGGTTTTAAAAGTTCATAATATACCGCACCTTTTTGATCCCACCAAACACAGAGCATTCTCTTCTTTCCAAATCGGTTTGGTCTTGCAGTCGATGTTGATGGTTGGCCTTCTGTAACCCATGATTTTCTGCGTTTAGGATTCTCAAAATAAATCCACTTTTCATCACCAGTCACAATTCGATGCAGAAATGACTTTCTTTCGTGTCATTGAAGCAACATTTCACTGATTGTTTTTGATTTTCCAAGTGCCTTTCAGTCAATTCATGTGGCCATTTTCCACACTTTTGAATCTTTCCCATAGCTCTTAAACGTAAAGAAATTGTCGATCGGTCAACATTTAATGCATCTGCTATTTGTATTTGAGTTATTGTATCATCTTCATTTAATATTTCTTGCAAATCGGAGTCTTCAAACTTCTTCTGTGGTCTTTCACGTTCTTGATTTCTCACATCAAAATCGTTACTTCTGAATCGTTGAAACCAATTTCTACATTGTCTTTCACTTAAAGCATGTTCACCATAAGCTTCTACAAGCATTTGATGCGCTTCAGCCACCATTTTCTTTAGAAAAAAAACAAAAACGTAATGAAATCCGCAAATCAAAACTTTCTGCTACAAAATTTTCCATTTTACTTTATTATTTTTTAATAATAAAGTATTGTTATCGACCTGAAATTTCAAAAAAGTTTGCTACCCTGAAATTTTGTATTTACACGTTTTAGGACTAGTAAACCCCAAAAAAGCAAAAAAAAAAAAAATGTCCGTCTGTCCGCCGTAGACGCCGTACGCCGTACGCCGTACGCCGTACGCAAAATTGTTTGAAGGCGCGTAGCTCCCAAACCCGTTGAGATATTAAATTGAAATTTTTATGGTGGGTAGAATGGGTGAACCCCTACGACTGGTATATTTTTGGGGGGTGAGGGTACAAGGGGAGAGGAGAGGGGAGCGTTTTAGACGAAAAATTTTGGTTTCTAGATCTCAGGAACCACTTATGCTAGGAGGCTGAAACTTGGAACTTATATAGTACTATGATAATGGACTCAATTGCAAAAAAATGGTCGATATTGGTTAAGGGGTGTGGAAGTGGGGGGGAAAACAATGAGTCTTTAACGCATGAAAGCCGGGATTGAAACATTCTAAAATCGATATCTCCTGAACAATTGATGTCAGAAGATTGGAACTTTGTTGTTGTCCTAAGGGATACTTCCAGATTAGACAAGAGCTAAAATTTTTAAGAGGGGTGGTGGGGTGTGGGGGTGGGGGGTGAAAAACTTTGGATTACAATATCTTCCGAACTAATTACACCAGGAAGATAAAATTTAGTTTCTGTATATGGGCTTACAAGAGGAGTCTACCAAAACTAAATTTTTTGAGGGGCGAGGTGGAGCACGAAAGTGGGGGGATAGCAATTTCTCAAAAAATTTAATTTTTATATCTCAGAAACCGTATCAGATATGATCTTGAAAATTTTACAGGAGTTGGGGTCGATAAATTTCTAGTAGGGATAAAAATTTTGGTGGTGTGGGTGTAGGGGGTGGTGGTGAAAGGGGGTAGAAAGGAAAACATTCTGATTTTTATTTCTCAAAAACCATAATGAATAGAAAGCTAAAAATTTAGGATTATATAGAACCACTAAGGAGACATCCTAGAAAAATAAAATTTTTGATAGGGGTATCAAGGTACGGGGGAGAGGAGTGGTTTTTTATATCTCAGAAACGGCTTATGCTAGAAAATTGAAACTTAGTACGTATATGTAGATGTGCTATTAGAGTAATTAAAGC
This sequence comes from Beris morrisii, assembly GCA_951812415.1. Taxonomy (NCBI): domain Eukaryota; kingdom Metazoa; phylum Arthropoda; class Insecta; order Diptera; family Stratiomyidae; genus Beris; species Beris morrisii. Next base: position 100,423,646 of record OX638313.1, on the reverse strand, counting down.
AAAAAAAAAGTTCAGATTTTTATTGGCGTTCAGAGGTTGAGTCAAAAAAATGTCCGTGAATCCACATTTTCACGAATTTCGTTAAAACTTTTAGACATGTCAAACTATCAAAGCAATTTTACTTCTGCGGGCTATTTATATAAGCGCCTAGTAACGGTCTTCAAAATTTTTCGATATCCAACCCCTAAGGGGGAGTAAATTGGTTGTGTACATATTCACGAATTCTGATATATTCCTAAGGTATATTGAGATTTGGAGTTCACTTGTACTTCTATAAGCTTTAAACGTAGTCGGGAAAAAACCGATTTAAGTATTTTTCTCAATTAAACCCCCTGGGGGTATTGTTTAAGATTTCACTGATTCCGAAAATCTCTTAGGTTTAATGTGATCGAATTCGCTTTTACTACTATGAATTATTCTATTGATAAAAAAAATACGTAAATAAAAAAAAAAATCTGCCAACAGTCTGGGCGCAACTTTATTATTTTATGGGTAGAAGTCCGAAACGTGTTTAATGATGAGATACGGTGTTGGGTACTATGCGACTGACAACCTAAAAAATAACCATTAAGCTATTTGGAACGTTATTTTTTAGGTTGTCAGTCGCATAGTACCCAACACCGTATCTCATCATTAAACACGTTTCGGACTTCTACCCATAAAATAATAAAGTTGCGCCCAGACTGTTGGCAGATTTTTTAATGAGGTAAAACACTATGTTGTTGCATAAAACTTGAAATGTGGGATACTGAATATTCTTGACAAATGTTGAACCAATTAAAAAAAAATATGGGTATGACTCTACAGAATAAACGTTACCTCTAGAGCCATCTATGTGTGAACGGCAATTTCATATTCACACACCTGGTACATATATCCACTAAGTTTCAAGTTTCTTATATACGCCGTTCCAGAGATAGAAAAGGCACCAATGTAGACAAGTTCTGAGGTTCAACTTTCTATCGTATCGGTTCCTGAGATATTAAAGGCAACATTTTTCGTATTAAGACCCTCCCCACACCTCCTCCAAAAAGTGGCCACATCAAGGGGTCCACCTAGTCTATCCAATAAATTTTTTTAACTGAATTGCTTAAAGGATTTGTGAGCTACGAATCTTGAAATGATTTCGCCATTTTTTGGTAGCAAATTTGTTTATTAAATCGATCACAATAATTTATAATATTAAATTGATAAAGTAAAAGTTGATCGATTTTGATGGCCTGAAAATGTCTTTGAGTAAGCTGCGGCTAGAAAAGCTTGAGGAAAAACTGGCTTTTAGGGATGTCGTTAGATCTGTTAGTTGATGAGTGTACGTAGTATATCAGAAAATAAATAAATTTTATTTGTTCAGGCCATTATACAACAAAGAAAAACCGCGGCAGGACTGAATTCATCTCTTTCAATAAACATACATCATCTTGCTGTGCCTAGGACAAAGATCCTTGCAAACTCCAGGAATATTTTCGGTGATTTTCCTCGTTCTGAATTTTTATCGGCTGTAGCTACACCATAGAACTCACGAGTGATGGCATTATTGTTATTTTCACATATCATTAACCCGCTCTGCATTGAATAACCAATAACCAACTTATAATTTATCGTAACTCATAAATTGTTGTGAAAGTTTATAAACTGGATGTAAAACTAGCTTAGTACTGTATCACAATCAAATTCGTTTTCATGGACATCAAATTTACAACAGAACGGATTAACCGATTAACTTTTCATATCGATATCAAATTTTGCGAATTAAATAGTAAAAATTGTTGCAATTTGCTTTCATTAGAGTTTTTTAAATTTTTAATTGAATTTATTTTCATTGTCTTTTATTTTTATCTGTAAAGTGAGGCTGGAAACCACACCATCAAATATTGCATCATAATTTGTCGTAATTAATTTGATCTAGTGAAAGTAATCTGAGAACAGAAATGCAAAGTAAGGTCTAGTCTAGATGTAGGGAGCCTCAATTATATCCTGTATGTTCCCTAGTGTGGTATAGAGGATATCACGATATCTAGTCAAACATACCTCTCACTAAACTAATGCCTTTTCATATGAGTTCAATCGGTCTAGTGGAGAATTTGATGGCTTGAAATAAAAGATATTTCTATTCTGAAAATAATTCTATTGTTCAGAAAACAATCTCCTACAAGAAGCCTACCATCACTATGCTTTTGTATTCGAATCCCATCTAGTCATGGGCTTATCACGAACTTAAACAAAATATTAGAAACACTAACAGTGCCTCACAAAAGTGCTATTAGTGTCCTTTGGTCCAAAAGGATTGAAGAAAATATACAAATCCATTACAAATAATGAAGCCCTGCCTTTTCGAGTGAAAAAGTTCAAAGTTTGATGTGGTTACCAACAGATTATAATTTACAAATTCAGTCGAGGCATATTTTTAATTATCCATTGTAGTTTCTATAAACTTTAATAGCCGGAATGGATTTATTTGATTCTATCAAATACAACAAAGAACAACTTTGGCAACTATCCAATACTTTTGTTTATTTGAAAAGCTATTTTTCATTGCTGCGTGCAGTTTCGCAAAGTTTATATTGCTAATATTATGTTGCTTTTGAAAGTACATCGGTTAGTTTTTTTTTGTTGCTAAGATTAAAGAGTGAGCTGTGCGAAATATTAGTCAGCAACTTTTTCAAATACAACCTTTACTCGCCCTGGCTGATCTATGTTATTTGCATTTTCTGTGTTTTTCTCTTAGAGGACAAGGTCATGTATGCAAAATTACATATGTTGATTTAATGATCGCTTTTAAGTAGTAGCTCTACTACCCATCAGCAATTGTGCAAGATATTGAAATTTGTATAAAGTAGATGTTAACTTTTTACATGAACAATATATTCATCTGTTTTTTCATTATATTGAATGATTGAATCAGTCTCGAAAAGCTAAAGCTAGAACGTCTTGGTCTAGTTGGGCTGTGTTTGTCACAACTAAAGACAATCGTTACAGCTGTGCAAAGAGCGAAAAACAAGTTTTTCTACTGAATTGTTAGCTGTGAAACATTCATTTAAGATGAAAAAGTAGAAATATTCTTATTGAAAAATTGAACGAAATTTTTTGTAGTCTACAACACAATGCGACGCTCGTCCTTCGACACACCTTATGTCACACATTTTTACCCTTAAGATTTGCGTTGTTCAATGCTTTCCTCGACTCCTTGAATAACAAAGCGAGTCACAATACAGTATTGATGTTGGAAGAGAATCGAATGTTGCTGTGGCTTTGTTTCTCAGGAGAAATAAATATTACCGTCTGCGCCAATAATGCTTTGTTCGACTGAAAAGAGCATTGTAGCGAATCATGACGCAGTTTTTGATACTGTTTAGCAATGTGATTTTCGAACAGTGATTGATTCTAAAATTGAGAGCTAGAGGTCCTTGTTTTGTTTTGGCGCGGTGTGTACAACATTGGCATGGTACTTTCAGATACCGATAAAACGGCTGCTAATTGAATTGAATTGGCTTCAATTGTGGCGAGTGAACTTAGCTGGCTTGTTGGCTTATTTCCTTATTTAGGACCTTTTCCAATAGGCACGTCTAGTTTGAGACATCATACATAGGAAATTTCTGCCCCCAATTTAAATTTGGTTAAGTTATTGGCTCAGCTTGACTAAGAGCTAACAATTTCAACGAGAGCGTGGACTTAAAAAAAATAGACAAAATTTAAAGAGTTTCTGCTGTAAATATTACGAATAATTTTTTCTGAATTTGTATTGCTATAATTCTGCTTTGACGTCTGAGTCATGAGTCAGACGCTGGCAATGAAGATGGTTAGTTCAGCTTTTATTAAACAATTATAGAAGTATGATTATTGGAACAGGTCCTAAATATTTTACAATTGCGGGTCATTTATTCGGAGTTATCATTTCGATTCTTATCCTTCATTTAATCTAAAAATCGCAACATGTAAGCTTATGCGGCGCTTGTTCTAATTTCGTCATACATTAATCGATTCGCGTACTCGACATCAAATTTATTTTATGACTGCTGTAAATGAATCTCGACGCTTCAATAAAAATATTTAAACAATGCTTTCGCTATTGAGACTTTGAAGATGCCGCTCAATAATTAATCTTGTAGTTGTTTGTATTATTCATCGTGTAGGTTTACAAAGAGTTTTCTTATTTGTTGTATGACCTTAATTTCTTTTTAGTTCATTGGTTTCGATGAACGTTGAGTTGTTGTCGTTGTTGTTGTTTGAAGCGGGGGAAGATACGCAGCAAGGCAGCGCATCTTGGGCACTCAGACAATTATTGCCCATTGCACTCGAGTCCCCCAGTCTTTACCCGAACTTTTTCGTCCTCCTCACGAATTTCAAGAGCTCAGGTAGGGAACGAGAACGGAATTCTTCCGTCCTCATAACATCGACGCCGTATACGTGCACTCTCGCAAAAGAGTAAGCTGGACACTCGAGAAGGAAATGTTCCGTTGTGTCGTCACTCTCCTCGCAAGTAGTGCACATGGGGTCGTCAATGATTCTCAATCTGACCATGTGTAGGCCACACGAGTTATGCCCTGTGAGGACACCAACCATACTACTATATTCTTTCCTGCTCAATTTGAGAAGAAAAGAAGCGGTTCGTCCACTTGGTCCGTCAACAAGGTTTCTGGTCTGCCGCATTTCCGGAAAAAGCCGCTATCTCTCAATGTGTGATTTACTCACCCACTAAGCAATGGCAGCCCTAACAGATGCAACCGGCACACCGAAAACTGGTTCTGATCCGACCATGGCTGACTAATGCATCAGCTATTTCATTGCCATTTATATCCTGGTGGCCTGGAACCCATATGAGCTTTAAGTCTTAAGTTTATATCAGTGAATCCGCTAAGCAATGCGGACTGATTTTCCCACTCCTCCCTACTCGGGATCTTCACCTGATATTTTATATTGAGCATACAGATCGTAGTCATAGCATCCGAAGGCATATCGAAGATGGGGTTCCCAGACAACCTTCGAGCCATTTGTCCATGACCCGTGCAATGCTCTTTCGTCCACAGGCCTAATCACTTTAGTCTGTGTGTAGCTCTCATTGCTTCTGCCTGAACAATAATGTCAAGCGGTGGCAAATTGAGCAGTGCATCAAGTGCCGCACCCGGTGTGATGCGCAAGGCACCTGTTATACCGATGCAGACTGTCCTCTGTAGTTTAGCGAGACTAGCTCTAATGTATGCACACTCGAACTTAGTCCACCAAACCACTGATGCATAGATTAGGATGGGTCTTATAATGGCCGTTGACGCTGAGTTAGTCTGAAGACATCATTTTTTCTGGACCTATGCTCTTTCCTAAGCATCATTCTTTTAGAAGATTCGAACCCATGACTGGGATAGGCCCACCGAATTGTCTAAATATTCAAGGGCAAGTTTCTTCAAAACTGGCAAAAATAGCATGCTGGCAACAATAGCATGCTTGTGGCTGAAGCACTGAAGGGCACATTACCAGTCGATAGGAATAAAATTCTAGAATTGATTGAATTTTGCGAATATGCACAGGCAAATGTATGGCACAACTCATTTCGGTTTGTCATTTTCTTGTTAACGACATAGGTATGGGTTGAAAATACTAGTTTTTCGGGTAAAATACTGTTGATTTTAATTTTTTGTGTGACGTTTCGGACTCAACTGATCTGATAGGTTATCCTATCGACGCGAGAGGAACTGACAGCCACAACAATTAATTTTGTAGTCAGTGTTGAATAACGCGCTAAACCTAGGCTAACTTTTCTAAATTTCTCTTGCGATAGTGGCGCCATCGGGCGGTGAGGCTAAGTACTTGTCGGACCGTCCTCGTACATATAAAAAAAGACTGCATCATATGGCCCAGTAGCTAAGATGCCTCCAGACTTGTTACTTGCGAAATTTATTTCCAGGCAACAATAATAATAATAATACTTCTTCCGAATCGTCTTTTTTCCTTTTCTCAATTGACTCCAGCGTCACACAAGGCTCAAGTCTAACTTGTCTAACCCCAAATTTAACTTCTATTATAGTTTTCATTAACCAACCTTCTTTCGTGAAAATTTATATTACAATTTACAGTTTTTGGATATAATCACCTCCCAGTTATGATTTTGACAAAAATTTCCTAACAACCATCCCAACCCGTCTAGAATGGGAAAAGGATTCAGTAAGGATGGAAGAGTCCGTCCACATATATACGGACGGCTCCAAAACTGAAGGCGGGGTGTGTGGAGGTGTTTTTTCTGATATGATTAACATTAGCAGCTCCTTCCGCCTTCCGGACCACTGTAGTGTCTATCAGCCGGAACTTATGGCGATCTAGGAGGCCTTGTTCTGGCTGAGGTGTAATGTAATATCTACTAGGGATATTACACTAAAATCCCTGGAATCGGCCTCGACAACATCAAAGGTCGCCGTAGAATGTCGATCATCTCTTAAGGAGATGGCTGAACAGTTCAATATTCGTCTGTGCTGAGTGCCAGGACACAGGGATATTCCAGGGAACTGCATGGCTGACAAACTCGCTCGGCGCGGTACTACCCATCAGATTATGCTGGAACATCGGAATCTGGGTGTGCCCCTCTCTACATGTAAACTGCTACTGGGATTGGACTCAGTTGAGAAAACCAACTCAAGATGGACAGACGGTATTACATGTCACACTGCGAGACAGATTTGCCCAAAGCTGGATCTAAAACGGTTTAAAAGGCTGACTTTGCTCAAAAGGACGATTATCAGAACCACACTCGGCGTCATGGCCGGACACTGTCTTATAGGTCGGCATGCTAAAAGACTCGGCCTCTTCTCAAACGGCTTCTGTAGAAGCTGCCTGGGTGAGGAGGTGGAGGAGGAGACAGTCCTTCATCTTCTCTGTATCTGTCCAGCTCTATCCGCTAGGAGGAAAGCTCATCTTGGAGCTTACTTCTTCAACAGTCTTAGCGACCTTGCCGCAAAGGAGGTCGCGGGAATCCAACGCTTCATTGCAAGCTCTAAATGGTTTGACGAGTATGACCGGGTTCGATGATCCTGTGGTAACGCAATGGATCTTTTTGTCAGGTCTAAGTGTGTCCGTGTTCTCATGGTCAGCCACGCAATGTCTCCAGTGGAAGCAGTGGTGGATCCAGACCTTGCTGTTGATTTGATTTGGCTATTTTGTTTGATCAAGTTATGTGGGCATTTAGCATACATCTACTGTGAAAGACTAGTGAAAGTGAATTCTTTAAGGTTTTCTATTAAAACCTTTGTGATGATTCAAAACAAAAATTGTATCATCTTTGGGTCGCAACTTTGGATATTGCTTGTATTATGATAAAAAAAATATTTTAGTTGGTAATTTAGAAGATCCAGAATGTTGTAATAATTACGATAAAGGAAAGTATATTTGAAAGGGAAAGCAGATACAATACGATATTCATTATTGATGATGAACTACCGAAATATTAAAATTTTCAACGGTGAAGCTGTATGGAATAACATTGTTTTAAATGTGGTTCGCATTGCACCGCAGAACTATAGTAAATGCTAATTACACAGTCCACATTGCAGTGGAGTAAAAAAAATCGGAGAAGGATTGAGATACGAGGGCGGTTTGATAATGACGTGCAAAAATCGAGAAAACATAATTTTTTCGGGAAAAATTTATTTTATTTTTCAACGTAGTCTCCTTTTAGCTCGATACACTTAGTCCAGCGTTTTTCCAATATTTTGATCCCTTCCAAATAATATGATTTGTCCAACCCTTCAAAATAGGCATTGGTTTCACTTATGACGTCAGTATTCGTGGTAAATCTTTTTCCAGCAAGTTATTTTTTCAACTCTGGAAATAATAAAAAGTCGCAGGATGCCAAATCTGGAGAATACGGTGGGTGAGGGAGCAGTTCGTACCGTAATTAAAATAGTTTTGCCGTTGCAACAGCGGCTGTGTGAGCCGAAGCGTTGTCGTGATGAAACAACACTTTTTTCTTGGCCAAATGAGGCCGTTGTTCCTTGATTTCAGCATCCAATCGAACCAAAAACTCAGAATAATATGCTCCCGTTATTTTTTTTCCTTTCTACAAGTAGTTGGTGAATATTATTCCATTGGAATCCCAAAAAACTGTCGCCATAACCTTTCCTACTGATGTAACGGTTTTTGCCTTCTTCGGTGCGCTTGAACCGGCTTCCATCCATTGTTTTGACGGTTCTTTGGTTTCTGGAGTGTAGTGGTGGATCCATGTTTCATCAACAGTTACGAATCGACGAAGAAATTCATTCGGATTAAGTTGAAACAGTTGCAAACTGTGCTGTGAAGTTGTCACACGATTGCATTTTTGGTCGATTGTGAGCAAACGCGGCACCCATCTTGCGGATAGCTTTCTCATGTCCAAATAGTTTTTCAAAATATTCCAAACACGTTCAGATGAGATGCTTACTACGTTAGCTATCTCACGCACTTTTACTCGACGATCTTCTATCACGACATCATGGATTTTATCGATCATTTCTGGCGTGGTGACCTCATTTGGACGACCTGGACTTGGTATGGTTTCTTTGCTCGTACGACCACACTTGAATTCAGAAAACCATTTGTAAATCATTTGGATCGATGGTGCAGAGTCCCCTTAATGCTTATCTAATTTTTCTTTGGTTACTTTAGCTGTTTTCCCTTTTAAAAAATTGTGTTTAATCAACACACGAAATTCATTTTTATCCATTTTTAAAAATTTTTATAAGTCGACTTGCTTAGACGGCTGTTTCTCGAAAACTGAACATGGTATCACGCTTAAACTTTGCAGGTAATCTATTTAAGGATGGTCCAGTTCAAAAAAAATAACGAATTCCTTACCTGCCCCCTCCTCGATTTTTGCACGTTATTATCAAACCGCCCTCGTATGTATATTTAGAAAATTCGGAATTGCTCTTGGAGGTGGCGGCGACCGATTATTCGAAAACTCCTCGTGTCCTCGTGAAAAATGTATCTTTAGAGCTGCATGAATCATTCATCCTCCAGGCAGCTTGGTGGAAGGCCAAGCAGCGTGAAGGGTAAGCATACAATCATGCCTAGTCGAAACCTTCCTGGGAAGGCGTGGATGCATGACACTTCGTACCCAATCCGTTTCCTTTTTACATAGGAAAGTACAAGAGAAATTAAAATTGATTTAAAATACCACCAAAATGTTCAATGCAAGAATGTTTATTATAAAATAAGTTATGTACATAAAACTAAAAAACTTTTATAAATTTATTTCCTTATTATTATTATTTATTCACTAAAAACTCTTCCTTCATTTGGCCGAGGTCTTCACTCGATGTGTACTTTTATAGTACCTGTTTTTCGCGAGGTGGAACCCTTTCTTCATTTCATTCTCGAACTGAAGAACGCCAAAACCATCCTTCTTAACAGCTTCTGAAAAAGTATCAGAAAATTATGACTATAAAATGTCATGACTAAAATTATTTGTTACCGAAAACATAAGTATTAAATAGCTTAACACTTTTTAGTGAAAATAAATTTTTTTCGCCATCCCAATTTATTTTGAGTAGTACCTCTACAGAAAAGAAGACGTTAAAGTATTTAGAGAACGGTGCTTGTCCTATTAAGTTCTTAACGTAGGCGATCTATTTAAAAAAAAATTTATATTATACTAATTTTCGTAACAGAAATTTTACTGAATAAATTGCTTTTTCATCGTCCGGTGTACTCGTCAATTTTGCATCTAAGGACATTAGCTCGTCAAAATTTTTGACATTCCTTATCCAGATACGACTGACGAATATGGTTTTGGAATATCTTAACAAATTATGAAGATATTCCAAAACAATATTCGTGAGTCGTATCTGGATGAGGAATGTCAAAAATTTTGTCGAGCTAATGTCCTTAGATGCAAAACAGAAAATGTTTATAGAAAATTAAATTTCCTATAAAATCATTTATTTGGATTTCTTGTCAAATCTGCATATTTCGTGAGATATTTCCGAAAAACTGCAGATTCATCAAAAAATACTTAAAAAAAATTTTGATCGTGATATTTTAATTTTTTTCACAAAAAGAAACTTTTTAGGGACGGCCCAAAAAATTTAATTTTTAACGACCACCCTAAGGTATATTTATAATGGACCTACGCTTCTATTTCTTCTTTGGTGTCGTATTTATTATTTGTAATTTGAACACTTTCCACTTGCATTTGAGTTATTAATTTTAACACAAATTTTTATAATTTCAAATTTTTTACAAATTTCACTTCGGTCTGTTTGCTACATTGACTGCAAGCTCATGCAAAACTGAAGCTAGAGATGGGCAAAGCAGTTCCTTTTAGTGAAGGAGTTCACTCACTTGAAGGAACGAGTTCAGTGAACTAGTTCCAGTGAACTGTTCGTTCCGGGATTCTGATGACCAAAAAAAATAAGGTCGAGCGGCCGACGTTCTTCATGTTTTTGGTTTTTGTCACGTGTCGAATGGAACTGCAGTTCACTAAAAGGAGTGAGTTACTTCACTCACTCACTTCAATGAAGTGTTCCTTTGGAACAGTTCATTCCGGAACGACCCATCTCTAAACTGAACTGAATGTTAACGGACATTAACGGTATAGACATGCATGGGAGGGCGGAGCACGAGAAGAACACATTGTCGAACGATCGAATCCGATACCGAAGCTGCTTTACTGCTTCCAAAAAACTCCCTTGCGAAGTATGTTATGTGTCATATTTGCTACAAAATAGATCTGGGTTTGAACATAACCTTCCGAAAAACTCCTCAGTCAGGCGAGTGTCCTTTCTTCCACGTTCCTTCTGGTGGAAGACCTGACATTATTTCCCGTTCGTTTACGTCACACACTCAAGTGTTCTCTATCTTTATCAGTCAACTGATGGCGTTTGTACGTCTACCACATATAACGTATTGCGAACGATGTTGGTGTGAGGCGGCACTACGCAGATCAGTTGAAATCTTCTTGGATCTTTCGAGAAATCTCGATTTCATACTTTGTGTTGCCCGTGATTGGATGCAGCGATATTTTCTTCAATACGAAGTGCTCTTGAAATTAGCAGTTTCACCATCAACACAATTACAAATTTCAGTAGACGCTAAAAACACAATTGAGTTCAACTATTCGCATAATATTAAAAATAAATCGTTTAGATTCTTAGTTTCTTAAGATTTTGAAATAACTCATTGTAGTACAGTTCAACTAATAAAAAATTTAATTAATTAATTTTAAAGGTAGCAAATTCGTTCATGGTAGTAGCTTACGCAGTATTTTTTATATTTTTTACTTATTAATTTAGAAATAAGATTTTGTTTTTTGAGAATCATCAAATATATTTCGATTCTTACATCCTTTCTGGTTTTTATTTTGGCTTATTTAGGTACAACATAAGTAATTTACTTTGTTTTTTTCCAAAAAAAAATCGCATGAAACACAAAAACTGTACTAAAAAAAATTAAACTAACAAAATTAATATTAATAACCTGCTGTTTGTATTCTACTTTTCAGACTTTAGACATTGTTTTCTATGAACTTTGAATAATTTACTTTAAATATATTTTTTCTATTGTGTCTTTTGAGAACATACCAATATCCGATTTGAAATAAATTACTAAAAACGAAACAAAAAAAATAGAACATGCGAGTAGTTTATATGGTTTGGGTTTTATTTGTTTAATAATTGCCGTAATGATCACATTCCACTGATTGTAATTTCATACGTAATCAATTGCATTTAGCTGTAAGGGATGTTTTCTTTTAAAAGAAAAACTACATAGTACTAAAACAAATCCATTGAATAGTTAGTTAAATAGAAAAATACAAAAATAAAAAACAGTCATAACATTTATAAAGATCCAAAAAAAATCGAACTGATTGTTTCGAAATATTATTGTCATTTTTAATAAATTAATTTAAGTAGAATTAGGAATTTAGTTGCGTGGTGGCTAAAAGAACTCAATTCCATACAAAAATTTGCAATGCAAAATCTATCAAGGTGCGGATTAGTCGCACGTTTTTATTTTTCTTTAAATAATTTGACAATTTTGAATAATTTTAAAGATTTCGATGTAATCGAAATTCTTTTTTCTTTTCAATGTCAACCTGTCACCGGTAATAAATTTTGGTGTGGCAGTCGATAAACTCTTATTCAAATTTTCGTATATTATTATAATTTTTTTTTAATAACGTTTATGTATCTGGCAGCTAACTACGTAAATTTGCTTTTCGGAGCTGTTTAAATTTGATCTGGTGGAGTTTGTATTTGTATTTATTATAATTGGGAAGAAATGGGTCAAACATATTTGTGAACTGAATTCATCTCTTGATCAGTTTTTGGGTTTAAACTTTAGACGATGAACTATCGGACCTTGACCTTCATTTTTTTTTTTTAATGTTTAATAAAATATATTCATACATATTTTATCGCTAATAGACCTAAAGTTTATTTACTATGCTGTCAAATATTTGACCAGAAAAATTTTAACAAAAAAATCCAGTCAAATTGTTCCAGAATAAAAGGCCTTGTCAACGGCTAAAGTAATTTGTCAAACCAAAATTTGACGACTATACCAAATGGTTGGGTTGAGGAGGATGTCAGTCTACCGATATGCGGCATCGCTAATTGATGAACGTTCTAAAGAGGTGTGTGCAGGGCAGACAAGCTGCAGAATTTCTAGAGCTTTGTGGCCAAAGCTGCATAGTCAAAAGACTAATATATTAGGTTGTTGCAGATGAAATGTCGTTTTTGGTAGTGAAATTTCAAAGAACTGTAACTTTTATAAAACTTAATTTTATTAATCAAAATAGGAACCAGCATATGAAATACACTTCTCCCAACGAGATACAAGTGCATTTATGCCAGTTTCGTAGAAGTCCGACTTTCTAGAGCGAAGAAAGTCCTCGAAGGCACTTTTGATGGCTGCTTCATTATCTATTATAATTGTTTGGTCGCCAAAAAATGATCCAAATGTTTAAAAAAGTGGTAGTCGTTTGGTGAAAGGTCTGGTGAGTATGGTGGATGAGGAAGAGTCTCATACTGCAACTCGTTTAATTTTTGGACCGTAGTTCTTGAAACATGAGGCCGTGCGTTGTCATGAAGCACTATAACTCTATCTCTGTTGACCAATCTAGCCCGTTGAACACGCAATTGGGCACAGTACTTCTCTGCACTAATGGTTTCACCACGCTTCAAAAAGGAATAGCGAATAACTCCAGCTGCAGACCACCAAACAGTCACCATTATCTTCTTCGGATGAAGGCCTGGTTTCGGCATGTGTTTTGGGGTCTCATCAGCATCCAACCATTGTCCTGATCGGCGACGATTGTCGTACAGTATCCACTTTTCATCACATGTCACTATTCTGTTCAAAAACGGATCGTTTCTCTTCCGGGAGAGCAGGGAACTGCAAATTTTCAATCGATGCGTCATGTTTTGCTCAGTAAGCTCATGCGGAACCCACTTATCAAGCCTTTTAATTTTTCCAAGCTGTTGCAAGTGCCGTGAAACTGTCGAATAGTGTACGCCCAATTTCTCTGCAATGTCCCTTACAGTTTGGCGTGAATCAGATTCCACTAAAAAATTCAGCTCATCGTTGTCGATCAAAGGTCCTGGGTGACCACGTGGCTCCTGATCGGAGGTTCGTTTGTTTACCGTATCAGTTCCAAATGCCCTGTTGATGTTTTCGGTTGCCTCCGTTACCCGTTTTTGACTCGAATCCATTTTTTTTATGTCCGATATCAATGAAGTCCAAAACTGAAATGACCCCATGAGTAAATGAAGGGGTATTTATCCTTCAATACCCAATACCACTTGTACCACCTGGCGGCAGTTTGAGACATGAACATGCAACTGACTTCACTTCCATAGAGAAAAACGACATTGTGACGGACGTGTGCTCTGTACGCTATAGAGGTCATCGCTCACATCTTGTGTGAATGCCCAGGGGTTACTAGAAGACTGGGGGTAGTAATTTATTCGACAACATCGTGGATTTGAGGTCGTTAGGGTATGACAAGCTGGTCAGGTTCTGCAGGGGCATAGTGTGGTTTTGAGTGTGATTAACGGCCAACGAGATTTTGAAGGGATCACTATAGGTTCGTATGGTACCTAGTGAGCGTGGCGGTTCGTTGCGCTGCGCTGCGCCCCTTCCTGAACTGAACTGAACGTAAAAATGCCTGTTTTCACCTTTTCTATTATCTTGATTTTTGCTTCGCTCAACCTCGGAAACCTTGTGAGAGATACTAAAATGCTGGTCAATCTGTGTTCACGGTCTGCACAAAGTTCTTCATTACAACAAGTTTTGGGTGGAGCGGTGGCAGCAGAATCTTCTTAGAATCTACCAATGGTACATTCTTTTATCCCGGTTTCAGAGATTGTCGATTGAGTCATTAATTTTCTTCAAGAACTCTATTTTGGCACGACTATCTCATTCACACAAGACGAAGCAAAATTTTGTAGAACCAAGCTGCAACCCAACCAAAAAGTCAACCACTTTTAAATCTCCACTAGTCTGTCAATTCTTGCTTTAAATGGACTGCAGATTAGTAGGGATTAGTGTTACCAATGTGCTTCTGCTGCCAAAAGATATTCAAATCATGAATGCTGCTGCCAAGAGCGCCCTGAGACCAAAAAAGTCTGGTGGCTGCTGGAAATCTGCGGATTATGGGCATAGCAGAATTCTTTCATTATTTCCAGATTGTGGGCTTAGTGAACTCACCGACTATATAACTCCGTTTTTAAGCTTCGATACAAGATTCCATACCCTTTTCCCTACTAGGGGGGACGGGGATAATCAAAAAGTGATAAGGGAATCTGTAGTCTGGGTGGCTTAGTGGCTAGAGCACTTGCCTTCGGTGCACCTGGTACCAGGTTCGAATCTGCTTGGCGACAAGTAATTTTCGTGAATCGGATTGGGTGCCGGACTACCAGTTCACTCAGCTGTAAATGAGTACCCGAGTTAAATCGGGGTAATAATCACGGACGAGCGTGTGGTTGACCACTTCACCTCCTAGTGTTCCGTTGGTCTAGTAATGAAGTAACTCTAGCATTACTTCAAGGCCTAGGCCCGATTTGGGCTGTTGTGCCATTGATTATTATTAATCTGTAGTTGCTATATTCACGGATGGGTCAAAAATGGATACTGGAACGTAACTGTAACTGGCAGGGATTTTCTCAGCCGACATGAACATTTAAGTATCCTTTCGTCTGCCGGACTACTGCAGTATTTTTTCAAGCCGAGGTTTTTGCCGGAAGCAGTTCAGTGGACATACTAAATTCCGCGACAAATTTTCCCGAAGAGTCGTGTATAAAGATTTATATAAACAGCCAAGCAGCAATGAAAGGTCTAAGCTCCAACCTAGTCAAGTCAAAGCTAGTGAGGGAGCGTCTGAAAACATTGGGCGCAGCTCATAAGGTTATCCTGCGCTGGGTTCCAGGACACAAATGGTTACCAGGAAATGAGGCAGCCGATGAGCTGGCCAAAACTGGATCTGAAATTGCTGCTATACATGCAACCCAAGCGGTAAAAATACCGCTCAATTACGTCAAGGGTAATCTTGACAGGAAGGCAATGGAGCTGACCAATGGCAGATGTTTCAACCTAACTACGTGTGAAACCTCCAGGCAGCTATGGCCAGTAATACATCCTAGAAGGACTGCCGATCTTCTGAAAAGAAGTCGTATAGAGATCCGTAACATTATGGCAGTCAATACGGGGCACTGTCTCTTTGGCAGACTTGCACAACGCTTAGGCGTTCAATATAATGACTACTACAGAAGTGAAGAAGAAGAAGAGAGCGTTAGGCATCTACTTTGTGAGTGTCCCCAGCTAGCCAGCTGTAGGTTCCGAGCCATGGGCAGCTACTTCTTCTCCAGACTTGGGGACATGGCTGGAGCACGAATTGATGAACTAGCCAAGTTCATTCGCATCTTTGGCTGGTTCGACTAGCTTTTCCCCTGTAGCAATGCTACGATAACTCCCTATATGGGACTTCATTAAGGTGTCACGGGTGTGGTATCACAATGGACCAATCAAATGGTTTAAGTGAGTCGATCGATAGTTTGGATGGCTGCCACTATAACCTAACCTAACCTAATGTGCAACAGAACTGCTTTCAAACTCAATGTAGAGCCGTCTATGAAAAATCTTCATTCGTTTGGCTTGTGCTTTATATTGAGCGCATCCATCAAGCAATTTACATCGTTTCTGAACATGAAGCTGCTGTCCATTTTAAAGAATGGTAGTAAAACTTTCAGGTATGTACGGAAAGTACTTATGCCACATGATCAATCAAAAGGTACCACTCCTGTAACCTCGATCCAGGAAGTTCTGCTTTGCTCTTCGGTAGCTCTTGGTCTCTCTCCAGTTCGTTCTATTGTTCTTGGCTTACCATGATGTTGACGTTGTGGATCACTGGGAAAGTCAGGATCTGTTCATATCGATGGCATAGGTTCTTCGTCATCTGTACTATCCTTATCATCTGTTTTGAAGGTAAATGTTTTCGGGGGTTTCGGAATCATGTAGAATAGTTGACAAAGGATTTTTTCCCTTCCGAAACACATACAGAACATACAGAAATAGCAATCGGTGTTGTGATTTGACGGCTTTCGGCAACATTGCAACAGCAAACCCCAAGGACCGTTGTTGACGCTTAAGCCACCTTCGTAGACCCGATGCACACGTACTGCAGGATATATGTGGAGCCCAGGTTTTGTCATGATCACCCGCAATTTCTAACCAGTATAACCAAAATAAATAAATACTTTAAGATTCCGGCTTCTGAAAGTGAAGAAGCCTAATTTTACGCTTGCTTATTGGGGAAGTAGCTGACAAACCCAGGCGTGAGTCCCGTAGAAAATTGAATCGGCTTAGAGAACAAAGAGGACTCTCTAAACCTTTTTGTTTTCACTTCACAAGGAGCGAAGGACTCGTTGATCTGGTCACATCCAAAGTATGAATTTCTTTAAAAGATCCAAACCAACAGTGGGACAGTGAAGGACCTTTGTCGCTTCTCGATTTAGTTCTTGGGAGAGGCGGAACTCTTAAGCCTGTTTGAATTCCATCAAGAAGTCGAATTGGGTTGGGGAAAGAAGTTTAGTGAAGAAACTTCAGGAACGCCTTTATGATCTCAACGAAACAATATTCCTACTGCACAGAACTAGTAGTAACACATACGTGATGAACTGGTCAGGAAGGGCTCCGCTCTTCCCGGCTCTCTTGCGGAACTAGTTCATGTTCCTTTAGGAGTTTTAGGAGTTGTCAAGGGGGACATACTCTCCCACTTCCAAGCAGCGGCTAACTCCAGATGGAAAAGCCTAACCACCTGCGCAATATCTAGGAAGATGTGGCCATCTTACAACCGAACCAAGTCAGACGAACTTCTATACAGGACCTGAACAGACATCTCCAGAATCACGGCGATCTGTACAGGTCACTGGCTAATTGGGGATCATGCAGCCAAATTGGGCATTCCGTTCAATGTACACTGCCAGGACACTAATGAGCGAGAGTCGCTTGTTCATTTCCTTCGTGAATGTCCGGCTTTAGCTAGAGCCCGAGAGCGATGACTAGGCAAACCCTTCTACGGGGACCTGATGGAGATTTCAAGGAAGAAAATTGGAGAGTTATTACTTTTCCTAAACCGCACAGGATGGTTATAACGATCAATTTTCCTCACATTCATCTTTTAAATTCGCCAGTCACAACAACCCGGGTTTAACATGAGTTTGTGGTTCCAAAATGGCCATTGAGCTAATTGAGCTCTGTCTGGAGGACAGGGCTGCCACTTAAACCAACCAACCAACCACCAACACATACGTTGTACATTTTATGGAGAGAAAAATTGTTAGGGAACGCAGCTTCATGCGTCGATTACATATTTTAGGAGCTTCTGTTTACTTTGGAGGAATGTAGTGTCATGCGTTCATTATACGTTCCCGGATCTTTTGTCCTAGAAGACATTTATTTAGCGGTCAACGTCTGCTTCTTTACCCAACGTTTCATCCTGCGAACAATCAAAACTCGATGAGGTAAAAAATCTAATTGAGCGCCCACCATTTTAGATTCTAAGTAGCTCTTCCATCCTGCCAGCGAAAACATTAAAGTTTTTTGTTTACTTAAGTAGCACTTCCATCCTACCAGCAAAAAACTTCATCGCCGACCCGTCTGACCGAGACAATAGCTGACTTCTCGAGTGAAGTATTTTGTTGGTTCGCTCCGTACATGGACACTGTGGTGCAAAGTTACAACGGCAAACACTTTAAAAGTAGAACGTCACTGAATGGTGCGTTTAACTCACCCTTGAGGCTCGCCTCGAGTCGAGCCTCTACACCCATCAGGCCATTGCAAACCGGTTTTCGTCGGCTGTGTTCTTTGCTGTGTTGAAAGCAATTTACACTCAACATGCCTCTGCGGCGCAACTTGCCTATAAGTGCGAAACGACAGAAATACGATGAGCTGCGAATTGTGTAGTGCCACAGTTAATTGTATGTGTGTGCACATATGGAAGCGTGCGTCGGAGAAAAAGTTGAAGAATGTTAGACTCTTGCGACTCCACAAGCTATCTGATTGGTTGATTTTTTGGTGGAGATAGAGGC
The DNA here is from genome assembly GCA_951812415.1 of Beris morrisii. NCBI lineage: Eukaryota > Metazoa > Arthropoda > Insecta > Diptera > Stratiomyidae > Beris > Beris morrisii. The sequence goes on along the minus strand of OX638313.1, from coordinate 100,405,101 downwards.
TCGCCTCAAACGTTGAGTGTAAATGTACCAGAAGAATATTAGACTCTTGCGACTACACGAGCCATCTGATTGGTTGATTTTATGGTGGGGATAGAGGCGCGCCTCAAACGTTGAGTGTTAATGCACCATCATGCGTTCATGATAAGTTTTTGGATCATTTTGTTCACTGCACTTTTTATATATAAATTTAAAGCCTTTTACACTACAACACATTTTCCTGTTTTTTCTTTCTCTCTTCTTGTCCACCATCTAATTTTTCCTCCACCGCGATGCGGAAAATATCGACGAAAAAAATCAGCAAACGAATTTTGTCTTCTTCGAGTGAAGTATTTTGTCGTGTTTGTATATATTGTGGTGAAGATTTACAGCTGCGAAACTTTAAGGGTAGAACGTAGCTTTATGCGTTCATTACATTTTGTTTTGGGAACGTTGTGTTCACTGGGTGTTTTAGCTATAGATTTCTGTCAATAATTTTGGTGCTAGCTAGTAAAGGACATTACTTTTAGAAAAGCGAAAGTTTAGTGGAATGCAAAAATTATAAAGCTAGCATTCGGTCATTAGGTTTGTAAATTTTTAAAACTAGTAACAATAATTGCACATACATTCTCTGTAGCTCTAAAATATACCGTGAGACAAAGAATTTTCGGTTTTTTTTTTTTGGCACACATTCGTAATTTCCATTATTAACATAAACGGACCTTAATGCTAATTACAACGCCATCTATTGATGACCGAAAGTGGATTATTTTAAAAAATTATATACTTTACAGGATATTAGGACAACATTTATGGCGATTAGCAAAACGTCGATATTTTATACTTATGATGAAACCTCTTATGCTCAGGTAATTCGTTGTAATTGCAAACATGTCTTAAGAAAAAGGACACGTTTGTAGTGTGTTTCGTGTGCTAAAATTTCGTTGTAACTATTAATGGCAAAGATATACGGGTAAAATGTTGTATATATTGCTTAATGTTTTTAACGCTCAACGAGTTTAGTAAGGTCTTAAGTCGATATTTTTACTTCATGGCGTTTTATTGCTCAACTAGTTTTTGGAATAATTTTTCAATTGTTCTGAAAAGATATAGGAAACTCCAATTTCCGAGAATCAGATAGTTTTAAGTGCATATAAATAATTACAAAACACCACGCAACTATTCGCTTTCCAATTCACTAAAGGTCTACATTTAGTTGGTTTTTTTATTTGCATTTTTCTAGTTAGTAACAAAAAAACAAATTCATAAAATTCATCACTAGTTTGATATTAATTGCATTTTATTTTTTTTTCTAATTTAAGTTTTTCTTATTAATTTCTTTTAAATATATTTTAATTGGTTTTTGTTTGTATATATTTAAAAAAAAAATGTACAATTTTATTTGTTTATTTTTTTATTTTTCAAAAAGGTTTCAAAAATCGTATTCAATTCTCAGTAAGTTAAACCAGAGGGCAATAAATGCCATTAGGCTTCATATACCGACAATAAAGAACGTTCGATCGCCTCCGGTCGATGCCGATGGCAGCGTCTACTTAACGCCCAACTCATCGATCCTAACGCCCGACATAACCGTTGAAGAATTTCGAACACCATCGTGTGAAACACCAACAAAACACCTGAAAACCCCACAAACCGGCGATACCGATGATTCCGGATTGGATGAAAACTTCCATACGCCACGCCTCTCTAAAATCCGATCGCTCGAGAATCTAACGCCGATGGAACAGCATTTTCGACGTGCATCAAAAGAACTGAGCAAATTCTCACCGCGTAAAATTTATCCCACTTCTCACCTGTCCAAAATTAAATCGCTGAACAATTTAGTAATGGAAATCGAGATCGAGAAAGAGATCGAATTGAAGAACGAATTCGAACGATTGCGTCGCGAATCGATCTTCAAACAGCCGGCAGCTCCAAAGATCAATGGAAAATATGTGAAACATAAAATCGGAAATACGAAATTTCTGGGCAATCACGACGATCTGGTACCGAAATCGACGAATCCATGGAGCCATTATCCGATTGCCCGGATGAAATCGCTCGGTACTATACCGGATGTTACGGAACGCGTACGATACGAGCCGTTCTTAACGCCCGTCATTGTCCGGAAACAGCTACAGGTCGGAACGGAAATTTATATCGATGAAGTTGACGCGCCTGTTTCACAACCGGAATCCGATTCAAGTTTAGAGTCCGAAGAGTTCGAAGTAATCAGTAATCATAAGTATCCGAATACCGATTACTTGTTACGCGGCGAATTTGATCGGGGCTATCGGCGGAGCTATATGAAAAATGAGAATGCTTTAAATCGGATTAACAGCTCGACACCGATGAGACAATCCGATGGATTAATCTATTATACAGACGGACGTCCTAGATCTACGTATAATGAAGTTATGAGGTACGATAGGCGAGAGATTGTTCATGACGTGAATTGCGATTGTCTAGTATTACGATTTTTATAATTATTTTTTTTTCCGAAAAAATTCTGTTTGTGTTGACATTGCAAGTTCATTTTTCTTGGAATATCAAGCCCCACGTTGAGCGCCATTTGGTCACGTTGTGTTGACTAATTTAGTGATGATGTCCTCCAGTTTTTTTTTATCTCTAAGTAGATAGTTGTAGTCCATACTCTTGTGGTTTTAGTCTATGAGAGATTTGATCTAGCCCCACTGTGGCCGCCGCTTGCTTCAATCATTTCAACTTATTCTGTCGACAGCTTCCCCACTTTTCAATTCCCAAACAGACTCATGTTCTTGTCGTTTGAAGCCATACGAGATTTGTTTACCATGACTTTGTATTATCTTGCCCCACGTTGGTCGCTATATGTTCCAATTATATCGATTAATACAAGCGGCGATATCCTCCAGCTTTCGATTCTCCACAAGGTCCTCATCCTCGCATCCTTTTAGATTGAGATCCGAGCAAGATTCATATCTAGTTTTAGTTTGGTGGGGTGAAGCGCTGAGCCACCGCGCACACTAGGCACCAAAAGGGCCCATAGCGATCTCTTCAGAACCTCGTAGGTCACTAAACATCCCCTAAACAACCCAGATCCCTAACGAACTTGACTAGCCTATCATGGCCTATTGACCTCAGGTCCTCCAAATTGTCAAAGAAAAGACTGCCCAGCCACCTCAGTCGCCTTCTTGCAACCGCCTGACACTCACACAAAATGTGGGTGATGTCCTCCTCAGCATGTAGGTCAAGGCAATACCTGCACACGTCAGAGTCAGCGATCACCATACACATAGCATGCTTCCATTTGTCGCGACTAATTCAAGTGTCTATGTCTTCTACTCTTCTACACCCAAACAGGTTCATGTACTTCTTAGCCACGCTTTGTTATATCTAACCCCACGTTGGGCGCCACATGTTTCAATGATCTCGACTAATTCAAGCTGCGACGTCCTTTGGTTTTTTATTCTCAAGCAAGCCCTTGTACTCCCATGTTCTCTTATTGTTTGAGTCCTTGTGAAATTTGTATCTAGCCCCACGTTAGGAGCCGCTTGCTTCAATTGTTTCGACTTATTCTAGCGATAATCACCCATCCTTCTATTCCCAAACAGGTCCATGTTATTCTCCCAACGTTGGGCGCCATACGTTCCAATTGTATCGATTAATTCAAGCGACGGCGTTATTCAGTGTTTTATTCTCCACGAGGACCTTGTAGTTTCGCGTTCTTTTGGATAGCGATCTAAGCTAGATTCCTATCTGGCTCCCATTGGTATCATTTGTCATAACTAACTCAAGCGACAATATCCTCGGCTCTTCTACTCCCAAACAGGTACATGCTTTTCTTTAGCCTCCTATTGTAATATATAGCCCTACGTTGGGCGCCATGTGTCCCAATGATCGCGACTAATTCAAGCTGCGACATCTTTCAGTTTTTTATTCTCAAGCAGTCCCTGGTCTGTTTTGAGTTCATGCAAGATTTGTATCTAGCCCCACGGTAGCGCCATTAAACAGGTTCTTGTAGTCCACGTTCCTACACGGATTTTGTATCTAGCCCCACGTTGGGTGCCATTACATTCCACTTGTCTCGACCAATTTAAGCGACAATATTGTCTTGTGGTTTTACGTAGACACCTGCCACGTGGGCTTAGTTCTACGGCCCTCTTCGGACACAGATTGATTAGCCGGAACAACGACAATCACCGTCGCCCCGCCGACGCAAGGGCTACCAAGGGCAAGGGCTTATACCGGGTCCAAGCCCAGCATTCGTACTAGTGGATGCGCATCCTACCTAAAACTCTGCTGCTTTCTGAAGCGCAGCGTTCGGTTGTTTTCGCAACTCTACGTCAAGTTTCGGAGAACTTTGCTCGCTTGGGCATAACCACAGCCACCCTGTGACTCCCCGAAGGAGGGACTCACTATCGCACGGAGATGATAGTAACCTATCATGGGCTCTCCTTACCCTGTGGTACCCGATTAAACCTCAGGTCACGCTTCCTAGAAGACGGCAAATACCTAACAACTACTTTTGTAAAGTACCATTCATACTTTTGGGCCAAATCACCCAACTCGGATCCGTGTGGTCGTTTCGCTTCACAAAGACAAAAGAAACCCAAACAACAACCCCCCAAATATTTGCAACTATGTATCACACGCTACCATCCAACCTCCAGTATCACTACCATTGGTCATCCAGCATCTCCACTCCACCAATTTCATCCAGACTTACACATTACATCTAGATCCTTCAGTCTTCAGCCACTCCACCAAGTTCTTCCGGTCTCAGTATTACAACCTTGATCCTTAAGTCATCAGCCACTCCACCAAATTCTTCCAGTCTTGGTCATTACAACCTTGATCCTTCACTTTTCAGTCATTCCACCAAATTCTTCCGGTCTCCGTCATTTCAACATTGATCCTTCAGTCTTTAGCCACTCCACCTTAGGTCCGATAACTCCTTCTATTTCGACAAGTCTGAATGAGGACCGGTTGGGTTCCTGGGCATCCACCTCATGATTGACATCAATTTCGTCATTCATCATTCAGCTTTCTTCCTTCAAGCGACATAAAGGATGAAGAGCAGAGCTGGTTAGTTATCAACCTATTTCTTGGCCAATACTCTCCGTCCAACACCCCGCCACACCTGTTACGACATTTTGAGCTTCAGTTTATACAGCATTTTTGTTCCCAGAAGTAGCAAGTGCGGCCCAACCACACAAGCGTACAAGGGGTTGAAGTGTGTCCGTCCGACCTATTGCTAGGCCGTAAAACCATTGACTCCGATTTAACTGGGACTCATGCTCAATGCACTTTAATAAACCCAAACCCACCATTGAAGCGGACTTGGGTACCGTCTGCTATTGAAACCAGACAAAAACAAGTTGGAATTTCATGCACAAGACCAGGTTTTGGTCAGTACCCAGGATACCTAAGATCTGGCACCGCGACAAGGTACCTGTAAATCTTTTCCCGAAAAGGAATGAATTCACCCCAACTCATTCTCTTGGCTGTCATTTCGCCAGATCAATTTAAGCGACAATGTTCACCGATTTTCTGCTCCAAACAAGTCCATGTTCTTGTAGTTTGAAACCATGCGTGATTCGTAAGCCATGCATTCGTTGTAGCCATAGTTATTATTCTTGGAAAAGTTTTCCACCTCCCACGTGATGAGTCCTTGTGTCTTAATTATCCATTTTTGTGACTAGCCCCTCGTTGGGCGCCATTTTTACTATTAAAATTTTCGCCGTTTTGGCCCAATTTAACCGAAAGTGACAACCAGCTGACCTAATTTTTATTAGTATGCCTCCCATAACAAAATAACGTCTACTTGGCGGAGTTATTCCCAGTTTTGTTCATTTCATTCATTGAAATGATCCCTCAATCTACTCTAAATCCCATATTTGAGCCAAATTTGTGATAATGAGCACAAAATCAGTCAAAAATACAAAGCGTCGGTCAGTCATAGATGCATTCGTATTTTGTTAGTCACTGCCATCCGTCTGCAACCCCATGTATCTACTAACTAAAGACACGACCTTAAAGGACTATGGCCAATAACGTATGCAATTTCTGGAAGAGTATACGCCCGTTCCGAATACACGCCTCTCTTTCTTAATTTTTTTTGTTCACACTCACTTCAATTTTATCCTCGAGTGAAATATTTTCTCGGCTCAGCAGTTTTTGTATGTACACTGCGATGCAAAGTTACGTAGTACCTAATGCCATATGGGTAGAACTTCGCTTAGTGCGTCCATCACAATTCTAGTACATTTTTACTTTCTGGTTAGGTAGTCTGTTCTTCGACAACATTGAGGATTTGAGGTCGATAGGGCGTGACCAACTGGACAGGTTTAGAGTGTTTTTGAGGGGTATGAGCGGCCCACGAAATTTTGAAGGGATCACAATGTGCCCGTATGGTGCCTAGTGAGTGTGGCGGTTCTTAGCGCTGCGCCCCTGAACTCGGTATCGAGGGACAATAATGTCGTGTGGTTTTACGTGTGCACCTGCCTCGGGGGCTTAATCACATGGCACTCTACGGACACGGATTGATTTTGTGACCACAATCAGAGCCCCTCCAATAATGGTGGTATCAGTCTATATAAGAGTGCAAGCCCTTACATTCATACTGATGGATGCGAGACCTATCTAAATCTCTTCCGTTCTGTGGGTCCCGGCACCCGGTTGATACGCAACTCCACGTCGAGCTCCACAAGGAAACTCCGACCGCTTGGACATAACCACAGCCACCACGTTGCTCCCCTAGGGGCCTCTCCAGTGTCCGGTGGTGGAAGCGACCTTCCATGGGCTCTCCGACTCCCGTGGTACCAGAAATAGAACCTCCGGTCAGGATTCGTAGCTTAATAACACTACTACCAAATGTTTGAGTTACTTGCAACTCGGGACTGGTGACCTTCCTCATCGGGTGCGTGGGGTAGGCACTCCCCAAAGGCTTCACTGGAATTGACTTTGACGTGTTTCAACCAATGACGGTACAAGGTATCGAGGGACAATTGTTTGCTTCTCCGCGTCGAAAATACAACCAAGGTTTTTAATCAATTTTAATTTTTAATCGAAATGAATCAAAATACATTTGAGCCTCTTTTTGTTCAACATTTAAAATTTGTTCGTTAGCATTTTAGCCAATGTTACCAGCTATCATCATTTCCTCCTGTGTCATTCATGGATCAACAAATTTCGTCTGTCTTCAGAGTCACGTCACAATCAGTCACAATCCACCAAATCTCTGTTTTAGGGAATAAATTGTTCTGTTTGGAAGCTTTGACACTGAATAGTTCGTGTGGTCCAAGTGGTTCTGGCAATTTTCCTAAATTTATAGTCGTACTACGCACGGTGACCCTCAGTTGTCAGTGACACAAAGTTTTGCTGCTGGGTTGCTTGTAATTATGAATGGCGCGTGATCCGTTGCAGACGCCAAAAAATTCTTAAGTTATTATTTTGTTCACAACCAGAAGCTGGTTTGATCTAGCGGCGAAGCCAAATGTGAATTGCTTAGCGAATTTTCTTGCTTTCCTAATTTTTTTACGCTTTTTAGCAATTTTCATAAATATTTGTAATTTATGATGCAATCAAAATCAAGATAAATTTTTTTATATTCAGGAAATTTTTTCTTAAGTTCATTTCCTTTTTTTTCGTTTTTTTCCCGCACTAAAAGTAACGTGAAGCCACTCCCTTTTTCGTAGAGCCTGCTTGATTATAATGGCCTTAGAATAAAAGGCTCACACCAAAACAATGCGTGCACTACAGAGTACAGAAAGTAGTTTCTGTTGGTATAAGTCAATAGACCGGGGACCCGGGGAGCGGGAAACGCTAGAACACCATCTGTGCAACTGCCCAGCTCTTGCTAGGAGACGGGTGAAGGCTCTTGGTGCACCGACCTTCACAAGTCTTAAAGAAGTCTCGTTTAACAGCGTGCAGAGTCTGCTAAACTTTGCTACGGTAACAGGGACCTTTGAATTAAACGAGGAGCTCTCAGTACAGATCGAAACGCAAGCGCAACTATCATAGGTACATTGGGTCTCCTGTTTTTTAGTGGTATCACTATGGACCCTCGTGGGTCTATGTGAGATTTTGGCCGCCACTGTAACCTAACCTAACCTATAAGTCGATAGAACTACGCAAAAAAAATAAATTCTGAATTCCGCACCAGCCCTTGTACGTCTGCAATTAAAAGACCTTCTGAATGTTAAAATAAAAATTAGAAAAATAATCAAAAATCGATACACTTATATTTTACTGGAAAAACTGGTTTTGGTTCACTTGCAATGTCAACTATACAATCTTATGAAATCCTTCCTATTAAAAATATCCTTTAAAAACAAATACCTCTTGGATCATAAACATTTATAAAATTTATGGTACCTAAAATCCAGTCTTCAATCTGAACATTTAATTGTAAATTACAAAATTATTTCATACTCTATGCTTTTTTGCTTTATCAAAAAAAAAAAAATTTGACACTTTTGTTTGTGATTGTTTGTGATTGTTTGTTTCCATAAAACAATTCGCAATCATTCATTTAATCTTCATGCAATTTTGAAAATAAAACAGGGCTTCTCATCATAAATGCATCTTGCTGTTCTTTTTTTCGACACAAAAATATTTTTGATATGGTGAAGGAAAAGATTATAATGTCTGTATACTACACACACTGTACATAGGCTTTAAATTAGTTTTTAAGATTAATTTTAAACACCTTTTTTACACGGTTTGAATTTTATTAATATCAAAGGGGTTTCTTTTGTAAGATAGCTCGCATGGAAGCGAACATTTGTAGGGTTTTTGTTTTCTTCTTCAGCGTCAGATCTATGAAGACCATGGCTATTGTTCTCTGGCTGGAGATAATACGACTTGGCTAGTTTCGACTGATTTTGAACAATTCAAATTAAGCTGTCTTGTACTCTTCTCGGATCAGAAGGCAATCCCAATTTTGTTTTTTAATAGTCCTATTACAGTCAAAACCAGCCAAGTGGGTCTTCTTCAGGCTATGATGCCACGAAAACAATCAAGAAAAATAAACCCTACCCAAAAACATGGGTTTTGAAGTGTACATATTATTTCTGTAGTTGAAATTGAAGAGAAGAATAAAAGAGCTATGTATAAAAAATATTTGTTCAACAATTCACCAACGATTTACAAGGTCCGTAGAACCGACCATACTTCAAAAACAAATTCAAAATCGATTTAAAAACGAATTAAACGAAATAAAGTCTAAAGTCTGAGTGCATGAGACTATCACTTTTTTTACTTTTTTTCGCCAGCTTTCTGTACTTTAACTTTTCCATGTCTTAAAAATATTGTAAAATCTATGAAACACTAATACACTAATTCATATAACAATAAATGCAACAAATCAAAAATATAAAACTGCTTTTTGATTGTGCCAAAATTCGAGCAAATGGTTATTTCAATTTTCAAAAAAAAAATTGAAATTTTGCCCCTAATTTGCACAGTCTCGAATTGTCTTATTGTTTTTTTTTTTTTAATTTCTAATTGAAATTTGATCAAAAATTTAAAAAAAATAAAATAAAATCAAAATTAAGTCCGAAACCAAGAAAAATTATTCTTCAATTCTCTAGGAGTATTTCGGGTGTACCACGTCGTCTACTCGATGGTAGCAATCGTCAAGTCGCTTCGATTTGTACATCGACATCAAATCCACCGACAATTTTGAGTAGTACACCAACCGGAACAACGACAACAATTTTAACTAGTACAACACCACAATCGACATCATTAATTGTTGTCGATACGACGACAAGTCCTTCATCAACATCCGTATCAGAAATTATCGATAATAGTAGCACGAATAAAACAATGAATCCGACATCATTAGCTTCCATAGTAGTGATCAACAATAGTCATACGGTCAATAATACTGGAAATCTTGGAATTGTAATACCAACAAATGCTGAAATTTGTGGTTCGCCTCTATCACCAATGAATGCATCGCAGACGATACGACGTCCTAGTGTTAATATGTTGGTGGTTTTTTTTCTCACATTTAATCAAAAATTGTGTTTATTTTTTTTGTATTCACTTAAAAGATTGCCCAGTGCACTTTTTTTTTAATGTTTCGGTGGTTTTTGTGCGGTTTATTTCTTAATTTTTGATTTGCAATATTATGTTCTCTTCAATTCGTAATATTGATGAATTTATAAAAAATAAAACTTCAATTTATTTAATTAAATTTTTAGTGATTTAGCGTGAGGCTATCGCGGGCAGAATATTTCACCTTTTTTGCAACCACTCAACGCCACGTGGATTAATCGTCAAACAAATCTCAACAAAATTCACAAAACATGGGAATAAACCAAGAATTAATTGCGTAGGATCCACTTTTTTTAAGGACATTTGTATAGCTACTGGCTACTCTATGAAGCCCCTTAAATTTTCTTGCCTATGTCCAAATAGCTGGAAATAGAGCAAAAATACGTTTTCTCTTGTATTCGTTCAATGAGCGTAACCACAAGTTTTACGAACTTTTGTATGGTTCTTACCAACAATGAAAAAAGGAATTTTGAGCATTAATAAACCGAACTTGTACTTTTTCAGTAACCTTGATCCCATAGTTTAACTCGTTGGCCAATGCTTGATCCAGTCATCCCATGTTCGGGAGTGAACCAATTTTTTCAAACACGTTTGTGTGGTAACTAAATATTCATGGAATATACCTTAATTTTACCTGTTTTTTCGCCTCGCCCTGCCCCCATCCAAAGTTGAGCATCTGCAAGCCCTGGTGAGGTATGGCGAGCCATTCAAGACAGGGCGTTCGTCTCGAATGTCTTGTCTATACTCGCGCCTATTATCGACGAATGTGAATCGGGGTATTCAACTTGTTCTCGTTTTAATTGAATGACTTTTGTTTGGAAGCTACCCGAATAGAAAAGATTCGCTCGCCTCCTATTCGTTTCCTAGCTTAAAACTGTTCGAGTAATGGAGAAACTATACACAACTCTTATGTCAAGTCCGTTTGGATTGGGTGGGTGTACCGCTACTTGGGTCTGTTGTAATCCCACTGCACCTTGACCGATTCCTGAACCTTCCCATTCCCTAAAGTGACTGAACTTTCTTAAAAAAAATTTAGGATATTCCGACCAAAAACAAACTGAGTCTGTTGGACCTCACCGTTTTGATCCCCTTCGGGGAATAGAACGGAATTGTAGCTATGTAATTCCAAAGTTAACGGTCAGTAGTTTTGAACAGATTTTTTAAACAGCTTTTGTATGGGAGCTAGTTAGGCTGTGGGTCTAAATCCCGACTCTCTGTGATCTTTGTTGTCGTTTTGTGGTTACCTTAATTATTATAACTTACCCCGAACAATTACTAGGTGTATAACCTTAAAACGATCGTTTTTTAGTCAGAAAAACACATGTTTTTTTTTCAAAGAAAACAAAAACAAATTTATTCGAAGTACTCATCCTCGCTAGCTACACATTTCTCCCATCTCTCGTGCAATTTGCGGATACCACGCCAAAAAAAATTCCTTCTCTTTCGAAGCAAACCACTCATCAAGCCATTTTCGGACGTCTTCGTAAGAACCGAAGTGCTGCACAGCGAGCGCCTGGCCCATCGACGAAAACAAGTGGTAGTCAGAAGGGGCCAGGTCTGGTGAATAAGCGGTTGGGTAGCGCCTCCCAATTGAGTGTGTCCAAGTAGTTGCGGACCAGTTTTGACGTGTGCGATGGTGCGTTGTCGTGGAGGAAAATCACCTTGTCATGTCTTTGTTGATATTCCGGCCTTTTTTCACGCAGAGCACGGTGCAATTTGATCAATTGTTAGTGGTAGCAGTAGGCATCGACAGTTTCACCAGGTTTTAAGAGCTCATAGTAGACGATACCCTACTGATCCCACCAAACGCACAACATTGTCTTCCGTCCGAAGCGATTTGGTCTTGCGGTAGATGTTGATGGTTGACCAGGATCAACCCACGATTTTCTGCGCTTTGGATTATCGAAATAAATCCACTTTTCATCGCCAGTCACAATTCAATGCAGAAACAACTTTCTTCTGTGTCTGGCGAGCAAATTTCGCATGTGTTTCCGCGTCGCTCCATCTGACTATCGTTCAATTCATGCGGCACCCATTTTTCGATCTTTTAAACCTTTCCCATGGTACGTAGACGCTTGGAAATGGCTGCTTGAGTAACATCCAATTTCTCGGCTAGCGTTTTTTGCGATTGGGTATCGTCCTCGTCCAAAAGAGCCTGCAATTGATCGTCCACAACCTTCATGGACCGATTTTCGCGCTTCTTCTCGCTCAGGTCAAAATCGCCGTCTTTGAATCGACAAAACCAAGCCCTGCACGTTGATTCCGCTAAAACATTGTTACCATAGGCCTCCACAAGCATTTGATGCGATTCAGCAGCCGTTTTCTTCAAATGGAAGCAAAAAAGCAGAGCTTCGCGCATATGCTTTTTTTCTGGCAAAAACTAGACATGATCAACACAGGACAAACGTATGTTGTTGAATGAAATTTGTGACGATGTGCACTAATTAATGTTAACAACTAACCAACCCTTAAATGAAAAAAAATCGCGTCCCTAGGTTGCTTAACACGCTCACTAACGCCATCTATGTGTCAACGATCGTTTTAAGGTTATACACCTGGTATATCTCGAAATTTCAATATCCTAAATATGCTTTGACTAAATAATATCCAGGAAGTCTGAATCAGCTTACAGTGTCCTGTAATTAGTTCAGTTATTTTCCGAACCTTGTACGACTCCCGACCTGCCATAGGGCAGCAATAGTGCTCCTCCACAAGATGCGTTTCTGTGCGTCTGTTGCCAGGACTCATTCACTTCCGTCGCCAACTATTTATGAGACGACCTAATCACGTCTTCCTTGCAGGTTCCAATCCACACCCTAGTTTGTCTATTTTTTGCTATGACATCCTCAAAGTATGACCGATCTATTGTCACTTCATTCTCGGAATCTCAATTTCTCTCTTGGGCTGTCCAGAGTAGAGATGGGCAAAACAGTTAATTTGAGTGAACTAGTTATTCAGTGAAGCACTTCAATTGAACTGTTCATTTAAGCATTTCTCTTTTCTCTTCTCTAACCAGCCATTCCATAGTCAACCACTAGTCAGTCAGTTGACCAGTTGTGCTTGTGGGTTGGAGACTCTAACCAGTCGTTCAGTCGTGCTTGTTGGATCGATGAGCAATGTACGGTTACTTTCTTTCTCTCTCTTATAACGGAATAGTTTTCTCGCTCCGCGCACGCCACGTCTGTTCTGAATTTTACATTCTTCTATTAAGGTGGGTAGAATAAACAGTGAACTGCACAATAGACTTCACACCTGACTTTTGAATGATGAACCGCTCAGAGAAAGGACTTTTGCTTTGAGAAGAAATGGGCTGTGTCTTCATTGTGTGTGTTTCTGATGTTGGCGCACGAAACAAAAAGATTATTTGTCTCTCTTCGCACCGTGTTCGTTCGATTTACTCTGTTAGTTCTTCCTTCATTTTCATTCTCCTTTTCGAATTGAACTGCTGTTGACCAAAATGGTTGAGTTGCTTCACTCACTCTCTTCCAAGGAGTGTTCTTTTAGAACAGTTCATTCGTGAACGACTCACCTCTAGTCCAGAGAATTCAATGGTTCCATAAATTTGAAATTCGCTCCTTAGGCTTCTGGGTCTTCCAATCCAAAGACTACTTTTAATGGTGCGTGTGGGTGGATATGGGGTCGCTTTGGATCTCCTTCGTAAGATTTGAAGAAGCTATTTTCTTTGATTCTGTATCTTCAGAAGTTTGAAGTCGATAGATTGAACGAACCTGAACACAGAGGTTGAGGTGAAAGATTAACAATAAGCTTCGGTTCTGTCATAGTGATGAGAGAGAGAGACTCTGGATCGATTCGAGAATTTTGCCCATTTGCACACTGTAAACGTGATGTCAATTCTAAAATAAACGAAATTTGCCTTTCCTTCTTGTTCACCCATTGCGTGACATCACAAGTCGATGATTTCCCTCTAGTCGCCTCGGGTACTGGAAGCCATTCTCGTGTTTGATGTTGAATGAATCTTCCAATCTATTCCATAATTTACCCCAAATACCTGCCTGGGTAAGTACGATTCTACAATTCTCGTTATCCATGCCCTGTACATAATCATCAATGGCGGGAATGTCCACATCTGCCCTTATCCTCCAGGATACACCGAATGGTTTCTGAACCAACTAAACAGATGTTTAGTCAAATTTCACACGAAAGGAGCATGTATCTGTATCAAACCTATGGTGTAAGCCCTCTTTATTGTGTTTGGGGACAGCCGCACAGTCTATTAAAACAAAAGTCGTTAACTCGACACCCAACACAAAAGTCGTTAGCTCAACACCCAACACAAAAGTCGTTAGCTCGACACTCAACCATAGGCGGCTCTTTAGACCAGAAACACCAATAATACCTCAGCACTGGTGTTTCTGACCTGTGGTCCATTAGTGGTCACGCTTTTCCTTTATGGCTAGCTATTTTTTGTCACCAGAACCCGAATATAAGCTCCAACTATACCGAATTTTATAACCTCACACATTAATTCAACAAAAAGTGAAGGAATTTATCTTTATCTATCCGGTATCTTTAATTATCTTCCTCCAACCATTTCAAAATGCCATCACTTTCGTCTGAATCGATACTTTTCTATGCCAACACACAGCCTATTCCTAGTTTATCACTGCCATGCTCCAGTGTGGTTTGTGTCTCGGATATAGCTTTTGACTGGTTATGTACTTCAACTATTTCCAATTTGTTTACCTTGGTTGTTGTTCGTCTGGAATTTATATTAAGTAGTCATTGCGAATGATCAAGAGATTATATTTTCATGGGGTTGCCTGGACGTGAAATTGTTGAAAAGGCCATTAAGAAAAGTAAATGACTTTGATAATGTTTGGTTCGAATCTGCGCCTACATTAGACTTTCAAGCCAGTCAGTTACAATTCAAATAATCTTAATTTCTAGTGAAGAGAACATAAGAAATTATAGTATAAGTTTATGTTTTTTATGTTGTGTTTATTTGTCATTATGTTTCTCTTATTTAGTTTTACAATTGATTAAACTTTTACTTTTCAAACTTCTTCAAAACTTTGGCATGAAAAAATATTTTAATTTCTTTTCATTCATTAAAAATTGCTTATCAGCTACATACCCACTATGTTCCCTTACTAATCGAATTTCCTTAGTCATTTATTTTTAATAAATCAGTTTAGTTTTAAATAAATTATATTTCAATGTTTCAATCCTGCTCCAAATAATTATTTTGAGTTTTTTTTTGTACACGTATTTTTATGACTAAAAAGTAAAATTGCTTGTTGTTAATATTGTTTTTATTTTCTTCAATCGTCTTTAGAAATCCAAGTTCTGGATCACTAGTTATAAGCGAGACTGGTTCGCTGGATCGAATGAAAACAGCTGCAGAAAAACGCAAAAAGGGGGCATTAGAAGAAAATGCGCCGACTGTATCAGGACGAGTAGAAGAGACCCGAGTTAATCCGGACTCTTTAATCGATGAAATTCTAAAGGATACTAAATTAGATCTCCTAGAAGAATCAGCAGAAAGTACGTATATAATTTGTTTGACATAATATTAATTTTATTTTTATTTTTTAGTGGTTGAAGTCAGCAAGCTCTTAAAGAAGCGTCTGAAGCGTCAACAAATATTCCGATTTTGAACCATGCTTCATACTGTTTCTACTGGCTTTTTCAGTCAAACTTTTTCATATTGTCATACCCGGATTGTCTTAAATTCGCATTGACATTGGCCAAGTAGCGTCTTCCCGAGTTGCATGTTGTCTTTAGATTGTACCCAGAATCCCTAAAAAAACATTCTCAATCTGGTTTCTGCCTCCAGTCATCTCGATATAGCAATCGTGTCCTTCAATTAAAAAATCTTAGTAGCAACGGACAAATAATGGGGGATCAGACTGCTGAATCAGAAACAACAACGTTTTTTACAGCCAGCACTGATCGCGGTAAGGCGTCAAAATCTGCCTTGAGCTAGCAAATCCAGCGAATGGATGTCAAAATAATTTGTCGACGTATTTTGCAAGGCATTTGATAAGCACTGGGGCGATTCAATCGACGCAGTTAGAAAATTAATACCAACTGAAGGCCGTTTTCGCTGGATCGAAATAACTGAAGGCGATGATTCTTGGATGCCAAGTCCTGATTTGGTCTTGTCGCACCATCAAAAATGATAACGAGTCTTGGCCTGCGCACAAATTTTCCTCCAATTACCCCAGGGCCCGATTTGGGCTGTTGCGCCATGGACGACAATGACCCCATCAAGCTTCCTATCAATACACAGTTAATTTTTTTCTGGGTATGAATTACGGCCATAGAGCTAATGGAGATGACAAGCCACCGGTTTTGTATAAAGCGCTTTGAAGCCAGAGAAGTGAGACAAAACAGGTTCGTTATATCAAATTGTTGTTGTTTTGCGTGTTTCAAGAGCGGGACATAATATAAATGTGAGTGAGAAAACACAGGTTCGTTATATCAATTGTTGTTGTTTTGCGTGTAAGTGAATGCGACGATGTCTGCCTTCAACTCAATCGCTGCTTGTCATATCCAGTATATATATATCTATGATTACGGCCAAGATTTCGCTAGGTAAAGCCTAGTACTAACTAGAAGCGAAAACGAAATTTTATGTCAAATCACATATAAAATCCACTAACAAATTTCGCTCGAACGAAAAATTTGTATGGGAAATTTCGTTTCGCTTCTAGTTAGTAATAGGCTTTAGCTGTTAACTTCAGAACGCGCTTTCCTTTAATAAGCTCATGTGGCTTCAGAAACCTTTTCAGTAGAACAACCTAAGTTCTTTGTCGCCGTGTGATTGGGTTTATCCCATCGAATACAATCCTACCACGTGTATTCTGGGTATTGCTGGTCTACCGATTTGAATTCAAGTCAAAAGTCATCAAAATGCCAGCATGAATCGATAGCATGATTTTAGATCAGACCTTGAAGCTTCTACAACTGTGCTAATTTTTTACGCGCTAATAAGACCTGTCGTGCTTTCGAAAAACCAGAAAACCCAGGCTTGGTGAGGTTATAAAGGCTCTCTTAGACAGGATAAGGTTCGATGTGAAAACAAACAGTAGATCTCAAAATACAGTCCTAATAACATAACAATTTGAAGATAAAGTCTTGGCTGCTGTTGCTTTTAGAACCATTTAGAACTATCAACAATGTCTTTGATGCTTAGTATTTTTCTGAGTTTGCAGAAGCTGTTGAAGAGTCTAGTTCTTCAACAGCTTCTGCAAACTTGGATCAGCTTTTCGTCTAATGGAGAGAGCTGAACAAGTACAGGCATGATGAACCGCTGTTTTCACTTCCTAGTCCAGAATGTCCGGTTGGAATACCGTCTGTAGTGCCGATATTTCACCGTAATCAACGTTTTTTCTTAACAAAATTATATTAGTCCTTTCATTAGCTGGGTATAATTGATCCTCTGTTTCCAACTTCCTGAAGCCTTCCCTCAAAATTAACTTCAATCGAACTCTACAAACAGTACGACCTTCTCGTTCGATGAGAATTTTTTTTTCAACCGTCGAGCCCCTTTTTTTTTGTTGGACAGAAAGCGTCCAACTAGGGTCTTGTCATGTGACTCGATTCGAAACAAAGTAAATTCGAAAGGTGAATTACAAATTTTTTTTATGCTTAATATTTAGTATTTCCACCTTTAGCAGCAATTAAAGCCTGTATTCTCCTCGGCATACTGTTTATGCATGACTGCACAGTTTCCTGAAGGTCCGGACTACGGTTCCAAACATCTATTATTTTTTCAATCATCCGGGGATTTGTTGCACTATAATGACCTCCTTCGCTACCTCTCTTTTGATTAGTGCCCAGACATTCTCAATTGGATTCATGTCCGGAGAATTGGCTGGCCAATCCAAAAGGGGTACATTTTCGTCACTCAGAAAAGTTTTAACAGAACTTGCCGTGTGGCAGGGAGCACCATCCTGCATAAGGATAAAATTTTCATGAGTAGGAGCCGTGTGGACGTCTCCAGATTAACATCAGTCAGCACGGGTCACTGGCCGATCGGCGACCACGCGGCCAGACTGGGCATTGCCTTTAACGTCAATTGCCGCAGTTGTGGGGAGGTAAATAAGAGGGAAACTGTTATCCGCCTTCTTTGCGAGTGTCCAGCCCTAGCTAGAGCCAGACTTCGTGTACTAGGCAAACCCTTTAATAACATTGACGAGTTTTCGAAGAACAAGATTGGAGAACTAATCGCCTTCCTGAACAGCTCCGGATGGATATGATAATCCATTGGAACCCCAGATTTCATCTTCATCAACCCTCAACGGCCAGGTTAAACGAGTTGTGGTATCAAAACGACGCTTCCTGTGCTAATTGGGCCCTGTTTTCGGCAGACGGGCCACCACGTAAACCAACCAACCATGAAAATTTACGTAATTTTAATTAAGTTACGACCAAACGCAGTTAATAAAGTATAAAACTATAAAAATAAAATATATTTATCGATTTCCAGAAGTCCAAATCTTTGTTCTGATGGTTCCTTGCCCAAAGCAAAGCGTTTTGCTTTCATCGCAGGAGTCAGTTTAGGCTTACGAGCGGGTCTACAGGCTTTCATATTCAGCCTTAAGAAGCTTACGGCGAACAGTTCTTTCACTGGCTGGTACATTACTCTGATTTAATTGAGTTGTTATCTCATTCGTGGAAGCAAAACGTTTTTCCACGCATATTTTCTTGAGGGGTCGTTCACCCCGTGGTGAAAATTTTGATTTGCGTGAACAGTTATTGTTCCTTTGAGGACCCGAATCCACTTTTTTGAACTTTTCCTTTAATTCGTCAGAAATATTCAATCTCCGGGAAATTTTTCGATTCGAAAAAATTTTGGCATCGATCAAGGCCTTCATTTCGTGGATTTTCTCTTTAGTGAGATCTCTGGCTCTACCCATTTTTTAAATTTTAATTAAACTTAACACAAAACTTAAATGTCTTTGAAAATAATAAGAAACACTTCTAAATTACAACACAGTTCATAAAAATACAAA
The DNA here is from genome assembly GCA_951812415.1 of Beris morrisii. Classification (NCBI taxonomy): domain Eukaryota; kingdom Metazoa; phylum Arthropoda; class Insecta; order Diptera; family Stratiomyidae; genus Beris; species Beris morrisii. The sequence continues at coordinate 100,386,100 of OX638313.1, read as the reverse complement.
AATCCTGCAATACTGAGGCAAAAACCAAAATATGTCCTTCTTGTTCAAAACCGTCGCGGAGAGACAGGTAGCCCCATTTGTTTTAAGTTATAGACAAGCGAGTCCTGGGGAGACTGCAACGTTGTCGGTAATACCAAATAGATATCAGAAATACGAATCTAGGTAGAGCGGTTTACGCATCCCAAACATCAAATAAAGCGCTTTAAATGGATCTGAATACAGTTCTTGGTAAAATTTTTAAGTGCGTCTAATAATTTGACCAGGGTGTGCAAATTCGGGGTCGACCGGCCCATGCGACCGCAACGGCAACGGAGACGGTCCAATCCGGAACAGTCCTGGGTTTCGCTAAAAGCGACATTCCTACAGGCATGGGGCGAACGTAGTTCCGACTGGGAAGTGCGCAAGGAAATGTTAGCGAGGCGTCAGGCTCCAAACGAAGCGTTCTTATCGTTTGAGCAGGATATGATGGTCTTGCGCATCCTGCTGCGCACTCCCATGTCGGAGCCGGAGTATGTAGACCTGGTACGTGGGAATTTGTTGAGTAACACACAGCAACAGATATGTTTCTACGAAATCAGGAGTATGGGCCAGCTTCGCTCGTTGGTATCTCGGTTTGAAGAAGTGAGAATAGCTACCCGTTCAGCAACTTGGCAACAGTCTCGGGTTCACGAACTGGATCAGCCGTTGGTTGCTACAGTGGAAGACGATGCGACAGCAGATCTGGCCGGCATATCAACTCCGCTCACATGCTGGAACTGCAGGAAAGAAGGCTATGGTTACAGGGATTGCGAAGAAACCCATAAAACTATTTTCTGTTATGGGTGTGGGAAGGCCGATGTCATCAAGCCCAATTGCACTCGTTGCAAGGCAAAAAACGGATAGAGGGACGAAAGGTTTTCGGGACCTCCTCGCCCAGTAACATCAAACCATCAGGCCCGACCGTCGTAAATGAACCCGAGCGTTTAAGCTCCTCCACCCTGAACCTCAATAAGGGGTCATGACGGATGTTGTTTTTGGACAGTCATGGCTGAGGTAGGGTGGGCAGACAAGGCGCTATAACAGCTGAGCGCTCTGACAAATCGCGAAGTCGCGCAACTCCACCGCTTCTTGGTCTTTCACGACCTGTTGGGAAAATAGTCCCATTTTAAATCACCCTGGAGTAAGCCGACACGAAATTTTTGTTGTACAGGCCAAGGGTTTATGGTCTGACTGTCAAGCAAGAACCCCCCCACAACTGCCGTAGCTAGTCCCGGCCACCAGCAAGCGTGTCGCTTCCGCTCGATTTTCAGCCACCAATTCGGACGTAGGAGGAATTGGCCCACTTTTTCCTGAACCTTCCTTCCCTCGAATATTTTGACTTTTTCAAGTCGAAATATTCACTCCAAGGCCTCCGTTCACAACAAGGGACTGTAGGTTAGGTTAGGTTAGGTAAGGTGGGTGGCCACTGCAGCGACCAAACACATAGACTGCCAATGGGTCCGTTGTAATTTCACATGTACGAGAAGAAGTACCCGTGTGCCCAATACCACATCTTAGATAAACCATCCCGCCAGCCTGACAAACTGCGGCAGCTTATCTCATGTGTAACATACGCACAAGACACGACCAAATGCAGCGAGAAAACCCGTTGTAAACAATTTTTTAGTTGCTGCTTGTGCGGATGGCAGTCAGTTGCTGTGCATATAGAGCTCTCGGCCGAGAGTTGATCTACTGTTCGGTTGAAAGGGAATTATCTTGCTTATACAACATTTTAGTTTGGACGATTCGAATCGGTCGGTGTGCGCCATTAATCTGCGGGTGTTCTTACTGTGATATTCTGCTGATGATCATCGATTATCTGAAGTCTCACAAATCTATCAAATTTCAGGCAGCTGTCCTTGTTTCGTTGCCCCCGCATTCTAAATGCAACACTTTCTTACAATGAAAACTACTCGCAATTACTAACTCTTAATTTTTTCCTAAATTTTCAGCATCTGGTCTTCAACTGTACATAGCCAGAGATGGAACAGCATCATTAGGAAGTCACGAAGTTAAGTCTCGTGTATCAGGTGGAGCTTTTAAGCAAGTCGTCATGGAAAATCCCAGATAGTACCATCATTAACATCACACCAATAATAATTACTATACTACTACAACAACAATAATTAATTTTCTTGCGCGAAAGAAGATGTGAAACAGTTCCAATTCCGTTGCCATAACTGCTACCAACTTAAGTTGATCCCAGACCAATAGAAAAACGTATGGAAAATTTAGTTCCGACTGCAAACCAGGAAGGATATATGGCAACAACAACAATTATTACAAACAAGAATTTTATCTGCTGTTGCAAACGAGTATCACCACGTTATACACAAACTAGACATTATTTTTATTCAACTCAAATCGTAAAATGAAAATCATAGAAAAGAAAACGTATTTTATTCCGAAGACTAAAAGTTACTCTATGTATTTAAAATCAAAACAACAACAACAAATTTGAAATTGTTATTAACTCATTCAATAAATATAAAAAGTCCAGCTATGAGAAAAATTTGAAAACATTAACAAGGCACAGACTACATGGTCCGGTTTATTTCCGGTCTGGAGAAAATTGCCTTCGCCTTTCAAGACGAATACAAATCATAAATGTTTGAGATCGCGCCGGCCTCATGGATCCGGATAAAAAAACAGAGCAACCAACGGCTTCTACAGACCGGACACAAAAAAAAACCAAACCATGTAGTCCGGGCCTAAAAAAACTCGGCAAAAATACTGTTTCATAAAAACTAGTGTATAAAAAAAAATCAGTCTCTTATTCCGACATGGAAATTGATGAAAAGAGAAATTAAACAATATTTCGTAAGGATAAAATAGGAAAAAAACCTTTTAAAGTATTTTTTTGTGTCAATATTTTAGAAATGAAGATTTTTATTAAGTTTGTCTGTTTATAATTAATGATTATTTTTATTATTATTTTTTTTTTTTCCTTTAATTTATTTATTTTTATAATTGAGATACATACTACAATATATCGACTTCCAGTAATTGTTTTGTGTGACATTGTAAATGTATTTTTGATCGAAATCGATTGCCACTGAAGGAAATTTTTAGTTGTGTTTTTTCTTGGTAAGCTTAGAGAGTAATAATTGAAAAGATGTATAATATTTTTTTTAGTTTTTTTGAAATGAAATAATATTACTCGATGTCAGTCACAAGATGTGTACAGGTTTTTTTTTTTTTTTTGATAAACCTATTGCCCAATTTTTATGATTTTGTTTTAGGTTTTGTCGGTTTAGCGATATCAAGTCTTGAAAAGAATTCACAGTATATGATGGAAAACGAAACGTTTCGAACATCATCATCAATGTCGCGACAGCCCAAATCGGGCCCTGGTCTCCTGAAGTCGTCGCCTCCAATCGTCTCGATCCAAAGAATGCGTCCTCCAGCTGCTAATTTTTATTTGCTATCTTTATCAACCGAGTCTTCCCATCGTTTGCGTGGTTTGCCTACTGGCCTATTGTCTTTAAGAGCGCGTTTGGGGATTCTTCTTTCTTCCATTCGTTCTGCATGCCCAGCACACTGCAATTTGCGTAGCTTGAAACTTCTGGTTTCTTGTAGAGTTGATACAAATCATGATTGTATCTTATACGCTAGTCCGTTCCTTCCTTCACGGGTCCCAAAATTCTTCGGAGTGATATGGAATCAATAATTTAAATCTCTGTTTCATTGACTTTTGTGTCGTGTATATTATTCCGTTTTGTTTTCTTTCCTTCCTTAATTTTCCATTTAAACGTTATTAATCTAAACTATCGTTTTTAATTACATCAGGTTATGGGCCGAAACATAGTTTTTTTAATATTGTGTGAAGTATTGTTGACGAATTTGAACTACAGTTGTTCAAGCGCGTGTTGATAATTGTGCGCAATAAACCCACTCTTCGCATGAGGCCACCGTCATCAAACGCAGCACATACATTTTTCCAAATTTCAGCGGCTGTATTCGCTGACTGTATATGGCTATAATTAATCGGATCGATCATCAGAATTAATTTCGCCTTAGCTATACGTTCACCGTCACTTTTTTTTTGTTACATCCGTTTCCTTTATATCATTTTCGACATATTGCTACAAATCAGCTAATTCTAGCGTCGCCCTGGCCGTAATTTTCCATACATCGAAGTTTTCACGGCCTTTTAGCCGCTCCAAAAATTCAATTTCGGAGAAAACACTTCCATTTGCCATTGTATGCAGCTAATATAGGATGCACGTTTGCACCAAAAAATATTTTGTCCACACGTAAAATTAACTTTCGTTGCCAGAATTTCTTAACGAAATTACTTCACACAATATTTAATTTAGTTTTTAATTACATCAATCAATTGATGATCCGAATGATGCATCTTATCATCCGTTTAACTACCTAGAGCCGCAAGTCATAAATTCGTCAACTTCGGGAAGACCCGCAATTCGTTTAAATTCAAGTTCCTTTTTAGTCATGAGTGACACAGATTTTGTTTGTGAGGCTCTGTATAGCAGTCACGCTGTTAACTGGAAAAATGCGATGGATGAGGAATTTCACTCACTAATTTTAAATGAGACATGGACGCTGAAAAGTCTACCGAAACAGCGAAATCGAAACAACAAAATCATCGACGAAGACCAGGAAGAATTATGAAGCGGTTCATTTGTTCGAATAATGAAAAAGACCCTAAAGACAAGTGGGGTTCGGCTGATCACCAGTAAGTTTTGCACTGAAATCGAAAATGAAGAGTATTACAGGCCTTTAATTCCATTGCATAGATCATTTCTTAGTCACCTCCACCGCTTTACGGTTCCATGCATGTATTAGCAAAACGACCGCCTGACTGTCCTCTGAAAGTAATGTCAATTGCATACCCATATTAATTCCAGGGCTGCAGAACAGCTTTTATTCGGTTTTTATCGTTTATTTCAAGATACAACTTTGGTTTTTAGTACCCGCATAATAAGGTAAAAGCGTCGCAAAATATTTAGTACGTAGTTAGAACTAGGACGAAAATGTCCTGCGAAGCTTTCAGCTTGGACATTAACCATTTTAAAGCAGATTGATTGTACAAATTTTTGTTCAGCTTTGCTACTTCCTTTCGAACAGAGCTGTACTTATACCTCTAAACTTTGCACTTAGTGTTCTTTAAATACTATTGCGAGTACGTCATGTTATTTCGTAAAATTGGGGGAGGTAATTTTTAAATGCACGCACATGTAATGGTCTGTCAGTTCGAACGTACAATAACCACCAAACATTGATCTTTGAATTGATATAATTTAAGAGTTTAATTTCAAATTATCCGTATTTACTAAGGACGTTCTTAATGGCAGGCAAGAGGGAGCACCTGCCCCCACCTATATTCTACCAATCCGCAAAATAGTACAAATAGTATAAATATTGAATAACTTTGAAAAAAACCAACTGATTATTATGACAATTATTCCTTACTGCACAACGAGCATATAGAGTGGAGTAAAATTTTATTATTTTTCTGAAGGTTGTGTATGTATATTGCACATCTAATTTTGACGAACAGAAAGCTACAAGTCAGTCTCATATTACATTATTAAATAATTAAACATATTAAATTTCCTTCTACTCTATCTGACAGAAAAGGTGACATGAGTTGTTTTTGAGAAAATAGATCAAACGTAAAAAATACAACTTTTCAGGAGAGGCACTTCTTGATCTTGTGGAGTCTTGCGGTTTAAACAGTTTTACTCAGAATTGAGTCTAAAATAAGAATTTAAAAAAAAAATTCTTCTACCGAAAAGCGATATGTTCTCCTTAATAGAGATTACGGCGGTACGCGGTTTTTAAAACCAACCCAAAACCAATAAATAAATAATATTTCGAAATTTAAAATTTTTCTTCACTTCACTAAATTTTCACAACAAAAAACAAGGCTAAATGCACTTTAGAAGTGATAATAAAAATATACGAAAAAAGGATGTGACGCAGCAACGGATAGTTATGGTAAGCTGTGACACTTTAATACAAACATATTACTTTCCTCCGGGCTTTTTAAATCCCTTCTACATGAAAAAGCTAGATTAAAAACCAATAACAACAAGGTACTGAGCGGATAGATCCCTGTGCACAGGAAAGTTGCCTGGCTGCCCCCATCTACAGAAACCACGTGTCTTGCATCCTTTTGTTTCGTCAGAAATAGACTTTGCGTGATCAGAAAACAGTTTTCCAGTTTCAACGTTTCTGACATCTCTCATATACATTATTATCGGGCCTATTATGAAACTCGACTCGACCAAAAAACTCACATTCTGCAATTATGAAACTCGACGAGTGCCTACTTGTCGAGTTTCACTCGACTTTGAGTCGCAAAAAAAGCGTGAGTAAAAAGAACTGCGTATTATGACAGCCGATCGAGTGAGTATTTACTTGAAAGAAATGTCACTGCACTTTCAGTGAAGCTTAGTATTTTTCGAAGAGGAATAGCCAGGAATTTCGATTGTTGCATGAAGTGCTGAAGTCTTTTATGAGCAAGTCCCTCACATTCACAGAGAATGTGCTCTGGTGTTTCGTCTTCATCATCGCAAATTCTGCATAGTTTGCTTTCAAAGAGACTAATTCTATGGAGATGCTTCCTCATGTAACAATATGACCAATCAGAGCTATCACTAGGGTTCGGATCAGATGTTTGCTTAATTTTAGATATTCAGACGATCTATTTTCCGAATGCTTCGGCATAAGTAACTTATTAGAGTGCCACGTAAAATATCAACTAGAAATAGCTAAATTTGCGGTCAAAGCATGAGTAGGTCACATACATACACAAAAATAAGCAGAAATGAAAAATGCCGTTCGAGTTCTAAAATATGCTATACCTAACAAAAAATATCGGGTCCGATAGTCGGATTTCAATATCTATATATCGCTTTAAAAAATGTCGGCCGATATTATCGATATATCGTTCAAAAAATATCGCAATATCGATATTTTTTCAACATTCCTAAAGTAGAGTACATATTGGGACAACAGAAGTGTAGTTTTAGTTATACGTAAATTATTGATTCGTTCATAATCATTTGAAATGAGTGATTTAAATTTAGATTTTATTCTAGCGGAAGGTAGAGTAAATTTAAGTGAAACTTTGCCCATTCCATTCGATTTTAGTTTTGGATTGGATATAGTTCAGCGATTAATAGGTAAGTACTCCTTTATTTCACACCTGTGTTTTGTATTGGCGCTCCGTTCTGATTTACTATGCCAATGAAGACTATGAAAAGGTCTAAGGTATACGAAATTTTTATTCACGTTTGATTTTGAAATTTACAAGATTGTAAAGTAGATGAAGATATTGATGCCATTATCTGGCTGAAGAATAATAACTCCCCGTGGTCCGAGTTGCAAAGGAAGTGGACCCAAGTTTTTGAGATAAGAAGGCAAGAAATTAAAGAGGGAAAGAGCACCCTGTAGAACTGGCCATTATTTAAGCATTGCATGGGATACACTCTTGTAATTAAAATTTTGTTTAATATTTCTTAATAATAAAAATAAACCCCTCTGTACATACATAAATTGAATCAGATTTTAAATCAATATATCCCACCCAAGAGGATGAACTATTTCGGAAATGGGAGTCATTCAAGGAAAAGATTATTCCCTACTTCAAAATACATATCAAGGATAATTACTGCTTGAAATTGCTACAGAAATGTCAAGAAGAGAATATTAATTCAGGTATATATGAGATTCATTTCACAATTATCTATTTTTTAAATAATTATCTATTACAGATAGCCAAGATTGCATCATTTTCCTACTATTGCATGCAGTGATCAAACCATCAGTCGTAGTAAGTAGTAATAAATCTCCATAATAGAAGCCCTGCATTATGCACATAGATGCTCAAGAATCAACTATTCTTTATTCGACTGTTGAAGCTGTTTTTATGGTCGAAATGTCATTAAAAAAAACATGGTTTCAACTTCAATTTCAATTTCGGGAATAGAGAGAAATCGCATCTGGCCAAATCAGGTGAATACGGTGAATGATTCAATACACAGACTTGATTCTGGGCCAAAAATTGACGAACAATGAGTGAGGCGTGACTCGGTGCATTATCCAGTTCTCTGGATCACGATATTCGGGTCGAATACGACGGATTCTGGCCATCACACTCTTCAAAACTTCGAGATAAAATGCGCCAGTAATTGTTTGGCCAGTTGGAACGAATTTCCTGTGGACAATTCCTTTGCTATCGACGAATGTAATGAGCATTGTTTGAGCAACATTTTAATATTTTAACATCGAAAAAAGTTGTTTTGGGAGAACTGTCATAAATTTGCTATCTATCAACCGATTTAAACAAAATTGGTATTACCGGGAAGAGGAGTGTCACAGCTTTCAAACGCCGGTCTGTACACATTGATCGTCCTACTATAGGGTGTTTTTTTAGGTGCATGAGAACTTAAAATTATAATACAAGACAGAAATATTGTTGGTATGAAATTTTTTTTATTATATTCTGGTAGATAATTTCATGGCATTTATTTTTTAATTATGATTTCCGTCATATGTTCGCTGCGGTTACGAGTTACAAGGTCCATTCGATCAGGCCAATTTTAGACTACTTTTTCCAATAAATCTGGCCGTATGGCGTCAATAGTGGCTTGAATATGGGCTTCCAATGCTTCAAGAGTTGCTGGTTTTTAGGTATAAACGCATGACTTAATAAAACCCCATAAAAAGTAATCCAGAGGCGTTAAATCGCACGAACGAGGGGGCCAGTTAACAGAACCACTTCTGGAAATCATGTTGTCACCAAATTGATTTTGCAATAAGTCGATTGTTAAGCGCGCTGTATGGCAAGTTGCGCCGTCTTGTTGGAACCAAATGTCGGCGATGTTTAGCTGATTAATTTTTGGAAACAAAAACTCACTCAGCATGGCTCGATAGCGCAGGCCATTCACCGTAACGGCAGCTCCTTCCTCATTTCGAAAGAAATAAGGACCGATGATGCCGCCAGCATGTAAACCGCACCAAACAGTCAATTTTAATGGATGTAATGGTGATTCGTTAAGAGAAGAGTAAAATTAGTGCGAAAACGATCAATAACTGCACGAATTGCTTGCTCACTAGGCCGATTATGTTGATCGTAAAATGGACGAAGTGCTCTATGAACTTCGCGATTAGATTTATTTTTTTCAAAGTAAATTTCCACAATTTAGAAGCGTTGTTCTGGCGTTAAACGATTCATGATGACTTGCCAAACCTTACTGAACAGAAATGTTAACACAGTTTGGCATTCTCAGCTGTCAAACCACAGTTATCGATATCGATAGTTCTCATGCACCTAAAAAAACATCCTTTAGTTACTCAGATATGGTTCGAGTCTCGGAATTTATTTGTCGCACTGTGTATGTACCGAATGGAAAACTTTGTTTTTGGATGAACATTACCAATCATTTTTTATTAGTGATAAAAGTGAGAACTACATAATCTATATAAAGGGTTTTCCAATAAGGACTTGACAACTTTTTTTCAAAATAAAATGCAAACCATTTGAGATATTTCAAAAACTTTATTATCGGGTTGAAGTACAATCAAAACATTTATGAATGGAACTCGACTTCGTTCATATGGCCACCGCGGGCACGTTTGCAGCGGTCGATTCGTTGGACCCAATTTTCGATGACTCGGCCACACATTTCGGCCGAAATGGCTGCTATTTCGTGTTCAATGTTGGCTCTGAGCTCTTCCAACGTCGTCGGCTTGTTGGCATAGACCAACGACTTGACGTGGCCCCAAAGAAAAAAGTCCAGAGGCGTTAAATCGCACGAACGAGGCGGCCAATCGACTGGTCCATTTCTTGAGATAACACGCTCATCAAACTTACTCTTCAATAAATCGATTGTAACGTGTGCTGTGTGGCTTGTGGCACCGTCCTGTTGAAACCACATGTTGTCCAAGTCCATATCTTCCAATTCGGGCCAAAAATAATCGGTAATCATGGCGCGATAACGATTACCATTCACAGTAACGTGACGATCATTATCGTCGACGAAAAAATATGGCCCTATGACGCCGCCAGCATGCAAACCGCACCAAACAGTTATTTTTTGTAGATGAAGTGGTCTTTCATGAAGCACATGTGGATTTTCACCGGACCAATAACGCATATTTTGCTTATTGACGAACCCACTGAGCCAAAAATGAGCTTCGTCACTGAAGATGATTTTGCGATGAAATTGATCATCTTGGCGCATCTTTTCCAGAGCCCAATCGGAGAACGTACGTCGCTTCAAATGGTCCATCGGCTTCAATTCTTGAGTCAGCTTGATCTTGTATGGGTGTAAACCAAGATCCTTACGCAAAATTCGCCATAACGTGGTCTGGGCGATGCCCAACACTTGAGAACGCCGTGGAATTGACTGATTTGGATCATTTGCTACGGACGTTTCAACGGCAGCGATATTTTCGACACTTCGACCAACCCTGGCACGGCAACATCACACAACGAATATGTAGACTCAAATTTTTGCACTAAACTTGTTACTGCCTGTCTACTAGGGCGAGAATTACGACCGAAAATCGGAGTTAACGCTCTTAAAGTAGCGGTCACCGACTCCGAATTTCTGTAGTAAATTTTTATAATTTGCAGACGTTGTTCCTTCGTGTACTTTACCATGATAAAAATGTTAAGTTTACTGAATAAATTGACAGTGACAGTTCGATGATTAGTGAAAGGGTGCGTTCACAAATTGAATTCAAAGTTGTCAAGTCCCTATTGGAAAACCCTTTATATATAAGAGGATGTATGTGCCGCGTATGTTCCCTATGAACTCCTAAACCGCTCATCCGATTTTGATCAAATTTTCAGAGAACATGTAGTATAGTCCCGCGATGGTTCCTGTGAAGTTTGGTACCGATAAAATCAAAAACAATTGTTTTTTTTTAACATTTTTCCAAATTTTTTCGCGATTTTAGCTCTAATTGTTTGTTTGTCCCGTATGCCTTTCTAAACCATTCATCCGATTGCGATGAAACTTTGTTGATATGTTGAGCGCACGCCCGCGAAGGTTTCTGCGTTAACAAAATCATTTAACAGTTGGTGGTACGCGAGTTATTTCAACATTTGAGTGTATTTCATATAGTTTAGCGGCAGTTCGTTCGATTTCGGTGTATTAGTTATGCGTTCCTATTACTAAATGGTAAAGTTGGACGTGGATAGTGGATAGAGGATGGTGGATGGAGGATGGTGGATAGTGGATGGAGGTTGGTGGATAGAGGATGGGGGATGGGGGATGGTGTATGGAGGATGGTGAATAGAGGATGGAAGATGGAGGATGGTGGATGGAGGATAGAGGATGGAGGATGGAAGATGGAGGATGGTGGATAGAGGATGAAGGATGGTGGATAGAGGATGGAGGATGGTGGATGGAGGATGAAGGATGGTGGATAGAGGATGGTGGATAGAGGATGGAGAATGGGGGATGGTGGATGGAGTAACGGGAGAAATGGAAGCAACGGCGCAACGGGAGTAACGGGAGAAATGGGAGCAACGATAGTAACAGGAGTATCGGGAGAAACAGGACCAATGGATCAACGGGATTAACGGGAGCAACGGGAGTAACAGGAGCGATGGAACAACGTGAGCAAAGCGAGCGTAGCCGCGGTACGCGGCTAGTTATTAATATTGAAGAATTTGAAAGACCGTCTATCTATATGCACTTTACTAATGAGGGTAAGAAAGTTTTTCGAAAAAAAATATATAGCTTACAGGAATAAATTTATATTTAGGCATAACTTAAGAAATGTATTGATTTATACTTATAATTACATATTAAATAAACTCATGAATAACATAATACAACTTTTTTATTATTATTAATATAGATTGACAATAAGTGCTAAGAGATAAATATTATATACCATAAATATATACTATATAGGTACTATATATATAGGTACGTACAATAATTAATATTAATAAAAAAAGTAGTAATTTATCTACAATGAATTTTTACTTTTTCAGTAAATACACCTTATTGGTATTATACCGTTTCCTATTAAATTTCAATAAGATAAAGTACGATTAATTTAATATGAGTGTCCTCGTAAGTTAATATTTTAATGCACATAGATGTAAAGCTAAACGTAGTAAAAATAATATGAAAAAGTATAAACGTAACTATAAAAAACTATTTATTTAAAAGTAACCCCACCTTATTGATGTTATACTCTTTCTTATTAAATTGTAATAGGATGGAACACATTGACCATATGTAATAGGAAAAACTATTGAAGTCAGCCTAAAATCCCATAGTTTTCATATGAATGTAGCTGCCTACCTAACCTAACCTGGATGCACCAGTGATCTACTATCTCTAGGGCTCAGTCATGGTTACAGTGATCACCAGGTCATCAGCGTATGCTTGAGTCTCAAAACCATTAGTTGTCAGGTCCTTAAGGAAATCATTTACAACAATGTACTACAGCAGTGCGGAGAGTACGCCTCCCTGAGGGCATGCCCTCACCTCTCGTACAGTGAAACCTTTACCTCCGATCTGACCCGAGATTCTGCGAGAATCAAGAATCGCTACTATCCATCTTGTTAGCGTTTCTTCTACTCCTATTTTACGAGTAAGTAATTCAATGGATTTATAGGAGGTGTTTTCAAAAGCACGTTCAACGTCAAGGAAAGAGCACAACGTATGTATTTGGCTGTCAAAGTCAGGCCCTAAATAATTTGAGCAGTTTGAGAAGAATCAGACCAAATCCTTGCTGCAGTAATGAGGGAATGATGCTATCAGTTCCTAGTGATTTCAATCCATCCATTGATGATGTTGTAAAAGTTTGGATCAAGTTAAAAATCTTGAACCATTAGTTCAGCACCATCGTTTCTTCCATTGCTCACTCATCCATTAAATGGAATATTAGTTTTCCGCCGATATTTTGTTGTGTCCAGAACTGAGGTTTCTTTGTGCTGCCCTAGTGTCTTAAAATAAATGATTCAATCTTTCTAACTTGAAGCAAATTTTATGCTTCGAGTTGGTAGGTATATGAATTTTTTTCGTTTTGATTAGAAATTTTTTATTTTGATCTCATGGATTAGTCCACAGTCGTTGTTTCAAAGAATTCCGACTACTGTACAAGAATCCAATTACACTCCCTTGGATTATCTCGTTAAATAGTTTCCCTTCGAACGCTACCCCCACGATAATCCGGAACAGATACATGCTTTTGTGATTTGTCTGTCGTTAATTTTCCTGCCGCAATTGTCAGCTCTGTCGTAATGTGCCTTTGCTTAGTCCCGGAGGCAAGTAATGACCTCTAATTATCACGTAGCATGAGATAAAAAAATTATTTTCCGGGAGTTGGGGGTGCGGGGGAGGGTGGTTGAAAAGCGCAAATAGAAAATTTGTATGAACCATGCCGCTAGAAGTACGAATACAATTCATGTCGTCGTCCTTCCCGATCCCGAGTGATTACAGCAATTCGTGAATAGCGGCAAACAACGTTTCAACGAAGGAATAAAGGACATCCCCAGATGCTCTAGTTCCCATTGAGTTAAGTTGTTGCCACATTGGGATGCTGACATCTCGGGCTATGGTACGCTACCCCCGTGGGGCGGGGGTAGGTTGCCTCCTGCCGCCCGTCGTAAGGAGTGATTTCGAGGTCGTTCCTCACACCTCGTTCTGCCAACTCTGTGGTAATAATTACCGTAAATACTTTGAACTGAAGCTGGATGATATTCGGTTGAGTCCTTGGAGCTAAGGCTATTCAGTACCGCTTCCCTATAACACCTTGGCCTTTCATTCACTTCTGAACGTGGAAAAAGCAATAAGTGGGATATCATGTGAATTATGGCTCAAGTTTATGGAAGTTGTGCTTGTTGTTGTTGTCGCTTAAGGTGAACGTTGGTGGAGTATTCTTGCGTCTTGCGGTTGTGATTAATTAGCTCACGGAGCTCAAAGTAAAATTAAATCCGAAAGGGATGAGTTTGGTCTGGTATCCTGTCGGTTGGAAACACCTTTGCCTCTGTCCTCGCCCTTTATTCCCGAAATAGGGTTGGGGATGTACCGAGACGCTTAAGAGTGTCGCATACAGAAACAGGAGGCTAGGATTATGGTTTTCAGCTTGCAGCTATTAATAGTATCTCCCCAGGAGCAAGTTGTAATAATTCCCACGGTAATTTTTACATTTCTATTCGGTCCGTCGTTTTTTTTAATGTGTCCGACTATTTGTCCACAAACAATTTAACCCGCGATATGATGGCAATATCTAGGAAGAGTATTTAATGGCCGAGGACTCATAATTTTTGCATAGTCACGCAATCGGTCAGGATATCTCTGAACAAACCACTTGAAAGTGTTGAATTTTTTCCACAGAATTGGTCCGAGAGTCCTGTAAATGGTGTCGACAGTCGACGTCTATAATCCTGCCACTCGTCGACTAGCAGCGGCCAGCAAAGTGGAAGCATGTCGGAATAGGGATTCGTCCTTAGTCTTCGATTAAGTGACACGGGGATGATCGTGTGGCACTTAATCATCAGCACACAAAATAACATTCACCTCTGCCTACTGTACCGGAAGCTAGTCTTCGTGATTTTTCCTTCTTTTCGACTGATCTGTAAATCTGACAAAATACGAAAGGAAAACATTTCAACCCTCGTTGGGGGCGGAAAGGACTCACTTAGTGCGGCTAAGTGACACAATTTGAACGAATCCTTACAAATTGATGGGATCAGGATACGTAAATAGCACAAAGGCGAATCGACTGAATCATTTACTTATTCGTCGGCATCAAATTGTTGGAGCTTCCTCAAGGATTATCTAGGACACCCAATTCTACTCCTATTCAATCGATTGCGAAAGGTGAGCGCTGAGAACGATAAATAATCGGGGACGGTAGGTAACTATCCAAATGATAAAGTTATTGTATATATACCAGGGAACGATGTCGACAAAAATTGGGTGGGACTGCCTGGTTGGCTTCGACTATACACTCGAGAGAAGAATCTGATCCCGGCGTTCAGGAAGGACGAGAGGTTGAGGCCTGATTTTTGATTCGCAAATATTTACTTGGGAACATCAGATCCTTACCAATATTCGCTGGCATCGTTTTGGCTCTCGGCATATCTGAGCTGATATTTGTTTAGCTAAATTGGCACGAACGATTTGATTTATAAGCAAAAGGGTTGACACTGTCGTCATAGACTTTTGAGTGAAATTGATTTTCAATCAAAATATGGCGTATCGACGTGCTACTGATTGTATTTACACGCCATTTTTTTTTTAAATATTTGTTGCCAGTTGAGAGAGACGTATAATTCAGTTTTGTAAAAAATCCTGTAACAAAAAATTCTATAAACAAGTTGAAGACGTTTGAATAGAGCCCACGTGAGAGTAGCTACCAGAACTATCTTCTCTCGAGAGTTAGTCACAAGTATCTGTTAACCTGAGAATATTTTTCGTTCTGGAAAAATATAATTTCGCAATTGTCTTACTGCGTTATAATCATAACTACGACCTAAATCGCAAGAACTCTTGTAAAGTAAGAACTTAAAACTTTCGCACTTCCATACCACCCGCATAAAGTTTTACAATACCGACAACTTTCAATGGGTATAAATTTCAGTACTGAATAAAATCAGACATACGGCCCTATTGTGGGATTGTGCCCCTGTCAAAACTTTTATTTTTCTAGGATACCTCTCTATTAGCGATTTAGCGATCTACATAGTACGGCGAACGACGTCTACGGCGGACAGACGGATTTAGATTCACATTGAAAAAAAAGTTCAGATTCATATTGACGTACAGAGGAAGTGCATATATTTTTACGAATTTCAATATATCTCTTAGGTCTCATGACTTCTTTGGACTCTTTATATAGAAAAATTTTCATATTTAATCCTTAAGGGGTGTATATTTTTGCGAATTCCGCTATATTGCTTAGGTCTCATGAGTTAACGTTCACGAATTCCGCTACATTGCTTAGGGCTCATGAGTTATCGAATTCTTAAAGATCTACTTCAGGATTTTTCGATATTCAACCCCAAAGATTTTGAAAAGAGGTTGACTCACGAATTCAGTCAGGTCTTCTGACCTGATATTCATCTATACTTGTTCTTTATACAAGCACCATCGATAAACACCCCTTAAAGGAGTTGAAAGGGAATGAATGTGTTTTCAGAAAATGTGCTATGTCTCTGAAGGTGCTCGTACACGAGCAATTTTTTAAGCAATTAATGGCCCGACGACTATTGCCGAAACTAATGGAGCGATTAATGGTGCAATACAGGGCAATATCATGCTAGTTCCGGCAATATTTCAGCAATGTGGCAATAGTTTCACAGATTGCTGGTATTGTTCGCCCTATAGTTGCTGTATTTCCACTGACTTGGAAAATTCCGAGCAATTGTCCTCGTTCGGTGATTCAATTGTCAAGTTTTGTTTTGAATTTTGCAACTATTTGTCAAGTTTCGTGTTATAATGGCTTGGAATTTAAATATTTCCATGTTTTATTTTAAGTTTTCGATTTGTTTGTCAAGTTGGCTTTCGTGTTGTTCATAGACTGAATTGCTCGTGTAAGCACTTATTGCTGAATTGATATTAGTCAATATCGCTCTTCACAATTCAGGAACGAGTTGATGAAAAGTTTATCCACATCGCCTGTTGCTATTGTTGCTGTGTGTTGCTTCATATTTTTGTGACGTCAAAATTGACGAATATTGTTGCAAATTGAGAAATTTGAACCGCTCGTGTAAGAGCACGTTTACGTGTGATTAAATATTATATTCGTCTCCACTTCGTGGGGCTTTTATTTAAATGGCTAAAAATTGATTAATCTACAAAATCGATAAAACTCTTACGGATAGTGTACCCACATATTTTTTTATAATCTCAGGCTATAAATTGTTTTGCTTAGACTTAAGGGGGGCGATACATGTAAAATTTTCAAAAATTCGAGTTTCTTTTTCTTGCATAAATAGTTAAATTAACATCTAAAAAATATGTTTGTAAAGTTTTAGAATAAAATTCGCATTATTTATCGATTAAAAACTCATTTAAGTGCTCCGCCTCAACTTGACGCTGGGGCGCTATTGAGTCCGTACTGGAGCGCTCGACTCTCGCTACCTGCTTCTCGGATGTATGACCTTGGGGCCTTTTGTATTGAAGACCCGGGTAAGCATGTCAAGAAGAGCTGAGAAAACAAAACGAGTACTATGAACGTACTGAAGGACTTCTGTATGGGCATCATAGAGTTTCTGTGTGTCAAAACTTTAAACGCGTTTTTCTCCAGACGACTTTTTTTAAATTGGCGTGCTAGATAACTCAAAAAGTTCTCATCCGATTCTTATGAAACTTGGCACACGTTTTCTCTATAGTATAAGCTTCTAGTTAAACCTCAAAAATGCCAAAAAAAAATTCAAAATTTAGCGTTTTTGACCCAAAAACTTTCGAAAAAAAGGGTCAAAAATCGTACTTTTTTTATGAGGCGTGCTAATTCACGATTTTTTGGTTTTTTTTTCTTGGTTCAACTAGAAGATACATGTTTAATAAACACACTCCAACCCATTTTTTGATTTCAGATTGCTGTAACTGATGCTAAAAATCCCGCCGATTGATGCCTTTCGCAGCGAGGGTCTCAGGAGTTATTACGGCGGCCATTTTGAAAAAAAAAAATTAAATAAAATCAGATTATTGTATTTTAATATGTAATGAATAAACATTATCACTTTCAAAACGATTCATTTAATCCTTCTATTTTAAATAAGCCTCTGAAAAACGGTCTAACTTCAGGCGTTTACATGTATCGCCCCCCTTAAGGGAGCTGAGCAAAATCTAGGATAAGTTACCTGAAAAATCATGCGATAGAATTTATAAAAATTTTCTTCAAAATTTATTAAAAATAAAATCTATCGGCATTTTGCTAAAATTCCCGCCGTAGAGGTATTAAGTTAAATATTTTTGGTAGATACATTGGGTGAACCCCTACAAGTTGTATCTTTTCGGGGATGGAGGTATGAGGGCCGAAAAATGTTTATTTCTCTTAAACCGTCAAGAAAAGAAAGCTAAAAATTGATCTAGGAAAGATTTGTGATTGGGGTAGCAAGCTACGGGGAGAAGGTGGTTTTTCATATCTTAGAAAAGGATTATGCTAGAAAGTTGAAACTTTGTACGTATATGTAGATGTATTATAGGAGTAATTAAATAAAAAAGAGATTTTTATTGGCGTGCAGAGGTATCAAGGTTGTTTCTACATTTGCACGAATTTCGTTATATCTTTTAGACATATCGAGTTTTCGCCTAAAAACATTTTTCCAAATTTTTAGTTATCCAACCTCTGAGGAGGTGTAATGTGGTTGTTTCATTTTCACGAATTCATATATATTTCTTAGGTCTAACGAGATATCGAATTAACTTTCACTTCTAAAGGCTTTAAATAAAATCTGGGAAAAAAACCGATACAAGCATTTTTTGATATTAAACCCCCTGGGATGGAAGGTATTGTTCAAGTTTTCACGAATTCCGAATTCGCTGTTACTTCGATGGGCTTAATTAATTTCACGATTGTGCGATATTGAACCCATAAGAGTTTTTACGAATTCCGACATATCAGTTAGGTCTGATGAATAGCAACTAATCGTCTAAAAATCGTTTTCAGAGTATTTTTCTAAACAACATCTAAACGACTATGCCGATATTTTATCACCTGTTGAAATTGAAAAAATTGCGTAAATAAATAAAAAAAAAAATCTGCCAACAGTCTGGGCTCAACTTTATTATTTTTTGGATAGAAGTCCGGAGCGAGTTGCGGTGTAGGTTACTATGCGACTGACAATTTAAAAAATAAGCAGAAGGCTATTTGGACCGTTCAATTTCTTTGAACCTTAGGAGTTAGTTAAGCTAATTTTATTCTACTTCGATTTTTTGAAGGTTGGGAACAGAGCAAAATAGGCAGAGAGGTACGAATAAATTTCATTTCACGACAACACGATTCGGTTTTTCAATACCTGTGGAGTAACTGTAAGATAAATTTACATATGGGTTTTCATCGCTGAAGATGATTTTTCGATGAAATTGATGATTTTTTTCCAAATTTTGCTGAGCCCAATCGGATAATAATTTCCAAACATTTCTCGTTCGTAAACTTCATCATGATAAAAATGTAAACCTTGACTGACGTTTTGACATTGACAGACCATCAAAAAAGTTTAAGGATGCGTTTGTATTAAAATACAAAATTGTTATGTATCTATTTAATAACCCTTTATTACTGAACATAGGTTTTAACTTTCAAGTTGTCATAACTCGCGTGACGACGTCGGTCCGACGACGTGCAGTCATAAACATATGATTTTTAACTTGATAATTCCAATTAAATTTTATTCAAGCCAAATTTTAAGACGTCACGACGTTGGTATGACTTTTTAGACAGAAAAACTCAATTGTTATTTTTAACCATTTGTTGTTTTTAACATCTAGTTGTTGCCAAAACCTTCAACCGGTCAAAAATTACTGTAGGTCATTTAATGACTAGAACAAACATGTTCAGCTCTTTCTGATAAATCCAATAACTATCTGGTTATAAAAATAACGTCGTCCAGACTTACGTTTTTTTTTATCTTTGAGGAACTGTCAAAAAATTCTTAGGAATGGAGTGATATTCCTTTTTTTAAATTTACATACAGAAAAGAAAATGAATACTTTTCTTAGTTTGATTCTTTGCACGAGACACCAATAGGCAACAACATAAACTTTAAAACGACGATCTGATTAGATAGAAATTACTTGCATAACTGTTTGGACGAAAATATGACTATACAGTTTTTAGTTAGAAAAATGACTTAAATTATTTGAGAAATATTTTGGTTGCAAATATGACGAAATAGCTATTTGAATAGCTTCGAGGTTACGAATATGACTCGAAAGTTATATCAGTCTAATTCTGGTAAAATACATGACTTAGAAGTTATTTTGAACTTGAGAACGACGATCTGATTACTTGCATAACTTTTTGGACGAAAATACGACTATACAGTTTTTTTAGTCGACACCCTAGTTAGAAAAATGACTTAAGTTATTTGAGAAATATTATGGTTGTAAATATGACGAACAAGTTATTTGTATAGCTTCGTGGTTACGAATATGACTCGAAAGTTTTATTCAGTCTTATTCTGGTAAATTGCATGGCTTCGAAGTTATTTTGAAATTGAGAAGGACGATCTGATAAAATATAATTGAAGTTATTTGCATAATTTTTTGGTTCTAAATACGACTATACAATTTTTTTATCCGACTTCCTGGTGAGAAATATGACTTAAGTTATTTGAGAAATTTTTTTGGTTGGGAATTGGGCTGAAAAGTTATTTGAGTAGAGTCGTGGTTACGAATATAACTCATAAGTTATATCAGTATATCTTCTGGTGATATAAGTTATATCAGTATATCTTCTGGTGATATGCATTACTTAGAAGTTATTTTGAATGACTGTTTAAACATTACATAGGAATTTTTTTTAAATCGCTTCAAGTTGTACAACAGATTTTGGTTATAACTTACGGATTAGTTAGCAATCATACAGCCAAGTTCTTTAAAAGTATTCGAATGAGTTTTATAATCATTTTGATCAGATTTTTGGCACTTTTTTACAAGTCGATTAGAAAAGCGTACACTTCCCCAAAAAATCCTTCAAAACTTTCAATTTTTAAAGAGTGTATTGTAGGTAATTCCTTTCATAGTTAGATGGGGATATAAATAGTGACATAGTTTAAATTTAAATCCACTAATGTAAAAGAAATTTCGTACACATATTAGAAAGTGAGGGAGGAAAATAAAAAAATTTGGTTAAAGTTAGAGGATCCTGTCAGGTGAACATTTCCTTGAAAACTGCTTCATCTTCTTGCCTTCTATGTGTTGAGTCTTAAAACTTAAAAATATTTGTTCTTGTTTTTGAATTGTGAAAAGAATCGCTTGAATTCCTATTAAACTTCGCATAATTCTGCGCTATGATCAAATAAAATATCGTATGACGACAGTGAGCTAGTAACGTACTCTAGAAACAAGAGTAATGTCTTTTCCATATGCGGAATACGCGAGCAATCGTAAATGAAAAGTGTGGCAATGTTTCTAACAATCAAACTATATCAAACAGATGGGGTGTCGTTTGAATGGTCGATTTGTCTTTAAGTTATCGGTTCACTGATTGACTTTTTACAATTCCTTCATTAAGTGCGTCTAACATATTTTGATTTAATAGATCATAGCGAACCAATACTAACGATCTTGACCATTGATACCGGACCGCCTGAAAAGATGATGCCGGCCATAGCATAGAAGGTTTCTAATTTGGAGCAGATTTCAGATTCTTGTTCTAAATGGGTAGGCGCTTTATCAATTTGATAGCTCAAACTAAGACAGTTTCGATCTCATCCGCTTCGAAGATTTCAAATCAGTTCCAAGTTGTCGGCTGGTAGATTAGCAACGCGCGCAGGCTTAAACTTCTTCAGTTCAGTTTTCAAAAGGAGTCACACACTGAAAAGAAAAAAGTGAGTGAAATTGTGCAGTGATCTATTGGTGAAGAAGAAAAGTGAACAATGGTGTTATTATAGTGAAATGGACAGGACCTCTAGGACCTTATTACGTTTTGAGATTGACTTCATCTTTTTGGCTTTTTTTAAAAAAAATTTTAATTCAAAAATAAAATTTTTGGAAGCTAATCGGAACAGTGTCGAGCGATTAGGACTTGCAACTTCCTCGTTAGGGCCAAAATGTTATCATAATGTTAATGATCCATAGTGCCAGTCAGAGAATGGATTATTATTATTAGTTTTATTATTTTCTTAATGCACAGTTGTAGTGGTCCAAAATTAGCTCAAAATTATTTTGAAATTTGACAAAATGCTCTCGTCGGCGGCTTAAATCCAACGGTGCTACATGTTGCGAAATGTGATCTTGTTGTAATCTTAGAATGGCCATAGTGCTATCAAGATCAATGGTTTTTGGATGGTTTTAACGAGATTTTTTATTTTTTTGAGATTAATTTGTAGGGTCACGAGGGGGATAGTCGGGATTTGATAATGATACCGAAAATAGTAGAATAGCTTAAGTACTCAAGTTGAGTAAATTCAGTGCTGTTTTTTCACGCTTACGAAATAGAAATGTTGAGGTTATAAGGAAGTGGGACAAAAATGAATGAATAAGTAGGTTGGATCTAATACTATTAAAACATTGATATAAATGTACTTGAACAATTTCGATGGCAGCGTGTTCTATGACTGGAGAAGACACTACTAGCGCTTTCAAGTTTCACTGGTAAGTCCAGTTCAAATTGTGTTGGACTTAGTGCGAAAGCAAGTGAAAATCGGTTTGATACTAATCGAGTAGTATCTTTTCCAGTGAGGATTACGTTCTTCAAAAATCTCAAACCAAAAAAAAGGGAATAAAACCTAGTGGAACTCTTTCACTAAAATACGTTATAAAATTACACAGAAAACCCCCTTTTAATTTAAGGACAAAATTTTAGGACTCAAACTTGGGAGGCAATCGTATGTATGTTTGGCTTGAAATTCTTCAAATTATATTCCACTGGGAAAAAGTAAGTTAGTAAACTAATAACGTAAGAATAGTTGAGCTGGTGAACTTAAACCATGGAAGATCTAAACTGACGAGTTCATGCAAACTGCCGCGTGAAAATGTCTGTGAAAAACTCGGGAAAGGATTTTCAACAATTTTAAAAGTCTTTGGAGATCCCCACGCGAACATCCCAACTGGGATCGATTGCTCCTTTGAAGACTGCTGTTGAGGGCGTGACAGTTGAATACCACCAGCTGAGAACTCCATAGTACACCCCCTAATGTGTCAACCTGATGTTAAGACCTAGCCCAATCGAGTTTTCAAACTGGCTTTTCCAGCTCCGGTTTTTCAACTGTCATGTCCTCAACAGCAGCAATCGATTCCAGTTGGAAAGTTTGTGTGGGATCTTCAAATACTTCTCGGACGTCGAAAAATAACCTAAACTATAAAATATAAAATATAAAATATAAAATATAAAATATAAAATATAAAATATAAAATATAAAATATAAAATATAAAATATAAAATATAAAATATAAAATATAAAATATAAAATATAAAATATAAAATATAAAATATAAAATATAAAATATAAAATATAAAATATAAAATATAAAATATAAAATATAAAATATAAAATATAAAATATAAAATATAAAATATAAAATATAAAATATAAAATATAAAATATAAAATATAAAATATAAAATATAAAATATAAAATATAAAATATAAAATATAAAATATAAAATATAAAATATAAAATATAAAATATAAAATATAAAATATAAAATATAAAATATAAAATATAAAATACAAAATATAAAATGTAAAATATAAAATATAAAATATAAAATATAAAATATAAAATATAAAATATAAAATATAAAATATAAAATATAAAATATAAAATATAAAATATAAAATATAAAATATAAAATATAAAATATAAAATATAAAATATAAAATATAAAATATAAAATATAAAATATAAAATATAAAATATAAAATATAAAATATAAAATATAAAATATAAAATATAAAATATAAAATATAAAATATAAAATATAAAATATAAAATATAAAATATAAAATATAAAATATAAAATATAAAATATAAAATATAAAATATAAAATATAAAATATAAAATATAAAATATAAAATATAAAATATAAAATATAAAATATAAAATATAAAATATAAAATATAAAATATAAAATATAAAATATAAAATATAAGATATAAAATAAAATAAAAAAGGCATGCAAAATTAATTTTGACGTGGGAAAATTTATGTAATAAGACAACATGAGATCCTACCAATGTTAAATTTGTTTTATTTGGTACTTGGATGCAAATGACTTTTTTCTCAACTGATTTCTTTGATAATCTTTCGTTTTCCTGAAGGATTCCATCCATCCACAGTTCCGTCTGTCTAAATCTTGGAAATCATAGCTTGGTTCGATGAAAATAATTTCGTCCATCATTCTACGCCTTGTCTACCAGACTGCTTTCCACCAACATCTCATTTTCCGACGACAAGAGGCAACCAGGTTAACATAATAATAATTCAGTAACCATTCCAAACTAAATCGCTCTTCGTTTCGCGTAGTTCCCATACAAAAGTACTTACAATATCTGTTAACAGGCGCGAACGAAGGGGGGGGGGGGTGGTTTGGGGGTTCAAACCCTCCCCGAAATGATGTGACAACTAAATGTAACTAATACCCGACGCGTAAATTTGTCTGTAAATCAAGCTACCATACAAAGGTTCTTAAAAAAATTTTCTGAAATTCTCCCATACAATTTGATTTGTTTATACTTATTTTACAATTAAAAAAAAAAGTCATAGATGCGGGAATTAAAAATTAAAATATATAATAATTTCGCTCCACTTGAAAGTACGGGAACAAGAAAATTTAAGATCAAGCTACCATACAAAGGTTCTTAAAGAGAAAATTGTTTATGTTTGCATTCGAGCAAACGTACAACAACTTCAAAACTTGATGCTAAAATTTTATGCTATTGAACTTAGGCCCAAAAAAGTAGTTTGGGGTACCTATTATTAAGAATATCGCTCTGACGGCTGTAACTTACTCTTACATACAAAAGTTCTTGAAATACGTGGTCGAACCCTTTGCTTAATAGCTTCAGAGCGGGATAACATTCAAGTAGTTAATCGAAACTTTGCATGTGATGATTCCCTAACGTAACAATTAGGCTTCAGACCTTCTTATAAGATTTCTTTTCATTGCTTTCGGTTTTGAGGAAATACTTTTGGCTACTGCATATAAATTCGGGCTACTGTGAATTTTTCTTACTGCGAAAAGAAATTTTTGACTTCTCACAAGAGATGGAACAGTATCACAGTATCTTAAGTACCAAAAGTATGTTTTTGTTTGCAGTATCTTAAGTACCAAAAGTATGTTTTTGTTTGCAGTATCTTAACTACCAAAAGTATGTTTTTGTTTAGATTCGGCATCATTTTGGAAGGGAATGATCAAGCCCTACGCAATGGTTTTCCTCAATATGTTTTTTTTAAGAGACATCACTTTGAGTTTATCCAATCTGAGCGTTTTCCCTTTGAAGCTCTTCAAAGTTGTTGATTTTTTCCAGGTATTGGTTGTTAGCCCACCGCCTTACTTCTGAGGTTATTTGCAAGGATGTTTGCGAAAAGTAATTGTTTAAAACCAAGAAAGAATAGAACAAAAGAAGAACTCCATGAGCGTTGACCGAAAAATTCGACGCAGTATAATCTGTGCAAATTCCTTGAGGAAAAGTTCTGTGTTCGCGATTCTTTGCTGCTTCAAACCAATAGATTTTGCCTTTTACGCTGTTTTTTTGAAGATCGTTGGTGAATTTTTTTTAAGATTTACTTTTAGTTTCTAATTACTTCTTTATTAATTTGGAAAGAATTGATTCTTTTCGGAACAGTTGATGAGCTTAGGATTTGGTGTGTAACTAACCAGGCCAACAAATCAGGAGCGCTATCTAATTTAATACGGACAAAATACTGGTTCATCAGAAAAAACATTTTAAGTAAAATGACTGTAGTAAATTACTGTAGTTATAACCATTTGGTCATAATATTGTACGGACTATGACCAATTGGTCATATTTTACTACAGTCATATAAAACGTTTCTTCTGATGATAATCAAACAATTTACCACACTTTTCTATTAATCAGAAAAATGGGTCATTCGTCTGAAATCAGGACCTAAAAATATTTCAATAAAACTAATGAAATTGTTAGTCCAATCAAAGATACTTCAAATTCCAAATCAATTTCGGATCAATCGATTTTCAAACAATTGAGTCCAATTTTCATACATTCATTCATTTTTGTACGTTACATTTAGCTACCAAATTTTTTCCCGCCCCGGCTACAATTTTTGAATTTAAAGAATTTGAACAGAAACCAGAGTCACGTGACTTGACGTTGAATGACATTATTTACGAACTTAAGTCCCTAGTGTTCCTTCTGTAGTCAGAATAAATCAACGAACCTGGAATCTCAATGTGGATGTGGAAATGAATGTGAAAATGCGAGCATTGCTCCTAGATCTGCGGAGCACTAGAACTAGAGTCACTAGAAGCGCTAGAAACGGAAGCAGATGGTCAAAACGATCCAATGGCCTAGTCCGGTCAATTTACACGCTGGCGATCGTCCTCAATTACATGGCGTCCGCGGCGGCACCCAATCAGAGTGAGTATCTTTATTTTTCATCTAGCTAGTCTTTAGGCTGTAACATTTTCGATTAATTTCTTTAAGTGATCAGATGAATTATGTCCAATACTTTGTTGTTATAACATGCGGTCTAATCAATTGTTCGATTAAATGCGAATGATACGAGTTTTAATGTTTAGATGCGCTATGACCTTTGAATGTAACTTAGCTTGGTATGTGTGAGCGAAAACATATGCGTATCAAATTTAATCGAAATCTGTTGAACCGTTTTGGGTCTAACTTGAATATATTGATTGCATCTTTAAATTTTTTTTAAAAAGATACCATTTTAGTACTCTATTCGTCGAGTTTTCTAATTTTAATTCAAAACCAAAGTTTTTAAGAGGATTGAATTTATATATTAGAGAAAATAAGTTTTAACGACTTTTACTACATCTTTGCTTTACTCACCATATCATTTAAGTCTAGCGTCCTTGTCCTTCCGTGAGCTAAGAAGAAATCCGCCAAAAATTTTTGAGTTTAAAAGAGTCTACCATATTTTCACGAATTCCGTCATATCTCTTAAGTCTGATGAGATATCAATAGTTTTACTTTATTATTTCAATATCAAAGTTTTGTGATCGACTTAACAAAAAAAATTGTGTTTTACCCTGCATCTACACTAGCAATTTATCTGGCAATGGCAATGACAACGGCAATATTGCCATACACAAATTGACAGCGTAGAGGCATCAATCACATATGGCAATATTGCTCTCAACATTGCCATGTCAATTTTGGGAGCAATATTTCCAGAAAACGCATAGTTTGACATAAGTGAGCGTCGATTGTCAACAGGTAAGAATAAGGTTTTTTTTGTTTTTATCACGAAAGGGCTGAAAATTAAGTTGACTACAGAGAAAACTATTGAACTTATCAATAGTTTTTTTTTTTGATGCAATGTCCGACATTTTTCTTTGCTTTAGAACTTGACACTTCGAATTCACTCGCTCAAATCAAAATTGCCTGGCAATGAAATGCCCACTCCTTAGGATTTGACATTTAACGCAATGGAATGGAAACGTTCCTATTGTCAGATAAATTTCCAGTGTAGACGCATGGTTAGGACTAGTAAACCTCCAAAATGTACAAAAAAAATCCGTCTGTCCGCCATACGTTGCCGCTATAATCAAACACGTTTAAAGGCTAGTAGCTCACAAACTAAAAACGAGTTTTGTAGAAAATTGAGAAATTTTAAACAAAAGTTAGGCAAAAATTGGAGTAGGGCAGTTGAAAGAGGGTGAATAGCAAAATATTTTGGATTATATTATTATTAGATATTATTTTTATCATTATATCACAATAATAAGCATATAAATGTGCAATATTATTTCTTAAACATTTTTGATTTTTATATCTCGAGAACTGCTAAAGATAAAAAGCTCGAACTTGGAGTGTGGGGCTATATTAGTAGCACCTTATAATTGAGAATGAAGAATGAGGGAAGAGTTTTTTTTTATCTGAGAAATGGCTTATGGAACTGGAAAATAATTGAATTAAAAAAAATTCATATTTGCATTGGCGTACGGAGGTGAAAAAGAGGTTCCATATATTTTCACGAATTTCGTCATATCTCTTAGGTCTTTTAAGACATCAAGTCAAGTTTACTTCCACGAGAGCTCCTCCGATAAAGACATAGAAATTGTTTTCGAGTTTTTTGATATCCAACCACTGGGTTGAAGGCCTTTTCACGGGTTCTGACATATCACTACTCGTATGTATGAGGTACCGAATTGATTTTTACTTCCAAATTCATTCCATAGAAAATCCTTAAAATCATTGTCAGTCTATTCATATATTTACATCGCTAGATTCCAAACTGAATTTGGCAAAATATTGTGATTTTAAAATCTATGGATTTTTCACACATTTGAAAGGTTTTAAAATATTTTTAAGGGACCACGTTCATATAAAGCCACAGTATTCACTGTCAAATATTTTAAATAAAGTTTCCGTTAACCTTGTGTTTTGGATCCTGTTCATGCGGTTTAATTTTCCATTGCTGAAAAACGTAAAATCTCACAAAATTAATTAAGAATTTGACACCAAAGACAAATGATAAATTATTTTAAACTATTAAACTAATCTCTTCAATGAAATATTTAAATGCTTTTGGAGATTTCAAAATATACCCACAGAATTTCAGCGGAATAAATCATCTATAAGATGGTGTAAGAGGTGTTATACGTTTTCACGAATTTCGGTATATTTCCTAGGTCCGATGAGATATTAAGTTCAATAATAATAAATAACTTTTATTTCTGACTTAATCGATACATTTATATACATAAGTTGGGAACTGTGATTAAGAGATTAGGCTTGTTTAGCCTTTACAACTTAAGTTAATTGTTTAGATTTGCGCTGGATGAAGATTATTACGTCCACGTACATAAAAAAATACGCCTAAAAGAAAAATTTCAAGATTTTTCTACGTTCATTTCCTAAGTGAAAATGTGCGATTTTACTTTATTATTTCAATAATACAGTATTGTGATCGATTTTCAAAAAAAAAAAGTTTGCTACCCTCAAAATTTTTTTTTCACGTTTCATGACTAGTAGACACGAAAAAAGCAAAAAAAAATTTCAGTCCGTCTGTCCGCCGTACGTGTTTGAAGGCTCGTAGCACCCAAACCCTATGAGTTATTTAGTTGAATTTTTTTTCGTGGGTAGAGTGCATAGGCCCCCTAAAGTGACCAAATTCTGAGGGGTGGGGGTGTAAGGGGGGAGGTGGGGGAAGTGTTTTAGACGAAAAATTTTGGTTTCTATATCTCAGCAACCACTTATGCTAGGAGGCTGAAACTTGGAATTTATATAGAGCTTTGATAGTCGACCCAAAATTGCTGATATGGATGAAGGGGTGTGGGAATGGGGGGAAAAATAATGCGTCCGAAACGCAAAAAATCCGAGATCGACACATTCTAAAATCCATATCTCCTAAAGGGTTAATGTCACAAAATTGAAACTTCATAAATATCTGTAGGTATACTAGAAGAATAGATTGGAAACAAATTTTTGAGCGGGGACAGTAGCGTACGGGGGTGGGGGGTGAAAAACTTCAGATTACGATATCTCACAAACCAATCGCACGAGACAAATAAAATTTGGTTTCTGTATAAAAGTTGACGAATGAAGTTTGATGAAAGTAAAATTTTTTAAGGGGGCGGTGGAGCATGAAAGTGGAGGGGATACGAATTTTTCAAAAAAATCACGTCACATATCTCAAGAATCGTGTCAGATAGATGTTTAAGATTTTTACCAAAAGTAGACCCCTAGCAGAAAAATGTTGGGGTTGAGGGTGTAGTGGGTAAGGGTGGGAGAGGGTTAACAGGAAAAAGTTCCGATTTTTATATCTCGAGAACCTATAATGATAT
The DNA here is from genome assembly GCA_951812415.1 of Beris morrisii. NCBI lineage: Eukaryota > Metazoa > Arthropoda > Insecta > Diptera > Stratiomyidae > Beris > Beris morrisii. The sequence goes on along the minus strand of OX638313.1, from coordinate 100,356,445 downwards.
AATGCTGAAACTTGGTATTTAGATAGAGCTATATTAGTAGCATCTTGGAAAAATATAATTTTTTATAAGGGTAGTATGGTACGGGGGTGGGGGGTGTTTTTCCTATCTATAGAACGGCTTATGATACAAAGTTGAAACTTGGTACGTATATGTAAATCAACTAGATAAGTAATTTAGATAATGGAGTTTGAAAGGGGGGCAAAAAAATGATCAGTGAAAATGGAAGGCACATATTTTCACGGTTTTCGTCATATCTATTAGGTCTTTTCAAATATTAAATTCATTTTTATTTCACGGATTCTTCATGTAAATACCTAGAAAGCCTTTTCGGATTTTTTGAAATTCGGCCCCTAAGGGAGTGGAAAGGTGGTTGTATACTTTTTCACGAATTCCGCCATATCCCTCAGGTCTGATCAGATATCGAATATCTTTTCACTTTCAAGGGCTTGCCTAATAATCGCCTAAAACTTATTTTTAAGTTTTTTCCTTTTTCAACCCCTAAGAGGGTATGGTATAAAAGGGTTGAACAAGTTTTCACAAATTCCGCCATATCTTTTAGAAGTGATAAGTAATTGAATTGGTTTTTACTTTCCCATGTTGTCTTTATATATATCTATTAACTTCTTTCAGGATTCTGATAAGGCAGCAGATTGGTTTTTACTTCTATGGGCTTTTAGTGTACATAATATACCGAAATTCGAATAGTCTACGATACACAGGCTTTTACAATGTTTAATCGGCTAAAAATCTCTATTTTAAATATTTTTTTTTTAAGAACAAAACTAACTATCCAAGAAAACTCATAATTTCGAAACAACTGATTGATTGATTGATTGATTTTATTTCCAAAATATGTACATATGTTTAGCTTAATCTAGTTTAAATTCAACAGTGATCAGATTATCTTATGGTCTTTACAACTTCAATATTATTTTTTTCGCATATAGCTTTTTAGTTTTTTATTGTCATTTTATAATCTTATGATACAAGGAAAACGAAGTAAAAAAACCTTATATTTAACTTAAACTAAATTAACCTAACCTTAAGCTACTTTTAAATTATTCAACCCCCTAGGGTTTGCATATGTTTTCACAAATTTTGCCACCCCTTAGTTCTGATGAGATATGAAATTGGTTATTACGGCATTTGATGTAATGACCTAAAAGCTTATTTCACGATTTTTCGAATTTCAAGAACCAAGGGGGTGTGAAGAGTTTGCTTACGTTTTCACAAAGTTTTCAAAATCCCTCGTGTCTCATGAGATATTAAGTTGGTTCTTATGAAATCGTTTTCGAAATTCAAACCCCAAGTGGAAGTAATGAGTTTGTATACGTTTTAACAATTCGTCATATTTCTTAAGTCTGATAGGGCAACAAATTCGTTTTTACTTCTATGGGCTTTTAGTGTACATAATATACCGAAATTCGTATAGTCTACAGGGGCTTTTTCAATGTTTAATTGGCTAAAAATCTTTATTTTAAATATTTTTATTTTAAGAACAAAATTAACTTTCCAAGAAACTTCATAATCTCGAAACAACTGATGATATACTCCGACTTTGACCGCTCCCGAACTTTGACCCGAAAAATAATAATGTTTCGCCTAGACCATTGGCAGATTTTTTAATATGTTTTCACGATGGTTTGTTTTACACATTTAAAATTTTTTTACAACATTAAATGTTGGCAACTAATTGCCAACATAGGTTATTGTAAGTTTACATGTCTCAAAACCACTTACATTTTCACTGCAAAACTAAAACTCGGAAATGTAATAAAAACATACATGGCTTGTAAAATCACATGCCTAATATTAAACATAAACCACATGGCATATGTGATTTTACAATTTCGACGTTGAAATTACATACATTGAAATAATTTATAATACCAATCATATATGTAACTTTACCACTTAAAGGGTAAATTGTACAAGTAGCCACATGCAATACTACCCTACAATTTGTAAATTAATTTATATAACACTTAATGTAAATCAAAAGTAAAAGTAAAATCTAATACTAAGATTTAGCGGAACGAAAAATTCCACGAAGAAAGCACGATTTTAATCTTTATTGTGGCTGCGGTATGTTTTTTAATATAGTTTTTTATGAAAACTTCAGCTTTCTGTTAAATTGTTAACAATATTATATATCTTAAAAAACAAAATGGTAATACACTTATTTGTAATAAATAAAAGTAGTAATTTTTGTAAATAAACAAGAACGAGGTTTTGTATCCAAACAAGTTATTTTATTTATTTAAAACAATAAAATTATCGTATAAAATAAACTTTTTTATTATAAATAAGATGGTGTAGCATTTAAACCAAATCAGACAGTTATTACCTACTAATTATAAAAAAAACGAATCGCGATGTTTAACGATGTGCAACGTTTGCACAAGAAATAGTAAATCGACGCATGATTTCTTCTCCCTATATTTACAGCATGCCGAGATGTAAGATTCCAATTTCAGCCTATAATTTTATTTTTTACATGGAATCATTTTATTAATCCATGTTTTGAAATGTAGTTTTCCGTACGAGTTATTGTAATTTTTATTTAAACTTGTGAAACAGCTTAAATTCAGACTTAGACTAAGTCAGTTCCAATTCAACTAACTTTTCAAGTGAAAGCCTTTCACTTCGTCATACTTCGAACAGCTAAGTCAGAATAGCGTCTTCTCCAGTCTGACGTTTCGTACAGAAACAAAATCGATAGCTTGCAATAGTGATTTATTTAGGGGGTAAAACAATGAGGTTTGAAGTAATATGCGTAGGTGAACCAATTCATATTTTCCGGAAAAGATGGAGACCCTTGTGTTAATAACACTTGAGAAATACACATGCTTAACTCAAAGCAGTTCGTTATTCCCGATTGCAATGAAACGCTACTTTGGATAGTTGCTAATAAAAGCGAAATTCAGACATTGAAGGTATGACATTTGAAACATTTTTGCTATAAAGATTCGTTGTTAGTCACTAGTCCGAAATAAGCTGGAAGGCTGGATCAAATGTCCTGACTCTAGTAATAGATGACAACAGGAAACAAGATATAGTTCTAGAGAAAATAAAGTAATTCTATGACTGGTTTCTATTTAGCAAAAATTTCTTCAAACACTTCACCCGAATTGAGTCAGAAACTTGTTGATAAAATCGGTCAAAAAATAGTTCAATACAAAAATACACCTCAGTTCGGTGCTTAGCCAAAGTAGCGTTCTACCTCAATTGGGATTTCTCGTGTGGTAGCCTTTTCAGACATCGGAAAATAGTGGCTACAAAAAAAATTTGACTCTAGTAAGGGGGTCGAAATTTGGCATCTTGACCAAACTCGTGGTGACAACTATGTTAATGGGCGTTCGGACCAGATAAGTCGTATTTTCGCCGACTATCACCTCTATTCCTTTTTTGTATCATAGAGACTAAAAGCTGTAACAGCTCATCTTGCAAACTACTTCGAAGTTGTGAATACCAAATTTAAATTTTCCAGTACAAAACATTCTCGAATTATCGGGATTTCGAATTCTGGCTCCACTACTGAGCAAAACATTTTTCAAAATAATTTTCTCTAAAGTTTTCGCGTAAACCTTAAAGACAATGTTCTGAGGGTGTCTAAGGCCCTAGCCACCTTTGATCCCAAATTCCTGCAATGTGAACCAACCTGCTGCAACTCTTTCTGAGCGAATCCTTGGCCTTTGTTGATTGATTTGCGTAGACTTGAAAGTTTTATCCCGAAAAAAGTAGGGCATCTCGACTGGGCTTAAGCCTTTTGCGGCAACTCTTCAGAAAGCCGTCAGTTGCCACTGAAGGCTTATCTCTTTGACCACGTTTTTTCTGGTGATAAGAGAAGGTAGAGCCACCAATCTATGCTCGCACATTGATCATATTAACTCGCTTCGTATGCCATCACTGCCTTATTTTTACTTTTCTAGTGCGATCCGTTTTTTCTAGCTAGCAGTTCTGGGCTTTAAGATTTTTACATTTCAACTCCAAAATAGGCGATAATCTGCCATTTAAGGGGTTATCGTTATTGTGGCCGAAAGTTCAATGTTTCTCTCCAGCCGCTGAATACTCTGTCGGATGTACTTAAAAAAAAGACGACTGACGTAATCTTTATTGCTATTTCAGATGGCCTAGTGGACCTGATTAGAGAATTCGGCATGACAGATCTTCCAGCCGGTATCACTGCAACAAATGGAATGTGCGGTCCGGAAAAGAACAGATTCCAGATACATCCGTCGCCGGCTTACACAATTAATCGTGACACAATTCTAACGATCGGAAGTTCTCAGGCTTTTCCAAATGGTTTTCCGGTCGACTTTTCCATACTTTTGGTAATTCGTGGAACGCCCAATATGGCGAAGGTGCCGATTTTCACGATATACTCATCGGATAGCGAAGAAGTCCTTTCCATTATGGTTGGCAAGGAAATCTCCATGTTCTACCAAGAGATCGATGCACCTTACGATAAGGCCAACACAATTAATTTCGATGTTGGCATCACAGACGATAGATGGCATCGCTTGGGATTCAGCATGAAGGGTAACGCTTTGACCCTCACTCTGGACTGTAACAGACAGATTACCAGGAAGGTTGTACGGCAAACTGGCGCTACAATTGCCACTGATGGTCTGATCCTCACGGGGGTTCAACTGATGGAGGAGCAAGGATACTTCACGGGAGATGTCCAATTGATGCACATTGTTGATACTCCAGACGCAGGATTGGAGATCTGTGCACAGTATGCTCCAGATTGTTCGACAATTGGAACTAGGGGTAGACCTGGAGATGGAACATATTCGTACTCCCACAGGACGAGCACCACTGACGATGGAGGGACCGTTGTAACTTCTTCAACGTACAGCGAATCTTCTGGAAGTGGATCGAGCCAAAGAGGAGGTTCATTCACTACACTTCCACCTCATACCGCTTCTTCTGGTAGCAGAGGCGGCAGTTCGTCTTGGTCTACTTATAGTTCCAGATCAGAAGGAGGTGGCAGTACCGCGAATCAACATGGTGGAAGAGGAGGAGTAGATTCAAATTATGGTGCATTCGACGGTTCAGGCGGCGGTAGTTTTGATTCTGGATATCGAATAACGAGCGGCTCTTCTCGAAATTCCCAATCCAGAGGAGGTGGAAGTACTGCAGGTGGCGGATTTGCTAGTGGTAGCGGTAGCGAATCGTCGGCGGCAGGAGCTTCCAGTGGAAGAGGGGGAAGTTCATATGATTCACACTCCTCTAGGTCGGGAAATGTTGCAGCGAATTCAGGTGGAAGTACAAGTAGAGGTAATTTGTTATATCGCTTAAGGTAGAAAGCTGGCTCTTATTTAGGAAATATTAAATTTTAGGTGGAAGTACTGGCTCTGGTGGAAGTTCGATAGGAATCGGTGGTTCCGGTATAGTAGGTGGTGGATCAGGAACCCGATTTTCCAGTAATTTTAGTTCTGGCGGTCAAACGATTGCTGGAGGTGCACACAATGTTGTTGGACCAGTTACGACTGCAAGACCGGAAGACTTTGACACATTAGAAGGATATACAGATAATGTAGACGATAAAGTTATTGAAGACTACTATGACATAGACTTAGACAAACTAAATGCAGATATTAGCGCTGAGACCGAGAAAAAGAAGAGTAAAAAGCCAAATAAGGATAGAAAACCTGCGCTGGTTTCCAAAGAAAAGAATGTATCAATCGGTTTCGATGCCTCGCCAATTGGTTCTAATAATTCAGTAGGAGCTTACAATGGTAGTCAGAAGCCTAACAACAAAAACATTACATCAGTGACAGTAAATGGTAATGTGAATCGCACAACAGTCACAACATACTCTGGAGTAAACGCGGCTTCATGTCACCCGGGACCTAGAGGATATTCAGGACCGCCAGGTTTAACAGGTGAAAAAGGTATCAAGGGTGACATCGGGCGCGATGGTTTGTCCGGACAATCCGGTGCGCCTGGTCCTCCAGGTCACGTTTTTATGGTGCCGGTATGACATATTATAACGATTTTGTAACAGTTAATCAAGTTGCTAACTTCAGATTAGTCAGAGTGGAGGAAGCGAGAAAGGACCCGATACTCAAGCTGAAGCTATGCGACAAATCCTATCGCAACACATGGTAAAGTTTGGTGGACTCGATCTTATGGGTCTGAAAATTAAGATAAACGATTAGTTACATTCCAGATGGCAATGAGGGGTCCTGATGGACCGATGGGCTTAACTGGATTAGCAGGACCAGTGGGACCGCCCGGGCAGCAAGGTACAAAAGGTGAACAAGGCGATATAGGAGAGATAGTAAGAATATTACAGTTTTTGTTTATATTAATTTCGAACGGAAGTTTCAATTGATGTTAGGGTTCCAGGGGAATGCATGGACCTCCTGGTCCAGTGGGTCGTGAAGGCAGGCGTGGTCGGTCTGGAAGAGATGGTGAACGAGGCTCGGCAGGACCTACGGGGCCAAAAGGTGAATCTGGGTCTATTGGTAATATGGGGCTTATTGGTGAGAAGGGGCACAGAGGTGTATCTGGACTACAAGGCGAAAAAGGTCAACAAGGTGTTGAAGGAATGGTCGGAGAAGAAGGACCGACTGGTCTGACTGGCATCCCTGGTGAATTGGTAAGAATACTGATCGAGAATAACTAAAAATTATATGCTAACCAGATTTGAAATACATTACAGGGAGCTCGAGGATTTACTGGACCGCGTGGATTTCCTGGACCGCCTGGCAATCCAGGTGTTCCAGGCACCGAAGGACCACCTGGATCTAAAGGAAATACCGGACCGCAAGGACAGCCAGGTGCACCGGGGCAAACAGGTCCCAATGGGCCAGAAGGTCCTCCCGGGCCACAGGGAAATCTAGGACCACCCGGTATCTCCGGCCCTTCAGGAAAACCTGGTTTGCCCGGTCTACCAGGTATCGATGGTTCACCAGGTCGACCAGGTAACGCTGGCGTTATAGGTCCAAAAGGTGACACAGGTATACAAGGAGTACAAGGATCAGTTGGTTTTCCGGGCTCACGCGGTATTAAAGGCGATGACGGACCTAGAGGACCGATTGGCGACAAAGGAGACAAAGGCGATCGCGGAATAGACGGTGAAAAGGGCGAAACTGGTTCGCAGGGTGAAAGAGGTCCTATCGGTCCAGTTGGCAGTAATGGAAATGAAGGTGCAGAAGGGCCGAAGGGATTTGAGGGCCCGAGAGGTGAGACAGGAGCAATTGGACCAACGGGCGAAAAAGGGAAACCAGGAGCTCAAGGATTCCCTGGATATCCAGGACCTTCTGGAGAAAAAGGAGACAAGGGTGCTTCAGGTTCGACGGGATCAGCTGGTAGTAAAGGTGATCGTGGACACTTAGGACAGCAAGGTGAGCGCGGTGAAATAGGACCACGTGGTTTTAGAGGAGCTAGAGGAAGGCGAGGCAATGAAGGAGTCGCTGGTCCTAAAGGTGACACAGGTCAACCGGGTTCAGCTGGACCCCAAGGCGAAAGTGGTGCACAAGGAATGGAAGGACCACGTGGTTTTATTGGAATGCCCGGTCCACCAGGAAACAATGGAAAAGACGGTCCTGTAGGACCACACGGCGAACGTGGATCACCCGTAAGTCGAAATATTAGTTTAAAAGTAAATAGTTTCACCTGAATATTGTTTATAGGGAGAAACAGGCAAACCAGGACCAACAGGATTGCCTGGCGTTATAGGACCAAATGGTCCTGCAGGCGAGCCAGGGCCACCAGGTGAATCAGGAGTTCCCGGATTACCAGGAATGTCAGGTGAACCCGGTGCTCCCGGGGAGGCTGGAAAAGAAGGACAACCAGGTGCTCAGGGATTAGTCGGTAAATTGGGTGTTCCGGGCCCAGTTGGTCTACCTGGCTTTCCAGGAGAAAGAGGACATCAAGGACAACCAGGCCTCCCAGGTCTGAAGGGAGAACTCGGCTCACAAGGACAACCAGGATCGACTGGTGATAAGGGACAACAAGGAGTACCTGGATCGGATGGACCTCCAGGTCCAGAAGGCAGACATGGACCTCCAGGTAATCCTGGTGCACCGGGAGGTAAAGGCGAAAGAGGTGAACCAGGCCTTATAGGACCAATGGGAAGAGATGGCCTATCTGGATTGCGAGGTATGCCAGGCCCACCAGGACCTGTCGGCACTCCAGGAGAAGATGGTGATAAAGGAGACATTGGTCAGCCAGGCGAGAAAGGTCTTAAAGGAAACCAAGGAGATACGGTAATTTTAAGAACATCTGTTTAGTGAAAGAAATTCAAACATTAACTTTCAAACAATCATTAGGGACCTGTAGGATCTCAAGGATCTCAAGGGCTCCGTGGAGAACCAGGACCACCTGGCACACCTGGTGAGAAAGGACCACCTGGAGAAATTGGTAGGAGAGGAGTGAAAGGAGAAGATGGCCGAATTGGTTTGCAGGGTCTAGCAGGTCCAGCAGGTACACAAGGATTACCGGGACCTTCAGGAATAAAAGGAGAAAGAGGAGATGATGGACTAACGGGTTTGACCGGACCAGCTGGGTCGCCAGGTGAACAAGGACGACGTGGTCCTAGTGGAGCAGATGGAGGACCTGGACCCGTTGGACCACCGGGACAACAAGGTTCGCCTGGAGAAGCCGGTCCGCTTGGACCACCAGGACCTATTGGGCGAATCGGCAAAGACGGAGAACGTGGAAATACCGGTGCTAAGGGAGAAGAAGGTAAATCCGGGCTACCTGGGCCACCGGGAAAAGCTGGGCATCCAGGTCCTGAGGGCCCGAAGGGTAATATAGGTGTAAGAGGATTTCCGGGAAATCGAGGAGAACCAGGATTGGGAGGATCAAAAGGAGAACCTGGGAGAGAAGGTGACGACGGCAAACCTGGTGAAGCAGGTGCTCCGGGTGATTTTGGACCATCAGGACGAGTTGGTGAACCTGGACCACCAGGCAAGCATGGACCTGAAGGCCCGGCAGGAGTTCAAGGAAACACTGGTCTGCCTGGCGACAAAGGTGATAGAGGTGCAAATGGCCCATTAGGCCCAATTGGTTTAACAGGTCCTCAGGGTCTTCCTGGTCCACAAGGATTATCAGGACTTAGAGGGTCACCAGGACCAGTTGTAAGTATATTCATTAGTATGAAAAGTATTTTATAGCTTATTTTCGTTGTTTACTCTTATGTAGGGTGAAGCTGGTGCACCAGGTAAAGCTGGAACTGTAGGACTATCGGGAAAACTAGGAGAGATTGGACCGCGAGGACCCAAGGGCGAAAGAGGACGACGGGGTCCTAAAGGACATCGCGGTGAGCTCGGTTTAGTTGGTATTAAGGGCGACCAAGGTGAAAAGGGTGACCGTGGAATTCGCGGGTTGCAAGGACCAGAAGGTCTAAAAGGCGATTTCGGTCCAATTGGCCTAATAGGTGTAAAAGGTAATGATGGACCTCAAGGACCGATCGGAGAAATAGGACCTCTTGGACCGAAAGGAAATGAGGGTATAGGTGGAACGAAGGGAGACAGTGGCCCGCCTGGTCCTGCAGGACCACCAGGTCCACCAGCAGAAGCTCCATTACTACCGCCAGAGCTACTGTTTCAACTAAACGAATTCTCACCGGACAAGGGTGAGACTCGAAGAAGACGAGAAACCAAAGACACACCAGATGATTTGGAAGAACTGGACGATGACGATTTAATCGAATTGATGGGTGTTGACAAAGGTACTGCTCAGCGCAAAAAGAAGACGAAAAAGAAGGACGATCTTGGACCAAAGTTCCTGGATATGTACAGTTCGATATATTCGATGCGCCAAGAACTCGATAGGATACGAAAACCAGTTGGTACTCGAGAAAACCCCGTCCGAACTTGTCGAGATTTATACTTTGGTCATCCACAATTCAAAGATGGCTGGTACTGGATCGATCCAAATCTTGGAATGCCGGACGATGCTGTCTACGCATACTGCAATATGACGGCGGAAGGTGAAACCTGCGTTTTTCCAGACGTTCACAGCTCACAAATGCCGAACATCCCATGGCGAAAGGAGAACGGAAAGGACGACTGGTATTCGAATTTACGCGGTGGTTTTAGAGTCACCTACGAAACAATTGGAGTCGTTCAGATGACTTTCTTGCGACTTCTATCGCAAGAAGGTTACCAAAACTTCACGTATTCATGTATTAATAGTGTCGGCTGGTTTAGCAATAAATTAAATAATTACGACGAGGCTATCAAACTATTGGGTGACAATGAAATGGAAATTGCTCAAGTCGGTACAATGGTGAAGCCTACTATTTTGTCCGATGGATGTCGGGTAAGGAAGTTACAGAATTCTTATTGATATGGTATTTCAGTTTCTTCTCTTGTATTTACAGTCAGGACGAGCAAAGTCTGAAACAGTTTTCGATATACGAACGAAACGGGTACATCACCTGCCGATTATCGACTTTTATCCGTTGGATTATGGCGATCCAAATCAGGCGTTTGGATTCCAAGTGGGTCCGGTTTGCTTTAAGTAGCTCGTTTCCATCCAAATTAAATTAAGACAATTATCACAGTTTATTTTCTTTTGAAGAATTGTTTCACGATTTTTGACTCCATGATAAATTTTTTTTAAGCAAATTTAGAGTTGTAACACTGCCCAGGACAACAAATTAGGTGGCGATACTTAAGTTGTGTTTTTTCATGTTTGTATTTAGAAAATGATTTACCGAATAAAATTAAATACATGTCGGCCAATTTATTTTGTTCAGGGAGATAATATTTAAAATAGCCATCCTTGGACCAAAACCGAATAAGCAAAACCAACTTTAAAGAAACTACCCTTGGATATGACTCAAGAACTAGTCACAGTGTTTGCTTCCAGAAAAATGAATTGAATGAATCTTTAGCCCATATCAAAAGGTCCCTTCCTTAGGGACATAAAGATGTTTCTCGTTCTCGTCTCCTTTGGCGCACGTTCGCCAGATGAAAACATTGCTTTGACTATTCCTTGTTTTCTGGCTTGTAGTGATGAAACCATATTTTGTTAACAGTCACGAGATGACCCCAAAAACTCTGTCGGATTAAAGTGATCGTACGATTCCCCTTTTGTTGCACCATGGGTAGTCGCGGCACCTATCTCGCCAAAAGCTTCCTAAAGCCTTATTTATCTGAACGGACGACGGAGGTTAAAAAATTCAAGAGGCGGTTTAGGTTAATAAATTCAAGAGACAGCGGAGGTAAAGAAATTCAAGAGACGGTGGAGGTTAAGAAATTTAAAAGACGGTGGAGGTTAAGAAATTCAAGAGAAGTTTGAGGTTAAGAAATTGAAGAGACGATGGGGGTTAAGAAATTCAAGAGGCGGTGGAGGTTAAGAAATTTAAGAGGCGATGGAGGTTTAGTAATTCAAGAGAAGATGGAGGTTAAGAAATTCAAGAGAAGGTGGAGGTTAAGAAATTTAAGAGACGATGGGGGTTAAGAAATTCAAAAGGCGGTGGAGGTTAAGAAATTTAAGAGGCGGTGGAGGTTTAGTAATTCAAGAGAAGGTGGAGGTTAAGAAATTCAAGAGAAGGTGCAGGTTAAGAAATTTAAGAGACGATGGGGGTTAAGAAATTTAAGAGTCGGTGGAGGTTAAGAAATTCAAGAGACGGCGGAGGTAAAGAAATTCAAGAGGCAGTGGAGGTTAAGACATTTCAGAGGCGATGGAGGTTAAGTAATTCAAGAGAAGGTGGAGGTTAAAATTTCAAGAGATGATTGGGAGTTAAGAAATTTAAGAGGCGGTGGAGGTTAAGAAATTCAAGAGAGGGCGGAGGTTAAGAAATTCAAGGGAGGGCAGAGGTTAAGAAATTCCTCGGGCGAAAAGCCGAGAACTGTTGGACTTTTACGACTTCACTAGCTATCTGATTGGTTGATTTTATAGTGGGGTAGAGCCGCACCTCAAAGGTTCGGTGAAAATACACCATGACGGGGAGCCAGAACAGTACAAGCAAAGTGTGCCATTTCGCTCGTTTGATGGAGATCAGGCTGCGCCCTTTTGCTATTGCGCCCCGGTTGCTGTGTGCCAATGGTCGCGTTTACGTGCAGACCAGACCAGTCTGAATAGACCAAAAAAAAAAACATTCTGGTCGTACGCATAAACGCAAACCAAACCAGTCCATTTGGACGGACCAAATGAAACCAAACCAGTTTAGTACTGTGAAAATGCGCACATACGAGGGCGGTCCGATAAGTACTTAGCCTACAAAAGAAAAACGAAAATTTTGGAAAAGTGGCGATTTAATTCTCAACATAGTCTCTTTTTAGCTCGACACACTTGACCCAGCGATGCTCCAACTTCTTTAACCCGTCTGAAAAATACGTTTTCTCGTGGTCTGCAAAGTAGGCCTCCGTGGCGGCGATGACCCCCTCATTCGATTCAAATTTCTGCCCGGCGAGTGACTTTTCAAGTTTGGAAACAAAAAGAAGTCGCACGGGGCCAACTCTGGAGAATACGGTGAATGGGGCAGCAGTTCGTAGCCCAATTCGACCAATTTGGCGGAGGTGTGAACCGGTGCGTTGTCATGGTGGAAGAGCACTTTTTTCTTCGTCAAATAAGGCCGTTTTTTCTGCAATTCGGAGTCGAATCGGCCCAATAATTCGGCATATAGAGCCCTGATAGATCACACCTTGTGAATCCCAGAAAAAGGTGGCCATCACCTTTCCGGCCGATAGGACAGTCTTCGCCTTCTTCGGAGCACGTTCGCCGGGTTGAAGTCCACTGTTTCGACTGTTCCTTGGTCTCTGGTGTGTACCAGTGGATCCATGTTTCGTCGACGGTTACGAAACGACGCAGAAACTCCTTCGGATTGCGCTTAAACAGCGTCAAACACTGCTCTGAAGTGGTCTCATGGTTGCGCTTGTTGTCCGGAGTGAGCAAACGCGGCACCCATCGCGCCGACAGCTTTCTCATGCCCAAAATTTCATGCAGGATATGACCCATGCGGTCTTTTGAGATGCCTACTGTCTCAACTATCTCGCGCACCTTCAATCGGCGGTCTGCCAATACGAGATCGTGGATTTTTGTCACGTTATCCTCCGTGGTAGCCGTTTTCGGGGCACCTGGGCGTGGCTCATCAAAAACCGACGTGCAACCACGTTGAAACTCGTTAAACCAATTTTTAACGGTCGCCATCGAATGAGAAGAGTCACAGTACACAGGATCCAAGCGCTCTTTAATTTCGCTGCGCGATTTCCCTTCCAAAAACAAGAATCGAATCACCGACCGACTTTTTCCATTTTTCTAAAATCCGCGGACACGCCAGCTTCCACACGCGGTCAAAACAAAACTACGAGTCCGATTCGGCTGAAATTTTGACAGTAGCCGTCTACGAGAATGTACTACACTGCCACCGGGCAGTGAGGCTAGGTACTTGTCAGACCGCCCTCGTAAATGCAAGACCGAAAAATACCAAACCGGGCTATGTGAACTGGTCTGGTCTGCACGTAAACGCGACCAATGAATACTCTAAAAAGCCGGTCCTAGTTAACCATCTAAACTGTTCGTTATTTATATCGTATTATCTGTTTTATAGAAAAAAAATTTTTTTAATTTTTCTTCACTAGATTGCAATTATTATTTGATTCTCCCCACCCCCAAACCAAAAACAACTTCTGGCTTGTATATTACATCAAACGGGAGTCAGAAAACCTCGATTTTTTTTTAATCTTTGTAAATTCGATTCCTCCAATTTGGACTAAATCAAATCAAAGAAACAGTACAGGTACATGTCGGTGCCTTGCGGTACTCCATATTGAGAAGTTTCTGGCGATCAAAGGACTTGTTATATTCGATCAAATAACCACGAATCTCTGAATACCACACTTCAAGGACTCTTTTTAGCTTAACAAATTCGGCACAATATTTACCGAGACGATTTTTTCTACCTATTACTTTCTGACGGTAAAATCACTTCACCCGGATTTAATGTCAAATTTATGCTCTTGAAAGGCTTTTTGATTAAATTTTGCCCACCAAACTCACCCCCATCCTTGCTGTACGCCAACAAAAAGAACAAAAATCGTTCATCGTTTCACCACAAGACTTATTGTAACTTTCCGAAATGAAGGAATGAGCCCCGTAAACCGTAGCAACCCTTCAATCTGAAAAGGCTGGTTGACCCGTGAGAGTATTCCCACGTTGTCCTTCGAAGGGATGCAATCCTCTTGGTAGAAAGCTCCATCACGAAGCTCCACACCGCGATGGGTTATGTATTTCGAATCTTTTTTTTTACGAAATTTACTCTCTGTCAGGATGTCTACCCAGATCACATACCACATGACGACGTAAGGATGTGTCCTGATTTTATGCCTTTTCACTTTTACTTGTATATCTAATGGATGAATGGTTTGGAAATGTATTGAGGCGGGGGCGGAGCCTTGTCCGCATGGGTATTGGTAGACGACTTACAGGTAATATGGTTGGACCGGTTAGTTTCTAGCTAACCGCACGAATAAAAATAAAATGTCTGCTTTCTCGATGAAGTGGCAGCAGTCAACTTATTACCCGAATGATGGTCCCGATTTATTCCCACGAAAGTAATCCTTGGGCGAAAAAAGAACCAGAAAATTGTATTTTCTTGCCGGTGTGGAAGTTGAGAAAGGAAGCTCCACCCAGCAACGATACTCTGCCGTTCACTTACACAGTGGCAATTTCTTGGAAATTTCGTGCAGTCAGCAAATCAACCCTCTCATATTGCTGCAAAATTACCCTCTGACATTGTCTGGACGGAGTCAACCACGCCCCAGTTCGATAAGTTGAGGTACCATCGCCATGTACAGAAGTGCGAGGCTGGAGTGAGGGATGGCACAGAGTTCATCCCTCATTTTAAATTTCGATCAAAGTCTATCTGTTGTAAAGTCTTGGCTACGTGAGTCCTTGTGCTCTCGCTGTGGACCACCCCTTCGCTCCTCTCTCTATGGCTTTCATGCATTAAGCTGGTAGGTCACTCTGATTATGAATTCGAGGGGTTGGGTTCGTGTGCTATGAACTGGATGCAGTAGCGAAGGGAAGGATCACCCTAGTCATACCAACCCACCCCGTGGTAACTAGGATATGTACAACAATTGTCCTATAAATGTATACTTGGATCTTGACACTTTGCGGTGAATGGCTCGAAGCCACAGCTATTTCAGTTTATGGGGGTGTATGTGTGTGTGTGAATGGGGTAGTTATGTGGTGCACAAGGACGATTTCGAGTCCTGGCAATAAGGAAGGGTCCGGATTCGGATGAATATAGGATGCAAGCCCTACAGAAGTCGCAGGAGTCAGTGACTGTTTTAAGTTACTTTCGGGAGCCTTCATCTTCAATTCTCGACTCCAAGAATTCAATTAGTCTTGGAATTGTTATGGACGTGGTTGGTAATCGGATCTGCAAGTTTTCGTTGTAATAATCAAGTGCCAGTTTTGATTGATTACTGCCCTTGTTTGTTGGTTTTTTTTGGGTGGTGAATATGTGCGCGCTCTGATCGGTTGTATGTCGCTTAAGTGAATTTTTATATGGTTTTCAACTTGTGAAAATTTGTGCAAATCGTGTGTTTTCAGTTTTAATCGCATCCTGGATACCTTTGGATTTAAGTGCTTCAGGAAAATGGGAACTGGTAAATCTTGCTTTGCCTTATTTTTTTGACTGAAGTCTGTTTTTGAGTTAGCCCCTTTTAATTTCATTCCAGAAACTGGACCAATTTAACTGGTGTCTTGTATCTAATTTTTGCAATTTCGGAACTTTTTAAATAGTCACCTTAGATTAGTGGGTGGATAGCCATACCTTTTAGTCATTCAATCTAATTTAGAATTTTCTGTACATAGCTAAACCTTGGAATTCGACAAGATATCAAATATCCATTGGCGTTCGGAAGCGGGGGGGCGAAAAAATCTATCAGTGAAAATGGAATGCATATATTTTAACGATTTTCGTCATAACTATTAGGTCTTCCCAAATATTTAATTCATTTTTATTCTACGGCTTCTTCATATAAATACCTAGAAAGTATTTTCAGGATTTTTTGAAATTCGACCCCTAAGGGGATGTAAAGGGGTTGTATACTTATTCACGAATTATGCCATATCCCCCAGGTCTGATCAAATATCGAATATCTTTTCACTTTCACGGGCTTGCGTAATGTTTTTAAGTTTTTTCCTTTTTCGGCCCCTAAGGGGATATAAAAGGGTTGAACAAGTTTTCACAAATTCCGTCATATCCTTTAGAAGTGATAAGTAATTCAATTGTTTTTACTTTCTCGTGTTGTCTTCATATTTATCTATTAACTCCTTTCTGGATTTTCGGATATTCAACCCCCAAAGTGGGTGTAAGGAGGTTGCATATGTTTTCACAGATTCTTGCATATTGCTTAGATCTGATGATATATCGAATTCATTTTTACTTCCTAAGGTTTCCCATATAAGAACCAAAAAGTCAATTTCAGTATTTTGAGATTTTCAATCCTAAGGGGTGTAAGGGGCTTGTATGCTTTTCAAAGCTTTGACATATTTCTTTTTTTTGATGAGGTATTAGATCGCTTTTCTTCTCCACAGACTTTTTATATAATCGCCTCCAAACCCATTTCTTAATTTTTCGATATTCAACCCCCAAGAGTATGCATATGTTTTCACAATTTTTGCCATCCCTTAGTTCTGATGAGATATAAAATTGGTTATTACGGCATTTGATGCAAAGACCTAAAAACCAATTTCACGATTTTTCGAATTTCAAGAACGTTGGTGGTGTGAAGGGTTTGCTTACGTTTTCACAAATTTTTCAAAATCCCTCGTGTCTCATGAGATATCAAGTTGGTTCTTATGAAATCGTCTAAAAACCTCTTTCACAACTTTTTCGAAATTCAAATCCCACATGGAAGTAATAGCTTTGTATATGTTTTTACAATTCATCATATCTCTTAATTCTGATAAGGCAGCAAATTCGTTTTTACTTCTATGGGCTTTTAGTGTACATAATATACCGAAATTCGTATAGTCTACAGGAGCTTTTTCAATGTTTAATTGGCTAAAAATCTCTATTTTAAATATTTTTTTTTTAAGAACAAAACTAACTATACAAGAAACCTCATAATTTCGAAGCAACTGATGATATACTCCGACTGTGACCGCTCCCGAACTTTGACCCGAAAAATAATAAAGTTTCGCCCAGACCATTGGCAGATTTTTTGTAAACTGTTGGAAAAACAAAAAAAAAACGCCCTGTAGATAACAGTTAAGTTAAATTCATAACAATACTCTGCCGAATCAATAAAAGAGGTTATTTATAACTCTTTATATTTTACAAATTTATCTATGCCGCTCGAATTTTGGCGAATTTTTGAAACCCGTGGACTGATGCCCTTCTAGCATGAACCGAGTTAGCCATTATAACTTGGTAGGTTTACGCATCATTCTAAAATCCATATCTTCTGAACGATTAATGTCAGACGGTTGACACTTTGTGGTTAACTTAAGAAATACTAGGAGATTACAAAATGGTTAACATTTCTAAGGCGGGTGGGGATGAAAAACTTTGAATTACAATATCTTCCAAATCAATTGTACCAGGAAGATAAAAATTGGTTTGTGTACCATATATAGAATTATAAGTTGAGTCTACTGAATATAAAATTTTTGAGAGGGGAGGTGAAGAGCGGATGTGGGAGGAGAGCCATTTTTTAAGAAATAAAATTTGTATATCTCAAGAACAGTACTAGATATAATCTTGAAAATTTTACAGGAGTTAGTATTATACTAGTGGACCTCTACCGGGGAAAAATTGCTGTGGGTGTATGCTGAGTGTGGGTGAAAGAGGGTGGAAATAAAAAATTTCTGATTTTTATTTCTCGAAAGTCGCAAAAGATAGAAAGCTAAAAATTGACATCTATATAGAGCTACTATAGAGACATCTCAAAAAATAAAATTTTTGATGAGCGGTAGCAAGGTACAGGGGTGGGAGGTGGTTTTTCATATCTCAGAAACGGCTTATGCGAGAAAATTGAAACTTAATAGATGTGCTACTAGATTAATTAATGATAAGATGTGCCGGACCTCCAAGACTTCAAAACTAGTGAAATTGCAGTTTCGATAAAAATTGGACTGATGACCTTTTAGCATGAACCCATTCATATCAGACCGAAGAGAAATAGCAGAATTCGTCAAAACGTCTACAGCCCTTTTACACCGTCTTAGAAATTAAATGTTGAAAAATTCAGAAAAAAAATTCTAGGTACGAATATGAATAGCCGGCAGTAGAAAAATTAATTCAATACCTTATTAGACCTAAAAGGTACGAGTATGTTCGAATTCGTGAACAATAACACCTTCCACTCCTTTAGGGGTTGAAAACGATTTTTATGCCATTATATAAGAAGCCCGTTGCAGTAAAAACTTATTCGATATCTGATCAAACTAAAGAGAAATGGTGAATTTGTGAAAATGTATACAAACCCTTTACACACTTTTGGGGATTGAAAATTTAGAAAAAAAATATGATATCCAATTCAGTCGTTGAATTAAAAAGCTAGTGAAAGCAAAATTGATTCGATATCTCGCAAAACTTAGAGATATGACTCGGTTCGTGAAAATAAACCGTCTATTCACACCCCCTTTCCTCCTCCATACACCAATGCCAATCTGAATGTTCTTTAATTGAATAACTTTTCTCATTTTCAAGCATAAGCCGTTCCTTATGTTAGAAAATTATACTCCGCGTATATTATTAAAATTATATTTTCAGAACGTTTCACTACTATAGTTCCATATACGTACCAAGTTTTATTTCTCTGGTCTTAGCGGCTTTCGATACGCTTTACAGAAACAACCATGATTTTCTTATTCATAAAGTTTGTTTGCCCACTTTATTTATAAAGTCGATTAGTTCATATCGCAAGACTACTGACGGCTACCTCTAGGTAGCCGTCCAGGACCTTTATTATTTATTTTATTTGTTAATGGCGTGAGCACGGCTATTACCGATTGCAAGATTCTCCTCTATGCTGAGTCCTTCGTATTCTTTCGTATTATCTCAAGTTCTGGCGACAATATTTAACTGTAATAGTGGTACAGGTACCTTAAGGTGCATGCATACTTTTCGATGTCACCAAATTTCCTACCACTCTGTTTTTTCTAGAAAAAGATTTCGAATTCAATTCAATCAGGTTTTAAATTACGCAATATTTACAAGGTAGTCGGTCAAAGGGTCTGCTTCTATAGTGTAGAATACTCTCAACGATCATGTCTACTTTCCAGGGTTGCCGATTGCGGGGGAATTCCCCAAAATTGGGGAATTTCAACGTTGAATGGGGTGATTGCGGGGAAGGTGATTGCGGGGAATGAAGAAATGTGGGGAATTGTGGGTAATTTGGGCAAATTGTGTGGAATTTGGAGAACTGGGGGAAATTGACATCGGGAACAACATCCGTAGATCAAAAATGTCAAAGTTTACGTACTAAAAACTGATTTTACTACGAAAACATGCAATTGAAAAACGGGCACACTGATGTATTGTTTTCAAGTGCTACATTCTAAAAACATTGAGTTGAAACCTCGACAACTTGGTCTGAACATTGATCATTGGTGGTGTATATAAACATGATTTGAGTGTTATACCATGGATACACTGCTTGTATACAAATTACTTTATTCAAATCATGATATGCGATACAAGATGGCATGATTCACAGCCCATACATGTTATACTTTGACATTTAGTGCATTCCAAAATTTTAGCGGTGAAGAAAAAAGGCTTTCCCTGTCAAACGTCGCAGTATGATGTTCCGGCGCAAAGCACTTTCATTGCTAATAAAGAAATGTACAAAGAGGACCATCACATCACAAAAATGAAAACACGCTCAAACAATTTTAACTGACAGAAGAAAATAAAAATCCGCAACTGTCATTCATTGAAATTTCAGTTGATTTCAGTAACAGATGGCGCTGATGGCAGTTAAAAGAAGGCTATATTAGCTAAAATCATCGAATTTATATACAAGGAAACAGGTTGGATATTATACCATGGATACACTGCTTGTATACAAATTACGTTATTCAAATCATGATATACGATACAAGATAGCATGATACACAGCCCATACATGTTATACTTTGACATTTAGCTATCAAAGACAAAATTTCTTCGTGCTAAACGTTGCAGTATGCTGTTCCGGCGAATAGCACTTTCATTGCTAATAAAGAAATGTACAAAGCGGACCATCATATCACACAGAAAAATTCACAAGTGTTGTTCATTGGAATTTCAGTTGATTTTAGTAACAGATGGCGCTGATGGCAGATAAAAGAAGGCTATATCAGCTAAAATCATCGAATTTATATACAAGGAAACAGGTTTGATATTACGTCGATATCAGCTCGTTGACGTACTATATGCATAATATTGGGTGATACACTGGTGATATTGACGATATTATGATTTGTATACGAGCTGTGTATCCAAGGTATTATGAGCTCCGAAATCATTTGAATCATTGAAGTTTGTAAAAAATCTAGGGTCTCCCCTTGGTAAAATATCAAGTTTTTAAAAACAGTTTGTAAAAATATGAAAAGCCAATTTTAACAAGGGTCCTAAAATATGAAGTGTGTAAAAAAAATAAAGTCATACTGTTCTCACGTTTTATAAAAACCCTTATACCGCAATAAATCGTTTTCATTACATTTCATTTTGGGTATTATGCTGGGAATTAGAAAATGTGGGGAATTTATGGTGAATTTCATTATTTTGTGGGGAATTGAGGGTAATTTCAACATTTTGTTTGGGTAATTTGAGCGAGAGCTAACGGCAACCCTGCTACTTCCGTAAGAAGATGGTGCAAGAATTTAAAAAGAATATTGCTTATCATCTTCACCTGTTTCACCCCTACCCCCATTTTTTCCCGTGGTTCATGTCTATATATTTGTTTGGGGAGATAAAGGCACTATCTCAAACTTCTCTTGAAATATGAAACTTGATCTTCTACAGAAACTTTTAGCCCACCCAAAAAAAAAATGAGCCCCCAAACTACTCCTATATACAGAAACCAAATTTCATATATCCTTCGCACTTTTTTTCATGATATAGCGAAATCCAAAAATTTTCATCGCCTACTCTCGCACGCCATTTTTCCCTTAATAAGTTTTGATATCCTCCCCTAGTATGTCTACTAAAACACCAGATTTAAACTTTGTTGTTCGTTTCATGAGATATAAATTGTATTAGAACTCACACACCCCTTCACCCAACTAAACAGTTTTTTAGGCAAATTGCTCCACATTCATAGCTCTACGTAAACTACGGGTTTCAAACTTCTAGCATAAGCTGTTCCTGCGATATAGAAAAAAAATGTTAGGCATCAAGTGCTCTCTCAAATTCCTTCCTGTACTGATCTTCCCTTCATACAAAAACCACTTCAAAGGTTCACCTCAATTTAAACTTAATACCTCAAAGGGTTTGCGAACTACTTATTTTTAAATTTAAGGGTTTAATTTTGAATATTTTTAATAATATTTTATAATACATATAATCGTAATAATATAATGTCGCGCTCTTAGCGTTTAGCTCTATATATCCTGGCGTACAACCAAAAAAAAAAAATTCCACCAAATTGGTTGAAATATTAGGTGATCTTCAGCGCCATCTCCTTTAATATAGGGTTGAGATGGCGGGAAATTAGCTAAGTTTAAAATTCGCGGATCGTAAATTTGAATTCGAGTTCGTTATATAGAAATTATGCTCAGCAATTCCACCAGCTGTAAGGGTGTTTCGGATAGTAGGCATGATACACCCTCTGACGAATCTATGTCCTCCGATGACGAAACAGCTCCTTCGGACCTAGTCCAACACAATCTTATAAAACTGGCGTATCCAGTGAAGGTTTTCCAACTGTCATGTCCTCTAGGACAGCGATTAATCAACAGTCGGGGATTTCGTGTTAGGGTTTCACACCAGAAACCCTACTGTCACCGGAAAACAACTAACAT
The DNA here is from genome assembly GCA_951812415.1 of Beris morrisii. Lineage (NCBI taxonomy): Eukaryota > Metazoa > Arthropoda > Insecta > Diptera > Stratiomyidae > Beris > Beris morrisii. The sequence goes on along the minus strand of OX638313.1, from coordinate 100,334,506 downwards.
TTAAATATATTTATTTTGAATATTTATTTTCAGTCTTTTTTTTATTTACCAGGTGTATAACCTTAAAACGATGGTTTTTTAGTCAGAAAAACACATGTTTTTTTTTCAAAGAAAACGAAAACAAATTTATTCGAAGTACTCACGCTAGCTACACATTTCGCCTATCTCTCGGGCAATTTGTGAATACCAAGCCAAAAAAATTCCTTCTCTTTTGAAGCAAACCACTCATCAAGCCATTTTCAGACGTCTTCGTAAGAACCGAAGTGCTGCTAAGCGAGCGCGTGGCCTATCGACGAAAACAAGTGGTAATCAGAAGGGGCCAGGTTTAGTGAATTAGCGGGAGGGGGTAGCACCACCCAGTTGAGTGTGTCGCTGACCATTTTTGACGTGTGCTATGATGCGTTGTCGTGAAGGAAATCAGCTTGTCATGTCTTTGTTGATATTCCGGCCTTTTTTCACGCATGGCACGGTGCAACTTGATCAATTGTTGGTGGGCATCGACAGTTTCACCAGGTTTTAAGAGCTCATAGTAGACGATACCCTGCTGATCCCATCAAACGCACAACATTGTCTTCCGTCCGAAGCGATTTGGTCTTGCGGTAGATGTTGATGGTTGACCGGGATCAACCCACGATTTTCTGCGCTTTGGATTATCGAAATAAATCCACTTTTCATCGCCAGTCACAATCCGATGCGGAAACGACTTTCTTCTGTGTCTGGCGAGCAACGTTGCACATTGATTCCGCTAAAACATTGTTACCACAAGCATTTGATGCGATTTAGCAGCCGTTTTCTTCAAATGGAAGCAAAAAAGCAGAGCTTCCCGCATATGCTCTTTTACTGGAAAAAAACTAGACATGATCAGCACAGGACAAACGTATGTTGTTAAATGAAATTTGTGACGATGTGCACTGATTAATGTTAACAACTAACCAACCCTTAAATAAAAAAAATGGCGTCCCTAGGTTGCTTAACACGCTCCCTAACCATTGGCGGATACAGGGGGGGGCGGAGGGGGCGGCCGCCCCCCCCCAAGAGCCATTCCGAATTTTCTAAACATACATACCTACTTCAACCCTTCTCCGTTTTTTTTACTCCATTGCAATGCGGACTGTAATTAGCATTTACTGTAGTTCTGCGGTGCAATACACAGCACAGAACAGAACCATGATGGTGGATTTACCATACACTCAACGTTTGAGGCGCGCCTCTATCTCCACCATAAAATCAACCAATCAGATGGCTCGTGATGTCGCAAGAGTTTAATATTCTTCAACTTTTTCTCCGACGCATGCTTCCATATGTGTACACACATACAATGAACTGTGGTACCACACAATTCGCAGCTCATCGTATCTCTGTCGTTTCGCACTTATAGGCAAGTTGCGCCGCAAAGGCATGTTAAGTGTAAATTGCTTTCAACACAGCAAAGAACACAGCCGACGAAAACCGGTTTGCAATGGCCTGATGGGGTAGAGGCTCACCTCGAGGCGAGCCTCAAGGGTGAGTGTAAACGCACCATGATAAAAAGACTACAAGACAACATATTGCGTAGGTAATAGGGTCATTCCATCAAGAACCGCCAAGAATGACGAAATTTGTGACCTTACCATCTCCGATTCTTTTGAAAATTTTTATACTTTAAGAACTAGTGAAAAAAATAATTGAAATTCAATTTTCTGTTTCTATCTCATTTTTTTTGTTAGTTATATTATGTTAAAGTTTTTACAAAAATGGTGTCCGAGTCCTCTTTGAAAATGAATATCTCTGCTAATTTTTATCCTGGAATAATAAAATATGGCTTATTTTAAAGGGAAAGGTTGTCGCAATAAAAATTATCCTCGAAATTTTTTTCAAGGATAATGATTTTGTCCTTTATCCTTGAATATCTCAAAACGGCTTTTTTTTATTTTTTTATATTTTTTAGGCTATACTGTTTTTCAAAACATACAAAAAATTTACTTGGGATCTCAATGGGATCGTCAAAAAAATGGAAGAACATTATAGTGGTTCTCAATTATTTTATAGAAAAAGGGTTATTTAATCAAGAATCGCCAAAAGTGTGACCTTATCCTTGCCGATTCTTTTGAAAATTTGTGTACTCGAAGAATTAGTGAAAACAAAATATTATTTCAAGTTTTTGTTTCTATCTCATTTTCTTTGTTAGTTATAGTATGTTAAAGATTTCCCAAAAAAGATGTCCAAGTTCTCTTTGAAAATTCATATCTCTGGTAATTTTTTTCCTTGAATAATAAAGTAGGGCTTATTTTAAAGATTGTTGTTGTTTTTGTTAGTTAAAAAATGAGATAGAAACAAAAACTTGAATTTCAATTAATTTTTTCACTAGTTCTTCAGGTACAAACATTTTCAAAAGAATCGGAAATGGTAAGGTCACAACTTTGGCGATTCATGATGGAATGACCCATAATAAGATGAAAACAATGTGATCCCGTTTTTGCTAAGTGCAGTCTATGTAGCTAAATTCACACAGAACTTGATCAAACAAAATAGCCAAAACAAAAAAATTTCCGCCCCCCCCCCAACAGCAATGTCTGGATCCGCCACTGTCCCTAACGCCATCTATGTGTCAACGATCGTTTTAAGGTTTATGAGTTTGTAAATTTTGACATTCTGGAATTCTAAAAATTTCTGAATTTTCCAATTTTTTAGTCTTTTCCGATTTGGAATTTTGTTTATTAGAGTTTTGAACGGAGCCCGTACGATTGGGATTTATTTCAAGATAACATGAAAATTAATTTCCAAAACCTGAACCTTGACAGGCCCTATCTTACTACGTCATTGACAGCTTTTTCAAAACTGGAAATAATATCTCCAATTTTTTTCGAAGGAAAGTTTTGAACGTTTTCTGATATCACAAATATTTGTTATCAAATGTCAATCTCATTTTCACAAATTCAATAATTTTAACAAGCATTTTTAAACAATCGGTGTTTCGTATATTTATTCACTAGTGTTGTGGAGGTTCGCAATTTTTTTTTTATTTTTTTACAGAAAAGTGTTATTGACAAATTTTTGTTTGACAAATTTTGTTTGACAAATTTTGTTTGTCAAATTTTATTTGTCAAATAAAATTTTTTTATTTAAGCCCTCCACAAATTTGATAATCAGCTTACGAAATATTTGACCACAAAAGTTTAACGAAAAGAATTTGACAAATATTTGCTCAATTGTCGAAAAAGTCAAATTTTTCGCAGCAATTTTGAAAAAAAAAATTATTCAATTATTTGACTAGCTGATTGAATTTGCGGTAGAAGGATTTTCAAATGAATTCCAGAATCAGCAAATCACTTAATTGATTAAGAAATTAAAAATGTTCAACTCGACGACGTATTTTGAAGAGCACGGTCCATTTTTGGTACTATTTTACTAGCCCGTCCTGTAGGTAGCTTTCCTACATATAGTACAACACAACGGACTTATCACTTTTTTAACTGCAATTTTTTTACGCAAATCTCTGCTCCTTCTTTCACTTAATATCAAAATACGTGTGCTATTTGGACAAGTGTCACACACATTATCCAGGATCAGTCGAAAGCAAACACTTGAAAGTGTCCTGACACGTAAAACGAACGCCAACCCTTCGGGCATGTCGAACACGAGCATTAGGCCACGCATCATGACTTAATCCCACCCGTTTGCCCTTCCACAACAAAAAGTCGACGGCGATTCTTCGAGGCGTGAGGCCGAACCCTAAGCCACTTAGAGAACTCCACACGCACCCCTCCTATAACTGCGTCATCTAATTTTCTACGTAATCCGGGATAATTTCATTTAAATCCGTTCCTCTCAAGACTAATTTTCCTTTCGGCCAGAACGTGTCCTTTTTTTCTCTCGGGGAGGGGTGGTTTTCTTTTTTCGGGCTGGTACCTTTTTTTTGTCGCCATTGCTGCAGTCCTGACTGATTCCAATTGCCCACCGACAGGATAAGGGGAAAAAAAACACCGAAGTTGCTGGGCAAAAAAATAAAGGGTTCGCTTGGGAAAATTAGCAATAGGCAACAATTAAAGAAAAATCTCACAAAAAGGATTTTCTTGTTTAGTACATTTGGATGGTCGCTACTCACTTGCTTATAGCCAGCTCCTTTTTTAGGATCTTTGTTCGCGTCTTTGGTTTTAAATACCATCGGTATATTTGCTAACGACTTTCTCCCATTATCCTTTTGGTAGGCGACCGTCTTTTGGACATTCCCTGCAAAGTTTGCGGAGATCGAAGTTCTGGAAAACACTACGGCATCTATAGCTGCGATGGTAAGAATTTTTTTTAGCGAGAATATAACTTTTGCGGTTTGAACTGATTATGAAATTTTCTCTCGAACAGGATGTTCGGGATTTTTCAAACGTAGCATTCACAGGAACAGGATATATACGTGTAAAGCAACGGGAGATCTTAAAGGAAGATGTCCTGTGGATAAGACACACCGAAATCAATGTCGTGCCTGCCGTTTGGCCAAATGTTTCCAATCGGCTATGAACAAAGACGGTAAGTGTAAGTTCTAATTAATTTTGATTCTTAGAATATCCTAATGAGAATTGGTAGCATTCAGCTATCTCTTTCCTTAGTATGTAAGTGTAGTGCTTATAATGTATGTTTCAACTTCAGATATAGTTTCAGCAATGAAAATGTGTGAAATTCACCCTTGCTAGTAGTTAGTTAACTGGTTAGGTAAGGAATAGGAATATATGCCAAATGCAGACAAAATTATACGCTGTTTAATCTGGATGTGAACACTTTGGGGAAAATATAGCAAACTGTAGATAGATCAACTTCTAAAAACCATATCGAAATACATTTAGTGTTGTTCCTACATAGGTCAAAGGGTTCCTGAAACTCTACACTAGCCCTTATACCACAATCCAACCTTCACAAGAAAGGTAGTTTAAAAACTATGTTGACTAGATCCGAAGGATCTCTTTTATCATGGCGCTGAATTGAGAAACCTTTACAGCTGGCGGCATTTATCGAAGATTTTTCCAGATGTGCGTTCCTCAACTGGAGTGCATATCTACGAATTATAAAAAGCCAAAGTTTACCTCGCATTTAAACCAATTGGGTTGTTCACTAGGATGTCAATTCAAATCGAAGGTTGCATCCATTAATTACCAAAATATTTTCAATTTAATGCTAAGCGATCTATCTAGTCTGGGTGGCTTAGTGACTAGTCTGGGTGGCTTAGTGGCTAGTCTGGGTGGCTTAGTGGCTAGTCTGGGTGGCTTAGTGGCTAGAGCACTTGCCTTCTGTGCACCTGGTACCAGGTTCGAATCTGCTCGGCGACAAGTAATTTTCGAGAATGGGATTGGGTGCCGGACTACCAGTTCACTCAGCTGTAAATGAGTACCTAAGTTAAACCGGGGTAATAATCACGGACGAGCGGTTGGCTGACCACTGCACCTCCTAGTGTTCCGTTGGTCTAGTAATGAAATAACTCTAGTATTAATTCAAGGCCTAGGCCCAATTTGGGCTGTTGTGCCATTGATTATTATTGATCTATCAAATCAAGCCAAAAGCAATCTTATTTTGTCCTGTATTTAACGAGGATGGCATTTCTTTATGGTAAATTGTTTTCCTTGTAAAATTTTCTAACTAACGAAACAAAACTCTCAAACAGTTCTAGAGAGATTAAAGTAAACATTTCGAGTTTCTTAATTCGTTATAAAGAGAATTTCGCTATAAAGAAATTTATGTCATTTTATAAACAGAAAAACAATTTCTGGAGGAGGATGAATATGAGGTAAAGAGTTATAAAAATGTTTATTGCACAGGGCTTCCACTAAACACATACCTATAAAACCATTATTCGCTCGGTCAGTAGCAGCAAAATGTTGAGAAAAGAGTTGGTAGCTTTTCCAAGTTAAAGGGTCCTGGTAATGCGATCAATTTTGAGGCGACGTCAAAATATAGAGTAGATTAGAAACGAAAAAATCGTTGTGTTTTGATCAACTTTGACTGGCTGCATGTTTATCTACCAGGTGTATAAGCTTTAAGCGATCGTTGACACATAGATGGCGTTAGTGAGCGTGTTAAGCAACCTAGGGATGCCATTTTTTTTCATTTAAGGGTTGGTTAGTTGTTAACATTAATCAGTGCACATCGTCACTAATTTCATTCAACAACATACGTTTGTCCTGTGCTGATCATGTCTAGTTTTTTGCCAGAAAAAGAGCATATGCGGAAAGCTCTGCTTTTTTGCTCCCATTTGAAGAAAACGGCTGCTGAATCGCATCAAATGCTTGTGGAGGCCTATGGTAACAATGTTTTAGCGGAATCAACGTGCAGGGCTTGGTTTCGTCGATTCAAAGACGGCGATTTTGACCTGAGCGACAAGAAGCGCGGAAATCGGTCCATGAAGGTTGAGGACGACCAATTGCATGCTCTTTTGGACGAGGACGATACCCAATTGCAAAAAACGCTTGCCGAGCAATTGGATGTTACTCAAGCAGCCATTTCCATGCGTCTACGTCATGGGAAAGGTTCAAAAGATCGGAAAATGAGTGCCGCATGAATTGAACGATAGGCAGATGGAGCGACGCCAAAACACATGCGAAATGTTGCTCGCCAGACACAGAAGAAAGCTGCTTCTGCATCGGATTGTGACTGGCGATGAAAAGTGGATTTATTTCGATAATCCAAAGCGCAGAAAATCGTGGGTTGATCCCGGTCAACCATCAACATCTACCGCAAAACCAAATCGCTTCGGACGGAAGACAATGTTGTGCGTTTGGTGGGATCAGCAGGGTATCGTCTACTATGAGCTCTTAAAACCTGGTGAAACTGTCGATGCCCACCGCTACCAACAACAATTGATCAAATTGCACCGTGCTTTGCGTAAAAAAAGGCCGGAATATCAACAAAGACATGACAAGCTGATTTTCCTTCACGACAACGCATCATAGCACACGTCAAAAATGGTCAGCGACACACTCAACTGGGTGGTGCTACCCCCTCCCGCTAATTCACTAGACCTGGCCCCTTCTGATTATCACTTGTTTTCGTCGATGGGCCACGCGCTCGCTTAGCAGCACTTTGGTTCTCACGAAGACGTCCAAAAATGGCTTGATGAGTGGTTTGCTCCGAAAGAGATGGCATTTTTTTGGCAGGGTATCCACAAATTGCCCGAGAGATGGGAGAAATGTGTAGCTAGCGAGGGTGAGTACTTCGAATAAATTTCTTTTTGTTTTCTTTGAAAAATAATGTGTTTTTCTGACTAAAAAACAATCGTTTTAAGCTTATACACCTGGTAAGTACTTCGAACTGGACAACATCTTTTTACTGAAATAAAGGCCTGTGAACACTAGCAAGTAAAACTTGCCAAAGTCGCTCTCAGACATCTATTGCTCTATGTGTACAATCTGAGAGCGCGTTTGGCCAGTTTTACTCTATCCAGCAAACGCTTGCCTTTTCAAGCAAGTTGTTAATGTAAACGTATACTTGTGAGAGATGAAACTGCGCAAGAAAGTTCCAATCGCTTCCGACATTTTTCTTCAAGTCAGTTGCATTGGAAGTACCACGCGACATATTTGTATTAAGAGCTGACACACGTGGCATGTGTATATATGGATAAACAAATTGTGCTGGCAAGATTTTTGTCGAGCTGCTTGCTGGAGTAAAATTGCTTCTTGGCAGTGTAAACATGACAGCAAATTACTCTAGCAAGAAATGTCGCAATTTACTTGCTAGTGTCCTCGGGTCTTAAGTTGCCAAGATAAAGATATAGTTTAAATATGTGGCTAAAAACATTTATTTGCTCGCATTTATGTATCGTGGTCGCATCTCCATAAAAAAAATCCAGAAATGTTTACTGTAGACGCCAAAAAATTTAGATTTCGTCCAAGAATATACAATTTGCATGCAAAAGCCCATTTAATTAGACGAATTGTAACCCGTAAAATAAATACATGTATTGCAGTACTGCAAACTGGAATTTAATTTGAAATGTTCGATGCTGTTAGATAGAGTTTGAGAAATCAGTACTGACAAGCAGCACTTACGATGGATTCTCAATATTGAAATTGTTCAAATTTTCAGAATTCATCGTTAAGAGAAGTGGAAACCTGAAATTATGAATTTCAGTGCTGCATCAATAACAGGCGAATTCCACTTAAAGAAGCAAATGTTTCACTTCTGTAGCAGTTTATAATCAATTCTGCTTTCCTTTATTGTCATTTTGCGTTTTTTTCGCAACTTTCACGCTCCAGTTCTGCTTCAGTTCCTATTAACGTAATTTACTTTCGCAGCTTGAATATCATGTTGCTTCTATGTATTGACTAAAAGTCTCGACTATTTGGAAAATTTAGTATTATTTTACTAGAAAAATAAGTCTTTCGGTTTTCTGCTAAACATGTGCAGTTCAATTAGAACTTTACAGATAATGATGTTAGTTGTTGGCCGTTTTTATACGAGGGGAACACAATCGATCTTTAGTGATCTGTCGTGATGGGCTGTGGCACAGTGTTACAGCTCAGTCTTCTAAACCTAACCTAACCTAGTTGTTGGCCAAACTTTAAAAAAAATTATGTTTCAGATACTTAAGTTTATCAGCACTGTATCGGTACTGTATCAGAGCCTAATAATATCTGCTTTCTAGTTCATGTAAAGCACTTGCATCAAAATTTGACAGATGCCCAGTAGCTCGCGATCCGTAATCAAAAATTCAAATCTTCATTCGATAACATGAATAACATAGAAATAGGGAACATGACAAAGAATTACAAAATCCAGTTTAATACGGATACTGGGGTGATATTAATTTAAAGTATAAGTCTATTTTGTGTAGGTACAATATAAGAAAATGCTTTTTATTTCATAATTTCCGTCATGGTTTTCAGTACTGTTACAATACTGAGATCGAGTACTCAAAAGGAGTTCACTTAGACTAAAATTTACATGCAATATCGATTATGAAAGTCAAAATTTTACGAACTGCAGTACTATACCCGGATTGAGATTTATAGGGAACATAGTCACTCACGGAGTCCCGAATGAATTACTATTTAAATATTTGTTCATATATTTCTCAAACTCAAACTCAAACAATATTTATTTATAATAATTCAATGTGCGTTAACAGTGCAAACATGTTTTAGAGATTAGACTTTTCATCTTAACAGCTAAGTTGTGAATTACTATATAATGTATGCAGAGAGGGAGGTTGAGGCAATAAGCCAACCCTCCAAAAATTTAATAAAAAGTTTTACGGAGTCCTAAATTTTTTTTTTAACACAAAAATTCTTCGAAGCTTTTCATTATGTAATGAAAATCAAGTATGCTGATGTAAACAAAAATAAGTAAAATAAGATACCATACAAAGGTCATTAAAAAATGTTGGCTAGCTTTCGCCCAAATTCACGGCAACTAAAGAATGCATTGAGTTATAATATAAACCAAAAACTTTACACTATTCAGTTTAAGACAAAAGGAAATAAAAAGAAAATGAGAAAAAATTCTTAAATATTTTAATGAGACGGTACATCAATTTAAAAAAAAAAAATTAGTAATGATTCCTTTTTATCCCAACTAGAGATGGGCAAAGCAGTTCCTTTCAGTGAAGTACTTCACTCCGAGTCACTCACTCTAAGGAACGAGTTCAGTGAAGTAGTTCCGGAACTCTTCGTTCCTTCGTTTCGTCAGTAGATGTAGAAGATGAGGACCAAGAAAAAAGAAAAAAGGTCAGTAGAATTCAGTGGAGTAGTTCCGGAACTCTTCGTTCCATCGTTCCTTCGTTTCGTCAGTAGATCTAGAAGATGAGGACCAAAAAAAAAGGTCAGTACATCTAAAAGATGATGAAAACAAAAAGGTCGGTTAAATTTTTTGTCACGTGTCCAATGGAACTGCAGTTCACCAAAAGGAGTGAGTTACTTCACTCACTCACTTCAATGAAGTGTTCTTTTGGAACATTTCACTCCTGAACGACCCATCTCTAATCCCAACATTAACCCAAAAAATAAATGTTGCACCTTGGAAGCTATTATATATTTTCTTCCATCACTTCTAATGTCAACATGTGAAATACCCCAATAGCAAAATTGTGGTTACACCACTGCATGTAAGTGAATCGCTAGTGATTCATTTACGATGCTTTTGGTTTGATGGGTTGGTTTTCATGTAGGGTTTATTCATTTATTGGTTTTATTTTAAATACCATAAATTTTATTTGTTTTTTATTTTATACACCCCGATTGCACTACCCGTTTTCCAAGTTTTTACCTCTCACTGCACCTCTTGTCTTAATTATTTAATGTTTTATATGATCTTCTCGTATGGCTACATTCCCCCTATTTTTCCATACAGAAGAGCTTAATCCCAAAATATCTAGCCTTTTTTCTAGTACTTCGAAATTAACCTTAGCGTTCTTTATTCCATCATCATCATCAATGGCGCCGCAGCCCAAGTCGGGCCCTGGCCTCCTGAACAGGTTTCTGGACAGTGGTCTTTTTTCCGGTGATGCGTTGTCGGCGCCTCGCCCAACCCCCGACTTAGAGGGCCAGTCCTACTTATTTATTACACCCCGGTAGAAAAAGGGTGGGAGTTTTCAACTAACTATGACATGTTGGAGTTCTCCCAGCTATGTTGTGATTCCAACTATGTCATACTTTTTGCCTACTTCCTAAAGCACACAGGAGTTACTGGCCATTCAGGTTAACTCCATGTTCCCTCCCCCTTTCTCAACCGGGCTTGGTTTCGGCTATGACGGAGTTCTTTATTCCAGTGGTTCTCAATAAGCGTTCCGCGAGCGGATGTACATCTTGCAAAAATCCAGAATTTTCAGTCTATACTCTAATTCTTTACATGTTCAAACTCTTTTTTATACACCTGGATGTACGTAGCTTTCCCTGCAATTGTCTTAATAAAATTAGTCCATAGCGAAACTCGTTTGATAATCACTGATTTATCCTTTTGCTCGCTTGCATGTTATATGGATCGCATGACTGCAGTTATGTACAGTGCTTCTCAAAAGAGCTTCGACACTTAAAAGTGGCTTATACATATAGAAGCTATGCGCTAATGCGAGGGGTGATATAAAGTTGCCGATAGTTTATTTTAGATACACACCTAAACTGGTACAAAATTTTATCAAAATTGTTTCAGTGATTTGTTTTCATGTAATTTTTCCAAGAATGAACCCTCTTCCCTTTCCCCCTCAAAAGAAACCAGGAATCGTTCAAAAAATTTAAAGTTCAGTTGAAACAAAGCAACTACTTGTAGATGATGTCGAACATCACTGATCAATTTAAATTTTAAGTAAGTCAAAGTTGAAATTTTCTTGCCCCGATGATCATGTCTATAGCTACACCACTGAATAAGAGTTGGTTCCGAACAATGTGTTTACGCTCCCCAATAGGGGTTGAAAGAAGGTTAAATATTTTTTTTTACGAATTCAGGCCCTATAATGGTTTTAACTTCGAAAGACTACTACTGCCTGAAAATAAACCAGCGGGTTTAACAAATGAGTTAAATTTAAATAAGAAATCGCTTGTCTAAAAACGTCTAAAATTCCTAATATGCCTATAATTCCTAAAAATGCCTATAATGCTTAAAAATGCCTAAAAATGCCTAAAACGCCTAAAAATACCGAAAAGCGCCTAATCAATTTCGATCACTTTAAGAAAAGATGCTGATTTTTATCAAAATTTATACATGACTTTACAGTACCCAATAAAAAATTGGCATCTTTCTGTAATTTAATATCAAATACCTTATCGCTCAGAGTACAACATTCTTAATGAAAATTTGTTCTTAATCCAAATCAAGACAGACGATAATCCAACATTAAAGAATTTGCAACCCTTATCCGTTTGACCACATTTTCTTACCTTAGTGTTCAACATCTTCATCCAAGCACTCTTATTTTCCTGTGTACGGCCAAAAACCAACCAATTCCAATTTAGCGGAAAAGTGCTTTCGGCTCTTGGTATCCTTCCGTCAGTTCTACAGTCACCATTCGTCCCTTTTGTCATCCCCTGGCTTATTTTCGCTTGATAGTCTCGTGTTCAATTCGCTGCCAACAACAAGCCATAAGGGATTTAGAGTGTCGTGACGGCTCAAGTGACAACCCGATAAGAGCGTGTGAATTTCAACAGACAAACAACAAACGATTTTCGGTATCCTTGTTCAGCTTGATCCTTTCTGTGGTATGTTATTTTTCGAGGGATGTCTTTACATCTTCGTTTACAAAATACAGCAAAATCCTTCGGTTACAAGACTATGGAACACCCTCTAAACCACTTGTTCATTGCCGTGAATTACTTCTGAGACTTTGTCCTATTTTTGAACCTCTGATATTCTGACTGGTAACATTACTTTAGTGTTTATGCAAATTATTTAATATTCAGGATTTAGCGGTAGTGAATTTTAAGGGCGGATTGGAATAAAGTTTAAGCGGAGTCGACACGACGCCGAAAAAGGACTTCCCGTCGGCACGATAAATGAGTTTTACCTTGGCTTTTTGCCAATTGAATTTCATTTGAATATTTTATTTTCGATAGGTAGCTATCCTTCAGGAACCCTTCAAGTGATTATTTGATTGCTCTTTGATTGAAAATTGCAATTAATTCGGGTTTTCTCTGATTTTCAGCAGCAAGAGATTATTTTCTTCTTTTGATTTCATTATTTCTGATACAGCTATCAATTAAGAAAAGCTAGCAGTATGGGCGTTACTTTATTATTTTTGGGACAAATCCACGGCTCGTTTATTTTCCTCATAGTCCCATACTTCCAGTTCTAACAAAACTATTCAAAAGGCTGTACTTGTACTGTGAATATGGAAAATTACAAACCATTTGACAAAGTGTTTGATTGTCTATCCCTAAAGCCTGCATTACGATGTATGTTACTATGTCAAATATTTGACAATTTTTGGCCAGCACATGCAGTCAAACAGTGTAATCGTCAAATTTGTTTGAAAAATTTGACTAAACTTTCCGTCAAAATTTGTTAGCCAAATATTTGTCAGCAGTGTAATACAAGTTTAAGTGAATGAACTATTCCATTACGAATTTTGTTTGAGCTACTCAGTGCCAAAATGTAGTAAAGACATTACTTTAACTATCGATATATATACATAATGCGTATATCATAAAGCGTTAGTTTTAAGGCCATAATTTTCAGCATATGGCTTACTTCTTACTTTTTTTAACAGTGAAAAGTTAAGTCAGTATTAGGATGTATGGCACTATGGCAAACATTTGACCATTTTCTTTGGTAAAAGCTTCCAAATGTCAAATTTTCAGCATATATTTTACTTCTTATCTCCCAACACTGAAAAGTCAAGTGCGTATTAGAATGTGTACGTGGCACTATGGCAAACATTTGACCATTTTCGCTGGCAAATATCAAATTGTTTGGTGTGCAAAATTTTTCAATTTGTCCTACACAAGCCCTTTTTTGAAAAATTTGACGTATTTTTTTGGTAAAACTTTTATTTGACAGCATACATCATACAGTCTAATACAAGCTCAAAACTATCAAATTTCCTTCAACCAAAATATTTGAAAATGTACATTAATAAAAAGAAACTATATATTTTAACACGTTGGCTGTAAGAAGAGATCCACCCCCATTTAGGCGTCCACCCCCAATTGAAAATAAAACAAGTAGTTCAAAGACGTCTTAAGAGTACGCAACAGGCTCTCTCCGTATATATCGATCCCACCCAACAGGGCTTATGGGTGGTATGCTATTTACTTCGTTTGAAAGAATGTGAAAGGCTTTATAACCTTGGCAAAATCGGACTTGTCTCAAAAAATTCCTTTGGCAGTTAATGTGTTAAGATTCAACTATCTAGCATAAGCCGTTACTAAGAAAAACACTGACTCTGCCCGAACTACTCACATGACTTGTTAAATGATACTAGCAAAACTTGAGTTGTAAAAATTTTATTGATTTCATTTACACCCTCCCTAACTTTCCACTCCTACTCTTCTCGTTGTACCTACACCCCCCAAAGAAGATTTTTTTTACGGAGGTATAGACGATGTATTTATTGCGAAAATATTTAAAAAATTAGAATAAGGCATCTCAAAGGATTTTTAATTTAGGAATGCCTCCATAGTAGTAGAATTAGGATTACATACCTTGAAATGGACTAAAGTTAAACTTTCAACCATAAGCTCTTCTTGAATTAGAAAAAAAACCATCACGTAGCCCACGACGTACCCCACCCTACCACACAAACATTTTATTTTAATAGTAGCTATACAAACATTTTCTATCACCAGCGGTTGTGGAGATAAACAATTCCCCAGTATCTTGCTTTATGCTGGTGCCTTCAATAATTTCACTAAAGAAGGGGCTCCACCGAATTATGTATTCATTTCAAGATAATTCTCGAAAAGTCCTCGGTTCATTTTAGCGGAATACTTCTAGTACTGACTAAATTTTGTTAAAGTTAATTCAGTTAGTACTGAAGCGAGATACTGCTTCAATATTGTGAATTCAGTACTGCATAAATACCATATTAGTGGTGAAATTTTGATAATTTTTTTTAATGTAGTTTTCTACCGCATTTTGTTATATTAGTTAATTTTTTCTATTTATTGAAACAATGTAGGCCGAAAAGTATATACTGGGTTACATTTGCTATTTACATTTACTACCATTACATCAAAAGACCGAATCTTTCTGAAAGCAGTGCTTTACCACTGATGCTATTCAGAGCTGATTTGGAAAAGGTGTAAATGGGGTTCCAAACTTTGTCGTTTTAGGTATTGATAAAATACTAATTTTATGGATTCGGAAACGACAAGGAAAAAAAGGACACGAAAAATTCCAGCGATGCTATTAACGTTTTACTAATTTTTCTTGTACATGTTTGTTTGTTTTTCGATGGTTTCCTTTTAATAACCATGATATCTATAGCATACAACTGTGGTTAACTCAATATCGTGACGAATTCCACGACTCATTCAGTCGTAGTATTAAAATCCCAAGAAAAGTTCACTTTAAACAGTTCTGCTTCGGTACTGAAAAACAGAACAGAAAAAGACTTAATTTTCCTTCAAAAGTAATGTGAACAAAATTTCAACTTCATGGCAAAAATATTTCTTGAATAACAGTAAGTTCCGTAAAATGAGTGAGAACATTTTTACAGGGTTTTTGTATGGCAGCTACTTCAAGCACTTATGTGAACTTTCGCATATTCGTACCTTTAACTGAAACTATTGCCAACGTTTACAAAACTTTAAAGTCGTAGCTTAAGGTGTTCCGAAGTTCTTGGCCAATATTTTTGAGCACGTGTCTTAAAAACTTTTTGTATGCCAGCTTCTCGAAGGAGTTGAATGATTTTGCCCGTTAACGAACTCACCCTTACAAATTCGATCAAACATCTAGATTCAAAATTTTAATATCCTAGGTTAAGGCGTTCTTGAGTTATCGTGCATACGGACAGACAGTCGAATGGATGGACAGCAAGCAAATTTGATGTTTTTTTTTCCCAAATAAACAAAAAATATTATAATATCATATATAAATTCGGTTCTATGCGTTAAAAAATTTTGGACTGATTTGATTAAACTTGTAATACTCTCAGATTTTATCATAGAGTATAAAAATTTAAAAGAAAATAGTATTTCTAAAAATCAGGTATATTTCTGATAGTATTCAGTACTGAAAATTTATATTGACTCGTCCAAATTCGAATTCAGTTCTGACGTTTTTCAAAACTTAATTCACAATTCACATACAATTCGAAATTTGAGTATTTCAAAAATTCTTAAGCTCTGAACTCTTAATTTCCAGCAACAGATTATTAAGTGATTTGTCTTTTTTAAGGGCAAACAAAATTTAATATTTTTCGTTTTTGACATAATCAAATTCTTTATCAAAGCTAGGCAAATTAATAAATTGCTATGTTCGAATAAACAAATTAAAAACGCGATGGGAGTAACTTCTTTGCATAAGACAACTGTCGCTCCTTAACCTTTACTTTCACATTATACTACACCAAGAAACTTACCGCTGAAAGGGATCAATCCAAAGTGCTCAAATATTTGAACTAAATAATCCTTATGTACTCACCTCACTATCTGGCAAGACAGTTAAGAAACTTCTTACCCATTTTCCAGGGATTCCAGGGCATGTTGATATACTGGGCAATACCATCGTAGACCAAGTTTCCGCCAGCCTATCAAGGCGTCCTTAAAATATTGATGGAATCATTCCTCCTGATGAAATCGAGTAACCATCCATGAAGCCAAAACGGAAATCTGGGCTAATAGTATGACGTTGCTTAGATTACACAGATCCCTCAATTTAAATCCAGTGTTTAATACTACCCTACTTGAAAACAAGTAGTACGCAAGCCCTTGAAAGTGAAAGGATATTCGATATCGGATCAGATCTGTGGGATATGGCAGAATTCGTGAAAAAATATACAACCTTTTTACCACCCCTTAGGGGTCGAATTTAAAAAAATCCTAAACACTTTCTAAGTATTTATATAATATGAAGAAGTCGTAAATAAAAAGTGAATTGAATATTTGGGAAGACCTAATAGATATGACGAAAATCGTGAAAATATATGCATTCCCTTTCCACTGATCATTTTTTTGCCACCCTTCCGAATGCCAATGGATATTTGAAATTTTTTTTATCTAAATTACTTTTCTATTTGATTTACATATACATGCTGAGTTTCAACTTTGTAGCATAAGCCGTTATATAGATAGGAAAAACATCCTCCACCCCGTACCATACTACCCCTATAAAAAATTATATTTTTCCAAAATGCTACTAATATAGCTATAACTAAATACCAAGTTCAAGCTTTATATCATTATAGGTTCTCTAGATATAAAAATCGGAACTTTTTCCTTTCCACCCTCCCCCACCCTCATCCTCTACACCCACACTTCCAAAATTTTGTTTTCTGCTAGGGATCAATTAGGCCCACTTCAGATAAAAATTTTAAGCATATACCTTACACCGTTCTTGAGATATGAGACGTGATTTTTTAAAAAAATTCTTATCCCTCCGCTTTCATGATCCACCGCCCCCTTAAAAAATTTTACTTTTAGCAAACTTTATTTGTCAACCTTTATGTAAAAACCAAATTTTATTTGTCTAGTGCAATCGGTTCGTGAGATATCATAATCTAAAGTTTTTCACCCCCCACCCCCGTACGCCATTGCCCCCACTCAAAAATTTGTTTCCGATCTATTCTCCTAGTATACCTACAGATATTCATTAAGTTTCAATTTTGTGACATTAACCGTTTAGGAGATATAGAATTTAGAATGTGTCAATCTCGCCTTTTTTGCGTTTCGGACGCATTATTTTTCCCCCCACTCCCAAACCCCTTCACCTATATCGACAATTTTTTTGCAAATGGGTCCACTACCGAAGCTCTATATAAATCCAAATCCAAATTTCAGCGTCCTAGCATAAGCGGTTGCTTATGAGATCTAGAAACCAAAATTTTCCGTCTAAAACACTTCCCCCTCCTCCCCCCTAACACCCCGACCCCTCCAAATTTGGTCACTAAAGGGGGCCTAACCACTCTATCCACGAAAAAAAATTCAACTAAATAGCTCAAAGGGTTTGGGTGCTACGAGCCTTCAAACAATTTTGCGTAGACCGGTAGACGTACGGCGTACGGCGGACAGACGGACTGAAATTTTTTTTTGCTTTTTTCGTGTCTACTCGTAATGAAACGTAAAAAAAAAAATTTTTAGGGTAACAAATTTTTTTTTTTTAAAAATCGATAACAATACTGTATTATTGAAATAATAAAGTAAAATTTGTTGAAATAACGTGTTTTTTTGTCAATATTACTAAGACTTTTCGTTCAGTGCAGGTATTTTGCACAATCGGTGAAAACTAAACCAGTACCATCCAGAGAAGGGGGGTCAACTGATTCTGATTTTTGTAAACATATTCGTGAACTATGAGAATGCAAAGATATTAGTGTACTAATCTCAAAACTCAGCACTTTTTTCGTTTATTTACGTTTATTTTTATTGTCCAGTAAAAGGCAATATAAACACCCGGTAAACTAAAATTTTGTTACCCAGGTGTGTCATATGTGAAGCATAAGTGTGCTATTACATGCGCGTTGTACAACAATATAAAACCTGGGCTGTAGAGTGGTGTAGCCAATGACTCTCGTATAGTTTGAACTTTGCCCATTTTCTAAAGCCATGTTTCTATTTCGTAATATCGTTCGAGATAATTTATTTTTATCATATTTGCATCATACAAAACCCAGTATACTTAACAATGATTAAATTGTTCTAAAAATTTTTCAATTTGCTGGCACCATTACTGAGAAATTTTCACTTGAAACCAGTCATATTTCAACGCAATCACAATTTTTACTGCTCCCTAATGGTTGTAATTTCACGGCCGTGAAAAATCAATTTGAATATTTTTTTCGTTTCGACTACCAGTCACTTTAAATCCACCAACAAAACTAGGTAGTGTAAAACTGGATACGATATTTCTTAACATCTTCCCAGAAGCAAAACGAACTATCATCTGTTCATTTTCCCTACGACTAAGACCCATCCTTACGTCTGTCTAACCAAATGATCGTATTGTGGAGTAAACGTAACCCAGGACGCACTGTATCAAAATGATTGTACCTACAACAAAACTGGATTGTCACATATGCGCATTATCTCACGCCATCATTCTCATAATGCGAGCAGCCATCAGCATCGTTCCACCCCCGACAAATTTCACGAGTATATCAAACTCGTTGTCAGGATTTTAGTCATTTTTCCACTTTTGTCCCTCATCATTCAGTCATTACATCATCGGATTAATCTTCTTCCATAAAGGATTTCTTGCTCGCATTCTTCACCTACAACTGAATGGTAGAGCGACTAACTTAAAGGATGTGTGCCTGCTAGCGCGAAAACCTTAACTTCAATGAAAAGGTCGCCCCGAATGTGAAAAGACAGGCAGAATGGAGTCCTTCCAGCCAGCGCAGGATTCAAATTTGTCATCCTGCTTTTCTTTGTCGGTGGTAAGGGGGTGGCTGCTGTGCTATACAGGCACACTGGCAACGTCTTAATAGGTGGTAATGTTGGTTTTCGGTACCGATCCGACCCACCCACATCCCTTTTCGGGGACGACATCTTTTCGGAAAGCTTTTTGAGGCCGACGAAAAGTCCTCCTTAAGCTTCAAGGATTCTTCTGGATCATTTCGCGCGAAACATTTTTATTTATTGGGGGATGATAATTTGAGAAATGTGCACTTTTCCACGTCATGCTTTCCGTCTTACGGAGCCTTGCCGAAACGATTGGCAGATGGAGAGCAATTTAGGGTGCGGGCGAACAAAATTCGGTTAAGGGAAAAAAAGCCGTTTTTAGTCTTATTCTGCTACTTGAACAGCCTTTACAGATTCGTGGGGTGCGATTTTACGGCATTATTTTAAATTGATTTGTGAAATGAGCAAATAGCGGGAGATACCTGGAACTCACCAGATGTTTTCTCACGCTGTAATTAATGCCAGCCATGTTTTGTTACGGTTGTCGTTTAAAAGATGTGTACACCGAGAATATTAGGGGGTCGTAAAAAATATCCCCAAATTATTCGGGATAAAGAATTTAGTGCTTTTTTTATCACTTTATAGAAATGTTTACAACCACAAATTGATGGGACATTTTAGCCATTTTAGGCGCTTTAAACTCGTCTGTTAGCTCTTGAATTCTCAGCGTAAAGTAGTTGTAGGGGTGGTGGTAGCTACTCAGGAGGTTTATTGTGTTTCTATTCCGAATTCGGGGTTTCGCCAATTTCGTATTATGAATTAAGCAAAATTGTCCAACTTCGGAATTTACTTTTCTGAAAAAGAAGATCCAGATTTAGACAGCAGAATATAAAATTTTTTATGGTGGAGATGGACCATGTAAGTGTGGGGGAGGGTAAACATTTCTCAAGAAAATCCCGGTTCATATCTCAAGAACTGTTTAAGATGGAAGCTTGGAATTTATACGGGAGATAGGCCCCATAAACCCCTAGCGGAGGAAAAATTTACGGTGGAGGTGTCAGGAGTGAGGGTGGGAAGGGAAGGAGGGGTGAACAAGAAAAAGAAATAGATTTTTATATATAAAATAATTAAAATAAAAAATGTTTCAAATATCCATTGGCATTCGGTAGGGGGCAAAAAATTTATCAGGGGAAATGGGGTGCATTTACTTTTACGAATTTCGTTATATCTCTTAGGTTTTCTAAACTATTCAATTAATTTTTTTTCTACGAGTAAGGGTGTTAGGATTTTTTAAAATTCATTACCTAAGGGAGTGTAAAGGATTGCATATATTGCTACGAATTCAGCCATATCCGTCCGGTCTAATTATTAAATAAATTTTGCTTCCGCGGCCCTTTTAAATATAAAACTCCTAAGATGGTACACAAGGGTTGTACACGTTTTCACGAATTCTGTCATATCTCTTAGGTCTACTGATATATTCAATTAATTTTCATTTTACGGCTTCTTCTCATAAATGCCTTGAAAGTGTTTTCAGGATTTTTAGAATTCGACCGGGGCTGTATACAATTTCACGTATTCAGCTATATCCCAGTGGTCAGATAAAATATCGAATAACTTTTCACTTCCACGGGGTTGTCTTGTAATCGCCTAAAACTAAGATTTTTTTCTATTGAATCCCTAAGAAGATATACCGTGAAAGGGTTGAACACGTTTTCACGAATTCCGTCATATCTTTTAGAAGTGATAAAAAATCGAATTAGTTTTCACTTCCTCGAGCTTTCTTTACAATCATTTAAAATCCGCTTTGAGGGTTTTTGGATATTCACCCCCAAGTTGGTGAAAGGGAATTCATTTTCACGAATCTCTATATATTTCTTAGATCTGTGGGTCAGTTCTGTAACACATGAAATGAAAAATTTCTCACCAAAACGTCATAGTGAGAACGAACTCATGCAGTTTTGTCTCTATATTTTCACCTAATGAGAAAGAACCGTAAGTGACGTCATACACTGGAATAATCGTGGAAACACGTGAGAACAATGTTTCTGTAAGCAATTGATTACGACTTGCTTCTCACATATAGTGAGCCGATTTTCATGCAGTTTGAAGCATGTGAAAATAGCAACAGCTGAAAAATGAATACTGTAGTCACGACCAGCTGAAAGTCAATCGTATGATACTCTAGATGAAATACTAAACTTTTATTTATATATAGTTGAGGATAAAATAGAGTATAGAGTGTGCATGTAGTTTGTCCTTTATTAAGGTCTCTCGTCTGCTTCCTAATCGAAAGTGAAGGACAAATATCTTCAGTGTTGAATTTCATATTTGAAACTAGGAAAATCACCGAAAAAAAAAATTTTCATGGGAGGTGGAGGTCCTCGATTTTGTACCTGCCTGAAGCATTAAAAAGTTATCGGAAAATATTGTTGAACACATGTCTTAAGGATTTTTTGTGTGGAATCAGCCGGGAAGGAGCAAAAGGATTTCGCTGACTATTAAACTCGAAATTTGTTTTTACTCAAAACTAATTTGAATAAAATTCCAAATTCGTGGCTGAATGATTGAAGACATATTTACAGGATATTTGTATGGCAACTATACTATCTTTAGCTCGAACTATTGAAAAATACATACATTCAGAATTTCGAAGTCGTATTTTAAACCGTTCTGAAGTTAGCGGCCAATATTCTTGAACACGTGTTTTAAGGGCTTTTTCTATAGCAGCTACCCGAAGGAGTATAAGAATTTTGCTGACTAAAGCACTCGAACATCATTTTTTTCAAAAGTTATTTGTACAAAATTTCAATTTCGTGGCTTAATGATTTCTTGAGTTTTGTAAATTGAGTATGGCAGCTACTCGAAGGTTGGTTGGTTGGTTGGCTTAAGTGGCAGCCCTATCCTCTAGACAGAGCTGAATTAGCCCAATGGCCGTTTTGGAACCACAAACTCGTATTAAATCCGGATGTTAGGGGTTGTTGTGACTGGGGAATTTAAAAGATGAATGTGATAAAAGATTGATCCGTTATATCCATATGTACAGCTTAGGAAGAGTAAGAACTCTCCAATTTTCTTCCTCGAAATCTCCCTCAGGTCCCTTTAGAAGAGTTTGCGTAGTGCTCGCTCTCGGACTCTAACTAAAGCCGGGCATTCGCAAAGGAAATGAACGAGCGACTCTCGCTCATTTGTGTCCGGCAGCTGCGGCAGTGTGCATTAAACGGAATGCCCAATTTGGCAGCATGATCTCAAATTGGCCAGTGACCCGTACTAATCGCCGTGATTCTGGAGATGTCTGCCCGGGTCTTGTATAGAAATTCGTCTGATTTGGCTCGGTTGTAAGATGGCCACATCTTCCTACATATGGCGTAGGTGGTTAGGCTTTTCCATCTAGAGTTAGCCGCTGATTGGAAGTGGGAGAGTATGTTTCTCTTGACAACTCCTAAAGGAACGTGGATTGGTTCTGCAAAAGAGCCGGGAAGAGCGAAGCCCTTCCTGGCCAGTTCATCAGCCCGCTCATTTCGCACTATGTCTCTATGACACGGGACCCAGAGAACAGTAATTTTGAGCCGCTCCGCTAAACCGGCTACTTCGCTACGGCATTGCTGTACCAGTTTAGAATAGATGGTAGCCGAATCCAGTGCTTTGATTGCGGCTTGGCTATCGGTGAAAATAACGATGTTGCGTTTTGGAGATAAGTCGTGTTTCAGTGTCCGACAAGCCTCACGGATCCCCAGTATCTCTGCCTAGAAGACGCTAGCGTGGTCCGGTAGGCGTTAGGACTTAGCGACATTATGTGGATCAGAGAATATTCCTGCCCCGACCCCGCAGTCCATTTTTGAACCGTCGGTAAATATTATCGTGTCGAAGTCTGTTTCCACCGCACCGTTCTTCCACTCCTCCCTAGTTGGGAAACCAACAGAGAAGCCTTTCGTGAAGCTCAGTTTGGGGGTGATGTAGTCAGTCGGTGACGTAACCAATTCCTTTGGTAACTGTCCCAGGATGTATGCCCGTACGGTTTCGCAGTCCAGCACCCAGATTCTTTGAGTCTGACGGAGTGTGACACAGGGGTTGTACACGTTTTCACGAATTCTGTCATATCTCTTAGGTCTGCTGAAAAATTCAATTAGTTTTCATTCCACGGATTCTTCTCATAATTGCCTAGAAAGCGTTTTCAGGATTTTTAGAATTCGACCCCAAAGGGCTGTACAGGTGTTGTATACAATTTCACGTATTCAGCTATATCGAATAACTTTTGACTTCCACGGGGTTGTCTTGTAATCGCCTAAAACTAAGATTTCTATTGAATCCCTGAGAATTGCTTAGTTAGGTACCTGATTGAAATAGGCAATAAGCTGTACGCAGTTTTACCTACCACACCCAGGTAACAGTAACGATTATTTCTAAACTCATTACAATTTTATTGCTTCCCTCGATAATTAAAATAGTAATGGTTGGCAATAAAACTATTTAAATAGAACCAGAAATTCCAACAGTTTTGTTTAACGAGGGTCACTTTATCGCATATCAAATTCTTAATAGTTACGACTTTTCGCTTATTACCTGGAAATTGGAAAACTCAAGTCATACATATGTATGCAGCTTATAGGTAATAATATGGCACATACAAAAATAAAATAAAATTTCATTTTAATAAGTGAGTTTTCTGAGAAAAAATACATTCACCAAGAAATTTTTAGGGTCACGATACTAAAAATTTTAGTTTTGAAGTAAATTCCTCAAGCTCGAGTACAATTAAAATATCGACCCAATATCAAATGAAAGCTAATATGATTTTCTAAAAACTAATCTACATCTTGTTGAATTGTGATTAATAGATTTGAAGATATAACAGTTTACGTGAGTGGAGGGGTACGTGTCAGAATGACTTCATTTTACCACCATGTTCTCCGCGGATATTGAAGAACCCACTCTGCAGAACATTTATTGAATCCCTGAGAAGATATACCGTGAAAGGGTTGAACACGTTTTCACGAATTTCGTCAATTTCTTTTGGAAGTGATAAAAAATCGAATTAGTTTTTACTTCCTCAAGCTTTCTTTACAATCATCTAATATCCAATTTAAGAATTTTTCGATATTCAACCGCCAAGTGGGTAAAAGGGGATTGCATACGTTTTCTCGAATTTCTAAACATTTCTTAGATCTGATGAGATACCAAATTGATTTTTGCATTCTAATGTTTCCTTCCACGCTTTTAACTCCAAGGGGTTGAAAGGGGGTTGCACACAATTTTCCACATCACCTAGGTGTGAAGAAATAGAAAATTGGTTATTACTTTAACGACTATTTCATGTCATAGCTTAAAAACCAATTTCACGATTTTCAAAACCAAGGAGGTGTGAAGGTTTGCAAAATCTGTAATGTCTGATGAACGATCAAATAATTGCCTAAAAATTTATTTCACAATTTTTTGAAATTCAACCTCCAAGGTAATGGAATGGGTTTGTATATGTTTTCACGCATTTCGTCATATTGTGGTGGCGCTGGTCATAATTATTTTTTCTCTTTAACAGAGTTAGTTTTTCGCCACTGTCGATTCGATATTTTTTGTTCAACTTCGATGTTTATTTTTATTAATCGAAGTTGGCATAATTTTGCAGTTTTGCAATTAATTTTTATTTTTTCATAGTTCATATTTCTCTACTCTCAGAAACACACGTCAGTAAAAGTTTCATTAAATTTAAATAATAAAGAATAATACAGCTTTTAATTTTTAAATCTTAATGAATGAATCGATTTAATTATGTATTTTTTTAGCATCAATTTAAATAGTTGCAAGTTGAGACCTCCAAAATAATCAACTAATTATTATCGTTAATTTATTTAACTTAAGTTTGGAAATAATTTTATAATTAATTAAATCTTGAAAACATTGTTTTTAATGTGATTAATAAATTTAAACTTAAAGAATTTTAAATCAACATTTTAAAAGAACTAAACAAGAAGGGTTTTGAACCAACCGTTTCTTCAGCACCAACTTTTAATTAATGCAATCAAGATTACAACGATAAGGATCAACATCATCAATTAGATACATCGTTGATTCCCTACAATATCTATTAGGTTTGATTTTGATTCTTACTTGAATAGGCTTTTAGTAGAAGCACCAAAAAACTAATTCCATTTCTATTTTTTTGAGGATCCTCGTTTGGTTACTATTCAAAAGAAAAGGACAATATTTTCCGTGTTAAATTACGTATCTGGAACATTAGGTAAATCCCCGAATTTATAGTTTTCCATTTTCAAGGGGTGAGAACTGTAGAAAAGACTAACTCGATCTTCAGATATTTATCTCTTAACAAAAAACTTGAAAAACTTATGTGTATAAAATTTACAATTTCAAGCGTTCTAAGTTATTGGCCAATATTCGTAGATATTATTTTTAATAACTTTTATAGGAAGCTACCCGAAAAACTCAAGGCATTTCCTTGCAAACCGGATCTTACTTTTAACTCAAAACTAATTTCTGTAAAATTGCGACTTCCTTGCTCAATGAATGAATTTGTCCTTCACAAAGGACTCAATTTTCTACATACTAATTCCTCTATCTGCAACCATTGAAATATTAAAGTGGAGAAAATTTCGAATTCATAAACTTGAAGAGGATTCTTAAACTATCGGTCAATATTCTTGAGCACGTTTTTTAAGGACCTTTTGTATGGGAGCTAATCGAAGGAGTAGCACGGTTTTGGCTGTTCACGAATTCAGCCCTACAAATTCTATATAATGATTGGTGAATTTTAGCTTTCTGGGGTAATGCATTCTTGAGTTATTTTGCGTTCGCGAATAGACAGATGGATATACTATTCGTAGATTTGGAGTTTTTGACCAAAATTGAACAGCATTTACTTTATTACTTTTCTTTTTTGTGTTAGATTTCGTTCTATTTTAAAATCTAAAGGAAAAAAATCTGCTACCTTGGAAAATTTTCGTTTCAGGACTGTACCCCAAAAAAGGGTCAAAAATGAGGCAGTGGTAGCAAGGATGTAGAGTGGGAAACCAGAATATTTGCTAAAAATTGCCAGAATAGTTGGCACAGGTACCCCTTGTGCATTCCTTTTTTTTCGAAAAAATAAATTTCCGAAAAATGTTCAAATCAAATTAAAGGTGAGACTACCAGCTGCTCACAATATCAAACAGAATTAAAATCGGGTCGAAAGTGATGCAGTGCTCGAAATTGTGAAGCGGGAGGACCAGAAAATTTGCAAAAAAATCGTCAAAACTGTTGGCAAGGGTACAGCCTGTGGTTTTTTCCATTTTATTTTTCCGAAAAAAATTATTTTCCGATAAAACGTTTTCTTGAATATTTATGTGTTGCATATCAAATTAATGGCGAGACAACCAGGGGCTTAAAAAATTCAACAAAATGAAAATCGAGTTAAAAATGAAGCAGTGGTGGACGAAAATCGAGTAGGAGAACTAAAAAATTCGTTAAAAATTAGTAGATACCTCTTGTGGTTGATACAATTTTTTGCGAAAAACTTAATTATCCGAAAACCCGTTTCCTCCAATATTCAAGGTAACCAGCTGCTCCAAAAATTTCACAGAATGAAAATTGGGTCAAAAATGAGGCACTGATGGCCAAAAATGTGAAGCGAGAGAACCGGAAAATTCGATAAAAATTGTTAATGGTGAGACCACCAGCTGATCAAAAAATTCAACAGAATGAAAATCGGGTCAAAAATGAGGCAGTGGTAGTCAAAAATGTGGAGCAGAAGAACCAAAAAATTCGTGCAAAATTGTCCGAAAATTTAATTTTTTGTGATTTTTCCAATTGTTTTTGCGAAAAAATCATTTTTTCGAAAACCCATTTCTCGAATATGCAAGTGTCGCACATCAAATTAATGGCGGGGTAATCAGCTGCTCAAAAAATTTAACAGAATGATAATTGGGTCAAAAATGTGGAACAGGTGAACCAGAAAATTCGATAAAAATTGTCAGAAAAGTTGGCAAGAACACAGCTTGTGCTTTTTATCCATTTTTGCGAAAAAATCGATTTTCCGAGAAACCGTTTTCTCGATTATCCAAGAGCGGCATGTAAAATTAATGGCGGGACAACCAACTGCTCCAAAAATGTAACGCAATGAAAATCGGTTCATAAATGAGGCAGTGGTGGCCGAAAATGTGGAGCATGTGAACCAGAAAATTCGCTAAAAATTGTAATAAAATATGGCATATAGTATGCATCCCTTTAAATCATGGGACTATTCCGGTAGGGATGGTCGAACTATTAAGTGAGGAAAGGATCAAATGGGCTATAGGCGCTTTTGATCCCTACAAATCACCAGGACCAGACGGTATCAGGCCAATAATGCTACAAAGAGCCTCTGTGGCAATTAGAACTTGGCTAAGCACTATTTATAGGAGCTGCCTGTTGGTGGGGTACGTCCCATATGCCTGGCGGGAGGCGCATAGTGGGGTCTATAGAATCTAGTTTGGAGTATAAGGAATTTGCTTTAACGGCTTTCCTGGACATAGAGGGGGCTTTCAACAACGTGACAGTGGAAGCAATTAGGGCAGCGCTGTATAGCATAGGATTGGAGGAGGTATTTACAGGCTGGCTAACGAGTCTTCTGAATACCAGAATCGTGTGTGCTAATATGGGGCAAAGCAAGGTTATAAGACAGGCCTCGAGGGGAACGCCTCAGCGTGGGGTGATATCGCCCCTTCTTTGGCTCCTCGTTGTGAACGAGGTTCTCCTGGAAATTGAAAAACAGGGAATGAAGGTCGTGGCGTATACAGACGACATTATGGTAATCGCCAAGGGCAAGTTTGTGGATACGCTGTCGAGTATTTTGGAATCTGCACTCCGCACACTCAGTCAGTGGGCTGGGAGATGGGGCTTGGGTGTGAACGCTTCTAAAACTGAATTGGTGCTATTCACAAGGAAGCATAGAATTCCGGCATTTGGGCTGCCGAAGCTCGGAGGCGTGGAGCTTAGACTATCGGAACAAGCTAAATACCTGGGTCTAATTCTGGATAGGAAGCTTAGCTGGAAATTGAATATTCAAGAGCGCATTAAGAAGGCTAATAACGCGCTTTTCGCGTGCAAGCGGAACTTGGGCAAAAGCTGGGTCTCAAACCAAATATAGTACACTGGTTGCACACGGCGGTTGTAAGACCTATTCTGACCTATGGGGCAGTAATGTGGTGGAAAGCCATGGATAAAAAGTATAATCTTAGGGAACTAGGAGGAGTGCAACGGACTATCTGTGCTATGATCACGGGAGTCCTTTGCACAACACCTACTGCCGCGTTGGAGGTGTTTATACATCTATTGCCAGCGGATATATATGTGAAACAGGTAGCGGCAAATACAGCAGTTAGGCTATTGAGCTGTGCCCTCTTTAGGCAGAGCTCAAAAGGGCATAGTTCCATTCTCAAAGAATTTCTGGGAAACCTGGCGGATATTAGTACGGACTACTTAATCCCAGGGATGGGTTTCGTGACGCCATACGAAATTGTATATCCTAGTACAGTGGAGTGGGAGATCAATAGGGTACTACGTGAGAGAGAAATCTCCGTATATACGGATGGATCGAAAATGGATTGCGGCACTGGTGCTGGCGTCTTCTCTGAGCAGCTGAGTGTAGGGGAGTCGTTCAAACTGCCAGATCTGTGCAGTGTTTTCCAAATGGAAATTTTGGCTGTGTTGCAGGCAGCAAATATTCAGTTAATGGGGAAGATATGTGATAACAAAATCTCACTCAACATTGGCAGCCTGGCGGCCATAAAGGCACCATTAAATCCCAGTTAGTAAAGCGCTGTCGTGAAGTGCCGAAGGTACTTTGTAGTCAGAACAGAGTACTGATTTGCTTGGTGCCAGGGCATAGTAATATACTAGTGAACGAAAGAGCGGACGAGCTTGCAAGATCGGGATCGGCATCGGCATCGAATGGTAGGGTTGAGGAAGATATTTGTCCACCGATATGCGGCATCAAAGCGCAAATTGGTGAGCGTGCAAATAAGGCGACAAACTCTAGGTGGGCAGGGCTGGCAAGCTGCAGGATTTCTAGAGCTCTCTGGCCCGAGCTGGATAGTCAAAAAACTAGGAATATATTAAGTTGGGATAGAGGAAGGCTGCGACTGCTCGTCGGAGCACTGTCGGGTCACTATATAATGGGAAAACACGCTATGCGGCTAGGGCTAGCGGAGACGGACATGTGCAGGTTCTGCCATGAACTGTACGATGTGGAGGACATCACTCACATCCTGTGTGAATGCCCAGGCATCGCTAGAAGGCGACTGAGATAACTAGGTAATCTCTTCTTCGATAACATCGAGGATTTGAGGTCATTAGGGGTTGACTAATTGGTCAAGTTCCGCAGGTAATTGGAGTGTTTTTGAGGGGATGGAACAGCCCAAAAGAATCTGAAGGGATCGCAATGGAGCCGTATGGCGTCTAGTGAGCGCGGCCCTTCTTAAACCTAAACCTAAACCTAACCTATGAATTACTTTTGTTTTTTACCCTTGTGCATTTGTTGCGAAAAAATCATTTTTTATATAAACGCATAGAAATATATTTTAGGATTTTTTCGATACAATATCAAAGAGCAAGGGAGTTGTATACGTTTTTGTGAATTTTTAATAAGGGCTGGCTTACGTGTGGCCTATTAGCCAGACGATTGCGCAGTTTTGGAGTCCGATTATATAAATCGCTACGAAACTCTATGAAGAATCGAATTAAGCTGGACCATGGATCCATTTAAGGAGAATATCCAAATCAATAAGGGTTGGTATTATGGTAGGGGTGAACACTTTTTCTCCTATCTCTGAAACGGATTATTCTAGAAAACTGAAACTTAGTACATTAATATAGCTAATGCGGAAAAGAAATTTTGTTTTAAAAATAATCTGGTTTGCATTGGCCTATGGAAGTGGGAAGAAAACGGGTTATAAAAAGTGATTGAACATTTCTTCACGATTTTTGCGATATTCCTTGTGTTTGAAGGGGTATCGAATAGATTTCAATTTCAGTATTTTCCGATATTCAACCTGTAGTTGTTGGTATTGGAAACTTTGTCCGAAAAATGATAAAGTTACGATTATACTGCTGAATTTTTTATTCGTGTTATAGTTAACACCGTAGTCTAACCACCCCTTTATATCCGTAACAACAATTCACCCGTACATAACTACTAAAGAATTTTTCTTCCATTGATTCTAGCTTTAAAAAAACCCAGTTGACCCGCTCGTACACAACGTTGTAATTCCATTCCTGCCATTACCACGACCCCTATAATAGGGCTAAACGCGATATCGCACCACTGCACAAATTCCTAGGGTAGATTTAAATTCTACCTCCAAATAACAAATTTCCTATTTGCACACATTTGTAATCTCACCGGGGAATGCAAATCCAGTGGAAGTTAGCGGATCTGCCGACATCGAGCTAAACTGCATTGGGTGTGTCCTGTCCACTTGCAGAGTCCTGGCCAATTTTAATCCCCGTGTATGTCAACAGACCACCTCAAACCCTGGCCATGACTATTTGGTATTTCGTTTGGGGGTTTTAGGTGTGGATGCATATGCTCTAAAATTTGACCATCATTGCAAATTTAGCACTATGATATCTGAAAACAGCGGATATAGGGACACTCAAGCAAAACTGGTGCATCAAGTCTACTCTACCTCTTTCTTGTAGTAAAGACGCACCTTCAGAAATTTCACTTCTGATGATAAGCCGCCCACATTTTCTTAACAAACGCTTCAAAGAATCTATTTGCATACATCAAATATTCATCAAATCCTTAGCAGATTTGTTGATAAAACCAAAAACCTTTACCAATACGAAACGGGCGTCAAAATTCAAGAAGGGAAGTTCATTAGAAAACTTTAACCCTCATCCGACTTGCAGAACTTTGCGGGAAGAAACCAAAGAATTCTTTTCGGGAAAGTCTTTTAAACTTTGCATACGAGTAAGTAGGTGTAGGTATGTGAGTGTGTCAATATCATGCGTAAAATTGTAAAGTTCTTCGAAAGGGTTAGAATCCAAGTATTCAGCAGTGCAAGCTGCACAGGATATTTCTTCCCTTACGAATTTCCTACCCTTTTCCTTCTTTGTATAGAGGCGAATGTACAAGTTACTCCTTGTGATGAAACTTTACCTTTCGTCAGAACCATGTGAAGTGATTCGAAGAAAAGTTGAGCAATCGAGTAGGTACACTTTTGAACTCAACTTTTGTCGTTAATTGAATTTTTAGCTACACCCGCAGGTGTTAAGAACCTGGCGTGTATTACCTTAAGTTTAAGTAAGTGCTGTATCCTTGGTTGGTTATGGTATGTACCTCTGTAGCACTCGTGTGTTTCGTCACTGGGACGAATATTTCTATTATGCATGTTGCTGAAATTTAAGAACGAAACATTCCAAGCAATCGAGACTATAGTCTTATTGTACAAAGATTGAGCCATATATTAACAGAATTATGAAATGAGGTTGCATAGACAAACCGTCATACAAAACAGCGAACAAAATTTTCTCACAAGATCAGTCGGTTATTCACATAAAAACCTGCAGCAGAAGCCACCTGAAAATTGGTCGAAACTCAATTCACCGCTTAACCGGTTAATGACAAAAAGCTGCGATTCCACGAAAGCTCCGATGATCGAGTACAGATATTTTCAAAGCTCGACAGGTAAAGAAATTTCTCCTACCAATTTGCTAAAGTGATTGATTTTTTATACTTTTTTTCCATCAATTAAGACGCACAGATGACGGAAATTTTTTTAATTTGATTCCATAGTATTTGATACGATTCGATTTCGTACATTTTTTATAATAAAAATGAGATTTGATTCGAAATCGATGAAAGGGCAATGAGACGGGGATGTTTTTCAAGCAAAATAAAGGAGAGTGTTTCCCAATTTTTTCACGTTTTTGAGATGCACTGTGCTTACCTCTTACCATTTTCAGCTGCAAAGAAAACTTCATGCATTGATTTCTGCACCAAATTATATCAATAAGCTTCAAGCAGAAAGGTGTTACAGAACAATGCCATTGAAACTACACTAAGCAAAACGCGACATTGAAAGGGGACACCATGATAATAATCCTTTAATTTAATTTAATTTAATTTAATTGATTTAAACGTTTAAAGATCAAAAAATCAAAAAGCCTTAATTCCGTGTCATGAACTATGCAGACACTTTGAATTACAACGCACTTATGTACGTTACTGCATTCCTCAGCTAATGAATTTTTGGAATTCTCCTCTAGCATTTAAGCACATTCATACATTCAAGCTCTAAGTTTCAACTTCCTGGCGTGCGGCGTTCCTCTGAGTTGCAGTTTTATCTTCTATTTCTCCCCCCAACTTTCCTCTTTCCAGCCCCAAATTCTACCCTTAAAAACTTCACCGCTCATGACGATCCACTTAGACCCACTGCTGATTTCACGATGATAACTCCAATGGTTCCCAAACCCACCCTAACACCCATAAAATTTTTGCGAGTGCGCACATGCGGACCTTATTATTATACAATTTCCTAATAAAGAAAAATAAAAAATTGCTTTCCGTAAATTTTGCTTTTTTCCCATTTCAGTTGACCTAAAAAAAAAAGTCCGTCTGTCCGCCGTATACACTGTTCAAAAACCGCTGCAGGAACTACACATTGAAAACTGCTGTAGATATTTTATTAAAATTTTCACAAAACGTGAAATGGGTGGCCCGTTCTCAGGGTGAAAAAAAAAAGTTGAAAAAGTAAAAAAAAAGTCCGTCTCTCCACCGTATACGAAGGACGCAAGCTGCCTTAGCTTCTATAGCTTGAGAACCTGTAAATATTTATACACTGTACATATTTTAATTCAAATTTCCACAAATCGCAGACTTAGTGGCTTCCACTCGGGGAGAACTTTATGTGGAAGAAAGAAGTAAAAAAAACCGTCTGTCCGCCGTATACGCTGGAGGAAAACTGCTTTGACTCACACAGCTTGAGAACCTCTGAGGAGTTTTTATTGAAATTTTCATGAAACGAAAATTGTCCGGCATACTTTCAGGGATGGAATTTTAGTGGAAACAATTCCATCTCTCCCTCGGGGAGAACTTTCATGGTAGATAAAAGTAAAAAAAAACCGTCTGTTAGCTTGAGAAGCTCTATGAATGTTATTATATTATTATTAAAATTATCATGAAACGAAGACTGTCCGGCATTTTCTCAGGGCTGGACTTTTTGTGGAAAAAAATGCGTCTCTTCCTCGGGGAGAACTCTTTGTGAAAGAAAAGAGTAAAAAAAAACGTCTGTCCGCCGTATACGCTGGAGGAAAATTGTTTTGGCTCACACAGCTTGAGAACCTCTATGGAGATTTTATTGAAATTTTCATGAAACAAAAATTGTCCGACATGTTCTCAGGGATGGACTTTTAGTGGACAAAATTCCATCTCTCCCTCGGGAGAGAACTTTCGTGGAAGATAAAAATAAAAAAAACTGTCTGTTAGCTTGAGAAGCTCTATGAATATTATTATATTATTATTAAAATTATCATGAAATGAAGACTGTCCGGCATTTTCTCAGGGCTGGACTTTTTGTGGAAAAAAGTGCGTCTCTTCCTCGGGGGAGAACTGTTTGTGGATGAAAAAAGTTAAAAAAAACCGTCTGTCCGCCGCATACGCTGTAGATAAACTGCTCTGGCTCACACAGCTTGAGAACCTCTGTGAGTTTTTATTGAAATTTTCATGAAATTAATATTGTCCGACATATTCTCAGGGATGGACTTTTAATGGAAAAAATTCCATCTCTCTCTTTTGGGGGAGAACTTTCGTGGAAGATAAAAGTAAAAAAAATCGTCTGTCAGCTTGAAAAGCTCTATGAATGCTATTATATTATTATTAAAATTATCATAAAACGCAGACTGTCCGGCATTTTCTCAGGGATGGACTTTTTGTGGAAAAAAATGCGTCTCTTCCTCGGGGAGAATTCTTTGTGGAAGAAAAAAGCAAAAAAACCGTCTGTCTGCCGCATACGCTGAAGGTAAACTGCTTTGGTTCACACAGTTTGAGAACCTCAATGAATATTTTATTAAAATTTTCATGAAACGAAGATTGTCCGGCATATTCTCAGGGTTGAACTTTTTATGGAAAAAAAAGTTCGTATCTCCGCCGTATACGCTGTACGCAAATTACTTTGGTTCCCAAAACTTGAGAGCCTCTGTAGATATTTTCTTCACATTTTCACAAAACATAGACTGGGTTGCATCCTCTCAGGAATAACACTTTTGTTGAAGAGTTGAGCAGTGGGAGACAAATTTGATTTCTATACCTCAGGAATCGCATACGCTGAAAAGTTAAAAGTTGAAACTTATGTAGAAATATAGTGGAGCCATTACCAAACAAATAGCCAAATTGGGGGCGGGGGTTTGAAAGAGAAACTGATTTTAATATCTCAGAAATGGCTAAAGCTATAAAGTTTTAATTTTGTATAAGTGTTAAAGCCCCATGTTTTAAAAAACTGTTTTTAAGAGTGAAACGATGTATAGGCTAGGGGGACGGGCTAAAAATTATATGTGCATATATTTCAGGAACCGCTTGAACTAGGAATTTGAAATTTGGTATGTTGATGAAAGTAAGACAAAACAATTAACATAAAATAAAGTTCAAATTAAGTTACCACCATCGAGCACCATTCCACTAGAGCACTTGCCTTCGGTGCACCTGGTACCAGGTTCGAATCTGCTTGGCGACAAGTAATTTTCGAGAATGTGATTGGGTGCCGGACTACCAGTTCACTCAGCTGTAAATGAGTACCTGAGTTAAAATCGGGGTAATAATCACGGACGAGCGTGTGGCTGACCACTTCACCTCCTAGTGTTCCGTTGGTCTAGTAATGAAGTAACTCTAGCATTACTTCAAGGAGTAGATACCTAGGTATTCAAGACGCAGACTTGAAATGTGGTAGGCAACTACATCATAAAAAAAATTGATTCTTTTGTAAAGTAAGAAAAGTTCTATAAGAGTCAAATTATTGCTCAAGACCAAGGCTGCATGACTGTAATAGACAGAGTCCAGAAATAAGCGTTTGTTGCCTTTCTTTTCTGAAAGATTTCCCTGCTACTAAGTCGACCCACAGGGCTAGATTAAGGAGCAAACTTTCATACAGCATACCTATATTCAAACTAGCATTTTTTCACATTGCAGCTGTTCAACATGAGCGAGGTCCACGAAAGCCTAAGCTCCATCCTCAAATGCATCACGGTCCAGGCCAAATGCAACACCAAAATCCACATCTTCCCGTATCCTTAGTTACAAATGTGTCAGCTTCGTTTAACTACACCTCGCACATATCAGGGCCACATCAAGGATTTCATTCGCATCATCCATCGCAACTACATCATCACCATCATCACAACCAACCTCCATCGTTGGGCTTTACACCACTACTACCCGGTGTCCATCACGGCCTAATGGACTCTGCCAAACTTTCGGATCCGACATCTTCGTTTGACCTGACTTCGTCCAATACAAACGATTTCTACAAACCACTTCACCACCTATCGCCATCCCCAACGCACACTATCCAGAGTATATCCAGCGTTGGTGGACCGGCGTCCGAAGAAACAGGAAGTCCTCGACTAAATGTCGAGACAACACCATCAACAACACCTCCGGCATCGCAACATAATCGACAAAATGGTTTCCTTGAGCTTCTACTAAGTCCTGATAAGTGCCAGGAATTTATCCAGTACCAAGTACACAATTCGATTATGTTCCCAGCTCTACCGCATACTCTCATAGGCATGGACTCGAGGATTTTGTCCTGGGAAATGCTTCAGGAAACAACGGCTCGACTATTATTCATGGCTGTAAGATGGGTCCGATGTTTGATGCCTTTTCAGACGCTATCAAAGAACGATCAGCAATTATTGCTTCAGGTAATTCAATTGCGGTCTTCCGATTCGGTTATGCGAATTCGAATTAAGCTCAGATTTCCTCTTATTATTTTGCAGGAATCATGGAAGGAACTGTTCCTGCTGAACCTGGCACAGTGGAGTGTTCCGCTTGACCTGGCACCAATCCTCGAAAGTCCTATGATAAAGGAACGCGTCCTACAGGACGAAGCCACTACGACCGAAATGAAAACTATTCAAGAGATCCTTTGCCGATTTCGACAAATAACCCCGGATGGCAGTGAAGTGGGCTGCATGAAGGCCATAATCCTCTTCTCTCCCGAAACTCCAAGTCTTTGCGACGTTCAACCGGTCGAAATGCTCCAGGATCAGGCCCAATGTATCCTCTCGGATCACGTACGTTTGCGCTATCCACGACAGCCCACAAGGTTCGGACGTTTGCTCCTCCTTCTTCCGTCGCTTCGAACGATTCGAGCGTCCACCATCGAGGCCTTGTTCTTCAAGGAAACCATCGGTAACGTTCCCATCGCTAGGCTTTTGCGCGACATGTACTCCATGGAACAATATTCGATCGATAAGTAATTAGTTTCGACTCTTGAAGGATTTTTATTTTTGTTTCATGACGCCGAATGTTTTCGTTTTATTTGCCGTGGCCAAACTACTCTGGGCAAAAAGCATCATCCCCGTTTCAGCCCTTAAGGATATTTTCAGCTTTTTGTCTGATGCTCGACGAATGTATTTTGATTTGTCGCTGAAGAAAATCCCGGAGTCGGGGATGATGAAGTGCGGCCTGCCGTTTTGCGCGAATTTCGACAAGGTAGTAACAACATTTCTTTGCCTGCCGTTTCCATACAAAGGGTGTAATACGAATGGGGTCCAAGATGAAAAAATAACTTTGCCGCAAGGATCTGTATGGCTACGCTAATATCCTGGTAATAGAAATGGCCAACATACGCGTTGGTTCACAGTCGAAAGCCATCAGGTGTCTTTCGGATTAAGTTGATTGCATGCCGTGCCGTTGGCCGTTCGGGAATTGCGGTTTAAATGGATTGCAAAATTGTCCGGAAAAGGAAAAGAATATCTGGTAGAAAACATTTAGATCTAGTTAAATCCTTATGATTGGCTCAAATGTTTGAAACTTTATTGAATTTCATCGATTACCATGAAGTATTTACCGGATTAAATTTGTCTCTGTCCGGATGAAATTGATCCATTTTTTTCAATTCCCGCTCGGATAGAAGCCTTTATCACGTCAGGAGTTTGGGCTACTGGATTTGGTACTTTCTCTTTAATAATGCCGAAAAAAACAATAATTCTGCATTCGTAACTTCTATCAAAACAAACCTCGAGACTTATCAATAAAAGTACGTAGTAGGAAACCGCTCAGTATCGAAAGTGTGACAATGCAGACAAATATTAAAATTATTTTAAAACAGATTAATGTGATTCGAGAAAAGATTAATTCAATCCGGACAATAATGAATAAAGGTGGAATTACAGTGAAAGCAACGCGCGTGCGTAAAGCGATGCGACGCGCGCCCGTATAGCGATGTGACCCGCGCGCGTTAAGACATGCGATGCGATGAAAGCAGACTAGAGTGGATGTTAGTGAGTGTAATCAGTTAGAGTGATATCGCATCGTACTATTCGCGAAATTTTACTTTATTATTTTCTAATAATACAGTATTGTGATCGATTTTTAAAAAAAAAAAATTTGTTATCCTGAAAAATTTTTTTTTTACGTTTCATTACTCGTAGACACGAAAAAAGCAAAAAAAAATTCAGTCCGTCTGTCCGCCGTACACCGTACGGCGTCCGCCGTACGCAAAATTTTTTGAAGGCTCGTAGCTCCCAAACGGTTTCAGATATTAAATTGAATTTTTTATAAATAGACTAGGTAGGCCCCTTGAAGTGACCAAATTCTGAGGGGTGGGGGTGTGAGGGTGGAGGAGGGGGAAGCGTTTTAGACGGAAAATTTTGGTTTTTAGATCTCAGCAACCGCTTATGCTAGGAAGCTGAAATTTGAAATTTATATAGAACTTCGGTAGTGGACCCATTTGCATAAAAATTTTCAATATGGGTGAAGGGGCGTGGGAGTGGGGGGAAAAATAATGCGTCCGAAACGCAAAAAAGCCGAGACCGACACATTCTAAAATCCATATCTCCTAAACGGTTAAAGTTACAAAATTTAATATCTGTAAGTATACTAGGAGAATAGATCGCAAACAAATTTTTGGGTGGGGGCAGTGGCGTACGAGCGTGGGGGTAAAAAACTTTAGATTATGATATCTCACGAACCAATTGCACTAGACAAATAAAATTCGGTTTGTGTATAAAGGTTGACAAATGAAGTTTGCTGAAAGTAAAATTTTTTAGGGGGGCGGTGGATCATGAAAGTGGAGGGGTTAACAATTTTTCTAAAAAATCACATCTCATATCTCAAGAACAGTGTGATGTAGATGCTTAAAATTTTTACCAGAAGTAGATCTAATAAACCCCTATCAGAAAAAATTTGGGAGTTAGGGTGTAGAGGGTGAGGGTGGGGGAGGGTGAATAGGAAAAAGTTCCGATTTTTATATCTCGAAAACCTATAATGATATAAAGCTGAAACATGGTATTTAGATAGAGCTATAGTAGTAGCATCTTGGAAAAATATAATTTTTTATAGGGGTAGTATGGTACGGGGTGGAGGATTTTTTTTCTATCTGTAGAACGGCTTATGCTACAAAGTTGAAACTCGGTATGTATATGTAAATCAACTAGAAAAGTAATTTAGATAAAAAAAAAATTCAAATATCCATTGGCGTTCGGAAGGGGAAGCGAAAAAAATTATCAGTGAAAATGGAATGCATATATTTTTACGATTTTCGTCATATCTATTAGGTCTTCCCAAATGTTTAATTCATTTTTATTCTACGGCTTCTTCATATAAATACCTAGAAAGCCTTTTCAGGAATTTTTGATATTCGACCCCTAAGGGGGTGTAAAGGGGTTGTATACTTTTTCACGAATTCTGCCATATCCTCCAGGTCTGATCAAATATCGAAAATCTTTTCACTTTCACGGGCTTGCGTAATAATCGCCTAAAACTTGATTTTAATTTTTTTCCTTTTTCAGCCCCTAAGGGGATATAAAAGGGTTGAACAAGTTTTCACAAATTCCGTCATATCCTTTAGAAGTGATAAGTAATTCAATTGTTGTTACTTTCTCGTGCTGTCTTCATATTTATCTATTAACTCCTTTCAAGATTTTTGGATATTCAACCCCCAAGTGGGTGTAAGGAGGTAGCATGTGTTTTCACAGATTCCTACATATTGCTTAAATCTGATAATACCTATATCGAATTCATTTTTACTTCCTAAGGTTTCCCATATAAGAACCAAAAAGTCATTTTCAGTATTTTCAGATTTTCAATCCTAATGGGTGTAAGAGGGTTGTATGCTTTTCAAAGGTTCCACATATTTCTTAGGTTTCATGAGATATTAGATCGCTTTTCATTTCCACAGACTTTTTATATAATCGCCTACAAACCCATTTCTCAATTTTTGGATATTCAACCCCCAAAGGGTTTGCATATGTTTTCACAATTTTTCCATCCCTTAGTTCTGATGAGATATAAAATTGGTTATTACGGCATTAAATGCAAAGACCTAAAAACTAATTTCACGATATTTCGAATTTCAAGAACCAAGGGGGTGTGAAGAGTTTGCTTACGTTTTCACAAATTTTTCAAAATCCCTCGTGTCTCATGAGATATCAAGTTGGTTCTTATGAAATCGTTTAAAAACCTGTTTCACAATTTTTTCGAAA
Source organism: Beris morrisii (assembly GCA_951812415.1). Taxonomy (NCBI): domain Eukaryota; kingdom Metazoa; phylum Arthropoda; class Insecta; order Diptera; family Stratiomyidae; genus Beris; species Beris morrisii. The sequence goes on along the minus strand of OX638313.1, from coordinate 100,294,889 downwards.
TTCAAACCCCAAGTGGAAGTAATGGGTTTGTATACGTTTTAACAATTCGTCATATCTCTTAAGTCTGATAAGGCAACAAATTCGTTTTTACTTCTATGGACTTTTAGTGTACATAATATACCAAAATTCGTATAGTCTACAGGGGCTTTTTCAATGTTTAATTGGCTAAAAATCTCTATTTTAAATATTTTTATTTTAAGAACAAAATTAACTTTCCAAGAAACTTCATAATCTCGAAACAACTGATGATATGCTCCGACTTTGACCGCTCCCGAACTTTAACCCGAAAAATAATAAAGTTTCGCCCAGACCATTGGCAGATTTTTTTAATTTCGTTTAAATTTCTGATTTTTTACAACGATAGCCGGCAAATAATTAAAAAAATATCGGAAAATTGATGCCTAGACAATAAATAAAGCAGGAAATACGTTCACTGGCTACGAAAAAACTATTTTGAAATTTTAAATATTATTTGGAAGTTGTGGGAACCCATTCAACGCGCTAACTGGTACTGGTTTCGCGATCTGCCACGCGACGCGTTTGCATTATCGCCTGCTTCACGCGCAACGCTTTCACTGTGATTCCGCTCTAAGAGAAAATAATAAAATTAACCTATGGGTGCATTAACCCAAAGAGATAATTATGCCAAAATTTATATTATGCACATTTTTTTTTATTCGATTCTATTTTTTCTTGGTCGAACGTTTTAGCGAAACGAATTTGTTAGCTGAATAAAAATCTGGTTTTATGACGAGAAATCAAAGTGGTGCATAGTCTAAAAACAACTCACTATTTACTCGTACGTACAGAATATTTATATTTCATTTGAAATGGAGGACGTAATACAACAAAAACCTGCAACAAAATAGCAAAACATTGCAATATTGAAAAAGAAAAATCAATCGGTACTGGGACAGTACTGATCGGCTTGACGAAATCAATTTGATTATTAACCGGCTTGATGAAATCTTTATAGTCTGTTTGGTATGCATGTAAACTATTATTACAAATAACAATATTATTTATTAATTTATTAACCCAAATGCGATCACTCCAACATTAATAAGTCGCATGAAATTTATTGAAACAAAAGGAAAATTATAAAAGTGTAACCTACCAGTCCTTTGAAATAAAAGTAAGTAATTCTATTAATTTAATTGTTTAAAAAAAAAAACTGCATATTAGAAAATAAATATAATTATGAAAATAAACCTATTGTTAAACAAACATATTAATGTGGTTATAATCTTTGTATGTTGCTTAGCATAATGAAAAATAAATAAATAAAAATGTATTATATCAGTAAAAATAGTAATAAAATTATAAATATCGTAAAAAAGTGGAATTGTTTTTATTAACTGACAGGTTAGTTACAAGTGCAGCTACGAAAACCCACCACTTTTTGTTGTATAACTTTCGTACTCTAGTAGCTTTTATTTTCTTTACGATTTGCACCTCACAGTAAACTCACTACTGAAAGGAATCAACTCATATTTACACTCCATCATTCGGCACTTTTAAAAAAATAAAGATTTATCCTTTCGTAACATAACATAATTTTTGTTTAACGAGATACAAAAACCCAAATTCAGTTATTAGTTCATCAGTTAGAACGCACTATATCTGGAGAATGACGATATTTTTTTTGTAAATTAGTGAAGGTACTGAGGAAAATAGAAAAGCGAAATTCAGCAAAAAGCACAAGGTCCCAGTTCATGCGTCTAATTTCCAAACAAAAACCTTAAGAACATATAAACACTTATTTCAAGATATCTTGAGAATTCGCCAATCTGTAACACTGTATCAATCTTCAGAGGGAGCTTTGCTCTGGGCTACATCCCAAGTACGTGGAGACAGGCAAGGGTGGTCTTCATACTGTTACGTGCAAGCCTGGCAGCCGCGCACCTCGATCGATTACGAAGAGGGAAACAGCAACAACCGAATACCTAAGCTGCAAAGTAACCCAATCAAAAGACTAGTTGAGTAGATGAGGAGAGCGGAGCAACACGATTATACCTCTCTTCTAATCGAACGCGCTCGAATGTACTAGAACAGCGTATAAGATCAAATCGAATGCTCTCAAGCTTTCGGGTACCATCCACACACACCACCGAGCGAAGATTCAAGAACAGTCTCGACTACAGACAACTGGTATAAAAGCAGACAAAGCTTTCAGCGAGGGACATAGTAATTTTTATTACATCGACTGTGACAGCCAGCGTGTATAAGCGACCGTATTGGTGGAAAGTGATCGATTGCGTGTGATCGAATCAAGCGATATAGATAAACGGGCGGTATTGCCAAATAGTGCGAATAATTGTGCGAACAGAATTAAAGTGCAAATTAATAAACTGTTACTTATTTTGATTTTAAACGAATTGTGTTTTACTTGAAATCCCGGAACCCCTAGTTCGCAACAATACCAAAGATAGGCAAAAGATCGCGCTCTGATCCAAAGTCATTCAGACCAATCTGCCTAACATCTTTCCCTTGAGAAAACCATGGAAAAGATAATAGACCACTGCCTGAGACACGAAGCAATTAGCAAAAAACCCACTACGCCGTAATTAATTTACCTACCAAACCGGCAAATCGACAGAATCAGCACTCCTCCAAATTACAACGGAAATTGAGAAGGCAACTTCCGAAAAAAGAAATAGCGCTATGCGCATTTTTGGACATAGAAGAAGTATTCGACAACACATCCTGCAACTGTATAAATAAGGCAATTGTCGACAGAGGAGTAGACTCTACCACAGCAAGGTGGATCGACCAAATTGTAAGCACACCGGAGATTCATACCTCCGTGGGAACGGACACCACAAGGGTCAAAACAGGCAAAGGATGCCCGCACGGAGGAGTACTATCGCCCCTTCTATGCTTTCTTGTGGTGGACGATCTACTGAGCTTGCTCAGTCATAGCGGCTTTACAGTCCAAGGATATGCTGATGACTCAGTAATCATGATTAAGGGCAAGTTTGAGGAAACCTTCTGCGAACTTATGCAGCAAGCACTAAGTAAAACACAAACATGGTGCCCTGAGAAAGGCGTACAGGTCAATCCGGGCAAAACGATTGTGACTTTTTCACGAAAGAGAGACCTGAGCAAAATAAGATCGCTCATGATGTACGAGACGGAAATCAAACTCGCGACAGAAGTAAAATATCTAGGAGTAATTCTGGATCAGAAACTCCTATGGAACAAGCACCTAGAAAAAGTATCATAGAAAGCTACTATTGCTCTACTCTTGTGTAGACAAGTCGTAGGTAAAACCTGGGGCTTGAAACCCAAAATAGCCTTATGGACCTATACAGCTATTGTAAGATCTATGATAGCATACGGAGCATCAGTATGGTGGCAAAGAACAAAACTAGTAAGTGCCAGGAGCAAACTGGACAAGCTCCAAAGGTTGGCATGTATCAACACGATAGGAGCAATGAGAACCTGCTCCACGGCAGCTATGGAGGTTCTTTTAGATCTGACTCCGCTGCACATCTATATCGAATCGCAGGCAAGATTAGCCGCGATGAGAAACGAATTAAACGGCAACCCATCCAGAGTAAAAAGTGGACCTAATAATCCATCCAGACTTAGAAGCAGCATTGGACCGTATGTGGACCGTATGACAAGAAGATATCGCTTCGAAATCCCTTTCAATTCCATAGTCTGCGACAGAGATAACTGGGCAATGGACCCACCGCAGTTTGGACCGGATAGCATTGTATGGTATTCCGATGGATCTAAGACGACTGAAGGCACCGGAGCTGCCATAAGCAGACCCCGCGCCAGGATTACGGAATCCCTCGGTGAATATCCCACCGTTTTCCAGACGGAGGTCCATGCTATATCCATGTCCATAGAAATAAACCTCGAAAGGGGTTACTCAAATAGGAACATAGTCATTCTCACAGATGGTCAGGCAGCGATAAAAGCCTTGGCTGCACACACAGTAAACTCAAAACTGGTGTGGGACTGCCAAGAGAAATTATCTATCCTTAGTACCAAGTCCTCTTGCACTGGGTGACCGGTCATGAGGGCATAGAGGTCAACGAAATAGCAGACCAACTTGCAAGAGACGGAGCAATGGTCCGCCCTACTGGACCAGAGCCGTTCTGTGGAATCTCAACCTACTCCATTTAGAGAAGCATAAGGGTATGGGAGGAACACATGAAATGCCAACACTTGTATACCGCTACAGGCTTGTTTTTGACAGTTCGTGATGAATAAATTATGGAAAGTGTCATGTTATGTTATGAAACGCGCTAAAATCAATATTTCTCATATCAAATTAGTTGTTAATTTCGTCTACTAGATGCCGCTAGCAAATTTTTGTAAGTAATCTCTTTCTTTCAATATTGGTCGCCTTGTCGCACAATTGACTTTTATTGCACTTGAGACTAGCCAGTGTCATATTAGTATTATTTCTTGGCTTGAACTGCGCGAATGTTGGGAAACACTGCTCGAATGCGCTATGTTGCTGGGTTTTTTTTTTGACAGATTGCGGCTTTTTTTTTTGGCAGTTACTCACATTTTAACTGTTCGGACTGTCTCTCTCACACCAATGTCTACATTGTATGTTAAGGTTTCTATCTCTCTTCATTTGGTTTTTCTAGCTGCTTTAAAGCGCCAAAAATAACCAGTGTCATAACAGCATTACTAAAAAATCTGCCAATAGTCTGGACGCAACTTTATTATTTTGGCTGGAAGTCCGAAACGCGTTTAATTCGAGATGCGATGTAGGTTACTATGCGAATGACAACCTAAAGAATAACCAGGAGGCTATTTGGGACGTTATTTTCAATTGATGTGTTTTTGATAGTAAGCGGCCATCGACATAAACAATTTGTGAAAGAGCGAATTGACGATAATTTGGAAGTCTTATGCTGTTATGACACTAGTTATTTTCCTCGCTAGAAAAAAGTACAATAATAGCCAATCGTGCGACAAGGCGAACAACATTAAAAGAAAGAGATACCGCTCTTTCCGACGCTAGCGGCATCTAGTAAACAAAATTAACAACTGGTTTGTTAAGAAAAATACCGGTTCTGGTGCGTTTCATAACATCACATGGCACCTTCCCTAATTTATACGTACCGAACTGTCAAAAACAAGTCTGTAGCGGCTGGAAAATCTAGCCGCCAGTGGATTTTTCTTGGATTAACTGCTAGAATGTTGCGAAACACTGCTCGAATGCGCTTTGTTGCCAGTTTGACAGTTATGGATTGTTTTTTGACAGTTACTCATAGTTTTGCTGTTCGGACTGTCTCTCTCACACCAATGTCTAAAATGTATGTAAAAGTCTCTATCCCTCTCCAATTGGATTTTTTAACCGCTTTAAAGCCGCAAAAATAGCCAATGTCATAACAGCATTAGAATTCAAAAGATTGCCTGAAACCAGATGGTCTTATTGATTCGATCTGTTCGCAAAATAAAGCTTGGGATTTAAACGATTGCTAATGTTTTAGAAGCCATTACTGTACAAAGTGCTGATAGGTTAGCACAAGGTCTGCGAAAACGACTTCTCTTAATATCTTTTCTTTGCTGTTTGCTTGAAGCTGAAAAGGTGCTTGAAGCAGTTAATTCATTATCACAAGAACTACAATCGTAATCAATAGATTATTTATCCGCTGAGTTACCAATAACGATTTACTAGCATTTCGAACCAATTACACTTGGAATGATATTGCGGAAAGAGTTCATACTATTGGAGTTAAGGTTGGAATTGGGTCATTCCATCAAGAACCGCCAAAGTTGTGTCCTTACCATCGCCGAGTCTTTTAAAAATTTTTGTAATTGAAGAACTAGTGAAAAAAAATATAATTTAATTTTTTTGTTTCTATCTCGTTTTTACTTTATTATTTTTTAATAATAAAGTATTTTTGTTAGTTATAGTATGTTAGTATGTTAAAGTTTTCGAAAAAATAGTGTCCGAGTCCTCTTTGAAAACTCATATCTCTGGTAATTTTTATCCTAGAATAATAAAATAGGGCTTATTTTAAAGGGGGAGGTTGTCGCAATATAAAACAAATACGAATAAAAATTATCCTTGAAATTTTTTTCAAGGATAACGATTTTGTCCTATATCCTTGAATATCTCAAAATCAATTTTTTTTTTTTTACATTTTGCAGGTTCTCCTCAATTATGTAATCAGTGCTTCTCAATTATGTTATAATTGTAATATTTCTATAACATAATTGAGAAGCACTGATGTTCTCCGATCCCATTGATATCCCATGTTAATTTTTTGGTATGTTTTGTAAAACAGTATAATCTACAAAATATAAAAAAATGAAAAAAAAACTGATTTTGAGATATTTAATATGAGAGAACGAAATCGTTATCCTTGAAAAAAAAATTCTAGGATAATTTTTATTCGTATTTTTTTTATATTGCGACAACCTCCCCATTTTATTTTTTTTTATTATTCTAGGATAAAAATTACCAGAGATATGAATTTTCAAAGAGGACTCGGACACTATTTTTGCGATATGTTTAACATACTATAACTAACAAAAAAAATGAAATAGAAACAAAAAATTGAAATTATATTTATTTTTTCACTAATTCTTCGAGTACATAAATTTTCAAAAGAATCGGCGATGGTAAGGTCACAAATTTCGTTATTTTTGTCGATTCTTGATGGAATGACCCAATTCCACAAAATGACAACAGCATTCCGGTGATAGATCAGGAAGACCTCAGTTGATGACTAATAAATTATAGAATAATTTGTGTTGTCTACAACTGGTAAAAATATTTCAGAAACAGAGCAAACTGTTGAATGATCTATGCGTACCGGAACCGTTTTTCAGTACGTCATCCAGTTTATTTTTGAACTGGATGCTCGATTCACAGTCAACAGCAGTCTTCTGAAGGCTGTGTCAGCGGCGAATCAAAAGTCAGCCAATTTTTTAAGTCTGGATTCACTAAAAAAAAACTTATAAAACTATATCCCCCTTGTGGTATCGATGTGGTTATGCTTTCCACCCAGTTGTCTTCAGCAAAGTCCGTTATCCAATCACTCGATAAAATTGTTCATACATAATATCTTGCCCCTCCTAAAAAAAAACTGAAACGACGTCCCTGCTGCCAATCGAACTATTGTCTAGCGCCTAATGCCGGGCTTGTCCGTGGCTTTATCTGATACCTGCGTTTACCAGCAGATCGCATTATGTTAGGTACAGGTATGTTCCCAGCGTACGAATGCATCCGTTTTCTGATAAATCCAAGAGCTTAGTTATGTCCTTATTGCTATCCCTTTCTGTCTAATGATGAAGAAGGATAAGCAATATGATACCTGAGACTGAGAAAATAAAAAGACAATGTCGCGAAAGACTCCTCATTACCATATGGGGGTGTGTACACACGGTAGGGATAAGGTGATCGAAGCAAAGTTGATAAAGTTGTGTGGGTAATTTTAATCTTAAGGACATCGGTTGTTTCAAATTTCACATAATTTTCCATAGTCAGAAATCAGTTCAGTTTCAGTGGTGTCTCTGCCTAGTGCTCTTTAGAACTTACAGCTTACCGCAACGCAATTATGTCGTCGAAATCCGAATCTATTACCTTTGTCACCAAGGATCCGGCCTATTCAAGCCGATTTCTTTCTTCGTTGGCGGAACTCCGGAATACAAAAGAGGTAAGTTCCTTTTCAGAACAGTGTAAGGATTCCGTCTAACTGCCGACTAAGTCATTTCTTTATGGAAACCTCGGTTTACGAAACTTCTTTTGAATCTTAGTGTACTCGTAATCTACGTTATTTTTTTAAGTTATATTATGTTAAGGATTTCGTAAAAATGGTGTCAAAGTCCTATTTGAAAAGTTGTTTCTCCGTTAATTTTAATCGAACAATTTTGTTACTTTAATGGCAAAGTTCGCCGCAATATAAGAAAATAGAAATAAATACTTTATTATTAAAAAATAATAAAGTAAAATTTTCCTTTGCAAACATTCTTTTACGTTTAAGAGTTTTTTCTTTATACTGGATTTTTTTAATTCCCGGCGACTATGCGGTTCACATTCGATTCCCATTCCCGGCACATTCGATCATAGAAAACGTTCGAAAATTGCTTTGTGGATCTCGTTGAAGAGGTCCTTCTCAGGTGTTTGAAACAATAGTTTCGAGTAGAAAAATGTCTAATATTCTACACTAGCACTTAAAATCCGAAGGATCAAATTTTCTTTATTTAAAAACGTTAAAAACGCGACTATTTAACTGTGAAAATTAGTAGAAAGTGAATTGTTCACACGTTTTCAGTAATTCAAAATTGGGGAAATCACAGTTCACTTGCCCGCCGGCGGGTTCTAGAATAAGGATGATTGTTTATTATAGGGTAGTATTATCACCCTCCGCGTATTTGTTTCTAGGTGCTCTAAAACGTGTCCGAAGTGTTTGTCAGTTACGATTTTTATACTCTAGATGAAATCATATAGAGTATTATAAGTTTAATCCAGCCCAAAAGTTTGCAACGCATAGAACCAAGCCTCGGACGAAAAAAAGTTATATATTATTTTTTGTTTATTTGTGGCCAGAAAATCCAAATCCGCATGACGTCCGTCCGTCCATCCGTCCGTCCGTTCATCCGTTCGTCCGTCCGTCTGTCTGTCTGTCCGTTAGCACGATAACTAAAGAACGCATTCACCTAGGATCATGAAATTTTGAATCTGGATGTTTGGTTGAATTTGTAAGGCTAAGTTCGTTAACGGGCAAAATCATCCTACTCCTTCGGGTAGCTGCCATACAAAATGTCCTTAAAACACGTGTTCAAGAATATTAGCCGATAACTTCAGAAGGGTTTAAGCTACGTCTTTGAAATTTTGTATGTGTTAATTTTCCAATAGTTGAAGCTAAATGTATGATTATGAAAAAAACATATTAATCCTTCGAGTAGCTGCCATACAAATAACCTGTTAAAATTTCTTCACTTAATTTACGGAACTCACTCACACAAATTTTGAAATTTCACGTCTTAGGACTAGTAAACCACCAAAAAGCAAAAATAAAATGTCCGTCTGTCCGCCATAGACAAAACCGTTTGAGGGCATGATCACAAACCCGTAGTCCCGGTATTTTAATATAAAGTTAACTTCTCAGTTTCGTAACTAATGCCAATAAGTTAGCTGACAGTTAACTTGCGTATTTCCAAAAACGTTTGGTTTCAAGTTTATAAATTGTAAGTAAGTGAGTATACTTAACAGTTTAAGTAAGTAAGTACACAGTTAAAAACTTTGGACTAGGTTTTAATATTTCTTGTATTGGATATATGTCCACACCAACAAATTATTAAATTTTAAACTTCCCAATGTATTCAAAACAAATTTCAATCTTTAGAGTATTGCAGTTCAATTCTTTAAATATTGAAATATTAACGAAAAAATCTAATTGAATAGTATTACATTACAAGATCATACCATTAGAATGTAATCGAAAGAAGTTTAAGTTTTAAACTAAATTCAATTAAAGTTTACTCCAATAATTATAAGGATTTTAATTCTAATGTGTATTAATAGTTGAATGCAAGCCATGATTTCAATTCAATACATTTAATTATTATTAATACTAATCCAGCTTACATTTGTTGCATTTCTATTTGCCTTGAGAAATACAAATTAATAATAAAATTTAAATTTTTTCTTTTATTTAATAGTACAGAATTAAATTACAAATACATTCTTAATACTTATGATATTATAAAAAAACAACTTCTTTTTAGCTTTATATTAATCTAGAAACTACACATATGTCTAGAAACTAAAACATATGCTTTTATATTTTTTACAGAAGAACCTATATTTTTAAATCTTACCAGCTTGCAAACTGATTTTACAAAGTTATCCCTTTTTAAGTCTTTTAACTTCTTTCCCAACGCAGTAACAGGCAATAGCTTTAGCAGGTAAAAAAGTGGTTTAAAGGATAAATTCCATTCTGTGAAAGAAATAAGAGATAAATTTAGTTTATTAAATTTATGTCAGCTATTGCAATTTAAAGTACCTTAATATTGAGCATCTATTATCCCGGTTTCGTCGCGGTAAATAAAGTCTTTACTTCATTGGCATACTTGGTCCAATTGGTCAAAAATGAATTAGATTTTTCCAAATACCTTAATTGAAAATCAAACAATATCTGAAAGAAACATATAATTTTAACTCGGTAATATATATTTAACTATTTTACATGCCAAGGTTGAATCGTTAAAGAAAAATGGATATTCCTTGCATATATTATTTGTTCCGATCGTTTAACGCTGTCGAGCTACTAGAGTCTGTTGAAGCTTCTTCTTAATTAAATCACAGAAAGTGCAGTATTTTATAATTTTGCAATATTTTCAAAACTTTTTAGCTCGACGAGCTTTGTTTTTTCAAAAATCACTTGCACAAATATTCTCGGTCTACAAAAACTCATATTACCAAACTCAAACTCACGATGAATGCAAAAAGACTGAGTAAAACATGTACTTTCAACGTTATAACTATCTAAAACAATTGAAAAATGTGCCAATGGTCTGGGCGAAACTTTATTATTTTTCGGGTCAAAGTTCGGGAGTGGTCAAAGTCGGAGTGTATCATGAGCTGACGATAAAAATATTCAAAATAGAGATTTTTAGCCGATTAAACATTGAAAAGACCGTGTAGACTATTCGAATTTCAGTATATTATGTACACTAAAAGCCCATAGAAGCAAAAACGAATTTGTTGCCTTATCAGAATTAAGAGATATGACGAATTGTTAAAACGTATACAAACCCATTACTTTCACTTGGAGTTTGATTTCGAAAAAATTGTGAAACACGTTTTTAGACGATTTCATAAGAAGCAACTTGATATCTCATGAGACACGAGGGATTTTGAAAAATTTGTGAAAACGTAAGCAAACCCTTCACACCTCCTTGGTTCTGGAAATTCGAAAAATCGTGAATTGGTTGGCCGTAATAATCAATTTTATATCTCATCAGAACTAAGGAATGGCAAAAATTGTGAAAACATATACAAACCCTTGGGGGTTGAATATCGAAAAACTGAGAAATGGGTTTGTAGGCGATTATATAAAAAGTCTGTGGAAATGAAAAGCGATCTAATATCTCATCGAACCTAAGAAATATGTCGAAACTTTGAAAAGCATACAACCCCCTTACACCCATTAGGATTGAATATCTAAATACTGAAATTGACTTTTTGGCGGTTATATAGGAAACCTTAGGAAGTAAAAATTAATTCGATATATCATCAGATATGCAACCTCCTTACACCCACTTGGGAGTTGAATATCCAAAAATCCTGAAAGGAGTTAATAAATAAATATGAAGACAGCACGAGAAAGTATGAACCAATTCAATTTCTTATCACTTCTAAAAGAAATGACGGAACTCGTGAAAACGTGTTCAACCCGTTTATACCCTCTTAGGGGATGAAAAAGGAAAAAACTTAAAAACAAGTTTTAGGCGATTATTACGCAAGCACGTGAAAGTGAAAAGATATTCGCTATCTGATAAGAACTGGGTATATAGTAGAATTTGTGAAAAAGTTTACAACCCCCTTTGCACCCCCTTAGGGGTCGAATTTCAAAAAATCCTGAAAAGGCTTTCTAGGTATTTATATGAAGAAGCCGTAGAATAAAAATGAATTAAACATTTGGGAAGACCTAATAGATATGACGAAAACCGTGAAAATATATGCATTCCATTTTCATTGATCATTTTTTTTGCCCCCCCTCCAAACGCCAATGGATATTTGAAATTTTTTTTTATCTAAATTAGTTTTCTAGTTGATTTACATAAACGTACCAAGTTTCAACTTTGTAGCATAAGCCGTTCTATAGATAGGAAAAACACCCCCGACCCCCGTACCATACTACCCCTATAAAAAATTATATTTTTCCAAGATGCTACTAATATAGCTCTATCTTAATACCAAGTTTCAACTTTATATCATTATAGGTTGTTGAGATATTAAAATCGGAACTTTTTCCTTTTCACCCTCCCCCACCCTCACCCTTTACACCCTTACATCCAAAAATTTGTTTTCTGCTAGGGGTTTATTAGGCCTACTTCTGGTAAAAATTTTAAGCATCTATCTTACACTGTTCTTGAGATATGAGACGTGATTTTTTAGAAAAATTCTTATCCCCTCCACTTTCATGCTCCACCACTCCCTTAAAAAATTTTGCATTCAGCAAACTTCATTTATCAACCTTTATACACAAACCAAATTTTATTTCTCTAGTGCAATTGGTTCGTGAGATATCGTAATTTAAAGTTTTTTACCCCCCACCCCCGTACGCCACTGCCACCACTCAAATTTTTGTTTCCGATCTATTCTACTAGTATATCTACAGATATTCCTTAAGTTTCAATTTTGTGACATTTACTGTTTAGGAGATATGGATTTTAGAATGTTTCGATCTCACCTTTTTTGCGTTTCGGACGCATTATTTTTCCCCCCACTCCCAAACCCCTTCACCTATATCGGTAAATTTTTTGCAAATGGGTCCACTACTGAAGCTTTATATAAATTCCAAATTTCAGCCTCCTGCCATAAGCGGTTCCTGAGATCTAGAAACCAAAATTTTCCGTCTAAAACACTTCCCCCGCCTCCCCCCTCACACTCCCACCCTTCAGAATTTGGTCACTTCAAGGGGCGGACCCAGACTATTCACAAAAAAAAATTGAATTTAATAGCTGAAAGGGTTTGGGAGCTACGAGCCTTCAAACGATTTTGCGTACAGCGGTCGACGTACGGCGTACGGCGGACAGACGGACTGAAATTTTTTTTTGCTTTTTTTGTGTCTACTCGTCATGAAACGTGAAAAAAAAAATTTGAGGGTAGCAAATTTTTTTTTTTTCAAAAATCGAAAACAATACTGTATTATTAAAATAATAAAGTAATATTATTAAAATAATAAAGTAAAATGCAAGAGAAATCGAAAAATCGTGACAAAATTTAAACCAGAAAGTATTAGTTTGAAATCGCTCAGAATTGAAAAAATCTGCCAACAGTCTGGGCGCAACTTTATTATTTTTCGGGTAGAAGTTCGGAACGCGTTTAAGATTGATGCGGTGTAGGTTACTATGTGACTGAAAACCTAAAAAAATGGGTAGAATGGGGTCGCGCTAGAATACTTACGCCGCTGCCACATATAAAATATGAATTACATAATTGGGTCATACACCGGGACGCAGTTTAAGTAGTAATATAATACTACGTAGTTATTACGTGATTAGGAAGTTTTTCGTGATTTGGTTTTGGGCCATTACATCAAAATGGAAATGCGTTTGTAGGCGATTATATAAATAGTCTGTGGAAGTGAAAACCAATCTAATATCTCATTAATCCTAAGAATATCTTGAATATCTAAAAATTCTGAAATTAACTTTTGACGATTATATAGGAAGCCATAAGAAGTAAAAATGAATTCAATATCTCATTAGAACTAAGAAATATGTGGGAATTTGTGAAAATATATGCAACCCCCTTGAACCCACTTTGAGGTTGAATATCCAAAAATCCTGAAATGAGTTTTTAGATATATATAAAGAAAGCCCGAGGAAGTGAAAACCAATTCGATGTCGTATCACTCCTAAGAGATATGACGGAATTCGTGAAAACGTGTTCAACCCGTTTATACCCTCTTAGGGGTTGAAAAAGGGAAACATTTGAAAACAAGTTTTAGGTGATTATTAAAGAAGTCCGTGGAAGTAAAAAGTTATTCGATATCTAATCAGACCTGAGGTATATGGCTGAGTTCGTAAAAATGTATACAACCCCTTTACACCATCGTGGGGGTCAAATTTCAAAAAATGCTGAAAACACTTTCTAGGTATTTATATGAAAAATCCGTAGCATAAAAATGGATTCAATAATTTGAAAGACCTAATAGATATGACGAAAATCGTGAAAATATATGCATTTCATTTTCATTGATCATTTTTGTCGCTCCCCCTCTGTATGCCAATGGATATTTAAATTTTTTTTCAATCTAAATGACTTTTCTAGTTGACTTACATATACATACCGAGTTAAAACTTTCTAGCATAAGCCGTTCTATAGTTAGGAAAAACACCTCCCACCCCCGTACCATACTACCCCTATAAAATATTATATTTTTTCAACATGCTGCTAATATAGTTTTATCCAAATACCAAGTTTCAGCTTTATATCTTTATAGGTTCTCGAGATACAAAAATCGAAACTTTTTCCTTTTCACCCTCCCCCACCCTCACCCCCTACTCGCTCAACTCTAAAATTTTTTTTGCTGCTAGGGGTTTATTTGGCCTACTTCCGGTAAAAATTCTAAGCATCTATCTTACACTGTTCTTGAGATATGAGACGTGATTTTTTAGAAAAATTCTTATCCCCTCCACATCCATACTCCACCGCCCCTTTAAAAAATTTTACTTTCAGCAAACTTTATTTATCAGCCTTAATACAGAAACCAAATTTTATTTTTCTAGTGTAATTGGTTCGTGAGATATCGTAATCTAAAGTATTTTACCCTCCACCACCGTACGCCACTTCCCCCACTCAAAAATTTGTTTCCGATCTATTCTCCTAGTATGCCCACAGATACTCATCAAGTTTTAATTTTGTGACATTAACCAATTAGGAGATATGGATTTTAGAATGTCTCGATCTCGATCTTTTTGGGTTTCGGACACATTATTATTCCCCCCATTCCCACACTCCTTTACTCATATCCTCCCTTTTTTTGCAAATGGGTCCACTATCGATGCTTTATATAAATTCTAAGTTTCAGCCTCCTAGCCTATGCGGTTACTGAGATCTAGAAACCAAAATTTTCCGTCCAAAACGCTTCCCCCACCTCCCCCCTCACACCCCCACCACTCAAAAGGTGGGCACTTGAAGGGGTCTGCTCAGTCTATCAACAAAAAAAAATTCAACTTAATAGCTCAAAGGGTTTGAGAGCTATAAGCTTTCAAACGTACGGCGGACGGCGTACGGCGTACGGCGCACAGACGGACTGAAAATTTTTATTGCTTTTTTGGTGTCTATTAGTCATGAAACGTGGAAAAAAAAATTTTCAGGGTAGCAAATTTTTTTTTTTAAAAAATCGATGACAATAATTTATTATTAAAATAATAAAGTAAAATGAATTTCTATACCTCTTAGGTTTATAATTAAATACTTTCGTATAATAATTCAGAGCATGATCACTCTTTCCGAAAACTGTAAGACCATTAGTATTACATGGTGATACTAACATTATTATGTGCTCAACTCATTGTTCTGAAAAATATTTCTATAGATTAAATTTCAATACCATTTGATTAAAATACATTGTAAACTAATAATTTGATCCAAATGGATCATAACTTAATCCGTAATGTATTAAATATTAATGTAAGTATTTTGAAGGTTTACATTCCAAATCTAGATTTATTTGATTTTGCTGTAATGCAATTCTGGATTAAGACTTTAGTCCAAGATTTTTAACCGTGATATACTTAACAGTTTATCGATAATAAATAAATTCAACAAACAGAAACAATTACAGTCAATTTAGAAATTACTTCAAAATTTTTAAGGTTATCAACTGGTAACTGTCAATAAAATATAAGCAGAAGTTAACTGATGCCTTAAGTATGAGTTAACTTTAACTAACACTTTGTAGGTTGTCTGATATTGAAATACGGAAAATTATTTTAATCAAAACGACTCAAGTTAACTTTATATTGAAATACCGGGCCGTAGAGATATTAAGTTGAACTTTTTTGATGGATAGATTGGGTGTACCCCTACGAGTGGTATCTGTTGGAGTGAATGGTGTAAAAGGGGGGGGGGGGGGGAGCCGTTTTAAATGAAAAATTTTGTTTTCTAGATCTCAGGAACCGCTTATGCTAGGAGGATAAAACTTGAATGTGTCCGAAACGCTGCAAAGCTGGGATTGAATCATTCTAAAACCCATATTCGCGGAATGGTTGATGACAGAAGATTGAAAATTTGGAGACTAGACAAGGGCTAAAAATTTTTAAGGGAGTCCTGGGTGTGGGTTGAAAAATTAGAAATACGTATGTAGAGGGTGATAGTGGTTCAAAAACTGCAAAGATTAGAAAGTTAAAAATAGACGACTATATAGAGCCACTATATCCTAGAAAATTATAAAATTTTTGATAGGAGTAGAAAATTGGGGGGGAGGTGGATTTTCATATCTAAATAGCCTAAAAAAATTTTTTTCAAGTGCTATCCAATCCAATCCCTAAGGGGTGTAAAGTGGCTGAGTTCATTTTCGACATATTGCTTAGATCTAATGAAAATTAACTTTTACTTCTAAAGGCTTTAAATATAATCTGGGTAAAAATCCGATTCAAGCATTTTTCGATATTAAACTTCCTGAGGGTGTAAGGTATTGTTCAAGTGTTCACAAATTCCGAATTCCTTTTTACTTCTATGGGCTTTATACTATACAGGGTGTCCGGTACTCCGTGGACAACCTTGTAAGGGGTTATTCCTTGATATATTTTGAGACAAAAATTATTCTACAGGGTGGATCAATTTTAAATATCCGTGAACAGTTACACCAAATGAAAGGTAATTCGATTCCCTAAAAAACAAATTATAACACATTGAATTCTGATTATTAGTTTTCGAGTTATAAAGTTTTAAGTGAGTGAGGGTACAGGTCCGAAACACTTTTCTTGATCACCCTATATCTCCACGGATATTGAAAATTGACCCACCCTGTAGAATAATTTTTGTCTCAAAATATATCAAGGAATAACCCCTTACAAGGTTGTCCACGGAGTACCGGACACCCTGTATAATGATCTAAAAATTTATTTCATGATTTTGCGATATTCAACCCTTAAGAGTTTTTATAATTTTTTGGATTGAAGTCCGGAACGCGTTTAATGCTGAGATGCGGTATAGGTCAGTGGCGTGGCGTCCCTGGAAGCAAAGGAAGCATTGCTTCTCTTACATTTTGCTGAAAAATATTATATCTTAAATGCGTTTTCTAAATCGCGCAGAAAAATTCATGTTTCAAACATTTTAAACAGTTTAAATAAAAGTTCGCAAGACACTACACTCGAATATCGCACACAGCCGATTTGGCAACACCACGAAAAAGCCAAGCGAAAAGAATCCAAGAAGAAGACATATGGAAGCAATTTGAAAGTTGCATCTATGAGCGTTCATTTCATTGCGTAAAAAGCCCACTGTGATGTCATGAAAAAAAATTTTCGTACACGGCACGGTGGAAGCAATACGCTATTTGTTTCCACACATTCCTGGCTGCAGCGGTGAAGCTTTCAGCAAGCAGAGATCTGATAAGAAATAAGTGCTACCAGAGTAGGATAGGAATTGAATTCTGATCGAAGTTTGGAATTGAATTGTGGTAAATAGTTGAATTATATTTAATTTGGTTTTTAGATCTCAGGAACCACTTACGCTAGGAGGCTGAAAGTTGGAACTTATGTAGAACTATGATAGTGGACTTATTTCCAAAAAAAATGGCGATTAGGACTAAGGAGTGTGGGAGTGGAGGGGAAACCAATGTGCTCGAAGTGCTTGAAAGCTGGGGTTGAAACATTCTAAAATACGTATCTTCTGAACGGTTGATGTCAGAAGATTGAAACTTCGTAGTTGTCTTAAGGGATAATAGGAGATTAATCAAAAGCTAACATTTTTCAACCAGGTGGTGTTGTATAGGGGTTGGGGTAAAAAACTTTGGATTAGAATATCTTCCGAACCAATTATACCAGGAAGGTAAAATTTGGTTTGTGTATATAGGATTACAAGTGGAGCCATTTAAAATTTTTGAGGTGGGAGGTGGAGCACAAAAGTGGGACGATAGCCATTTTTAATAAAATTTCATTTGTATATCTTAAGGACCGTACCACATATGATCTTAGAAATTTTACAGGAGTTAGGCCCAGTAGACTTCTAACAGGGTAAAAATGTTGGAGGTACTGGTGGGAGGGGGTGGAAAGAAAATAATATCGATTTTTATTTTTCAAAAACCACAAACCATAGAAAGCTAAAAATTGACTACATAGAGCCAATAAAGAAGTATCCTAGAAACAATTTTTTAATATACGCAGCAAGGCAGGGGGTGGGTGGTGGTTTTTTAAATCTCAGAAACGGCTTATGAAGAAGAAAGTTGGAACTTAGTACGTATGCTACTCAAGAAATTAAAGGAAAAAAAATTCAGATTTTTATTGGCATAGAGGTTGAGTAAAACAAATATCCGTGAAAAGGGATTTTTCCACATTTTCACGATTTCGTTATATATATTGGACATGACGAAATAGATTTTATTTCTGTGGGTTCTTTATGTAAGCACCTAGAATTGTTTTTTTTCCAATTTTTCGATATCCAACCCCTTAGGGGGTGTAAAGTGGTTGTGTAAATTTTCACGAATTTCCATATATTGGGTTTAATGAGATATTCAATTCACTTTTATTTTTAAAGGCTTTAAATTTAATTGAAGAAAAATCTGATGCAAGCATTTTTTGATATTAAACCCCTGGGTGTTTTCACGAATTCCGAAAAACTTTTATGGTTAATGAGATCGAATTCGGTTTTACTTTTATTGACTCTTCTATTAAAAAAAAACGTTAATAAATAAAAAAATCTGCCAATACGTTCCAAATAGCCTCCTGGTTCCCGTTCGTGATTTCTGGGTGCTTTTATATTAGTAATGTTAAAAGTAGCTAATGGAGGAGGCTCAATTAGTACGCAGTAAATTTGGAGGTAGAATAATAATAATAAATTTTGGATATTAACCAATTGCTTCCCTTGTTGAATTATCACGCCACGCCATTGGTATAGGTTACTATACGACTAACAACTTAAATAATAACCAGGAGGCTGTTTGAAAGGTTATTACTTTATTAATTTAATAATACAATATTGTTTTCGATTTTTAAAAAAAAAAATTTGCTACCCTGAAAATTTTTTTTTTCACGTTTCATGACTAGTAGACACGAAAAAAGCAAAAAAAAATTTCAGTCCGTCTGTCCGCCGTACGCCATACGTCGACCGGTGTACGCGAAATTGTTTGAAGGCTCGTAGCACCCAAACCCGTTGAGCTATTTAGTTGAATTTTTTTTCGTAGATAGACTGGGTAGGCCCCTTGAAGTGAACAAATTTTGAGGGGTGGGGGTGTAAGGGGGGAGGTGGGGGAAGTGTTTTAGACGAAAAATTTTGGTTTCTAGATCTCAGCAACCGCTTATGCTAGGAGGCTGAAATTTGGAACTTATATAGAGCTTCGATAGTGGACCCATTTGCAAAAAAATTGCCGCTATGGGTGAAGGGATTTGGGAGTGAAGGGCGAAATAATGCGTCCGAAACGCAAAAAAGACGAGATCGACACTTTCTAAAATTCATATCTCCTAAACAGTTAATATCGCAAAATTGAAACTTAATGAATATCTGTAGGTATACTAGGAGAATAGATCGAAAACAAATTTTTGAGTGGGGGCAATGGCGTACGGGAGTGCGGGGTGAAAAACTTTAGATTACGATATCTCACGAACCAATTGCACTAGACAAATAAAATTTGGTTTGTGTATAAAGGTTAACAAATGAAGTTTGATGAAAGTAAAATTTGTAAAGTAGGCTGTAAGGCATGAAAGTGGAGGGGATAAGAATTTTTCAAAAAAATTACGTCTCATATCTCAAGAACGGTATAAGACAGATGCATAAAATTTTTACCAGAAGTAGGCCTAATAGACCGCTAGCAGAAAACAACATTTTGGAAGTGTGGTTGTAGATGGTGAGGGTGGGGGAGGGTGAAAAGGAAAAAGTTGTGATTTTTCTCGACAACCTACAATCATATAAAGCTGAAACTTGGTATTTGGATAGAGCTATATTAGTAGCATGCTGGAAAAATATAAATTTTTATTGGGGCAATATGGTACGGGGGTGGGGGGTGTTTTTCCTATCTATAGAACGGCTTATGCTGCAAAGTTGAAACTTGGTATGTTTATGTAAATCAACTAGAAAAGTAATTTAGTTAGAAAAAATTTTCAAATATCTATTGGCGTTTGGAGGGGAGGCAAAAAAAATGATCAGTGAAAATGGAATGCATATAGTTTCACGGTTTTCGGCATATCTATTAGGTTTTCCCAAATATTTAATTCATTTTTATTGTACGACTTCTTCATATAAATACCTAGAAAGTGTTTTCAGGATTTTTTAAAATTCGATTCCTAAGGGGGTACAAAGGGGGTTGTAAACTTTTTCAAGAATTCTATATATCCCCAGGTCTTATCAGATATTGAATATCTTTTCACTTTCACGTGCTTGCGTAATAATCGCCTAAACCCGATTTTCAAGTTTTTTCCTTTTTCAGCTCCTAAGAGGGTATAAACGGGTTGAACACGTTTTCACGAATTCCGTCATTACTTTTAGAAGTGATAAGAAATTGAATTGGTTCCTACGTTTTCGTGCTGTTTTCATATTTATTTATTAACTCCTTTCAGGATTTTCGGATATTCGACCTCCAAGTGGGTGGAAGGAGGTGGCATATCTGATGATATATCGACTTAATTTTTACTTCCTAAGGTTTCCTATATAAAAAAGCCAAAATGTCAATTTCAGTATTTTAGATAAGGGGGTTTTATGCTTCACAAAGCTTAGACATATTTCCTAGGTTCGATGAGATATTAGATCGCTTTTCACTTCCACAGACTTTTTATATAATCGCCTACAAACCCATTTCTCAATTTTTCGATATTCAACTCCCAAGGGTTTGTATATGTTTTCACAATTTTTGCCCTCCCTTAGTTCTGATGAGATATAAAATTGATTATTACGACCAACCAATTCACGATTTTTCGAATTTCAAAAACCAAGGGGTTGTGAAGGGTTTGCTTACGTTTTCACAAATTTTTCAAAATCCCTCGTGTCTCATGAGATATCAAGTTGCTTGTTATGAAACCGTCTAAAAACCTGTTTCACAATTTTTTCGAAATTCAAACCCCAAGTGGAAGTAATGGGTTTGTATACGTTTTAACAATTCGTCATATCTCTTAAGTCTGATAAGGCAACAAATTCGTTTTTACTTCTATGGGCTTTTAGTGTACGTAATATACCGAAATTCGAATAGTCTACACGAGCTTTTCCAATGTTTAATCGGCTAAAAATCGCTATTTTAAATATTTTTATTTTAAGCATAAAATTAATTTTCCAAGAAATCTAATAATCTCGAAGCAACTCATGATATACTCCGACTTTGACCGCTCCAGAGCTTTGACCCGAAAAAAAACTTTATTTCGCCCAGACCATTGGCAGATTTTTTTTTTAGGTTTCCTCCGTTTGTTTTAAGCTTTTAAATTTTGTTTCTATTTTCATTTTCAGTTATGTGACGTTGTGCTCCGTGTGTCTGATGGAACCATATATGCTCATAAGACAGTCCTGTCGGCATGTAGTCCATTCTTCAAGACGATGTTTTTAAGTAATTTCTTCACGTAACATTTAGCGAGGGTCATCTTAATTTTTTTCATTTAATTTCAGGTAGTTTTTCCGAGAGTTGCCAGAGAGAGATTGAACTTCTTCATGATTCGAATCATGAAGTCATGTCTGCTATTGTGGATTACATGTATTCGGGTTCAGTTGTAATTTCCCTGAATCTAATTTCAATGTTATTAAATAATTTCGATTATTTGCAAATGAATGAAGCGAAAGAACAGTGGGAAACAATGGCGACATCGCTAATACAACCAAACTATTGCATTCAAGTATTCCTACAATTAGGTATGTAATTTATTTTACGATCGATCAGTTATTGCTTCTTTAAAACACACTCAACCCGCTTACACCTCAGTAGGGGGTTGAATATCAAAAAATATGGAAACCGGTTTCTAGACGCTTATAGAAACGGGCCTATTACGAAACTCGAGTCGAGGGAGTAAGTCGACTCACATTTGAACTCGACTCGAGCTAAAGTTGGTATTATGAAACTCTACAATTGGAAAGTCACTTCATTTCCAGCAGTCGAGTGAATTTGACATTTCTTTCAAGTAAATACTCACTCGATCGGCTGTCATAATACGTAGTTCTTTTTACTCATGCTTTTAGGCTCGTCGAGTTTCATAATTGCAGAATGTGAGTTTTTTGGTCGAGTTGAGTTTAATAATAGGCCCGAGAGAGCGAGTCGACTCGCCCTTGCACAAAATTCCACTACTGTAAACACAAACCAAATTTTATCATTCTAGTATAATTGGTTCGAAAAATATAGCAATCCAAACATTCTCACCTCCATCCACATATCCTACCACCGTAAAATTGTTAGTTCTGATCTTTACTCATTAATAAAATTTGTTATATTTCCAATGAAGAGATTTCCTCGTTTCGATAAGAGAGAGAAGAACCTGTATTTCAGATTTTATGAATCGCTGGCTAGAAAAATAATAAGCGCACTTATCCAGTGCAGAGCAGGTTAGCGACATGGAAAACCGACCACAAAGCTAAGCGTTTGTTGTTGCTTTCATATGTCGTTAAATTAGTCTGCACTGGATGAAGACAAAAGAGCACCCCTCATATTACTCTAATGCCCTCTGAGTCTTCGATTTTTAAATGTTTCTGATTGAACTTAAATCTTTTGATAGAATCTATACAAAAGTCTTCACCCAACGCGCTGTACGATGCCGCATTGAGCTGTGTTCTGGATAATCTTGACGAGATTCACGTTTCAAATGAATTCAAAGATCTAGATCTGGACCATGTAAGTGTAAATCATAATTTCTTATACTTTATAAAAACAATTAAATTTCAGGTGGAATTAATTTTGTCCAAAGTTGATAAGACTAGAGCCGGTACAATTTCTGCGATAATCATGAATTGGATTAAACATGATCTGGAAAATCGACAATGTTTTCTTGAGAGCCTTTTGAGCCATATATCTGTTGAAAATTTATCAGAATCAGAGATCAATAATATTTTAAACTATGAATTTTTAAAAAATGATAACAACGGATCTAAATGGTTGGTAAGATCGTTTTTAGGAAAAGGATGGCCGGTAATGCATAAGGTATTGCATATATTTCATGATGAGCCTGGTCAGATGTTAGAATTTGATATTCAAAGGAAAACTTTAATGGCAGTTAAACGCAAAATAGATATGGACTTTCGTGTACATTCAGTGACTAGGTATCAAAATGATTTATATGTTTGCGGTGAACGAACACAATTCGGTCGATTCAACAGAAGTACTTACGAACATACGAGTTTGTACTCGTGTATTCGTATAATCAAGCCCAATAAAACATTTGGACAAGTACTTTGTGCAGGACATGACTGCATATATTTAATTGGCTGTTGTTTAATGCACTTTGCGTTACGATCAGCCTCACGCTATATTTGTGATCAGAATGAAATATTAGATCTACCTGATATGATGAACCCTAGATGGCGTCCCGGTGTCGCTTTCTATAGTAAGTACATTAATTTGAAGATCATTGAAAATAATTTATTTAAAATTCGTCTTTAGATTCTGCTGTTTATGTGATCGGTGGCAGTTCGAAAAAAAAATCAGTCGAACGATTTGATCCCAGAGAAGGTCGTTGGAGCATCGCTGGTGAAACTCCAGTTCAAAAGTGGTGTAGTGCAGCAGTGTTATCCAACTCAATTTATTGTTTAAATGAATATAATATTATTAATTACGATCCTAGAAGTCAGAGAAACTATTCCATAGAAAATAAGTATGTGCAATCGGAAAATTCAAAGTTTTCCCTTATCGGGCAGTCAATTACAGCTTTAGACGGCAGATTATATATTGCCCACGTGGACGGTATTGTAGAGTATTACCCCAATAACAACTGCTGGGATCAAATATTATCATGTGACTTTAAATATCCTCAAATAATTTCATAATATCCGAATAAATTTCAGTGTACTTTTCATAAAACAAAGAAAACTGTTTTAGTACTGTCGATGAAATCCATAAAGTATCGATAAGTTTAATCCAGCCCGAAAAGTTTGCAACGCATAGAACCGAGCCTCGGACGAAAGAAAGGTGTATATTATTTTATGTTCAGTTGTGGCCAAAAACCACAAATCCGTTTGCTGTCCGTCCGTCCGTCTGTCCGTTCGTCCGTCCGTCTGTCCGTCCGTTTGCACGATAACTCAAGAACGCGTTGGCCTAGAAAGTTGAAATTTTGTCATCACCTGTAAAATGGAAAAAGTACGGCTAAGTTCGTTAATAGGCGATATCCTTCTACTCATTCTGGTACTTCCTATACAAGAGTCCTTAAAACACGTATTCATAATTATTACTCGAATGCTTCAAGTTAGGAACTTGAAATTTTGCATACTTAAGGTCTACAATGTTTGAAGCAAAAGTTCCGAATATGATGCAAATCGAATGAGTCCTTCGTGTAGCAGCCTACAAAAGCCCTTCAAAAATGTATACAAGTTACAGAATCCACTATAACTCTAGTACGAGTGAAAGCAGGAGTTCAAAATTTTACAGGAATTAGTTTTATATCAAAAGCAAGACTGCGTTCATTAATTAGCGCCATCCGTCGACTCCTTCAGTTAGATGTCATACAAAAGTTCTTAAAACACGTGTTCACCAATATTGAACGATAACTTTAGAACGCTTTAAGTTACGACTTTGAAATTTTGTATACGTTGATTTCATAATAGTCGCAGCTGAGAATATGAAAAATATCCCGTAAGTCCTTCATGTAGTTGCCATACAAAAATTCTGTAAAAATGTCCCAACTTAATTTATGGAACTCACTATAACTCAAGAAATTGTTTAACTATCCATCGAGTAGCCACTATGTTGAGTTGTCAAGCGACAACTCACAAATTTCCTGCTGGGCGATTGCAAGTGCGATCAAGATTCAGCTACGATGAACCGCCACCAACTTAACAGCGTGACGGGTTTTTGGAAAAGAACCGTTGATTTGGAGATGCCGGAAACGACAAGCGGCGGAGAGAGGTTTTTTTTGGCGGGAAGGAGAGTGATCGCGGGATATTTGACGGCACTCGTCGGCGTGTTTTTGGTTTCGGATTTTAAGGGACTTTGAGCGTGGCCTGAAGATCGAGTCTTCTTGAGAAACGAGGGTGTACAAGTTGGTCATCGACAGTGTAATCCCTCCCGATCGAAATACAAAAAACGAGAAAAATTTCAGTAATCCGCGCATTAATTTTTTTGAGAGTGAAATATCCCACAGTACAGTGCATAGCGATCAATTGTATACTACGGCGATAATAACGCTCGTCGTGTCGTTTCCTGCATGAGTTAAAATGTTAGTGAATTACCGAAAAGTGGTTATTCAGTGCGGCGAGAAGCACCAAATTCCCTCTAAGTGTTGAGTGATGCGTTCCGATAGAACCCCGCTCGCTGTATATATATATTTGTTGCGTGACCCTACGGTTTTGTGTATCAAGAAATTACATTCGGTTTAATCACCAGTTTAAAAAAATGAAGTAAAAAGGTTGAAGATTGCGTGGTTTGGCCAGGGACCTGGTAATATAGATGGACTACCTATTTCGCTATCTCATGTGGGACAAGTTTTCTGTTTTGAAGTTTCGAAAAAGTTGTACGTAGTTAGTCGTGTTTTGCACTTCTTGAACTTTTTTTTTATATATATAAGCACGATATCGTTCTAAAATTGTAAATGAACATAAAATAATTTCTGATAATAACTTTTATTGTAGTTTCATTCAGAAATACCATTTTTTACTTGATTTTAGGTCGTTTATGGAACTTCGAATGCTAAGGGACATAATTTGGGTAATTTAATTTCCTTATTGAGCGGGACAGAGATAAATACATTCAGATCGTGGGAATTAGAAGAAGATGGAGTGTGCTGTTTTCGAACTTGGGAAGTGAAATTTTGCTGTCAGCTGTGATTTGACCGTTGCATTCGCAAATCAAAACCGTTATAAATATTTATAATATTAAATTTTCTATTTTCTAATTGAAATTGGCAGATGGTAGAATTGTGTTTTGCTACATCAAATAAATAAACTGTTATTGATACAGTTAAATAAAAAAAATGTTGTACAAGTACTGTTTTTTTTGTAAGATAGTTCCTGTAAAATATACGAATTTCCAAAAAGAGTATTGAGAAAAATTGCGTGTATTTTTGTAGGTAAAGTCTCTTAATGATATTAATAAATTGAACACGAACCGCAATGGATTTAAGTTTCCTTTTGGAAATTTTAGTTCGATCAAATTTTAAAAAATAATAAAGAACAATGCATTTTTATTAGGTGTCGTATTATTATTATGTTATCGTAATGTTGCATCATGGGTTGAAAACAAAATTATTGAAATCTATTAAGAATTGAAAACGGTTCAACCGTGCTACATAGTTTTCGCGGCAAATTTGTTTACACACAAAGAACTGCAAGAATTCACTGACTGAGGGGTACTAGGGGTTCAGGTAGATAATTTGCCAATGTCATTATACATATATGCATGTGTATATTGATATGATGAAAGTTTTCCAGCTCATGGAATTGAGTATTGTCTCCAGGAGCTGAGAAAGTGTTCCCGCAACGCAGCAAATCTTGTCCATTTCACTCAGTTAAGGGGCTCCTTTCCAAAAGAAGCGCGCAATTGTAAGGAATATCCGTTTAGCAATTCGTAAATCTCTACAAATCCGCTAAGTTGACGGATTCCACTTCAAATTAGGGGCCATATGATGTATTCCGTCGCTCGTCGTCCGCTGCCAACGACACTGACGTTGCCGCTATTTTGATGTGATATAAACAGAAGTGTCTTCGTTTTTGGTATTTTAACGACGCACAATGTACGCGCGAACGACATAGTTACGGATTGCCAAACCGGACGTTCATCGACGATGTTGATGCGAACGTTGCGACGTTCTATACATCATACGGCTCCAGGATTCATACCTACAGTTCGAAACTGCATAAAATTTTGATTTTGAAACCGAATCAAATACACATGTAGAATACAGCTGCAGAAAACTCAATTAAAATTTCGGTACAACGGTAGCTTATCCATAAACTTTCTTTATTAAAATAAAAAAAAAAGGTGATTACCAAAAAATATTTCAATATTATAATAAAAATAAGAACACAATTAGATTTGATAATTATTCAAATTGATCTGCGTACAACCTTCTTAACTTCTCGCAGTCTTTTAGAAGATTTTTCCGGCTATCAACGCTTTTAGTATCCCATGTTTTACGCAAGTGGTGGAAACGCAATCCGTCGAAGGAGAGTTCCCGACTAACAACGTGATTACCTATTCCCACGGCTCGAAATACTCACTTAACATAAGTCCAGACTGATGGAAATAAAAAGGCGATTCGAGCATCTCGTCCAGAGATTCTGGTAACAATATAATCCGATACTAATATTTGTGGAGAGTCGTCGATACTATTATTCGATTCTGATTCTTTTAGGCTCTCGTCACCACTATTATCCAATACAAAATTATATAGATAGTCGTTAACGGTTCTGCAGGACAATAGGATACAATCGGCTTCTTTTACTGTTATTTGTTTTAGCTACAAAAATTAAATTTTGTTTAAATCGATTAATTTATTGTAAGTTTGCCATTTCTACTTCTACACTCACCTCACAGAGATAGAACAAGGTCAAAACTTCCAATAAGTTTTCTGGTGGCAATTTTTGTACTACAGCTGAGTTAAGTCCTTTGGACAGTGCGTCATGCTATCAAATAAAACATATTATCCGGTACTTCCAATAACGGAATCCAAGAAAGCGCACAGGGACAATAAGCTGCGAATATAAAAAACTAATATACGACTAAAATTAAAAATTTATCAATATACCCTTTTTTCCAAAAGCGATTTTTGCTTCAGCGATCGTTCTTGTTCATAATTCTTTGCTGTCCGGCGGCCCGCAAATCGTTAAAACTCGATGGCTACTGCGCGTGTACTTCCTTTCGTAACGCCGCACCATTTGCTATAGAAAAATTTTACTTTAATATAAAGTTTATCACATAAATATTAAATTAAAAACTAAAAACATTTACTTACCTGATTTGTTGTGACAGTTCTTAACTATGAATTTGCTTTTGTCACTTTGAAGTTTCGAAACTTTTCGAAAATTCAAAATCCGCACAACAACAACACCGTGTAATTGAGCGGGAAAGAGAGGGCAATGTTTTTTGTCCCATCGTTGTCTCGGATATTGTATGGGAAAATCTGATATGGGTAGTCCATTTATATTACCAGATCCCTGGGTTTGGCTTAAAAAGTGTTCGTCTGTCAGATTTCGGTGGCGGATGGGTGAAAACGCGGTCGTGTCCGGGAGCGCAGTGAAGAAATTTTAGAATGAAGTCTAAATGAGTTTTATTCAATAAATCCCATATTCTGTGCATAAAACGTCAAGCACTAGTTTAACTGGAAGCCTGTCTTCAAATTCGAAAATTTAGGCGCAACATATTGCGATTATGGTAGTACACAGTGCGATCACATCGGCCCCGGCAGATTTTCGAGTGTGTACATATTGCACTTAATATACCCGAAACGGCTTTTGCGTCAATTGGAGGAGTGATTTTTTTGTCGGTGGATTAAATATGGAGTGAAATTGCGCTTCTTTAAATTTCCTCAAAACGTCGTAGCAGTAGACGAACGCGACGTGGATAATTTTGTTTGTTTGCTGTGATTCGTTTTATTCGCTGTATTCACGATATAATACCTAATTGCATTCGTTTCTGTTGTGCAGTGCAATCGTATTGAAAATTGCGTAAAATCCCTGAAAATTCAAGTGAACGAATTTCCGCGGTTCCACAATTTTTATACGCAGCCTAGCAATGGTCGAACGTATTTTGGAAGAATGTTCATCTGACGCGAATTTAAAATTTAATTAAAAAATCCCCATTAAAATAATTTGAATATAAATGAATTAAAATAAAAGTAAAGAAATAAAATAGAATAAAATAAATAATATAACATGACAGACGACAGGACAAACGGACTGAAAAACGTATAAAAAAAAAAAAAATTTAATATTTTAAAAATCAAATAGGTGAAACCAAAGTAATGGGGTGAGTTTCCTTTTTTTTTATACTTTTTCTATATTCTTTTTCCCTTTCCTTTTTTCAATATTTTTTTTTGTTGTATTACTTTATTATTTTAATAATAAAGTATTGTTATCGATTTTTAAAAAAAAAAAATTTGCTACCCTGAAATTTTTTTTTTATACGTTTTATGACTAATAAGCACCAAAAAAGCAAAAAAAAATGTCAGTCCGTCTGTGCGCCGTCCGCCGTCCGCCGTACGCAAAACGTTTGAGGGCTTATAACTCCTAAACCCTATGAGCTATTAAATTGAAATTTTTTTTACTAATAGAATGTGTAGGTCCCCTGAAGTGACCACTTTTTGGGTGGTGGGAGTATGAGGGGGGAGGTGGGGGAAGCGTTTTAGACGAAAAATTTTGGTTTCTAGATCTCAGCAACCGCTTATGTTAGGAGGCTGAAACTTGGAATTTATATAGAGAATCGATAGTGGACCCATTTGCAAAAAAAAATTATGATATGGGTAAAGGGGTGTGGGAGTGGGGGGAATAATAATGCGTCCGAAACGCTCGAAAGCCGAGATCGAGACATTCTAAAATCCATATCTCCTAATCGGTTAATGTCACGAAATTAAAACTTAATGAACATCTGTAGGTATACTAGGAGAATAGATCCGAGTTAAATTTTTGAGAGGGGGCAGTGACGTACGGGGGTGGGGGTTGAAAAACTTTAGATTACGTTATCTCACGAACCAATTGCACTACAAAAATAAAATTTGGTTTCTGTATAAAGGTTGGCAAATAAAGTTTGCTGAAAGTAAAATTTTTTAAGGGGGCGGTGGAGTATGGAAGTGGAGGGGGTAAGAATTTTTTTAAAAAATCACGTCTTATATCTCAAGAACAATGTAAGATAGATGCTTAAAATTTTTACCAGAAGTAGGCCTGATAGGTCCCCAGCAGAAAAAAAAATTTGAAGGATGAGGGTGAGGGTGGGGGAGGGTGAAAAGTAAAAAGTTCTGATTTTTATATCTCGATAACCTATTATGATATCAAGCTGAAACTAAGTATTTAGATAGAGCTCTAGTAGCAGCATGGTGGAAAAATATAATTTTTTATAGGGGTAGTATGGTATGGTGGTGGGGGGTGTTTTTCCTAACTATAGAACGGCTTATGCTAGAAAGTTGAAATTTGGAACGTATATGTAACTCAACTAGAAAAGTAATTCTGATTTAAAAAAATTTCAAATATCTATTGGCTCAGAAGGGGGGCAAAAAAAATGATCAGTGAAAATGGAATGCATATATTTTCACGATTTTCGTCATATCTATTAGGTCTTTCCAAATATTGAATTCATTTTTATTTTACGGCTTCTTCATATAAATACCTAGAAAGTGTTTTCAGGATTTTTTGAAATTCGACCCCCAAGGTGGTGTAAAGGGGATGTATACATTTTCACCAATTCAGCCGTATCCCTCATATCTGACTAGATATCGAATAACTTTGCACTTCCACGGGCTTATTTAATAATCACCTAAAACTTGTTTTCAAGGTTTTTCCTTTTTCAACCCCTAAGAGTGTAAAAACGGGTTGAACACGTTTTCACGAATTACGTCATATCTCTTAGGAGTGATAAGACATCGGATTGATTTTCACTTCCTCGGGTTTTCTTTGTATATATCTAAAAACCCATTTCAGGGTTTTTGGATATTCAACCCCGAAGTGGGTGCAAGAGGGTTGCATATGTTTTCACAAATTCTTTCATATTTCTTAGTTCTAATGAGATAACGAATTCATTTTTACTTCCTAAGGCTTCCTACATAATCGTTAAAAAGTTGATTTCAGGATGTTTGTTATTCAACTCCAATAGGACGTAAGGCTTTCTACATATTTCTCAGGACTGATGAGATATTAGATTGGTTTGCACTTCCACAGAATTTTTATATAATCGTCTACAAACGCATTTCCGATTTGATGTAATGGCACAAAACGAAATTACGAAAAACCTTCTAATGGCGTAACAACTGATATTATACTGGGACTAGACCTCGCCCCGAAGTATGTACCAATTATGTAATTATATGATATATGTGGCAGCGACGTAAGTATTCTAGCGCGACCCATTCTAACCGCTTCCTGAACTTTTTTTAGGTTTTCAGTCACATAGTAACCTACACCGCATCTCAGAATTAAACTCGTTCCGAACTTCTACCCAAAAAATAATAAAGTAGCGCCCAGACTGTTGGCAGATTTTTTTTTTGTTGTTGTTTTCCAGATTTTTTTTTTGATATTTTAGGGATCTTATATGGTTGTTGGTTTTTTTTTGAAGATGCTTAGAGCATTGCCGTCTCTATGTAACAGGCCAGATGGTAAGAAAAGTGACGTCACACATAATGGGCACCAAAAGTTCGCAGAATGTGGAATATTTTTATACGGGAAAAAATGAGTGTTCGCAAATTATTCGTTTAAATAATAATATTATTATTGGGGATAAATGATGAAAATAGAATATGATTTTTAATTGTTATCAAACATATTCGAGAGATAAAAGGAAAAAAGATCTGAAAAGCAGTTAATATCGACCTTTGTTGCAGGTGCACTATCGACGATTTTACTATATTATTTTTAATAATAAAGTATTGTGATCGACCTTGAATTTCAACAAAATTTGCTGTACTGAAATTTTGTATTTTTACATTTTAGGATTAGTAGACTCACAACAAAGCAAAAAAAATAAATTCGTCTAACCGGCGTGTACGCCGATCGCAAACGAATTTGAAGACTTGTAACCCACAAAACGTTCGAGCTATTAATTTAAAATTATCCAAAAATTTGTCTATATGGGTTGGCAAATTTTTATATATATGAATTTCACTTATCACGAGAATATTGAAAAAACAATTTAAACTAGAACATGTATTAGTTTATTTCAAACATAAACTCAGTCTTTAAAATATAGAATTAAAAAAAAATGGAAAACAAAAAATATATATGGTATATATAAGTATGTAAGTTATTTTTTATTTGAATATCATAAAAAAAAAAATTAAAAAGCATTTATAATATAATAGAAAATAAATATTTACTTCTAAACAAAAATTCAAAAAATATTATTCATTAATAATTATTCAATAACAATAAATAATATATGTATAACTTGTATAAAATAAATAAATGAAAATAGTTCTTCATATCACAAATAAAGATAACAAGATAACTGTGTAAAAATATCTATATAAAAACAAATAAATATTCAACTTAAGAAGGTTCCCAATTTCCGCCTTTTTGATTGGCCTTTGAAGCTGTGAGATGCATCATTTATGTTTTTACAATAATTATTTAAAAAAATATTGCACCATGTTAAGACTGATTTGCGAACTAATATGACATTACTTTTCCCGCACGGGCAATTGGCTATTTCATTTGTGTCTACTTCTAATTTGTCAATAATTAATGAGTAAAGATATTGTCTATGATTTTTTTGAATTAAAAATTGTTTCTCGAATGGCTTCGAAATTAAGGTTTGAAATATTTGAAAAGCTGATATGCCGATATTTAAAGAAAATTCTGTAGGATATTTGAGACCACCGCGATTTAAGTTTTCAAGATATAATAAACTACTTGTTAGATCCAGAGTTAAATCTTTATTTGAAAATAAAATATCAGCACAAATAATGCATTTCACAACTTCGCTGACTTTCCTCGCAACGTATCCAGAAACATACACTAAAACGGATTGGATGTTTTCCTCAATCTCTACGTCCTGACTCATCGAGAGAATTTCCTCTTCATTCTCAATGAAGCAAGTACTTTCTTGTTCGGTCACTTCAGCTTCTAAAAAGAAATTATTTAAGTGTATGGCACCATGACTGTGAGATTTTAATTTCAAAATATTAGTAATTCTAAGCTTTTTTTCGGATTCTAAGATTTGTTGAATTGAAACATGATAATTACATCCACTCATTTTGCGATATTTTCCAAACCTAGCTTCCAGTAAGTCGGTTTGAAATTTACCCAAAAGGACATAAGTAAAATTTAAATTTGATATTAAATATTCGGATAACTGTATTAAAGAATTAGTAGTGTGTGAAAGAGCGGTGTGAGTCTCTTTCGAAAGTTTTCCCATTTTTTTTGAATCACCAGTTTGTGCCCTATTGATCCACGATTCAAGCCATTGAGAAAATTGTAATAAAAATTTGTAATTTAATTGATTCAAATCGCGAATCGGTAAGGCATATTCTTCCCGTAAATTACGGCCTTTATAAGGATGTTTAACATTAACTGTTGTCCACCATCTTCTAACATTAGTTAGGAATTCTATTGTACCGGATGCATTGTTAATATCTTCTGACATGGTCTGTAATGCTTCAATGTTTTTCTCATCAAATATTTTCAAGGCAAGGTATACGTTTTGTCTTTCAATACTTGTCGGATATAAAGCTTTAGAAGAAAGAGCAGGAGCTAACTTTAAAGTAGAAAATTTTTCTTTTTCATAAATAAATTTTAAATCTGATAATTTGGCAGTTTGGAGATTTTGGCTACCATCAATTGATGGAAATATAAACTGTTGTGTTTTTTCATTTAACCAATTATTTCGAATAGATTTTAAGAGATGGACGGAATCAAATAAAAAGAAAATTTTCTTGTTGCTATCAAATGGCGATACTATAAACGGTTCTAGGATTTTAGTAGATGAAAATTGCTTGAAGAGCTTTCTATTGATTTGATTATTATCGGATATTATGGTGACAACTTCACAGTCTCGAAAGTGCTCTCAGAGAGTTCGCATCGTAACACAGCAAAGTGAATTTGAGTTATTTATTAATTTCGCGCGAAACCGATTTTTATTATAAACTATAAATATTTCTGTTTGCGCGGGCCTTAAGTTAAAGACATATTGTTACCAAGTGGAATTAAACGGGTACGAGATGTACCCGAAAATATTATGCTAAGGGACAAAATAAAAATGGCGAAACCGTCCTTTAAAGCTACACCTACGGCCGATATGGCCAGTTCTTCGAACAGATTCCAGCCTCTATCGGATCTAGAGGAAAACGAGAACAATACCAGAGCAACGACATCTCCTTCTAAGCAAGTTAAGCCTCCAGCACTTGTATTTCCGTCATAATAATGGAGTCACTCGGCATCAATGATCACTCAATAAGTTTAATGTCAACAGGTAAGAAACTGCTCTTAACCTCAATCGAATCATTCGAGAAGACCGTCGAACACCTTACTTCGAAAAAAGTACACTTCTTTACCTTCAGCCGTAGAGATATACGTCCAGTAAAAATTCTGCTATCAGGTCTACACTCAATGGATCCTGCCATTTTAAAAAGGCATCTTCTGGAAATCGACATTCCATGTATCGATGTGAAACAATTTCACACACAAAACAAAAAATATGCCGAGGAAAGCTTTTACATTCTCCATTTTTCTCCTGGCACTGTCAAAATCGCAGACCTAAGGAAAATAAAAGCGATCATGCACACTATTGTACGTTGGAAGTACTACAAAAACAGGCGCATAGGACCCACTCAGTGCCGCAATTGCCAAATGTTTGGCCACGGATCATCCCATTGCCATATGGAGGTTAAGTGCATGATATGCAGTGCAGCCCATCCGCACTCTATATGCACAGCAACGAACGATGAATACATCAAATGCGCAAACTGCTCTGGCGGACACTTTGCATCAGACAAATCATGCCCAAAACTAAAGCAATATGTTGCAATCAAAAGTAACATCTCCCAACGTCAGCATCAATCACTAAAAACTATTAACATCACTTCGAAAGCACAAGTCAATATGTCAAGTTCACGCGACTTTCCACAATTACCAAGTCAAAACTTGCAAAATCGTTCAACACTCACAGGCGCACGCGCACACGCACCCGCACCGTTTACTATTCCTTTCAGTAGCGTAGCTGCGGATAAATCTCCTGAAGTCCTATTTACTACTGACGAGCTGCTCCAAATTTCAACAGAGCTAATTTCCAAACTAGCCGGTTGCAAAAGCAGACAACAACAGTGCATGGCGCTAATCGAACTGGCTTGCAAATTCCTCTATAATGGATAATCGCGATATTAAGTGTCTACTCTGGAATGCCCAAAGCATCCGTAACAAAAGAACGGAAATTGTAGACTATTTAGAAACTAATTCTATAGACATAGTAATAATAACCGAGTCGTGGCTCAAACCTAGTGATAAGTTCTTTAGCTCTAAATATAAAGTGTACAGAAACGACAGAGAGAACCAAACAGGTGGCGGCGTAATGATCTTGATCAATAGGAAACTAAAACACATTGCGCTTCCAATCACTAACACCAAGGTAATTGAAAATATTACAATCAAATTAAATGACTCCCTACTAATCACAGCAGCTTATTTCCCTGGGACTAAGGTTAACGCGGAAAACTTAAGGTACTTCCGGAATGACTTGAAAGCACTTACTCGAAATAAAAACAATATTCTCCTCTGTGGTGATTTTAACGCGAAACACCGCAACTGGAACTGCCTAAGAGCGAATTCAGCAGGCAAGGAACTCTTTAACTTTTTAGGAAACAGCCAATGTGTTGTGCATCCACCTAGCAGTCATACATTCTTCTCCAATTTGGGTAGGGGCTCCACTCTGGACCTAATCATTAACTCTGGAGTTAACATAACTCAACCAACAACAATTAATGACCTCTCTTCGCCTCACCTTCCGGTTGAGTTTTTTATTATTAACCAATCTAAATCTCCCGACGATACTCTTAATTTCCCCAATTTCTTTAAAACCAATTGGGTAAAATACAAACGATTGGTAACCGATAAACTTTGTCTTAACGAATTTGATTTACGTTATACCTCCCCTAGTGTCATTGACCAAATGGTTGATGTATTTTCTAGCACAATACTGGAAGTTGCAAAACGATGTGCACCTAAAGTTAAGACCCTCCGCAAAGAAAACTTACTGCCTCCGTATATAAAGGAACTTATTATAAAGCGAAACATCAAACGACGCCAATGGCAAAGAACTCGGGACCCAGTATTCAAAACCGAGGTCAACCGCCTTCAAAAAGTAATAAACTTCGAGAAATTCAAGGACATGAACTTAAGCTGGAACAAAATGTTATCCGAAATCGACAAAGGCTCTAGAAAACTCTGGAAACTTAACAGAGTATTCAGGAGAGGCAGGAAAAATATTCCGAAATTGATTTCAGACAACCATACCTTTTCAACTGATGAGGATAAAGCAGAAATACTAGCGGATAAGTTTCATCTCGCGCACCGAATTTCCGAAAACCTCGGTGATCATTCCACCTCAGAATTAGTTAAGAATAAAATACAAAGCTTTAACTCTCATCAAATTAAACTCGGAGCAAACGATCTGTGCAAGCCAAAAGAAATCAAGCAAATTCTCGGGAGTCTGAAAAATGGAAAATGTCCAGGATCAGATCTTATCCCTAACATACTTCTAAAAAATCTTCCCAAAAAAGGACTGACATACCTTAATGCAATATTTAATAGCTGCCTTTCAACTGGTTATTTCCCGAACAAATGGAAAAGTGCCATAGTAATCCCTCTTCCCAAAGTCGGAAAAGACTCATCCAATCCGAAGAACTACAGACCAATAAGCTTGCTCTGCGGAATCTCAAAAATCTTTGAAAAAGTAGCTCTCGGTCGACTCCGCAATCATGCTGAACAAAACAATATTATTCCGGATCACCAGTTTGGATTCCGGCCTTCATACTCTACGAATCACCAACTTGTAAGAGTAAAATCCTACATCAAAGAGGCACTGTATGTTAAACAGTCTGTCGGAATGATAACGCTAGATATTGAAAAGGCATTTGACTCCGTGTGGCACGACGGACTCCTATTCAAACTTTTAAACAATTCTTTTCCCCTTTATCTCATTAAATTAATTCAGTCCTTTATTTCAAATAGATGCTTTTCTTGAAAAGTTTCTTCATCATTCTCCAAAGTGCGTTCCATCCCAGCTGGCGTTCCTCAAGGATCTTGTCTCAGCCCCTTTTTATTTAACGTTTTTACTTCTGACATGCCTAAGGACCCCACATGTGAACTCGCTACATATGCTGACGATACCGCTGTATTCACTAGTTCTGCAGACCCGTGCAAAATTATAGATGTACTCACTAGGCAATTGAATAAATTGTCACAATATTTCAAAACATGGAAAATTAAAGTCAATACAGAAAAAACCCAGGCCATTTACTTCACGAAAAGACGAGCCTATAAGTACCTACCAAACCCCTCGATCAATATTCTCGGAGCAACAATCCCTTGGGAGAACTCAATCAAATATCTCGGAGTTTATTTCGACGCTAAACTTACGTTCCACAAGCACATTTCGGAAGCCTGCTCGAAAGTATTGAAAAGCATCGCAATACTCTACCCACTAATTAACCGAAACTCCAAACTATCAGTACCGAACAAACTGCTAATTTACAAGTCTGTCATGAGACCAATACTTTTGTACGGCGCTCCAACTTGGAACTGCTGTGCCTCATCTCACAAAAAACGCATGCAAATAATCCAGAACAAATGCCTAAAGATCATTCTAAATAAGCCATGGCACTTCTCAACTCGCGAACTACATTTTATTGCGCAACTACCAACAGTAACTGAAGTAACTTGTAAACAAGAAGAAAATTTTAAAGTCAATTGCGAAAAGTCAAGCAACGCGTTGATTCTCTCTGTACTCTACAGATAATCCTTTCATTTACTTATTTAGTTGTACCTTAGTTTAAGTTTAGTTCTAAGTTTTAACACATAAAAATAAGGTTTTTGTTTCCCTTTTCCTTATAAACTGTTCTAATTATTTCAATCAGTATTAATAACTGCTTGTAGCTACATTTGTAACTATGGATGTAAAGTTTGCTAACTGACCACCGAATCAACCAATTTACCAGCAATGTCTAGTTTTAAGTACCTATATTATGGAAATAAATTTATTTGAATTTGAAATTTGTGACAACTTCATATCCTATATCATGTAAAATTTTTAATATTTCAAATGTTGTGGAATACAATAAAGAACAGTCTAAATTTTTGACGGGATATAGGCCTACTACATCTTTATTAGAAGATAATATTGAGCTAATCATAAAAGCTTGAACCGTTGTAGCAGGCGATATTTTATCTGCAGCTATCTGGGATTCATTTTGTGGGACACCTTCTATTTTATTGCCTTTAAATGAAATGACTGGTTTTATATAAATTTCGTCTAACAATATATTAACATATTTCTCATGATCTTGAAGAAGTTTAAATTTTTCAGTTAAGTATTTTATTGCAACACCCGAGTTTAAATTTCCAGAAGCAAAATGTTTAAAATAACTAGGATGGGGTAATATTAAGTTATTCGTGTCGCGAAGATATCTATATGCAGCTGGAAAAGTATAATAAAAAAGACTTGCAAAAACAATCATATCAGGAGTATATCTTAGTCGTGAAGCGACTAGCAATTTCAACTGATTATATAAAAAATGCAATGATTTTTCTTTATCTTCAGGAACGTTATCTGTTTCAAATATCTGGTCTAATTCTTGCAAAATATGATTAGACCTATCTAAAAAGCTTAATGCGTTTAATTCTAATTTATCGAGAAAATTTATCAAATTATCTAATTTTGAATATAAATTGCAAGTTAATTCGGTGCCCAAAATAAACTTTACATTTTTCAAGTCATAAAGTTTATTTTGTATATAAATAGTAACCTCAAATTGAGAATTTATATAAAATAATTTCTCAATTTTCGGCGGAAGGCTATTGAAATTTATTTTATAAAAGAAAAGCTTAGAATTTTCTTCTTGTAATGACCAGGATTTTAAATTATACTTATCTGTATTATCCAGAACATTTAAAATTGTAGTGATCTTATCACTTTCCATCCAGTCGTCGTGTGCGATATCGTTCCTCTCGGTAATTGCGTTCCTCCGATTCTCGGGATCAAGACGTGGGACTGGCGTTTTTTTTGTTAGGTATGCTGGTAAATTGGGGAAAATCGTTGGCACAGCCCCTGTAGTGAGAGAACACCTTCCGCGTTTAACTGCAACTCCATCTGGTGCAATATCATGCCTAACAATTGTTGATTCCTCGAAATGCAAATTACAGACTAATGTGTCTTTTTTTACTTTAAGATCTTTACGAGGTATGTTATTAATCCATTTAGTTTTCAGACAATCGTCTTTGGGAAAACCAAACAGATTATTAGTTTTATATGTCGAATGACAACCCGTAACACAACAGTAGTTAGGCATTTCTGAAACATAATTTAATTAAACAATTAGCGCACAATGGAGTAATAAACACTACACTACACTTAACACAAACTTCACTTACCGAAAAATCACTTGTAGTACACGTTTTATTTAATAAAGGAGGACGATCCTCACCAACGAAAAAACCCGCGCGAACAATTGACAGTTTCTACCTTCTACTGACTAGTAAAATGACTGACCGACTGGTGCCCAGAAATGATGACGTCAACGAAATTTTTCGTGCCAGCCATCTGGCCTGTTACATAGAGACGGCAATGCTTAGAGGCTAAAGAAGCCCTTTAAAATGAACCCGAGCGTATAAGCTCCTCCACCCTGAACCTCAATAAGGGGCCATAACAGAAGTTGTTTTAGGACAGTCATGGCTGAGGTAGGGTGGGCAGGCAGGGCGCTATACCACCTAAGCGCCCTGACAAATCGTGAAGTCGCGCAACTCCACCGCTTCTTGGTCTTTCACGACCTATTGGGAAAATAGTCCCAATTTCAAATCACCCTGGAGTAAGCGACACGAAATTTTGTTGTTGTACAGGCCAAGGGTTTATGGACTGAAATCTGGGCAAGAACCCCCCACAACTGCCGTAGCTAGTCCCGGCCGCCAGCAAGCGTGTCGCTTCCGCTCGGATTTAAGCCACCAATTCAGACGTAGGAATTGGCCCACTCTTTCCTAAACCTTCCTTTCCTTCGAATATTTTGACTTTTTCAAGTCGAAATATTCACTCTAAAGCCCGAAACACAATGCTCCCGTTCCGTTCCGTTCCGTCACGACAAGTGAGGTTATGTGATCCGTAAAAGTTGAATTTAGGTCAACTTTTCCGATCCGTTCCGTTACGACCATTGTGTGCATTTACATGGTCAACCCATAAGGTCTACTTTGACAGCTGAACGGAACGGAACGGAACGGGAGCATTGTGTTTCGGGCTTAAGGCCTCCGTTCACAACAACTATACAATAGTTTCTACCAGTAAATAAAAGGTCATGCAATAATTGTATGTGCACTCCTCATTCTTTTGATATAATCCCAACTAAAATATAAATCGGAGTTCAGTATTTCATCTAGAGTATCATACGATTGGCTTGTTTTAATTTCGTTTAAATTTTTAATTTGTTACAACTATAGCCGGCAAATAACTAAAAAACTATCGGAAAATTGATACCTATACAATAAATAAAGCAGGAAATACGTTCACTGGCTGCGAACAAACTATTTTGAAATTTTAAATATTATTTGGAAGTTGTGGGAACCCATTCAACGCGCTAACTGGTACTGGTGTCGCGAACTGCCACGCGACGAGATTGCATTATCGCCTGCTTCGCGCGCAACGCTTTCACTGTGATTCCGCTCTAAGGGAAAATAATAAAATTAACCTATGGGTGCACTAACCCGAAGAGATAATTATCTCAAAATTTATATTATTAACATATTTTTATTACTCAATTTAATTTTTTTTTGGTCGAACGTTTTATCAAAACGAATTTGTTAGCTGAATAAAAATCTGGTTTTATGACGAGAAATCAAAGTGGTGCATAGACTAAAAACAACTCACTATTTACTCGTACGTACAGAATATTTATATTTCATTTGAAATGGAGGACGTAATACAACAAAAACCTGCAACAAAATAGCAAAACATTGCAATATTGAAAAAGAAAAATCAATCGGTACTGGGACAGTACTGATCGGCTTGACGAAATCAATTTGATTATTAACCGGCTTGATGAAATCTTTATAGTCTGTTTGGTATGCATGTAAACTATTATTACAAATAACAATATTATTTATTAATTTATTAACCCAAATGCGATCACTCCAATATTAATAAGTCGCATGAAATTTATTGGAACAAAAGGAAAATTATAAAAGTGTAACCTACCAGTCCTTTGAAATAAAAGTAAGTAATTCTATTAAGTTAATTGTTTAAAAAAAAAACTGCATATTAGAAAATAAATATAATTATGAAAATAAACCTATTGTTAAACAAACATATTAATGTGGTTATAATCTTTGTATGTTGCTTAGCATAATGAAAAATAAATAAATAAACATACTGCAGTCACGATCGGCTGCAAGCCAATCGTATAATACTCTAGATGAATACTGAACTCCGATTTATATGGTAGTTGGGGATAAAGTATAATTACGTGTGTGCATGTTGTATGTCCTTTATTAAGGACTGCTATTAGATTGCTACTCAAAACTAAAAGACAATATTCAGTGTTTAACTTTATACCTTGAACTGGGTAAGTCATCGAAAAAAAATGTCGTTTTTAAAGGACTTTCACATGGGAGGTGCAGGAAGGACTCACTCGATTTCTTACATATTTATCCTTTTCCTTGGAACTATTCAAAAATTAATGTGTACAAAATTTCAAATTCGTTGCTTGAAGCGTTCAAAAATTATCGGAAAATATTGTTGAACACGTGTTTTAAGGACATTTTGTATGGCAACTGCTAGAAGGAGTAAAAGGATTTCGCTGATTAGTAAACTCGAACTTCCTTTCTACTCAAAACTAATTTGTACAAAATTCCGAATTCGTAGCTAAAAGATTACTTGAGTTATAGCGAGTTCCGTAAATTAAGTGATAACGTTTTGACAGGATATTTGTATGGCAGCTACACGAAGGACTAATAGGATTTTCTTCATAATCATACATTTAACTCAAACTATTGGAAAAATACTACATACAAAATTTCAAAGACGTAGCTAAAACCGTTCTGAAGTTATTGGTAATATTCTTGAACACGTGTTTTAAGGACATTTTGTATGGCAGCTACCAGAAGGAGTAAAAGGATTTCGCTGATTAGTAAACCCGAACTTTCTTTTCACTCAAAACTAACTTGTACAAAATTCTGAATTCGTAGCTAAAAGATTACTTGAGTTATAGTGAGTTTCGTAAATTAAGTGAATACATTTTGACAGGATATTTGTATGGCAGCTACACGAAGGACTAACAGGATTTCTTTCATAATCATATATTTAGCTCCAACTATTGAAAAAATAACACATACAAAATTTGAATGACGTAGCTTAAACCCTTCTGAAGTTATCGACCAATATTCTTGAAGAAGTGTTTTAAGGACATTTTGTATGGCAGCTACCAGAAGGAGTAAAAGGATTTCGCTGATTAGTAAACTCGAACTTTCTTTTCACTCAAAACTAACTTGTACAAAATTCTGAATTCGTAGCTAAAAGATTACTTGAGTTATAGTGAGTTTCGTAAATTAAGTGAATACATTTTGACAGGATATTTGTATGGCAGCTACACGAAGGACTAAAAGGATTTTCTTCATAATCATATATTTAGCTCCAACTATTGAAAAAATAACACATACAAAATTTCAAAGACGTAGCTTAAACCCTTCTGAAGTTATCAACCAATATTCTTGAACACGTGTTTTAAGGACATTTTGTATGGCAGCTACCCGAAGGAGTAGGACGATTTTGCCCGTTAACGAACTTAGCCTTACAAATTCAACCAAACATCCAGATTCAAAATTTCATGATCCTAGGTGAAGGTGTTCTTGAGTTATCGTGCTAACGGACAGACGGACGGACGGACGGACGTCAAGCGGATTTAAGGTTTTTGGAGACAAATAAACAAAAAATAATATATAACTTTTTTTCGTCCGAGGCTTGGTTCTATGCGTTACAAACTTTTGGGCTGGATTAAACTTATAATACTCTATATGATTTCATCTAGAGTATATAAATGTCCGTCTGTCCGCCGTATACGCCGTACCCCGTCCGCCATACGCCGTACGCAAAATCGTTTGAAGGCGCGTAGCTCCCAAACCCGTTGAGGTATTAAGTTGAAATTTTGATGGTGGGTAGATTGGGTAAACTCCTACGACTGACATCTTTTGGGGCGGGTGGGGGTGCAAGGGGAGAGTATTTTAGACGAACAATTTTGGTTTCTAGATCTCAGGAACCACTTATGCTAGGAGGCTGAAACTTGGATCTTATGTAGTACTACGATAGTGGACCCATTTGCAAAAAAATTGTCTATAAGGGTTGAGAGGTGTGGAAGTGGAGAGGAAAAGAATGAGTCCAAAACGCTTGAAAGACGGGATTGAAACATTCTAAAATCCATATCTTCTGAACGATTGATGTCAGAAGATTGAAACTTTGTGGTTGCCCTTAGGGATACTTCAAGATTAGAGAAGGGCTAAGGGGGGTTGTAAGGTGTAAGGGTGGGGGGTGAAAAACTTTGTATTACAATATCTTCCGAACCAATTACACCATGAAGATGAAATTTAGTTTCTGTATATGGGATTACAAGAGGAGTCTATTGAACGTAAACTTTTTGAGGGAGAAGGTGGGGCACGGAAGTGGGGGAATAGCAATATCTCAAAAAATGTCATTTTTATATCTCAGAAACCGTATCAGATATGATCTTGAAAATTTTACAGGAGTTGGAGGCGGTAGATCTCTAGTAGAGAAATTTAAGGGTCCTGGTGTA
Organism: Beris morrisii; assembly: GCA_951812415.1. Taxonomy (NCBI): domain Eukaryota; kingdom Metazoa; phylum Arthropoda; class Insecta; order Diptera; family Stratiomyidae; genus Beris; species Beris morrisii. The sequence goes on along the minus strand of OX638313.1, from coordinate 100,251,218 downwards.
GGGGGTGATGGTGAAAAAGGGGTAGAAAGGAAAAAAATTCTTATTTTTATTTATCGAAAACCGTAATGATTAGAAAGCTAAAAATTTAGGATTATATAGAGCCACTATAGAGACATCCAAGAAAAATAAAAATTTTCATAGGGGTAGCAAGGTACGGGGGTGAGGGGTGGTTTTTTATATCTCAGAAATGGCTTATGCTAGAAAGTTGAAACTTAGTACGTATATGTAAATGTACTATTAGAGTAACTAAAGCAAAAAAAAAGTTCTGGTTTTTATTGGCGTTCAGAGGTTGAGTAAAAAACATGTCCGTGAATCCACATTTTCACGAATTTCGTTAAAACTTGTAGACATGTCGAGCTACCAAAGCAATTTTACTTCTGCGGGCCAATTATGTAAGCGCCTAGAAACGTTCTTCAAAATTTTCGATATTGAACCCCTAAGGGGGTGTAAAGTGGTTGTGTACATATTCACGAATTCTGATATATTTCTTAGGTATATTGGGATTTGGAAAATTCGAATTCGCTTTTACTTTTATGCAATATTCTATTGTTAAAAAAAATACGTAAATAAAAAAAAAAATCTGCCAACAGTCTGGGCACAACCTTATTATTTTATGGGTGGAAGTTCGAAACGTGTTTAATGCTGAGATGCGGTGTAGGCTACTATGAGACTGACAACCTAAGGAATAACCAGGAGGCTATTTGGAACTTTATTTTTTAGGTTGTCAGTCGCATAGTAACCTACACCACATCTCAGCATTAAACATGTTTCGGACTTCTACTCATAAAATAATAAAGTTGCGCCCAGACTGTTGGTAGATTTTTTTAAAATCTGGATTCGCTAAAAAAACTTATAATACCATATCCTCCTTGTGGTTATGCTTTCCACCCAGCTGTCTTCAGCAAAGTCCGTTATCCAATCACTCGATAAAATTGTTCATACATAATATCTTGCCCCTCCTAAAAAAAACTGAAATTACGTCCCTGCTGCCAATCGAACTATCGTCTAGCGCCTAATGCTGGGCTTGTCCGTGGCTTTACCTGATACCTGCGTTTATCAGCAGATCGCATTATGTTAGGTGCAGGTATGGTCCCAGCGTCCGTTTTCTGATAAATCCAAGAGCTTAGTTATGTCCTTATTGCTATCACTTTCTATCTAATGATGAAGAGGGATAAGCAATATGATACCTGAGGCTTAGACAATAAAAAGACAATGTCGCGAAAGACTTCTCATTACCATATGGTGGTGTGTACACACGGTAGGGATAAGGTGATCGAAGCAAAGTTGATAAAGTTGTGTGGGTAATTTTAATCTTAAGGACATCGGTTGTTTCAAATTTCACATTATTTTGCATAGTCAGAAATCAGTTCAGTTTCAGTAGTGTCTCTGCCTAGTGCCCTTTAGAACTTACAGCTTACCGCAACGCAATTATGTCGACGAAATCCGAATATTTTACCTTTGTCACCAAGGATCCGGCCTATTCAAGCAAATTTCTTTCTTCGTTGGCGGAACTCCGGAACACAAAAGAGGTAAGTTCCTTTTCAGAACAGTGTAAAGATTCCGTCTAACTGCCGACTAAGTCATTTCTTTATGGAAGCCTCCGTTTACGAAACTTCTTTTGAATTTTAGTGTACTCGTACTCTACGTTATTTTTTTAAGTTAACATATATTATGTTAAAGATTTCGTAAAAATGGTGTCAAAGTCCTCTTTGAAAAGTTGTTTCTCCGTTAATATTAATCGAACAATTTTGTTACTTTAATGGAAAAGTTCGCCGCAATATAAGAAAATAGAAATAAATACTTTATTATTAAAAAATAATAAAGTAAAATTATCCTTGCAAACATTCTTTTACGTTTAAGAGTTTTTTCTTTATACTTGATCTTTTTAATTCCCGGCGACTATGCGGTTCACATTCGATTCCCATTTCCGACATATGCGATCATAGAAAACGTTCGAAAATTGCTTTATGGATCTCGTTGAAAAGGTCCTTCTCAGGAGCTTGAAACAATATTTTTGAGTAGAAAAATGTCTAATATTCTACACTAGCACTTAAAATCCGAAGGATCAAATTTTCTTTATTTAAAAACGTTAAAAACGCGACTATTTAACTGTGAAAATTAGTGGAAAGTGAATTGTTCACACGTTTTCAGTAATTTAAAATTGGGGAAATTACAACCCACCGGCGGGTTCCCGAATAAGGATGATTGTTTATTATAGGGTAGAATTGTCACCTTCCGCATATTTGTTTCTAGGTGCTCTAAAACGTGTCCGAAGTGTTTGTCAGTTACGATTTTTTTACTCTAGATGAAAACATATAAGAGCATTATAAGTTTAATCCAGCCCAAAGGTTTGTAACGCATAGAACCAAGCCTCGGACGACAAAAAGTTATATATTATTTTTTGTTTATTTGTGGCCAAAAACTTCAAATCCACTTGATGTCCGTCCGTCCGTCTGTCTGTCTGTATGTCCGTTGGCACGATAACTCAAGAACGCCTTCACCTAGGAAATTTGGAATCTGAATGTTTGGTTGAACCTATAAGGCTAAGTTCGTTAACGAGCAAAATCGTTCTACTCCTTCGGGTAGCTGCCATACAAAATGTCCTTAAAACACGTGTACAAGAATATTGGCCGATAACTTCAGAAGGGTTTAAGCTATGACTTTGAAATTTTGTATATGTTAATTAGTTGGAGCTAAATGTAAGATTATGCAAAAAACATATTAGTCCTTCGAGTAGCTGCCATACAAATAACCTGTTAAAATTTCTTCACTTAATTTACGGAACTCACTCACACAAATTTTGAAATTTCACGTCTTAGGACTAGTAAACCACCAAAAAACAATAATAAAATGTCCGTCTGTCCGTTGCTCACAAACCCGTAGGCCCGGTATTTCAATATAAACTTAACTTCTTAGTTTCGTAACTAATGCCAATAAGTTAGCTGACAGTTAACTTGTTAAGCGTATTTCCAAAAACGTTTGGTTTCAAGTTTATAAATTGTAAGTAAGTGAGTATACTTAACAGTTTAAGTAAGTAAGTACACAGTTCAAAATTTTGGACTAGGTTTTAATATTTTTCGTATTGTCCAAACCAAAAAATTATTAAATTTTAAACTTCCCAATGTATTCAAAACAAATTTCAATCTTTATAGTATTGCAGTTCAATACTCTAAATATTGAAATATTAACGAAAAAATCTAATTGAATAGTATTACATTACAAGATCATACCATTAGAAAGAAATTTAAGTTTTAAACTAAATTCAATTACAGTTTACTCCAATAATTATTAGGATTTTAATTCTAATGTGTATTAATAGTTGAATTCAAAACATGATTTCAATTCAATACGTTTAATTATTATTAATTCTAATCCAGCTTACCTTTGTTGCATTTCTATTTGCCTCAAGAAATAAAAATTAATAATAAAATTTAAATTTTTTCTTTTATTTAATAGTACATAATTAAATTATAAATACATTCTTAATACTTATGATATTATAAAAACACAACTTCTTTTTAGCTTTATATTAATCTAGAAACTACACATATGCCTAGAAACTAAAACATATGTTTTGATATTTTGTACAGAAGGACCTACATTTTCAAATCTTACCAGCTTGCAAACTGATTTTACAAAGTTATCCCTTTTTAAGTCTTTTAATTTCTTTCCCAACGCAATTACAGGCAATAGCTTTAGCAGGTATATGTAAAAGTGGTTTAAACGATACATTCCATTCTGTGAGAGAAATAAGGGATAAATTTAGTTTATTAAAATTATGTCTGCTATTGCAATTTAAAGTACCTTAATATTGAGCATCTATTATCCCGGTTTCGCCGCGGTAAATAAAGTCTCTACTTTATTGGCACACTTAGTCCAATTGGTCAAAAATGAATTAGATTTTTCCAAATACCTTAATTGAAAATCAAACAATATCTGAAAGGAACATATAACTTTAACGCAGTAATATACATTTGACTATTTTACATACCAAGGTTGAATCGTTAAAGAAAAATGGATATTCCTTACATATATTATTTGTTCCGAGCGTTTAGCGCTGTCGAGCTACTAGAGTCTGTTGAAGCTTCTTCTTAATTAAATCACAGAAAGTGTTTCCAAACCTTTTTAGCTCGACGAGCTTTGTTTTTTCAAAAATCACTTGCACAAATATTCTCGGTCTACAAAAACTCATATTACCAAACTCAAACTCAGGACGAATGCAAAAAGACTGAGTAAAACATGTACTTTCAACGTTATAACCATCTAAAACAATTGAAAAATGCAAGAGAAATCGAAAAATCGTGATAAAATTTAAACCAGAAAGTATTAGTTTGAAATCGCTCAGAATTGAAAAATGAATTTCTATACCTCTTAGGTTTATAATTAAATACTTTCGTATAATAATTCTGAGCATGATCACTCTTTCCGGAAACTGTAAGACCATTTGTATTACATGGTGATACTAACATTATTATGTGCTCAACTCATTGTTCTGAAAAATGATTCCCTGTAGAATAATTTTTGTCTCAAAATATATTAAGGAATAACCCCTTACAAGGTTGTCCACGGAGTACCGGACACCCTGTATAATGATCTAAAAATTTATTTCATGATTTTGCGATATTCAGCCCTTAAGAGTTTTTATAATTTTTTGGATTGAAGTCCGGAACGCGTTCAATACTGAGATGCGGTATAGGTCAGTGGCGTGGCGTCCATGGAAGCAAAGGAAGCATTGCTTCCCTTACATTTTGCTGAAAAATATTATATCTTAAATGCGTTTTCTAAATCGCGAAAAAATTCATGTTTCAAACATTTTCTTTGACACAGTCTAAATAAAAGTTCGCAAGAAACTACACGCGAATATCGCACACAGCCGATTTGGCAACACCACGAAAAAGCCAAGCGAAAAGAATCCAAGAAGAAGACATATGGAAGCAATTTGAAAGTTGCATCTATGAGCGTGCATTTCATTTCGTAGTAAGCCCACTGTGACGTCATGAAAAAAAAATTTCGTACACGGCATGGTGGAAGCAATACGCTATTTGCTTCCACACATTGGTGGCTGCAGCGGTGAAGCTTTCAGCAAGCAGAGATATGATCAAAAATAAGTGCTACCAGAGTAGGATAGGAATTGAATTTTGATCGAAGTTTGGAATTGAATTGTGGTAAATAGTTGAATTATATTTAATTTGGTTTTTAGATCTCAGGAACCACTTACGCTAGGAGGCTGAAAGTTGGAACTTATGTAGAACTATGATAGTGGACATATTTGCAAAAAAAATGGCGATTAGGACTAAGGAGTGTGGGAGTGGAGGGGGAACCAATGTGTTTGAAGTGCTTGAAAGCTGGGGTTGAAACATTCTAAAATACGTATCTTCTGAACGGTTGATGTCAGAAGATTGAAACTTCGTAGTTGTCTTAAGGGATAATAGGAGATTAATCAAAAGCTAAAATTTTTGAATCAGGTGGTGGTGTGTATGGGTTGGGATAAAAAACTTTGAATTAGAATAACTTCCGAACCAATTATACCAGGAAGGTAAAATTTGGTTTGTGTATATAGGATTACAAGTGGAGCCCATGTGGGAGGTGGAGCACAAAAGTGGGGCTATAGCCATTTTTAATAAAATTTCATTTGTATATCTCACATATGATCTTAGAAATTTTACAGGAGTTAGGGCCAGCAGACTTCTAACAGGGAAAAAATATTGGAGGTACTGGTGAAGGTGCTGATGGTGTGAGGGGGTAGAAAGAAAATTATATCGATTTTTATTTTTCAAAAACCACAAACCATAGAAAGCTAAAAATTTGCTACATAGAGCCAATAAAGAGGTATCCTAGAAACAATTTTTTAATATGCGTAGCAAGGCAGGGGGTGGGTGGTGGTTTTAAAAATCTCAGAAACGGCTTATGAAGAAGAAAGTTGGAACTTAGTACGTATGCTACTCAAGAAATTAAAGGAAAAAAAATTCAGATTTTTATTGGCATAGAGGTTGAGTAAAACAAATGTCCGTGAAAAGGGATTTTTCCACATTTTCACGATTTCGTTATTTATATTGGACATGCCGAAATAGATTTTATTTCTGTGGGTTCTTTATGTAAGCACCTAGAAATGTGTTTTTTCCAATTTTTCGATATCCTACCCCTTAGGGGGTGTAAAGTGGTTGTGTAAATTTTCACGAATTTTCATATATTGGGTTTAATGAGATATTCAATTCACTTTTATTTTTAAAGGCTTTAAATTTAATCGAAGAAAAATCTGATGCAAGAATTTTTTGATATTAAACCCCCGGTGGTTTTCACGAATTCCGAAAAACTTTTATGGTTAATGAGATCGAATTCGGTTTTACTTCTATTGACTCTTCTATAAAAAATCTGCCAATACTCTGGGCGAAACTTTATAATTATAAAAAACGTTCCAAATAGCCTCCTGGTTCCCGTTCGTGATTACTGCACTCAGAGAAAAATCATATTGATTTTAAACAGAACACGTATTAGATCAAAATTTTTTTATTCAATTTTGCGCCAAAAATAATTATTGTTGTATTGAATAATACCACTTTGTTGATTTGAATGTTCAACATTAACGATGGAAAACGGTAATATTAAATACAATATGTTTAAACCAAACATTTTTCGTATTTAATAACACAAATTAATATGTTCAAACTAAATAGCAGTTTATTTAACTTAAACGTAATGGTATATTTAGTTTAACTGTTTCAGGTATTGACTTGAATGTTCTTGTATTTCAAATTAACCACCTGGGTAGTTTAATCAACAAAAAGTTTTTCTTTAACTTAAAAAGATAAGCTTTTATTATACCTCTAGTTTTCTTTCAAAGCAAAACAACTTTTATTAAACTTGAATATATGAAATATTTGATTTATTGGTTAAGTTGTAAGTATGTATTCTTGCATTTCAAAATGACGAAAGAATCGCCGATTTTTATTAACGAATTTCAAATTACCTTGCCATACTTGCCTTTTTCTTTATTATTAGCGTTAATAGAATTTTTTTCTATTAATTCCAATATTCCTGTATTCGTAATTAGCAAAAACAAGATTATGTTAAACCTAAATAAATTCATTTATTGTTATAGGTATACATACATATATATATACATTTTTTAATGTTACATGTAAGAAATAATATGTTATTTGATTGTAAATTCTCAGTCAGCTCGCTAGGTGATATCACAGCATTGAGAAGTGTTGATATTATACAGTTCTTGCTATCTGTAATTATAGCGATTGTGATATAATATGATGATCAATAATGATAAACTTACACTCGTTTTGAGCTGTGTCTATCTTCATTAGAATATCACTGCAGAATTTATCGCTTATTGCCTATAAGCAGTAGCCTATGCTACTAATTTAATTTTGAAGTCAATCCGGCACTCTAGGAGCCATGTTCCCCGACAGGATAAAGTTGATCAAAATCCGAAGTTATCTGTGTAATACGGATATAAGAAATATATTAGAAAATTGAAAATTATCGCCTAATGTGGAATCGGCTTTCGGAAGCACATTTTGCATTAATTAATTAATTTTCATTAATTAATGCATTAATTATTAATTAAGTTTATATGTTATTATCTGGTTATTTTCCTTGCCATTTTTTTTTTGTTTGTGTCGCACGTTAAAGAATTCATTATTTTATCAATACTCACGTCTAACCCTAAACTACTGCTTGCTGAACTTAAGGACGAACTTCCACATAGATACAGATGTATTAATCGACAACGTGCTCCCATCATTATTATACTATACCAGCAAATACATAAATTTTACATAGATGTTTTGACAAATCTAAACAAATAAATAAGAATAATTTTTATAAAACTTACATTTTCTTTTCTCCACTGTCGTAATTTCTTTGTGAACTTTGCTGCTATACCCAAAAAGAAGAAATCTCCAAATATTTTTTTTATGTCTCCTCGATCCAAATACCTCAATCGATCGAATTCTACACCTGCACCTTCATAAAATTATTTGTTGAGATATTCAAAACTCGTAGATTCGAACGAAGCAACACACAAAATTTTCTTACTTTTTAAATTACTGAAAACTGCTTCCAGATTCCATGATTACAGTAAGTCCAATAACTTTCTATCATTGCCGTTCAAAATAATTATGGTATTATTTCCTGTTCATTTTCCTTTATAAGTCGTCCACTGCACTACTGCGCAAAACAAGAAACTATGTAAATCACTTAACTTACACCACGCGCGATGGTTTGCATAAAATGAATATGAAGAACATATCACCATTTGGGCGAAGACCATTAGAGCAAGAATATTCATGCACAGAATAAAATATTTTAAGTATGTTTGAATGAAAGCGTTTGAATTTTTGATCACAGCGATTAGACTTTTAAAACAAATATTAGATACTCGAAACACCGGCTTAGACGTTTAAAATTTGTTCAAACATAATTTCTGCATATCGAACGTATAGTTTTGTTCAATTAAAAGTTATGATATTTGTAGGAATAAAAAACTTTGTTTGGCTCAAAGATAAAGGAATATTTCATTCAAACATATTTTGCAACAATGATCATATTTATACATTTCGATCACCGCTTTTGAATGAAAGATTTTATTATTGATTTATACTGCAAAATTTTTTATTCAAATATTATACAGTGAAACATGCAGAATATTACTTTCAAAATTATAGATTTTTAAAATAAACGATTGCATTTCTCTCAGTGTGGGTGCTTTTATATTAGTATTGTTACAAGTAGCTAATGGAGGAGGTTCAATTAATACGCAGTAAATTTGTAGGTAGAATAATAATAATAAATTTTGATATTAACCAATTGCTTCCCCTTGTTGAATTATCACGCCACGCCACTGCCTAAGCGGTGTAAAGTGGCTGAGTTCATTTTCGATATATTGCTTAGATCTAATGAAAATTAACTTTTACTTCTAAAGGCTTTAAATATAATCTGGGGAAAAATCCGATCAAGCATTTTTCGATATTAAACTTCCTGAGGGTGTAAGGTATTGTTCAAGTGTTCACAAATTCCGAATTCCTTTTTACTGCTGTGGGCTTTATATACAGGGTGTCCGGTACTCCGTGGACAACCTTGTAAGGGGTTATTCCTTAATATATTTTGAGACAAAAATTATTTTACAGAGTGGGTCAATTTTTAATATCCGTGAACTGTTACGTCAAATGAAAGGTAATTCGATTCCCTAAAAAACAAATTATAACACATTGAATTCTGATTATTAGTTTTCAATATATGTATAACGTTTTAAGTGAGTGAGGGTACAGGTCCAAAACACTTTTCTTGACCACCCTGCCTCCATGGATATTGAAAATTGACCCACCCTGTAGAATAATTTTTGTCTCAAAATATATTAAGGAATAACCTCTTACAAGGTTGTCCACGGAGTACCGGACACCCTGTATAATGATCTAAAAATTTATTTCATGATTTTGCGATATTCAACCCTTAAGAGTTTTTATAATTTTTTGGATTGAAGTCCGGAACGCGTTTAATGCTGATATGCGGTATAGGTTAATATGCGACTAACAACCTAAATAATAACCAGGAGGCTGTTGGGAAGGTTATTTTTTTAGGTTGTCACTCCGTTTGTTTTAAGCTTTTAAATTTTGTTTCTGTTTTCATTTTCAGTTATGTGACGTTGTGCTCCGTGTGTCTGATGGAACCATATACGCTCATAAGACAGTCCTGTCGGCATGTAGTCCATTCTTCAAGACAATGTTTTCAAGTAATTTCTTCACGTAACATTTAGCGAGGGTAATCTTAATTTTTTTCATTTAATTTCAGGTAGTTTTTCCGAGAGTAACCAGAGAGAGATTGAACTTCTTCATGATTCAAATCATGAAGTCATGTCTGCTATTGTGGATTACATGTATTCGGGTTCAGTTGTAATTTCCCTGAATCTAATTTCAAAGTTATTAAATAATTTCGATTATTTGCAAATGAATGAAGCGAAAGAACAGTGGGAAACAATGGCGATACAGCTAATACAATCAAACAATTGCATTGAAGTATTCCTACAATTAGGTATGTAATTTATCTTACGATCGATAACTTATTGCTTTTTTAAAACACACTCAACCCGGTTACACCTCAGTAGGGGGTTGAATATCAAAAAATATGTAAACCGGTTTCTTGACGCTTATATAAACGGGCCTATTACTAAACTCGAGTCGAGGGAGTAACTCGACTCACATTTTAACTCGACTCGAGCTAAAGTTGGTATTATGAAACTCTACAATTGGAAAGTCACTTCATTTCCAGCAGTCGAGTGAATTTGACATTTCTTTCAAGTAAATACTCACTCGATCGGCTGTCATAATACGCTGTTCTTTTTACTCATGCTTTTTTTTCGACTCACAGTCGAGTGAAACTCGACAAGTAGGCACTCGTCGAGTTTCATAATTGCAGAATGTGAGTTTTTTGGTCGAGTTGAGTTTAATAATAGGCCCGAAAGAGCGAGTCGACTCGCCCTTGCACAAAATTCCACTACTGTAAGCACAAACCAAATTTTATCATTCTAGTATAATTGGTTCGAAAAATATAGGAATCCAAACATTCTCACCTCCACCCACATATCCTACCACCGTAAAATTGTTAGTTCTGATCTTGACTCATTAATAAAATGTATTATATTTCCATTGTATTATATTTCCAATGAAGAGTTTTCCTCGTTTCGATAAGAGAGAGAAGAACCTGTATTTCAGATTTTATGAATCGCTGGCTAGAAAAATAATAAGCGCACTTATCCAGTGCAGAGCAGGTTAGCGACATGGAAAACCGACCACAAAGCTAAGCGTTTGTTGTTGCTTTCATATGTCGTTAACTTAGTCTGCACTTGATGAAGACAAAAGAGCACCACTCATATTACTCTAATACCCTCTCAGTCTCCGATTTTTAAATGTTTCTGATTGAACTTAAATCTTTTGATAGATTCTATTGAAAAGTCATTACCCCATGCGCTGTACGATGCCGCATTGAGCTGTGTTCTGGATAATCTTGACAAGATTCACGTTTCAAATGAATTCAAAGATCTAGATCTGGACCATGTAAGTGTAAATTAATAAAAAAATAAAAATAATAAAAATAATTTCTTATACTTTATAAAAACAATTAAATTTCAGGTGGAATTAATTTTGTCCAAAGTTGTTAAGACTGAAGCCGGTACAATTTCTGCGATAATCATGAATTGGATTAAACATGATCTGGAAAATCGACAATGTTTTCTTGAGAGCCTTTTGAGCCATATATCTGTTGAAAATTTATCAGAATCAGAGATCAATAATATTTTAAACTATGAATTTTTAAAGAATGATAACAACGGATCTAAATGGTTGGTAAGATCGTTTTTAGGAAAAGGATGGCTAGTAATGCATAAGGTATTGCATATATTTCATGATGAGCCTGGTCAGATATTCGAATTTAATATTCAAAGGAAAACTTTAATGGCAGTTAAACGCAAAATAGATATGGACATTCGTATATCTTCAGTGACAAGATATCAAAATTATTTTTATGTTTGCGATGAACGAACACAATTCGGTCGATTCAACAGAAGTACATACGAATATACAAAACTCAAGAACATTGAAGGAATTGGACCAGTACTTTGTGCAGGACATGACTGCATATATTTTATTGGCAGTTCTGTAATGCACTTTCCGTTACAATCAGCCTCACGCTATCTTTGTGATCAGAATGAAATATTAGATCTACCTGATATGATGAACCCTAGATGGCGTCCCGGTGTCGCTTTCTATAGTAAGTACATTAATTTGAAGATCATTGAAAATAATTTATTTAAAATTCGTCTTTAGATTCTGCTGTTTATGTGTTCGGTGGCAGTAGGACAGTCGAAACAGTCCAACGATTTGATCCCAGAGAAGGTCGTTGGAGCATTGCTGGTGAATCTCCAGTTCAAAGGTGGTGTAGTGCAGCAGTATTATCAAACTCAATTTATTGTTCAAATGCCGATAATATTATTAACTACGATCCTAGAAGTCAGAGAAACTATTCCATAGAAAATAAGTATGTGCAATCGGAAAAATTAAAGTCTTCCCTTATCCTTGGGCAGTCAATTACAGCTTTAGACGGCAGTTTATATATTGCCAACATGGATGGTATTACAGAGTATAACCCCAATACCAACTGCTGGGATCAAATATTATCATGTGACTTTAAATATCCTCAAATAATTTCATAATATCCGAATAAATTTCTGCGTACTTTTCATAAAACAAAGAAAACTGTTTTAGTACTGTCGATGAAATCCATAAAGTATCATAAGTTTAATTCAGCCCGAAAAGTTTGCAACGCATAGATCCGAGCCTCGGACGAAAGAAAGGTGTATATTATTTTATGTTCAGTTGTGGCCAAAAACCACAAATCCGTTTGCGTTCCAAATAGCATCCTAATTATTCCTTAGGCTGTCAACCCCATAGTCAACTACACCGCATCTCAGCATTAAACACGTTTCGGACTTCTACCCATAAAATAATAAAGTTGCGCCCAGACTGTTGGCCGTTTTTTTTAGTTTTAATTATTCTAGTAGCACATCTACATATAGGTACTAAGTTTTAACTTTCTAGCATAAGCCGTTTCTGAGATATGAAAAACCATAAACCCCCCCCCCCCCATCCCCCGTACCTTGCTACCCCTAACAGAAATTTATTTTTCTGGGATGTCTCTATAGTAGCTCTATACAGATTCAAATTTTTAGCAGATTTTGAGAAATAAAAATCAAAATTTTTTCATTTCCACCCCTCCCACCATCACTCCCTACATCCACACCCTCAAAATTTCTCCGCTAGAGGTCTACTAGTCCTTACTCCTGTAAAATTTTCAAGATCATATCTGATACGGTTCTTGAGATATAACAATTTTATTTTCTGAAAAATTTCCGCCCTTCACCACCCCCCTCAAAAATATTACGTTCAGTAGACTCCACTGGTAATTCTATATACAAAACCCAAATTCTATCTTCCTGACACAATTGAGTCGGAAGATATTGTAATTTAGAGTTTTTCACCCCCCCCCCCACCCAAAATAGCTTATCAAACCCCTTACATTTTGTAACCCTTTTCTAATCTCCTAGTATCTCTTAAGTCAACTAAGTTTCAGCAGTCTGACATCAATCGTTCAGGAGATATGGATCTTAGAATGTTTCAATCCCAGCTTTCAAGCGTTTTGGACGCATTGTTACACCCCCTCCCCAACTCGCACACCCCTCGACCCTTATCGACCTTTTTTTGCAAATGGGTCCACTATCATAGTACTACATAAGTTCCAACTTTCAGCCTTCTAGCATAAGCGGTTCCTAAAAACAGCATTTGCCAGGGAAATTAGTCAAATTTTTGACAGCATGGCATACATTGCAAAGTTACTATTACACTGTATGCCTTGCCGTCAAATATTTGACTAAAAAAAATTTACGAAAAGATCAATTAAATTTTGCCTGTCGAAAAAGAGCAAAAATTAAAAATAATGTAGCAAACAGAAAATTTCTGACTGCATTTGCCAGCCAAAATACTCCAATTTTTGACATAGTGGCATGCAGTGTTATACAAGCTTAATACTAGACTAATACTTTTATACAATAAAATTGAAAATAAAAATGATTTCCACGCTTCATATTCAAAACCCGGAATTTCGAAAAAATCGAGCGATTTGCTGGAAGAAATTGAGCAAAATCAAAAACAAATGTTGAGTGCTATGAGAAAATTGTTTCACCTAATGTTTCGAGTCTCATGAAGTTCTAGGTTTTGGTAGCCCCCTAAATAATGTTATCCAAGCTAATAAAAATTTGGTTACACAATTATTCAAGTTGACCTTCCATTTTTTCATATGGCAACTCGGCTTGAAGCAGAGGTTGTAAACTCAATCTAGAATTCTCGAACTTTTCGTTATCAGGGTGCAAAATATTACTCTGTTACTTAAAAAAAAAATTGTAAAATGGGTCATTTGTCATTTTTATAGTGAGAATGTTGTATAATATTTAAAAACTTTATTTCTTAATTAATTACATATTCTATAGGAACTCATGTACCCACATATAAACTTAGATTGTAGTTAAATATATATTGCTTGATTTAGTTTTTTACTGGTCTACTAACTTCTTGTTGAAATATTCTAGTAAATCATCTGCAAACTGCATTTTAAGGATACTCTATCAGGACAAGAGAATTCTGGGCCAGAGTAGTTCCATAATTTTGCAGAATTCTATCGGATGTCTAAAAATGATATTTGTAATTTGCTGATGCTCCAAAGTTGGTCTTTCCTTGAAAGGGTCCACTCAGATGAGTTCTGGAATTCGCCATAACATCGAACGAAGAATTTCGATTTTGAAACAGATTCGCCTTCGCTCCCACGTCCATAGAACTCCCAAAACCAGGAATTTTATTAACTCCTACAGATGCTCCATGTCCTTGCACGTTGTTGTAGTTTAATCCAGCTCCATGCGTCTTATAAGCGAATCCATTCTCTAATTTGGTATTGTTCGAAAAGGCTTGAGCGTTCACGCTGTGAGTATCATTTCTGAAAAGATTTGCGTTTGCAGCGTGTGATGTGGTCGATAGTACGCCTGGTACGACGGTTTTCGAAATCGATACTCCGTGTCCGTTTCTGGGAAATTTTTGAAAATGTCTGTTACCTCAGTGAAATAGATATGAGTATGAATATTGCTACTTACGCATTGACACCCGCAAAAGTACCGACATGAGGAGCTCCAGAAGTCGAGTTTCCGCCAGCAAATGCCCCCATTGTTAAATTTTGTGAATCAGTTCCGAATTGCTTACTAGCAGTAACGTTGACATCATGACCACCTGCTGGATTTGAAATAGCTGTTCCTTGAAGGTTCATCTTAAGATCTCTAGATAAATTATCTTCCGAATTCTGTTCAAGTTCCGAAAAGACTGATGCTCGGTGGAGGCACATTTTCCTATTTATATAGTAGCGCAAATCTGTGCTAAGTGATGTTCTTCCCCGATCTTAAAATAAACGTACCGATCATGACGCGTCATTATGAGTCAAATATTGGGGAACCACCATTCTATTGTGACAAAATTTAAATAGCTATTGACTCGAGTTGTGGGTGACAAAATGCTGACGCTATGCACTACAATGTGGGGATGCCCCGACCAGTTAGTTGAATCCACCAGTAAGAGTAAGTTAAAAGAAGGTAATTGCAAGTTTGAGCAAATATTTTGGCAGTACGATTAATTTTACTTTATTATTTTTTAAATAGAAATTCCAAATGTATTAACTATCCTCAAATTTTGTATTTTCACATTTTTTGGACTAGTAGAAACTAAACGGCAGTAAAAAAATTCTGTCTACAAACATTTCTGAAATTTTTAACTTTTGTGGCCAAAGGGGGGTGTGGGTGGAGGTGTCATATCTTAAAACCCACCTTCAAATTTCTGCTATTGGTTAAATTCTTGGGTTGACAATTTTTGGTGGAGGAAAATTGTGAGAAGAAGTGCTTGAATTTATAGCTTGTAATTTTTCTTAAAATCTATTTTTAATAGAAATGCTTTGTAATCGACCTGAAATTTAAAAAAAATTGCAGCCCTCAAATTTTGTACTTTCAGTTTCAGGGCTAATATACCAAAAAAGAACAGTCCGCCGTATACGCCGTACTCCATACGTAAAAATACGCTTAATGACTCGTAGGGGATAAAGCCTTTGAACCACTAAGTTCAATTTTACTTTGTTAGTTTATTTATGCAAAAGAAAAATGATCAGTGAAAATGGGATGCATATATTTTCACGAATTTCGCCATATCTTTTAGGTCTTATGAAATATTGAATTAATTTTTATTCTCCAGATTCTTCTCAAAAATTCCTATAAATAATTTTTGGAATTTTTTGAAATTCGACCCCTAAAGAGAGCGTAAAGAGAGCCATCTCTCTCAGATCTGATTTAATATCAAATAACTTTTCACTTCCACGGGCTTGTTATATAATCGACTAAAATCCGTCTTCATGATTTTTTCCTTTTCAACCCCTAAGAGGGTACAAACGAGTTGAACACGTTTTGACGAATTCCGTCATATCTCTTAGAACTGATAAGACATCGAATTGGTTTTTACTTCCTCGGTTTCCATTTGTACTTCTTTCAGGATTTTTGGATATTCAACCCCCGAGTGGGGGTTGCATACGTTTTCACAATTTTTGCCATACCATTTCGGTTTGATGAGATATCAAATTGACTTAAACGTATGCAGAGTTTTTATTTGATCGCGTACAAACTAAGGTCTTTTTGATATCCAACCCCCAAGGTGGTGTTAAGGGCTCACATACCCCTGCGCGCGCTGAAAACCGAGTAAATTTGAAAAATTATTATAAAGGTTATATGGTGAAAAAAATGTAATTGTTGAGTTCACATATCTTATTAACTATTCAACTATAACAAAATAATTAAATTTTTTTTTTAATAATAACATTATTTTTTACGGGTATAAATGGACTACTGATGAAAACCATGGCGCCTCCTTGTCGGCATCATAACTTCATCAAAAATAATTCAATTTGCAAAAATAAAAACGAATCTTGTAAAATAATGTAGTAGTCATAGTCTGACGGACGAATTTTTTTCCTTTTTAAAAAATAAAGAAGTTACAGTATTTCAAACTTTAGTAATCAGTTTTTTTAAAAAAAATTTGCTTTTAATAATTTATAAAAAATTGTGCAACCAAAAAATTAAAAAAACCTCTCGTCAGACTATAGAGAAAATAATTATCAAAATTTAAAAAAAAAAGTTGAAAAATATTGAAAATTGACTGAGTTATCTGCTTGGCGACAAGTAATTTTCGAAAATGGGATTGGGTGCCGGACTACCAGCTCACTCAGCTGTAAATGAGTACCCGAGTTAAAATCGGGGTAATAATCACGGACGAGCGTGTGGCTGACTACTTTACCTCCTAGTGTTCCGTTGGTCTTGTAATGAAGTAACTCTAGCATTACTTCAAGGCCTAGGCCCAATTTGGGCTGTTGTGCCATTGATTATATTATCATGTCGACACTGTCTAAAAACATGGTTTTGAGAAAAACGCGTTTTAAGTTTTTGGTAGGTACAACGTGATTCGCATTCCAGCTTCGTACTGTACCCCTTGTATCTTCATATAAACGACCTTGTTTTCTAAGCAACCTAGGTTTTGTGAACGAAAGGAATACGAAACGCAGCTGTCGAGAGGGAAGCGGTAGTTAGCCAAGTCACATTTATTGCTATAACTTTGTAACGTAGTGGAATTTTCCTAAAATTTTATTTTCTAAATTCTAAATTTTGTTTTTTAATTCTTAAAAGTATACAAATGAAAATCTGTAAAAAAAAATAGTTTTTGAAAATTTCAGGGGTATATGAGCCCTTAAGGGGGTCGTCTTACGTGATGTCCTGTTTTTTCCTCTTTTTTCGGGAATTTTTTTTTGCAGATTATGAAAGAACCAACTTTGATTCTTTTACCACATATTTATTCATATTTCAACAAACGCTAGAAATTTCTCTTAAGGAGAAATATTGTTTTTTTTTGCGTGCAGAGCTCTTGAAAGTGACCGCTGTAAAAAAAAAATTTTCAAATGGCTGCCATGATTCCGACCGTCCCCCTCATTTAAAATTAAAAAATTAAATTGATACATCATTTATAGGCCTGTGGCTATAACTGGTACCAGAATTATTAAGTCAAAATTTTGAAAATTAAAAAAATTAACCTAGCCTTGAAGTTTTTTTTAAAATTTTTACGTTTTTTTCGATGAATTTACCTTTAGCAAAAAAAACTATGACAGATATCGCTAAGATTTTGGTATCAGTTGTAACTAGGAATCCGCTGAATATGTTATTAAAATTTCAGCAAAATCGGTTCAGTAGTTTTTTCTGAATCGTAGCAGCCAATTTGAAAAATGCAGTTTTGAGAAAAACGCTATTAAAGATCGGTGGTGGCCCGGACGACCTTCGAACAGCTGCTCCATTATACGGCTATTACTTTATAATGACTTCGAATTCGGAGAAATAATTTTATATACCTACATATTCTAGGAATAAGTTGGAAGTAATTCCGTAAAAAAAAATTTTTTTCTGACCCGGCACATAGGACGACCCCCAAGGGGTTGCATACATTTTCACAAATTCCTAAATATTTCTTAGACCTGATGAGATATCGAATTGGTTTTTACTTCCCAAGGCTTCCTATATAATCGCCAAAACGTTAATTTAACGATTTTTAGATATTCAACCCTAAAGGGGGGTAAGGGGGTTGCATTATTTTTCACAGTTTTTCAACCTTAAAGATAACATTTCAAATAGCCTCCTGATTATTTTTCAAGGTGTCAGTCGCATAGTAGCCTACACCGCATCTCAGCATTAAACGCGTTCCAGATTCCTACCCAAAAAATAATAAAGTTACGCCAAGACTGTTTTTTTTAATTGCAATTCTTAAGTGGTCACATTTAAGGTGGTTGGCATAAGAGGGGAAGATGACGCGAGAATTTTAAATGAAAAACTGTGACTTCTATATCTCAGGAGCCACTTATGCTAAGAAGTTGAAACTTTGAATTTATGTAGAGCTATGATATTGGAACTATTTGGAATAAAATGGTCAAAACAGGTGGAGAGGTATGGAAGTAGGAGGGAAAAACAATGCGGCCGGAACCTGACATCGAGACATTTTAAAATCCTTATCTCCTGAACGGTACATGCTAAAAAGTTAAAACTTGGTGATTGCTTGTAGGCGTACTAGGGAATTATGCCAAAAATACAAAGGTGGTGTGACGTGTGGGGGTAGCTCTGAAAAGTTATGAATTATTTAGTTTTTATTTTTTATAAAGTTTTTATTATTATTATAAAATTATGGATTATTCAGTAATGCCAGAAAGATGAAATTTGGTTATATGGCACAACTACTTATTCAATTTTTGAGAGGGCGGTGAAGGCCGTAAGTGAATGAGGGGTAAGAAGTTTTCCAACAAAATCACGTTTTAAATCTGAAGAACTATTTGAGATAGGATCTTAGAATTTACACAATAGGTTGGCCTAATAGTGTTCTACCAGAGAAAACAAATTTTTGGTAGGGATGAAGCTGATGACGACAGGGAAGAGTAAAAAGAAAAACATTCATATTTTTATAAATCGAGAGCCGCTAAAGATAGATCCCGAAGTTTGATATAGGACTATCATCATCGCCCCCAAAATCGGGACCTGCCCTCCTGTCTAGGTTTCTGGACAGTGTCCTTTTCCGGTAATGCGTTGTCGGCGCCTAGCTCAACTCCCGAGTTGGAAGGATAGTCCTAATTACATATTACACCCCGGTAGGAAAAGGGTGGCAGTTTTCATCTAACTATACCAAATTGGAGTCCTCTACTTCCTGAGACGTACTGGTGTTACTGGCCATTCAGGTTATCCCCATGCTCCCTCCTCCTTTCTCAACCGGGCCTGGGACCGGCTATGGCGACGTTGATGTATGGCTGTTGTAGTGGCATATTCTAAAAAGGGTCATTTTCAATAGGGGTGGCTACCCTTATTTTTTTATTTTTTTCTATCTCCCCAGCAGCTTATGCTACAAAATTGAATTTTGTTTTATTCATGTATATATACTCCAAAAGTAATTTAAGCAAAAAAAATATTACATTTGCATTGGCGTATGGATGTGAAGTAAGAACAAAGGTCGCTAAAACTGGGTCCATCTATTTTACGAATTTCATCAAATATCGTAGGTCTTCAGAGATATAGAATTAATTTTACTTTCACGAGATTTTCAGATAAAAGCTTCGTTTCAATCGATTTAAATTTTTTTGACATTCTATCGGTGTCTAAAGGGTTTATATACGTTTTTACGAATTTTGACCTATCTTTTAGGTGTGATGAGACATCGAATTGTCTTTAACTTCCACATGATTTTTATATAATAGCCTAAAAATTTCAACTATTAACAGGTGGTTCAATTCTCCTCAAAACCTTCTTGTCTCAAAACAACTAGTGCTATACTTCGACTTGGACCTCTTCCCAGACTATGGCCCAAAATTGTAATTGGCATTTTAAGTATATCAGAGGCGTCGGCACTTCTGTTGCACCTCGACTTTAACCGATTTTTTTAAATCTCACCGGTTAATGCTAAAAAAATTTAAAAATTTAAATTTTTATATTTTAGGAATAATTTACGCTAAAAATTTGAATTTTGAAATAATTCCGTAATAATGGAATTGCATTTTTTTTGGACGAAAAAAATTTGATACATTTTGGGGATGGGTTGAGGGTTGCAGTAAATATCAAAATTTTGGGTCCTAAGTCCTGTATGTTCGAAGTCTTTTATTTATCTCGTCTCAAGTTGTACATACTTTATGTAGATTATGTTGATCCTTAAAACCAGGACTTCCAAAAAAATTAAATAATGTTGCGCTTAGTAGATTTTGTTACACACCCTTTAGCTAGACTTATACACCACAAGTAAGTAGTAGCAAAATCACTTCAAAAACATTTTGGGGGCAAAACTTATAGGAGAGAGTAGGGTCAATGCGAGTTGGTTTGAATTTTTCATGTTTTCACAACCCAAGAATTCCGTCTTTGCAACTGTGAAAAAATATTTTCACAGAAAAATTATAGGTGATAGCAGGGTCATTGTGAGTTTGGCGAAATATTGCCTTTTCACACCCTTACACTTATCCTGCAACTAATGAAATGTGCACAAAAATGTCTTCTTCAAATCTAGGTGAAAATTTTTGAAGCAAAAATTGTAGGGGAGAGTAGGGTCATTGGGAGCTTTCGCACACACTTCAACTTGTACCTTATTTAAGTTCGTACTTTCGAAATTAGGGCACGAACTTCATTTTCTAAATCACATTAAATATTTTGATGCAACATTTATAGGGAAGAGAATGGTCAACAAATTTTTGACACAGGCGCATCTGGTTTTGGCAGAAATATAGTTTTTAACTGTATACCATAACATTTTTAGAACATGTCCTCTATTTTTACATCGACATTATATCACTCAGACGGATCCAGAAATTGTACGATATATTTGAATTTTCTCAACCCCTCAGCCAGTGCTTTCGTCGGAGAATTCACAGAATTGTCTTAAGAAACTCTTGTGCTTCCCAATACATAATCCCCTTTGGTAAAATAACATATCCGAACTGTCTTAAGTACAAAAGCCCGAACACAATAAAATCGGGATGAAAATAGCAGTAACCCTTTAAGGAATTAAGTCGTAGTCCCAAAGAGAGATTTCCATACAATCAAAATATCGTCTTGTAAGACGCTTCTATATTTATCTTGTCCGAATTTTGAATATAATAGCATCCTTAGTACGATTCAAGCTATCCCAGCTACCGGCACTAGACAAAAAGCGAACAGGACGATTTTGCTGCGATGAGTTTCATTGAGCGAAATTGTATGCATCAGGAATAAAAAATTTACGATGGGAACTCGAACAGTCGGACAAAGTGACAACGGTAGACCACAATCAGACTCCCCAAAAACCGGGCACCAAGGGGATGATTCGAACGATGGCAACAACAAAGCCGATGGTCATATGTAACCAATCCTGTGACACAGCATACTCTAAGAGGTGAAAGTCATAAAGGATGCATGACAAGGTTGTCTAAACTTTTGCCTATACGAGCGATGACACCGGACACAAAAGCAAGAAGGGGGTTGAATTTCGAATAGGTAGATCGGGGGAAGAAAGAAAAAATAATTTAGATTCTGGTCCATTTGTTGAAAAGGTATTGGCCAGGATACGGGACATTCGGTAGTTCTCACGCGGTCTAAGTCTTCCCAGAAATTTTTCATTAGTTCCGAAGGGTGGCCAATACTTGATGAAAAATTCATTTTTAAGTTAACGTGCCGAGGGTGATAGAAATGCAATTAGGGATGATTGGTTCTTGCATTAGGCAACAACTGTAAAGCCGATTTAAAGGACTTTAAGTATCTGTTAAAGATGCAACTGAAAGCGGTATCGATTTTTCCGAAGGTTTTAAATAAGGAGCTTATAAAAAAAAGTCAAATATTTTTAGTGAAGTGGCTTTATGATGGGGGTAAAATTTAACCAAACTTGATTTATGGTTGAACAATCAGCGTTCTGCGATTGAGAGCATTCTTTAGCGGTGATTTCTACTTTTGATATTCTTAATCCGTCTTAATTTTGTTATCAAATTCTTAAACGTTTTTTTACCCACACCTCTAGATACTTTTGCCTTCCTTAATATGTTAACCTTTACGATATTCCTCCGAATGCTATGGGTATACAAGGACATAAATTTTCCGAACTGACGCTAGTTTCCAGCAAGAGGACAGCCTCCCAAGTATCTTCGAAGTGCGGCATCTTCCATTTATGAAGTAAAGCTAAAGCTAAAAATTGACGACTATACAGAGCCTCTACTAGGACATCCTTAATTTTTGATAGGAGTAGTGAGGTACGAGGGTGTGGATTAGAGATGGGTAACTCAGATCTGAGCCGGCTCAATGAACCGGCTCAAGCAGAAGATCCAACTGAGCCAGATCTTCTCCACGGATCTTTACGGTTCAACGGTTCAACAGATCTCGACAGTTCAACAGATCTGCACGGCTCAGCAGATCTTTACGGATCTTTGCGGTTCGCGGATCATCACGGCTCCTGCATCTTTAAGGTTCGCGGATCTTTGAGATGATGATGATGGAGGATGTATGATGGAGGATGGAGGATGGAAGATGGAGGATAGAGGATAGAGGATAGAGGATGGAGGATAGAGGATAGAGGATAGAGGATAGAGGATAGAGGATAGTGGATAGAGGATAGAGGATAGAGGATAGAGGATAGAGGATATAGGATAGAGGATAGAGGATAGAGGATAGAGGATAGAGGATAGAGGATAAAGGATAAAGGATAAAGGATAGAGGATAGAGGATAGAGGATAGAGGATATATGATGGAGGATGGATGATGGACTATGTATGATGGAGGATGGATGATGGACGATGGACGATGGATGATGGAGGATGATTAGAGTAAAGATTAAAGATTAAAGATTGAAGATTGAAGATTGAAGATTGAAGATTAAAGATTGAAGATTGAAGATTGAAGTTTGATGATAGAAAATTGAAGATTGAAGTTTGATGATTGAAAATTGAAGATTGAAGATTGAAAATTGAAGTTTGATGATTGAAAATTGAAGATTGAAGATTGAAGTTTGATGATAGAAAATTGAAGATTGAAGATTGAAAATTGAAGTTTGATGATTGAAAATTGAAGATTGAAGATTGAAGATTGAAGCTTGAAAATTGAATATTGAAGTTTGATGATTGAAAATTGAAGATTGAAAATTGAAGATTGAAGATTGAAAATTGAAGATTGAAAATTGAAGATTAAAAATGGAATAGTAAAGATTATAAATTTAAAAGAGGAGATGGAAGATAGATTTAGGAAAATGTATTACTGGACACCAAAACTCCAAAATGAAAATTTACGTTTTTCATTTATGGTATATCCACTTCTAAGTCAATTTCACTCCCCGCTCGATTTGAAATTAAAAGATATCGCTATCTCAAAATTTGCAGCGCTAAAGGGATTAAAACTCCCTTTTTGCGTTCATGTTTGGCTGACGTGCGCTTCGCTCCTGCCATAGAAATATTTTCACTTTCGTTAAATATTTTATGTCTTTTAAAGAAACTCATTAATTTCTACTTTGCAACCTTTTCAATTATTTTTCCAACGATATACAGGGTGTTTGGTACTCCGTGCACGACCTTGTAAGGGGTTATTCCTTGATATATTTGGAGAAAAAAATTGTTCCACAGGGTGGGTCAATTTTCAATAACAGTGGAGATACAGGGTGGTTAAGAAAAGTGTTTTTGACCGGTACCCTTACTCACTTAAAACGTTATATCTTGAAAACGAATAATCACAAGGCAAAGTGTTATAACTCGTTTTTTAGGCAATCGAATTATCTTTCATTTGATGTAACAGTCTAAATTGTAACTGCACCCAATCTTGAGATATTTACTCGAAAACACCAATTTTTGCTACGTGAACCCTTAAAATTCAGTGATCAATGTAGTTTTTCTCAGAAAACCTCATTATAAACATGTCATTTTAATTTTATTTTTTTATGAACCGTATTATTACCTACAAAAGCTGCATACATATGTATGAGTTACGATTAACATTTTGGAAGTAATAGGTAAAAATACATATCGCATAAAAATTAAATATTTCAAAAGTCAGTGCCATAAAGTGGACCTCGTTTAATTTGTCGGTAGTACTGAAGTATTTTTATTGCCCATTTATTACTATTTAAAGTATGTAGGAAAACAATGAAATGTAACTGAGTTTTAACATAATTGATGCTTTTACCTGGATGTGGTAGGTAATACTGGGTGCGGTACTATGCCTTTTTTAATAGGGTGCCTTACAAAATAAAAAGCCTATAAAAGCAAAACTACCTTCATATTTTTATCAGTTTTAGTTACGTTGCTAAAAGAAGAAGGTGTCAGTAGAATAAAAAAAATAATTTCGAAATGTCTGAGTACTCCAATGAAGAATATGCTGACATTGTGTTAATTTATGGAGAGTGTCGCGAAAATGGACAAGCCGCGCGAAGGCTTTACCATCAGAGACATCTCCATCGACGGACACCTGACAGGAGAGTATTTCAGGACGTTTACAGGAGAATTAGGGAAGCGTTAGAACAAGGAGAGTAAATGCAAATCCTGCGCCTATAATCGCTGTTCAGATTGATGAAAGAATACTGCAAGCAGTGCAAAATGATCCATCGATCAGTATCCGACGCTTGGCATTGCAGTTTAACATAACTACTTGGAAGGTTTGGAGTATTTTAAAAGTAGAACGCTTCCATGCCTACCATCACACACCAGTACAGGAGCTGCTACCCATTGATTTCCCCAAACGGATGGAGTTTTGCAATTGGCTCCTTGAACGACAAATAGATGACGACAATTTTTTCAACAATATTCTGTGGACGGATGAGTCCCAATTTACCAGAGACGGTATCACAAACTTCCACAACCTACATACGTGGGCTGAGAGCAATCCACACACAAGAAGAGCGGCATCATTTCAGCACAGATTCAGCGTCAATTTATGGGCAGGCGTGATTGGTGACGATTTACTTGGACCTATTAGGCTTGCGCGTACTCTAAATAGCTCCAATTACTTACAGTTTTTATCAAATGATCTACAGGACTTATTGGATGATATTCCACTGGTACGATTGGCTTCCATGTTTTACCAACACGATGGTGCTCCAGCTCATTACGGCCGACAGATCACAGATTGGTTAAATTCCAATTATAGCAATCGCTGGATCGGTAGAAATGGACCGATACACTGGCCTGCAAGATCTCCTGATCTTACCATTATGGATTTCTTTGTATGGGGACGGATGAAGGACCTAGTCTACGCAACGTCAGTAGAAACATTGGAAGATCTAAATATCAGGATCGATGCGGCAGCAATAGAAGTAAGGCAGCAGTTGAGGAATATGAATACCAAGAGAACACTCGCCAAACGAGCTTTAGCGTGCATTCAAAATGAAGGTGGCCATTTTGAACATTTATTATAACAAAATTTTTTTAAATAAAACATAAAAACCATTATTAAATTCTTTTAGTTCAAACAAGTAGTGTAGATCAACATGCACATGCACTGACTTTTGGAATATTTAATTTTTATGCGATATGTATTTTTACCTATTACTTCCAAAATGTTAATCGTAACTCATACATATGTATGCAGCTTTTGTAGGTAATAATACGGCACATAAAAAAATAAAATTAAAATGACATGTTTATAATGGGGTTTTCTGAGAAAAACTACATTGATCACTGAATTTTAAGGGTTCACGTAGCAAAAATTGGTGTTTTCGAGTAAATATCTCAAGATTGGGTACAGTTACAATTTAGACTGTTACATCAAATGAAAGATAATTCGATTGCCTAAAAAACGAGTTATAACACTTTGCCTTGTGATTATTCGTTTTCAAGATATAACGTTTTAAGTGAGTAAGGGTACCGGTCAAAAACACTTTTCTTAACCACCCTGTATCTCCACTGTTATTGAAAATTGACCCACCCTGTGGAACAATTTTTTCCTCCAAATATATCAAGGAATAACCCCTTACAAGGTCGTGCACGGAGTACCAAACACCCTGTATATTAAGGAAATAAGTCAATAATTGTTGAGTGTTTACTAAATTTTAGGGAATTCACTCTTCGAAAGGTTAAAAATAATTAAGTATGTAAGAGGCTTTGAGATAGAATCTTTTAATATTTTTAGAAATTCAGTTGTTATGCCGTCAAATCCAGGACTAGAGCCAATATTTTTTAAAACTAGTTTCCTATTATTTCCCGCAATACCCAGCATTGCTTTCAAATAATCAACTTTGAGTATTTTCATTAAAGCTCATAATTTATTCACAATTTTTTTTTTAAATTAGTTTTCGGTTTTTCAATATTAATCTGCAGTCCCCTTGTACGGCAGTGCAAAAGATCCACCTGGATCTTTTGAACGAAAAGATCCGAATTTCCCATCTCTAGTGTGGATGGTTTCCTATATCTCAAAAACAGTTCACCTTAGAAAGTAGAAACTTAGTACGTATATGTAAAGCTACTACAGGAGTAATTAAAGAAAAAAAATTATTTTCATTGGCGTACAAAGGTGAAGTGAAAGGAATGTCCGCCAAAAGGTTTTTTTCACATTTACACGAATTTCGTTATATCTTTTAGGCGTTTCGAATTATCAAATTAATTTTATTTCTGTGGGCTCTTCATTTAAGCGTCTAGAAACATTTTTCAAAATTTTTCGATATCCAACGCCTAAATGGGTGGAAAGTAGTTATGTACATTTTCACGAATTCCGATATATTTCTTAGATCTAAATGAGATATCGCCTTCACTTTCATTTCTAAATGCTTTAAATTTAATCGCAGAAAAAAACAACTTAAGCATTTTTCGATATTAAACCCCCTGGGGATGTAAGGTATTGTTCAAGTTTACACGAATTCCGACAAATCTAGGGTTAATAGTTAATGAGATCGAATTCGCCGTTACTTCCATGCACTTTACGTATAATGATCTAAAAATTAATTTAAATTTTTTTACATTGGACTTGAGTGGTCTAACAATTTTTTTAATTCGCATAAAATCAGCACTTATCACTTATTTCAATAAAAAAGATAGGTGAAAGCGATTTGAGTAGGTTTTCACGAATTCCGTCACATGTCTTAATTGTATTTTTCATGTAACGTAAGACGAGGTTACTTAAGTATAGTCTGGTCGTTGAATGGCCTGCAATAAAACGTTAAATTTTAAAAAAAGAACACAAACATCTTATATAAGGAGAAAATGTTTTCACGAATTCCGACATATCTCTTAGCTCTGATGAGAGATCGACTTGATCTCTACATTTACGGGCTTTAAATACATTTGTATAAAAATCCATTTCACATTTTTTTTACCTCGATGTGATTAAAGAGGGTCAAATATGTTTCACGAATTCTGTCACATCTATCGATTTAGTTCTTATTTCCCTGAATGCTTAATGGAATCGACTAAAAACCGAAAGAAGGATTTTTCGATATTCACCCCTAAATGAATGAAAGGGTGAGCTAAGTATAAAGGCAAAGGCGTAATTTGAGCGGGGAAATGGAGTGGCGTAGTTTGTCCCAATTTGAAAATTGAACGCAATCGTGACCTTTCCATTTTTTCTTGAAATGCTCATGTTTCTGACTATCATTTACTGTGGTCGACAAAACCTTGCACAGTTAACTATTACATAAAAAAATTTGTAGGGGTAGTTTAGTTTTAACCTTCCCCAGCAATTTGTGTTTACACCTGAAATACTTGTTCACGACCTTACTCCAATCATTCAGCTCCATCCAACAGTTCTCTCGATATATGGTGACCCTGTTACGAAGCCAGGTTGGTATTTTATCGTTGGTTGAAGGTGTTCCATGTGTAAACCATCAGTTTATCAGTTCAATACTTTTCTGTTCTGATGTTACTCCGTGCTGGAATGTCACCCTACCTGATTTTAATCCGTTTGATTTCTTGAAGGTGAACTTGTTAGCAAGGGCTACATCTCAGGTATGATCAGAACTTCAAGACTTCTGAGAAGATAGATTAGTTCGCTTACTAGCTCTTGGAAATCGAGGCTATAGTTATGTATTTTGGTACAGGTATGTACCTTTTTTCCAACTTATTAATAGAAGTGGTCCTGTTTTAGTAATCAATTTAATTTAATTCGTATTTTAAGAATTTATTCATCTGAGTTTTTCGGTCAATATTTCTCAACAACTCCTGGAACTGTGGAACTAAGACCAGAGCTACACTTCAAGGATATCAGTCAGGCAACTACCTACCACAAACATTATTCCCTTTTTTCGCTTCATATACTTTGAGGCCAGTAAAATAAAACAAAGGGCATAAACAAACAAAAACATGGCAGAAACATTGGAGGCGATAAACATCAACAAAACACCATCGGCACCAAAACATATCATCACACTATCAAGCTAAAAGATTGCTCCATGAAATCCTTGTTTGCGGAGGGGATGATAGAACCAGGGATGTACATACATCCCGACATACTCTTACGTGCACTATGCGTGACTCTATAGGTAGCATGTGGTCAAACTCTCATGAAGGTATTAACGTATCAAAGGGCGATTATAGTAAACTGAGAGAGCTACCCCTTCTGTTGTCTATTGCCCCGATGGGGTAGTGCATAAAACCAACAAATATAACATGCGTACGCTTTTCAACGAAATGGTTTTCCTTCATTGTCGTCTTTTCATGATTTTCTGCCCTTTTACAATCTTGAGACTAAATTCCGGATCATCCTTCACTTTTATTGTTCGGCAATCAGAAAATGTTTGTGTGTATGTTTTTTTTCTTTCGTTCTGTACCATAGAAATAACACACATGTTTTATTTGAGCTTTGTATGTTTATTGGCTTCGAATGAAATGTGGAAAGGTTTTTTGTGGTCAGTGGAAATTGGGATATTAATCGGAAGGATATTATGACCACATTTGCTTAGTCATTCTCGAGGATTACAACAATTTGATGAGCTAATATGGTTTTTGGTGTTGGAAGTGTTGTTTCTCGTTTGTGAGGTTAATGGATATATCCATTGAATGGAAATGGGGAGTAATAACAACATACTTAGACACCAAGTCCTACGATGACTTCGTCTTTGAATGGAAAAAGTCCG
Source organism: Beris morrisii (assembly GCA_951812415.1). Lineage (NCBI taxonomy): Eukaryota > Metazoa > Arthropoda > Insecta > Diptera > Stratiomyidae > Beris > Beris morrisii. The sequence continues at coordinate 100,222,008 of OX638313.1, read as the reverse complement.
TTCAACACCCAAGGTGGAATTGATCCAAAACACTTTCTGCTCTCTATCTGAATGCAAATCTCGAAATCTCAGGTGAAACCACAAGATCTTTGTCGAATAGATCACCACAGAATTCCGAAATTCAAAAACTTAAAATCCCAAAAACAAAAATTTCAAAAACCGCGAATCTTAAAAAAATTAAGGATTATTGGTAAATGATTTCTAATAAGCAGGTACGCATCCTTTCCTTATTTTTTCTTAATTTAAAAATTGGATTGGCTGTTCTTTCTCAATTCTCTTGGGAGGGGAACTCCCCTGCACTTACCCCAAGTCAAATTCTTTGTAGCTGCACTGCACTGGAGCAAATACAATTCGGTATGATATCCTTTGAAATTTTTGATGGATCAACATCGATTGGTTTGAAAAAAAAATACAGAATGGAACTTCAAAAAGGCTTAAAAAGAGCAGGTTAGGATATTTCATCATTTGTCATTTTGATTAGCTATAGAAGGCTTTTCATAAATTGTAGTTGAAACGCCGTAAGATTTCCGAGATGATATTCCTTCCACAGCAACTTCCAAGCCAGCAGATTCTACAACACTTAGCTCAAAAGCACCTAGCGGTTTTCTTCTTATGCGCTTTATTGAAGAGCAACATGTTTTACTTTATTATTTCAATAATACAGTATTGTTATCGATTTTTAAAAAAAAAAATTTGCTACCCTTAACATTTTTTTTTCACGTTTCATGACGAGTAGACACGGAAAAAGCAAAAAAAAATTTCAGTCCGTCTGTTCGCCGTATGCCGTACGTCGACCGCTGTACGCAAAATCGTTTGAAGGCTCGTAGCTCTCAAACCCTTTGAGCTATTAAATCGAAATTTTTTTTATGAATAGACTGGGTAGTCCCCTTCAAGTGGACAAATTTGGAGGGGTGGGGGGAAGAAGGGGGAGGAGGGGGAAGTGTTTTAGACGGAAAATTTTGGTTTCTAGATCTCAGCAACCGCTTATGCTAGGAGGCTGAAATTTGGAATTTATCGGCAGTGGACCCATTTGCAAAAAAATTCCCGATATAGGTCAAGGGGTTTGGGAGTGGGGGGAAAAATAATGCGTCCGAAACGCATAAAAGGTGAGATCGACACATTCTAAAATCCATATCTCCTAAACGGTCAATGTCACAAAATTGAAACTTAATGAGTATCTGTAGGTATACTAGGAGAATAGATCGGAAACAAAAATTTGAGTGGGTGCAGTGGCGTACAGGGGTGAGGGGTAAAAACTTTAAATTACGATATCTCACGAACCAATTACAATAGACAAATAAAATTTGGTTTGTGTATAAAGGTTGACAAATGAAGTTTGCTGAAAGCAAAATTTTTTAAGGAGGCGGTGGAGCATAAAAGTGGAGGGGATAAGAATTTTTCTAAAAAATCACGTCTCATATCTCAAGAACAGTGTAAGATAGATGCTTAAAATTTTTACCAGAACTAGGCCTAATAGACCCCTAGCAGAAAAAAATTTTGGAAGTGTGGGTGTAGAGGGTGAGGGTGGGGGAGGGTGAAAAGGAAAAAGTTCCGATTTTAATATCTCAACAACCTATAATGGTATAAAGCTGAAGCTTGGTATTTAGATAGAGCTTAATTAGTAGCATCTTGGAAAAATATAATTTTTTATAGGGGTAGTATGGTACGGGGGTGGGGGGTGTTTTTCTTATCTATAGAACGGCTTATGCTACAAAGTTGAAACTCGGTACGTTTATGTAAATCAACTAGAAAACTAATTTAGATAAAAAAAAATTTCAAATATCCATTGGCGTTCGGAGGGGGGGGCAAAAAAAATTATCAGTGAAAATGGAATGCATGTATTTTCACGGCTTTCGTCATATCTATGAAGTCTTCCCAAATATTGAATTCATTTTTATTCTACGGCTTCTTCATATAAATACCTAGAAAGCGTTTTCAGGATTTTTTAAAATTCGACCCCTAAGGGGGTGCAAAGGGGGTTGTAAACTTTTTTAAGAATTCTACTATATCTCCAGGTCTTATCAGATATCGAATATCTTTTCACTTTCACGTGCTTGCGTAATAATCGCCTACAACCGATTTTCAAGTTTTTCCTTTTTCAGCCCCTAAGAGGGTATAAACGGGTTGAACACGTTTTCACGAATTCCGCCATTACTTTTAGAAGTGATAAGAAATTGAATTGGTTCCTACGTTTTCGTGCTGTCTTCATATTTATTTATTAACTCCTTTCAGGATTTTTGGATATTCAACCCCCAAGTGGGTGTAAGGAGGTTGCATATCTGATGATATATAGACTTAATTTTTACATTCTAAGGTTTCCTATATAAAAAAGCCAAAATGTCAATTTCAGTATTTTAGATATTCAATCCTAATGGGTGTAAGGGAGTTTGTATGCTTTACAAAGCTTCGACATATTTCCTAGGTTCGATGAGATATTAGATCGCTTTTCACTTCCACAGACTTTTTATATAATCGCCTACAAACCCATTTCTCAATTTTTCGATATTCAACTCCCAAGGGTTTGTATATGTTTTCACCATTTTTGCCATCCCTTAGTTCTGATGAGATATAAAATTGATTATTACGACCAACCAATTCACGATTTTTCGAATTTCAAAAACCAAGGGGTTGTGAAGGGTTTGCTTACGTTTTCACAAATTTTTCAAAATCCCTCGTGTCTCATGAGACATCAAGTTGCTTGTTATGAAATCGTCTAAAAACCTGTTTCACAATTTTTTCGAAATTCAAACCCCAAGTGAAAGTAATGGGTTTGTATACGTTTTAACAATTCGTCATATCTCTTAATTCTGATAAGGCAGCAAATTTGTTTTTGCTTCTATGGGCTTTTAGTGCACATAATATACCGAAATTCGAATAGTCTACACGGGCTTTTCCAATGTTTAATCGGCTAAAAATCGCTATTTTAAATATTTTTATTTTAAGCACAAAATTAATTTTCCAAGAAATCTAATAATCTCAAAGCAACTCATGATATACTCCGACTTTGACCGCTCCAGAGCTTTGACCCGAAAAATAATAAAGTTTCGCCCAGACCATTGGCAGATTTTTTACTTTATATTTATAGTCAGCCCAGACCAAAATTTAGATTACGACATTAAGAGGATATTCATACGGCTTGACATCAGTTACCTTTTCCATTCATGGGTTTTACTTTATTATTTTTTAATAGTAAAGTATTATGATCGACCTGAAATTTCAAAAAAGTTTGCTACCCTGAAATTTTGTATTTTCACGTTTTAGGACTAGTAAAACCCCAAAAAAGGGGAAAAAAATGTCCGTCTGTCCGCCGTAAATGCCGTACGCCGTACGCAAAATCGTTTGAAGGCGCGTAGCTCCCAAACCCGTTGAGAACTTAAATTGAAATTTTTATGGTGGGTAGATTGGGTGAACCCCTACGACTTTTATATTTTCGAGTGGTGGGGGTACAAGGGGAGAGGGGAGCGTTTTAGACAAACAATTTTGGTTTCTAGATCTCAGGAATCACTTATGCTAGGAGGAACTTATGTAGTACTATGATAATGGACTCAATTGCAAAAAAAATGGTCGATATGGGTTAAGGGCTCTGGAAGTGGCGGGGAAAACAATGAGTTTTTAACGCATGAAAAACGGGATTGAAACATTCTAAAATCGATATCTCCTGAACAATTGATGTCAGAAGATTGAAACTTTGTTGTTGTCCTTAGGGATACTTCAAGATTAGACAAGGGCTAAAATTTTTAAGAGGGATGGTGGGGTGTGGGGGTGGGGGGTGAAAAACTTTGAATTACAATATCTTCCGAACCAATTACACCACGAAGATAAAATTTAGTTTCTGTATATGAGATCACAAGAAGAGTCTACCGAAACTAAATTTTTTGCGGGGGGAGGTGGAGCACGAAAGTTGGGGGACAGCAATTTTTCAAAAAATTTAATTTTTAGTTCTCAGAAACCGTATCAGATATGATCTTGAAAATTTTACAGGAGTTGGGGTCGATAAACTTCTAGTAGGGAAAAAAATTTTAGGGGTGATGGTGAAAGGGGGTAGAAATTTTTTATTTCACGAAAACCATAATGAATAGAAAGCTAACAATTTAGGATTATATAGGTCTGGGCGCAACTTTATTATTTTATGGGTAGAAGTCCGAAACGTGTTTAATGATGAGATGCGGTGCAGGTTATTATGCGACTGAAAACCTAAGAAATAACCAGGATTTGGAACGTTATTTTTTAGGTTGTCAGTCGCATAGTAATCTACACCGCATCTCATCATTAAACACGTTTCGGACTTCTACCCGTAAAATAATAAAGTTGCGCCCAGACTGTTGGCAGATTTTTCTTACTGGTGGTCCGTTTTCGTTAAGCTCAGTAGACAACAAATTCCATAAATCATTGACTAAATTTTTTGAATTCAAAGCCTTTAAATGATCCTTGGCTAAATCAGAATGGTTCGCCATAAAATCCGATAAAATTTTAACTTGTTTCCGGTTCACGCTTTGTGATATTTTTAAATCACCGGTAGCCCTATTAAAATAAACACATATACAAACCCACACCTTTTAAATATATAGTAATTTACTTACTTAAATCTGTGTAATTCGAATGTATACATTACATTTTCACGATTTTCATCATATCTATTAGGTCTTTCAAATTATTGAATCCATTTTTATGCTACGGATTTTTCATATAAATACCTAGAAAGTGTTTTCAGGATTTTTTGAAATTCGTCTTCCACGATGATGTAAAGGGGTTGTATACATTTTCACGAACTCAGCCATATCCCTCAGGTCTGATTAGATATCGAATAACTTTTTACTTCCACGGACTTGTTTAATAATCACCTAAAGCTTGTTTTCAAATGTTTCCCTTTTTCAACCCCTAAGAGGGTATAAACGGGTTGAACACGTTTTCACGAATTCCGTCATATCTCTTAGGAGTGATAAGACATCGGATTGGTTTTCACTTCCTCGGGCTTTCTTTATATATATCTAAAAACCCATTTCAGGATTTTTGGATATTCAACCCCAAAGTGGGTTCAAGGGGGTTGCATATATTTTCACAAATTCCCACATATTTCTTAGTTCTAATGAGATATTGAATTCATTTTTACTTCTTATGGCTTCCTATATAATCGTCAAAAAGTTAATTTCAGAATTTTTAGATATTCTTAGGATTGATGAGATATTAGATTGGTTTTCACTTCCACAGACTATTTATATAATCGCCTACAAACGCATTTTCGATTTCATGTAATGGCCCAAAACCAAATCACTAAAAACCTCCTGATCACGTTGTCGTGTTTCTTAATTTATTTAGTTAAACACGTTTTTTAGTATTTTGTAATATGCTTTATTGCCACCTCGAATGCACGTCTTTACAGTTCTACGGTCCCTCTTACTGTGTCGCGTCTGTTCTGCTGACGGTGTCTTGAACAGCTCCTTCGTTAAGTTTTATTTTCTTTTTGGTGTTGCACCTGCTTAAAGGCATCGTTCCATCATTTGTAAGTACTCTACACACGTAATAACTACGTAGTATTATATTACTACTTAAACTGCGTCCCGGAGTATGACCCAATTATGTAATTCATATTTTATATGTGGCAGCGGCGAAAGTATTCTAGCGCGACCCCATTCTACCCATTTTTTTAGGTTTTCAGTCACATAGTAACCTAAACCGCATCAATCTTAAACGCGTTCCGAACTTCTACCCGAAAAATAATAAAGTTGCGCCCAGACTGTTGGCAGATTTTTTTTTGTTAACTTTTACTTTGGAGGCTCTTAAGGCACTTTCTATTGCTGAATGGTATTCGTTCCATCCGAAGCCACTTTTTTTGAAACAAGATGTGAATTAAGTGAAATTTTAATATATAGTATATTTCAATTTTAGCTCAATTAATCCAAATACTTCCCAAAGATACATTGGTTGATGTTTGTATAATTTTCAAATGATTTTTTTCCCGCTTTTCCCTGAAAAGTTATAATCCTTTGCAATGGACTCATGCAATAAGTATTTACTGGAAAGACATGCTCCATTACGTCTTTCAGGTTGAAATTCAATTTCTGTTTTCGACTTTAAAAAATTAATGTTTTGTATTTCCTTTTCAACAAGTCTTCTAAAATGTCGCCTGCTCACACCCGCTATTCTTTCCGATTTCTTATAAATTTTTGACATTCTTAAAAGACACAACAAGCGACTCTACTTATTAAAACAAAACACTGTAAAATTGTAAACTCACCTGAATTATCACTGAACGTTCACGTTTCACTACTGAAATCACACAGAATAAAACAGACAATGCGACTCTATTAAACGAGAAATTAATAATTTTAACGTCAGAATCAAAGAAAAATTAGTTTACCATCATCTTTCTCTTACTACGAAATTACTACGAAATGGTATAGATAGCGTTAGGGGAATCCCTTTAACAGCAATTAGAAATTCTATGTTGGAATAGAGACATCAGTTTATCGTCAGTCCATCATCAGTTCTTAAAATCATAGAATTAGAATCATTTTGAATCCCAAAAAATTATGTTAGTACATCTAGTTTAAAACTGATTCTAATTTGATTTGAAGAACGGAAATTTCATTGGACATTGACTTGGCCAATCAAAACTGATGCATGTTAAATATCAGCGAAAAATCAGATTTTCATTAGTTTTTGGAACTCATTCATTATAACCCCCTCCTAGAAAACAGTTTTGATTCCATGGTATGGTTTTTCATCAATTTTCTTCACGGTGCAAAAATGAAGGAAAAGTGATTACAGAAAAACTGATTCTAATTTCTATCTGGGTACTTGTCGAGTTTCAGTCGACTTTGAGTCGAAAAAAAGCGTGAGTAAAAAGAACTGCGTATTATGACAGCCGATCGAGTAAGTATTTACTTGAAAGAAATGTCAAATTCACTCGGCTGCTGGAAATGAAGTGATTTTCCAATTGTCGAGTTTCATAATACCAACTTTAGCTCGAGTCGAGTTCAAATGTGAGTCGAGTTACTCACTCGACTCGAGTTTCGTAATAGGCCCGTAGATCTTAGATCCTAGGAATGCAGATGCCAGGTAAGCTCTGATAAAAGCAACGAAAATTTAAGGCTGGAGAAAAAATACTTGTGATGAGAATGATCGGATTAAAATGGCACCCAACGTGGGGCTAATTGGCTATTTTGAAGAGATTAAGGATCGACCAGTGAGTACCGTTGATGGATTAAGACAACGAAATTCTCTTATAATAAAATTTATGATGAATCCAGAGCTGAAAAAAAATTCGAATGAAAAAATAATCGCGATTAAAATGTTTATTATAAATTTTCTAGCACTTCGGCTTCGGATGTGACCGAAATCGAAGAGATTTGCGTCTTCGCTTGCTATTTCCTTTGTAGGCAATGATTTGGTTGCCGAAAACAACATTCGAAAAACGTAATAGTAACAAAACGCCTAAATTAGTAACTAAATTCAAAAAGAGATCTTATCTTGTGATTTGAAAACGCGAAAAATGCAATTGGAAACATGATCGTTGTTTTGTACAAAAATCTTTTCTTTCCTTCTTTTTCTTGTTCTTACGAATTATTTTATGAATAATTAAGTAATTATACATTTATATTATTTATAGCAAGGCTCGTAAGGATTATTTATATTTATTTCGTAGTCTTTCAATTTGATTTGATTTCTAGATTTTATTTATTACATAATTAGGTTTAAAAACAGTTCCATAAAGTACACATACGATTTTCACAGTGGAACGGACTAAACAATAACGCGCGAAAGTAACTCCAACAGAAGGAGAAGAGAGCATTTGAATTACTTCGTTTTTCTTTAGCCTGTTTCAAAATTAAATTCAATAAAAAAACGTCTAAAGGCCTTTGAATTTACTTTACTTTATTTCGAATTTCTCAAACGCGATAATACGATTTTTTTAACCGAAATAAAAACGAGATTAAACTATGGCAATGAATAATTATACAGTGCACACGAATACATCCTCACACCGCAAGTTCACGCTCGTAATTATTCATATGAAGGAACTTTGTGCATAATTAATTAAAAATTAAAACTTTTGGATTTTAAATGCCAGAAATAAAATTTTAAGAATTATACGTTCTCGTAATGTAAATGCCAGTATTTTTGGGGATTAAATGCAACCCATTTGGAAATGGGGGAAACAACCAAAAGAATGAATATGTGTATTTGTGCGTTCGTTGGGATGCAGGTGGAGCAACTATTCTTTGGTGTACGTGAATTAAAATCACCGAAATAGGATTTGACCATAGGCAGATATTACGCGGAGAGCTAGAAACTTTTAACTGAGAGCAGCAAGTCATCGATTTTTGATTAGTTTTTTACGTGTAACGAAATACCGAACATAATTGAAAATGAGTACTATAAATAAAATTAGCTATGTTTGCTTAGTAGTAGTGGTTGCAACTGATGTCGAGTTCTTCAGATATAGCTCATCACTACGGCAGTTCGTTTCAGCAGCGGATGATGTGATGGCGGCGACGTTTGTTATCGCACCTGAATTACCGACGGCGGCCGTATGTGAATTATGAGCTGAATACTTAGCAGTCAGCGATGACGCGTTATTTGCGATCGCATCACTTAATTTTGGATAATATTTAACAGGCGTGAGGCCTTGAGTTGTCTTATTACTAACTGAATGACCTAGATCTAAATTATTAGTTGTATTAATTTTAGCTGTTGAGGATGATGACAATGTCGAATTGCTACGAATATTTGAGCTGTTGGTTGTACAACAACCATTACTATTGCTATTTGATAACGACGAAACGAAACTATTGTTATACGTAGAGCCGCTATTGCTACCTGTTGCGATGAGAGGTAATGATTGCTGTGGGGGAGGAAGTTGTTGCTGCTGTTGAGAATGGTGGTGATGATGATGATGTTGTTGCATCCATGATTGATTTGACTGTTGCAATTTGTTTAAATTACTCGAAGAAATAGCTACACAAGACGACATTAATAAATTACTACTACAATTTGTTGTAATTGCTGCTAGGCCTCCACAATGGCTTGCGGCCGTCGTGTTCAACTGATTGTTGCTACATGTTGTCGCCTTACCAGAATTACTACGCGATAATGTATTACTATTAAACTGGTTCGACACAATCGCCGAAGCTGTAGCTAAACTTGAACCGCCGCTAGCCACTGTGCCGCCAGATATTTTCGTAGACAGAGCCGACGTCGACTGCGCAGTATTTGTTGTCCATCGATTAGGTGTTACGCCGCCACCGGATGTCGTTGAATTTTCATTCATTGTTGTCACACTATTATTTCCCGAGTAGCTAGTCGACGCACCGTTGCTACCGCTTGGAGCACCACTACTCGTACCGCCGCCTCCGCCACCGCTACTCATTGTAGACTCAGAGTTTGGGGGTCGCGGCAAACGTCGTCGCAGCCACGAATGTTTCAGCGCAGCGGCTGGCGTCATACGTTGCTCAGGATCCCATTCCAAACAACCACGCAGAAAATTCAAGAATAACGGATCACTGCATCCGTCCAAGGCTTTCACTAAATTTTTCGAAGCGGGCGGACCACGTGGTTTTCCTCGCCGCGACTGTCCCCCATTCAATATGATCGTGCCGTCTTCGAGCGTACGTGCTATACAGTAGCGTGGATAGCCTTTCGCATTGAAAAAGTTCCGAACGCGTTTCGACTGAAGGAGAACGGGTTGCGGCGGCATTCCCAAAATTTCGATAATGCAGGCCAGCTGATCAGATTCGTCTTCGCCGGGAAATAGGGCGTGGCCAGATAAAAGTTCGGCCAGAATGCAGCCCAACGACCACATATCAATGGCCATACCGTACTTGGCGCCCAATATTACTTCCGGAGCACGATAAAAGCGCGACTGGATGTACGTATAGACTCGTTGAGTTTCGTAGCACGATGAACCGAAATCGATGACCTAAAAGAGAAAAAAAATAATCCAATAAAATCAATACTACAACATAATCGAGCATTACTTTGATTCCGGAACGTCCTTGTTGTTTTAGCAGCACATTCTCGGGCTTCATGTCGCAATGGATGATCTTATTTTTATACAATGCGTCCAAACACTGAAGCAATGAGTGCGCAAACTTTCGTACCAGCTGCAAACTGAAGCCGTTGAATCCGTTCTTCTTAATCAATTCGTACAAGTTGATGTTGAGTAATTCGAACGTGATGCACATGTGATTGCGAAATGTAAAATAATCGTACATATGAATGATATTCATCGTGTTGTATTTGTCGTGCTTGCGGAGATGCTGAAGTATGCGAATTTCCTCTTGGGCCTGCCGATGAAAACGTTTCTCGTTCCGGACCATCTTAAGAGCGACATGTTCATGCGTTTTATGATCGTACGCCTTAACAACTTGACCGAACGAGCCTTTCCCGATGATCTTCAGTACTTCGTAACGATAGGCGACATGATCGTGCGGTATATGAATGTAGGAACCTTGTTCGTTATCGTAGTCGGAATTATTGGGACCGAAAATGCCCGGACGTTTCTTCGCATTCGCACCGATAAAGTAAATTTGCGGATAGGTAAGGATCTCGTTGCGTTCGTACGGTGTCAGCTTGTGCATGTACAGGACCATAACTTGCTGCGGCGAAACAACAAGCGGTTTCGGTTTCTCGTTGAGCGCACATTTCTGCTGTCCCGACATGATAATGTGCTGGTGAAACTGATAGCCTGCTGTGCGGATTAAACTATTCGGAAGAGTTGAAGACGTTGCAGTCGACACAGACGTATTCGAGGTGGATGCAACGGACGAGCTGACAACGGCTGGTGAAGGGGCTGAAGTTGCAGCTGCAAACGAAAAAAAATAAACAACTAACAAACTACTTTCATACCAACAACATTCTACACTAACAAAGATATTAGAATCTCTTTATATAAGATGTCCCAACCAATATAAAATAAATTAATAAAGCTTTACGATTGGCGACCAATCTCCGGTGGCTATTAGAGCTTTTCATGCTAAAATTTGTAGTCCACTGTAAACATCAATCTGAAAGCTCTGTTTTAAATTGTTTGGAACGTCAAATTGAATTAGGGGTTTGTATATTGAAAATGTATTCTATTCCGCCATAGCCGGTCGCAAGCCCAAGTTGAGATAAGGAGGAGCGGGTGAACACATCCTGAATGGCCAGTAACACCAGTGCGTCTCCGGAAGTAGGTCTGAAACCGATGTAGTTGGACTCGCGGCATAGCTGTGAGAACCCCAACACACCACACCGGCTGAAAGTTGTTCACATGTCTACGTAGTATAGACCTGGCCCTCCAGGTTGGGGGTTGGGCGATGGGCTAACAACTCATCCCCGGAAAAACCCATTGTTCCGAAAGCAGGATTACAGCCTCGGATAAGATTGGATCAACGACAACGACTCTGGCAACGCATTAAGGACCATTCTTTTAGATCTTGGAACGCTCGCTCCCTTTACAGAACAGGCGCACTGCGAGAGCTTCTTAATGAAGTTTCAGGATACAACATCAACATTCTGGCGGTCCAGAAAACGAGATGGCTTGGCAGCGAGATTAATGACTTGCGGACACATACAATACTAACCAGTGGAAAACCCTCGGGGAGCAGGGAATTTGGAGTAGCTTTCGTGGTAGATAGCAAATTTAAAAACTTAATCACCGACTTCAAACCCGTAAACGAAAGGTTGTGTGCGATCCGCATAAAAACAAAATTTTTCAATGTATGGCTGGTAAACTGTCACGCTCCAACAGAGGAAAAAGATGATGCAGTGAAGGACGTATTCTACAACACCCTAGAACAAATATTTGATTCTTTACCTTCCAATGACATAAAGATACTTCTAGGAGACTTCAATGCAAAAGTTGGACAAGAGGAGACACATAGAGGAACCACAGGAAGGCACAGTCTCCACAATACCACCAATGACAATGGACAACGTCTAATCGACTTCGCAACCAGCAAAAACTTAGTTGTAAGCTCAACATGCTTCCCCCATCGCAACATTCATAAAAGAACGTGGTCATCTCCGGATGGCCGCACTTTCAACCAAATTGACCACGTTCTGATCGAGAAAAGGGCTGCGACCAGCATTCTAGACGTACGATCTTTTCAAGGAGCAAACTGCGACTCCGACCACTACCTCGTAAAAGTGAAATATCGATGTCGAGTGGCATTATGTGGGTATTCGAAAAAGGGCAGGACACCCAAATTTGATATCGATAAACTAAAGGACGAGGCTGTCGCGTTAGCTTATAAGTCAGCGCTACAAACACGCTTTGAAGCGTTACTAACTGACGAAATGACAACCATCGATCAAGAATGGACACAGTTGAGAAATGGTATCAGAACGACAGCAGAAGAGATCATAGGACTAAAATCCCAACAGAAACGTAATGACTGGTTCGATAATGATTGTAGTGACGCAATAACGAAAAAGAATGAAGCTTACAAGGAATACATTGAAATACCGACGAGAGCCAAAAAGGAAAGATACGACGAGCTTAGGCGATTATCAAATAAAATCTGCAGACGAAAGAAACGTAAACACAACAATGACATAATTATAAGACTAAATACCGACATGAACTCAAATAATCTACGATCCGCATATACTGCCGTCAAACAAATAAGACAAGGCTATAAGCCACGAACAAACCTCTGTAAAGACAAGGAAGGACGTATCCTTAGTGACGCAGAACAAATTAAACAAAGATGGGTTGAGTACTTTAAAAAGCTGCTAAACCCGAACAGAGTGACGGCCGCCGACCCAATTATTACACCAAGTGCACCATCTGATGAGCAAGCATCAACTACGATACCCACTGTCGGAGAAGTGGAAGCAGCCCTGCGCGACCAAAAAATACATAAATCACCTGGAGTTGATGCAATACCAGTGGAGCTTCTAAAGGGAGGTGGTCCATACCTCGCCAATCTCCTACACAAAATCATGGAAAAAATTTGGATTGAAGAAAAAATACCCGACGACTGGCGCCAGAGCATTATATGTCCAATATATAAGAAAGGAGATAAACTGCGATGTGAAAATTACAGAGGCATATCATTGTTGTCTACGTCTTACAAAATACTGGCGAAAGTAATTCAGAATCGATTAAAGCCTTATACAGAAAGTATTATCGGCGAATACCAAGGTGGTTTCAGAACCGGACGATCGACTATTGACCAGATATTCTCAGTCAAACAAGTGCTAGAAAAATGCTGGGAGTATAACATCGACATGCACCAGATCTTCGTGGACTTCCAACAGGCATACGATAGTATAGATCGTAATGTACTATATAAAATAATGCTTGACTTCGGAATCCCATCAAAACTCGTCCGATTAACAAAAATGACCATGACTGACACTGAATCTCAAGTAAGAATACAAAACGAGCTTACCCAAAGCTTCCGAACAGAATCCGGCCTGAAGCAGGGAGATGGACTCGCTCCCATGCTCTTCAATCTCGCCCTAGAATATGTCATCAGAAAGGTACCCGTTGATACCAGAAGTACCCTACTAATCAAGTCCACCCAACTAGTGGTGTACGCGGATGACATAAACATCATGGCCAGGTCTGTTCCAGACGCGAAAGAAGTCTTCCATTGTCTAGACTCAGCGGCAAAGGATGTCGGGTTAAGGGTCAATGAGAATAAGACCAAGTTCATGACCCAAACAAGAAGAAACGTGCCAACTAGACAAAATATGACCGTGGGGGACTACAACCTGGAGAATGTGGATCATTTCTCATACTTGGGATCACACCTTGTAATAGACGGCAACGAACGGGACGAAGTAAAACAACGGATCACACTAGCAAATAAGGCGTATTTCACGGTCCTCCCGATCTTAAAATCGAAAAAAGTGAACAGGCTGAGCAAACTTCGCATATACAAGACCATAATAAGACCTGTGCTACTATATGCAAGCGAAACGTGGACTCTCACCCAAGCGTCTGAAAAATCAATAGACGCTTTTGAACGACGAATTCTTCGAAGAATTTTGGGACCAGTAAGAGAAGGTACTGAATGGCGTATCCGGTACAACAACGAGTTGTATAACATCTACGACGACCCATCCGCATCGACTCTTATAAAATTTCGTAAGCTACAATGGGCAGGCCATGTGGAGCGAATGGACGACGGAAGAATTCCCAAACGCACACTGAAAGGTAGAGCTCATGGCAAACGACCGGTGGGAAAACCGCGGAAAAGATACGAGGACTCAATTGACGCAGATTGCAGATCGCTTCTTAGATGCACAAATTGGAGGACGCGGGCGCTGAACCGAGATGACTTCAGACAATGTATCCTGCAGGCCCTGGCCCGATTTGGGCTTTCGCGCCATTGATGATGATGATGATATTGAAAAAATGATTTTGTCGAGTGCGGGATGTAATTAATATTTTTCTGAATCGGGTACCTTGCTTTGCGAACGTACGAGACGGTACTTTGGATACAGCAATATTGTATCTGTTCATTTTTTATAAGTTTGAGCTCTGTATCTCTGTAAAGAAACAAATTCAAGAAGGTCAGCATGTACTTTTTTTAATGTTAAAATAAATCCCCAAAATTTTCCGATATAGAAGAGAGAAATTAATTCCCTTATGGAAATAGTGAAAATGTTGAATAGTAGCAAAATTAGATTCAAAAGTAGCAATGTGACAACGCTGGTTCGGGGTTTGGGGGTTTCTTCTCCATACGCTCGCGGCATTCCATTTCACGCCGCTCAGCAAAAATTTAAAAAAAAATTGAGTCGATAGGAGGTTCCTAGCTGTTGTTATTTATTTTTTTGCCAGAATCGGGTATTCCTTACGTATGAGACGATAAGAGATAAAAGGGTCACAGTTTTATTGCGGTCGAACGACAATAGACAATAGAATAAAGACAATAGAATATGTCTTATTTCCATCGCTTTGGGTTCAAATTGCATATACAGTACTGGCAGGTAGGCGGCATACGCAGAAATCTAATGAATGAACCGATTTTTTTGGGGGGGTTCGCGCAGAATGGCAAACTTATTAATACTGGCCTTGCAAATTCTAGCAAATATTCAGATTCCAAATTCGTGCGATCGTTAAAGAAGATTTGGGGTTTTTGGCCACAAATGAACAAAACAAAAATACCTTAAACATAGGCCGAGCAGAACAATTCGATTCTTCAAATTTATCTAATGAATTAAATAATCATAGAAACGCTGTTTTCATTAGGACGTATAATTTTTAGAACATTCCAGGAAATGAACAAAAAAAAATAGCGAAACTTAACGATTATCATGTTGCACTAGCACTACTGTCTCACATTGGACATGTGCGATGAACGCAAATATCTTGGCGATAGTGTAAACGCTACATTCGGGCTCTACGCACATCCCTTGATGTGCGTCCAAACAACGCCATTGACGCAAATGTAAGCGGTTCTCGACTTGAGTTGCAAACTAACGCGAATAGGCCGTTTCCACTTACGCATACGCGCTAATTCGCATCATCCAATGCACATGTAGTGACTATACGAAGTTCGCGCCTTTGACAATATTTGAATTCACGCGCTTTACAGTACCGAGGACTAAAGACCTTAAATCAAATAATGTACCGAGTAAAATAGCAGGTTGATGTTTTTACCTTCTCTTCAGTTTGAACTATCGGCGGAGTTGGTCACGCCATCGGAAAACAAATATAAATCTATTAAAGAAACAATAATTACGCGTCATACGGAAAGTGAAAGTAAACGCCTTGCGAAACTATTAGATGGTGTCGCGATTGGTGATGACACCCCGTCCCAATATTATAGACATTTAGAAAATATTGCGGGAACTTCACAAGCGGTAACGAAAGACTTATTGAAACTGATGTGGCTAAATGGTTTACCAACTCAAACGAGAGCTATCGTAAGTGCAACCAATAAAAACGATATCAACAAGTTATTGATAATCACGGACAGGGTGCACGATATTGGTCAACCATCAAGCATTTCTTTAATAAAAAACTCCCCGATCGATGAAGTTTCAAAAAAGCTAAATGAAATCGAAGAGAAACTAAACCAAATTTCTGTAGTTTCTACACAAGATCATGGACGTCGGGCGAAAACACGAAACCGAGGAAGTTTTTCGCGTTCAAGAAGTCCATTTTACCGTAGGCAAGCAAGTAATGGGTTTCGCGATGCTACCTGAGGAGACCGGACGGATCTTGGACTACCTCAAGCAGAGAAACCATTGATCTCCTCCTGGACACCCACTTCCCTGGTAGCTCGCATGTTGAACCGGAGCGGGCAAGCACTGCAGGAAACCATGCACCGTTCAACTCTGATGCTCTTATAACAGAGACCAAGCTCCTCTGGGCGATAGAAGGCTTTAAACCATTTAAGTCTGCGGGACCGGATGGAATTATTCCTGCTGAAATCCAACAGACCTCGGATATAATTCTGCCTTGGCTAAAGGTTATCTTGAAAGGCTGCCTGGATCTAACCTACATTCCTGAAACATGGATGGAAGTCAGGGTGGTTTTCATACCCAAAGCAGGAAAAAGCTCTCATGTCTGCCCTAAGGACCTCAGACCTATCAGTCTATCATCCTTTCTTTTGAAAACACTGGAAAGACTAATGGATGTGCACATCCGCGACAATATTGACAAGCGTTTGCTGTCAATATCCCAACATGCGTACTGGAAGGGGAGGTCGGTCGAAACGGCCTTACATTCGCTCGTGCGCACCATTGAAAAATCACTTAGTATTAAAGAATACACCATGGTTGCCTTTCTCGATATCGAGGGAGCTTTCAACAACGTCAGACCAGAGGCAATCACTGACGCTCTTTCTATCCTGAAGATGGAGTCCTCGCTTGGCGCGCTGATCAATTTGATGTTAACATCCAGGATTGTGAACACAAAGCTGGGCGAGTTCTCCTCTCGAAGGTTTGTCAGCAGAGGTACACCACAAGGTGGTGTGCTCTCCCCTCTTCTATGGAATTTAGTGGTCAACAAACTGCTATTGAGACTGGAAGGGGCGGGCTGCAGAGTGATTGCTTACGCAGATGATGTTGCAATTGCTGTCTCGGGAAAGCACCTCAACACGCTGAGTGAGATATTGCAGAATGCTCTCTCTATCCTCTCCAAATGGGCAGCTGAATGCGGGTTGGGTGTGAACCCACGCAAAACAGAATTAGTCCTCTTCACCAGGAAATATAAAATTCCTCACGTAGACCCTCCTTCTCTGAATGGTACTAGTCTAGTTTTCACCGATAGCGCAAAATATTTGGGTCTTATTTTGGATAGGAAACTTCACTGGAAACCTAACATTCAGGAACGGGTAAGGAAAGCAACAGTTGCGCTTTACTCGTGCAAAAAGGCCATTGGCAAAAAATGGGGTATGCAACCCAGAATAGTTCATTGGCTCTACGTGTCCGTCATCAGACCGATACTTATGTATGGTGTTATTGTCTGGTGGACGGCCTTAGACAAAGCAGTTAACTGCACCACCCTAGGGAAGGTACAGAGATCAGCATGCATATGCATCAGTGGAGCTCTGAGAACAACTCCCTCTGCAGCACTAGACATGCTATTCAGTCTGCCACCCCTAGACATTTTTGGCAAGCAAATGGCAGCCAGTGCAGCCATTCGACTTAGAGCCTCTACACAGTGGACTGGCATATATGCAGGTCACTCAACAATCTTGAATAACTTCAATGATATTCCTGAAAACACCGACTACACCCCTCCCAGTTATGATTTTGACAAAAATGTCCTAACAACCATCCCAACCCGTCTAGAATGGGAAAGGGATTCGGTACGGACGGAGGAGTCCGCCCACATATATACGGACGGCTCCAAAACTGAAGGCGGAGTAGGTGGAGGTGTTTTCTCTGACATGCTTAACATTAGCAGCTCCTTCCGCCTTCCGGACCACTGTAGTGTCTTTCAGGCGGAGCTTATGGCGATCAAGGAGGCCTTGTCCTGGCTGAGGTGTAATGTAATATCTACTAGGGATATTAGCATTTTCACAGACAGCCAAGCGGCAATAAAATCCCTGGAATCGGCCTCAACAACATCAAAGGTCGCCGCAGAATGTCGATCATCTCTTAAGGAGATGGCAGAACAGTTCAATATTCTTCTGTGCTGGGTGCCAGGACACAGGGATATTCCAGGGAACTGCATGGCTGACGAACTCGCCCGTCGCGGCACTACCCTTAAGATTATGCCGGAACATCGGAATCTGGGTGTGCCTCTCTCTACATGTAAACTGCTACTGGGATTGGACTCAATCGAGAAAACCAACTCAAGATGGGCAGATGGTGTTACATGTCACACTGCAAGACAGATCTGGCCGGAGCTGGATCTGAAACGCTCTAAAAGGCTGACTTTGCTCAAAAGGGCGAATATCAGCACCACAGTCGGTGTCCTGACTGGACACTGTCTTATTGGTCGACATGCCAAAAGACTCGGCCTCTTCTCAAACGACTTCTGTAGAAGCTGCTTGGATGAGGAGGAGGAGGAGACAGTCCTTCACCTTCTCTGTACCTGTCCAGCTCTATCAGCCAGAAGGAAAGCTCATCTTGGAGCTTACTTCTTCAACTGTCTCGGTGATCTTGCCGCAATGGAGGTCGCGAGAATCCAACGCTTCATTGCAAGCTCTAAATGGTTCGACGAGTAGGACCGGATTCGATGATCCTGTGGTAACACAACGGACCTTTCAGGTCTAAGTGTGTCCGTGTTCTCACGGGCAGCCACGCGTACCTACCTACCTAGCAAAGAAGTGGAACAATATCCAATGTGCTATTTCCATTACCGTTTTGGCGAGCGAGCAAGAAAATGCAATTTAAAACCGCTGAACACCAATCGAAAAACTAATATCCACTGCTAGCAATGCGGCGACTAGCAGTAAATTTAAGTCACGCCGTTTATTCATAAAATGCAAAAACACCAAACTAGCCTTTTTAATCGATGCAGGAGCGGATGTATCCGTCGTACCACTCATAAAATTCCCAAGAAATAAGAAGGACCACGATTACTGCCTTTCTGCCGCCAATGGTTCACTCATTCGTACCTATGGGTTACAACTTTTAAAAACCGAACTCGGCTTGCGAAGAAATTTCACACATGCCTTTGTCGTAGCAACTGTCAATAGACCCATAATAGTAGCAGATTTTTTGGCAAAATTCAATTTACTGGTAGACATTCCAAACAAACGATTGGTAGACAACCTGACCAACTTAAAAATAAGTGCAGTACCGACAACTGATAATACACCCACTCCTAAGATATATCACATGGACAATGATTACGATAATATAGTCGAAGAGTTTCCCAATTTAACAACGCCCCCCGACTATCATTTACCAATCAAACATAATGTAATTCACTATATCCGAACAAAAGGACATCTGCCATTCTCAAAACCGCGCCGGCTCGAGAAAGTCAAATTCGACGCAGCCAAAAATGAATTTGAGCACATGGTCAACCTTGGCATATGCCAGCCATCTTCATCCCCAGTAGCTTCACCTTTACACCTCGAAAAGAAAAAAGATAATAATGACTGGAGGCCCTGCGGAGACTATCGCCGTTTAAATTCTTGCACAATACCCGATAGGTACCCAATTCCACACATCCAGGATTTTGCAATGCACCTCAGCGGATGCACATTTTTCTCACAAGTGGATTTGGTTAGAGCGTTCCACCACATTCCCGTTGCAACGCAAGATATTCAGAAAACAGCCATCACCACGCCTTTTGGTTTGTTCAAGTTTCGACGCATGCCGTTCGGGTTAAGAAACGCGGCACAAACCTTCCAAAGGTTTATTAATGAAACTTTAAGAGGGCTAGATTTTGTATACGCATACATCGATGATATTTTGGTAGCAAGCGCCACGGAAACTGAACATAAACAACATTTAAAATTATTATTCGAACGTCTTAGCAACTACGACATAAAAATTAAAATTTCAAAATGTGAATTCGGTGCGAAAAGCCTTACGTTTTTAGCACACACGATCAATGAAGACGGTATCATTCCCCTGAAAGATCGAGTCGAAACAATCGCTTCCCTACAACCACCTAATTCTATCAAAAAGACCCAGCAATTTCTAGGTATGATCAACTTTTACAATCGATTTATACCACGTTTAGCAGAAATGCTGGCTCCAATTTACTCACACTTAGCAATACTGTCTAAGGGCAAAAAATACTCTAGTCAGTTTACTTGGCCAGAACATTGCAATTCAGCATTCGAAAAGGCTAAAGAAGCGTTAGTCGCAGCAACACTTCTCGCGCACGATAATACGCGATTCATATTACTATGGATAGTTCGAACGTAGCAGTAGAAGCAGTACTGCAACAATTTGACAGTAATAAACGCTGCTGGACGCCACTGGCATTCTTTTCCAAAAAACTGCAACCAGCCGAAACGCGGTACTCTACATTTGACAGGGAATTACTGGCTATTTACCTTGCGATAAAACACTTAAGGCATTTTATTGAAGGACGCGATGTAGTTATTTTTTTTTACTGACCATAAACCCTTAATTTCCGCGTTAACGTCTAAAACAGACCACAGCCCAAGGCAAACGCGACACCTAGAGTATATAAGCCAATTCACAAGCGATATCAATCACATATCCGGCAAAAATAATATTGTTGCAGATTATTTATCACGTCCAAGCAGCAGTGAAATCTTAAACATTGAATTTACTGGAGTTAATTTGCAACGACTAGTTTCACTTCAGGATAATGACGAGGAACTAAAAGAGTTACTTGCATCGAATAGTAAATCAAAATGGAAACTCAGCCTTATACCTGTACCGAATTCAAAATTCCAAATATGGTGCGAAAGTTCCAATGACAAAAATCGTCCATATATACCAAAGGATATGAGAAAGGATATCTTCGACAACCTGCATAACATATCTCACCCTGGAACGCGCGCCAGCAGAAAAATATGCTCATCCAGGAATTTTTGGCCAGGAATTAACATAGATGCTGGTTTTTGGGCAAAAGGGTGCGTTAGTTGCCAAAAATGTAAAATCTTTCGTCACACCAAATCGCCTGTAGGAAAGTTCGACATTGCGACGGGTAGATTCGACCATATCCATATGGATATAGTAGGACCCCTACCCCCGTCAAACGGACATGTCTATATACTCACCATGGTTGACCGTTTCACTAGGTGGCCCGAGGCGTACCCAATGAAAACCAGCACAGCAACAGATGTTGCTAAAACATTTGTAAGCGAGTATGTTTCTAGATTTGGTTGCCCCTTACAGATAACCACTGACCAAGGCGTACAGTTTGAAAGCAATTTATTTGCTGAACTAACTTCCTTGCTAGGCTCACACAGAATCAGGACGACTAGTTACCACCCTCAAAGTAACGGCATGATAAAAAGAATCCATCGCCAGTTAAAAGCCTCACTCAAAGCACGAGGAAACTGCGGCAACTGGAGCGAAGAGATTGCCCTGGTACTCCTGGGGATGCGCACTTCAGTTAAAGAAGACCTAGGCGCGTCACCAGCAGAACTAGTATACGGCCAAGCATTAAAAGTCCCAGGGGAATTCTTCATCCCAAAAACAGCCAAAGAAAGCACCAATCCGCAAGACCTGGTTCAGAAATTGCGCAAACAAATGCGGAACGTTAAATTTAAGGAACCACGAACCCCACTAAATCCTCACATCTACATTCCAAACGAATTAGATAAATGTAAATATGTATTTGTACGAGTAGACAAAATAAGAAAAGGACTTGAAGCACCATATGAAGGCCCATTTAGGATCGTAAGGCGTTTCAGAAAACAATTCCTTCTAGATATAAATAGTAAAAACCAAACAATCTCAGTTGATCGACTAAAACCGGCATATAATGTTAGCGAGCTAGATTCCAATAATAAATAATAAACTCTAATAAAAAACATACTGCAGTCACGATCGGCTGCAAGCCAATCGTATAATACTCTAGATGAATACTGAACTCCGATTTATATTGTAGTTGGGGATAAAGTAGAATTACGTGTGTGCATGTTATTTGTCCTTTATTAAGGACTGCCATTAGATTGCTACTCAAAACTAAAAGACAATATTAAGTGCTTAATTTCATATCTTGAACTGGGTAAGTCATCGAAAAAAAAAACCTTTTTTAAGCACTTTCACATGGGAGGTGCAGGAAGGACTTACTCGATTTCTTACATATTTATCCTTTTCCTTGGAACCATTCGAAAATGAACGTGTACAAAATTTCAAATTCGTAGCTTGAAGCGTTCAAAAGTTATCGAAAAATATTGTTGAACATTGTTGAAGGACATTTTGTATGGCAGCTACCAGAAGGAGTAAACGGATTTCGCTGATTAGTAAACTCAAACTTCGTTTTCACTCAAAACTAATTTGTACAAAATTTCCAATTCATAGCTAAAAGATTACTTGAGTTATAGTAAGTTCCGTAAATTAAGTGAAGACGTTTTGACAGGACATTTGTATAGCAGCTACACGAAGGACTAATAGGATATTCTTCATAATCATACATTTAGCTCCAACTATTGGAAAAATAACACATACAAAATTTTAAAGACGTAGCTTAAACCCTTCTGAAGTTATCGACCAATATTCTTGAACACGTGTTTTAAGGACATTTTGTATGGCAGCTACCCGAAGGAGTAGGACGATTTTGCCCGTTAACGAACTTAGCCTTACAAATTCAACCAAACATCCAGATTCAAAATTTCAAGATCCTAGGTGAAGGCGTTCTTGAGTTATCGTGCTAACGGACAGACGGACGGACGGACGGACGGACGTACGGACGGACGGACGTCAGGCGGGTTTGAGGTTTTTGGGCACAAATAAACAAAAAATAATATATTACTTTTTTTCGTCCGAGGCTTGGTTCTATGCGTTACAAACTTTTCGGCTGGATTAAACTTATAATACTCTATATGATTTCATCTAGAGTATAATTATCCATTTTCCCGGAGGGGGTAATGTAGTGACTATACGAAGTTCGCGCCTTTGACAATATTTGAATTCACGCGCTTTACAGTACCGAGGACTAAAGACCTTAAATCAAATAATGTACCGAGTAAAATAGCAGGTCGATGTTTTTACCTTCTCTTCAGTTTGAACTATCGGCGGAGTTGGTCACGCGATCGGAGTGAATAAATAGAACATTAAAATAAACAGTATTAAAAAGAAGTACACTAGTGTGTGTAAAAGAATTGAATTTGAATAATAAAAATGTAACATTAATCGTGTGAAATTATATAAAATGAAGTATACAATTAATGTGTGTTTAAAGACAAAATTATAAATGAACCACACACATGAAGGCGAAACATGGCATATGAATATTACCGCCATACGCCTCATATTCACATATGTATATACAGTGTACCAATAATGTCTTCGTACAGCAGCTATTTGAAACTCAACGGATTAAAAACAATAAATTGTTCCAAGAAATTTGATAAAGTTTTGATGCAGATTTATGCATTAAACATTTGTAATTAATTTAGAAAAAAAACTAATCCATTGAAATTATTCAATACAAAGTTATTAACTAAAAATAAAACTAAGTCGACAATTTGCCTCCAATAATGTCTTCGTACATTTAAGGTTTCGCTTACCCTTCGATCTCTTTACTGTTAATTATCGAACATAATTATTTGCCACACATACCGGTTTGTAATAACCGTAAACAAACGAACAAGTGTGTTTACTATCAAATGAAAATTTTATGAGTTTCGCTCATTATAAATCGAAATAATGCCTGGCAAACACTTGTCGTTTGAAGAGCGTAAACTTATATTGAATTCACACGTAAAGGAGCAAAAATCATACGCGGAAATAGCCAAACTACTGGATCGGAGCCGTTCCACTATCCAATCTGTAATCGGGCGCTTTAAATATGAAGGCCGCGTAGAAAATAAGCCTAAATCAGTCCGCCCTGCAATTCTCACTAAAGCAGATCGGCTGCAAATCAAGCGTATGATTGCCAAGGATCCGTTTATAAGTGCACCAAAAATTAGTGCAGAGCTCCTTCACTCCAATCACAAAGAAGTTCATCCGGAAACAGTACGGAAATGCGTGATTGATGCCGGATTTAAGTCTCATAAACCTCGCAGGAAGCCACTGGTAAGTGAAGTAAATCGCAAAAAACGTTTGGACTTCGCTCGGCAGTACCAAAATGCATCTCTCGAGTTCTGGCGCAATGTTATATTTTCTGATGAGTCCAAATATAACATTTTTGGATCTGATGGGAGACTTAGAGTGTGGAGAAAGCCAAGGGAAGCTTACAACCCAAAAAACACCATTAAAACCGTAAAACACGGCGGCGACGGCGTAATGGTATGGGGCTGTATGTCTGCCAGCGGTGTTGGAAACTTGGAAATAATCGAAGGCATCATGGATCATCGGGCGTACATTGAAATCCTGAAAAGAAATTTGGAGCCAAGTGCTGAAAAATTGGGTGTATCAAAGGATTTTTACTTTCAACAAGATAATGATCCTAAGCACATGGCTCATAATACTAGGATGTTCTTGGCGTACAAAACTCCACATTTGCTTAAAACACCACCGCAAAGTCCTGACCTCAATCCCATTGAGCACATGTGGAATATGCTAGAAAAAAGGATCAGGACTCATCATATTAGCTCGAAACCTAAGTTAAAACAGGCTCTTCTGGAGGAATGGGCGAAAATATAGCCAAGCTATGCAAAAAAAACTTGTAGAATCGATGCCACACCGCCTTAAAGCCGTGATTAAAAACTAAGCTACCCAACTAAGTATTAACAAAAAATGTATCTATAGTTTTTAAGATTTTTCATGAACTGTTTTGTAAGTGTACGAAGACATTATTGGAGGCAAATTGTCGACTTTGTTTTATTTTTAGTTAATAACTTTGTATTGAATAATTTAAATGGATTTGTTTTTGTTTCTAAATTAAATAAAAATGTTTAAGGAATAAATCTGCATTCAAACTTTTTCAAATTTCTTGCAACAATTTATTGTTTTTAATCCGTTGAGTTTCAAATGGCTGCTGTACGAAGACATTATTGGTACACTGTATGTAGCTAAAAATTATGTCCCATTGACAATCCGATAAAAAAAACCTGCCTTTGATTGATTATTTGTTGTTAGTTGGCGAGCTTTCACTCCAACATACAGTGGGTTACAACATAAATTCTAAAACTTTTCAATAGCCACCGGAGTTGGGTCGCCAATCGTAAAGCTTTTTTTTTTTTTGCTTGGGACATCTTATAGTTTCTACTGTCTTTGACACTAACCAATAGACGTTTGAGTAATTTGTGACGTGGTAATTGCTGTTGCTGCCATTAAGTTAGCTGCTGCTGCAGCAGCACTAGTCACGTTCTGAATGGGATACGATCCCAGGTGCTGATAATGTTGCTGTTCCTGTTGATTACTGCACGCGTTAATACTACTGTTTACACCGTTTGTAACGACCTCGTTGATATTGTTGTGGTGCTGGTGGTGTACCTGTTGCTGATGTTCCACCGTTACCGTCGGAACACTACCGACCATCGCACTATTACCAACCAGGATATTGTTACAAGTCCTAATGCTATTGTTATTAACTAAATGTGGTAGAATAAGTGATGAAATATTTTGGTTATTCGATCCGCCGCCTAATCCCGACGATGATGTCTCCACTGCACCAGTTGACGACGACAGAACAAAATGATCATCAACTAGTTTGATGCTATTCGAGCTACAACTCGGACGCAGCTGATGATGGAATTTCTCCACGTTCTGATTCTTATGGTCTTTGACAATATTTGCCGTCTTTATATCGTTACAATTCGATGACGATTTGAACATTTCGCCAAAATTCTTGTCACTAACAATCGAACGATAGAAGCTCTTTCCATTTGTTTGCGAAATATTCCGCTCAGAATAGCAAAGTAGGGCGTACGTTTCATGCGGATCGTTTTGTGCCTGCTGCTGTTGCTGCTTGTACTCGTCGAACGATCGAAACTGTTTCGTTGTTGCGACTCTACCCGCTCCTGTCGGCCGTTCGTATCGCTTCGTCGATCGATAATAGTTCGGATTTGCTGGTCCGGGCCGGTCGATTTCCACGCAGCAGCTCGTCAACAACGTGCCCCCCGATAAGTCTTGCTGGCTTTCGGATAGCGAGGACAAAGACAAAGTTGACGACGTCGGCGGAGACGGCAACCAAATCGACTTCTCGCTGCTCGAATACTTTCGAAGCAGAGGCAAACGTGACGAGGACGACGGTGACGATGCAGACGATTCCAGGCTTCGCTGGCCGAATTGTTGCTGAACACGTTCTCGGCTACGATCTTGGCTATCTTCTTGTTTTCGATTAGTTGCGGCCACATTAATGGATACATCAAACAGAGATGATGCCGGCGACAGATTCCAATTCGGTTCTGGCACGGCCTTGGCGCGTACTTCACAGCTCTTTTGATTATTCGAGTGAATGTGCGCAAAGTAGTAATCGACGAGATCAAAGTTTTGGAGAGCGGCACCCTGTTCACCGATTCCGCCGACCGTTGCTAACGAATTTAACGATACCGACGATTGGGACGACGACGGAGTCGTTTCGGTCGAATCGTCCGACCTATTGTTCTGCTGCTGGTATTTCTTCAAGTTGCTGTACGAACGTCGGCCGCAAATTCCGTTCAGCAAACTGAAGCGGAACAGATTTCGAGTAGATGGGCGCGTTGTTGCGCTTTCATTGCTGCTGTTCGGGGTGCTTAAATCTACTTTACCTGGTTCTTCGGGATTTCCAGGCTGGGTGTTGCCGGGGCGATGATAAACTATCGCGTCTTCGAGCTCTAATCGACGCTGGCGATCCGATCGGTCACCGTTTTTACCGTTTCCATTCAGAAGACACTCGCTATTTTCACGATTTCGTAGGAAATTTGAATTCGGATTGCTACAGCACATTGATCATTGTGTCTTGAAAATTTCACGTTGCATATTGAAAACTTTAGTAAAGGTTCGGGAAAAGGTTGACCGTTCGATCCACCACCTGAAAAAAAAATAAAAATATTTTTCATTAAATGCGTCGATATTTTGAAACATATTGCGCTATATTTCACTTGTGGCTTGTCCTGAAATAAAAAGTTATAGCCATTTGAAATTCTGATACTTACCTTTTGCACTACAAATTTACTTAACTATGACATTTCCGTAGCACCAGTACTGCCATATTCAAACTTTTGTGGAATTTGTTCCACATCAGAACTGCCAATTGCAAAAACTTAAATGGCGGGAAAAGTTTGAAAAAATTTATTAATATTATAGTTTTTGGATGACAAATGCTTCGAAATAACTTAATTTGCTGGGGAATCCAAATAAAAGAGTTGTCATCCGTTCAAACCTACTGCACGGCTAATGGAGAAATACAAAATGTAGATGCTAAATTCAAATTAACTTTATAATTAAATTGGGAGACCTGAAATCAAAAGATATCGCTATTTAAAAACTTGAAATTTTCATACCATTTTAATGTGAGCTGGACTTCAGAATGACATTTCGCATGGCACCAGGATTGCCATATTCAAACTTTTTATGCTCCGACTACTTCTTGCCACGGCAATTCTGATGTGGAACAAATTCCACAATCTAATTCCGAAAATTCGAAATGTCACGTGACAGTTCTCCAATTGTCAAGTACGCGTCAAACTTAAGAGCCGTACAGAATGAACCAGGGACCTGGTAATATAGATGGACTACCTATTTCGCTATCTCATGTGGGACAAGTTTTCTGTTTGAAGTTTCGAAAAAGTTGTACGTGATTAGTCGTGTTTTACACTTCTTGAACTTTTTTTTTATATATATAAGCAAGATATCGTTCTAAAATTGTAAATGAACATAAAATAATATCTGATAATAACTTTTATTGTAGTTTCATTCAGAAATACCATTTTTTACTTGATTTTAGGTCGTTTATGGAACTTCGAATGCTAAGGGACATAATTTGGGTAATTTAATTTCCTTATTGAGCGGGACAGAGATAAATGTATTCAGATCGTGGGAATTAGAAGAAGATAGAGTGTGCTGTTTTCGAACTTGGGAAGTGAAATTTTGCTGTCAGCTGTGATTTGTCCGTTGCATTCGCAAATCAAAACCGTTATAAATATTTATAATATTAAATTTTCTATTTTCTAATTGAAATTGGCAGATGGTAGAATTGTGTTTTGCTACATCAAATAAATAAACTGTTATTGATACAGTTAAATAAAAAAAATGTTGTACAAGTACTGTTTTTTTTTTTGTAAGATAGTTCCTGTAAAATATACGAATTCCCAAAAAGCGTGTATTTTTGTAGGTAAAGTCTCTTAATGATATTAATAAATTGAACACGAACCGCAATGGATTTAAGTTTCCTTTGGGACATTTTAGTTCGATCAAATTTTAAAAAATAATAAAGAACAATGCATTTTTATTAAGTGTCGTATTATTATTATGTTATCGTAATGTTGCATCATGGGTTGAAAACAAAATTATTGAAATCTATTAAGAATTGAAAACGGTTCAACCGTGCTACATAGTTTTCGCGGCAAATTTGTTTACACACAAAGAACTGCAAGAATTCACTGACTGAGGGGTACTAGGGGTTCAGGTAGATAATTTGCCAATGTCATTATACATATATGCATGTGTATATTGATATGATGAAAATTTTCCAGCTCATGGAATTGAGTATTGTCTCCAGGAGCTGAGAAAGTGTTCCCGCAATGCAGCAAACCTTGTCCATTTCACTCAGTTAAGGGGCTCCTTTCCAAAAGAAGCGCGCAATTGTAAGGAATATCCGTTTAGCAATTCGTAAATCTCTACAAATCCGCTAAGTTGACGGATTCCACTTCAAATCAGGGGCCATATGATGTATTCCGTCGCTCGTCGTCCGCTGCCAACGACACTGACGTTGCTGCTATTTTGATGTGATATAAACAGAAGTGTCTTCGTTTTTGGTATTTTAACGACGCACAATGTACGCGCGAACGACATAGTTACGGATTGCCAAATCGGACGTTGCGACGTTCATCGACGATGTTGATGCGAACGTTGCGACGTTCTTTACATCATACGGCTCCAGGATTCATACCTACAGTTCGAAACTGTATAAAATTTTGATTTTGAAACCGAATCCAATACACATGTAGAATACAGCTGCAGAAAACTCAATTAAAATTTCGGTACAACGGTAGCTTATCCATAAACTTTCTTTATTAAAATAAAAAAAAAAAAAAAAATGATTAACAAAAAATATTTCAATATTATAATAAAAATAAGAACACAATTAGATTTGATAATTATTCAAATTGATATGCGTACAACCTTCTTAACTTCTCGCAGTCTTTTAGAAGATTTTTCCGGCTATCAACGCTTTTAGTATCCCATGTTTTACGCAAGTGGTGGAAACGCAATCCGTCGAAGGAGAGTTCCCCACTAACAACGTGATTACCTATTCCCACGGCTCGAAATACTCGCTTAACATAAGTCCAGACTGATGGAAATAAAAAGGCGATTCGAGCATCTCGTCCAGAGATTCAGGTAACAATATAATCCGATACTAATATTTGTCGAGAGTCGTCGACACTATTATTCGATTCTGATTCATTTAGGCTCTCGTCACCACTATTATCCAATACAAAATTATATAGGTAGTCGTTAACGGTTCTGCAGGACAGTAGGATACAATCGGCTTCTTTTACTGTTATTTGTTTTAGCTACAAAAATTAAATTTTGTTTAAATCGATTAATTTATTGTAAGTTTGCCATTTCTACTTCTACACTCACCTCACAGAGATAGAACAAGGTCAAAACTTCCAATAAGTTTTCTGGTGGCAATTTTTGTACTACAGCTGAGTTAAGTCCTTTGGACAGTGCGTCATGCTATCAAATAAAACATATTATCCGGTACTTCCAATAACGGAATCCAAGAAAGCGCACAGGGACAATTAGCTGCGAATATAAAAAACTAATATACGACTAAAATTAAAAATTTATCAATATACCCCTTTTTCCAAAAGCGATTTTTGCTTCAGCGATCGTTCTTGTTCATAATTCTTCGCTGCCCGGCGGCCCGCAAATCGTTAAAACTCGATGGCTACTGCGCGTGTACTTCCTTTCGTAACGTCGCACCATTTACTATAGAAAAATTTTACTTTAATATAAAGTTTATCACATAAATATTAAATTAAAAACTAAAAACATTTACTTACCTGATTTGTTGTGACAGTTCTCAACTATGAATTTGCTTTTGTCACTTTGAAGTTTCGAAACTTTTCGAAAATTCAAAATGCGCACAACAACAACACCGTGTAATTGAGCGGGAAAGAGAGGGCAATGTTTTTTGTCCCATCGTTGTCTCGGATATTGTATGGGAAAATCTGATA
Organism: Beris morrisii; assembly: GCA_951812415.1. NCBI lineage: Eukaryota > Metazoa > Arthropoda > Insecta > Diptera > Stratiomyidae > Beris > Beris morrisii. The sequence goes on along the minus strand of OX638313.1, from coordinate 100,191,679 downwards.
TGGGTAGTCCATTTATATTACCAGGTCCCTGGAATGAACGCAATCGCAGTCGGATTGGAATGTCAAAAGGTCGCAACGAGATGTAATGAAACGCTGTAAACCGCAAGTAAACGCTGCATGAACACAATGACCGGATTGAGTTCGCAGTTTTATTAGTGTCAATAATCAAAGCGAAATTGATATGGACGCAAAAATTGGTGAATTATTTTTAATGCTCATGGAAATCTCTTTCATTTTCCATTTTATTATTTTCTTCTTTAAATAATACAGTGCGTTTTAGGTTATGGTAATGTCATATTTGACATTTCGATGCAATCACTTGCGATCATTTTAAATATTACGAACTTACTTGCGACTCTCTGCGACCCATAGCGTTCATTCTGTTTAGCTACATACAATAGGTCTGTTCTTTTTGTCGAGTGTAGTGTACTCAGTGTACACTTTTTGCCCTAATGCTGTTCTTTTTGTCGGTGTGACGTCAGAGGTGGCTGTTCTTTTTGCTAGTGTAGTGTACTCAGTGTACACTTTCTTACACTGGGTCGGGAGCAGGTGTAAGTTCTTCTTCTTTACCATCTGTCAAAATTGATGGCTGTATGTAGGGTTACTGTATACGCACTCACACCAAAACAGCCTCTAAGAGGGGTTTGGCAGATGCGTACCAAGGTGAAAAACCAGTAAATTTAATTTTTTTTCATGTTTATGGGATTTTGCTTTCTAAACATTCGAAATGATTGACTTTTCGCTGCAAAATTGTAAATTTCCATAAAAGAAATGAAAGAAATACGGAAATTTTCAATTGAAAACCACAATTTCGCGCACACACACTTCCATACCAAAGAAAAAGAAGTACTAGAATTGTGGAAGGGAACCGACAGCTTTATTTCCGACTCTTCACATATTCGCACTAACACACTTCAAAAACGCAATTTGATAGCAATGTTCATTAGTACAAAAACAGGCGAACTAGTACATAAACAGGCGATTTTTGTGAGGTTAAATTATAATTTCTAGTACAGAAACGACCGAATTAGACGTATCTGCCAAACCCTAGGTAGAGAGTGTTGTGTGTGTATCTAGTGACCCTAGCTGTATGCAGATAAAATTGACTTTTTGAATTTGTGAAACTACTGCAAGAATATTGAATGTGTAACATAGACCAGACTGTATTTTGAATGTAACCGACTAGAATCACTCCGCTCACCCATTCTCGCGATCATTGAATGCACCCAGAAATTAACTCCGTGAAAACAGAGCCGATTGGTGTGATTCTAGTTAGAGTAAAACGTCACTCGAACAAGAGCGCGTGCTTTTTGAAAATTTCTGTGAATAAAAATATATCAATTTATAAATGGCAATAAATTTGTATTGATAGAAGTAAAAGAATAAAACAAATAAAAAAGTTCGGAATTTTAGCTGTCACGTTTCTATACTAACCCGTTCTTTTTTCCACGTTCTGCTAAATTTAGCCGAATAAAATATTTTTCAATTCGGCTAAAAATTCGGCTAATACCTTTGGAAAATTATTTTTGGCGGCTAAATAATAATAAGCAACGTAATTAACAAAATAAATTTTATTTCAAGCAAATAAAGATATAAAATAATACAGTCTTAAAGTAAATATGTTCATGATAATTCATTTTAAAAAAATTAAAGCTCATTTCAAACCCTTGATGCAACAGGGGGTCGACTCAGTTTCTAAAAAACATGTTAACATTTTTTCGTTAAGGGCCCGTGAGTCCCAAATCAAAATCGAAAATTTCACCTATTTTGCTTTGATTTCATTTCGAGAGCGTAAGAAATTATTCGTGAGCATCGGAAATTTAAATCTGAACGATCACGCACGATGTACAACGATTCAACCGTCAAGCGATGCCCCTACACAGCTCTGTGTGTACGGACCTGTATGTGTGTGTGAGATGCAAAATGATGAAAAACGGAATGTAGAAAAATAGCGAAAGTATGAACGGAAAGGAGTACAATCCGATCGAAAGTTCGAAAGAAAATTCATTGACCTGACGTCTCGGGTTTTTTTAATTTTCTGTGGACGGTGGATTTCTGGACATTCGCATGACATAGTATACTATGTATATTTATGTAGGCACGAGACATGTCTCCATTCATGTTTTTATAGGCAATTGTGGAATAAAATAAAATTAATTTGGTATTATTGCATATTGGGTCATTTCATCAAGAATCGCAAAATATTATGAAATTTGGGACCTTACCATCGCCGATTCTTTTGAAAATTTTTGCACTTGAAGAATTAGTGAAATTAATTTTTTTGTTTCTATCTAAATTATAAAGATTTAAAGATTTCGCAAAAATGGTGTCCGAGTTCTCTTTGAAAATTCATATCTCTGGTAATTTTTATCATAGAATAATAAAATAGGGCTTATTTTAAAGGGGAATGTTATCGCAACATAAAAAAATACGAATACAAATTGTCCTCCAATTTTTTTTTTACAAGGATAACAATTTTGTCCTTTATCCTTGAATATCTCAAAATCCGTAGTTTTATTTTTTTTTTTAATTTTTTTTTAGTTTTTTATATTTTGTATATTATATTGTTTTTCAAAACATATTAAAAAACCAAATTGGGATTTCAAGGGGATCGGGGTACAAAATATGGGTGAAGGAGTGTGTGAGCGGAGGAAAATAATGCGTCCGAAACGCAAAAAAGCCGAGATCGACACATTGTTAAATCCATATCTCCTAAACGGTTAATGTCACGAAATTAAAACTTAATGAACATCTTAGGTGTACTAAGAGAATAGATTGGAAACAAATTTTCGAATGTGGGTGAAAAACTTTAGATTACGATAGGTAGGTAGGTAGGTACGCGTGGCTACCCGTGAGAACACGGACACACTTAGACCTGAAAGGTCCGTTGTGTTACCACAGGATCATCGAATCCGGTCCTACTCGTCGAACCATTTAGAGCTTGCAATGAAGCGTTGGATTCTCGCGACCTCCATTGCGGCAAGATCACCGAGACAGTTGAAGAAGTAAGCTCCAAGATGAGCTTTCCTTCTGGCTGATAGAGCTGGACAGGTACAGAGAAGGTGAAGGACTGTCTCCTCCTCCTCCTCATCCAAGCAGCTTCTACAGAAGTCGTTAGATTACGATATCTCACGAAACAATTGAGTGCAATTGTTTCGTGAGACAAATAGATAAAAAAATAATTCCTTTCTATAGAACAGCTAATACTACAAAGTTGAAACTCGGTATGTATATGTAAATCAACTATAAAAGTAATTTAGATAAAAAAATTTAAAATAGCCATTGGCGTTCGGAAGAGGGTGAAATAAATGATCAGTGAAAAAGAAATGCATATTTTTTAGAATTTTCGTCATATCTATTAGGTCTTTCCAAATATTGAATTAATTTTTTTTGTACGGGTTCTTCATATAAATACCTAGAAAGTGTTTTCAGGATTTTTTGAAATTCAACCCCAAGGTGGTGTAAAGGGGATGTATACATTTTCACGAATTCAGCCGTATCCCTCAGGTCTGATTAGATATCGAATAACTTTTTACTTCCACGGACCTATTTAATAATCACCTAAAACCCGTTTTCAAGTTAGTTCCTTTTTCAACCCCTAAGAGTGTAAAAACGGGTTGAACGTGTTTTCACGAATTCCGTCATATCTCTTAGGAGTGATAAGGCATCGGATTGATTTTTATTTTCTCTGGCTTTCTTTGTATATATCTAAAAACTCATTTTAGGATTTTCGGATATTCAATCCCAAAATGGGTGCAAAAGGGTTGTATCTGTTTCCACAAATTCTTACATATTTCTTAGTTCTAATGAGATATCGAATTCATTTTTACTTCCTAAGGCTTCCTACATAATCTTCAAAAAGTTGATTTCAGGATGTTTGTTATTCAACTCCAATAGGACGTAAGGCTTTCGATATATTTCTCAGGATTGATTAGATTTTAGTTTGTTTTGACCTTCCACAGACTTTTTGTATAATCGCCTACAAACGCATTTCCGATTTATGTAATGTCCCAAAACCAAATCACGAAAAACCTTCTAGTGGCGTAACAACTGATATTATACTAGGACTAGACCTCGTCCCGGAGTATGACCCAATTATGTAATTCATATGTTATATGAGACAGCGGCGTAAGTATTCTAGCGCGACCCCATTCTAACCGCTTCCCGAACTTTTTTTTAGGTTTTCAGTCACATAGTAACGCATCTCAGAATTAAACTCGTTCCGAACTTCCACCCAAAAAATAATAACGTTGCGCCCAGACTGTTGGCAGATTTTTTTTTCTTTTTTTCGATTTACTTTTTGCCCTGTTTGCCACATAAAAAGAAGAAAAGCTAAAAATCACTTTTCATTCTGAGCAGGCGAATAGACATTATGCCGATTACACACACACGCCCTGCCATGTAGTTACTATGCCTTCGAATCGTGTGCTGCAGGCTTGCAGGGTGGGGAACAACGTAACCTTTTTACTCTCAGCGAATGAAACATAAAAACAAACCTGCCGAAAAAAAATGCGACATAGCCACACGTCCGATCAGCTCGACCTCTGCGAGTGGTCTGAATGGAAAATTTGATTAAAAAATGTAGTTTGAAAAATCGTTGCAAAAACAATGTTATACTAACTTTTTTGAAGCTTTTTGAATTTAAGTTGCTTTAGAACACTTTGATAAAGTAACATAAGAAAAAACAAAATAAAAAAAAATCGGTTTTCATAGAAAATTTTAATAATAAAAAAACATAATTTTTTTTAAAAATCAGAGTTTTCAAATTGTATTATTTCCAAACATAAGTCAAAATCAAAAATTCTAATTCCAAAAAAAGATAGATTGAATCGTTCCTAATTGAGTGAAAACAAAAATAATGAAAATCACTTCAGAAATGTTTCCAAAATCGCAATTACCAAATGTGTGTTTTCAATAATTTCGAAAACTTATTCGACGTAATCGCTTATAATTTTTCTTATGATCGAAATTTCAAAAAACAATAATCAACAGAAACTTTAACACATATTGCTAATTATATTTGTCTAAGCAGAAAAGACCTATCTTTTGCTGCTTTGGAGATTTCGCGAATCCCGTTTGCCTTATTTTCAACAAAAATGCTGTTTTGGTATACACGGGGCCTTAAGAGCTGCAACTTTTTGGTTTTTGTTGTTGCAACCTTGTATTCAGTATTTAATACTGAATACAAGGTTTCAATATCACAAAAACCAAAAAGTTAGAGCTTTTATCGGTCGTTTTCTCATGTTTTTTAAAAACTAAGTTGACCTCTTGTTGCAACAAGGACTTCAATTTCAGTTAAATTTAATAAAAAAAATAAGGTACCTTTTGTGTAGCTGGCTTTTTCATGGCCAAAAAATTATTGCAATTTGAAAAAAATTATTGAATGATCGTTATTCCGTATTAATACAATTTATATCACTCAAAACTTCTTCTAGCGTCACACCTATCTCATTATCCTCATGAGAGTTAAAAACAGCTTCAGTTGATCCTATTTTCTTAATTACATCTTTTGATATTGGTATATCATTACAACAATTCTCGGACAGATAATCCCTTACAAATAGTAAACTATTCAACATATTCAGTTTCATTCTATTTCTCAGTGGCGTGGCGTCCATGGAAGCAAGGGAAGCATTGCTTACATTTTGCTGAAAAATATTATATCTAAAATGCGTTTTCTAAATCGCGCAGAAAAATCGCGAAAAAAATTCATGTTTCAAACATTTTCTTTGACACAATCTAAATAAAAGTTCGCAAGAAACTACATGCGAATATCGCACACTGCCGATTTGGCAACACCACGAAAAAGACAAGCGATAAGAAACCAAGAAGAAGACACATGGAAGCAATTTGAAAGTTGCATCTATTACCTCGTTCACGTGGTCAACGACGTACCGCTACGTAGCACTTCGTAGTACCACGTGAACGCACGACGGAGCGGTTTTTCTACAACGTAGCAAAACCGCGTAGTGTAGTGTAGTGGATTTGCTAATCCTTCCCACGAGAACACTTGCCGTTGCGCTCCGTATTACTTTTCGAGTGAATTGTCAAAAAACTGTGTTGACAGACAACTTTATTTGTTTGGATTTTCTCAACGATTCTAATACCAGTGCCTTTAATGACTCCATTTCGCTGAAAAATAAAAGGAGAAAGGTTATTTAAGAAATAAAGCGACGAATGTAATTTTTTTTTTAATAAAATAAATACCAGTTGTGACAGCTGTCAATTAAAAATCAAGAGTGCGAAACGTCAATTCACTTCACGTGAACACTCATATATCAACCGGATTTCATAATACGCTACACTACACTAGGGTCACTATATACACAACACTCTCTACCTAGGGTTTGGCAGATACGTCTAATTCGGTCGTTTCTGTACTAGAAATTGTAACTTAACCTCACAAAAATCGCCTGTTTATGTACTAGTTCGCCTGTTTTTGTACTACTGAGAATTGCTATCAAATTGCGTTTTTGAAGTGTGTTAGTGCGAATATGTGAAGAGTCGGGAAAAGAGCTGTCGGTTCCCTTCCACAATTCTAGTACGTGTTTTTCTTTGATATGGAAGTGTGTGTGCGCGAAATTGTGGTTTTCAATGGAAAATTTCCCTATTTCTTTCATTTCTTCTATGGAAATTTACAATTTTGCAGCGAAAAGTCAATCATTTCGAATGTTTATAAAGTGAAATCCCATAAACATGAAAAATATTTAAATTTACTGGTTTTTCACCTTGGTACGCATCTGCCAAACCCCTCTTAGAGGCTGTTTTGGTGTGAGTGCGTATACAGTAACCCTACACTACACTACGCTACCACGTGAACGAGGTATATGAGCGTTCATTTCATTCCGTAGTAAGCCCACTGTGACGTCATGAAAAAAAATTTTCGTACACGCCACGGTGGAAGCAATACGCTATTTGCTTCCACACATTGCTGGCTGCAGCGGTGAAGCTACTGCAAGCAGAGATCTGATAAGAAATAAGTGCTACCAGAGTAGGATAGGAATTGAATTCTGATCGAAGTTTGGAATTGAATTGTGGTAAATAGTTGAATTATATTTAATTTGGTTTTTAGATCTCAGGAACCACTTACGCTAGGAAACTGAAACTTGGAACTTATGTAGAACTATGATAGTGGACCTATTTACAAAAAAATTGGCAATAAGAGTTGAGGAGTGTGGGAGTGGAGTGGAAAGCAATGTGTTCGAAGTGCCTGAAAGCTGGGGTTGAAACGTTTTAAAATACGTATCTTCTGAACGGTTGATGTCAGAACATTGAAACTTTGTAGTTGTCTTAAGGGATAATAGGAAATTAATCAAGAGCTAAATTTTTTGAATCGGGTGGTGGTGTGTAGGGGTTTGGGGTAAAAAACTTTGGATTAGAATATCTCCCGAACCAATTATACCAGGAAGGTAAAATTTGGTTTGTGTATACAGGATTACAAGTGAAGCCCATTAAAATTTTTAAGGTGGGAGGTGGAGCACAAAAGTGGGGCGATAGCCATCTTTAATAAAATTTCATTTGTATCTCTCAAGAACCGTACCACGTATGATCTTAGAAATTTTGCAGGAGTTAGGCCCAGTAGACTGCTAACAGGGAAAACATGTTGGAGGTACTGGTGAAGGGGCTGATGGTGGGAGGGGGTGGAAAGAAAATAATATCGATTTTTATTTTCCAAAAACCACAAACCATAGAAAGCTTAAAATTGACTACATAAAGCCAATAAAGAGGTATCCTGACGCTCTTGAACGACGAATTCTTCGAAGAATTTTGGGACCAGTAAGAGAAGGCACTGAATCGCGTATCCGGTACATCCGGTACCGACAGAAGAGTTCCCAAACGCACACTGAAAGGTAGAGCTTAGGGCAAACGACCGGTGGGAAAACCGCGGAAAATATACGAGAAATCAGTTGACGCAGATTACAGATCGCTTCTTAGATGCATAAATTGGAGGACGCGAGCGGTGAACCAAAATGACTTCAGACAATGTATCCTGCAGGCCCTGGCCCGATTTGGGCTGTCGCGCCATTGATAATGATGATGAAGCTAATCTTTTACATTATTAATGAGCATCCACTTCTTGCGATTGGTGACCTAGGAAAATCCTTGCTGAACAATTTACGAAAGAATTCATAAATCCGAGCATTTAAAAAAAATTTGCAGACAGTGACTTTCTATCATTTAAAAGAACGTCAGCAAGAACTGTTGAAATAAAGTTACTCCTGCGTCTCGTTACCATATACAAGTTCTAAAAAAAATTCCTTCCAGTTTTTGCGAATTAGTGCTAATTTAAGAACGTGTTGGAAAATTCACATACCCTTCCACTTGTCTCCTACTTCGTGTATGTAGAAATCAGGGTAAGATTGGCCTCAATAATTTCACGCTATATTTTGTGACAAAAATCATAGGGGAATGTAAGGTCATTCCGAGTATGACATTGGGGACATTTTTACTTTTCCACATTCTTCCACTCGTCTCCCACCCCAAGCTAGTACCAGTAAATCGCTCTAAGACTGCCCGAATTAGACCTACGCATAAATACTTATGGGCGGTTTGATAATGACGTGCAAAAATCGAGAAAACATAATTTTTCCAGGAAAAATTTATTTTATTTTTCAACGTAGTCTCCTTTTAGCTCGATACACTTAGTCCAGCGTTTTTCCAATTTTTTGATCCCTTCCAAATAATATGATTTGTCCAACCTTTCAAAATAGGCGTTGGTTTCATTTATGACGTCAGTAGTCGTGGTAAATCTCTTTCCAGCAAGCCATTTTTTCAAGTCTGGAAATAATAAAAAGTCGCAGGGTGCCATATCTGGAGAATACGGTGGGTGAGGGAGCAATTCGTACCGTAATTCAAACAGTTTTGCCGTTGTAACAGCGGACGTGTAAGCCGGAGCGTTGTCGTAATGAAACAACACTGTTTTCTTCGCCAAATGAGGCCGTTTTTCCTTGATTTCAGAATCCAATCGAACCAATAACTCAGAATAATATGCTACCGGTATTGTTTTTCCTTTCTCCAAGTAGTAGGTGAATATTATTCCATTGGAATCCCAAAAAACTGTTGCCATAATCTTTCCAGTTGATGTAACGGTTTTTGCCTTCTTCGCTGCGCTTGAACCGGCTTCCATCCATTGTTTTGACTGTTCTTTAGTTTCTGGAGTGTAGTGGTGGATCCATGTTTCATCAACAGTTACGAATCGACGAAGAAATTCATTCGGATTACGTTGAAACAGTTGCAAACTGTGCGGTGAAGTTGTCACACGGGTGCGTTTTTGGTCGATTGTGAGCAAACGCGGCACCCATCTTGCGGATAGATTTCTCGTGTCCAAATAGTTTTTCAAAATATTCCAAACATGTTCAGATGAGATGCTTACTACGTTAGCTATCTCACGCACTTTTACTCGACGATCTTCTATTACAATATCATGGATTTTATCGATCATTTCTGGCGTGGTGACCTCTTTTGGACGACCTGGACTTGGTATGGTTTCTGTGCTCGTACTACTACACTTGAATTCAGAAAACCATTTGTAAATCATTCGGATCGATGGTGCAGAGTCCCCATAATGCTTATATAATTTTTCTTTGGTTACTTTAGCTGTTTTCCCTTTTAAAAAATTGTGTTTAATCAACACACGAAATTCATTTTTATCCATTTTGAAAAATTTTTGTAAGTCGACTTGCTTAGACGGCTGTTTCTTGAAAACTAAACGAGGTATCAGGCTTAAACTTTACAGGTAATCTATTTAAGGAAGGTTACCTGCCCCCTCCTTCTTGATTTTTGCACGTCATTATCAAACCGCCCTCGTAAGGGTCAAGTTTATAGGGGAGCATGTAGTTGTTAAAAGTTTGACCCTCTTAAATTTAGATTATGGAACGAGTGTCCGTGGTTAATTTTTTAGCAGAGCAACTCACATCTTATTAATAAAGGAAAATAACATAGTAAAACCGCATTATGTTTAACTTTTAATATTTTTTCTTTGTATTTTTTTATTTTAATTATTGTTTCAGTTTCTACTCTTTACAAATATTTGTATGTTTATTTTTATTTATTGTTAAATACATATTTATATAGTTTTATTTGTAGTTTATTGTACACAAAAATGTTTGGGAGTTGATTACAGAGATTTGGTTTTTTTTGTTGTGAATAAATATGTTAATGGTTACAAGTTGGGGATAATGTATTTAGTTGTTATTTTTAATACTGTTTTATATTTAGTTGCCGATCCAAGAATTATTAATATTTTTTAAAAATAATTTTGTTTCAGTGATTGATGAAGTACAAAGTAATCAATTAATAACAATAATTGTTTAAAATCACAAATAGTGAATATACCAAAATGCAAAATTAAATACGGTGAATTCATTACAGTAGTATGTATAATGCGATATAAAAATTTAATACAAATTTTGTGAGTATAAAAGAACGAAATGTGTTAGCTATGAGATTTTAAGTTGTGGTAAAAATACGATCATCCCAGTGGTTGTAAATTAAAATCTCACTCATGAGTTTTCCTATCTTTTCAACAATATCCACTCCCTGAAACACCATTCCCAATTATTTGACCGTATTGTGAATGTCACGTCACGTCACTTCAACGCCGATTCGACATCGACGCCTGAAAAAGCGATTGTGAATGTCGATTGTCATCGACAGTTGTCACTTTGATCGTCATTTTCCGTCGATGAGATTCCAGTCCGTGAAGCTTGAAAAAAATTAACGTCGATGCAAAAATGAAATGATTGTAAATGAAAGCATTCACATGAGCTTAAATTCACGATTTACAGCTGACACATACATATCAATATGGAAATGCTAATGAGTCACGTCGATGCGGTTACACAATCGGTTTTTTTCGATCGACGTGACACGTTGAATCGGCATCGAAGTGACGTGACGTGACACTCACAATACGGTCAATTCTTTCATCACTCACTCCGAGTGGTTGGGCGTTAGGCTAACAACATATTCCCGGAAAAAATTGCTATATTGAGTAGTTTCGAAAAAAACAATGAGATCGCCAGCACTGACGACCCTAATCTTGTAAATCTAGAGAAAATAGGCCGGAATTTTGATGTCGCACCATAGAAAACAAAAGGACTACCATGACGCATTGTGTCTACCCATCAGGGACCATTTGTCCTTAATTGTGTCCTTTGTTGTAAGTTATTCCTTAGATTCTGTTTTAAAATTTGAGCGAAGGAAATTTCACGAAGTAGGTACTTAAACTTGAAGATAGCCTTCAGAATCTAAATTTTTTCTAAAAGAGCTATATGTGTGGCAGTCCTTAAAAAGTTTAAGTACTCCTTGGGAATTGGACCCTTACTTAGCTTCCGTCGTTATTGAACGTCCCAATTGTTACGTGTAGAAGCAAGCTGTGGGTAAATATAAAGGATGAAAATTCCACTTTCTTTTTTTTAATCACAAAAGCGAATTCAACTACGAGTTGGGGACAAACCGAACAGCTTATCGTTCTCTACTCGACCAACAATCTTAAAGCTAATGATTTGAAAGCAAAGTTAACCTAAAGGTTTTTATTGATATCGGTTTGGATAAAGAATTATCGAGATAACAATTTTAATTTTAAGATCAATAGCGTCGAAGGCAAGAAAGATGGGGAGAGAAAGTGATGCTCCCATCGAGTCCATCATAACCGAGATTTACTGACGAAGTAGTTCCATCATACCAAAATGGACATTGCGACGTTCACCGACGACGGAATTTTTAATAAAATAGCTAGCATTCCAGCTCCTAAGAGGGACATACTCTTCCACTTTCTACCAGCAGTTAACTCCAGATGAAACATTCTAACCACCTGCGCCATATTTAGGAAGAAGTGCCCATCTTATAACCGCACCAAGACCTACGAACTTTTAAACAAGATCCGGTCAAACATCTCCAGGATCACGGCGATCAGTACAAGTCATTCGCCAATTGGAGATCATGCAGCCAAATTGGGCATTCCGTTCAATGCACCCTGCCGTAGTTGCCAGGACACAAACAAACGAGAATCAAACTTTCACTTCCGCGAATATCCGGCAATAACCAGAGCCAGATAACGAACACTAGGCAGACCCGTCCCGAGGAAGATCTCGAAGAAAAAAAATTGAAGAGTTATTAATCTTTTTAAATAGTTGGACCTGACACGATGCCTCAAAAAACAAACCAAGAAATTGAGTTCCTTTGTGAAGATGGAAACGAAGGATCATTGGGTATATCTTATGAGCACCCCCAATAAGATTGAAATTCACTGCTGAGCTCTACCAGTACAAGTCCTCAAACTAACCAATCTGGGAATATTAACTATTGACGAACACTGCAACTTCCCAAGCGAAAACTGGATGAAATATGCTACAAACAACATTAACCGCGACATCAAACTATGGCAGCTTGAGGAGAGTGATGAACTAAGATCAGCCATCGGTTCAGTAACGGGGGAAAACCGAAAACATGCAGACTTTTAACCCACTAGGAATTTGAGATGAACCCATAGTCTTGGCTGCTCGAACACTATATGCTACATAGCAAGCTGAAAGCAGAGCGATTTATAGCTTGGCGGAACGAACAAGAAACGGTATTCAAAGGCGACGTCGAAAACACATTTCACCCTAATTTCAACGATCGGCGTGGGACTAATAATCATCATGTTTTCCTTACTCGTCCTGAGCAGCTCATACTGCTATTTATAGCTTCCATTTCCGTGTGACTTATGTTTCCGGTATTTGTACCGGAAACATAAGTCACACGGAAATGGACAGAACAAAGATATAGACTTGCCGAAACCCCAGGAAATTCTCACGTGTCGTATTCCGAGCCTGGCAATGGTACCACCGAATACCAGTAATACTGCCATTCAACTCCACCAAGTACAATAGTAGTAACTAATCCCTACTTGGAGAACTAGACAGTAGTGTGAAGGGTGGTCCCGATGGCCTCCCGAACTTATTCTTAAAGCCACTTTCGTCTTCCCTGTATATTCCTCTCTCGATTCTCTTCAAAAAAAGCCTTTCTGAAGGAATATTCCCATCATTATGGAAGCAAGCCTCTATCATTCCCATCCATAAGAAAGCCGATGCAGCTGTAGTCACAAATTATCGTCCTATTTCAATGTTGTCTTGTTTCTCAAAAATATTCGAACGCATCATACATGATCACTTATATGAAAACATAAATCACCTCATTCTCCATGAACAGAATGGTTTCTTTAAAGGCCGCTCTACTGCTTCTAATCTTTTAGAATTCACAAATACAGTAGCAAAAACGCTTAATTGTAGAAAACAGTTGGATGTTGTCTACACTGATTTCTCCAAAGCCTTTGATTCAGTTGATCATAGCTTGCTTTTGTCAAAATTGCAAGCCTGCGGCGTCGGTGATACTCTTTTGAAGTGGTTTGCGTCCTACCTTGCTGAACTAAGTTCTTGTATAGTTCTGAATGGATGTTCGTCTACTGTATTCTTCCTTCTCTCTGGAGTTCCTCAGGGCTCAACACTTGGCCCACTCATTTTCATAATCTTTGTTAATGATCTACCCCTAAACTTTCACTCTTCATTCCTTTTCTATGCTGATGACCTCAAAATCGACAGGGAGATATCTTCAAGGAGTGACTGTATCCTCTTACTAATAATCAATCGCACAACAACCCAAATTGGGCCTAGGCCTTGAAGTAATGCTAGAGTTACTTCATTACTAGACCAACGGAACACTAGGAGGTGAAGTGGTCAGCCACACGCTCGTCCGTGATTATTACCCCGATTTTAACTCAGGTACTCATTTACAGCTGAGTGAACTGGTAGTCAGGCACCCAATCCCATTCTCGAAAATTACTTGTCGCCAAGCAGATTCGAATCTGGTACTAGGTGCGCCGAAGGCAAGTGCAAGTATCCTATTACAGTCTGATCTGAATGAACTAACCCTATGGTGCTCATATAATCGCCTTCCACTTAATGTTAGCAAATTCCATAAAATGATCTTTACACTGAAACACATAGTTACACCCTTCGATTACACCCTGAAGTCCACCCTTCTCATCGAAGTATCCCAGATTCGCGATCTAGGTGTAAGTTTCGACTTAAATTTTACATTCACTTCCAAAACATTATTCGCACTGCATCTAGATTGTCTGGCTTCATTTTGAGATCTGCTTATGTTTTCCAATATTCAAACGTGCGTCCAGTTCTACCTGACACTTGTTCGCAGCGGATTGGAATACTGTTCTTCTATTTGAAGCCCTTGCTTGTCGGGGCGACGGTGATTGTCGTTGCTTCGGCTAATCAATCCGTGTCCGAAGAGGACCGTGAAATTAAGCCCTCGCGGCAGGTGTTCACGTAAAACTCCAAGACATACTGTTCTTCTATTTGGTCCCCTCATTATAGTTGTCACATTGAATCTCTTGAGTCTGTAAAGCGTAGATTCACCCGGTTACTCCTCTTCAAATATGACCTACCCTATTGCTCCTACAGTGAACATTTATCCTTACTCAATATTCCCTTACTAAATCAGCGCAGATTGTATCTTGACGAGTGTATTCTATTTAAAGTCTTTAAGGGTATTATGAATTCTACCTTACATCTTAACTTTGAGTTCCGCTCTGCCTCGCGACCGAGTAGGTCAGTCTCTATATTCGCGCCAGCTACAGCTTCGACTAATGTTTATTTCGTTTTTTATTCGCCACTGGTTCGACTACAAAGGAATCATGATAGGCTCCAGGTTGGTTCTCTGTCCACATCTTTTTTCGCATTCAAAACCTTAGTCAATGTTCAAATTAACTCAATTAGCATTAACTATTCTTACAATAATTTTCTACTTGTGTTTTTTCATTACTTTTTTTCTTCATTTTCTTTTTTATGAATTTTCTTTTTTCGCTCCCGTTTTCTTTTTTTCTATTAAACATATTGTGTAATTGGGTTTTTTTAAAATCTGTACAGTGTGTTCGAAATAAATAAATAATCAATTCTCCTCACATCAGTCTATCCTCTATCAAAACGGCGCCCTTGTGCTAATTGAGCCTGTACGGCGGCCTGGCACTCCAACCAGCCAACAGCATATCAAATTTTGAACAAACCCTCCCCCCCTTAGGACTGATCCATCCGACACGCTTCAAATCTCATAACTTTTAAATTATGTATATATTTGCCAAAGCAAAATTTATTGCAATAAATAAACATCATAAACATATTTTGTGTAGAAAATAGCTGATTAAAATTTTGTGTCTTAAAAATAGAATGGATAAAATAATTCTCAATAATATTGTTATGTTTTCTTTCTTTCTTTAAACTAATAAATAATAATCACAATTAAAATTCGATAATAATGTTATATAAGCCCTACGCAGTTTAATAAATACAATAAAACTATTTTAGTTTTTGGTTATATGGATTAAAAATATAAATAATTTATAGTGTTAAAAAGACAGTCCGAAAATAAAATTTCATATTGTTATCAATTCAGTCTTACTAGAGTCCAAAGCAATAAAAAAAAAAGACAAAAAAAAAATTTGGTATTAAATCCAAATCCGCTTCTTTTTTTCTGTTCAATTTCTTCGAAATAAAAAGCCGCTTCTCGGTCGGCCCTGACGAGTCTTAGTAGACAAAGACAGATTAATATTTTCGCCGTATTAACAGAAGGAATGAGATTCCAAAGCGGCTTGGCAATTGTACAGACACAGTTGCGATGGTAAAACTTGGGATTTGGAAGGAGGGACGGGGTATTACAAAAGGTTTATTCTAATCGAGGGATTTACAAGATCAATGAACAATTTTGTCTACTTACATAATAAACTTGTTTTTACATATACATTGTGTCTAGTGATAAATAAATGATTTTCATTTCTGTTTACACTTAACTATAGCTAACATAGTTTTTCTTTTATATATATATATATAGAAATCTTTTCTAAAAACTTGAATACTATTATTGTTTTTTTTTCTTATTATTTTTTTAGTCATGTTTACAACTGTAGCGATTATTATTGTGGTTTCTACTAATCAATGACATGCTTATATAAATAAATCTATAAGAAGATGCAATACAGTAGAAATATATTATCCAATGAGTGATTAGAGATGGTAATGTTACTTTATATGTATATATATTTGAGTTTAAGACTCTGTAGAGTTCTGCCGAAGTGAACTGTAACAAGTTTGACACACTCGAACTGGTTTTAGGATGCGTAGACGTGATATTTCCGATTCGAAACGACTGCACTTATTGCAAAAGACCTGACCACAATTTCGGCAATGATGTTTACGTTCGTAAATGTTGAATCTGAGGAAAAAGTTGAATTGAAATAATTATTAAAACTGAAATGAAATTTTTGTTCTAGATCGCAGATCACAGAATTAAGGGGTCAGACTTTAATACGGTGACGGAAAGTTCAGTTAGCAAGATGAAGGGAAAAAATAAACTTTAAGTAAGAAAAGGAAACAGTTTTGAAAGGACTCAATGGATGTTGTGTTGTCTTAGGTGGTATCTTCCACATTTGTGGTTGCACGAAAGAGAATTTATGTGTCTGCCCGAAGCGTATACGAACAAAACTTATTACGACCTGCGGTCGTACTTTAGGTCCTAAGAAGCAAAAGAAAGAGCCTCGGTTTCGTAAGAAGTTTGGAGGGCCCTGACTCGATGATTTTAATCCCAGTTCCGAGTGGTGGATGCCGTCAATAGCCTCCACTTTTTCCTGTCGGGTTGATTTACTATTTAAATAATACGGGGAGCTGTGGAAGAGGACATAATGCCCTTATGTCCCCCGTATTATTTAAATAGTAATCCCTACAAGGGATGTTATATTATAATAATTAATTGAAAACTGAATAATTGTGAAATGTAATTAGGTTAAGAAGTTAGGGACACAATCGCCAACAAGCCGCGCGAAAATCAAAGTATAATAATTTCAATTCGGTCATTACTTTCGTGTAATGTAAACATTTGAACCGCAGTGAATGAAACTAATAACGCCCACGAAAAAGGTAATACAGTGCGGCAACACATAACAGGTACTGAACTTGAATTTGACCGCGGGGGAGTCAGTTCCGGAGAGCACCGTTAGTGTTTTTTTTTTGGGCAGAAAAAAAGTTGAGAAGTGAGAACTATGAGGTTGGTTAGTAAAGTGGTTAGGTAAAGTAAAGTAAATCAAGTACCATTAGTGGTTTTACGGTAATGATAAATGTAAATCGCGAGTGAGATCCCTGAAAATTGTAAGAACGGACGTTCGAGGACAACTTAGAAGAAAAGAAGAATTGATCGGCGAAAATCGGCGGTGGAATTGATTGGCGAGAATCGGCGGCAGAGTGGATGGCGACGATTATTTTTTACTTGAATTTGTTTCTTTTCGATATATAATTACTTCAGTTTCTTTCTCTTTTTCCAATATTAAATTTTAAGTCACATAGAAAAAATTGTGTATGATTAGTGTAGGCTTGGTGTTCGTTTCGACAGCTCCCATTTGCTTTTTTTTGCGTGTCGTTTTTTCTGGAATTCCCAGTTTCGGCCGGGGAATACAGTGAAGAGTAGTTCTGTCATTGAAACTGGGTGGCACCCACGACCCCTCTCTGGGTCTACGTCGGCCAGGACTACTCGCCTCCGTTCGGAAATCGTGTTCCGACGGAGTTTTAGGACGATAACCTAACAAACTTTTTGGAGCTTTCGAAGAAGTATTGGTTTCTACAAAATCGACACGGTCGCAGAGTTTTAAAGAAGTTGTCTCCTAGATGAGCTGGAACCTCGTCCATTAAGCTTCTAAGAAAATCCTTTTTGCATACCTGCCTATAAGACAAATTAGCCTGAAGAAGCGTTTCAGATCCAGCTTGGACCAGATTTGTCTAACAGTATGGCGAGTAGTGCCCTTTGTTGTTTTTTTTAGTTGTAACTAATTTAAGTAGATGGCGTCATATGACGTGAGGTACACTCATATTTCGTTTGTGAGGCACTAGTACCTAGCCTGGCAACGTTCCTGTGGTGCGACATTAAGCACAATTATTCGGTCATTTCCTTATCATACCGTGACCTTTGATTGACCACCATTCCCTCATTTTTGATCCGATTTTAATTTTGTTTAGATTTTTGGGCAGCTGTTGAACTCCCCCTTCGTTTGAGATATAACTTGCGAAAATCGAAAAAATTTACTTTTTTAACAAATGTACCCCTTGGAAAATTTCATCAATTCTCCGATTAAATTAGAGGTGCAGGCGCCTCCTTTCCAAATCCGCTAACAGATTTAAAAAATTCTTAAATTTGCGGCCAGGAAAGGCAAAAGAAGAGTCGCAAATTTTAAATTTTTTTCGACGTTTTTGGCCACCATTCCCTCAATTTTGATCCGATTTTAATTTTGTTTGGATTTTTGGGCAGCTGTTGAGCGCTCCCCCTTCGTTTGAGGTGTCACTTGCGAAAAACGAAAAAAACTGACTTTTTTTGAAGAATGACATGGTCTCTTGGCAAATTTTAGGACAATTTTTTCAAAACCCTTAAATTAAAGGTGCTGGCGCCACCATTTCAAATCAGCAAACAGATTTAAAAAAATTCGTAAAATTGCGGACAGAAGAGGCAAATTAAAATTTGTTCTCCATTTCTTCAGACGTTTTTTGCCATCTGTCGTTGCCTAGTGGGATACAGGATAAGGGACTTGCGGGGAATCGATCCGAAAACAGTTTAAATTTGTGGGATTTAGCGGGAACTTTTCAGTTTTCGACATTGAATAGGCAACGAAACTATTCTGATTAAGACACTGCAGTCTTCTAGTGAACGTAATGAGATTCTAATAAAGGGTATTTTTTTTACAGGTATATATATATATACATGTATGTAAGCTTAGTTGTAACTAGCGATAAGCTCTTAGTATTCTTAGAATTTTTCAACCAACCACACATTAAAATTGACGTACTAAAAGAGTTCTTTTCTTTTTTTTCGAGGTAACTAAAACCTTCTTTTCATTTCAGCAATTAATTCGAAGTCTTCCCAAATGGTCTCTGAGTCGGGCTTAATTGCATCCTCGAGCTATTTGGGCATTTAGAATATTTGTCTTCCCCTGGATCAATCTCAGGAAGTCTATGAAGAATAGGAAACAGGCGCTGCTCGATGGACAAGGCCACGAGCATGCGACAGTACTCCTCTCTTTTAGATCCCACCTCCTCTCGGGACTAACCGCGTGTTCTGGTCGGGTATCCCTCATACCCACCAATAAACACAACAGAGGTATAGTTTTTTCAGTAGAGATACATGTCAAACTTGACTGGTGTCTTTTACATTTTTGTTCAGTACGTTTTGGCAAATTATCATGGAAAGACTTACACCAGTACAACGTTTACAAATTGTGGAAATTTATTTTCGAAATTTGCGTTCTATACGGCAAACTCACAGATCGCTTCGTCAATTATATGGTCAACATTACGGTCAATGGTACTCGCTACAGGGAAATGATTCGCAATTTTTTTTTCCATACATCAATGCTAACAATCTAAGGATGAAGTGGTTCCAACAAGACGGTGCAACATTCCACTCTTCGCGTGCAATCATGACTTTATTACAAGAGACATTTGGTGAAAAAATCAACTCAAGAACTGGACCTGTCAATTGGCCGCCTAGATTGTGTGATTTGACACCATTGGATTACTTTTTGTGGTGATACATCAAATCCCTGGTCTATGCTGATAAGCCAGCAACGATTTAACATTTAGAAGCCAACATTCGACGGGTTATTGAGGAGATAAGGCCAGAAAAATTGGACTGATCAGATGATGTTCAATAGACGCAGTCGCGGTGGTTATATGCCCGAAATTGTTTTTAAAAATTAAATGCCATAAAATAATCTTTTCAATAAAAAAAAAATGTTGCCAAGAAATACTATACCTCTAAAAAAACACCCTATACATAGCATGTCTGAGGAAACTCCTCAACCCACTTCTTCATCAATTTTGGAGCCGTATATAATAAAAACCAACGAACTTTTTCGCCATTTTCACAGTCTAAACGGGACGAAATGGTCAAATCAAAAGTGAGAGTGGTATAGTCAGGGTTATTGTTAAAAATATTTTTGTATTTGTACCCTGCCAACCTACACGAATTATAAATGAATGGCATCACTATCCAGCAACAACCTTCCAACGCCCAGACTAGCACGACAGTTTCCAACCACAATAATAACAGGAAAAATCCAGAATAGTCTACAAATCTCTTGACACTTCTCGCATGCAATAGCAAGTTCCACACACCACCGAATATGCCGCAAATTGCTCGTCTCAACACATGCAGTATATAAGCGACTTTAATCAGAAATAGGAACAACAAAACCAGAAATTAGAACAACAAATTAAACCATCAACAGACCTTAGCCAGAAGCTAGATCAAACTGCAAAAGACTTCAATCAGAAACTATACCACCAAAGTCAGCAACACAATCAATATACCTCAACCAGAAGCTAGATCAGACTTCGAACGACCTCAACCAGAAAATAGACTAACCGTCGCGACAAAAAGTTGATGCAACAGAATAATAAAATCGAAGATCTAAAACAGACAATTCACAATGGGCGAAACAATTGAAGAAAATTTGGAGAAGAAATTTCGAACTTTCGCAGAACAAATAGCGAAGAAGACATCTGAGATTGTGGAGGAAGTTGAACGTCTAAAGAGGGACTTTGATAACGTTAAAGCAACTGGAGTTATCAACACAGAACACGTTACACACAAAGATCTCAGAACTAAAATATTCGATGGACAAACACAAACAATTTAAGGCTGTTAAATAGTCATGAGAATTATTCGGAACGACGCTAAGAGGTCCGCCTGCACAAGTCCTACAAGCAATTACCGAAGCGCGGCAGTAAAATTTTTCGATGCTGGTACAGACACTGGATCGTTATGACGGCGATGACGACATGCGGGAGATCTACTAAATGCATATCTACAACCGAACCCAAAAGAGTGGTGAGATGTTACAAGAACTAGCGCTTGACATAGAACGACTTACGTTCTCTCCCCAATGCGCACGGCGGACAACGCGTTTTTTTACATTTAATAATGTCGTACAGGATAAAGAACTGCAGCTGCCAAGAAAGAAAACGATTAGCGAAGCCCTGTTATATTTGTAAGCAGCCAAAAACAGCCCGCAGTAAAAAAAAGAAGAAGGCGTCTGTCCGAAGGCGAGGTGTATGCAACGGAGTGAAAGGTCTAGAGTGCCCTGATGTTGGAACTACAGACGAGCAGGACACTTAAGTCATGATTGCAGAGAATCACTTAGAAACAACGCCATTGTCACAATGAAAAGATTGTGAACAGATATGTTTGTAGAATGATTGCATTAGCTGACTTTGAATTTTGCATGTCCTATTTTAGGATTGTGTTCAATAAATAAAAAAAATAAGATACGGTGCTTAGAGGGTAACATAATCAGTTGCGTCTCCGCAATTGACAATCGAAGCTAAGGTAAAAGATTGGGAGTGGTCGACAGAAGGTTGTTAATAACACTTACTTTACGTGACACTTAACACACTGATCGGTTCCTTCATCTTTCAACCAATGGTCAGCTACTCCACGACCGGGTTGTTCAGTAACACTCCACGAAAATATTCTTCCACGGGCATCACCTATTAAAAGAGAGATGAGATGAGTTCATTTTTTTTCGCGAATCGAAACCAAGATACTTACCAACATACAAAACTTTATGATCCTTAGAAACAGTCAACGCTGTAATACTAGCCGGCTCTGCATTGTCCTTTCGATCGTAGGCTGTATGCATTGTTAATTTCGATCGGAAAACAAGTTGACGTTGCCATTTGAATCCTATAGTTAAGAAATAATTAGATCCTTTCTGTTAGAACGTAACAAATGTAATATCGTACCTTTTCGCAATACGTTTTCGCTGGTGTTCCTTTTTTTGTAGTCGTTATCAATTACAACAAAGGAATCACTCAAACTGGTATCGGATTTGCTGGGACGTATCGTGCGGTCTTGCTCTTTTCGTTCGTCAGTGGTAGCACTTTTCTCAACTGTAAAGAAAAAGTCAATAATTAAATTTAATTAGATATGGCTGCAGGACATTATCGTTTGTATGTTTATTTTGTCTGCAGTTTTAGATATAGGATAGCAATCTAAAATAAATATGAAAACTCATCTAAGATCAAGCACTAGAGCAGTCCCTAAAAACGATTTGAAGAAAAATATTCAGGAGACCGGTTATATATAGCACCAAAGAAGGCTGGGTCGAAAAAATTTAAAGCAATTACGCTGTGCTACTAACACAGATATATTAAAAGCATCAACAGTTCCTGGAAAAAATCAATGTTACTCCGTCCTCATGCGTCGATCGAGGTCATAGGAAAGAGAAGAAAACTCGGGAATAATCCAAAAACAATCTATCAAAACTCAAAATCAAAACAAGTTTTCAGAAGACCACCGACAAAAGCAAGAGCTGCTATGAGCTGAACAACGAGAACAGGCTTTTTTCAAACGTTCTCGTCAAAACTATGATAAGTTTTAAAAAGCCCACCGACAAATGCAAGAGCTGCTATGAACTGAAACAACGAGAACAGGGTTTTTTTCAAACGTTCTCGTTTTGAGAAAAAATTACGTTTAATCGAATCCCTGCCAAGAAGGATCACTATCGCCCCACGATCCTTTTCTGGGTTCGAGCAAGAGATCCTTGTTTTAGAGGGTTCTACCGGCTTTCCATCGGAAGACCGATTGGAAACGGTAAGAACCTCGTTGAATATATGCTAGATGACAATATCATTTGTATTTGAATTCGTTAGACTGGACATTTAAATAAATCGGGAAATAAAAATACGTTGCCTCTCCAAGTCAAGTTCTAATTCAGCGAGAAAAATTAAAGAGCAGTCTAAGTATGATTTCTACAAAGGCAGTTGTATAAGCTGTTAACTGCGGAAAGAGAGCGACGGTGTTTCGGGGATGCACTGATCGGAAACCTGGGGTCCTTCATGGCCCGGACAACGCGACGGCTGTTGCCGGCAAGGGAGCATCTGGGCGGGGGTGTAGCCGGTATGGAATTGTTCTGAGTTTGGGCCACAATTGGGCCAGCAAGACAAAAGTCACCCCTGGCGTGGGCACTTGGAGTGGAGGGAGGATGAAAGGAACAATATTAAACAACCAACAATTGCGGCACCTCGAAGCCCTCTTGGTTTTCAGGACACGGTTTATTTTATAATTAATTCCTTCATTTCGCTTGATCAAGTAAAAGGACGAACGACGACTTAAGGCAGGTGGTCAGTTGAATCGGCCGAGGAAGAATGGCAGCGCAATGGAGCTACGGTCGACCGGAACCGAATCACGCATTTCCTGCTAAAGCCAACACCTAATAGCAGACGCCGGCGTTAGACTACACACGACAAGGAACGCACCGCGCGACACCTTACTGTCCACCGGCGGATAGCCGCAACAAAACGATCGGACCCAAGAGCGCGGCACGCGTGAGCTTCCTGGCTCCCGAGGCGGAATTCACCCAGGATCAACGGGGCCGCAAGCCCTTGAAAGGTTGTGCTGTACCAGGGAACAGCCAAGGAAATTGGCAGAGGACGATCTCGCTCTCGAGTCTGGAACGCCGAAGAACCAACATCACCAACACCGACCGTCAGCGTTGTTTCTTGATTTTTTACTTGTTGAATAATTCTCTTGTACAGTAACGTAGAGGCGAATAACGCTGCCTAACAACAGGCAAAGTGTATTAGTTTAACGACGAAATAAAGGTCGTATTGAATTATTTAACGTGTGGTTTTTGGTTGCTTTGGTGTTTTCTTTTCTTGATTATCCCCAGATCTCCGACCACGCCAGGCGTGCACCTCAGGAGGAGTTATTGGTTTGGTATTTTCCTCAAAGGAAAAAATACCTGGCGCCCAAATCAGGAGAGATTTCCTTCCGGTTGTCGCACTCCCGTCCGCCCGCACCCACTCCGACTGCAGCTGGCCGGCCGCCTAAAGTTAGGTGTAACAAAGCTCCTTCCTTTGCGTTATGCGCTCTACATATTTAAGTTTCCTTTCCTTTAGGTGTCTCAGAAACACTTTCAATTAAGACCGTAAAATCAACGTCGGGAAAATCAAAACATTCGGAACTTACCCAAACTTCCAGCCTTTTCTAACGCGCATCGTTCCTCTTCGACAGCATACTTCATTTCATGCAAAGATTTGGTCCCCGCCATACTGTTTTTTCTCTTTTCAGCAGCACTATCCATCGGCGCTAGAGTGATCTCATCTCGTTTATCGGATTCATTAGACTTCGACGTGTTGTCCGAAATATCGCACGCCTCAGATATACTGCTCTCCGATGCAGATTTTACAATTTCTACAAAAAAACAACAAATTAGATGTTAATCACAATAAATTAAGAAAATTAACGCCACGTACCGTTTCCTTCGGTCGATAGACTCATTTGTTTGAAGAGATCAATTTTTTTCGTAGTATCAATTGATTTTCCGTCCTCCGCTGGCTTTTCAACCGAACTAACTTCTTGCGTTCGCTTTAATTTACGTTCGATAGGAACTTGAACGTATTCCAAAGACCACATCTGAAAATGTTCTCACATATATTCTAGCCGCAGCCAAAAAAAAACAAACAATTAACTTACCCGAACTACACCATCAGTCGAGCCTGTTATAACTACATTCTGCTGATCCCATTCACGGATTGAAGAAAATCCAACGCACAGAATTTGTTGCATTCGATCAGCGCTACCAACACTTGTGTTAACAGTCGCTAAGGCATCGCCGTTAATAGACCAGACATGAAGCCATGTAGCTGAACATGTCGCTATGTCACCCTAGAAATTAGAATTGCAATTGACAAAAACACAATACAAGAAGATATTTAGAGTGCATACGGTTAAATCATTTACTGATACAGCGGCCACAACGCCAACATGCCCGCGAAGCTGTCGAACAAAAGTAAATCGCGACATGTCCCAAACTATAGCAGTACCATCTCTCGAGCCCGACACGATTACATTGTAGGCAGGATTCGCTGCCAGACACGTTACAGCATCGGTATGTCCATGTAAAGAATGACGAACCGAAAGAGTTTTTCGATTCGCATCAAATTTCCAAATAGTCACAACCGAACTGGTCCCGGCCGTAACAATCATTTTCGCATTCGGGCAAGCACACGAAAGAATCTCTCCCGAATTCTGAGCAGCTGCTTCGCATACAAACAGAGCTCGATCCGAATCATAAATACCAATTCGAAGCGAATGATCTGCAAAGCCCCAGGCAATGTAGCGAGTATAAGACGGCGGCATCATGACTTTGTTTTGCTCGACGGCAAAAACTGTTTTATCGGGCTGCAATATTTGACCCACGGGTCCTTTGAGTTCTTTAATCGGCTGCAGACTGGGCTTAAGATTGTCTAAGTTATGGAAAAATAGCTTATCGCCTTGTTGGGCAGTAACGTTCGACACTAAAGGAGTTGGATCGATTACGGAATGTCTAGAATTTGTCATTTTCTTCGATGGATGAGGCTTCTTGAAAAGCTGCTTGGGAATTTGTCCGAAATTATTGATGAATCCAATTGTTGCGTTCTTTTTGAGCGGATCATCGATGCTGAGATTTGAATATTTGTAATTAACAGACACGTGCAGATCCTGCAGAATACTTACTTGTAGATATCAACGTTTCCTTCATAGAACAAATGATGAAAAACATTAACAGACTCAACAGCTCCAGAACCTTGTTGTTTACAGCCAAATATAAGATCGATCCACTGATAAAAAGACGATAAAATTAAGTGAAAATTGGTTCAACGGTGCAACCGTTCAAAACTTACTAAATGCAAATTCTGACTAACATAATCACACTCTAAGGCACTGCGATGCATCCTGATAAACTCTCTCGTGTCCTGCTTTGCCCACGGCGGTAGAACAACGTGGTTTAGAGAGTCTCCATTTTGTTTCGTTCCTAAAAAAAGAAGCCGGTCAAAGTTATATTTAGTTTTTAGTATTTCCGACCGAGCTACTCACCAAGATCAAAGTTATTCGAATTAGCCAAAAACTCCGGAAGATAGAAAAACTCAGGTATCAGCTCCTTGACATCAGCCATGTTATATTTTGAAGCTGAAAGCCATGCCTCTTTTATACTATGAAACATTCGATCGGCCAAATCAAAGTGGCCACCTTGGAGCCGAAGAAAATGCTGAGTGAAAGGCTCCAACCGAACCAAATACGAGCAAACGATCATCGCCGAACTGTAGTGGGTGCCGTAATGGTACGGCGGGGTTTCACCATGAGGATCGTCCCACTCCTAAAAAAATTTCTTTAATATTTTCCATCAGTTTAAGAGTTCCCGACAAACCTTGTATCGCTTCTGAAACTGTTCCAAACGCTCATCGGATTGCGCGCCCATTGGCTTTGAAAAATCTCGGAATGTTTTCGGACTGGACAAATCCAATTCTTCGGAATCGTAATCATCTAAGATCCAAGGAAACACCGGATACTGCATAAGATCATTGTACGATCGGCCAGCAAGAGTATTTAAATGCATCAAGTACTGAAAGTTTGATATTTCTCCGCGCTGAAAAGGGAATTTATCGGGCAATTAATTCCATTCAACGAAAGTCTAAGTTTTTTCACATACCACCCATCTTTGTGTTACTGAAGTTTCGCCGATCAAACTACTAAATATTCCGGAAGTTTGCTCAACACTTGCGGTACGTTTTTGTCCGGCAACAGACTGCTGAGCATTGTCCGAAATTGCAGTAGCATGAGATAAAAATCGCTGATAGACCTGTTCCGACGAGAAATGCTATTCGATCCATTTTCAAAATTCGAACAAATTCTCTTACCTTATTGCGAACCTTTCGCGGAAAACTCAGCAAATAGTTTCGACCATCGTCCGAAAATACTTCTAATGCAATCGGCTGAAGAAGATAACGTCTCTTATGTACCTCACGGATTTCTTCGTACGAAAACTTTGAGCATTGTCGCATTTTTGGCGAGCTGGTTGTTCCGCCCGAATTCGGAATGATTGGATCGTACGATCCAGATGGCAAGGTGTCGATATCTCGAATGTCACGATTTTTCAACAGCGTAAAACCATCGACAATGTAACAATGTTCTTTTCCGAACAAAAGCAGACCTTCGGTGGTGTCCAGGCCTTGTATTCTGGCGCATCTAAACATGTATGAAATTTTTTCTTGCTCTTCGAGTAGCCGCAAGAAAGTTTGATTATCAGAGACCATCGACATGTCCTCTTCTTCCTCGTCCAGATCTTCGGGTACCGCTTCAATTGATTCGTTAGTTTGCTCGGTTGGACTTTGCGGCGGCGAATTTGTTTCGCCCTTGCTCAGCATTTTATTATTGTCCTGATTGACTTCAGTTGTTTCGCAGAGTATTCGCGGTGGCTGTTGACAATGAATGTAATAGATTTTACTATCGAAGCTCGTTGCCACCTTGTACTTGAGTTGACGCTGGAATAAATTTCGAAATTAGATTGGAAACTAGTTCGTATAAATTTGCTTACGTTGTCGGGTAGATCGATTTCCGGCCGATACGGATATTGCAGGTAAAATATGTCGTTTCGCATTGTTTTCTTACGCATTCGATGCGGACCTTCTGTCGTGTCAAGGATCCACTTGTCGAGAGACGAACCTTCTTCTGGTCCCCATAGACCTCGCTCTCGAGTCAGTTCTATTTCGGATTGTATCCAATCCTGATGGACATAGCGTTGTGTGTGCTGAAGCATTTGTGTGTGCTGTTTGCAGCGCATTTCCCAAAGATCTCTGGAATTAAAGTTTAATTAATAGTTTGATAATTTTTTTTTTAATGCATGGAATGTACAGAGAACGACTTTTTCGAGCGTGTGTCTCGAAATAAAGACAATTCATTTCTTCTCAATCTCAAACCGGCATCTCGATTAATACTTCAATGCGGGATAAATTTTTCGCTTTTGCGATCGTTTGAATGGTAGATTCTATAAACCCCAGTTTAATATACCTAGGACCGTTCCTTTGTTTACCGAGAACCGATCCAAGGTTGCAAAATTTGTCGTAGACACAAATTTTTTAATTTAGGCATATCCGAGCTAAATACCTGGGTCTAATTCTGGATAGGAAGCTTAGCTGGAAATTGAATATTCAGGAGCCGTGGGCAAAAGCACGGCGGTTGACAGACCTATTCTGACCTATGGGGCAGTGGAGTGGTGGAAAGCCATGAATAAAAAGTATAATCTTAGGGAACGAGGAGGAGTGCAACGGAATGCCTGTGTTATGATCACGGGAGCCCTTCGCACAACACCTACTGCCGCGTTGGAGGTGTTTATGCATCTATTGCCAGTGGATATATATGCGAAACAGGTAGCGGCAAATACAGCAGTTAGGCTATCGAGCTGTGCCCTCTTTATGCCGAGCCGAGCTCTAAAAGGCATAGTTCCATTCTCAACGTATTTCTGGGAAACCTGGCGGATATTAGTACGGACTACATACTTAATCCCAGTGATGGATTTTGTGACGCCATACGAAATTGCATATCCTAGTAGAGTGGCGTGTGAGAACAATAGGGTACTACGTGAGGGAGAAATCTCCGTATATACAGACGGATCGAAAATGGAATGCGGCACTGGCGCTGCCGTCTTCTCTGAGCAGCTGAGTGTAGGGGAGTCGTTCAAACTGCCAGATGTATGCAGTGTTTTCCAAGCGGAAATTCTGGCTGTGTTGCAAGCAGCAAACATCCTGTTAATGGGGGAGATATGTGAGCAGAATATCTCACTCTACATTGACAGCCTGGCCGCCATAAAGGCGCTGGAATCGGTCACCATTAAATCCCAGTTAGTAAAGCGCTGTCGAGAAGTGCTGAAGGTACTTTGTAGTCAGAACAGAGTACTGATTTGCTGAGTGCCAGGACATAGTAATATAATAGGGAACGAAAGAGCGGACGAGCTTGCGAGATCGGGATCGGCATCGAATGGTAGGGTTGAGTAGGTTGTTTGTCCACCGATATGCGGCATCAAAGCGCAAATTGGTGATCGTGCAAATAAGGCGGCCAACTCTAGGTGGGCAGGGCTGGCAAGCTGCAGGATTTCTATAGCCCTGTGGTCCGAGCTGGATAGTAAAAAAACTAGGAATATATTGTATTAACTTGGGATAGAGGAAGGCTGCGACTGCTTGTCGGAGCACTGACGGGTCACTGTATGCTAGGGAAACACGCTATGTGGCTAGGGCTAGCGGAGACTGACATGTGCAGGTTCTGCCATGATCTGTACGCTGTGGAGGACATCACTCACATCCTGTGAGAATGCCCAGGAATCGCTAGAAGGCGACTGAGATGGCTGGATAATCTTTTCTTCGATAACATCGAGGATTTGAGGTTATTAGGGGTTGACAGGCTGGTCAGGTTCTGCAGGGAATTGGAGTGTTTTTAAGAGGATGGAACAGTCCACGAGAATCTGTGTTGTGAACGGAGGCCGTGGAGTGAATATTTTGTCTTGAAAAAGTCAAAATATTCGAGGGAAAGGTAAGGTACGGGAATCAGTGGGCCAATTTCACCTACGTCCAAATTGGTGGCTGAAGTTCGAGCTGGAGCGACGCGCTTGCTGGCGTCCGGGCTAGCTGCGGCTGTGGGGGGGTACGTTGCTCGAAAAATCAGACCATAAACCCTAGGCCTGTACAACAAAAAAATTAGTCGCGCCGACTTATCCAGGGTATTAAAATTTGGGATATCTTTCCAAACAGGTCATGAGAGACCGAGAAGCGATGGATTGCGCGACTTCGCGACTTGTCAGGGCGCTCTGGTGTTGTAGCGCCCTGTCTGCCCACCCTGCCTCAGCCACGACATTCCAAAAAAATTATCCGCGTCTTGGCCCCATTTAGAGGTTCTGGGTGGAACAACTACCCATGAGGGTCCATTAAACGGCACTTAGCCTGTCATTTTTTTAAAAAAAAAAAAAAAATGTTTAAACTACAAAAAAAAATCTATAAAACAAAAAAAAACTTACCCTTTTCTAGTTTTTTCGATTCTTTTTAACCTTTTTTTGTAAATATTATTTAACATTTATTTACTTTTTTTTTATAATTTCCTAGTCCGTCGTAAGTCCAGTCATGTCATTTATTTTTTTATATTCTATATTTATTAAAAGGTTTCCACAATTTCACGCCGCGCGACACTCTCGGGTTTTTTCTTCTCTCGGAGGGGTTTTCCGAAAAACGCAAAGCACCACTTTTTCCGAAAATTCTTTCTTCACACTCGAGAGAACTTTTTTTGCGAATCGGGGCGTTTTCCACACTCGGGAGGCTCCACGAAAGAGAAAGGTTAATCAAAATACCGAGCGGCACGTAATAAATTTTTCTATTTCCCGAAGAAAGCGAATACTCATCACGCGGGATTTGCAGCGGCCACGGGCGTTTTAATCCCGCACCAAAAAAAAAAATCTTTTTCCTTTTTTCAAAAAAAAACTCCTTCCTTTCCTTTTGACAAAAAATTCCTCCCTCCCTTTTTTTTTTTTCTCCCAGCCTACTCGATCGAATTTTTAATCTCGACTTTTTGAGTCTAGATAGTAGCCGGCTTTTATCGCTGCACTAATTGGAGTTGCAATAATATTGTAGGCAATCTCAAAGCACCAATCTTTTAAACTTTCTAAATTATCTTTTGTCATTGCCTCCAAAATATTTGGTATAAAATCCATTTCGCAATCGCGAAGGAATTGTTTTTGATCGAAACTCGGATCGATTTTACAAACTTCGGTCAGCGTTTCGGAGTGTTTGGTTTTCGAAAATAGATTACCGAACACGTCGGAAACTTTGTCGGTGAGAAGACGCGATGCACGAATAACAGGATTTTCCGATTCTTCGTATTTCATTTTCCAATCGATCAGTCCCTCTCTTTGCATCTTTGCATCTTTGCACCTCACACGGGCGACCCAACAATCTGAAGGGATCGCAATGGTCTATATGGCGCCTAGAGAGCGCGGTGGATCTAGCACTGCGCCCATTCTTAAACCTAAACCTAAACCTAGGCATACCCGAAAGCCTTTTCCAACCATAACATCATCAAAGGTGTCGAAGTAAGATTGGACCCAGAAAACTCGTGGTAATGGGCGAAAACTTGGCAGAACTGGAATTCTAACAGACACGCCTGAAAAGTTAGAATTGGAAGCGGCTACGTCATTAAAAAAACCCAACCGGAAAAAAGAAGTGAAGAGAATTAAAAAGAAGGAAGAAAATATCAATCCAGATCCTGCGACCGATCACATCCAGACAAGATAAGTCAAAGGCAGGGTAGGTAGGTAGGTAAGGTGGCCGCTGGGACGGAAAACACATAGCCTGCCAATGGGTCCGTTGTGATCCCACATGTACGGGAAGAGAAATATCCGTGTGTCCAAGATCATATTATGTAAGCCACCCTGCTAGCCTGAAAAACTGCAGCAGCTTGTCTAGCTTTATGTTTGCAAGTCCATGACGAAGCGCGTACCCAATGTACGTTCCCGCCTCAAACCCAGACCAGAGCATTCGCAAAGCATGTGGAAAATACTTTCCTCGGCATCGGGTTCACTATAGCTGCGGCACAGATCTGCAACGTCCGCAACGCCTAGTCTTTTGGTGTGCCGGCTGATCAGGCAATGCTCCATTAGTACACCAATTAGGATACGAACAGTATTCTTATCTCCGAGTAGGACAATCTTTGTCCTGCTCGCACTCAGGGCCGGCCAGACCTGCTTAGCAACGAGACACGATGTGAGGCCCACCATCGTGTTGCGGGATCCTTTGAGATGTTTGTGGTAAGTCGATTTTTTCAGTTACTTTTTTGAATGGGTTTTTTGCTGTTGGGTTGTATTGTACGCGGCATAAAAATTTGAATTTATTTTGCGATGGGTGGGGTGTCGATCAATTTCGTTCGATGGGGTTGAAAACGTGGGTGGGAGCGTAAAATAAAATTCACCGAAAAGGAATTGGAAAAGTAGTCTGTTTTCACCGGGGATGTTAAGTTTTTTTCCTTTAGTTGGTACCTGGTGAATATTTTTTCTTAAAAGAAAAAGGCCCTCTGGTAAACTCCTGATTCCAGAATTTCGTTGTAGAGATTCGGAAGCCTATCAGAAATGAGATCGTAGAGTTCTTGAGCATCTCATAGGAGATTTTGTGTTTCACCATTCAATGCAAAGTGCCGTTTAAGAGCCGTTAAGCCGTTTAAGATTGCATTCTGAGCATGCTGGCAGCGATAATCGCTGTTTTTCCATTGAATTGGATTGAGAGGTGACGAGACGACAAAAGAACGAAGACCAGCAAACATAATGAGAGACAGCAAGAGAACCTGTGATACGCTGGACTCGAAGGGAAAATAAAAAATTCCAACTAATTCGATTCGTACGGAATGTTTGCAGTAAAATCATTGCAATCCATCCAAGAAAGGGAGAAAAACCAAGGGCTTCAAGTTTAACTAAGAGACACTGATGCCAAACTCTTGTTACGACTTAATAGTCGTCACCAGGTAAAGGGTAGAAGGTGCACGAAACTCTAACTC
Source organism: Beris morrisii (assembly GCA_951812415.1). Lineage (NCBI taxonomy): Eukaryota > Metazoa > Arthropoda > Insecta > Diptera > Stratiomyidae > Beris > Beris morrisii. The sequence continues at coordinate 100,159,246 of OX638313.1, read as the reverse complement.
CCCAACTCCCAGGTAGATTTACCATTTTACCGGTTTCCGATCATGACGAAAATTATTAGGCTGAACATAGAAACCAGGTTATCTTGAATTTGTTGGTCCTTTTACAATACAGGAATAAAAAATTAGGGTGGACTTATAGTCTGGTTGACAAGGATGGAGCTGACGCGGGAGTCTGGCACGTTAAAGATTTGAAGAAGTACATACCGTAGAGAAGGAGGAAGCGTGTGAGGGTATTTTTAGAAAATCCCCTTAAAGTAAGGGGGAATGTTACGACTTAATAGTCGTCGCCAGAAACCAGGTTATCTTGAATTTTACTATTACAGAATTTAAATGAGAATGAAAAATGAAATTAGAGAAAAATAAATGTAAAATTAAGATAATAAATAACGCAAGACTGTAATAGGTTCAAAGAGCCCGATTACCTGGTAGCACTTAGCGACGGCATGGAGATGGTTGAAAATGCGAGGCACTGAGTCGGCAGGTACGGCGAAGTTGAGGTGGCGTTGGAGAATTGAGCAAGTTTTTTTGGTTCTTTTTTGACTGAGCGGATCGGAAAAAAAAGGATTGATAATCAGGAGAATTGGGACATCTTTCGCGAAACTGGGAAGAAGGATTGATCCTGAACGCCGCTCTCAAGGCCCGTGCAGTGAAAATCAAAAGGCTGGATTTTTTTTGGGTGAGACGTGAGAGCTCCGGATAAAAAACACGCGAATAAAGTGGAAATCATGGGCGTAAAAAAGATTTCTGGACCCATGTGTGTGCTACCAAATGAACGTCGAGATTCCCTTTAAAAGGTGTTAAGCGGGATACAGCAATCGGAATTTGTGAAGAAGCAGCGGCCGATCCAGAGCGCAGAAAAAAAAACGCGTCGGACTACATTCGAGGGGCCCCTAGCTAAGTTCGGTTACATTTATACTTTTTTGTTTACCTTTGTAGATTTCTAGATTAACTATTTTTGAAAATAAAATTGAATTGGTTTTTTTGGTGAATTTAAAGCTCTTGTTTCTTAGTGCAGCCTGATTTTTGGACAGTTTCGGTGAAGAATTTATCCAGGGTTTCGTATCTCGATCCCGGAAGAATAGAACGGTGCGCGAAAAAAAGAGTTACGTGGTGCCCACGACCCATCTCTGGGTTTAGTCGGACTCGCCGCCGTTCGCCTCCATCGTGGAAGGACTCAGGAGGAAGAGAAAAATCGTAATACTCTGTTAAACGCTTTTGCAATCGCAAAGTCCGATTCGAGGCCAGAATTTTCAAATTTGTAGAGAAGAGTAGCGTGCCTAGCCACTACACAGTCAAGTTAAAATTGCCCTGAAGAATATCAACGATTATAAAGGCTGCGAAGCAGATTAGCCAGAGATGACAAGCATTTTTTGTAAATGTATTAGATACCGGTCCAGCAGCCTTATGTGCTGTACAAAATCTTGGAAATAAGTCTAGTTAGAGAAACAAGTGGCGATTAAAAGAAGCTGCTATTTGAGGACTGGGCTGGTGTCTGCTTCGAAGGCGCCAACTTACTGCCAGTAGATTCCCTTTTCGACAGGATATACTACGATTCGGTCGCCATCATGAAGTCGTGGTATAAAAGATGATATTGAATTATTATTGACCGACAACCAAAGTCCAAAGTCTCGACCTTTTAAGGCTGATCTTCATCGAAGATTTTGACCATGTGTAAATTTAGTACTCATCAAAATAGCCTTGCTGGTATTCCTTGACACACCCAATGATGGTTTTGTGGTTGTACACTGCTGTAATATGTTCAATTCTCAACTACGGGTCACTAGTCTGGTGGCCCGCTTTGAGTAAGGACTATAACATAACTAAACTCAGTAGATTTCAACGAAGTGCGGCAATATGCATCACAGATGCTATGCGGTCATGCCGTACCGATGCATTAAACATGCTACTCCACCTCCTACCAATCGACCTTTATATAAAAAATACCGCATCAAATAATGTCGTAAGACTCAAAGAATCTGGATGCTGGACTGCTAAGCCGTACGGTCATAGTAATATCCTGGGACAGTTACCAAAGGAAATGGTTACGTCACCGACTGACTAAATCACCCCTAAACTGAGCTTCACGAAGGGCTTCTCTGTTGGTTTCCCAACTAGAGAGGAGTGGAAGAACGGTGCGGTGTAAACAGACTTCGACACGATAATATTTACCGACGGTTCGAAAATGGACTGCGGGGTCGGGGCATGAATATTCTCAGATAAACATAATGTCGCTAAGTCCTATCTTCCAGGCGGAGATACTGCGGATCCGTGAGGAATGTCGGACATTAAAACACGACTTATCGCCAAAACGCAACATCGTTATTTTCACCGATAGCCAAGCCGCAATAAAAGCACTAGATTCGGCTACCATCTCCTCTTAACTAGTACAGCAATGCCGTAACGAACTAGCCGGTTTACCGGATCGGCTTAAAGTTACTGTGCTCTGGGTACCGGGGCATTGAGATATAGTGGGAAATGAGTGGGCTGATTAACTGGCCAGGAAGGGCTCCGCTCGAATTGGGTACCATGCAGCTAAATTTGGCATTCCGTTCAATATACACTGCCGCAGCTGCCAGGACACGAACGACCGTGAGTCGCTGGTTCACTTCCTTTTCGAATGACCGGCTTTAGCTATAGCCCGAGAGCGAGCACTAGGCAAATCCTTCTATGACGACCTGAAGGTACAATCTGGCTTGTACTGCCGACCGTCGCGGTCAGCAATAACTGCCGGCAGTAGACTACTGCTTCGGGCAAAAACAAGCTGTCATGTCTGTTTGCGACTGCTCGGCAGTTGACGGTTGTGAGTGCAAAGCAGCCGCAGTAAGCAGTTGAGGTTGGCAGTTACTGCTGACCGCGAAGGTCGGCAGTAGCAGCCAGATTGTACCTTGAGGGAAATTTCGAGGAAGAAAATTGGAGAGTTGTTACTCTTCCTAAATAGTACGGGGTGGATATAACTGACCAACTTTTCTCACACATTTTTAAAATTCACCCACCTTTTTCAGTCACAACAACTCCTAACATCCGAGTTTGTGGTTCTAAAACGGCCATTGAGCTAATTGAGCTCTGTCTGTCGGTGGGGCTGCCACTTAAACCAACCAACCATTCCTTGACACTTTTCGAGCGGTATACCTTTCAGAAATTAGATTGTCTTTAAATACGTGGAACATTTTTCACAAAACAGCCTTCATTGAATCGAGATATTCTTTATTGAAGCAAGTATCTTTCAATGGTCTAATTTTTTTTTATATTTCAATAAAAAGCCTAATTTCTTTAAGAATTCTTTCGGTCCTTAAAGGTCAATACTCCAACGACGACTGTCCACCTTGCCGTGGTGTTGGGGCTGAGTAGGGTCCTGCCCGAAACCAAGAGATGGTCAACGTCCCCCCTCTCCATCCATCTCCCAACATTCCTTCACTCCACTTATCCGGGCTGGATCAAGGTGTCATACGACCCGTGCCGAGGATCGACCAGGCTGGGGGCCCTATACAAATAGCCCAGCCGCGAACGGAGTATCCGGATACCTGGCGACCTCCGGATTAAATAGCCTTATCTGCACAATGCGGATCTCTGTGCAGATGGACATTCCGTTCTCCGCTACTCGTGGGAACACAATGAATTCAAAAAACAAACACAAACAAAAAACAGAGTCCGGATCTCTCAAAAAACCGGACGGAGAGATGGACGAAAGCTCATCCCTCTCCTCCACCCCAATGGGGTTACCTGCGAAGACTGCGGTCACAGAACCTGGTCCTAGCAACTCACCCGCGAGGACTCCGGCAACCAAACCTGGTCCAAGCGACTCAACATCCACGAGGACTTCGGCTCCCAAACCCGGTCCAAGTGGGCATTCTAAAATGAGGACTTCGGTCACCAAACCCGGTCCAATTACCATGGCCAAGACTTCGGACACCAAACCTGGTCTTGGCTCACTCAAAAAGGAGGGTACTGGCAGATGAAAGGGAGCTGCAAATATCCCAAAAAGTTCCGGCCATATCGCTCCCTCTAGACAGCTCTACAAAGAGAAGAAAACGGCCCTGGGAATCCTGAAGCGCCTTGGTAGTATACCAGAGGAACAGCGGACGGACAAACAACGGGCCTCTATTGACTGGGCTTTAAAGCTGACCACCGAGGGGTGGGAACCATCTGGCAAGGGTCAAGTGTCCAAGAGACTCAGATCACTGGATGAGTCTCCCGAGGCAGCAAAAAGGGCCAAGACGGGCAACTCAAGCACCGCGGCACCTTCAAGGCCCTTCAACGAAGTCCTGAAGGATCATCTCGTGATGGCCGTCATCGACAGGAGTGACGATGACGGAAGGATCACTCTAGACAAGTGGAAAGACGTGCAGAGCGAGCTGGCGGATGGTTTCCTCAAACTTATGAGGAAGCATCCTGGTCCTGTCCCCTCCTGCCGCGACGGTGGGTGGCATCAGGGCCATGTCAAGCTGGTGATCTGCTCCGACCAGAGATCGGCGGATCTCTACAAGGAGGCAATTGCTGGTCTAGGCGAGGTTTGGCCTGGAGCAAAGTTGGAAGTTGTGGCAAGGGAGGACATCCCAAGTCGGCCTCGAACAAGAGCCAGGATACCAAGCAAGCCTTCTGACGCGGCGGCTGTCCTGGAGATCCTAAAGATCTGCAACCCTGATCTTCCGACGCATAATTGGAAGATCGCCAAGATGGAGGAGCCAAAAGGGGCCGAGAGAGTCGCGACAATCGTGATTAACAAGGAGTCCCTGGCCCCCCTAGCTAACCTGAAGGGTGTGGTCAATTTTGGCCTTGGCCAAATCACACTTCGGGTCTACAAGGCGGACGCTGAGAATCCCTTACCGAGCGCGTCGGACACCGAAGCCTCGAAAATGGAAACGGATTCCGCCTCCCACGTCGTCCATAGTGACGACTCAAACCTCGCTGAGTCTGAACTGGCGATGGAACTGGACCCGGTGCAACCCGATTCCGATTCAGTACTGGTTTGCCAGGATCACTGCTCCTTAACGGACGAAGATGATCTTGGCTCGGATGCTGGACTGGATGAAGGCTCGACTGGTCCTCCCGATGGCAGTGAGGAAGATCTGCTGGCATCTGACCCGGAAGACCCGGAAGATGCGAATATAACCGTGATCGAGGCCTAATGCTGCGAATACTGCAGATTAATCTTCATCACTCGAAAACGGCATCAGCCTCATTACTTCTTCGTCTAGCCAGGGATGGAGAAGACCTTGTCTTGATCCAGGAACCATGGATTGTGCATGACGTGGTAAACGGTCTCAAGACTCCAAACTATACTCTGTTCTATGTAAGGAATAATGGCAAGCCAAGAGCATGCATTCTTGCAAAAAACAGTGATCCTGATATCGTCACAGTCAGCCTTGAACTGAATAATAAGATTCACTGGCTGATCTCGGCCTATCTGGCCCATGACCATCAAGGTCCACTGCCACCGAGTATTATGAGCGATCTAATCACGGAAGCTAGTAAGCTCAACACTGGTGTCATTCTAGGGTGTGATGCAAATGCGCATCATGCAGTCTGGGGTAGCACTGACACAAACGAAAGAGGCGAGTTGCTTTTTGACTACTTTTTAAGCACTAACCTCCTTCTATGCAACACAGGGCAAGAGCCTACCTTTATAACCAGGAATAGACAAGAAGTCTTAGACATAACCCTGGTTTCCGAAAACATCTCAGGGGAGGTCGGTTGAAACGGCCTTACATTCGCTCGTGCGCACCATTGAAAAATCTCTCAGTATTAAAGAATACACCATGGTTGCATTTCTCGATATCGAGGGAGCTTTCAACAACGTCAGACCAGAAGCAATCACTGACGCAATTTCTATCCTGAAGGTAGAGTCCTCGCTTGGCGCGCTGATCAATTTGATGTTAACATCCAGGATTGTGAACACAAAGCTGGGCGAGTCCTCCTCTCGAAGGTTTGTCAGCAGAGGTACACCACAAGGTGGTGTGCTCTCCCCTCTTCTATGGAATTTAGTGGTCAACAAACTACTATTGAGATTGGAAGGGGCGGGCTGCAGAGTGATTGCCTATGCAGATGATGTTGCAATTGCTGTCTCGGGAAAGCACCTCAACACGCTGAGTGAGATATTGCAAAATGCTCTCTCTATCCTCTCCAAATGGGCAGCTGAATGCGGGTTGGGTGTGAACCCACGCAAAACAGAATTAGTCCTCTTCACCAGGAAATATAAAATTCCTCACGTAGACCCTCCCTCTCTGAATGGTACTAGTCTAGTTTTCACCTATAGTGCAAAATATTTGGGTCTTATTTTGGACAGGAAACTTCATTGGAAACCTAACATTCAGGAACGGGTAAAGAAAGCAACAGTTGCGCTTTACTCGTGCAAAAAGGCCATTGGCAAAAAATGGGGTATGCAACCCCGGATAGTTCATTGGCTCTACGTGTCCGTCATCAGACCGATACTAATGTATGGTGTTGTTGTCTGGTGGACGGCCTTAGACAAAGCAGTTAACTGCACCACCCTAGGGAAGGTACAGAGATCAGCATGCATATGCATCAGTGGAGCTCTGAGAACAACTCCCTCTGCAGCACTAGACATGCTATTCAGTCTGCCACCCCTAGACATTTTTGGCAAGCAAATGGCAGCCAATGCAGCCATTCGACTTAGGGCCTCTGCACAGTGGACTGGCATATATGCAGGTCACTCAACAATATTGAATCACTTCAATAACATTGCTGAAAACACCGACTACACCCCTCCCAGTTATGATTTTGAGAAAAATTTTCTAACAGTCATCCCAACCCGTCTAGAATGGGAAAGGGATTCGGTACGGATGGAAGAGTCCGCCCACATATATACGGACGGCTCCAAAACTGAAGGCGGGGTAGGTGGAGGTGTTTTCTCTGATATGCTTAACATTAGCAGCTCCTTCCGCCTTCCGGACCACTGTAGTGTCTTTCAGGCGGAGCTTATGGCGATTAAGGAGGCCTTGTCCTGGCTGAGGTGTAATGTAATATCTACTAGGGACATTAGCATTTTCACAGACAGCCAAGCGGCAATAAAATCCTTAGAATCGGCCTCGACAACATCAAAGGTCGCCGCAGAATGTCGATCATCTCTTAAGGAGATGGCTGAACAGTTCAATATTCTCCTGTGCTGGGTGCCAGGACACAGGGATATTCCAGGGAACTGCATGGCTGACGAACTCGCTCGACGCGGTACTACCCTTCAGATTATGCCGGAACACCGGAATCTGGGTGTGCCTCTCTCTACATGTAAACTGCTACTGGGATTGGACTCAATTGAGAAAACCAACTCAAGATGGGCAAACGGTGTTACATGTCACACTGCGAGACAGATCTGGCCGGAGCTGGATCTAAAACGCTCTAAACAGCTGACTTTGCTCAAAAGGGCGAACATCAGCACCACAGTCGGTGTCCTGACCGGACACTGTCTTATAGGTCGACATGCTAAAAGACTCGGTCTCTTCTCAAACGACTTCTGTAGAAGCTGCCTGGATGAGGAGGAGGAGGAGACAGTCCTTCACCTTCTCGGTACCTGTCCAGCTCTTTCAGCCAGAAGGAAAGCTCATCTTGGAGCTTACTTCTTCAACTGTCTCGGTGACCTTGCCTCAAAGGAGGTCGCGAGAATCCAACGCTTCATTGCAAGCTCTAAATGGTTTGACGAGTAGGACCGGATTCGATGATCCTGTGGTAACACAACGGACCTTTTAGGTCTAAGTGTGTCCGTGTTCTCACGGGCAGCCGCGCGTACCTACCTACCTAAAGGTCAATGGTAAACTATTCTTCTAGGTGCTCTAATTACTGGCGATCTTATAGCCGAAATTGGGAATAGTACGCAAACCAAAAACTTATCAGGCGTTCCAAATGGTGGGAACATTGAGATGCTGGCTGATTCTTGAGGAAGAGATCTAGCCTGAACCGATGTCATTTGAACTCAATGTTGACAAAAGGATGCTATCAACGCATATGATCGGTTGGACTGAGTCCTAAACATGTTGAGGACGAGCAGCTCCAAAAACGAGCCTTTATGCGAACGAAGCCAGAGCATTTTCGATCACCGGTATGAAAGACTGCAGGATTGGACGCACGACAAGACAACTATAGCCGGCTGAGAACAAAATCGTACACCTGGGTCTAAAAAAATCAATTTCATTGCAGAACGCGGAAAAAAAATTCCCAAAAGTTTGTGAAAACGATGGCAATTAGAAATAGTCTTTAGAACGTAAGAAAAGGGTAGAATAAACTCACCTGATCAACTGCACATGAATAGCCGTACAATCAAATGCATGCGGCTTACTAATCAAAGACTTCGTCCTCACCAGTTCGTCTTTCTTAACTTTAGTTCGGCTCGCCAGTCGCGTTAAACCGCCCGTAACTTTCTGTATCTTCGATTGTATTTGATTGTGCAGCTCCCACGGAATTCGATACGAAGCTTTTCGCTCAGCATCGACATAATTAAACCAGAGTTTCGCTGCCAATTCCATAACTTGTTCGCGCGTACCATTTAAATCTGGCGCTTTTGAATTATTCGGCGGTGTAATCAGCGTAACTTTGAAGACTTCTTCGATAGCGGGCTTCTTACAAACATACAATTCCTCCCAGACACGAAACGATGCACCGACCATTAAATTTCTTCCTTGAAGCTGATTGAGATGATCGTCACGCGCTTCGATTAGTTCATTTTGCGGATTTACATGCCACGTTGTACTCCGATTGCCGGAACCGGTGTCCAAAATGATTTTCATATCGGAAGTTAACTGCAATAGGCAGTAGGTTAGACAACCGATGAAATCCAATTCGTGATTTCCGGCTCCGAATATTAACAAACGGTGCGTTATGATTTTGTGCAGAGCTTCGAGTACGGACATCTGTTCGGTTAGGGTGTCGGTAGGCCGTGATAGTAAATATAAAATCGATCGGTTCAGTGAATGATGAAGTTGTTCGATCGATAGTGCCGATGATCGTCGCTTGGCTTGAGCAATTAGTTTTATAACGAAATCGAAGATATCGTGAGGATTTTTGCTGATACATCCCTGCCAGAGTTTATCGACAACGCGTGCCGTAAAGTAGAAGACGTTCGGAGCGATATTTTGAACATGCGATTGTAGAAGAGGAACTATTGGCAAGGCTGCCTGTTCGCCCACTAGAACATCAGCTGCCAACAGGTGCTCGATTAAAGCAGTCGTAATTTCCGTTTGGTATTCAACCTGAAGAGCCATGTCCGCTGATTCTGGTGACGCGTCCAGTACCATATCGATTACTGGCGTTGTTTTTCCGTGCATCGAAAGACTCAACGAATCCACAACTATGACACGAAGAAAGTCAATCACAAACTTACGTACAGGATGAACGGTTAGCTGAATCTCTTGATGTAGTGCAGGATTTATGATAACACATCCAGTCAATGTCTTATCGTCCGGAGTCGATGCGCCGCTATTGGGATCCGAGTCTTCCGGATACTTGGCCAGTGGAAACAAGACTGCAACCAGCGAGTTTATAACTTCCGCAGACATCATGACCGGCATGAAATCGGGAAGATTATGATAGAGAGAGAACAAAACTTGAATAATAGTCTCCGGATGATTATGCAGCCATTCAACGGACTCTGTAGAGTGTACTATTGCACGAACCATTCCGAGTAGGACACAAACAGCCTCCGGGCAGACGTTTACTTTCGGTGCGATGGCCGATGCAGACGCATGCGATACCGGAGCGCCCCACAAAAACGACCAAACCCGATCTAAATCGAATTTCGTATGCTCGGATGCCAACAATTTGACCGGCTGCCCCATTATAAGTGCAGTTATTAAAAAGTAAATTTCCGGCACGTCGAGATGATGTTGAAGTATCCATTCGAGCATTTGAAATCCCGGAATATGCAGCACCGATGTTCGAACTTCGCCGGCTATTTGCGACGGTAGTTGCGAATTCGGCTGAACCATAACCGAACCATTTGATTGCGACGATGAAGACGTAAGCTGGGTCGAAGCCAAACAAATATTCTTCTTTTGTGAAATCAATTCGGTGAATTTCAAGTAGCCGCCATTGTTTGTACTATCCCGGAATCGAACAAGGAAGCTTTCGTTTGCGCAAATCACGACAAGAATTCGTACAGCAATTATAACCGAAGTAAAGTGAACTTGTGGCTGCATGAACAACAAGAGCCAGTCCATTCCGAGAATTTTCGAGATATCATCGCAAATAATATAATTGACGGTATTTCGCGGTGTGAAAAGCAACGAATGGAGCAACGACAAACATCGATTACGTAGATAAATATTCTGAGCAATTAAATCATCCATGTTCATCGCTGGAACAATTGACGCCTTCTCGGAACTATCATTTTTTGGTAACTTAGCTGCGATATACTGTCCGAATAGGAGCAAATCGCTATGCCGGGGCTGTCCGCCCAGCAACGTTTCAATCAGCGAGAAAAGTATTTCACGCGTTGCATGGTCAGTAATTTCGGTTATGATGTGAAGAAGTTTCGTGATCAATTGAAGTTCGCGCATGATTTTAATATTTGTTCGTTTTTCATTCGATTCGACGGCCAGTTCAAGAAGATGTTCGAGAAGTGATCGGAGTAGACCGTTTGGTGCTCCGTGCCATATTTCCAAGTCACACAATAAATCCTAGTTTGTAAATACAATTTAAGTTTGATTATTTCTAAACATTTTAATTTGTTTACCTGGAAGGCAGTTATATTTGGAATAGCAGACATCTCCTGACCGCTGTTTACTGTTCCAACCAAACCGAATGTGAGATGCAAGATGTGTGAGTTGAGAAGATTTTTCTTTTTCTTGAAGAACATTGCCAGTGTCTGAAAGAAATGAATTAAAATTTTAGTGGGAATACTTTTTAAGTGAACAAGAACTGCCAGCAAAATGAACTTGATTAGCGTCCTAAGATTGTGCACAGCCAGTAAGAGTGCAGATCTGCGATTCGTCAACACCGGGTATGCCGGAATTTTGTGACTCTATCGACGTGCAACTGATTCTATAGCCTGACTGCTTTTTAAAAGTACGGCAACTGTTTTGGATTTAGGCCAAGGACTTGACTGAAAAAGTCAAAATAACCGAAAGGAAAGTAAGGGTTGAATTCAGTCAGTGGCTGTGTACGGTCGCAATCCACACGCGCTTAAAACTTGTTTTGTTTTATCGCAGCATAATGTCGCACTCGTTTTAAACTATTAATTTGTTTTTGTTCTATCATCTTAACTTTTATTCGGTCGTGTTGTGTCGTTTTCTTTAATTACCTGCTAATTCATTAGGGGTCACAGACAAGACGCAGACGGACGTTTCGACTTTTATGTCTTTTTAAACCGTGAGTGTGTCGAGCCGTATAATGGAGTGCAGTCTGCGGTAGGTACCTGTTGTATGTTAAAGGCTTAGTTACTGGCATGCAATGGTACTTGCCACCTTACTGTACTTGGTTTGCGGCAATCTCTGTGGCTGTTAGTATTATTGTCATTTACATTTGTACTTTTATATTTTTTTTTCCACTATACTGTTTTTATTTAGTTATTTACTTTGTTTCTTTGTTCTTGTTATTGCGCCATCGCCAATTGGCAACACGGATCTAACAGGGTCGCCATGAGCAGAATCCAAAGAATGGCACTCATTGGGATCACTGGGGCCTTACGCACCACGGCCTCGCAGGCTCTGGAAGTAATGCTCCACATAATCCCATTGGAACTAGCGGTAAAATCAATAGCAGCAAAGGGTGCTTTGCGTCTGCGTGAGGCAGGCTATTGGTTGGGAGGCAGGCTATTGGTTGGGAGGCAATGTGGGCCACACTAAAATCTTGTCAATTTCCCTGTGTTCCGCCATGCCAGAGCGCACCGACTACAGGACACCGTCTTGCAGTTTTGAACATTCCTATGCTGTGAATATTCCCACCAGACTGGAGTGGCGATCTGGAGTCATCGCCCCGGACACGGTTGCTATCTACACTGATGGCTCCAAAACGGATAGCGGAACGGGCGCGGGATTGTACTCTTGTGACCTTGACATTATGGAATCGTTCAGGCTACCGGATAGCTCGAGCGTGTTTCAGGCCGAGATTTTTGCGCTGACAAAAGCAGCGGAGTTGATTGTACGAAAACAGTGCGTGAATGGTACAATAACTATTTATGTTGACAGCCAAGCTGCCATCAAGGCTGTTGAGGCGTACATTACTAAATCCAGGCTTGTGGGAGAATGTAAAAGAATATTGCAGATGGTGGGTAAAATAACAACCTGAAGATTAGCTGGATTCCTGGTCACAGTGACTTCCCTGGAAATGAAAAGGCAGACGAGCTCGCCAGAAGGGGGTCGGAGATGGGCATGGAGCTGGCCGACGAGTCGGTTCTATGTCCCATTGAATGTGTAAAGGGAATGATTGATATTGAAGCGCTCAGACAGATGGAGGGGGCCTGGGTGAATCTCTCGGGATGCCGGCAAGCAAGAATCTGCTGGCCGAAACTTGATAGGAGGGACTCTAGCTTCATTTTGTCTCTGGGCAGGGACATTTGCAGACAACTTATAGGGGTCCTAACGGGACACTGTCCCATTGGGAGGCATGGAGAAAGGCTGGGAATACCCATGGCTGACCTGTGTCGCTGTGGTGATGAGAATGTTGAGCCAACACTGGAGTATCTAGTGTGTGAATATGATAGTCTGGCACGCACCAGGCATCGGTACTTGGGGAAATTCTCCTTAACCGATCTATCAGAACTTGCGATGATTACTTTATGGAGAACTACTCTCCTCATAAGGAAGAGCAATATTTGGAATCAGTAGTCTAGAGCCCGGTTTTATACGAGGGGACCACAATGGATCCACAGTGATCTCTCGTGATGGACTGGGCACATTGCTTTAGTCCACCCCTCTCAACCTAACCTAACCTAACACGGATCATTTTCTGATTCGTGCACAATTTCCGTTCTCGGCACTATCACCACCGGTAACCAAAGCTCCAAGGCGAATCGTTTGGCATTATAATAGAGCCAATTGGGGAGATCTAAACAAATTCTATACGGCATTTAATTGAAACCTGTACTATACATCCAATGATTACGATGAGGCCTGTAAACTCATTACCGAGACAATTTTAAGGAAATGGGGCTCTTTATTCCCTTCAGCTACACAAGAGTCAAACCATCTAAGGACTCATGGTTTACCAAAGACTGTCTCGATGCCATTCAGGCTAAAAATATTGCTTTTGGTACATTTAAGGCACATTCCTCACAATTTAATAGGGAGCAATTTATTAAGGCAAGAAACACCTGCAAGTCTACTATTAATCATGCAAAACTACAACATGATTTAAAGATAAGATGAAAGATCCTGGAGTGCCCCAAAGGATCGAAATCCTTTTGGTCATTCGCGAAAGCGGTTAGCAATAATTTTATTTCGTCATCCACACCTCCTCTATCTTATGGTAGCCGCACAGTCGTTGATTCCATAGAAAAGGCAAATCTTTTGGCTTCGATTTTTGCGAGAAACTCAACTCTTCCACCTAGTGCACAGTCTCTCAATATTAATAAATCCGCTGGTCCAGATGGCATTCCCCCATTACCCTTAAAAAATGCTACTCTTCTTTGGCTAAACCTCTTCGCAATCTTTTCGTCTGGTAAGTTTCCTTATCTATGGAAACTAGCTAATGTTCAGCCGATACCTAAGAAGGGTAGCAAAACAAACCCCGCAAATTACCGCCCCATTGCCATTACTTCTATTTTGTCTAAAGTCATGGAAACTGCTCTCAACCGTAAGATCGTGCAATACCTGGAAAGCAGTCGTCTCCTTGATGACTGTCGATTTGTTGGTATACCTGACTGAACGCTGGAACGCTTGTATCCATAACTTCGGTGAGGGTCAAGTACTTGCACTTGACATAGCGAAGGCATTTGACAGAGTTTGTCACAAAGCCCTTCTATCCAAACTCAATGCATTTGGTATTAATCCTACTTGTATTCGATGGATTGAGTTTCTTTCGGAACGTATTATACAGGTTGTATTAGATGGAGTTTCATCATCCCCTTTCCCTATCAACTCCGGCGTCCCTCAAGGCTCAGTTTTATCACCTATCTTATTCCTAATTTTTATTAACGACCTTTTGTCGTCCACTCTCAATCCTATCCATAGCTTCGCAGATGATAGTACACTTGACAACACCTACAGCTTCAACTCGATTACAGAGGCACGCCAGTCTTCGGTACCCTCTCAACGTAATGAGTTAATTGGTTCTTTAAACTCTGATCTCATCTCAATCCTGGAATTTGGCAGGGACAACCGATTAGAGTTTAATGTCTCAAAAACACAAGACTGTTATCTTTCCCTAAAATACGACACGTCGGTGCCTGATCTTTTTTTTGATGGTGTCGCATTGAACACTTCGGAGCATTTCCATCTTCTAGGAATGAACATCAGTAAAAAACTTGATCGGAGTCAACACATTTATGATGAAGCTCTTGACGCCTCCAAGCGCCTAGGTTTCCTCCGAAGGTGCAAGAAATTTTTCACACCATCAGACTTCGCAAAAATCTACAAGGCATATATCAGGCCCCGACTTGAGTACAATTCACATATCTGGGCAGGAGCACCCAAAACGTATCTCTCTTTGCTTGACCGTATTCAGAGATTTGCGATCCGACTTATTGGAGCCGATGCCATTGCGGCAACTATTGACTCCCTCGAACATCGTCGAAATGTCGGAGTACTCAGCATTTACTACAGATATTTCCACGGTCGCTGTAGTTATGAAATCAGTCGTCTTATACCTCCTTTAGTCCAGTTCCCACGTAATACTCGTTCAGCTTTACGCGCCCACGAATATACGGTTGAGCCACAAACATTTCGTACAGTGACATTTAGACAGTCGTTTCTTTCTCGTGCAACCGGAATGTGAAACGCATTGCCTTCGACTGTGTTTCCTAGCGGATATGACTTACAGTCTTTTAAACGTAACATCCACCGATTGTTTTCTTTTGATCCCTCTTACTGTTAATCCTATTTTTCTTTTGTTTTATTTATTTATATTTCTACTTTCATATTAATTTTTTTTTTGTGTTTCTCCCCATCCTATACTGACTGGACTGTACATAACAGTATTAAAGGTTGACCCCTAAGTTCAGTACCGCCTACGTCTGAACTGATGGCTGAAATTCGAGCGTGAGTGAGGCGTTTGCTGGCGTCCGGGCTAGCTGCGGCTGTTTACGGGATATAAACTTGCGCGGTTACTTCGCTGCCAAAAAACTGCCTAAATTAAATTGGCAAGGTTCTGTAAATTCCATTTTCCTTTCCGTGCCGCCTTTTCTCGATAATTGACGCACGACAGAAGAAAATCACTGCACAAAATGAACGCGCAAATTGATCAAAGAAAAGTCCGTATAGCGTCGCATCCAATTACCGCCACAGAGACACGTTCGTAATAATTTTATTAAGGGCGTGAAAGACTCAAGATAAGAATAGCAGTATTGTCGAGCGCAATACTTTCCAACATTTTTCATAAATTTTAAGACTATTCGAACTTTTCGTCGACGACGGCCGCCTCTTAAGCAGCAACATCTCTGACGCCTGGCACAAGCCCCATTTGACCGTTTTGGACTGAATTTTAGCGGTGCTCCCCAAGTCGTCCGGTACCACAACGTTACTGATGTCCAATGTTTCTTTTTTATGTTTTTATTTACGGAAAATAAGACCAAGCCAAACAGAAAACGAAACGAGAATCACAGGAGTTTCAATCGTCCTGACTTGGATTTTTCGGCACGACCGTATGGAAAAGTAAATCCACATCCATACATACATACTTTATTGATCAAAATTTGTTGCATGTGTTATTTAAATTCGAAATACATGGGTAGGAGATCAGAAATCAAAATCTTTACAACCTTATTAGCTAATGAATTTTGCCATTGGGCGGATATTTTGGTAATTACTATAAGTTACCAAAGAAGCAAATTTGAAGAAATTTTTTTTTTGTTGTTTTCCGGCGTCAGTGGAGTGACACCCCAACACGATATCCCCGACTGTTGCTTAATTGCTGTCCTTGAGGCCATGACAGTTGGGAAAGCTTCACTGGATAGGCCAGTTTTTTACAAGATTGTGTTGGACTACACACCCTTACAGCTGGTGGTATTGCTGAGGATTGTTCAATATGGGTGATCTTGAAACCAATTTTTATTATCACGAATTATAAACTAAGTAACCTTCTTGCCTTCGCATACTAACACTTCAGGTAGGTGGCACTGAAGATCACCTAATATTTCAACCAATTTGGTGGAATTTTTGGTTGTTCGCTAGGATATATAAAGCTCAACACCAAGTGACGACATCGAATCCCGCCCACAGAAATTTTATTTGTTGTACCCAAGAAAAGTGGCCTATCCAGTGAAGGTTTTCCAACTGTCATGTCCCCAAGGACAGCGATTAATCAACAGTCGGGGTTTTCGTGTTGGGGTTTCACTACACTGACGAAAAATTTTTTCAAGCAATAATTTGTTCAAAATTTTTGTTGAAATTTCTTTATAACTTCACGAACTCTTGGTAGCTTTGCAAGAACGTGGAGCTGCCGTGTCGAAAAATGCCAAGGCTGATTAAGAATGATTTTCAGACATTTATTTTGGGCTATTTGTAACCTTTTCTTGTGATTTTAGTTGTTCCAAACTGGGGCTTCATATAACGGCTTTGTATAAAAGTAGCTTATTATTGTGGGACAATTTGGAATTAATGTTGATAAGGGGATATAATGGGCGAATAGAGTTCAAAAGTTTTGTTATTGCGTAATTAATATGCAAATGAAAGGTAAGTTTAACGTCAAGCTGTAAATCCAGATATTTGATGTGGTCAGTCCATTTAACTTCGGCGCCAAAGACATTAATCAGCCGGTTTGGAAGAAATTTGGATGAACGTCTTTTGAAGAATATAGCTTGGGACTTTGCGGCATTTGTTTTGATCTTCCATTTGTTAAAATAAACATTGAGAGAGTTAAGCTAAATTTGTAGTTTATTAATAATAATTGCAGGATCATTTGAAGATAAGTAAAGCGCGGTGTCATGAGCAAAAAGCACTAGTTTGCAGTCAGGAACTTGAGGTATATCGGAAGTAAATATGTTGAATAAGATTGGACTTAAGCAGATACCTTGGGGAAGGCCTGCTGGTATGTCTCTTACAGATGACAACGTCGAGCTTATTTTAACTTGGAAAGATCTATGGGCCAGAAAGGAAATTAAAATGTGGATGAAATAATTAGGAAATTCATTTTGGATCAGCTTATAGATAAGACCATCCTGCCATACTGTGTCAAATGCTTTCTCAACGTCAAGGGCAATGAAACCAACAGAGTTTTTGCGTGAGAGTTCATCTTTAATATTTTTGGTGACTTTATGAAGTTGATCGCAGGTAGAGAAGCCTGGCCTAAAACCATATTGAAAAGATGACAAGATATTCTTGCTCTCCAAGTGGTTCACAATTAGCTTGAGGGTAATTTTTCCTAAAATTTTACCTAATGTTGGGAGCAAACTAATTGGACGGTAACTGGTAGGACAGGAAGGATTTTCCCCGGTTTAGATACTGGGATCACTGATTGTTCTTTCCATTTTTGAGGAAAGTAGCCAATTTTAAAGCATGCGTTAATAATAAAGTTTAAAAATATAATGGCTTTCCTGGGTAGATGCTTAATAACCACGTTTGGGATATTGTCGCCACCAGGCGCTTTTTTATTTTTTAAACGACGAAGATGATATTTTAGCTCAGAGGATTTGGAAAAGGGTTTTTCGGAATGGTCAGTAGGAGACGAGAGAAAATATCTTAAAGTGGATTTGACTCGATTAGTTGTGGTGGCATCGCCCAGGTTATTCGTTAAAGAATGGAATGACTGAAAATTGTTTGCCAGCACTTCAACTTTTTCCTGGTTTGTATTAAATTTGGAATTTATTGGCAGTAAGTTCAGGGATAATTGACCTTTTCTTCCTGAAAATTCTGTTAAAAGTCCAAATTTTATTGTGGCCTTTATCGAGCTCAGATAGGGAATTATTCCATAGGCGATTTCTAAGGATAAATATCTCGGAGCGAATTTCAGAGTTTAAATTGTTTATTAAAGTCTTTGTTCCAATTTGCACGTAAAAATGGTCGGAATTCGACAGCCTCCGTCTTCCCAGTCATTTGCATGCATTCCTCACATTTACGAACTGATTCTCCTTTATTTTTTTTTTTATCTTTTTTCGTTTCTCGTAAAGCAAAAACCCGGTCTTTTCTACTCTTAGTTTTATCAGGTTGTCAGGAATGCCATTTGTCGTCGGAAATTTTGGCGACAATGTGCCACTTTTACTGAGCCGCATAGAATGACTAACCCAACGATCAAAGGCATTGAATTTTCGGGAGTAGTTGGTTCTAACTGGCGGTGCCAATTACTGACTTCACAATACCGCGCATTTGCATTTTTCAGGCCCTTTTGCTTAACTAGGACTCGATGAATTCCCACTGAAAGTGTAGCGAACAACATTCAGGATTTTTGTCTAACCTTTAAGTTACGGACTCTGATAATCCGAAGTGGAATTGTCCAGACAATATCTCAAATTCTATCTTCAAACTTTTTGATCGCCTTTTGGTAGACAGTTAAGTGCCCCTTATAACGAGAACAAATTAAAGAGAAAAAAAACTCACCTGATAACTTCGTTTCCTGTCCATTTCGCTCTGAGCTGCCCGATTGCTGCGTACAACACACGTCAACGCCTTAACACCAGCATATAAACTTTCAACGTCCTGTGCCATCGCAATAATTCCCAAAAGTACATTACATCCTCCAACGGTATCAATCATAGCTGAAACTGGATGAGGACTGAATACTCGTACGCCTAAGTAGCCAACAACAACGCCGCCAAGAGATCGACCCGGGCCAGCCAAGTGTCCTGCTGAATTATGTAAAATTCTGTAACGAATAGAAAACAAGATCAAATATTTCCGATGACTTGGACAATTTCAATCAATTACTTAATTGGCGTGGCATTCTCGTGAGAATTCATTCCCAGCTGCTTTGC
Organism: Beris morrisii; assembly: GCA_951812415.1. Lineage (NCBI taxonomy): Eukaryota > Metazoa > Arthropoda > Insecta > Diptera > Stratiomyidae > Beris > Beris morrisii. Next base: position 100,140,240 of record OX638313.1, on the reverse strand, counting down.
GATCGATTTGTTGTCCATTCGACTGTACACTTTTCGAATCTTGGCCAATGTTAGTTGTGACATTGCTTTCGCGTTCAAGCCAAGCAAGACTTTTTCTTCCGGAATCAAAGGTGACAACGGTTCATTTTGTTTTCCGATTTGGGGAGCTTGTAGTGAGCCCATATAATGAGGACCCAGACCGAATACTGTCGCAACTGTTTGTTGCGTTAGGACGTCTTCAATTAGATGGCAGACGCCTTGCTTCCAACACAGTCGAGAATATCGCCTCCAAATCGGCGGAGTACCGACATATCCGTAGACTTGATTTGCAACAGTCAGATTAGCAGATCCAGCTCCAGGATTTTGCGATATGTAGTGGATTTTTTGTGTGTGCATATGCTGCAGGGTTAAGTTTCGATATGAGACAAGTCGGGCTTCTCGAACAAAACAACTTACCAGTCCGTCTAAGAAGAGTGAAAAACTAGAGTTTTTCAGAACTGCGCGGTTCAGCACTACTATCAAATTATGCCACTGTCCTTCGTGCAAAAGATCGGGACACCAAATTCGTGCGCTGTTGTCATCAGAGCCTTCCGGTTCCCAGTCACCGATATCTGTAAAAAAAACGTTCTGTTTAGTACACAACCTTGGAGAAATTAACAAAAAGACTTACTGGGCGTGACAAGAGTTTCCTGAGTTGACACCACTATCGCCTTATCTCTTGCCGATAGAAGAATCGAAAGACAAACCAAATTCTCCTCGCGTGGATTATTTACAGTTCGAATTAAAGTCAAGAGACGAACACAATGCGGATCGGTTTTCGAATCGGAAAACTTTTCGACACAGAACCACGTAGAATACGAGAGTCCAGTTTGTGGCGGAAAGATTCGATCGCCAGCACCTATTCCACCGATCGTATTTGCATCTATAGTTCCGCCAGTGTTTGAAGCTTGTGGAGCCAAACTTGGCAGGTACAGGCAACCAAAACCCTCGACTGACATATCCATTTCGACAAACGGTGGCAGTGTACTCGATCCGTGCGCCCTGAAATCTCGCGGAGTGGTCATTGAGACTAGAGTTTTGATTCGGGTTAATGGCACCGCTCCGCCCAGGTTGTATGGCTTGTCCATGTCGATATTTTCGCATGATAATGGCTCGCCGAGGCGAAGAAATTCTCGCAATTCGGTTGGTTGAAGAGCTTGAGCCGCGAGCCTTTCGAGGATGTATTGTAGCGGAACGTGAAGAGGGCTTTGTTCCTCGCTAAGAGCATTTCGACCGATTTTCAAAAGGTAGCCGGCAAGTCCATAGTCGCACATTATTTGCTGATTTCTTTCGCTGCAAGATTTTTAGCAATTAGAATTTATTTTGATGGATGAGGAATTTTGTTTAGGGAAGAAGCTGTGCTTGCTTTAACAACACAACAGAACACTACAACACTGAAAATTAGATTTTGCTGTAAACCGGTCTGCCACGTAGGAGATATTTTAAGACTGGAAAAAATAGAAATAACCGAAAGGTCACGATGGATTAGGTCAGAACTTCTAAAAATAGTGATTAGAACTCAAGCTTTCTGATGACTGCGGTGGGGCAAAGTTCGTTGCGGTCACGCTAACTTATCCGGACTTAAAAGAACTTAGTAGGCATGAGAGACGAGAAGCTGGAAATCAGTGTGACATCACAATTCGTCGGGCGCTATGACCAGCTTGTGTCATCTTCGCCATGACATTCTCCTTGGGGTCTTGACCACAAGCAGAGATAAATTAAATTTTTATTGTCCAGGCGAGGGAATTTTATTGTCCAGACGAGGGAATATGGTCTGGAGCAACGAACCGACCCGACAATCGCAGCTAGCCGCCCGAAACCCAGCAAACTCGGTTTCAGCAGTAAGAAGTATTACGGTTTAACTCCCGTAAGCGGTCTCGATACCGCAAGTAGCGGGTGTTTCCGCTGGAAACCGCAATAAGAAACCCCTTGAACCAAAGGGGCGAACGGGGCCTTGTCCGGCTGAACCCAGAGAAGGGTCTTGGGCGCCAGTGATTCTTTTCTAAGAACCCGTTCTGATATCTTCCACGATCGAATCACAACGAGCTAAAACACGTCACAACGCAATTAGAAATAAATAATCCCTTAAAATTAGTATCACGATCACAATTCTTTTATTCAATATTAATTAATTCGCGCGGTGTTGCAAAAATTAACCCTTTACGTTCTATACCTACTTAATTTAATTGCTGATTCAAAATTTACCTGGCCTAATTCGATTCTACTTAGCCTGTTCTACATCCTGCTCTAAGGATTATAAACTAGGGCGCCGCTGGTGTAGAAGAATCCCTCGCTGATCCTCGACCGTCGGGCTCCTCGTTTCACTTGCTGTTCTCCGGATACTGGTGAAAGGCTCGCCGCTATGTCTCCGACGAAGCCGCCCGTCGTTGGTGTTGAACTCGTAGGTAATAGTCGTAGGCTTCGCTGAAGAGGCGCTAGTAGCTTGTCGTCCTTCTAATATGGGCTACGCTCACCGTGTCGTGATTGTAACTTCGGCCAGTCGTTTCTCGCTGTACGATCATTACATTTATACCATCACCGACTTGTGACTATAAATTACAGACTTCGCGCACTATTTTTTTCTTGTTTGACTCTTTCCGAAAAACTGCCCGTTTTCGGGTCCGGTGACTCCTAGCAAAACTTCGGTCAGCTTTAAAAACGGTTACCTCAGCTTAAATGACGGGTTTAGGTCAAAGATCGCTGGCGCTCAGTCGTTAATTCCGACTTCCAAACTGAAATCCACGGATAACTTTCTCCTCGAATTCGACGACTTTCCTCAATTCATAATTTATTGTTCGGTCCTCCAGGATTCAAACCCAAACATTGTTTACCCGATTGCGCCTTCTAGCGGCTAATTTCGCTCCACGCAGTATTCAGCGACAATTACTATTGGTCAGCTCGGTGTGTGTGTGCGCAAACGTTCGCCGACGGGGTGAAGCTGAAATTCGTTGTTGGGGCGGATCCTCGTGTGGGTGCTTAACGACTTACGCCGGGGTTCTAATTAATTCCTAATCCTAAACCTAAATAACTCTAATAACTCACAATCATAAACCTAACTTATTCTAGTAATTCATAATCCTAAACCTAACTAATTCTAATAATTCACAATCTTAAACCTAACTATTTATTGATTTATCTGGTAGAGCCTATAGAAGCCTCACTACTTCTCGAACTACGACCTAAGAGGTCTTTTGTTCCTGGCTCTTAACCACTCCCTAGGCTATATCGATTCCTTTGAGAAAGGAGATGATTTTACTCAGGGGAGTCTTCGACAGGTCTTCATAGGTGAGAGTAAATCCACCGAGAATCTGCCTTCTTGATCTGGCCACTGCATCACAATCACTGTGCCGTGGTTTCAGATGTGGTATCACAGAATCGACATGTATCTAGTGATACTTTACCGATGATCTTAAGGTGATAATTAAGGAAATAATGTCCAGAAAAATATCCCATTATAACCCGTGCGTTATACCTGCTTAAGGAAAGGAATTCCGACGCTCTCCTACTTGAGAAAGTCAGGAAGTTCTTTGACTGTCTACGTCCTGAAAGTGAGTTCCAATAATCTTTCACTTGAAGATTTACCCACTTTAAAATACCATCCTTAATGAAGCCTTTACCTACTCCACAGAATGGTTGCGGGCCAATCATTGGTGAGTTGGCTCCCGCTTAGCTAGCTAGTCAGCCGATTCATTACCCGGAATACCCTCATGTCCTGGCACCCACTTCAGGGTTAGACTATTATGATGTGCCAGCTCTTTAAGAAGAGTATGACAGTCCCACACAAGCCTAGAGCGGAAACAATAAGATTTCAGCGCTAGCAGTGCCGCTTGGCTGTCAGATAAGATAATAACTGTAGCGCCTTTTCGTTTATTCAGTAGAAGTTTACCAGCGCACATCTCTATGGCATGTACCTCAGCCTGAAACACAGTGGCTGTTTGTTCCATTGCCGTCCATATTTTACAATTGGTTCCAAATACGCCCGCTCCAGTTCCACTATAGATCTTAGAGCCGTCCGTGTACCAGACTGAAGCACCTTCCCCAAAATCTGGTAGACCAGATTGCTATGATACACGATCTCCCAGAGTCACCATATATGGTTTCTCAAAATCATATACCTTTGGCATGTTATCGTTTACTGAGTCGGTTAGGTCCTTCTGATTAAATTCCTGTAGAATTTTAAGGTGACCGACAAGGTCGCCTGCCTTGAATTTATTGTACTGCTGTAGCCTTATGGCCTCTCAGAGCCTCCTTCTTTATCTCTAAGTGTAATGGGGCCAAGTCTATCATGGCTTCCATTGCAGCAGTGGGACATGATTTAAGTGTTCCAGTAATGCTAAGAACAGCACGCCTCTGAATTTTTTGCAGGGCCTTCTGTGCTGTGATTTGTTCAACCTTTGGCGACCACACCATAGCGGCATATGTGATCATTGGTATTATAATAGACTTGTAGGTCCAGTATACATATTTGGTCTGAGACCCCAAGTGGTACCACAGAGCCTTCGACACGCCATAAAAGACAATGTTACTCGTGTGGAGATGTTTGTAAGATGTAAATTCCAAGTCAGACACTTGTCCAAGGTAATTCCCAAGTACATCGGACGAGAATTTAATTGTAGTTCCTCTCACAATCGGGAGCCTTAAGTTTACCTTCCGTCTTCTAGTGAATGGCACTATAATTGTTTTACTTGGATTTATATTAATCCCTGTTGGATGTACCAGTGATCTACTATCTCTAGGGCCTCTTGCAGGCGGTCCGAAATGACACAGTCATGTTTACCTCTTACAGTGATCACCAGGTCATCAGCGTATGCTTGAGTCTCAAAACCCTTGATGCTCAGATCATCTACAACAATGCACCACAGTAGTGGGGAGAGTACGCCTCTCTGAGGACATCCCTTCACCGCTCGTACAGTGAGAACTTTACCTCCGATCTAAGCCGAAATTCTACGAGTCAAGCATCGCTACTATCCATCTCGTTACCGTTTCTTCTACTCCTATTTTACGAGTAAGTAATTCAATGGATTTGTAGGAAGTGTTGTCAAAAGCACCTTCAACGTCAAGAAAAGAGCACAACGCTATTTCCTTGGCTGTCAACGTCTTCTCAATTTTTTGCACTAAATTGTGAAGAGCGCTAACAGTCGATTTACCAGCTTGATAAGCGAATTGGTATTTGTTGAGCCGGCTGAAAGCAGCTGAACTCCTTATGTATCTGTCTAATACCTTTTCCATAGATTTAATAAACCTAACTAATTCGTAATCATAAAATTCATTGCTCTCTCGCGGGCCAGCTCTTCTTTCGTTCGTTTATTTTTTGTATCGTACGATGCTTGCGTTATAATTCCGGGTTCCGAATGAGAGTGAGAGCGCAACATCGTGAGCGTCTCATCGAGCGCATCCAGGACTTAGAAAAACAATAACTATGTAAATACTAGCAAAACTAGAAACTCATTACATCGACACCGAGTTCATTCGTGTGTTTCTTTCTTTTCCTTCAGGGCACCTGTAACAGAAGATATGACCCACTTGATCCAACAAGTTTCACTTTTCCAGACGAAATAATAACCAGTCTCGGCCGACGTTCACAAAACGCCCAACGTAGGGCTAGCTATAACTACGACTTTCACAGAATCACAGAAGAGAAGAAAAAAATGTGAGAGCATCAGATGCCTCGACACCATATCGAGAAAAAAAAGCCTTGGGAAAACAGTTTTTGTGATTTCAAATTGTCTGTCTCCTAGGATCACACTTACCTTCTCACCAAGCTCTTTATGATTTCGGCTAAGTAAATTTGCAAATTCAAAGCCTTTTCGGGATCGGTGGCATGACAAACTGACGGTAGAAGCTGCAGCATGCAAATAACCACTCCAGGATGAACTATCCGCGGCTCCGCAGACGGTTGCGCAAGATTAAGCATATTTGGTATACCAGACTGCATTTCTTGCGACGGTGACTTCAAATTTGGTGTTGCAAACAATGAGATCACACCATTTAAGTTTGGCTTGTCGAAATTATCCAACGAAATGCTGTAAAGCAGACGATACATAATACAAGCGAAGGACAACGACTTCGGAATGTCATCTGAAAAACTACAAAAAAAATTTCAATTGCAACACAATTCGATTCGAATGAAAAAATAATTTTTATTTACCTCAAGTTCAATATATCCCCACCGAATATTCCGTGATAATATTTCTGACAGTCTTCTGACGATTTGAATCCTTCGCTACACTTCTGCAGCTCCGATTTGCTACCAAAGCATCCCAATAGTCTGAGTGTTTCGCATAACGATGCGTTGCAAATTTCATGATGGAAAAATTTCGCATTAGCCGGCTCGAAACGCATTGCAGTGACGAGAGTTTGACAAACAATTTGCAGTAGTAAAATGAGATCGTACTGGCTGATTTGGTTTTCTTTTTCCGGCCTGTCCAGCATGTCGTTTAGTTTGCCGTCTAACGATACAAAAACGCTGGTCAGATAAACGAATCCACCGACTTTTCGAAAGACTGTACGGGTTCTATGACTGTCCTTTAAACAGCCGAGCAACATGTTTAAAATTTGTATCTTGAATTCGACTTGATGAGGCGGTACCGAGTGCATTGTACTCAGAATAAAGAGCATATCATCGTCACCGCCCGACGATAAAATCAATTCACGTATTATTCCCAACGATTGGGGTCGACAATGCTTGAATTTGACCAAGTCGTGGATGCATTTAGCACCGCCGCTCTCTCGAAACACATTAGCGTTGTTGTTATTACCACTTAAAAGTAATGTCAACGCTTCAAGCACATGTTTTCCGAGAATATCGTTGAGATCGTCCACTACATCGACTTCTATGCTTTCATTATCGTCGGTCAGTTTTCTCACATACTCCGAATATCGCAGCAAACATGCCACAAAAACTTCCAAAATGCCAACTTCCCGGTACACATCCTTGAACAGATTATTGTGTCGCAAGATATTCAAAAGAGTCTTCAGACATAAAATACTGCAGCTTGTCGACTGATTACCTTTCAATAAAATCGACAACGAGATTAATTCCTTGCACGGCACAAAATTCAACTGAAAAACGATAAATTCCAGCAGATCGAAGAACTTCTCTTGTATCTGATGACCTTTCAGGTGTATTCGTTCGGTGAATTGACTTAGGGTATTCTCGGAATCCAAAATAAAATAGTTTGCATTGTCCGAGTGATAGACACTTGAGATCGCGTCCAATATTGTACAACAGAGAGCCGGCGATGTCGACTTCAAAAATACCGTTTGCAACACTTGAAATGCGTAGATATTTCGAACGCATGTTTCGCGCGATGATGCCTGTGGCATTTGGAAGTTTTGCATTTTAAATAGAGTGTTAGTTTGATTTTGTGATGGTCGGAGCTCTGTATAGCCGCACATGCACAACGATGAGATCATAAGAACCAAATTTCGAATAGCAGCTTGCACCTCAATCGAACGCTGACGGTCCGTTTCCAATCTGAAATGAGAGATTCGTGCTAGGATTGAATTCAAGTCGGATTATGCTATGGGAAATACTTCAGCAAGAACTCCGATAGAAATAAATAACCCTGAGAGGCTTTGAAATCGTCCATCAAAATCTGCGTTACTTGACTAGAATCCTTGAGAAAGCAGAAGATGGTAACAAACATTTCGACAACTTCGAGTGGTTTGAGCTGCGGCAACCGTTGCATGTTATCGACGCAAAGAACAACACATCCTTTGCCTAGAAGTTGAATATACGTAGAATAAAATTAACTTCACCACTAACTTCTCTACTCACTGTGAATATAATTGACTACAGGGTCGGTCAGTCCATGACGAGAGAGCGTCGTTAGAACTTCGGCGGCACTTTTACGCCACATAACATTGTGCGGCGGGCATTGCGAAGTTATTGCTGAGAATAGCAACGTTAGATCATCCATCCGGGCCAATTCCTCCGCAGGATACGGATACGAGCATAATTTGACTAGAACCTGAACGAATATCTTTTGTAGCAACGTACGCCTCTCAATTGCCGTAAATTCACTAGTTGTTTCGCCGGTTTCCTCCTCAAGATCGGGCAAGTCGAAAAATAAATACAAACACTTGACCAAAGTTGAAGGAACCGATGCTGACGTCATAACCTAAGAGCATAGAACTTCAGTTTTACTATTCAAAATTTTGCAACATAATTAAATCGTTCATACAATCCATGTGTTATCTTCATGCAATTATCATTTACTCAATTTCTTGCTCAACTCTTGTTTGTTTTGATACCGACCTGAATCAACGAAACATCGCCGTTTGCAAGCAAATTTAACGTTGTCAGAAGCATCCATCCGCTGCTAGATTCTTCACAATTTTCAATCTCAAGGAACTTAACGATTGCAATTGAAGCAGCTTCGGTGCTTTGGTTCGAGGCACGCTTACGTATTTCCGAAACCATCAGGCGAGAAACTTGCTGACAGAATGCCACAATATCCCAGAACTTTTCGCTCATATCACAAGCTGGTGTTGTACTGAAAACCTGTGCGAAATAAAACGATGTCAACTGGAAAAACCTATTGTTTCGTGACCGAAACTTACCTTGCAAAATAGAGGAAGCATGTTGTAAAGTTTACAGTCCCGTTCCGCTTCGCTTAACGGATCCTTGGGATGAGTGTATTCGTTGAATAGCTTTTTCAAATGCATTAGACTAAGCTGGGTATGAGTAGTGTCTGCGGAGGGATCTTCGGAGCTTCCACCGCTCCCTCCTCGCAGCTTACGCATGACATTCATTTTTGTTTTTGGCACTTTTTCGGTGACTTGTCGTTTTTTTAGATGGTCACTGGAATAGAAAGAAATTATTGAAGTTAATTTTAAAGCTCGTAAATAAATATTTTCCCTTCTTGTATACCCGATCCCAAGAATGCACTGAGGAAATTGAACGCAAAATTATTTTTGGGGCGAGTTAAGTCATTGCAGGTGGAAGAAATTTTACTGAATCGATGTGCCCTTTCTCCTCTTTTCACACCCTTCCTATCCTCTCCTAAGCCAAGTATGTTTTTTTCGGATCTATCGCAAAATGTTATTATAAAATAAAAAAGCTAAAAGCAAATAGTTGAAGTTCCAAATTATCGTTTCAGGGTAGTCCTCTAAGGACTCAAATCTCTGCAGAACTAATTGAACCCAATTTATGCCAGACGCGTAGTAAGGTGCCTAGCGTATTCTAGAACGCATTCTGTGGGGTACCGTTAAGCACAGCAAGATTGATCATCCTAATGTGGAATAAATCCCAAAGTACCATTCATTGGGACTTGACACCTGGGAACAGACACTCAAAGCTATTTATTCCGTAACATTCGGAGAAAAGAGCGTCTGACTAAGTATCTAAAATTAAGCAGATATCAGACTAGAAGCCTAGTGGGAATCGGAGCAATATCGGCAATGTTACCTATAGATATACTAGCGTGTGAGCTTGAGTGTCTCTACGTAGCAGCAGATGAAGCATCGAAAGTGGACGATCGACGGCACAGTATCCAAGAATGGCAAAGACGATGGGAAAGCGCGAACAAAGGACACATTGATTCCAAACATCAACAGCTGGATAAGCCGCAATCACGGAGAAGTGAACTAATATGTGACTCAGCTGCTCAGCAGAATCTTCACCGTTTCAAACATGAGGAAAACCTGTTCTGTCCCAACTGTCCACACGAGATTGAAGACGTGCCGCATATCTCGTCGATCGAGCCGAAGTTGCGGAGGCCTTCGGAGAAGCTCCGACCGCAAAAAACATCGTAAGACACATGTGTGAAACAGCCCTCAAGGGGCAAGCTTTCCAGACTGCAGCAGTGCGGATTATGTCTGACACCTCACCGATTTGAGCGAATGAGAAGCATGCAACGCGACGCAGCACAGGAGACGATTGACTAGACAGACAATAACTGACGGTTTTAGCAATATTGCTATGACGCCTCCCGACAAAATACCTAGCGGTGGTTCCGGGGGATCCATCCGACTGAGGAGATGTTTACATGAGGAAGCATCTCCATAGGATTGGTCTCTGACAGCAAAACATGCTGAATTTACGATAGCGAAGACGAGACACCAGAGCACATTCCCTGCAAATATGAGGCACTCACAAAAGGCTTCGTCACTTCGGTCAGAATTTCCCGAAACTATCGGAATTCACGATTAACTCACGCTGTCATCATCATCAATGGAGCGACAGCACAAATCAGGCCCTGGCCTCCTGAAGTCGTCGCTTCCAATCGTCTCGATTCAAAGACCGCGTCCTCCAGCTGCTAATATTTAAGATGGATTTGCTATCTTCATCAAACGAGTCTTCCCATCGTTTACGTGGTTTGCCTACTGGCCTCTCGCCAGCTTTGCCTTTAAGAGCACGTTTGGGGATTGTTCCATCTTCCATTCGCTTTACATGGCCAGCCCGCTGCAGTTTATTTATTTACCAAACAAGATATTCACAAATTTAACATTAATTCTAATTAATTAATAATTTAATTTACTTTAATTAGTATAAAATTATAGGCACTAGTAAAAGGTTGGTTAAACGGGATGTGAAAGAGCTTATAAGATCAAACGCAGTTTCATTTTGTATGTCGGCTTACTTATTGGAGGTGTGAAATGTACGCTGAAATTGTTAAATGTTCTACAGCACCTGTTAATGGGTTCATTTTGACCGTACGATGGGGATATTCCTTAAGAAGTTTTGAATGTCTCGTCAGCCTGACAGTGTCGTTAAGTCTAATTTTATTTGTAAGGTGGTCAACCTTAATATCACCATTCAAGACATCTAAGGTAAAGCAGGATGTGAGCATAGTTCTTCTAGAGCTGAGCGGTAGAAGATTTAACAATTGTAGCCTAACTGTGTAGTGTGGAAGGTCATCAAAGTCTCTAGGGTCATACAAGTCCCTTAGAGCAAAAAGAAGAAATTGCTTCTGGATTGACTCTATTCTGTTGCTATATATCTGGAAAAAGGGATCCCAAATGGGACATGCATATTCCAGAAGAGGGCGAACAAGGGAACAGAATAATGATTTAGTGACCCATACATTTTTGAACTCTTTAGCCCTTCTTTTAATGAAACCTAGAAGTTTGTTGGCCTTTGAGATTATTCTGTTGTAGTGAGATTTAAAGTATAGTTTATTGTCAAGTAGCACGCCGATGTCTTCAATATGCTCAACTCGATTTAGACCATTTCCACTTAGGGTATAATTATGGTGGTAAGTGGATTCTTTACGTGAGAAGCTTATCACGTGACATTTCCCGACATTAAGCTTTAATTTATTTTGCCAAGAGCTTGGATTGCAGGAGCTAATGGAATGATATATTTTCAGATCATCGGCGTATAAAAGATGTGAGACACTTTCTAGTACTTCCGAGAGGTCTGAAATGAAGATATTGAATAAAAGAGGTCCCAAGTTACTTCCTTGGGGTACACCAGAGAACACTGCTATTTCTTTGGAAATGAAGCCTTGGAATTTAACACATTTATTGAGTTCTATTACTAAGATACGACTTAAACCAGTCAAGTAAAGGTCCTGTTATACCGATTTCTTTTAACTTAAAAATTAGAGTATTGTGATCTACTTGATCGAAGGTTTTCCTAAAGTCAGTGTATATTGCGTCGATTTGGCGCCCATTTTCCAGTGCGCAGAGTGTATCAGATACAAGAATCATTAGGTTAGCCGTGGTTGAGCGCCCTTTTCTAAAACCGGCTGATAATATTAGTGATTTTATCGCAGGTAATTTTTTCAAATAATTTCGGTATGGCTAATAGTATTGCTATACCTTTACAGTTCTCAACGTTTCGTTATCACCATTCTTGTGAATGGGCGTGAGATGAGACGATTTTCAGGCCGAAGGGAAAATCCCTAACGACAGTGACTTGTTGAATAGAAAGTGTAGAGGTGTTGAAAGTTGAATGGAACACTTTGATAAGAATAGGGCAGGAATAAGATCCAGGCCAGGACCTTTTTTGACGTGAATATTTGTGAGAGCATCAAACACCTCCTCAGCGGACAATGAAATATTGTCAGCAAGTGGAGGGACCGAATTGTTAGGTTCGCTGAAGATTGATTCTGACTGGGGAATAAAAACTTCTCGAAAACGGTCAGCAAACATATGGCAGATATCGCGCCAGCAGGATGAGTGCTTGATTGCACGGCATTTAAAAGAGAATTCCGAGGCCAGCTTGTCATATTTTTTCTGAAGATCAGGAGTAGTCGTACCCGTTTTCTTAAGTTTTTTGAATATCTTATTTCTCTGGTTCCGCAGTGATCTGAGATTTTTATTCAGCCACGATTCTGATACTTTATATTTCAGCTTGATTACAGGAACATAGTTAATGACAATTCCGAAAATCAACGCGCTTGCTGGCGTCCGGGCTAGCTACGGCTGTGGGGGGGGGGGGGGGGTACGTTGTTCGAACAATCAGACCATAAACCCTAGGCCCGTACAACAAAAATTATTCACGCCGACTTATACAGGGTATTAAAATTTGGCATATCTTTCCCAATAGGTCATGAAAGACCTAGAAGCAATGGATTGCGCGACTTGTCAGGACGCTCCGGTGTTGTAGCGCCCTGTCTGCCCACCCTGCCTCAGCCACGACATTCCAAAAAAATTATCCGCGTCGTGGCTCCATATAGAGGTTCAGGGTCAGCAACAATTACCCGTGAGGGTCCATTAAATAGCCTTTAGTCTGTCATTTTTATTTTATCTAATAATTGTTAAATCAAACTACAAAACAAAAAAAACCTACCCCTTTTTATTATTTCCACTTTTTGATTCTTTTTATTATTATTTAATAATTTTTTTATAATTTTGTAGTCCGTCAAGTGCAGTCATGTCTTTATTATTGTATTGTAATTTTATATATTTGGCCATTGCGAGGAGAGGTAGTTGTTTTTTTTTCTTTTTTATTCGGTACGGTCCGTACCGAGGCGGTTCGCCTCTAAATTCCGATTCCGGATGATTTTAGTGTTAATATCGTCGGATCGAGTTAATTGTTTTTTTTTCTTTTTTTTTGTATCGATCGAGACAGTGTGCTACTGTTTTTTTAATCTTTTCCATTTTCGTTGGCGGTAGAAAAATCTTCAAAAAATTGAGAACTTGAGAGTCGTCAATTCACAGTCGAAGCAAAAAACAAAACCCCAAAAACTCTCTCAAAATCTACTGAAAAACCAAACTTTCCTCTCATAAACTCAAAAAAAACCCAACCTTTCTTTGTTTCTTTCTTTCCACAGCCTACTCATTCAATCCCAATAAAAATTCGATCAGTTTTTTTCTTCGTACACAGCACTCACACGGGCGACCCAACATTGATCAGCTTGATTCTGATAAACTTATGTTCGAAAAGCATTGAGGGGTTTGTGTTTACAATCTCGCTAGATAAAGATCTGTGAATTGCAATAAGGGCACCCCCTCCTATTGATAGACCAGTAGCGCTATAATTCCTATCATTTCTGTAAATGGTCCAGTTGTTGTCCAGTATTTCTTCGTTTTTAAAGGAGTCGTTAAGGGGTAACACCACTGTAAAATTTTTAAAAAAAGGGGTTTTTTTTTTGCTTAAAAAATTGTTTGAACCTTGGAGAATATGGGGAAAAAAGTTTAAAACATGAAAAACAATTTTTTCCTGGAATTTCGAGCCTTTACCGAGCGCGTCAGGCTATTTCGCAACGACTACCAGCGTCGGATCAGGTATCCATCTGAGAAGATACTGCCTAATGATTTACCTGTTGGTTTCTAACTTCTCGAATACACTAATAGATATCGCTAGAAAGTTTCTGTGTTCCATTGGATGCATTTTCACACAGAATTAATTACGTTAGTATAGCGTCAGTTTATGTACAAAAAAGTCAAAATTTTATTCAAGCGGCAAGAAAATCTACTCTGGATAGGCCAGTTTTTTTATAAGACTGTGTTGGACTGGGTCTGAAGGAGCTGTTTCGTCATCGGATGGCATAGACTCGTCAGAGGGTGTATCAAGCCTAAATCCGAAACACCCTTACACGAAACACGATTTTCGAAATCGGCACGCAGTATAACTCGAACAATTTTCATTCTTTTCATTCGAATTTTCCACCATATCTTCAAAATAATATCTCGAAGAGAAACACGTACGGGATTTTCGATACGTTGATTTAAAAAATAGTTATTAGCAAATAACTGTCCCGTTTTTGGTCGAAAATTGAATAAAATTATTCAAATACTCGCCAATCACACAAAACTTAATATTTTCTCAATTCCCCTACGTGTTTCTGTAGCTATATTCATGAAGATTAACGTAAGCTAAACAGCGTGCCGCGAGCGCCTAAAATTTAACATGGAATGGAGAATGGCTTTAGTGCCGCCATTTTGTAAAATTTTTCACTACATTTTTTTTTATTGTATACTTAAATACATGGTTATTGTTGGTTTTTCTTGTCAAAATGAAAACACGATCACTTTAGATTTAAATAATACAAAAGTTTTATTGTGTATAACAAAAAGGGGGATCTGCACGCGGCAAGAGATAATACAAAAAGCAGGCAAAATCGCGAAAAGAGAAAAAGAACAGGAAATCGAAAAATACAAATAAGATCAAATTCAAGTAATACTAAAACGAGAAGTCAAATTCATGTAGTACTAAACCTAAAAAAGGGCGCGGTGATTCAAATATCCAACACCCTCTCTATCATCGTGTTCTCCTTTTTTTTTCTTTCTTTATATTTCCTTTGTAAGGCCTAGAAGATTAATACAATTCAAATGTTTCTCCTTTGATAAGGCCTTCGTAAATACGTCTGCTGCCATGTTGTTCGTTGGTAAGTAATCCACTTCTATTTCACCTCGATTTCTTGCTTCACGGGAAAAATGGTAACGAATGTCAATGTGTTTGCTTTTCCCATGATTGCTGTTGTTTTTGGTTAATGTTATTGCACTCTGATTGTCGCAAAATATTATAGTAGGTCCGTCCACAAAACTTTCGAACCCCATCTCGGTGAAGAAATTTCTGAAGTAAACTGTCTCCTTGACTGCTTCGGATAAACCCAAGTATTCTGCTTCCATGGTAGAGAGTGCGACGGATTTTTGTTTCTTTGCTTCCCAGCTTATGGGTCCGCCGGCAAAAATTATTGCGAATCCTGAGCACGATTTTCTGTCATCGGTGTCGCCAGCCCAATCTGAATCCACACAAGCATATAGTTGCTGGTTTTGTTTCTCGTAGAAAACTCCGTAGTTTGGAGTACCTTTCAAGTAACGCAGTACTCGCTTCGCTGCTTTCCAATGCTCTTGACTAGGGTTGGTACAGTATCGACTCAGCTTGTTCGCCGCATACGATATATCTGGACGGGTAGTGTTAGCTAGATATATTAGTGCTCCTACCAGTTCCCGATAGGGTCTGCTTTCCATTTCTTCAAATTCAGTATCCGTTGTTGATTCCGTTGTCTTCTTTAGGGTTTGCGTCGCCGCCAATGGAGTTGAGACTGTATTGCAGCTTTTCATGTTGAATTTTCGAAGTAAATCGCAGATATATCTTTCTTGAGTGAGTTTCACGCTTCCCTTAAGACCCTCTCTTTCGACCTTAATTCCTAACACGCTGCTTATTTCACCTAGGTCTTTCATGTGAAACTTTCTGCTCAATGTTTGTTTGATTTTATTCAAATCCTCTAAATCATTTGATGCTATCAGTAAGTCATCTACATAAACTAGTAGTAGGACTTCCGATTTTCTTGATACTTTCTTGTATACGCATGGGTCTGCGTTGCTTCTTTTCATGTCTATGCTTGTTAAAAATTTATCAAGCTTGTTGTACCACTCCCTTCCAGCTTGTTTGAGACCATAGAGAGGTTTTCTCAATCTACATACTTTGTCTTCAGCACCAATGAGTTCATATCCCTCAGGCTGCTTCATATAAAGCTCTTCTTGGAGATTTCCTTGTATGTAAGCTGCTACAACATCCATTTGATGAGCATAAAGACTCTTTTCGACGCAGTATGCCAAAAACATTCGAATGGAACTGTATCTCGCAACTGGGGAAAATACTTCTTCGTAGTCGAAACCATATTTCTGCTCACATCCTCGCACTACAAGTCGAGCTTTATATTTATCAACTGTTCCATCCTGATTTCGTTTTATCCGAAAAACCCACTTGTTTGACAAGACCTTTTTATCTTTGGGTTTATGAGTGATCTCCCAAGTTTCATTTGTCAATAGTGAATTGTATTCCGCATTCATAGCCTCGGTCCACTTGTCTTTGTCGGCTCTATTCAAAATTTCTTCTATTGTACTTGGATCAGATGCTAACTCTTCTACTGTAGAATTCGCTTCTTCTGGCTGTCCTCGTCTTGTACGGTAACTTGCAGCCGTTCGAATAACTGGAGGTCTGGTACGCACCACCTTCTTGGCTTCATGGAGTTGTTGTTTCCTTGGAGTTTTATTTTCTTCTCCATTAATGATTTGTACTCCGCTGTCACTTTCTTCGCCGTAACTTTCACCATCTGTTGAATCATACATTTTAAAAGGTGTCTCCTTAGACTCATGTTTATTTGGTGTTTCGCTTGAAGTCTCTGCAGCTCCGTTATTTCCATCTTTAATTTATAATTTTGACGTCTCATCGAACAACTCATGTTCAGCAGTCTTGTTGTCACTGGAGGAGTCGACGAAAAATTTGACATCAGTTCCGCTGTAAATGGACACATCTTCGAAAAATTTCACATCGCGACTTTTGATTATGGTTTTGCTTCGTGGGTTCCACAGTCGATACGACTTGGACTCGGTTGAGTAGCCAACGAAGATAAACTCCTGTCCTTTGTTTTGAAAATTTTTTCTTCCTGGGCGTTTCTCTAATGCCACCACCTTGCTGCCGAATGTCCGGAAAAATCCAACGTATGGTTTCTTACCACTCCATCTTTCTATCGGAGTGACTCGGATTAGTGCTCTCGATGGACATCTGTTTCGTATAAAAACTGCTGTGTTCACTGCTTCTGCCCAAAATCCCTCTGATAGTTGGGACTGACTAAGCATGCAACGGGCTGCCTCTACTAAGGTCCTGTTTGCCCGTTCAGCTACACCATTTTGTTGAGGTGTATACTCGACGCTTAAGTGTCTTCTAATGCCTTCTGCTTCTAAAAATTCGCTGAATTCACGTGAAATATATTCCTTAGCGTTATCTGTCCTGAGCTTCTTCATTTTCTGTCCAGTTTCATTTTCTGCACGCTTCTTATAATTTTTAAACGCCTTTAGAACGTCTGAACGATGTTTTAGAAAAACTACTTCCGTGTATCGTGTGCAGTCGTCAATGAATGTTGCAAAGTATTTTGCCCCACCAAAAGATGCGGTCTGGAACGGTCCACATATGTCGGAATGAACGAGACCTAAGACTTGGACTTCTCTGCTGCTCGATGCTGTGAAGGGCAATTGGTGAATTTTCGCTTTAGCGCAAACGAGACAATCGAATGCCCCTTCTTGTAAATTATCGATGCCGGTTACCAAATCTTCTTTCTTCAATTTCTTTAAGTCTTTCAGGTTTAAATGGCCGAACCGATTGTGCCACTTTACTAAATCACTTGTACCGTCCGACACTGCGTTCATAGCAAATGATATTGGAATCGTTTCGATTATATACAATCGACCGCGTTTCACTGCACGCATTAAAATTGTACCGTCTTTTCTCAAAATTTTTGCAAAATTGTCCTCGAAAAATACCGTATAATTACCGTTCTGTTATTTTTGATACCGAAATTAAATTGTTTCGCAATTTGGGAACATATTTAGTGTCTTTTAATCTGATGGACACGTGTCCATTATTTTTGACGTGTATGACAACATCACCTGACCCGATCGCTTGGATTTTATTATCACCAGCTGTTTGTATTTCGACCGATTCACTATCATACAGTACACGAAACATGTTTTTGTCATTACACATATGACTCGTTGCGCCGCTGTCTAAACACCACTCGCTATGGTCGATTGATATAGCGCTCAAAACGCTGATTAAGGTTTCTTCGGTCCCTCGATGTCCCTGATTGAACGATTTTCCCTTGAGTCTGCAAGATTTTGCGAAATGCCCTTGTTTTCCGCAATTATAACAATTTCCGATGGTTTTTGGAGACTTTAACCCTGGATTCCTGGACTTGTTTCGCTTTCGATGATCGTCTTTCGCACTTAGCGCGTTTTGCCGTTCCGACGGACAATGCTGCCTTCTCGCTTCCTCCTCGATCAGCTTCGATTTGAGGGTGTCGAGCTTCGGAAGGTCGTCTCGGGACTCCATCGCTACACAGAAATTTTCAAAATCTTCAGGCAGTGAATTCAATAACATAATCGCCAACAGCTCACCTGGAATTGGAATCCCAGCCTCCTCGAGCTGTTCTGCCGTCGAATAAAAACTTGTTATGTGCTCCGACATCGTAGTTTCAGGCTTCTTCTTTAGTTGGTACAGCTGCTTATACTACAGCGACTTACGAACTGGTCCTTTTGACTTATATACGTCTCTCAGAGTGTCCCAAGCCTCCTTCGATGTCTCGCATTTCTTTATCAGTCCCAACTGAGTCTGTTTGACTCCTAGCATTATGAAAGCCAAACTTTTGCCATCCTTGGTTATCCAGTCGGTGTTTTCGATGGCCGGCTTTAAGATGGTGCCGTTCGCGTATCCCCATAAATCATGACAAATTAGAACACTGCGCATTTGCAGCGCCCACGACTCGTAATTTACGTCGCTCAACTTTTCAATTTGTGAGTTTCCACTGAAATTCATCGCGACCCGATTTCTTTATTGTTTTAAAAAAAATAAATAAATCACCGATATCCCGCACTTGTTAGAGAGCTGGGCCCATAACCTGTTGGTTTTTCTTGTCAAAATGAAAACACGATCACTTTAGATTTAAATAATACAAAAGTTTTATTGTGTATAACAAAAAGGGGGATCTGCACGCGGCAAGAGATAATACAAAAAGCAGGCAAAATCGCGAAAAGAGAAAAAGAACAGGAAATCGAAAAATACAAATAAGATCAAATTCAAGTAATACTAAAACGAGAAGTCAAATTCATGTAGTACTAAACCTAAAAAAGAGCGCGGTGATTCAAATATCCAACAGTTATTAACTTCCCTAAATATTATTAGTCTATTTCCTTTCCTTCCATTAAAAAAAATTGTCGAAAAAGAGCTTTTTTTCAGGCTGTTACAGTGGTGTTACCCCTTAAGCCAAGAAAAGAGAATGTTTCTCATCAAACTGTGATGAGAATCAATAAAGGAGCCTAGGAGAATCAAGGCCAAGTCAGCAACAAACGGCGGAATTGTCGCGGGAAAAGGAAGACAACGCCTCGAACGGATCGTAGGATTATTCAAAATGCCTGCGAAAACCGTTTCCAATCCACGAGAAGCTTACATCAAGATCTGCTGGGCGAAGGGATAGAGATATCCGGTATGACCTTAAGAAGGCGTTTATATTAAGCCAACCTTAAGTCGAGGCGACCAGCAAAAAAGCCTAAGCTAACAGCTAAAATGCGAAAAGCCAGGCTGGAGTTTGCTAGAGCTCATCAAAATTATACCGTAGATGATTGGCAAAATGTAATTAATATTTAATATGGATGAATAAAGATTGCATTGCCTTTCTTTTTCGCTTCTAAATATAATTTTAAAAAATTTGTTTTTATTTTGTTTTTTTAGGTGGTATTTAGTGATGAGTGTAAACTAGAGTCTGTGACGGAGAGACATCAATACGTTCGAAGAAGGCCATCAGAGTAATATGACGAAGCTTGCGTCGTGAAAACTATCAAACATCCACCAGCCACAATGATATGGTCCTGCATCTCAGGCGATGGACCAGGACCGATCTTTTTCATCGAAGGACCTATGAACAGTACCCAGTACTACGACGTGATGGACAACATTTTAATTCCATATTTCAACTTCTTGAAGTGCTGTGGAATAGGAAAAATATTTATGCAGGATAGTGTACCCTGTCATCGTGCCCAAATTATAAAAAAACCTGTTCTCTATCTCCAATATCCCAATTCTCCCGACCTTAACCCTATGAGAATGTCTGGAGTCTCTTAAAATCTGAAGTTTATTCGTCTCCTAATCCTACTCTTGATATCCTAAAAGAAAATATTGAAAATATATGGCAAAACAGCGAAGGAATCAAAAAAATGATACAGCGATGCATTGCAAGCATGCCAGAAAGAATTAAAGCTGTAATTAATTCTAAGGGTGGTCCTACAAAATATTAACACCAAATTAAATTTTTAATACATAAAATATCATAAAACGAATAAAAAATCTAAAAAACAAAAAATTTATTTTTTATTTCCTTTCCACAAAGAGTTTAAGCATAAACAAAGAGAAAATATTAAAAAAAAACCTTAGTGGTCCTAATTCGTTGAACAGGGACTGTAGATCCGCTGGAAGTTCTTCTTGCTGGATGGATAGTATCAGACTGGTAAGTGGTCGGAGGCAGTGTGTACGGTTGGAACAGAAATGGGATGGTGGCAGTTAGAAAGGATAACGTCAAGAGTGGATGGATAACCTCTAGTGGATTTCGGGTGTACAAATAAGTTCCCGGCGTTTTTTGTCAAACTTTGAGCCTTTATTGTGGGAAATTGGTTGCATTATTTTTTTTAAAAATATTGCCTATCGCTAGCCACAACCTTTTCCCATCTTTCTGACAGCATACGAATTCCGCGTTGAAAAAACTCCACGTCCTTTGAGACGATCCACGAATCGACCCAATTTTTGACATCTTCAAAAGAACGGAAGCGCTGCTCAGCCAAGCCATGCGCCATTGATCGGAATAGATGGTAGTCGGAAGGAGCGATGTCTGGTGAATACAGCGAGCGGGTGGGGTAGGACGTCCCATTTCAGTGTTTCCAGGTAGGTTTTCACAACCTGAGCAATATGTGGCCGAGCGTTGTCGTGTAGCAAAATCACTTTGTCGTGTCTCTGCTCATATTGCGGCCGTTTTTCTTTCAATGCTCGGCTCATACGCATTAGTTTTCTTCGATAAAGAGGTCCTGTGCTGGTTTCACTCGGTTGCAGCAGTTCATAATATACCACGCCTAGCTGGTCCCACCAAATGCATAGCATGACTTTGGAACCATGGATATTCGGCTTTGCGGTCGATGTTGATGCATGGCCAGGGTATCCCCACGATTTTTGGCGCTTCGGGTTGTCGTTTTCATCACCAGACACGATACGATGCAAAAATCCTTTCCTGTTCTGCCGTTGGAGCAGCTGTTTGCACGTTCAATTCGTACGGCACCCAATTTCATTGCTTTTGCATCATTCCCAAGGCTTTCAGACGATGTGCAATGGCTTGTCGAGTCACATCCAATGAATCCGCAAGACTTTGTTGTGTTTGGCGTGAATCTTCGTTCAGTAGTGCCTCCAATTCTGAGCCTTCGAAATTTTTTGGCCGGTCGGAACGCCTCTTGTCTTCCACGCCGAAATCACCCATTTTGAAGCGATGAAACCATTCGCGACACGTTGATTCGCTAATAGAAGACTCGCCATAAGTTTCTCTAATCATCTGAGGAGCATCAACCGCAGATTTCTTTGAATTAAAACAAAAAAGCTAAACTTCCCGCAAATGGCGCTTATTTGGCTCGAACTCCGACATGTTTAAGGACTCATAAGTAACTGACGCCGATAAAATTTTACAAATGTAATGATGGGGAATTGTTGCAATATGTCTGATCTTGCCATATTACGAGTTTGATCCGCCATTTTTTCCCAGTATTTCGTTTTAGTGCCATCTATACGAAAACGCCGAGAACTTATTTGTACACCTAATAGTTTTTGTTGGAGATTGGTTCCCCACCTATTGTAAATTAGACACTTTTTCTATCAGAACGTTATCCGTTTGATTAGTGCGATCATCAGTGAATGTCGCGATGAAGGAAGCAAGTGATGCCGTGAGAATATCTCCATATCATGAAATAGGCTGATTGTGTAGAACCAAGAATTTCATTAATAATCCTGCCGTACACTAAGTGCCTAAGTTACTATGAGTCTTCCGCCATACTCATCGACTGCTTTTCACTGTTTGGCCAATTTGGAGCATGGAGACAAACTGAAAAACGTCCCACTGACTACCGTTGGATAGTTATCGATGTTAGGATAATTGCGAAGAGCCTTGTCCAGAACAATGAACCTTTCACTGGTACCGGAAAGTCACCAAGCAGATTCGTATCTTGCGAAACCAGTGCCTCATTTTATATCAACATCGGGGAGTTGGGGTTACTCTTTGCAATCCAAAGTCCGAGATTTGCTAATCTTCCCGGTCGCACAGACTTCTGTTTCCGAATGTAAACATTGCAATCGTCGTCGACTTGGTGGGGGCGTTACGCAGATAAGACACGTGCGAAGCCACTTGAATCGAACCTTAACTAAGCGCCCTACGGACGTAGCGAATTACATCACCTCGAACTTATCGCAGAACAATGCCCAGATGGCACAAAAAAATTATCGCAATTCTTCGACTGATTAACTACGTCTCTTGGGACATGCTGCTTTGTTTGTAAACACCGCGGAAAGATTTGTTGTGACGAAATTCCAGAAATTTGCATAAAGGGGGCCGTGCATCCAACTCGCTGGAAAAGCTGACTTGACTGTTTTGAGTGGGTGCTTAACGCGTAATTGCATATAAATCTCGACTGTGTCACATTTTCGAAAATTAGTTCACAGGTAGGAGTTGCTCCCAGCTGTGATCGTGGGACGAGGAGTTCACCACACTGATCGAAACTTACCTGTGCAGTTTAATTTTGTTATTTCCATGCTTCCGGTAAAGTGGAGCGGAAGAAGCATTTCTTCTACGGTCCGACAAACTGGAAAAAAGTCTTTCACGTGCCACCACCAGCCAGAGTCGCAGGTACTTTTCTGTCGACACGGTGAGGAAATTATCGATCGGTCGAAATTTTCTTTGCTTCCTTCGGAATGGAGGTCACGTACGAAAAGTGATGTCACTCGCGAGAATCTTCACATCTGCCACGCTTTTTTCGACACACGAACACCAGAAAACACTTAGTTACACGTTGTGAACATTTTCACGCAATTTACGACCGTTTTATTCGCAAATTTCTCGATTTTCCGATCACTTTGACGACGTCCGCAAAGTGACTCGGGGGCAATTAGCTGTCAACTTGATTTCGCCAAAGCGACAGGCGCTGTCAAACAAAAAAGTTTTTGTAGATTGGACTAGAATGCTGTCGGAGGCAATAGTAGAATTCTCATGAACAGTGAATACGTCTAAAGAAATTTAAAAGTAGAGCGGGAACATTTTTTTGAAGTTAACGTCCAGTTTACTCAAGATAAACGCAAGAAAAAGTAAAATTAAACACAAGAAAAGTTGTAACCAACGATTTTTTTATATTATAAAAATTAGGAATTAAAAACAACTAGTATTTTTCAATTTACATATGAAAAATGTAGAAACCGTTAATGAAAAATTGAAAAAAAAATATTTTTAGACCTTCCCTTTTGTTCCTTTCCAGTTCCTTAAACTATAGCATTAAAAAATACGTTGAAACTTTAATTAAAAATTTGTAGGCACATCAGAAGAAGGTTTAAAGGCCTCAAATTTAATTTAAAAAAATGACTTGTCTCTTTTTTTCAGACAAAAAAACCCGTCTGAGGCTCCTTACTTAAGAATAAAAGAAAACATCAACTCGGCTTTTTATTTATTTTTAAGCTACAGTCAAATAATGAATCAAGTTCTGCTTATTTGGGCTAAATGTACTTTTATTTGTTGATTAATCACAGAATATATTCGATTATTTGGGGGGGGGGGGGGGAAGCGTCCGAAACGCAAAAAAGCCGAGATCGATACATTCTAAAATCCATATCTCCTAAACGGTTAATGTCACGAAATTGAAACTTAATCACTGTAGGTATACTATGAGAATAGATCGGAAACAAATTTTTGAGTGGGGCAGTAGCGTCCGGGGGGGGGGAAACTTTAGATTACGATATCTCACGAACCAATTGCACTAGAGAAATAAAATTCGGTTTGTGTATAAAGGTTGATAAATAAAGATTGCTGCAAGTAAAATTTTTTAAGGGGGAGGTGGAGCATGAAAGTGGGGGGATATGAATTTTTCTAAAAATTTATGTCTCATATCTCAACGGTGTAAGATAGATGCTTAAAATTTATACTAAAATAGGCCTAATAGACCCCTAGCAGAAAACAAATTTTTGGTTGGTGAGGGTGTAGAGGGTAAGAGTGGAGGAGGGTGAAAAGTAAAAGGTTCTGATTTTTATATCTCGAGTACCTATAATGATATAAAGCTGAAACTTGGTATTTAGATAGAGCTACTGTAGTAGCATGTTGTAGAAATATAACTTTTTATAGGGGTAGTATGGTACGAGGGTGGGGGGTGTTTATCCTATCTATAGAACGGCCAATACCACAAAGTTGAAACTCGGTATATGTAAATTAACTAGAAAAGTAGTTTTGATAAGAAAAAATTCAAATATCTATTGGCGTTTGGAAGGGGGCGAAAAAAATGATCAGTGAAAATGGAATGCATATATTTTCACGATTTTCGTCATATCTATTAGGTCTTCTCAAATATTGAATTAATTTTTATTCTACGGCTTCTTGATTTAAAACCCTAGAAAGTGTTTTCAGGATTTTTTGAAATTCTACCCCTAAGGGGGTGTAAAGGGGTTGTATGCTTTTTCGCGAACTCTGCCATATCCCCCCGGTCTGATTAGATATCAACTAACTTTTCCCATTCACGGGCTTGCGTAACCTAAAACTCATTTATAAGTTTTTTCCTTTTTCAGTCCCTAAGAAGGTAGAAAAGAGTTGAACACGTTTTCACGAATTCCGTCCTTTCTTTTAGAAGTGATAAG
Organism: Beris morrisii; assembly: GCA_951812415.1. Classification (NCBI taxonomy): domain Eukaryota; kingdom Metazoa; phylum Arthropoda; class Insecta; order Diptera; family Stratiomyidae; genus Beris; species Beris morrisii. Next base: position 100,115,411 of record OX638313.1, on the reverse strand, counting down.
AAATTGAATTGGTTTCTACTTTCTCCTTCTGTCTTCATATTTATTTATTAACTCCTTTCAGGATTTTTGGATATTCAACCCTCAAGTGGGTGTAAGGAGGTTGCATATGTTTTCGCAGATTCCTACATATTGCTTAGATCAGATGATATATCGAATTCATTTTTACTTCGTAAGGTTTCCTATATAAGCGCAACGAAGTCAATTTCAGTATTTTTAGTTATTCAATCCTAAGGAGTGTAAGGAGGTTGTATGCTTTTCAAAGCTTCGACATATTTCATAGGTTTGATGAGATATTAGATCGCTTTTCACTTCCACAGAATTTTTATATAATCGCCTACAAACCCATTTCTCAATTTTTGGATATTCAACCCATGAACTGAACTGATTACTTGACAGTTGCTTGAACACAAATGTTTTGAGTGAAAGTAAAAAATGTATAAAATTTAAATTCGTGGTGTGATTCAATCCATTTCACTATAAGTGAACAAAGCGAGGAAAACTAATGAAAGGATCGGGAGTAGGTACATACATTGGATAACTCATGCCATGATTTTGGGAGAGAGATTCAAGCGACACAGAACTCACCGTGTCCTGAGCCCCGAAAATTTACATGTTAATTTGACTTGCAAAACGTTAGCTCATAAATCGCATGAGATCCTTCCGAATGTTTGTTACAAAACGGAGGAACAATGGAGGATATTACACCTCGGAGATCACGGCGGTCAGCACGGGTCACTGGCCAATCGGAGACCACGCGGACAGGCTGGGTATTGCCTTTAACGTTCATTGTCGTAGTTTTTGGGATGCAATTGAGAAGAAGACTGTTACCCACCTTCTTTGCGGGTGTCCGGCTTTATCCAGAACCAGATTTTGTGCATTAGGCAAACCTTTCTTCGATAACCTGGATGAGAACTCGAAAAATAAGATTGGGGAGCTGATTCTTTGTAACAGCATACAACAATACACTGGGTCCATTCAATCCTGGAGACGTGGCAAAAAATCTGCCAACAGTCTGGGCGCAACTTTATTATTTTATGTGTAGCAACCTAAAAAATAACGTTCCATATAGCCTCCTGGCTATTCCTTAGGTTGTTAGTCGCATGGTAAACTACACCGCATCTAAGCATTAAATACGTTTCAGAATTTTGCCCATAAAATAATAAAGTACCGCCCAAACTGTTGGCAGATTTTTTTTATTTATTAACGTATTTTTTTTATCAATAGAATATTCCACAAAAGTAAAAGTGAATTTGAACTCATTAAACCTAAAAAAAATTCGAAATTCGTCAAAACTTTGAACAATGTCGTACTCCCCAGGGGGTTTAATATCAAAAAATACTTAAATCGGTTTATTCTCCGACTATGTTCAAAGCATTTAGAAATGAAAGTGAATTCTATATGTCATTAGACTTAAGAAATATATCGGAATTCGTGAAAAAGAATGATACATAACCGCCGTACACCCCTTAGGGGTTAGATATCGAAAAGTTTGTAAAAATGTTTCTAGGCGCTTATATTAAGAGGCCGCAGTAGTAAAATTGATTTGATAGCTCGAGAAGTCTAAAAGATTTACCGAAATTCGTGCAAATGTGAGAAAAAACACTTTTTACGGACATTTATTTTACTCCATCTTTGTACACAAATAAAAATCATCTTTTTTAGATTTAATTACTCTACTAGCACATCTACATATACGTATTAAGTTTCAACTTTCTAGCATTAGCCGTTTCTGAGATATAAAAAACCACCCCTCACCCCTGTACCGTGCTACCATTGTCAAAAATTTTATTTTTCTAGGGTGTCTCTATAGTAGTTCTATATAGTCGTACATTTTTAGTGTTCTATTCATTACAGTTTTCGAGAAATAAAAATCAAAATGTTTTCCTTTCAACCCCTCTTCACCATCACCCCCAACACTCACAACCTCAACTTCCCTACTAGAAGTCTACTGACTCCAACTCCTGTAAAATTTTCAAGTTCATATCTGGTACGGTTCTCGAGATATAAAAATTGAATTTTTTGAAAAATTGCTACCCTCCCACTTTCGTGCTTCACCTCTCCCCTCAAAAAATTTACATTCAGTAGACTCAACTTATGATGCCATATACACAAACCAAATTTTATCCTCCTGATGTAATTGGTTCGGAAGATATTGTAATCCAAAGTTTTTCACCCGCCACCACCACACCCCACCACCCCCCTTAAAAATTTTAGCCGTGATCTAATTTTGAAGTATCCCTAAAGACAACCACAAAGTTTCAACCTTCTGACATCAATCGTTCAGGAGATATGGATTTTACAATGTTCCAATACCGGCTTCCAAGCGTTTCGGACTCATTGTTTTTCCCCCCACTCCCACACTCCTTCACCACTATCGATCTTTTTTTTTAAATGGGTCCACTATCATAGTTTTACATAATTTCCAAGTTTCAGCCTCCTAGCATAAGTAGTTCCTGAGATCTAGAAACCAAAATTTTTCATCTAAAACGCTCCTCCTCATACCCCCTCACACCCCCACCCCCTCAAAGGATACCATCCGTAGGGGTTCACCCAATCTACCCACCATAAAAATTTTAACTTAATATCTCAACGGGTTTGGGAGCGCCTTCAAACGATTTTGCGTACGGCGTACGGCGGCCGACGTACGGCGTCTACGTCGGACTGACGGATATTTTTTTTTTTGCTTTTTTGGTGTTTACTAGTCCTAAAACGTTTAAATACAAAATTTCAGGGTAGCAAATTTTTTTTAAATTTCAGGTCGATCACAATACTTTATTATCAAAAAATAATAAAGTAAAATTGTCCGAAATTTGGTCGAAATGGCTTGCTCATCGAGGTTATTCCTCCGGTTCAGACCCACATGCGGCTTTAAAGAAAACTACTTCAAGCAAGAACTGGAAACTTGAAGAAACAACATTGATCTAAATTAATAAAATTTTTAATGGAACCATCCTCGTGTCATCAGCCTTCTTTCGTACAAGACCCACAAAGTATTTTTTATTGATTTCGGATAAGAGTATTTTACTATAAACTACTATTTTTACTATTGTTCAGATCATCAACGTTTTCTTATTGTTTCTCTTCCTCAGCGATATTTTTTGACTTAAGAAGCAGATACACACATATAAGCCCCCCCCCCCCCCCTACTAGCAAACTTCCTTCAATAAGGCCTTACCGAAGCTATTTCCCTGCCTCGGTAAGGCCTTATGGAAGATAGTTTCTTAGTAATTTTATTTTTTTGACTTTATTTTATTTTATTTTGTTTCATTTTACTTTATTTTATATTTTTTTTACTTTATTTTGTTTTGTTTTATATTTTTTCCCATTTTTTGTCTTTTTTTTTTCTTTTATTTAGTTTTTTATGTTCTATTATTTTATTTCATTTCATTTAATTTTCTTATTTTATTTTTTTTATTGTGCAAAACTTTTATTCTTGAAATTTTAATCTAATTTAATTTAATCTCACCCAATTAAGTCCCATGAAATATTCAAGTAATTACTGAACTTGTTCTCGTGCATCTTGCATTAGGTGCAAAACCGACTTCTTTCTTTAGAGTCTCTTGAACTGGGTGAAAGAGGAATTCCCTTATATTATTTTCACTTTTTAAGAAAACCAGCTTCCTGTACTCGTACAAGTACCGCGCATGGGGAATTCCCCTTTCAGTGCCGCCAGATACCATTCTCCCTCCGATTGGCAATGTTTTTAGCTCCCTGGACGCGGATCCTTCACGGGGTATAATTCAGTCTTACTGCATGATTGGATGGCAAAGAACTCTGTTTCACTCGTTCAAAAGAATTGTTTTTTCCGATTTTACTTAAAACATTTTCGTCATGTCCACGATTTCATGGAACAGGTTGAAGCTAATTCGGTCCTTTTTCAGGAAGACACCTCAAGTTGTTTGTTCAGGTCGTTGAAAGAAAATCAAAAAGGAAAGAAGCCCGAATATCATCGAATCGGCCTTAAGTTGTGATAAGAGCCTTGGCAAGTAGTCAGTAATGTGTTGCATTATGATACAATGGAACCATTTAGGGGACGATGGCTAAGACGTTCGATATAATCAAATTATTGGTCCGAGAGGGTGGTGCGGTCATCGGCTATAAGGATCTGGACGCTTCGATCAACTCACCAGGTTAAATCATGAATACTTAATGATGCGGTTTTACCCGGGTGGTTTTGTCGAAGCGGGTGCCAGTTAAGATTCGGGTTACTCCTTGAATACCATTTGCAGCCTGTGGGTTTCTTTTTTAAGTAACCGAAAAGTTCAAAGAGTAAAGTGTGAGAACGAAGTGGTTTCAACTGAGTTTGTGGTAATGATGGCTTAGTCCCGTCGTACCCTTTTCTTCAGGTTGTTATTGTAACGAAGTTGGGATATGATCTCATCTTTGAGCAAAAAATTACACAAATTAGGACTGTATATGCATTTGTTTGTATGGATAAAAGGTTAAATTACAAGTTACGGTGCTATTAATAGTATCTAAAAATAATAATCCAGGCCCAGATAGTACTAGGCAGTCGGGGTCACCAATTTCTGCTTCAGATGTATATTACCATTAGATAGATATGCTAATTTTCGTAGTTACAGCAAAACAGTGGTTCCTTGGGATAACTTCGTCCTTTTCTGCACTTATCTCTATTTTTGTTCTTATTACTCCGGCTACACTTTTTTCACACAAATGCGCTGTGGCACTAAACAGCCCAATAAACTTGAGTCGCTTCAAACAGAATTTTTTTTCCCTCGATTGCGGCGTCACCCAAGGCACAGGTCTATCTCCAAGTTTATTTCTAGACTTGATGAACCGATAATCTGTCGTCAACGCTTAAAATACAATTTACAGTTTTGTAGAAGGCAGTACTGTGGAGAATGTCTTTGATATACACTACTCGCCTGTTACGATCCTTACACCCTGTGACCCACCTTTTTCTTACTAAAACTTAGTTGTTCGGAAAATATTAAAGGATGATTCGACGGCCGTTAAAAAAAATTTGCCAAGAGTCTGAGCGCAACTTTATTATTTTATGGGTAGAAGTCCGAAACGTGTTTAATGCTGAGATGCGGTGTAGGTTACTATGCGACTCACAACCTAAGAAATAACGTTCCAAATCCTGGTTATTTTTAGGTTATCAGTCGCATAGTAACCTACACCGCATCTCAACATTAAACACGTTTCGAACTTCTACCCATAATATAATAAAGTTGCGCCCAGACTGTTGGCAGATTTTTTTTATTTATTTACGTATTTGTTTTTTCAATAGATGCTTCAATAGAAGTGAAAGTGAGTTCGATCTAATTAAACCTAAAAAAAATTCAGAATTCGTCAAAACTTGAACAATACTTTACACCCCCAGGGGGTTTAATATCAAAAAATACTTAAATCGGTTTACTCCCCAACTATATTCAAAGCATTTAGAAGTGAAAGTGAATTCCGTATCTCAGTAGACCTAAGAAATATATCGGAATTCGTGAAAAAGTACATAGCCGCCTTACACCCCCTCAGGGGTTAGAAATGGGAAAAAATTTGAAAAAACGTTTCTAGGCGCTTATATTAAGAGGCCGCAGAAGTAAAATTGATTTGTTAGCTCGAGATGTCTAAAGGATTTAACGAAATTCGTGAAAATGTGGGAAAAAAAATCTTTTCACGGACCTTTTTTTACTCCATATTTGAAAACAAATGAAAAACAATTTTACTTTATTATTTCAATAACACAGTATTGTTATCGATTTTTTAAAAAAAAAATTCGCTACTCTCAAAATTTTTTTTTTCACGTTTCATGACGAGTAGACACGAAAAAAGCAAAAATAAATTTCAGTCCGTCTGTCCGCCGTACGCCGTACGTCGACCGCTGTACGCAAAATCGTTTGAAGACTCGTAGCTACCAAACCCTTTGAGCTATTAAATTTAAATTTTTTTTATGAATAGACTGGGTAGGCCCCTTGAAGTGGCCAAATTTGGAGGAGGAGGGGTGTGAGGGGGGAGGAGGGGGAAGTGTTTTAGACGGAAAATTTTGGTTTCTAGATCTCAGCAACCGCTTATGCTAAGAGGCTGAAATTTTAAATTTATATAGAGCTTCAGTAGTGGACCCATTTGCAAAAAAATTGCCGATATAGGTGAAGGGGTTTGGGAGTGGGGGGAAAAATAATGCGTCCGAAACGCAAAAAAGGTGAGATCGACACATTCTAAAATTTATATCTCCTAAACGGTTAATGTCACAAAATTTAAACTTAATGAATATCTGTAGGTATACTAGAAGAATAGATCGGAAACAAAAATTTGAGTGGGGGCAGTGGCGTACGGAGGTGGGGGGTAAAAAACTTTAGATTACGATATCTCACGAACCAATTGCACTAGAAAAATAAAATTTGGTTTGTGTATAAAGGTTGACAAATGAAATTTTCTGAAAGCAAAATTTTTTAAGGGGGCGGTGGAGCATGAAAGTGGAGGCGATAAGAATTTTTCTAAAAAATCACGTCTCATATCTCAAGAACAGTATAAGATAGATGCTTAAAATTTTTTCCAGAAGTAGGCCTAATAGACCTCTAGCAGAAAATAAAATTTTGGAAGTGTGGGTGTAGAGGGTGAGGGTGGGAGAGGGTGAAAAGGAAAAAGTTCCGACTTTAATATCTCGGCAACCTATAATGACATAAAGCTGAAACTTGGTATTTAGATAGAGCTATATTAGTAGCATCTTGGAAAAATATAATTTTTTATGGGGGTAGTATGGTACGGGGGTGGGGGGTGTTTTTCCTATCTATAGAACGGTTTATGGTACAAAAGTGAAACTCGGTACGTTTATGTAAATCAACTAGAAAACTAATTTAGATAAAAAAAAATTTCAAATATCCATTGGCGTTCGAAGGGGGGGCAAAACAAATTATCAGTGAAAATGGAATGCATATATTTTCACGGTTTTCGTCATATCTATTAGGTCTTCCCAAATATTGAATACAGTTTTATTTTACGTATTCCTCATATAAATACCTAGAAAGTGTTTTCAGGATTTTTTAAAATTCGATCCCTAAGGGGGTGCAAAGGGGGTTGTAAACTTTTTCACGAATTCTACTATATCCCCAGGTCTTATCAATATCGAATATCTTCACTTTCACGTGTTTGCGTAATAATCGCCTAAAACTCGTTTTTAAGTTTTTTCCTTTTTCAACCCCTAAGAGGGTATAAGCGGGTTGAACACGTTTTCACGAGTTCCGTCATTTCTTTTAGAAGTGATAAGAAATTGAATTGGTTCCTACTTTCTCGTGCTGTTTTCATATTTATCTATTAACTCCTTTCAGGATTTTTGGATATTCAACCCCCACCCCAATTGTGAGTAAGGAGGTTGCATATGTTTTCACAGATTCCCACATATTACTTAGATCTGACGATATATCGAATTCACTTTTACTTCCTAAGGTTTCCCATATAAGAACCAAAAAGTCAATTTCAGTATTTTCAGATTTTCAATCCTAATGGGTGTAAGGGGGTTGTATGCTTTTCAAAGTTTCGACATATTTCTTAGGTTTGATGAGATATTAGATCGCTTTTCATTTCCACAGATATTTTATATAATCGCCTACAAACCCATTTCTCAATTTTTCGATATTCAACCCCCAATCTAATAATCTCGAAGCAACTCATGATACACTCCGACTTTGACCGCTCCCGAACTTTGATCCGAAAAATAATAAAGTTTCGCCCAGACCATTGACAGATTTTTTTTTAGTTTTAATTACTCTAGAATCACATCTACATATAGGTACTAAGTTCCAACTTTCTAGCATAAGCCGTTTCTGAGATATGAAACACCACCCCCGTACCTTCCTACCCCTATCAAAAATTTTATTTTTCTGGGATGACTCTATAGTGGCTCTATACAGTTGTCAATTATTAGCTTTTTATCCTTTGTGGCTTTCGAAAAATTAAAATCAGATTTTTTTTCATTTCTTCTCCCTCCCACCTTCACTCCCTACACCCACACCCTCAAAAATTTTTTACCGATGGACGCCTACTGGTCCTAACTCCTGTAAAATTTTCAAGATCATATCTGAGATATAAAAATTTAATTTTTTGCGCTTCATCTCTTCCCTCAAAAATTTTACATTTAGTAGACTCCACTATTCTATATACAGAAACCAAATTTTATCTTCCTGGCATAATTGAGTCCGAAGATTATAGTAATTCAAAGTTTTTCAACACCCACCCCCATACTTCACCACCCCTCCTAAAATGTTTAACCCTATTCTAATCTCCTAGTATCTCTTAAGACAACTAAGTTTCAGCCGTCTGACATCAATCGTTCAGGAGATATGGATTTTAGAATGTTTCAATCCTAGCTTTCAAGCGTTTTAGACGCATTGTTTTCTCCCCTACTCGCACACCCCTCCACCACTATCGACAATTTTTTTGCAAATGGGTCCACTATCATAGTTCTAAATGAGTTCCAAATTTCAGCCACCTGGCATAAGCGGTTCCTGAGATCTAGAAACATAGGCGTGCCGTGGCCTGAAATCTGGCAGGGGCCAGGGGCCGAATGGCTCAGAACATACGACTTCTTTTGAAAGGCACACATGATTTTCATACAAGTTTGTCCTTATTGTGTTTACAGATTAGGTGTTCGTATAACGAATGATTAGTCTTAGGCTACGACTTTGAAATGTTTTATACGTTGTTTTTCCAATAGCTGCAGTTGAAGGACAGAAATTTTAAAAAGTTCCTATGAGTCCTTCTTCGAGTAGCTGTCATACAAAAAACCTGTAAAAATGTCTTCACTCAATTTAGGGAACTCACTGTCTTTTGGTTTCGAGTAGCAACCAAAAGAGAGTCCTTAAAATTGGATTCAATGTTCATGATTAAGAGATTCGAGAATCTATCTTGAGTAGTAGCAGCGATGCCAGATTTGAAGATTTTACTTCAATTTGAAGATTTTTAGCGTTACCGAAGATTTGAATACTTTGATGGCTATTTTGTATTCGCGGTGGTCATGATATCTCGAGAACGGTTCATTTGAAATCAAGAATTCAAAAAAATTTCGTTAGTATATTGTATTGTCTAGTTGCCGAACGAAGAATTTGTAAAAATTTTGATTTAAAAAAAAATGGCGACGGTTTTAACAAAAAGTGTACTTTTTGAAGGTGTAAAATTTTCGATTTTCTGCTCTAAAAAAAAAGGTTTTCACAAAAATTTAAAATCCTTCATTCAGCGACTAGCTATTATCATAATAAATAAGTGGTATAAATTTGGTGTTGATCGGATTGATAGTTTTTTAGTAATCCTGTCCACCGCAAAGGTACTTTCGAAAAAACAATATTCTGAGATAATCGCGTCTAAAGTTTCAAGTTTGTTTCGGCCGCAGCGCAGGTAGTGTGTTATAAATAGCTACAACTTCGGTTCTAATGCTCCGATCGTTATGAAATTTGGTTAGAGTATTCTTGAGAGAATATGCAATAAAAAAAATCGGTTTTTTCGTCCATCACAACTGTATATAACCCCTTAACAGCTTTGTGTTCGTTTATATTTTGTCATCCATATTAATGTTCGAAGTCAGTCAGTACCGGCCACACTTATCTAATTACCGAAAATAACGTTTTCTTCGATCGCGTTTCATTTCTTCTTTATCGGAACACAAAATTAAAAAAAAAAAAATCTGCCAACAGTCTGGGCGCAACTTTATTATTTTTTGGGTAGAAGTTCGGAACGAGTTTAATTCTGAGATGCGGAGTAGTTTACTATGTGACTGAAAACCTAAAAAAAAGTTCGGGAAGCGGTTAGAATGGGTCGCGCTAGAATACTTACGCCGCTGCCACATATAACATATGACTTACATAATTGGGTCATACTCCGGGACGAGGTCTAGTCCTAGTATAATATCAGTTGTTACGCCATTAGAAGGTTTTTCGTGATTTGGTTTTGGGCCATTACATGAAATCGGAAATGTGTTTGTAGGCGATTATATAAAAAGTCTGTGGAAGTACAAACCAATCTAATATCTTATCAATCCTGAGAAATATGTCGAAAGCCATATGTCATATTGCAATTGAATAACAAACATCCTGAAATTAACTTTTTGACGATTATGTAGGAAGCCTTAGGAAGTAAAAATGAATTTGATATCTCATTAGAACTTAGAAATATGTAAGAATTTGTAAAAACATATGCAATCCCCTTGCACCCACTTTGGGGTTGAATATCCAAAAATCCTGAAATGAGTTTTTAGATATATATAAAGAAAGCACGAGGAAGTAAAAACCAATCCGATGTCTTATCACTCCTAAGAGATATGACGGAATTCGTGAAAACGTGCTCAACCCGTTTTTACCCGCTTAGGGGTTGAAAAAGGAAAAAACCTGAAAACGAGTTTTAGGTGATTATTAAATAAACCCGTGGAAGTAAAAAGTTATTCGATATCTAGTCAAACCTGAGGGATACGGCTGAATTCGTGAAAATGTATACATCCCCTTTACACCACCTTTGGGGTCGAATTTCAAAAAATCCTGAAAATGCTTTCCAGGTATTTGTATGAAAAATCCGTGCAAAAAAAAAATGAATTCAATATTTGGAAAGACCTAATAGATATGATGAAAATCGTAAAAATATATGTATTCCATTTTCACTGATCATTTTTTTCCCCACTTCCGAAAGCCAATAGATATTTGAATTTTTTTTTAATCGGAATTACTTTTCTAGTTGATTTACATATACATACCAAATTTCAACTTTTTAGCATAAGCCGTTCTATAGTTAATAAAAACACCCCCCACCCCCGTACCATACTACCCCTATACAAAATTACATTTTTTCAACATGCTACTACTATAGTTCTATCTAAATACTAAGTTTCAGCTTTATATCATTATAGGTTCTCGATATATAAAAATCGGAACTTTTTATTTTTCACCCTCCTCCACTCTCACCCTCTACACCCTCAAGCCTGAAATTTTTTTCTCTGCTGGGGGTCTATTAGGCCTACTTCTGGTAAAAATTTGAAGCATCTATCTTACACCGTTCTGGAGATATAAGACGTTATTTTTTGAAAAAATTCTTACGCCCTTCACTTCCATGCTCCACCACCCCCTAAAAAAAATTTTACTTTCAATAAACTTTATTTGTCAATATTTATACAAGAACCAAATTTTATTTCTCTAGTGCAATTTGTTCGTGAGATATCGTAATCTAAAGATTTTCAACCCCCACCCCCGTACGTCACTGCCCCCTCTTCCGATCTATTCTCCTGGTATACCTACAGATGATTATTAAGTTTTAATTTTGTGACATTAATCGTTTAGGAGATATGGATTTTAAAATGTCTCTATCTCGCCTTTTTTGCGTTTTGAACGCATTATTTTTCCCCCCACTCCCACACCCCTTCACGCATATCAACAATATTTTTGCAAATTGGTCCACTATCAAAGCTCTGTATAAAATCCAAGTTTCAGCGTCCTAACATAACCGGTTGCTGAGATCTAGAAACCAAAATTTTTCGTTTAAAATGCTTCTCCCACCTCCCCCCTCATACTCCCACCCCCCCAAAAAGTGGTCACTTCAAGGGGCGTACCCAGTCTATGAAGGAAAAATTTCAATTCAATAGCTTATAGGGTTTAGGAGCTAAAAGCCCTTAAACGTTTTGCGTACGGCGGACGGCGCACAGACAGACTGAAATTTTTTTTTGCTTTTTTGGTGCTTATTAGTCATGAAACGTATAAAAAAAATTTTTCAGGGTAGCAAATTTTTGTTTTTAAAATTGATAACACTACTTTATTATTAAAATAATAAAGTAAAACAAAAACCTGTAAATAGAAAAATTGTTCGAATTTCTCATCAAGTCCCACACCGAACCCTTTCGTGTTGACGAAACAATGTTTCGAACAAAGAATCGTGAAACCGCTTCACCACACTGCAACAAGTGTCCTGTACTGCAATCGAAACTAGATGCGACACGACTGAAACATGTTGCTCGGTTGTTTGCTTGTCGCGTCGACGTAATGCCCACGGCCAGCCGGACCAATTGTCACATTGTTGGTCGCGTTCGGGTTTGGTCGTGTGTCGTGTCGTTGTTGAGCTGCCGAATTTTAAATGTTTTGTCGGGAAAAAACCTTTCGGAATTTCGTCAAATTATTGAAAAACGATGCATTCGGTGTCCGCGCATGAAACAATCGTTTGATATCGTCCCGTAAAAGTGAAATTTTCCTGGAAAACCACTTTTCCATTCGTTTGTTGTTGTAGTTTTTGTTTAACAAGTGTCCTAGCGGTCGGGCCGGGCATGCGTTGTGTCACGATCCGAAGCGGTCGGCACGACGCATTTGAATGTTTTTCGTAAACGGGCCGATGCGATTGGATTTTGTATGTTGCCTGGTGTGTAGGGGATGGGGGTTGCGGGGGCTGAGATGGTTTTGAGCTGCTGCTTGCGGTAAGTTTTGTTTTTATTGTCTTTCGTATTTTTTATATTTTGTAGTTAAACGCGGTACGAAAAGTTCGCAACAAAAATTTCGAAACTTATTTTTCGACGACAACGCAGGGAAATTTTCACAGAAAAATCTAAAATTTTAGTTTTATCTCACAAACTAACGCTGACCTTTCTAAAAATTAGACGATAATGAATGGGTGATGTGAGGGGTTATGTAGAAAATCTGCTAACAGTCTGGGCGCAGCTTCATCATTTTTTGGGTAGAAGTTTGGAACGCATTTTATGGTAGGTTACTATGCGATTGACAACATAAAAAAACGTTCCAAATAGTCTCCTGATAAGCAAAATTTATTCCATCAACATCTGTGATTGTCTTCAAATGTGCATCTTAGACATTGGCGGATACAGGGGGGGGGAGGGCGGAGGGGGCGGCCGCCAATTCCGAATTTTCTAAACATACACACTTCAACTGTTCTCCCATTTTTTTTACTCCACTGCAATGTGGACTGTAATTACCTTTTACTGTAGTTTTACGGTGCAATGCAAAGCACAGAACAGAACCATGATGGTGGATTTACCATACACTCAACGTTTGAGTCGCGCCTCTATCCCCACCATAAAATCAACCAATCAGATGGCTCGTGCAGTCGCAAGAGTCTAACATTCTTCAACTTTTTCTCCGACGCACGTTTCCATATGTGTACACACATGCAATGAACTGTGGTACCCCACAATTCGCAGCTCATCGTATTTCTGTCGTTTCGCACTTATAGGCAAGTTGCGCCGCAAAGGCATGTTGAGTGTAAATTATTTTCAACACAGCAAAGAGCACAGCCCACGAAAACCGGTTTGCAATGGCCTGATGGAAGTAGAGGCTCGCCTCGAGGCGAGCCTCAAGGGTGAGTGTAAACGCACTATGATAAAAAGATTACAAGACAACATATTGCGTAGGTAATAGGGTCATTCCATCAAGAACCGCCAAAAATGACGAAATTTGTGACCTTACCATCTCCGATTCTTTTGAAAATTTATACTTTTATACTTTATACTTTATGCTTTAAGAACTAGTGAAAAAAATTATTGAAATTAATTTTTTTGTTTCTATCTCATTTTTTTTGTTAATTATAGTATGTTAAAGTCTTCGCAAAAATGGTGTCCGAGTCCTCTTTGAAAATTCATATCTCTGGTAATTTTTATCCTGGAATAATAAAATATGGCTTATTTTAAAGGGGAAGGTTGCCGCAATAAAAATTATCCTAGAAATTTTTTTCAAGGATAATGATTTTGTCCTTTATCCTTGAATATCTCAAAACGGTTTTTTTATATTTTTTTATATTTTGTAGGTTATAATGTTTTTCAAAACATACCAAAAAATAAACTTGGGATCTCAATGGGATCGGGGTCAAAAAAATCGAAGAACATTGTAGTCGTTCTCAATTATTTTATAGAAAAGGGGTCATTTAATCAAGAATCGCAAAAAGTGTGATCTTATCATCGCCGATTCTTTTGAAAATTTGTGTACTCGAAGAATTAGTGAAAAAAAATATTATTTCAAGTTTTTGTTTCTATCTCATTTTTTTTTGTTAGTTATAGTATGTTAAATAATTCCCAAAAAAGATGTCCGAGTCCTCTTTGAAAATTCATATCTCTGGTAATTTTTATCCTTGAATAATAAAGTAGGGCTTATTTTAAAGATTGTTGTTGTTTTTGTTAGTTAAAAAATGAGATAGAAATAAAAACTTGAATTTCAATTATTTTTTTCACTAGTTCTTCAAGTACAAACATTTTCAAAAGAATCGGAAATGGTAAGGTCACAACTTTGGCGACTCTTGATGGAATGACCCATAATAAGATGAAAACAATATGATCCCGTTTTTGCTAAGTGCAGTCTATGTAGCTTAATTCACACATAACTTGATCAAACAAAATAGCCAAATCAAAAAAATTTCAGCCAAATCAAAAAAATTTCAGACCCCAACCAGTCCATTTGGACTGATTTTGGTTTTGATTTTATAAATAAAAATAAATGCAAAAGGGTTGTTAAAATGTCAAGTTTGTAAAAATATGAAAGGCTATTTTTCACAAGGGTTTGTAAAAATTTTTACAAACATAATGAGCTAACATCCACCGATATCGTTTTCCATCGACTGTTTCGTTTTGTCGGAAAAAAAATGGCCCAATGATGGTTTTGGCGCGAACGCCGGCATTGAAAAATGTCAAACTTATTCAATGTTTACATACCAACATAAAAGATGGCGCATCCTGTACATGATCGAACAATTGTGTAGGTATGTGGAACAATTGGTGTGGCGCTCTAAAAATGTGGCTCCGCCCCTGGCCACTCGCATAGTAAAGTAACCGCATTTTACCATAAAATGCGTTCCGAACTTCACCAAAATATAATAAAAAATCTGCCAATGGTCTGGGCGAAACTTTATTATTTTTCGGGTCAAAGTTTGGAAGCGGTCAAAGTCGGAGTGTATCATGAGTTGCTTCGAGATTATTAGATTTCTTGGAAAATGATTTTTGTTCTTAATATATAAACATTTAAAAAAGAGATTTTTAGCCGATTAAACATTGAAAAAGTCATTGTAGACTATTCGAATTTCAGTATATTATGTACACTAAAAGCCCATAGAAGCAAAAACGAATTTGTTGCCTTATCAGAATTAAGAGATATGACGAATTGTTAAAACGTATACAAACCCATTACTTCCACTTGGGGTTTGAATTTCGAAAAAATTGTGAAACAGGTTTTTAGACGATTTCATAAGAAGCAACTTGATATCTCATGAGACAAGACGGATTTTGAAAAATTTGTGAAAACGTAAGCAAGCCCTTCACACCTCCTTGGTTCTGGAAATTCGAAAAATCGTGAATTGGTTGGCCGTAATAATCAATTTTATATCTCATCAGAACTAAGGGATGGCAAAATTTGTGAAAACATATGCAAACCCTTGGTGGTTGAATATCGAAAAATTGAGAAATGGGTTTGTAGGCGATTATATAAAAAGTCTGTTGAAATGAAAAGCGATCTAATATCTCATCAAACCTAAGAAATATGTCGAAACTTTGAAAAGCATACAACCTAAATTAGGATTGACTATCTAAAATACTGAAATTGACTTTTTGGCTTTTTTATAAAGGAAACCTTAGGAAGTTAAAGTGAATTCGATATATTATCATATATGCAACCTCCTTACACCCACTTGGGGGTTGAATATCCAAAAATCCTGAAAGAAGTTAATAAATAAATATGAAGACAGCACGAGAAAGTAGGAACCAATTCAATTTCTTATCACTTCTAAAAGAAATGACGGAATTTGTGAAAACGTGTTCAACCCGTTTATACCCTCTTAGGGGCTGAAAAAGGAAAAAACTTCAAAATAAGTTTTAGGCGATTATTACGCAAGTACGTGAAAGTGAAAAGATATTCGATATCTGATAAGACCTGGGGATATAGTAGAATTCGTGAAAAAGTTTACAACCCCCTTTGCACCCTCTTAGGGGTCGAATTTTAAAAAATCCTGAAAACACTTTCTAGGTATTTATATGAAGAGGCCATAGAATAAAAATGAATTTAATATTTGGGAAGACCTAATAGATATGACGAAAACCGTGAAAATATATGCATTCCATTTTCACTGATCTTTTTTTTGCCCCCCCTCCGAACGCCAATGGATATTTGAAATTTTTTTTTATCTAAATTAGTTTTCTAGTTGATTTACAGAAACGTACCGAGATTCAACTTTGTAGCATAAGCCGTTCTATAGATAGGAAAAACACCCCCACCCCCGTACCATACTACCCCTATAAAAAATTATATTTTTCCAAGATGCTATTAATATAGCTCTATCTAAATACCAAGTTTCAGCTTTATATCGTTATAGGTTGTCGAGATATTAAAATCGGAACTTTTTCCTTTTCACCCTCCCCCATCCTCACCCTCTACACCCTCACCTCCAAAATTTTGTTTTCTGCTAGGGGTCTATTAGTCCTACTTCTGGTAAAAATTTTAAGCATCTATCTTACACTGTTCTTGAGATATGAGACGTGATTTTTTAGAAAAATTCTTATCCCCTCCACTTTCATGCTCCACCGCCCCCTTAAAAAATTTTACTTTCAGCAAACTTCATTTGTCAACCTTTATACACAAACCAAATTTTATTTGTCTAGTGCAATTGGTTCGTGAGATATCGTAATCTAAAGTTTTTCACCCCCCACCCCCGTACGCCACTGCCACCACTCAAATTTTTATTTCCGATCTATTCTCCTAGTATACCTACAGATATTCATTAAGTTTCAATTTTGTGACATTAACCGTTTAGGAGATATAGATTTTAGAATGGGTCAATCTCACCTATTTTGCGTTTCGGACGCATTATTTTTCTCCCCACTCCCAAACGCCTTCACCTATATCGGCAATTTTTTTGCAAATGGGTCCACTACTGAAGTTCTATATAAATTCCAAATTTCAGCCTCCTAGCATAAGCGGTTGCTGAGATCTAGAAACCGAAATTTTCCGTCTAAAACACTTCCCCCTCCTTCCCCCTCACACCCCCACCCCGCCAAATTTGGCCACAGCAAGGGGCCTACCCATTCTATTCAATTTTATAGCTCAAAGGGTTTGGGAGCTACGAGCCTTCAAACGATTTTGCGTACAGCGGTCGACGTACGGCGTACGGCGGACAGACGGACTGAATTTTTTTTTTGCTTTTTTCGTGTCTACTCGTCATGAAACGTGAAAAAAAAATTTTGAGGGTAGCACATTTTTTTTTTTAAAAATCGATAACAATACTGTATTATTGAAATAATAAAGTAAAATGCGCTCAGACTGCTGGATGATTTTTCAAATTGGCTATTAGGGTAATCACTAATTCAATTACCTTTTAAGTTATTCTTTAACCGGTAATTATCCGGAATTGAAATTCGTACCACCAATTTACGGCAAAGAGACAGTCAACACGATTTTCGTCGCTCTAGAAGTTAATTTAAAGTACGACAATGACTTTTTAAAAAGCTCACCAACTTAAGGACAGGCTTTCAGAAATCCAATTAAGAAACTGATTTGTACTATACAATTTTGTATCGTTTCTCTGTACCGAAAGGGCGGCTTATGAAGCACAATCGCAGTTGAAGTATCTCTTGACGGTTTAATTGATTAAGTGTGTCTACCATGCACCGAGCTACAATACTTCCTGGTTGTAACTTTTAATTAAAGTTTGACACGAGACACCACTACCGGGGAAAAAAAATTCTAACTTTTGTTTTTTAACAAAATAAGGATCAGCCGTTTGTGAACCTGCTCTTAACCAACAACGACCACTTGATACTGAAAAATCAGTTGCCGGTGACTGTTAGGTCCGTTGTGGTAGATGTCACTCAAAATCTCCAGAAAATTTAAATTGGAATGACTAAAAAATGATTAACCTTGTCACAGTTCGAGCCGGTGAAAACCAATTTCAATTAAGTCCGCACAGCGGGAATATTCACTGTGTTATGGATACGTGGCATCCAGTCAGTATAAATACGTTTTCAGTTGGTACGCGAAAATTTCCTATCTTTAATTTGAAGTACCTACTTAAGTTAAATTTCCAAGTCCATAGTTCCACTAGATTTCGAACACATCGACATAAATTTGAATTTAGAACATTTGTGCAAAGAATTGTTCAGTTTCATCAATCAACGTCAGTAATGCTAAAAATCTTCAAGCCACCATAGAATAAAGCATTCCTAAATCGATTTTTGTAAATACAGCGGTAAGCAGCGTGCGTGTCGACTGAAATTTAAATTACCGCTTAACCGGTAAAACTATAGAATTGTGGTTGTGTGTCTAAAGATGTGGTAATTAATTTGAATATGGATATGGATATGCCTTGGTGGAATTCAAACCTACGGCCTCAGTCGTAGTAGACCAGCTTGCTAGCCAATATGTTACGTGGTAGCAATATGGTTACAACGTTATACTTTTTCTGACGGTTTAAATCACGGTCTACCAGACTTTTTAATGCTATTTCTAACCGAAATTTTGGTTATGAATATGCAGCTGAATTAAGGAAGTGACAATCTTTCCTTATTAAACCACCCTATTAAAATGTCTTCAGAACTCAGAAGAATTCCCCTTAGAACACAGAAGAAGTCCCCACACTGACCTTCTTAATGGTGTAGTATAAAAAATGTTAGTTGCAGCTGACGAACTCGCTCGGCGCGGTACTACCCTTCAGATTATACCGGAACTACGGAATCTGGGTGTACCTTTCTCTACATGTAAACTGCTACTTGGATTGGACACAGTTGAGAAAACCAACTCAAGATGGGCAAGGACGCACGGTATTAAATGTCACACTACGAGACAGATCTGTCCGAAGCTGGATCCAGAACGGTCTAAAAGGCTGACTTTTCTCAAAAGGGCGAATATCGGCACCACAGTCGGTGTCCTGGCCGGACACTGTCTTATAAGTCGGCATGCTAAAATACTCGGCTTCTTCTCAAACGACTTATGTAGAAGCTGCCTGGATGAGGAGGAGACAGTCCTTCATCTTCTCTGTACCTGTCCAGCTCTATCCGCTAGAAGGCTCATCTTGGAGTTTACTTCTTCAACAGTCTTAGTCACCTTGCCGTAACGGAGGACGCAAGAACCCAACGCTTCATTGCAAGCTCTAAATGGTTTGACGAGTAGGACCGAATTCGATGATCCTGTGGTAACACAACGGACCTTTTTAGATCTAAGTGTGCCCACGTTCTCACGGGCAGCCACGCGTACCTACCTACCTAGTTGCAGAAGGTATCATTAGAATAGCTGCATAAGAACAAACTTTCAAGTTTTTAGCATTAGTGTTTTTCATATTTAAAAAATTAAATGAATTAAAAAAAATAAACAGCCCGTAGAAATAACAACCTATTTACTATCTTATCAGATCTAAGAAATATGTCGGAATTCGTGAAAAAAAATATAGCCACTTCTTTTATTGCCCTAACTTCGGACGTCAATGTAAATATTCAAATTTATTTCAAAATTTGAACTTTCTATCATAATCGCTTTCAGAAATATAAAAAAGACCCTCCCCCCTCTACCCTACCAACCCCCAACAAAAATTTTAATATGTAGAAAGTGTACCTGGGTTGGATTCGATACATCGCTTTTCAAAACATACTTCCTTAAATCTCGTTTGCGTTTTTATTTTCTTGCGTTTTCCAAATCTTCTGCTTTTAAAATCTCGTTTTTCATAATATCGCGTTTTCAAAATCTCGCGTTTTCATAATGTCGCGATTCAAAATCTCCTTATTTTTTCACCTATTGTGCGCCGCCCGCCGTACGCAAAACGTTTGAGGGCTTATAACTTCTAAACCCTATAAGCTATTGAATTGAAAAATTTTTTTTTATAGACTGGGCAGGCCCCTTGAAGTAACCAAATTCTGTGGGGTGGGGGTGGGAGAAGGGGGATGCGTTTTAGACGGAAAATTTTGGTTTCTAGATCTCAGTAACCGCTTATGTTAGGAGGCTGAAACTTGGAATTTATATAGAGCTTTGATAGTTGACCCATGTGCGTAAAAATTGTCAATAGTGGTGAAGGGGTGTGGGAGTGGGGGGAAAAATAATGCGTGCGAAACGGAAAAGAGCCGAGATCTAATTCTCGAAAGATTCTAAAATTCATATCTCCTAAACGGTTAATGTCACAAAATTGAAACTTAACGAATATCTGTAGATATACTAGGAGAGCAGATCGGAAACAAATTTTTGAGTGGTGGCAGTGGCGTACGGGGGGGCACTAGAGCAATAAAATTCGGTTTCTGTATTAAGGTTGACAAATGAAGTTTGCTGAGAGTAAAATTCTTTATGGGGAAGGTGGAGCATAAAAGTGGAGGGGATACGAATTTTTTAAAAAATCATCTCAAGAACAGTGTAAGATACATGCTTAACCCTTATCGAGCCAAAGAAAAAAACATATTAATCACGCCGAAAAGGTACTCGGGTACCTACTGTTACAATCACTTAATTTCTTATTATAATGCATAAATTTGGTATAGATATATTGTTTACAAGTATCTTCACGAAATACTCTTACTGGCAGTAAATCATAATTTAAGTTTTAGCTTCTTTTGTTTATCGAAAATAGTAAAAGAAAAGTAATAGGTACCCGGGTACCTCTTCGGCCCGATAAGGGTTAAAATTTTTACTAGAAGTAGGCCTAATAGACCCCTAGCAGAGAAAAAATGTTGGTGGTGAGGGTGTATAGGGTGAGGGTGGGGGAGGGTGAAAAGGAAAAGATTCCGATTTTTATATCTCGAGAACCTATAATGATATAAAGCTGAAACTTGGTATTTAGATATATCGGATAATTAAAAGGAAATAATTACTTACCGTAGTGTTCACTTTCCCGCATCCTTTGCGCTGAATGTAGCAGGGGATGTGCAAGGTGATGGGAATAAGGTATGTCTTCAACAATCAAAGAATTGCTGACATTTCCAGACACAAATCTTTCAGTTAGTTGTAGCCCACTGCGAACATGATTTTTAGCTGAGAGCACTGTTTTATTTTCAGCAATTTTATTTCCGTCGTTCGAATCAGCTTGTTGCGGAAGTGTTGAATGAAGTACGTACACTACCGAATCTAAGGTCTGCACCATCTAAGTTTAATATATCAGATATTTGAAAACCTGAGCGTTGTGACGGCAATTTTGTGTCAAAAAGGCTGAAAATATTAACAATATAAGTATGTGTATAAATTATTAGAGTAAAGTACCCGAATTTGGTATATGGTCGCAATGTGGAATACCCCCTAACTTCGAATTGCTTCACGTGACATCCGTAATTTCATATTGAAATCATCTTTTCTTGTACACATTTAGAGAATTTATACTCATACATGGGGGATTCTTCATCTGTTTTATTCAAAAGTCATATAAGTGAAAAGTAGTTGAAACTGTTTGCCAGTTTTGCGAGAAGACATGGTTAAATGAATTAAATCCTTTACTATGGATTGAATGTCTTTCGTGCGATACTTGGGCTCATAAAAACTGCGCTATTGAAAAAAAGAATGAAGCATTTCTGTGTCCAAAATGCGACGATCCTTTCTTTTCGGAGTAATTTTACACTATTCCACATTAAGACCATAAAATGTATTTTGCAAGATATGCACTTTTTGGAAATTTTTATTTTTTTATAAATTACTGTATCTCAAAACAACATTATCTTTTTTATTATTGAATGGTACTAAGATACCCTCTCGATTTGTATATTGTTCGCAGTTCTTAATGCTAAATTATAGTCTAGAGATAAAAACATGAAAATGGTATTCCACATTCGGATACTTTACTCTATATGATAATTTAACGGTGCATTCGTATTATAATTCATAAGCTTTTATCAATGTAAATTGGGTTTAAAACATTCCGCAGTCACTATAGACAGCAAGCCAACCGTATAATTCTCGAGATGAAATACGAAATTCCAATTTGTATTGTACTTATGCTAGGGCCTCACCTGCGCAGCGCCTAGCACGCTAATATGTCCCGATGAAAATTCAGCGCTAAACAAGACGCAGTCGAGTAGCCACATTAGCGATTTATCGGCTATCGTCTATGTTAGCGCGATAATGACATTTCAAATGACATTCCGTGCAATCCATCAAATTTAGAAGCGAAGACAACGAAATCTTAAAAACCATTTAATTATGCGGAATCATGAACTGGCACATTCAAATGTGGCCACATTATCGCGCAATGCGAGACGCTAAGTCCTTTGATGCGTGCACAGAGACCGACATTCAGTTTAGCGGCTATCGTCTAGTGGGACGATAAAAAATTAGCGGCGATAACGCGGCTACATTAGCGTTGCGTCCCGAAATATGTGAATTTGCGTCCCGATAGGCGCAGATAAGGCCCTAGCATCAGAGATAAGGTGGAATAGGAAGTGTGCATTTAGTTTGCCATTTTTAAAGAATTATCGTTTTGTTTGGTTTATTTAGATATAGTAGTAACATGTTGGAAAAATATAATTTTTTATAGGGGTAGTATGGTGGGGGGTGTTTTTCCTATCTATAGAACGGCTTATGCTACAAAGTTGAAACTCGGTATGTATATGTAAATCAACTAGAAAATAATTTAGATAAAAAAAAAATTTCAAATATCAATTGGCGTTTGGAAGGGGGGCGAAAAAAATTATCAGTGAAAATGGAATTCATATATTTTCACAGTTTTCGTCATATCTATTAGGTCTTTTCAAATATTGAATTCATTTTTATTGTACGACTTCTTCATATAAATACCTAGAATGCTTTTTCAGGATTTTTTGAAATTCGACCCCTAAGAGGGTGGAAAGGGGGTATACTTTTTCACGAATTCTGCCATACCCTCAGATCTGATCAGATATCGAATATTTTTTCACTTTTAAGGGCTTGCGTAATAATCGCCTAAAACTTGTTCTTAAGTTTTTTCCCTTTTCAGCCCCTAAGAGGATATAAAAGAGTTGAACACGTTTTCACGAATTCCGTAATTTCTTTTCTCTGATAAGAAATTGAATTGGTTTCTACTTTCTCGTGTTGTCTTCATATTTATCTATTAACTCCTTTCAAGATTTTTGGATATTCAACCCCCAGGTGGGTTTAAGGAGGTTGCATATCTGATGATATATCGAATTCATTTTTACTTCCTAAGGTTTCCCATATAAGAGCCCAAAAGTAAATTTCAGTATTTTTAAATATTCAATCCTAAGGAGTGTAAAGTGGCTGTGTGCTTTTCAAAGCTTCGACATATTTCTTAGGTTTAATGAGATATTAGATCGCTTTTCACTTCCACAGACTTTTTATATAATCGCCTACAAACCCATTTCTCAATTTTTCGATATTCAGCCCCCAAGGGTTTGCATATGCTTTCACAATTTTTGCCATCCCTTAGTTCTGATGAGATATAAAAATGGTTATTACGGCGTTTGATGTGATGATCTAAAAACCTATTTCACGATTTTTCGAATTTCAAGAATTTGCTTACGTTTTCACAAATTTTTCAAAATCCCTCTCATGAGATATCAAGTTGCTTCTTATGAAATCGTCTAAAAACCTGTTTCACAATATTTTCGAAATTCAAACCCCAAGTGGATGTAATGAGTTTGTATACGTTTTAACAATTCGTCACATCTCTTAAGTCTGATAAGGCATCAAATTCGTTTTTACTTCTATGGGCTTTTAGTGTACATAATAGGTGCGTTTTAATGCTCTCCAGAGTAGGATAGGATAGCATAACAAATAACAACAACATTGCTGTTTTTACGATTCTTTATTACTTTTTTCCATAGATAGCAGGCTAGAATATAGATTTTAACCGGAATAGTTCCCCCAGTGAGCTCACTGGGGGAACTATGCGCGATAAATTCTCTAATGTTGCCTACTATCTATGGAAAAAAGTTATAAAGAATCGTAAAAACAGCAATGTTTTTGTTATTTTGTATATAAATTTTTTATGCTATCCTATCCTACTCTGGAGAGCATTAAAACGCACCTATTATACCGTAATTCGAATAGTCTACACGGTCTTTTTTAATGTTTAATCGGCAAAAAAAAATTTTTTTAAATTTTTTTATTTTAACAACAAAAATTAACTTTCCAAGAAACGTCATAATCTTGAAACAACTAATGATAGACTCCGACTTTGACTGCTCCCTGTGAGCGCGATCCGAAAAATAATTAAGTTTCGCCCAGATCATTGGCATATTTTTTTTTAATATCATCCAAATATCGCGAATTCGGTAGACTAGTCTGAGCGCGCTAGAGATTCAGGGTTCGAACCATTACCTTACTTTTCAACAATATCCACTTTAGAAAACACATACCAATTAACATTTTAATAACCTTTTCTATGCACGGGTTGGACTATTGCCTAACGAAGTTTGAGTAAAAACTCAGATCGAATTAGTGGATGACCGCAATGTTCCAATCTTGAGATGATTTGTTTTGACTCCAACCCAAATTTTTCGTGCCTTCATACGATTCTACATCCTCACCTTATACACATATAAATCAAGGCTTCAACATTTTGCTATAGCCCGTGTAAGTAAAAACTAATTCGCTATTAACTCAAAACTAAGAAATATGGCGGAATTCGTAAAAACGTATTCAATTCCCTTATACCTCTTAGGGGTTAAGTACGCAAAAAAAAATTCTGAAATCAGGTTGGAGGAGATTATATAGGATCCGACCCCTTATCAGACCTAAGAGGTATGCCGGAATTCGTGAAAACATTCTTCACTTTGTCGTGATCGGAGGCCTTGGAGTGGTTATTTCGACTTAAAAAAGTCAAAATAACCGAAGGAAAGGTTAAGGTTCGGGAAACAGGAGGCCAATTCCGTCTACGTCCGGAGATCAAGTAGTGCCACATGTATTCCTTGATCTTCTAACCAATTCCCACATATGACACTACAACTTCACATCTCCCTAGGGGTTGAATATCAAAAAAATCCTGAAATAGTTTTTAGGCAATTATATATATATATCTAGCCTGTGCAAGTAAAACTCAATTCGATCTAACAGATATGGCGTAATTCGTTAAAACATATGCAACCACCTAAAGGTACAATCTGGCTGGTACTGCCGACCGTCGCGGCAGTACCAGCAGATTATACCTTTACATCACTTAGTAGTTGAATATCAAAAAAAACATGAAATTTGATTTGAGACGATTGTTGAAAATTCCCGTAGTGATAAAAAGGAATTCGATATCTCATCAGAACTAAGAGGTATGGCAGAATTCGTTAAAACATTTTTCACTTCATATCCCCTTAGGGGTTAAATATCAAAAAATCCTGCAATAATTTTTAGGCGATTATATAACTAGCCCGTGCAAATGAAAATCAATTCGATATTTAATCAAAACTAACCGATATGGCGGGATTCGTAAAAACCTATGCAACCCCCTTATCTTCCTTAATGGTTAAATATCCAAAAAAACATGAAATCAGATTTGAAACGATAATTGAAAATTCCCGTGGTAGTAAAAAGGAATCCGATATCTCATCAGAACTAAGAGGTATGTCGGAATCCGTGAAAAGATATTTATCGTCCCTTAGGGGTTGAAAATAATAAAAATCTTGGAAACAATTCTTACGAATTTCTTTGGGGAGCTCGTGGAGGCGGTATGATAAAAAATTTTCTGGTTAGTAAATCGAGATATTGTGGAATTCGTGAAAAATACACAACCTCTTTTCATAGTCTTCGGTATTTCCTATTACGGGAAAATTCTGAAATTGAAAAACCAATTCGAAATAATAAATTAAAATTACACCCTACACTCGAAATAATAATTTCCATGTGACTTCATAAGCTCCAGGATCCTAACTTGTTCCATCCGATAAAAGAATTAAGCATTCAAGGCACTATCTCGATTCGTCAATAAAAGGACAATCGAATTGTAAAGTCTCTTTATTTATCTATTGATCTCGAATCGACAAGATAAAAAGATTGCTGTGAATTGCTATAGCTGGATCTGGTAATTGTTATGTAGGAGCTATATCTCAATCATCAACTATCTCGCTATTCTCATCCGCTTTAACTTGTAAGTTAAGCAGAAAAGGAAGAAAAACTACTAGAGTCCTGAAAATAAGAATTTTATTCCATCGAATGAAAAGGGTTTTATACAATCGACTCATCATACCATTACACAAGGCTTACTTGATGCTGGAGATTTCCTTCACATTCTACATTTTATTATCAGGAAAAATAAAAAAAAATTCTAGACGTATCCCATCTTAAGTATGTCACTGAGAAGATGAAGAAATTCCTGGCCTTGATCACATTTCATGGAAAAATCTTTAAGGAGCGTGCATGTACACTCCGTTTGTAAAAGAAGAAAGTTTAAAATGAAAATCTTCCAATGGGACAGTCAACAGCTTACCAAGAATCTGCCACTACTTCTTCAGATGAATGCTACTATCATTACTTAAGGAAGTTACATAAGTATTATACATGACTTTGAGATGTTTGCATCTATTCCGAAGTACTTTCAATGTCGTATCTAAAACGGACAAAAAAAATTTTCATATCTTGTTAGTAGTACTTTTAACTTCTGTGAAGGAATCCCACGACAATGCTAAAGTTATGATTTCCTCCAGCGTAAATATACAAAAGATTTATCTCCAAGCATCTTGAAGCTATCGACATGGGACATAATTACTTCTCCAAACGACATACTCGTAGATGGTTTCTGTGAGTCTTTTTTGTGCGTTTTTGATGCATTTAATTCGGTTTTATTCTGCCTGTCCCACTCAAGAATTTCAACGATATCTGAGTTCACTAATTTGAACTTGAATAGCTCCATTGAAATGCGTATAAGGAGAAGAGACGCTATTTTTCTTAATTTGACCTAAGAGATATTCCGAAAATCGTGAAAACGTATGCAACGCTTTTAGACTTTTTTAAGGGTTGAATATCAAACAATCATGAATTGAGTTAGGCTATTATATTGAAAGGTCGATATAGTAAAAACCAATTCGATACCTCATTAGATCTTAGAAATATGACGGAATTCGTGAAAACGTATACAACTCTTTTACACTATCTGGTTGGTTGTTTGGTTTACGTGGTGGCCCGTCAGTCGAAACAGGGCTCAATTAGCACAGAAAGCGCCGTTTTGATACCACAACTTGCTGAATCTGATCGTTGAGGTCTGATGATCTGGGGCTGATAATATGATATAATAATCTACCATGGATTATCATATCACCATCTAAAGTAAACATACCGAAAAGGGTTTAAAAAGTCCGTGGAAGTGAAAACTTAATCGAAATGTGATCAAACCTAAGGGATATGGCGAAATTCGTGAAAAGGTATACTACCCCTTAGGGGTTCAATCAAAAAATTGTGAAAACCGTTCCTTGAGGTTTATCTGAAAACCCCGTTGAAGCAGAATTAATTCAATATTTTTGAAGGCCTAAGAGATATGACGAAATTCGTGAAAATACAATATACATATACACCTCATTTTCACAGACCACTTTTTTAAAAGTAAGCCTAAGGGATATGGCGAAATTCGTGAAAAACTATACTGCCCCTTAGGTGTTCAATAAAAAAATTGTGAAAACCCCGTGGAAGTAAAATTAATTTAATATTTTTGAATGCCTAAGAGATATGACGAAATTCGTGAAAATATATACACCTTATTTGCACAGACCGCTTTTTCTAAGCCAACCTTTGTACGTCAATAAATAGATGATTTTTTTTAAGTTAAGTGGTGACATTTTTGGGGTGCGTAGAAGGTGGAGGTGAGCTTTGTAGACGAAAAATTTGGGTTTCTGTTTTTATCGAACCGCTTTTGCTAGAAAATTAAAACTTGGAACTTACATAGGGATATGACATCGAGAAATATTAAGGAGTATGGAAAAGGGGTGAAAAATACGTTCGAAAGGGTGGAATCGAGATATTTTATGGGCCATATCTCCTGAACGGTTTATGCAACAAAATTTAAATTCGAAGGTTGTTTGTAGGCGTTCTAGGTAGCTTGTTAAAATTATTTAAGGGGTAGGTGGCATGTGAGGTAAAAAACTTTGGAGAATGATATCTTTAGAATCATTTACGCCAGAAAGGTGAAATTTGTTTTTTTTTGTATTTAAGTGTAAAATTGTAGTAAGCTGTTCATGTAAAAATATAAAATTATTGAAGAGGGCCTTAGAGCATAGAAATGGGGGGATATAGATTTTTTACGAAAATGAAGTTTTACATCTCAACAATCATGTCAAATTTGATCTTGAAATGCATACAGTTGTTAGGTCAAGAAGGCACCTTGCAGAGAATTTTTTTTTCTTGCGTGCTGTGGGAGAGGCAGGAAAGCAAAAAAAAAATTGTGTTTTTATTTCTCGAAAACCGCTAAGGACAGAAAGGAAGGAGTTGACGTCTATATAGAGTCACTACAGCGGCACCCCAGACAAATTTGCAATAGTTTATCAGGGTGTTCCTTTGTATCTCAAGAACAGCTCATGCAAGAATGTTGAAACTTAGTGTATTATAAAAATAATTCAAAGAAAAAAATGTGGATCTGCATTGGCGCGTGGCGGTACAAAAATCTGCCAACGCGCAACTTTATTATTTTTTGGGTAGAAGACCGAAACGTGTTTAATACTGAGATGCGGTGTAGGTCACTATGCGACTGATGACCTAAACAATAACGTTCCAAATGGCCTCCTGTTTATTCTTTAGGTTATCAGTCGCATAGTGACCTATACCGCATTACTCCAGCTCTGTAGATCAATACAATTTTGAACTTTTTTTCTGCCTTAATTACTCCTGCAGTACTTCTACATATACATACACACTAAGTTTCAACTTTCTAGCATACGCTGTTTCTGTGATATGGAAAACCACCCCCACCCCGTACCTTGCTACCCCTATCAAAAATTTTCTAGGATACTTCTACAGTGACTCTACGTAGTCGTCAATTTTTAGCTTTCTATGCTTTGCGGTTTTCGAGAAATAAAAATCAGAATTCTTTTCGTTCCACCCCCTCCCACCGTCACCCCCTTCGCCAGCACCATCAAAATTTCTTTTCCTGCTAGAAGTCTACTGGGCCTAACTCCTGTAAAACTTCTAAGATCATATCTGGTACGGTTCTTGAGATATGAAAATTAAATTTTTTGAAATGCCCCGCAAAAGTAAAGATGTAAAGACTATTGTCTAATCTCTGATTATTAATAACATAAGTTTATACTCGAAATCATCACCGAATAAATATTATTATTATTAAATTTTTTGAAATCGTAAATGTTATCCCCCCACTTTCGTACTCCACCTCCCCTCTCAAAATTTTTACATTCATTAGACTCCACTTGTGATTTTATATACAGAAACCAAATTTCATCTTCCTGGTACAATTGGTTCGGAAGATATTGTAATCTAAAGTTTTTCACCCCCCACCCCTACACACCATCTCCCCTCTTAAAAATTTTTTTTTTCTACTCTCCTAGTATCCCTTAAGATAACTACAAAGTTTCACATTTCTGAGATCAACGGTTCAGGAGATATGGATTTTAGAATACTTCAATCACAGCTTTCAAACGTTTCGGACACATTGTTTTTCCACCCACTCCCACACCCCTCAACCCTTATCACCAAATTTGCAAATAGGTGAACTATCATAGTACTATATAAGTTTCAAATTTCAGCCTCTTGCCATAAGCAGTTCCTGAGATCTAGAAACCAAAATTGTTCGTATAAAATGCGCCCCCTTTTTCCCCCCTTACACCCCCACCCCTCAAAAGATACCAATCGTAGGGGTTCACCCAATCTACCCACCATAAAAATTTAAATTTAATATCTCAACTGGTTTGTGAGCTATGCGTCTTCAAACAGTTTTGCGTACGGCGTACGGCGGACAGACGGACATTTTTTTTTGCATTTTTGGAGTCTACTAGTCCTAAAACATGAAAATACAAAATTTCAAAATTTTTTTAAATTTCAGGTCGATTACAATACTTTATTATTAAAAAAAAGTAAAAAGTTAAAGTAAAATTAGTTATAGAAAGATGATATCGTCGACTTACAAGTGAAATACACTAACTAAGTCAATTTTTGAATGTTTTTACTTAAGTCCACAAAGCTTTTGTTTCCATGGTCTTCTACATGCTGATGTAATCCACTAAGTCCTGAGGAAGACCATTTTTTAACTCATTAAATTACTGAGTAGGGAAGGAAACGGCAGAATAAAAAACTCAATTTACAGTTTCTCACATTTTATAGTTGTTGACTTAAGTGACTTCACCGCCGACGATATGTACAATTTCACGAATTTCGTTATATCTATCGAGATATCGAATTAGTTATACTTCTGTAGGCTCTTCGTCTTAGAGTCTTACGCGCGGTTTTCGGTTTCGATATTCAACCCGTAAGGGAGTGTAAAGCAGTTTTGTACGTTTTCACGAATTCCGACATATCTCGTAGGTGATGAAATCTTGAATTGTTTCTTACTTCTATTGGCTCTATATATAATTGCCTGAAAACAAATTTAAACATTTTTCGATATTCAACCTGCTAGGGGGCGTAAGGTGGTAGTTTAAGTTTTCACGAATTCCGACAAATATTTTGGGTCTACTGAAATATAGAATTCGCCTTACTTTTATGAGCTCTTTGTTCAATCGCCTAAAGATATTCAAACCCAAACAGGTTGTAGAATAATTGCGTACTTTTTTTATGAATTCCGACATATTCATTAGGTTCGATGAGATATCGAATTGTTTTTACTTTAACAGAATTTCTACATAGTAGATATCATCGTCTCTAGTTTTTGTTTTCTTTTAAGTATTTACCTATTCTCAAGGGTTTCACTGCCTGCTACATCTTTGAGTTTTTATTAGAATATTCAGGGATAACCCAATTAAGTTCAGAAAACAAAGCTGGCTCCCTCAATTTGTGACTAGCAGACAGCAAGTATAAATTTAATCACGCAAAATTTGAGGGGATACTATTTCCGCGTTTGCAATTCTACTTCAAAGCAAGTCCTTATTTTGCCTCAATTTTACATTGTTACGTTTAAGGGGCGTAGAATGACTGGCACAGTAGTAGGTACAACTCCTAAGTATCAACAAGTCCAAGTTGTGACATCCTGACCTGTCTCCATTTACTCAATTTACGAGATTAGTTTAAATAATTCCCGACGTTGTCAGTCATTCAAGCAACACAGGAAAGCATACAAACCATCAAACATCCAGCCCCGATGTCCTTTTGGCATCCTCATTTATCATGAGTACTGGTGATTTCAATGGTTTTTGGTTGAATGGTTCTCTGGCGTTCACGTTCATCTGTGTACTGAATTGGCTCAATGAGCATTGCTCGAGGGAACTAAATTTTTTTTTAAATTTAAAAAACTGCTTGAAAAAGGAAAGTAAAGTGAAATACAGAAAGTTTACAGAACAAAATGTGATTTGTGATTTCCGTGGTTTTCATTCATCCGTGCTGCTTCCAGCCAAGGAAAATAAATTAACAAATGATTAACAATTCATCCGATTTATTTGTACTGAGAGACAGGCATATACACACGCTTGCAATTAATTAAGATCGATCGTAATTTCAGATAACTGATGAGCTTGTGAATATTTCATGGAAACAAGGAAACTTTTTGAACGTTTCGGTTTTGGTTCTTTCGAGTTTTAATGATGGATGTGTACAGTAATTGATGACGGGACTGAGATCTTTGATTGTTTGGGAAATACATTGGTTAGTTAAAGGATGGGCTGAACGATACATCAATTCAACAACATTTTGATGTACTGTACACTGCACTTTTCCATGT
The DNA here is from genome assembly GCA_951812415.1 of Beris morrisii. Lineage (NCBI taxonomy): Eukaryota > Metazoa > Arthropoda > Insecta > Diptera > Stratiomyidae > Beris > Beris morrisii. The sequence goes on along the minus strand of OX638313.1, from coordinate 100,083,755 downwards.
TATCTCAAAATTTTATTAGTGAATAATACAAGTATTACTGATAGCGTGATGATTTTTAAGGCCACAATAATCTTTCTTGTATTAAAATAACAAAAGATTAGAAATTCGTGTTGTTTTATTAATTTTTGTAAAAAATAAAATGGAAAAAATTAACATTTGATTTAATTTAAAGTGTTGTTCAAGTTTTCACGAATTCCGACAAATCTTTTAGGTCTAATGAGAAACCGAATTTGTTTTTACTACTTTTTTCTATGTACTATAATGATCAAAAAATTGATTTCAGGACTTTGTGATATTCAACCTCTGAGAGGGTGTAAAGTTATTGTGTACATTTTAACGACATATCACTTAGGTCTGTTGAGATATCGAATTGTTTTTACTTTAAAGGGCTTTCTATATAAAAGCCTGAAAATTGGTTTCAGAATTTTTTGTAGTCAACCTCTAACGAGTTATGTCGATATTTTATCCTCTATGTTTTTTTTTAATTTAGAAAGATTTATTTTCTTAAATGAAAAACGTGTCATCCGTTAGGGCACATTTTTCTTATTTTTTGGGTAGAAGTCCGAAAGATTTTTTATGCTGAGAAGCGTAGGTTGCTGTGCGACTGACAAGCTAAAATATAATCAGAAGGTTATTTGAAAAGTTATACTTTTATAATAAGGCTGCGCCCAGTTTTATACCTACCTTTAATAAAGATTCCTTGAGATTGCATTGAGATTGAAAGGGCAGAAAAGGCTTGTGAATTTCCTTCAGTCCTTCTTCAATAAGTTAAGAGGTTTCTTTCTAAATATTCAAAATGGGTTGCTGCGTATAGAATTTTTTTTCTTTCCTCGGTTTCGGCGTAACTCAAGGCACAGGTCTATCTTCCAGTTTATTTTTAGACTCGATTAACCGACAATCTGTCGTCAACGCTTAAAATACAACTTACAGTTTTGTAGAAGACACACTGAGAGAAATAATTAGTTGGCATGAGATTGCATCAATAATATTTTTATTGCAGCAATCGAAGTTCATTTATGCTAATAAGAATTTGATTGAAGCAGGCGATTGAAGGAGGTGTTTGGTTGTACTAAAAAATATTCCTTCAAAGGAATACAAAACGCGATACACGCAATAGAATCTTTCTGTTAAAATAATCTACTTATGTCGTTTGTGCGGTTCTGTTGAGACAACCGAACAAAAAAATGTCTAGCAACTCAATTTTGATTGCTGCAATATAATGTTGGTTCTTTCAATAGAATAGGGGAGGGGCACCAAATACTGGATACTTTTTGAAAATTTTAAAAAACAATGGAATTATATTCAAAACCTTTTATTCAACACATCAATAAAAATCAACAATTCAATAAACTTTGAAATAAAAACAAAAATAGATGATATATTTTCTTCAATTCCTCATAATAATTTTTTTTTTAAATGACATCAAATTTTTTAATATGAAATTATGTACCCCAATACTGGATATCCAATATTTGGGTCACGTATCTATACAACTTTTTATACTGGAAACCTAGTATTGGGAAACATTTATTATACAGATAAACACTGTTCACAAACAAAGTCTATTTTGTCTGCGTCTGCTCCAGCACAAACTTCATGTCCCCAGCGATAGCATCTAATGCATCTTATCCACCTTTCACCGGAATTATCATTCGAATAAGCATTGTTGCAGTAGAAGCGTTCAGTATCTTCATCGTTTGCGCCGCTATCCTTATTATCAAGCTGAAAATCTTCATCGTCGCTGGAGGATGAAGAACTTAACTGCAAAAATGTCCCTTTTCGATTCTGGCTCTTCTTGGCACATCGTTTACGAGTCATAGACAATCCTTTGGTTTTATGAGTAGTTGCCTGTTTTTTTTTCTTCAACTGACTCTTTAAGTTTTTCCTATATGGAGACCCAGAGATTAGTGTGGCTTTTCCTCCTTTATATGTACGCCTCGATTCGTTTCGTTTTAAGTTTGGTATAGGGCCTATATCTGCTGGTCCAATACAAAATGTTGAAGTACTTGGTTGTGGAGTCAAATTTGGAATTGGTTGTCTTTTTTGTGTTGTAGAGGTTTCTACAACATCATCAATGTTCTCATGCATGTCTTCATCTCTTGGCATATCTACATGAGCAAATTCATGGTCTCGAAATACTCATATTTAGTATACGATGTATTCTAATATTGGATACAACCCTAATACTGGATATCCAGTATTGGGAACAGTTCGGTATCCAGTATTAGGGCATATAGAAAGTGTACACTAAAACTTTAAACACTTTAACACAAATTTCGCTATTGAGTGTAACTGATAAGCAATGTTAAAAACATATTCTGGAATAAGTCGTAAAGAAACACGTAAAGCCAAAATAATGAATATCAATACATACCGTATGTAAGAGCAGTTTGAAGGGAACCAATTTAAAAAGTTGTTGCGTGCATGAACGCTTCGCGATTTTTCAGAAACAAGTGACAGTAAATATGGGATTGCTAGCATCACATAAGTGACTGACTTCTTTTGATATTTCAGTTCCCGCCACTAAATTTAGATGGCGGTATTTAGATCACATTTTAGCATGGTATCCAGTATTGCGCACCTATCCAATATTTGGTGCTTCTCCCCTATTGTTCATCACAAACGATTTTCGGCATCATTCTGCCGAATGTATGTTGCGGTAACTTAGCTAATCCACACTAAGTTAAGTTGCATGTAGGGAAATAAAAATTAAAGGTCTTCGGTCTACCAAAAACTTTCAACACGGGTTCGATTCCTACCTACAGCCATCGGTTTCATTAAGTCAGTAAGTAAGAAATAATATTTGAAGTAGGAAAATAGTGTCGTAGAGTTCTCTACCTCCTCCTAGGTAACAAAAAAGAATTCAGTGTAGGATTTAACACAAATGACTCCAATTTTTTTTTAGAGTTTACCAATAACCCGGGCATTTGTGGCAATCACAATTTTAAGAGATTCTGGTTGGCTAGACAAAAAATTCAGTTGTCAAAAAATATATACGATACCAATAAACAAAATTTCGGTTCGGCCAACCCAGAAATTCGGTTCCAACAATGGGATAGGAACTTTTCCTGCAACCGCTGTTATTCAGATGCCCGAAAAACCAAACAAAATTAAAGTCCGATCAAAAATGAGAGAATGGTGGCCAAAACCGTGCAGAAATTATTGTGATCGATCTGAAATTGCAGTAATATTTGCTATCCTTAAAATTTGTATTTTCACGTTTCAGGGCAAACATACCCCAAAAAAAAAGCAAAATTTAAAAAGAAGTTCGCCTTTCTGCCATTTATATCGTACGCAAATGAATTTGACGATTCGAATCTCACAAACCCTTTGAGATTATAGCCTAGTACTAATTAGAAGCGAAAACGAAATTTTCTTTCAAATTACATACAAAATCCACTAACAATTTTTGCTCGAAGTTAGTACTATGCTTAAGCTAAAATTTTTTTTTTGGATAGATTGTGTGGACCTCTTTAAGGGGTTATGTTAATGTGGGTGTGGAACGTTTTATCTGAAGAGCCACCTATGCTGGAAAGCTGAAACTTGGAATACACAAAGAGCTATGATTGTGGATCCATTTTCATAACAATGGTCAAGACAAGTATCAGTTCCAGGATTGGGCGCAGCGTTAAGAACCGCCACGTTCACTAGGCACTATACGGGCCCATAGTGATCCCTTCAAAACCTCGTGGGCCGCTTGCGACTAGTGAAACATAGTTATTATTTCTAATTAATTTCTTATACGCAGCTCGAATTATCGACATACATACTCTATAATCCGCCGTTTTTTTTTAAATACTTGTAATCCGCCGGTAGAATAGTCAGCTATGCCATCTGTGACGGAAAGTATCTCCTCTATATCTACTGTGAATAAAGTATTCCTTTTATTTAATTTTTTCCTTTTATTTAATTTATCGCATATACACACTGTAATCCGCTGGTGTCGCTAATCCGCCGGTTGTCTGGTCAGCAAGGATGGACTGCATACTAAATTCAAAGATTATTATTATTGTTTTCTTCATTTAATTACGGGTTATAATCAGATATTTAATATATTTAAACCAAATGCAATAAAGCGATAATGACTGTGAATAATAGTAAAAAATATTTATTTAATTTTATGATTTATTTATTTTAAGAGCACACGTACTTTTCATAAACAACTGGCAAAGAAGAGTGATTAGGAGCTTAATGGGAGATAGTAAATAAAGCGGATTTAATATTACTAATTTTGAGATTATTTTTGGAATTTCACTTTGAGGTGTTCTTCGATCTATTTTTAAACTTATAGTGAATAATTGAGTGTAAAGAGTAAAAACTTCTGGGAAAAAATTCACTGCCATAGGTTTGACTCGATCCAAAAGTGAACTGTTTCGGACACGTTTAATAAACTCTTCTTACCTGTGCGATTTCTTTGTTTATTAATAAAACAATTCGGTATTAGAAATTTTAATTCTTTAATTTAGGTGGGTGTGTCATTTTGTGTTACCTCTAATACCAGTTCACTGTACTGACTGAGGAGCACTTATGACAATATGAAAATATTTCATATCAATTTATTACATAATATTTTTTATTAAACGTATTTCAAGCCATCCTTTGCTGACAAAGTAATTAGTGAATATCTGACCGGATTTAAAACTCGGCGATCGACCACGGACCAGATATTCTCAGTTAAACAGGTGCTGGAAAAGTGCTGAGAAATTAACATTGATGTGCACCAGATATTTGTTGACTTTAAACAGGCATACGACAGTATCGACAGGCGTGTACTGTATAAAATCATGATGGATTTTGGAGACCCACCGAAACTGGTTCGGCTTACAAGAATGACAATGACCGATTGTCGACTTGCGACATCAGAGTAGAAAATGATCTGACTTCTAGCTTTAGAACTGACAAAGGCCCTAAACAAGGTGACGGCTTTTCAATTTAACACTCGAATATGTTGTTCGGAAACTCCCGTTGACACCAAGGGAACAGTATGCTTCAAATTCACACAACTACTAGTATATGTTCTGGAAAGTGCCAAAGAAATATTTGTAAACTGACTCGGTAGTAATGCTTGAGTTACATACAAAGTAGAATGAGGCAGCGCGACGCAGCTTGACGCTGCCAATAAATAAGCAAGTCAGATAACTATTCACTGTCTGCGTCAGTTTGAGTATTGAATAAATTTCAAATTTTCCAAAAAGCGTTCGTATTCGTGCATACGAAGCAGCGAGCAATTAAAAACGATTTTTAAGCTAATTTTAATTCAGTCCGGTCATATCAAGTAACGATTCGATGTTTTAAAGATAAAAAAGTCACTTGTCGATTTCGAGGTTAACTACAGGCTACGGAAAAGTTCAGAGTTGACGAACATTTTTGGATGGTTGCGTAAGGTTGCCTTCGTCTACGTTCGTTGTGACTACCACAATGGAAATACACGGCGATCAACTTTTTGCCAGCTAGACTGCCTCGGACTGCGTTGCCGTTGTGACTTAGGGGTAAGGGAAGTTGGACTACGTATTAACGAAAACAAAACGAAAGTCATGACACAAACCAGGAAAAACACGCCAATTAGACAAAATATTACAGTAGAAGACTTTCACCTAGAAAACGTAGACAACTTTGTATACCTAGGGGCCAATGTATCGAACATGACATAGTTGGTCCCGCAGCATTGCAGGGAGAACTCCAACATGTCATAGTAGCTGAAAACTCCAACCCTTTTCCTACGGGGGTGTAATAAATAAGTAGGACTGGCGTTCCAAGTTGGGGGTTGGGCGAGGCGCCGACAACGCATCACCGGAAAAAGACCACTGTCCAGAAACATGACAGGAGGCCAAGGCCCGATTTGGGCTGAAATATATCGAAGGATGGAAGCGAACCCATCGAAATTAAAAGAATAATAATGGTGGCAAATAAGACGAATTATTCGGTACTCACAATAATTAAAAACAAAAACGTGCATAGGAAAAGAAAGCTTAAACTATACAAACCTAGAAGCTGTAGGCTGGTTTCGATGTCGCCACTTGGTGTTGAGCTTTATATATCCTAGCGAACAACCAAAAATTCCACCAAATTGGTTGAAATATTAGTTGATCTTCAGTGCCACCTACCTAAAGTATTATGATGCGAAGTCAAGAAGTTTGCTTAGTTTATAATATATAGAACAATCCTCAGCAATAGCACCAGCTGTAAGGGTGTTTCGAAAAGTAGGCATAATACACCCTCTGACGAGTCTATGCCATCCGATGACGAAACAGCTTCTTTGGACCTAGTCCAACACAATCTTATAAAAAAACTGGCCTATCCAGTAAAGGTTTTCCAACTGTCATGTCCTCATGGACAGCGATTAATCAACAGTCGGGAATTTCGTGGTGGGGGTTTCGCTCCACTGACGCCGGAAAACAAACAAAATTTCTTCAAATTTGCTTCTATGGTAGCTTACCATGAAAAAAATTCCATTATACAAAACCATTATAAGAACTGTGCTATGCTATGGCAGCGAAATGTGGACATTAACTCAGGCGTCCGAAAAATGAACTAACGCATTTAAAAGAAAAGTCCTCAGAAGAATCCTCGGACCTGTGACTCGATCTGGAGAATACGATACAATAGAGAATTGTACGCCATCTTCGATAATCCAGAAGTATCGATCCTCATAAAATTCAAGAAGCTACAATGGGATGCTCATGTGGAGCGAATGGATGACGGAAGAATCCCCAAACGTACAATATAGGAAAAAAGTTGATGGACAAAGACTAGTTGGAAAACCACGGAAGCGCTGGGAGGATTCTAGACAGCAAATCACTGCTAAGATTCTCAAACTGAAGGACGCAGTCACTGAACCGAGAAAAATGGAGGCCGAACAAACAGGAGACCTAGGTCCGATTTGGCCAGTAACGCCATCGTAAGTAAGTAAGTATATTAAGCCATATCACATATATTCTACTATCGGTGAATATGCTATTCGGTTAGATTCAATTGAATATTAATTAAAAAACATTGAAATGGAAAAACCACTTCTCTAAGAAGGAATTGCTGGAAGTATTTTAATAAGGTAAAAAGTCTGTAGTTTGAAGGCTGCTGTACTGAATGATGATAAACCCCTTCGATTAAGCCTAAATACCATTTGCTCACACCCCACAGAACATAGGATCGCATATTAAGTGAGTATGTGACACCAGATAAATTCCACCCATAAATACACGATTCGATTGGATGGCATGTCGCCAATTCACGATTATCATTTGTTGACCTCAGTGCTGTAATTTATTCAATTTAAGGAATATATTGCTAAAGGCACTGACTAAACTAGAGCAAACGACAAAAAATTCAAAAGTCGTTGGCAAACGTTGCTGAGTTGGGTGTATGTTCGAGAATTGAATTGAATCCAAAAAAACCCGACAAAAATCACGAAACGTTTGCCGAAGACCTGAAAGGATCCAATCGATTTTCGCCTCAATGTATGATAATCCTGAATTCACTTTCAGGACCATTAACGTACCCCCGACTTTACACAGCAGGACTTCGAAATCATGCTGAGTCGGACTCGAAATTTTTCTAAAAAATTCGATATCGTTATGAGTGCCTGGTGACTGTTCAAGTATAGGCTTCTATCGAAGAAAGTCCTTATTTTATTAGCTCTATAAGCCCTATATAGCAACGTTTTGAATTCGACCGAGCCGAAAGAAATTTGAATAATCCCGACCTGATAAGTAAAGTCTGAGGTTAGCCTACGCAATGGAAGTCTTCCACAGGATAAATTCCCGGAAAATATCAATACAGTAAATTGCTATTTCCATTTCGCCAACAAATCGAACCGATCCAAGAAAAGATATGTATCCATGTAAACGTATCCCATAGAAGCCGTATTGTAAGATGTTGTATCTGCAGCTTCTCCTTCATTCAATCTGGTCAAATCCTAATGACGGTTTTCGTATCCTGGCGAACTGAAAAGGAAATTCTGAAATTTTCTCGAACCTTTTGTGAGAATTATTTGAAAATCTAATGTGGACCCAGCGATTGAATTAATTCTAAAGAGACTTAAGGAATTTTTTTGCGGAAAGTTCGCCTACGGATGAGAATTGAACAGATAATAATATATACATAAATGTTTAAAATTCAAAGAATATATTTTATAATTAAATTATGCGTGGGAGTTTGCTAAGATCTTAGTAATAATAAGAGTGGATTTTTTTTTTTCAAGTATGGCATATTAAAAGAAAATATTTTGAGAGCAATTACATTAAAAAACATAAGTAAATAAATTACAATGTTTACAAAATAAATTCGAAAGAAGTTGTGCTCCCACGGTAAACGCAGAAAAAATAATAAATCCCGCATGAATTTGAAACTTAAGACTACATTAAAAGAAGCAGATTGATGTATTAATGTATTTTTTTTGAGAAATATAAAGTTTAATTAAGTCTTATTTGATAAACTAATTTGGTTTTCAAATGATAGAAGTTGTATTGAAATAAAAAATTAAAAACACCAGTGATAGGTGGACGGCCTAAGAATTGCATTTCATGAAATATTTTTGAATTTAAACCCTTTTTACATACATACATACATACTTTATTGATCAAAATTTGTTACATGTGTCATTTAAATTCGAAATACATGGGCAGGAGATCAGAAATCAAAATCTTTACAACCTTATAAGCTAATGAATTTTGCCATTGGGCGGATATTTTGGTAATTACTATAATTAGTTTTCAGATTAATTAAAGGAAAAATTATCAGAAAAAACCTTATTTGTAAACCCTTTTTGTAGTTGCTGCAGAACGTATTAAACCTACACAATCCATGTATCCTCTGTACTGAGTAGTTTTCGACCACAGTGTGTATCTTTAAAAGACGACTAAGTACTTCACTTTAGCAAATACAAAAAAAATTTGCCAACAGTCTGGCCTTCACACCACCGTGTGAATTTCGAGAAATGGTGAATTCGTTTTTAGGCCATTTACATGGAATGTCCGTAGAAGTATTAACTAATTTTATATATCTCATTAGACCTAAGGGATGGCAACAATTTTGAAAACAATGCAACCCTCTTACACTCCCTTGACTGTATATCCAAAAATCCTGAAATTAAGTTTTAGGCGTTTATGTAGAAAGCACGAAAAATAAAAAAAAAACAATTCTATACCTCATTAGATCTGAGAGGTATGTTGGAATTCGTAAAGATATATGCAATCCCTTTACACCCCATTGGGGGTTGAATATCAAAAAGTCATGAAAATATGTTTGAATTCGTTTTTAGGCCATTTACATGGAATGCCCGTAGAAGTAATAACTATTTTATATCTCATCATGAAAACAATGCAACCCTCTTACACTCCCTTGACTGTATATCCAAAAATCCTGAAATTAAGTTTTAGGCGTTTATGTAGAAAGCACGAAAAAAAAAAAAACAATTCTATACCTCATTAGATCTAAGAGGTATGTTGGAATTCGTAAAGATATATGCAATCCCTTTACACCCCATTGGGGGTTGAATATCAAAAAGTCATGAAAATGTGTTTGTAGGCTACTATATAAAAAGTCCATGGAAGTAAAAACCAATCTGATATTTCAGAAGAAATATGTTGAAAACTGTGAAAACTTTTGCAACTCCCTTACACCCACTTGTGGTTGAATATCCGAAAATCCTGAAATTAACTTTTAGGCGATTACATAGGAAGTCTTATGAAGTTAAAATCAATCATATCTAATATGTGTGAATTTGTGAAAACATATGCAACCCCTTGGGGGTTCAACCCCTTGGAAGTTCAACCCCTTGGGGGTTCATAAAACTCGTTTGTAGGCGATTATATAAAAACTCTGTAGAAGTTTAAGCCTATTTAATATTTACCTAAACCTGAGAGATATGTCGAAAATTGTGAAAACGTATGCAACCCCCTTACTTGGGGGTTAAGTATCCAAAAATTCTGAAAGGGGTTCTTAGATAAATATAAAGAATGCCCGAGGAAGTAAAAACCGATCCGATGTCTTATCATTCCTAAGATATATGACGAAATTTGTGAAAACGTGTTCAACCCTTTTAAACCCTCTTAGGGGTTGAAAATGGAAAAATCTTGAAAATGGGTTTTTGGGCGATTATAAAACAAGCTCGAAGTAAATAGTTATGCGATTTCTAATCATTCCAAAGGGATGTGTCTGAATTCGTGAAAACGCATACAACTCCTTTACACCCACTTAGGGACTACATTGCTATGCTAGGGACTGCACTTTGAAAAATCCTGAAAACGCTTTTTAGGCATTTAGGTAAAAAAATTACGTACCCAAGCCTCTCATAATTTTCTCAATAGATCGACACGTTTTCCTTTAATAAGGCAATACAACCCTATTTTGAAACAGCTTTTTTTTGGACTGAATCCAACGAAATTTTTAACTGACCTTTCCGGTGTAATTGTTCACCTAGTTATTATATACTCAGTGGATTAAAGCACTTCGATACTAGTCAAGTAACGATTTTACTCCTGCGGTAGTAGGGGAAAGTGGGGCAAAGTACTCGTAAGCCTCCTAAGGTTTGTACCGAGATTCTGTAAAATGGGTAATAGTTATAAAATCCTTTTCTTGCAAAATCGATAGCTTAGGTTGTCAGCTTAGTCATATTGTAGAGGAACGTTTCGGTCAGCGCATTAATCCACTCAATAGTCTTGCCACTGTCAATGCGATGAGAAATATTCATTACTTCGATGAATATTATTTTTAATCGAAGTAGTGAATATTCAATATAAAAAAAAGAATTCCTTTTTCGAATCAGTTGGTGAAAAACAGAGATCGAAAGCAAATCGCAATTACTAATAAATTTCTAGATAGTAATTTTAAAATTAAACTTTTTATAATCAAAAATATCAATTTATTAATTATCTGATAATCGTAATATGAAAAAAATTCAAGGAACTGTAATTAAAGAGGAAGAGGAGAGGTGACCACTTAAATTGAAGCTAAAATTAAATTGAAATCCGAAAACAGATTTAAAAAAAAAAATTTGAGCCCAGGAGAGCGGAAGTTCATGAGGAGATACGTGGGGGGTACGTGGGGGGTACGAAACGTACCCCCCACGTACCCCCCAATGGGTATGAGCACATAGGCTGAGATTTTTACAAGTGACCACTTAAATTAAAGTTAAAATTAATTTCAAATCCGAAAACAGATTTAAAAAAAAAATTTGAATCCGGGAGAGCGGAAGTTTATAAGGAGATACGTGGGGAGTACGTGGGGGTATGAAACGTACCCCCCACGTACCCCCCAATGGGTATGAGCACATAGGCTGAGATTCTTACAAGTGACCACTTAAATTAAAGTTAAATTAAATTGAAATCCGAAAACAGATTTAAAAAAAAAAATTTGAGCCCAGCAGAGCGGAAGTTCATGAGGAGATACGTGGGGAGTACGTGGGGGGTACGTGAGGGGTACGAATTCAATTAAAAAATAAAGTTGTTTTAATAATATCTGAAATTACTTAACCAGACTGAAACACCTGAAAATTTCCAATGAAAACTGGAAATCAAAAAACAAAATAACGATGGACATTTCGATCTACAGATTCCATGTGCTTGGAACTATATCTGCTGAGCTATCATATAGCTGATGAGGAAGGTACCATCAGCTCCGATTGGAAGGAGAATTTAGAATATATTTTTTTTTTAATTCTGTAAGCGTTATAACGCTTACTTAAAGAGATATATAGATAGAAAAGGGGTTGGTATGGTTAACCTCTGTTACTGAAGCCACAGTTGGACCTATTGTGACATCCCCCGGATTGACTATGGTTCCTGTTCAATCCCTGTGCTTTCAATGAAGCTTAGTATTTTGCGAAGAGGAATGGTTAGGAATTCCGATGGTTCCGAAGTGAGCTAAACCCACACATTCACAGAGGATATGCTCTGGTGTTTCGTCTTCGTCATTGCATATTCTGCAAATTTTAGTCTCAGAGAGACCAATCCTATTGAGATGCTTCCTCATGTGACAATGTCCAGTCAGAGCTCCCACTAGGGTTCGGGTCTGATGTCTGCTCAATTTCAGATAATCAAATGTTTTTTTCTCCGAATACTTTGACATAAAAAGCTTTGAGTGTCTGTTGCCCGGTGCCAAGTCCCAGTGAATGGCACTCTGCGATTTTTGCCACATTCGGATGTTCATTCTGGCTGTGCGTAACGGTATCCCACGGAATAGATATGGTTCCATGAAGTCAGCTTCTGAACCTTTTCTAGCCATTAAGTCGGCCATTTCATCACCTTCATAGCCGCTGTGTCCCGGAATCCAAATGAGGTTAACTCTGTTCTTGTTTCCGAGTTCAATCAGGTATTGGAGGCAATTCCAAATAAGTTTGAAGTAGATTTGATCGGACTGAAGTCCCATTATTGCTGCCTTGCTGCCCGAGAGAATGTTGGTTTTTGTAGCCCCGTCTGATATTTTCTCTAATACATAGTTCAATAGCATGGGTCTCCACCTGGAAAACAGTGGATATTATGTGCAACGCTTACTTAGAAAAGTTAAACAAAAAAAAATGAAGTAGACAGTTTTCTTAAGTTAGGAAAAAGGGGCGTACAAAAGGCATATCTGAGAAATATGTTCCACTACAAAGCGTTTTGAAACATTTCTCCGCTGTTCCATGCAATTTTAGATTACAGTGCACATACGTAATACGACAAAACGCAATCAAATACTTCCCTCGAGTGAAAAATATTATATATACTGAACCAATTATATCATCAATCATTTCCTTTTCCGATTAACGTGTTTTCTCTCAATTTCCAAATTTTCTTATAGAAAAAAAGTTCGTCTTCTAATTGAATAAAAGTCGGGATCTAGGCGAAACTTACACAAAACTTTTTATCAAACAAAATTAAGTCTGTATTATATGACAACACAATTCCCTAACGTTAAGCTTGTAAAATATTCAGGTCGCGTGCGTTACATCGATCAATTCAAATGGTTATGGCTTTCTTAAAAGTTATCCACTACAAAGACTACATATGTACGTATGTGTATACTGAACCGTAAGGACGTTCTCATCTTATATTCAAACTAGCTATTTGGTGCACTTTGAGTGGATGACCATATTTTGAATTTGCGAGCAGAAACACCGTGAAGGATACTTGGATAAAATATCGGGCCTTAAATCAATAACTATTATGTGTAGTTTTTTATGATCCAAATCGGAACTATCTGATATCCTTAAAGGAACTATCCGATATCCTTAAAGTATACTTTGGTATATTTCTTCAAGATAGTGCCGAATTTAATGCGCTTTTTTGGTTGAAAACGGTGAAAATAAAATTTAGGGTTTAGAAAGGTTTAGGGTTTAGAAAGGTTTAGGGTTTAGAATTCGACAGGAATTCTTTTTCCTTTACAATACTAAAACCTGCAGAACTCCTACTTCAATATTTGAGTTCTAACTGAATACTGACATCAAAAACTGATTAACATCGAATTTCGGTTGTGCCCTTGTACATAAATTTAGAAGGTACCTGGTGATCAGAAGAAATTTTCCAATACCTATGCAGTACTGAAACTTATTTTACTTTAATGAATTGGATAAATGTTATTATTTTTAAATTATTGTATATTGCTACATTTATGTGATTCAGAATTGAATTTCTGTTTTTTTACATATAATTTTTTCAATCTGAGACTATAAAATTGTACCTGTTTACTATGGTAGAAAGCTTTATAATTTCGGATGTTCAATCTGAGAACCACATCTGAAAACAAAACCTTACACTCTATATACAGCCCCGAGTATCTTTTTGGCAACTGTTTCATTTATATCTAGATAGTTTCAACCCCTACTAGTAGGTACTGATATAATACTGACTTTAAGAATTCATAACCATCGAGTAGTAAAAATTGCTCTTTTCATTTGAACAGTTTATAGCAAAAAATAGCAAAATCTTACGCTGTTTTTTAGAGTTTAAATAATTTGTTAAAACTTGTTTTTTTTCTACATTCACATTCTAAAATTAAATAATACAGCGCTGATGCACTTAGTAGGTAGATAAAAAATAATTTTACTAGAATGGAATATCTGCAATTTTTTGTATTAGATTAAATCGTAGGAGCATTAGAATGACGTTAGAATATGACGCACCAATTCACTGGCCAACAAAAAAATCATTACAGATGAGGACGCAATTTTCTATTGTTTTCTTTACGCGAATTTCAAATATGTTTTTAATTTTTTCCAGAAAATTTTTTTACGTGATTTTTCATTACATGAAAATTATATTAAAAACTTACGCAGAAATGATTGACATTTTTATCTTTTTCGGTTAAAATGCCATAGCTCCATGTGCCTTTATCGTACGTTAACTGGCTTAGGCTGAAATTAAAGCAGAAATGTCCTATTAAGAGCACAGATATTAAAAAAATCTTAAAAAAAATGTTCCTTTTATTTAGCTACTTTTCATGTCGAAACATCTGAAAATTTCCCATTTTTGAGTAAAATTTTAAAGTTTTTTGGTAATATCTTTTAAATATTATTTTTTCGTATCTAAAAATAATTGAGTGCCTTTATCAAACATTTCTGCGTAACATGACGCATCTTCGTTTTTAATGTCATATTTATGTTATGAAGAAAAAAATATAAAAAAAATCTTTGTGAAAAGAAAATAAAATGGCAAATAACTAAAATACTTTATTATTAAAATAATAAAGTAAAATGGAAGGTGATGAAAAAAATTTCTCCATTTTCAAAACATCTGAAAAATTTCCATTTTTGAATTTCAAGGTTTTTTTTAAATATTTTTGTCGGTATCCAAAAATAATTGAGAGCCTTCATCAAACATTTATTAAAAGGACGCATCTTCGTTTTTAATATTGTTTGTATATGATGCAGAAAAAAATATTGTTTGTGAAAAAACGCAGAAAATGGAGGGTAATGCAAAAAAAACTGATTTGAATTCAGTAAAAAAATAACCATTGAAAAGTGCATTCACATTGCTGACAAAAATCGCAACCTTTAATTTTATTGACCAGTTATTACCAAAATGCTGATGATGAAGAAACCTTAGCTGTACAAAAATAATGTGTGCTTTTAAATGAAATTGGTTTTTTCAAATGTTGTAGACATAGGGTTGCACCATTGAAAATCAGATGCAAAAATTCATGCATCAATCAATTGATCTTTTAAGTATTTAAGAAAGTATTATTAGAAAATAAAAAAAAAAATGTTTGTAGTATTTTTGATAATATGTGGTATATGAATCGTTCATTAATACTATGAATTTTATTTCATTTCATTAAAAGTAAAATTGAAGTCTCATGTATAGGAGAAGTACACATAATCAACCATCTTTGATGAACTGCTGCATCATTTGGATTACAAAGTTCTTCTGAACAATGTATGTTGATATAAATTTTTTTTTAAATTTTTGTATTATCATTTTAATAATGAATATTATCACAACATTCAGTAATATGTACGTAGCAGGCAGCCTGTATTGTCTTGTGTTCATACTGATGAACACATTCATCAAACTATAATTACCATGTCCATAAAAATCAAAATATTATCGATGAAAATTTTTTAATCATGTTTTTATTTACATTATATTGATGAAAATTGAGTGCATTTCAAGTTCTTGTGGTTCTTTGCATTTTCATCGTTTCGTTACAGCGAATTGAATGTTTCCACTTTCAATAAAAATTAAGGGAAATTAGTGAAAAAGTGGCAAATAAGAAAGCAGTGGAAAAATGAAAAGTTTAGTTCCCAATAAGGCGAATAATAGGCATAGTGTAAACCATCCGTAAAGAATTCACGAAAACTGGGTAACTAATTTCAAGGAAAGTTCAGTGATTAGGACATTGAAAATTTACCCACTCTGTAGACCATTTATTTTCTAAAAATATATATCAAGAAATCACTCCCTGAAAAGGTTTCCAACCAATTATCGGACACCCTGTACAAAAGAAACTTGTATTTGTAAAAATTTTAATTTAATTTAAAAGACCCAAGTGCTTATTAATATATTTGATATTTTATTAAAGATTAAATAATAGTAGGTAGATTTTAAAGCCAAAATTCCAACAATATAATAATACAAATATAAAATCATTCCTTTCCAATTATTACGATTTTTTAAATCGGTTGCACAATAACACATAATTGTTCGTCAATGTTATGAATGTCGTACATTACTTTGTTCAAAATATTTAATAAAGCGATAAATAATTAAGTACTGCATATGAAAGCAGTAATTTGTTCATAATATTCAATATATTCAAGTTTATCATATTGTTGCGAGCTAGGGGTTCGCCGGGATTTCAAGTAAAACACAATTCGGTTAAAATAAAAATAAGTGATTATTTATTAATCGCACTTTAAATTCACAGAATTATATTCGCACAATAATTCGCACTGTATGGCAATACCGCCCGCTTATACCATATATCGCTTGACTCGTTCACTTTCGTTCTCTCTCAACACGGTCGCGTATACACGCTGGCTGTCACAGTCTACGTAATAAAAATTACTGTGTCCTCGCTGAAAGCTTTATCTACTTTTATACTAATTGCATGAAGTCGAGACTGTTCTTGAATTTTCGTTCAGTGGTATGTGTAGGGGTTCTAGTGAGCTTGAGATCTTTCCATCTCTACGCTGTTCTAGTACTACATTCGAGCACATTCGAGGACATTCGATAAGAAGGGGGGATAATCGTGTTGCTCCGCTCTCCTTATTTACTTCAACTAGGGTTTTCTGATTGGGTTATTTTGCAACTAGGTATTCGATTGCTACTGTTTCCCTCATTCGTAATCGATCGAGTTGCGCGGTTGCGCGGTTGCCAGGCTTACATGTAACAATATTAATATCAATTCGTATATTAGTATTATGAAAGAAGTACTGGTTGAAAAGATTCATCGTAATATTGAATTTGTACTTCAATGTGATGAAAAACTATACTATTTCACAAATATTATGAAAATATTCACTGATACTTCGAATGTATTCACTGCCGCAATGATATTTTACATAGTTATGTAGTTGTGAAAAGGGTCAAAGTAAACCCAAAAATTGAAGAACGGTTTCGCATAAATGTTAATGAATTCTTAAATCGTCTCGAAAATAATGATTTTTTCATTATGCTGATGTACATTGCATAAATCTTATTAAATCCTTACATCGGTTCTAAAACAATGAATTTTAATTCATTATTTTTTAATATTGAAGTATTGTGATCGGCTTGAAATTGAAAAAAACATTTTTCTCTTAAATTTTGGAGGGGTATGGGAGTGGAAGAAAACAATGCGTCTGAAACGCTCGAAGGCTGGGATTGGCACTATAAAATGGTTGACGATTGACGATAGAAGGTTGAAACTTTGTGGTTACCTTAAGGGACGCTAGGAGCCTAGACAAGGACTAGAGCTATGAAGGGAGGAGATGGGGTGTGCGGAGAGGGGGAGGGGGAAGTTGATAATACAACTTTTTATTACAAGTGAAGTCTATTGAATGTAAAATTTTTAAGGGGGAAAGTGGAGCGCGAAAGTGGGAGGATAGCCATTTTGCAAAAAAAACAAAAAAATGTATGTTTCAAGAACCGTACCATATATGATCTTAAAAATTGTACAGGGGTTAGGTCCAGTAGACCTCTAGCAGGGATGGTGGAATGGAGTGGAAAGAAAAATATTTTAATTTTTATTTCTCGAAAACCGCAAAGGATAGAAGTCCAAAAATTCACGACAGTGTAAAGCCACTATAGTGGCGTCATAAAAAAATGACATTTTTGATAGTGGTAGTAAGGGACGGGGCGAGGGGGGATCTCAAAGACGGTTTGTGCTATAAAGGTGAAATTTAGTACATGGACCATACATGTAAATGTACTACAAGAGTAATTTAAGCAAAAAAAGTTCTCATTTTTATTGGCGTACAAAGGTGGAGTAAAAAAATTGTCCGTGAAAAGGGTTTTTTTTCCACATTTTCACGAATTTTGTTATATTTATTTAGCATTTAGGATAACTTTTATATAGTTATCAAACTAAGTGTACTTCTGCAGACTCTGTATATAGGCGCTTAGAAACCTCTTTTTCCAAGTTTCCGATATGCAACCCTTAAGTGTGTGAAAAGTAGCTGTGCACATTTTCACGAATTCCGATATATTTCTTAGGTCTAATGAGATATCGAATTCGTTTTGATTTCTAAGCGGTTTATATACAGAGTGTTTGGTACTCCGTGCACGGGCATAGTACCGCACCCAGTATTACCTACCACATCCAGGTAAAAGCATCAATTATGTTGAAACTCAGTTACATTTCATTGTTTTCCTACATACTTTAAATAGTAATAAATGGGCAATAAAAATACTTCAGTACTACCGACAAATTAAACGAGGTCCACTTTATGGCACTGACTTTTGAAATATTTAATTTTTATGCGATATGTATTTTTACCTATTACTTCCAAAATGTTAATCGTAACTCATACATATGTATGCAGCTTTTGTAGGTAATAATACGGCACATAAAAAAATAAAATTAAAATGACATGTTTATAATGGGGTTTTCTGAGAAAAACTACATTGATCACTGAATTTTAAGGGTTCACGTAGCAAAAATTGGTGTTTTCGAGTAAATATCTCAAGATTGGGTGCAGTTACAATTTAGACTGTTACATCAAATGAAAGGTAATTCGATTGCCTAAAAAACGAGTTATAACACTTTGCCTTGTGATTATTCGTTTTCAAGATATAACGTTTTAAGTGAGTGAGGGTACCGGTCAAAAACACTTTTCTTAACCACCCTGTATATCTAATATTGAAAATTGACCCACCCTGTAGAACAATTTTTTTCTCCAAATATATCAAGGAATAACCCCTTACAAGGTCGTGCACGGAGTACCAAACACCCTGTATAACCGCCAAAAAACCAATTGCAGTATTTTTTAATGTGTAACTCCCAAGGGGTTGTAAGGTGACTGTTCAAGTTTTCACGAATTCCGACAAATCTTTTAAGCTTAATAAGATCGAATTCTATGGGATTTACATATGTATAATGATCTAAAAATTAATTTCAGGATTTTTCGATATTCAACGCCTAAGAGGGTGTAAAATGATTGCGTTCGTTTTTACGAACTCCGACATATCACTTAGATATTATAAGTGATATTGAATTGTTTTTTTTGCTTTAACGAGCTTTAAATATAATCGCCTAAAAATCGATTTAAATGTTTTTTGATATTCAACCCCTTAAGGGTTATGTCGATATTTTATTGTTTAAGTTTTAATCGAAATTGAAAAAAAATTCGTAGGTATATGAATAAAAAAAATTCTGCCAACAGTCTGGGCGCAACTTTATTATTTTTTGGGTGTAAGTCCGGAACGCCTTTATTGCTGAGATATGGTGTAGATTACTAAACTATTGACAGCCTAAAGAATAACCAGTACGCTATTTGGAACGTTATTTTTTAGGTTGTCAGTCGCATAGTAACTTACACCGCACTTCTACTTAAAATATAATAAAGTTGCTCACACACTGTTGGCAGATTCTTTTCACTATGCTGACGTAAATTTTCATTGATTTGATGTAGATTTTTGATCCAGTGCATGTATTGTTTCTCATACGACTTGATGTGGACTGAAATGATTTTTTCGTTGTACTATTGTTTTATCTATTTTTAAATTTTTATGTTAAATCTTACAGAGGAACATGAACCACTATGTTCGCCATTAATAATCCCAAAGCAAATGGTATTTAGAACTTTCTGTAGAAATAGTCAGACTTAAACCAATGATAAATTGGGATAATTTCTTGGTAGGAAACTTAAATCATTTCGACAGCTCTCTATTTACTAGTCAACATATCACTCCCTTGGAAAATTTATAGGTACGCTACTGCAAAACAGCACCATACTGCTGCTATCTAAACTTCGTATGTTGCGGTCTTATCTAGAAATTCTAAATGGACTTTTAAAACGTTTGTAAACATCAGCGGGCAAAGCTAATGATGTACTAGGCAGCGCTTTAAATTAAATCGAAAAATTTAATTGTTTGCTATGGTGGTAACTACTTGTAAATTTGCAAACTATACAAGCCACCGATATGATACAAGTATTAAATCTCACATTGATAACGTTCTTCTGGTATTTCCAGATGCATTATGTTAATGGGATTTACAACACGGAGTTATCAAAAGTATTATTATTAAAAACGGAGAAATATTTATCTAGGCTCAAAGGCGTAAATTGGTGTCAGTGACGAAGTTTGTAACATTTAAGTATGAATTGAAAATTGATATTTCCACATATGGCTTATAATTTTTCAAAGCCAAACTATTATAGTAAAATCGTCAGAATTAAATCTCGTGGGAGAGACGAACTAGCCAGTTGTAGAACAATTTATTATTTCATTTGGCATTCCGATAAAGAACAAAAGGATTTATTTTATTCAACCAGAATGGAATGTTTTCATGGGGCAACGATGGAAGCTATTGTTTTAAAGAATATTTAGGTTTTTATTTTAAAACCGTCATATGAAATTGCGGACTAGGTAAATTTTTGCTTTGGCAATTGTCATTGAAAAACCTCCACTGGAAAGGTCATTTTGAAAACTATGTTGGACCAGGTTCAGGTGTTATACAATTACGATGAAGTACCCTTGTACCCGAGGATTTCTCCCTATGTACCTACCTAACAGAAAGTGGATATAAAAAGGTTTTTCGGTTTTTTTGAATTCGGTTTGAATTCTGAAAGTTTTAATCATTCATACATTCCTTTATTCATAAAAATCGATATTGTTCTGCTTCAAAAGGTGGCATAAATTTTCCAGTTTTAGTCTTTTCACTGTCAACCTACTTGAAGATTTTACTGAAATAATGTTTGTTGTGAAAAAAAAACTTTTTCGTCAGGCTACTCCCAAGATACCAGGGAACAAAGTCTGAAGTAAATTTATTGTAAGGGTATCTAAGGGTATCCTTGCAAATTGTTCATAATGCAGACAACATACTACTATACTGGGAGCTATTTTAATAATTTATTTCTTTGCTCATTTGTGACCTCTAAAATAAAATGATTGCTTAAGGTTCTAGAATAGCGAAAAACATAAGCTTTTTTCGGGTAGAATACTGCCAGTCAGGGTACAAAATTTTGATTTTTTTTAGACGAAAAATTTTGGTTTCTCGGGAACTGTGTTCAAATTTTAAAGTTTGGGAGTTACTCGTATATAGGATCTATGATAGTTGAACCATTTGCAAGAAATGTTAATTTAGAGCGGTACGAGAGTAGAAACTGGAATCGAGATATTCAAAAAATAACACATTTAAAGTGGAGGGTGTTGTGAGGGGGTGGGATGTGTGTGACAAGGTTTGAAAGACAATATATTTCGAACCAATTATGGATGAAATTTATTTTTTTTCCTTGTAAGAGAATATAAAATTTTTGATGGAGAATTTTTGTAAAAAACCAAGTTTTCTTTCTCAATATCTGCTTAAGATAGGATCTTGAAAATTATACGGGGGGTACCCCAATAAACCCCAATAAAATAAATTTTTAGGGTACACGTTTTATGGGGGTAGAGGTGGGATGGAATAAAAAGGAAAAAATGCCGATTTCGATATCTCTAGAACCACTAAATATAGCTGAAACATGGAATTTAGGTTGAGCTACAGTGGTGGCACGTTCAACGTTTTTAATGGGAGTTTGAAGGTGCTTTTCCTGATTCAGGTAAATCAGGTATGCTATAAACTTGAAATTTGGTGGGTTCATGTAGGTGTACTAAAAAAGTAATTAAGGAGAAATAAATACCATGTATCCATTTGCGAACGTAGGAGGTTATGCAAAATAAATGCTCGGTGACAACAGGGTTAAAATATTTTCACGAATTTCATGATATACGAGTATCTTAGATTTTCGGCAATATTTCAGTAGTCTTACTTCTACGTGTTCTTCTGGTAAAAGCCTGGAAAATGTTTTAAGGTTTGGGTTTAAAATTTAACTCCTAAGGGGGTGTAAAGAGGTTGTATACATTTTCACTATTTCCGCCATATACCCAAGGTCTGATAAGATGTCGAATAAGTTTTACTTCCAAATGCTTTTAATATATTGGTGTGCAAATAAGTTCCCGGCGTTTTTTGTCAAACTTTGAGCCTTTATTGTGAGAAATTGGTTGCATTATTTTTTTTAAAAATATTTTCCCATCTTTTTGGAAGCATACGAATTCCGCGTTCAAAAAACTATACGTCCTTTGAGGCGATCCACGAGTCCACCCAATTTTTGACATCTTCAAAAGAACGGAAGCGCTGCTTAGCCAAGCCATGTGCCATGGTAGTCGGAAGGACGTCCCATTCAGTGTTTCCAGGTAGGTTTTCACAACCTGAGAAACATGTGGCCGAGCGTTGTCGTGTAGTAAAATCACTTTGTCGTGTCTCTTTTCATATTGCGGCCGTTTTTCTTTCAATGCTCGGCTCAAACGCATTAGTTGTCTTCGATAAAGAGGTCCTGTGATGGTTTCACTCGGTTGCAGCAACTCATAATACACCACGCCGAGCTCATCTTAAAGTTTGTAGTCTTAAGAATATTGTGTGTAAATTTCGTATTGAAATTCTAATAATTGTGAAAGTTATGGTCAAATAACCGGAACGGGCCCTTCGTGAATTCTCTATATAGAGCGTCATTCAAACGTGATTATCTCGAAACATGCTTTTCAAAGACGGTCCCCAAAATCGAAAAACGTCTCGACCAATTGCTTCCAAAATTTGACACAATATTTTCAGACATGTTTTCTAGTTCGAAACGTAGGTGTTTTTATACTCTAGATGAAATCATATAGAGTATTATAAGTTTAATCCAGCCCAAAAGTTTGTAACGCATAGAACCACGCCACGGACGAAAAAAAGTTATATATTATTTTTTGTTTATTTGTGGCCAAAAACCTCAAATCCGCTTGACGTCCGTCCGTCCGTCCGTCCGTCCGTCTGTCCGTCCGTCTGTCCGTCCGTCCGTCTGTCCGTCCGTCCGTCTGTCCGTTAGCACGATAACTCAAGAACGCCTTCACCTAGGATCTTGATATTTTGAATCTGGATGTTTGGTTGAATTTGTAAGGCTAAGTTTGTTAACGGGCAAAATCGTCCTACTCCTTCGGGTAGCTGTCATACAAAATGTCCTTAAAACATGTGTTCAAGAATATTGGTCGATAACTTCAGAAGAGTTTAAGCTACGACATTGAAATTTTGTATGTGTTATTTTTCCAATAGTTGGAGTTAAATGTATGATTATGAAGAAAATCCTGTTAGTCCTTCGTGTAGCTGCCATACAAATATCCTGTCAAAATGTATTCACTTAATTTACGAAACTCACTATAACTCAAGTAATCTTTTAGCTACGAATTCGGAATTTTTTACAAATTACTTTTTAGTGAAAAGAAAGTTTGAGTTTACTTGTCAGCGAAATCCTTTTACTCCTTCTGGTAGCTGCCATACAAAATGTCCTTAAAACACGTGTTCAAGAATATTGGCCGATAACTTCAGAAGGGTTTAAGCTACGACTTTGAAATTTTGAATGTGCTATTTTTCCAATAGTTTGTAAATGTAGTAAATGAGGGAGAACTCTCCGTGTATACGGACGGTTCCGAAATGGAGTGCGGCACTGGCGCTGGAGTCTTCTCTGAGCAGTTGAGTGCAAGGGAGTCTTTTAAGCTGCCGGATGCTTGTAGTGTATTCCAAGCGGAGATTCTGGCAGTGCTTCAGGCAGGTAACATCATGTTGATGGAGGGGGGTATCTGGTCGGGATATTTCACTTTACATTGACAGCCAGGCGGCTTTGAATGCATTGGAATCGGCGACTAATAAATCCCAGCTAGTAAAGCGCTGTCGAGAAGTGCTTAAGGTACTTTGTAGTCAGAATAGAGTACGACTATGCTGGGTACCAGGGCATAGTGACGTACCAGGCAACGAACAGGCCGATGAGCTGGCGAGACTAGGATCGGCGTCGGAAGGGATGGTAGAGGAGGTG
This sequence comes from Beris morrisii, assembly GCA_951812415.1. NCBI lineage: Eukaryota > Metazoa > Arthropoda > Insecta > Diptera > Stratiomyidae > Beris > Beris morrisii. Next base: position 100,059,814 of record OX638313.1, on the reverse strand, counting down.
GTTAATCCGCCATTAAACGGAATTAAAGCACGTATCAGGGATTGTGCAGCGGACGCAGTGAACTCTAGATGGGAGGCGCTAACGAGCTGCAGGACTTCTAGGTCACTCTGGCCAAGGTTGGACAGGCGAAAGACTAGGGAGATATTGACATGGAGTAGGGGAAGTCTGCGGCTACTTGTCGGAATACTGACAGGGCACTGCCTGCTAGGGAAGCATGCTATGCGTATGGGGATCGCTGACTCTGACGTGTGCAGGTACTGCCTTGACCTATATGCTGAGGAGGACATCACCCACATTTTGCGTGAGTGTCAGGCGGTTGCAAGGAGGCGACTGAGGTGGCTGGGCAGTCTTTTCTTTGAGAATTTGGAAGACCTGAGGTCAATAGGGCATGATAAGCTAGTCAAGTTCGTTAGGGATCTGGGTTGTTTAGGGGATGTTTAGTGACCTACGAGGTTCTGAAGGGATCGCTATGTTCCCATTTGGTGCCTAGTGTGCGCGGTGGCGGAGCGCTTCGCCCCTTCTTAAAACTAAAACTAAAAACTTGAGCTAAATATATAATTATGAAAAAAATCCTATTAGTCGTTCGTGTAGCTGCCATACAAATACCCTGTCAAAATGTTTTCACTTAATTTACGGAACTCACTGTAACTCAAGTAATCTTTTAGCTATGAATTCGGAAAGTTGTACAAATTAGTTTTGAGTGAAAACGAAGTTCAAGTTTACTAGTCAGCAAAATCCTTTTGCTACTTCTGGTACCTTCCATACAAAAAATCCTTAAGACATGTGTTCAACAATATTTTCCGATAACTTTTGAACGCTTCAAGCTACGAATTTCAAATTTTGTACACGTTCATTTTTAAATGATTCCAAGGGAAAGGATAAATATGTAAGAAATCGAGTGAGTCCTTCCTGCACCTCCCATGTGAAAGTTCCTCAAAAATGATGACTGATTTTTTCGATGACTTACCCAGTTCAAGATATGAAATTAAACACTGAATATTGTCTTTTAGTTTTGAGTAGCAATCTAATGGCAGTCCTTAATAAAGGACATGCAACATGTACACACGTAATTTTACTTTATCCCCAACTACAATATAAATCGGAGTTCAGTATTCATCTAGTTTAAGATATAAGTTTAGTCGTAGTAATTCTCAGTATGTTTTAAAGTAGGGTATCGCGCATAGCCACATAAACACAACATACTTACAAACTAACCATACACCAGCCCATAAGCCTGGAGCGAATAAAACTAATTTAGAACATACAATAATATATATAATAAAATTAAATCCTCAATCCAATTGATCCACAATCACAAAAAAAAACACAACCTTAACCAGACAAGTGCGGACTTTATTAAACAACTAGATCTTCCCAGAACTGACCGACTTAGAAAGGATCCTGTTTTTGAGACAATACGAGAATGTAATGCGTTACAGACAAACATTCAAATGGCTCATAATCTTTTTCAATTAAAACACCTTGCAAAGAAGCAGCTTCTATGTCCAAACTAGAACCGGTATTATAAAATTTTTGTAAATAAAAATTACCTGGAAACATAAGTTATTCAAGCGGCTTCACTACCGGTCAGTTCTGGCCATACCTTCCCCGACTTTTTGAATTGGGAAAGAGTTGCCCATTTTGCGTGAAGGGATTAATTAAATCAATAATTAAATAAAATTTATTATATTTTGCGCAGAAGTCCTAGCTTCGTTTAATACGGACTGACTGTTTCTGCAAGAAGCTTTGTGTGGACGGTGTCTGAAAACCTGATTTAACTTGTTCTTATTATCAGATTTCAAATTCAAAAAATTATAGCGTAAAAAATCGCCTTAAAAAACCACCAAAAAACAAAAAACAAGTCACACATCAAACTTTATCATGTTGACGAAACATTGTTTCGAACAAAAAATCGTCTACTGAACCGTTTCACTACAGTGCAACAAGTGTCCTGTACTGCACTATGCACGACTGAAACATGTTGCCCGGTCGTTTGCATGTCGCGTCGACGTAATATCCGCAGCCGGCTGGAACAAACTGTTGGTCGCGTTCGGCTTTTATCGTGTAGTCGCGTTGTTGTTCGTATCGTCGTATTTTTAATGTTTTATCGGGAAAACATCATGGAAATTGCGTGAAATCATTGCAAAACGATGCATTCGGTGTCCGCGCGTAAAACAACCGTTTGATATCGTCGCGAAAACGCGAAATTTTTGCGGAAAAGCGAATTTTCCCTTCGGTTGTTTGTTGTTGTTGTTTTCGTTTGTTTGACAAGTGTCCTGGCGGTCGGGCATGCGTTGCGGTACGTTTCGGTTTTTTGCAATAAGCGATCGGCGCGACGCGTTGTGATGTGTTTCGTGAACGGGCGAGTGCGTGTGATTAGGTTTTTGAAGGTGGGCAAGTGGATAGGTGGGTGGGGACGGGCTATGTGTGTTGATGATTTTTTGAATTTTTCTGCTGCTGGTGGTAAGTTTGTTTATTATACTCTAGATGAAATCATATAGAGTATTATAAGTTTAATCCAGCCCGAAAAGTTTGTAACGCATAGAACCAAGCCTCGGACGAAAAAAAGTTTTATATTATTTTGTGTTTAGTTGTGGCCAAAAACTCCAAATCCGTTTGCAGTCCGTCCGTCCGTCCGTCCGTCCGTTTGCACGATAACTCAAGAACCCGTTGGCCTAGGAAGTTGAAATTTTGTCAGCACCTGTAAAATGGAAAAAGTAAGGCTAAGTTCGTTAATGGGCGATATCCTTCCACTCCTTCGGGTACCTCCCATACAAGAGTCCTTAAAACACGTATTCACAATTATTGCTCGAATGCTTAAAGTTAGGAGCTTGAAATTTTAAATACTTAAAGTTTACCATGTTTGAAACGAAAGTGAATATGATGCAAATCGAAAGAGTCCTTCGTGTAGCAGCCTACAAAAGTCCTTCAAAAATGTATACAAGTTACAGAATCCACTATAACTCTAGTACAAGTTAAAGCAGGGATTCAAAATTTTACAGGAATTAGTTTTATATCAAAAGCAAGACTGATTTCATTAATTAGCACAGTCATAATCCGACATCCATCGCGAGAAGACGACTTCATTACGTTAATCGTTCTGGCAGCAAATCCGTAAAGATTGTGATAAGTTTAAAGCTAATTTTTCTTTCTTTTTTTGCAACATACTAAAAACTAATCTGTCTGGTGATAATTGGAAAAAACGGTCCCGGGAGGATTCACCTCCCGGAATGTTAATAAGAGATCGACTAAAATTACCGCGAAAAAATCCCAACAACATGGCTGTAGCCAAAAGTTCGAACCGTTTCCAATTACTAGGTGAGCTACCTCAAGAAAGTGAAAATTCTGGTGAAAGTGCTACTACCACGTCTAAAATCGCTAAATTAAGAATTCCACCTATTAAATTCCCGAATCTTCCTCGGGAGACAATCGAAGCAATTTTAAAGGAATTAAATATTAGCGACTACAAACTGGCTCACTTTTCACTCGAAAAAAAGTATTGGTAAATACCACAGACAGTTATGAAAAACTCCACGCGCATTTAGTATCAAAAAAAGTGAATTTCTACACACATAGCCGTGGCGACCTTCGCCCCGTTAAAATTGTACTCTCCGGGTTGCACGATATGGATTGCGGAACACTTAAAACACATATCCTCACTGAGCACAAGATCGATTGTCTTGAAGTGAAAAAATTCTCAATAATTAAAAGGTACGACGACCATGCCGTATATATATTTTATTTCAAACGTGGTGCAATCAAATTACCTGAGCTCAAAAGCATCAAGACCGTCATGCATACTGTAGTCAACTGGAATTACTACTCTCACCGACGATCTGGACCTACACAGTGCCGCAACTGTCAGGCTTTTGGACACGGTTCATCCAACTGCTTTTTGAACCCAAAATGTATGATCTGCAGCAGGAATCACCCCAAAACAGAATGCCCAGCTTCTCAGCCCGAGGAGATCAAATGTGCTAACTGTGGCCTTAACCACTTGGCAAACAATGCAACATGTAAAAAGCGTTCGGAATATATGGCCGCCCGAACCAGACCACCTACTAAGATGACCAGAAGGAACAATAATAATAATAACAATATTATAGACTTAAGTAACTCAGAAAAATTCCCTAAACTAACTCATTCCAACCCAAACATTGTAACACCTAATACAAATCTGAATTTTAGCAACGCATTGAAGCGAAATATAAATACAAATTTGTTACCATCTTTGCGCCAAGACACTCCAATTACACATACCACTAACTCTGATTTATTTACATCCACCCAGATGATACAGTTGTCGACGGAGCTTATAACTAACCTTGCTCAATGCAATACCAAACAAGACCAGTATAATGTAAACATTTTAAAAATGTAAAAAGAAGGTGTCGGGTTCAACAAAAAGGGATGATATTCACAGAGTCGGTTTTCTTTTTATTAATATTTCCACTTACACTTGTATACAAATTTGTGATATTCATTTTTCCAAGAAACTCGACAATCGCTCGTCGTAGCATAAAGATGATGTGCAAAGTTTACTTTTTGGTTGCTTTGGGGGGGGGGGGGGGGGGATATTTTTCCGATCGATTGTCGGGTTTCTTGGAAAAATGAATATCACAAATTTGTATACAAGTGTAAGTGGAAATATTAATAAAAAGAAAACCGACTCTGTGAATATCATCCCTTTTTGTTGAACCCGACACCTTCTTTTTACATTTTTAAAATGTTTTTTTTATATATATATCATTTCTTTTTGTTGCTATAGATTTAGGAAAAAGTATTATCTACACTAAAACTCCAAAATGAAAATTTACATTTTTCATTTGTGGTATTTCAACTTTTAAGCCAATATCAATTTGTTTCATTCCCCGTTCGATCTGAAATTAATAGATATCGTTATCTAAAAATTTGCAGGGTTAAAGAGATTAAAACTCGCTTTCGCGTTCATATTTGGCTGACGCGCGCTACGCTCCAACTAGCTTTTATGCAGTACTGCGGGGCTAATCTTTAATCTTTCATTTTTAATCTTTAATCTTTAATGTTTAATCCTTTATTCTTTATCCGTTATCCTTGATCCGTGATCCTTGATCCTTGAACCTTGATCCATGATCCTTGATCCTTGATCCGTGATACTTGATCCTTGATCCTTGATCCTTGATCCTTGATCCTTCATCCTTGATCCTTGATCCTTGATCCTTGATCCTTGATCCTTGATCCTTGATCCTTGATCCTTGGTCCTTGATCCTTGATCCTTGATCCTTCATCCTTCATTTTTCATCCTTCATCCTTCATCCTTCATCCTTCATCCTTGATCCTTGATCCTTGATCCGTGATCCCTGATCCTTGATCCTTGATCCTTGATCTTTGATCCTTGATCCTTGATCCTTGATCCTTTATCTTTTATGTCTTTAATCATCTCTAATCTTTAATCTTTAATCTTTAACCTTTAATCTAAATCCACCATTCTACACCCTCTATCTTATATCCTCTATTCTTCATCCTCCATCCTTTATCCTCCATACTTCGTTCTGCATCTTCCTTCCTTTATCCTCCATACTTCGTTCTTCATCCTCCATCTTCCATCCTCCATCCTCTATCCTCCATCATCCATCATCCATCTGCCATCCTCCATCCTCCATCCTCCATCCTCCATCCTCCATCGTGAATCCTCTATACTAAATCCTCCATCCTCCATCTTCCATTTTTCATCTTCTATCCTCCATCCTCCACCATCCATTTTCCATCTTCTATCTACATCATCTCAAAAATTCGCAAACCTTTAAGATCCACGAGCCGTGATGATCCGCGAATCGCAAGATCTGCCGTGAAGATCTGCAAACCACAAAGATTTGTAAAGATCTGCTGAGCCGTCGAGATCCGCGAACCGCGAAGATCAGTAAAGATACATCGTTTTTTTCAATAGTGATTTGATCCAGTTGAAAATAACACACCTAATAAGAAATTAAATTCATTTGAGCTTTGCCAGTTTTCACGCAAACGCGCGTACTACCGTCTAGCGGTAGTAATTTGAAACCCAGATTTCAGTTCTCAAAGTGAGTCATCAGCGTCTGACTTGAAAATTTTATAAAAATTCATATGAGCTTTTGCTAGTTTTCACGCATACACATGCGTGAAATGTATGAGGAGCTTTTAGAAAACTCTCATGTACGCAGCATACAGATAGAGCAGCCGTGTCCATGTGAGTTGGCTGCAGTAAAGAACGTAGTCGGTGCTTGGGGTGAACCCGACAATCACATTCGACTGAACGTTCTGATTAGTTGAACTGGCCGTTAAATTTCTCTATGGATAATTTGAACGATATAAAAGCGCTTCTGTGGAATGCCCAAAGCATCCGAAGTAAATCAATTGAAACTTTCGACTTTTTAGTAGAAAATGAAATAAATCTATGTGTTGTGACCGAGACTTGGCTCAAAGACAGTGACAAATTGTACCACCCAGATTTTAACATCTACAGACGCGATAGGGAGCACGTAACTGGAGGTGGTGTCGCGATAATTATAAAAAAATCAATTAAACACACTGTTCTCCCTGATCTTGGCACTAAAGTAATTGAATCAATCGCCATAACAATTGATGCCATTAATACTACAGTAATCGCAGCTTATTTCCCCGGAACTAAGCTTAACATTGAAAAGCTTGATACTTTTAAGTCAGATATCGATCGACTAACAAATTTAAGGCATAGTTTTGTAGTATGCGGTGATTTTAACGCGAAACACTGCCATTGGAATTGCGCTAAAGCTAATAAAGCAGGTAAATTATTGTATGATCTTATGACATGGAAAAACTTCTTTGTTCATATACCTACGGAACCCACATACTACCCACCAAAAGGCGATGCTTCAACTTTAGATATAGTTCTGAGTAATGACGTTGTCCCTCTATCGCAATTAATAACCTTGAATGAACTCTCATCACCCCATCTCCCCGTATCATTTTCAATTATTAAAAATATTGTTGTTGATAATTCGCAGAAATTTATCTCATGTTACAAAAAAACCAACTGGCAAAAATTTCGCAACATTTTATCACGATCCATTGATTTAAGTAGCCAAAACCTTTCTGAGATCTCTAACCATGAAGAAATTGACTCGCTTATCAATGAGTTCACTACTACTATATGGAACGCATCTGAGTTATCCACACCTAAATTTCCTTTCAAGCCATTCACTCCAGAAATCGATGAGTCTACTAAATTACTAATAAAACTTCGTAATGTTGTGCGACGACAATGGCAAAGAACCCGATCTCGCAATATTAAAACACTATGTAACTCTCTCACCCAACTTATTAAAGATAACATAAACAAGATCAGAAATTTATCATGGAGTTCAAAACTATCTGGACTCGGGAAAGGATCGAAACCACTCTGGAAGCTACATAACACACTAAAAAATAAAAATAGATATATTCCACCTCTTTCTGATCCAAATAACAAAGTCCACTACAGTAATAACGATAAAGCCGAATTACTCGCTGCAAGCTTCTCCTCACACCATCGTTTGAGTGAGGCGCTAGGCGATGACCAAAATGCGAGAATTGTGGAACTCACTTTGGAGAACCTGAATAACTCATCATTTGACCTCCTTTCAGTTAACCTTTGCAAGCCCTTGGAAATAAGGAAAATCATTCAAAAGCTAAAATCAAACACAGCGCCTGGTATTGATAACCTACCAAATATTCTAATCAAGCATCTTCCTAAAAAGGCAATAATTAAGCTGAACTTCATTGTAAATGCCTCTTTTAAACTCGGCTATTTTCCTAATGCGTGGAAAAAAGCACTGATCATCCCAATCCCCAAACCTGGAAAAGACCCCAAGTTTCCAACAAACTACCGACCTATTAGTTTATTACCTACTCTAAGTAAGGTATTTGAAAAGATAATACTGACCAGATTAAATGCTTTTTCGAATGAAATAATACCCGATTTCCAGTTTGGTTTTATGCCACGACTTTCAACAAATCACCAGCTTCACCGTGTCACAACATTTATAAAATCATCTTTCATCGCAAAACAGTCCACTGGATTCATTGCCCTAGACATCGAGAAAGCTTTCGACACTGTATGGCATGATGGTCTTGTGCACAAGCTCACGAACTTCGGCTTCCCCATATACCTCGTGAAACTAATTACCTCTTCTTTGAATAACCGTGAATTTTGCATAAAACTGAAATCCAGTATATCTGACTCCTACATAATCCCAGCAGGTGTACCACAAGGCTCTTGTTTGAGCCCGACCTTGTATAACATATACACTGCGGACTTTCCGAAATCCCCTGAATGTGAAATTGCGATGTACGCCGATGACTCCGGGATTTACACTAGATCCAATGATGTTAATATCATCCTGCATAACCTTCAGACTCAGTTAGATTTGCTGCAATCATATTATAACAAATGGAAAATAAAAATAAATCCGGGTAAAACGCAAATCATATATTTCACCAAGAAAAGAGCTGCACGTAACCTACCTAATCCCACTATGAACATACTTGGAGAACCCATCACTTGGTCAAAAAATATTAAGTATCTTGGACTTAATCTTGATACGAAATTATCTTTCCAGGGCCACTTCGAACACGTTTCAAGTAAAATATCCAAAAGCATCCATGCACTTTACCCCTTTATTAATCGAAAATCGAAACTTTCAGTGGACAACAAGCTATCTATAGAATGGTTATGCAGCCGATCATATTATATGCAGCACCAATATGGAACCAGTGTGCTTTAGTTCACAAAATAAAACTCCAAACACTTCAGAACAAATGCCTTAAAATAATACTGGACAAACCATTTTATTTTTCTACCGCTCACCTTCACTACTTAGCAGGCATTCCCAAGATCACGGACACAGCCAATAAATTTCAGCTAACCTTTCTCGAAAAATGTACAATATCTGTTAACCCTCTGGTTACGTGAACTAATAATTAGACTTATAGTTTCAATTTTTTATTTTTATTTTATTTTTGTTTTTGTTTTTATTTTATTTTTTATTTTTGTTTTCTTTTTAAGTTAGTATATAAGTGAATAGAAATAGGTTTTTGTCTAAATTTTCCTATCACAATGATACACCAATTTCAAAAGAATTTGAAATACTTGTATGTAAAAAATACCCCGCAAAAGTAAAGATGTAAAGACTATTGTCTAATCTCTAGTTATTAATAACATAAGTTTATACTCGAAATCAGCACCGAATAAATATTATTATTATTATTAATTAGCGCAATCCATCAACTCCTTCGGGTAGCTGTCATACAAAAGTTCTTAAACCAATATTGAACGATAACTTTAGAACGCTTTAAGTTACGACTTTGAAATTTTGTATACGTTGATTTTATAATAGTCGCAGCTGAAGGTATTAATATGAAAAATATCCCGTAAGTCCTTCATGTAGTTGCCATACGAAAATTCTGTAAAAATGTCCCAACTTAATTATGGAACTCACTATGTATAACTTAAGAAATCGTTAAACCATCCATTGAGTAGCCACTATACAATAGTTTCTACCTGTAAATAAAATGTCATGCAATAATTGTATGTGCACTCCTTTTGATATATTCCCAACTAAAATATAAATCGGAGTGCAGTATTTCATCTAGAGTATCATACGATTGGCTTGCAGCCGATCGTGACTGCGTTATGTTTTTCACTTAATTCCTTTTCTTTTATGAAAGGTCGGTAATTAAGGTTAAACATGAACGTTAAGATCAATTGCAATTTCGTGAAAAATTTTTTTTTCAAAAAACCCTACGATACAACCTGTATTATGCATTGCACTTTCAGAATCTTTTTAAAATTTTTGTTTCTGATCAACCAAATGCTTGTAATCTTGGGAACGGCAGGCCGTATGAGCGAGGGACACTTTTTACGCCGGCCATGACAGCAGCGCCCCCAGTCTATATATATTTATAAAAAATTTCTCGGCGTACCTCAATATGTATACTTTCGAATAAAACTAACCTGGATAATATTGAGCAACAAGTTTTTGAGATAATAATTCCTAAAATTCACCTATTTTTCCCGCTGTCTACTCGTACCTACTGTACCCCCTTAAGGTGCTCTTACACGAGCAATTTTCCATGCAATTGATTGCATGCCAAAACTAGTGAGAGCGATTAATGGAGCAATACAGGGTAATATCATGCTAGTTGCCGCAATATTTCGGCAATGTAGCAACGTTTTCACAGATTGCTGGTATTGCTCGCCCTATACTTGCGGTATTTCCAGTAACTAGGAAAATTTAGAGCAATTGTCCTAGTTCGGTGATTCAATTGTCTAGTTTTGTTTTGAGTTTTGCATCTATTTGTCAAGTTTCGTGTTATAATGGCTTGGAATTCAAATATTTCCATGTTTTAGATTTGTTTATTAAGTTTGCTTTCGTGTTGTTCATAGACTGAATTGGTTGTGTAAGCCCTTATTGTCGAATTACTAGATATTGGTGAACATCGCTCATCACAATTCAGAAACGAGTTGATGAAAAATTGATCCACATCGCCATTGATGCTGTGAATTTGCTTAATATTTTCGTGACGTCAAAATTGATGAATATTGCTGCAAATTGAGCAATTGAGCAATCGCTCGTGTAAGAACACCTTTAGGTTTGATGAAATATCAAATTGGTTTCTATTTCTACAGTTTTTTTTATGGAATCACCTAAAAAAGGGTTCCAAGATTTTTTGAAATTCAACCCCCAAAAGGGTGTAAAGGGGTTGAATACGTTTTCAAAGTCAATGCAGTACCTCTAAGATCTGATGAAATATCAAATTGGTTTTGTCGTTTATTCGGTTCTTATGTAGCCGCTTAAAAATCAATTTCATAGTTTTTTGAAATTCAACCCCAAGTGGATGTAGTAGGACTGCGTACATTTTTATAAGTTTCGTTTTATTTCTTGGGTTTGATAAGGTTGGAAGATAAGGTTGTTACTTTCGCGGGCTGTTTATATATTCGCCTAAAAACTGATATCAGGATTTTTTCATATTCAATCCCCTAGAGATTGTAAAGAGGTTGCATACGTTTCCACGAAGAAATTCGAGATGTCTGCATGGGGTTTTTATATGTACAAACATATAATCGGCTAAAAATCAATTTCAGAATTTTTCGATTGTTTCAGTTCTGTGGTAAAATTACTTATTTCAATATTTGTATGAAGAACCACTGATAAATGTTAAAATTAATATCACACAAGGAGCTAATCTAGGGATAAAATTAACTTTGCAAAAAACCTAATTGTCTCGAAACAACCCATGTTACATTTCGAGTTTGACTGTGTCCCGAACTATGACCGAAAAACATGATTCATATGCATAATTTATGCGCCTAAGCAAGCCACACATCAACTTTAACCCTTTCTTGGACTATGATCCGAAAAATAATAAAGTATTGCTCAGACTGTTGGCAGATTTTTTTAATTAGCTTTTGAGATATAAAGATATGAAAAGTGTGTTCGGAAATATTTTCCTAACTACCACACGCTGCATAAAAAAATTACCTGCACACGCAGACCAAGTTTAAACTTCCTAGCATCAACCGTTCCGTCATAATTTCGGCATTAAATTTCTTAACGAACACTCCACTCACTGTACAACGTCTTGACTTTTTTGAAGTTTTCAACTTTCCAACCTCACCTTTCTCTCGTTATGAAAATCAGAAGAATTCAGCCTTAGATCTGACGTGAAAATTTGTTTTTCCACGTTTTCGTACCCCCAAAGAATCTTCAAATTTTTTCCTAAATGTCTGTACTAAGTAGCTTAATATAAATTCGGAGTCTCAACTTTTTACCTTAAGCATTTCATGAGTTGAGTCTTATGAAATTCACAATTCGTCTAAGTCCAAATTTTTAGCTCTTCGCGTCTTGAAGTTAAGCAGCTTAAGGAGGGCGGGGGAACTTTATTTATTTATTTGAATATTTCTAGAATTCATTAAAGGTTTAAGTTTGCTACAGTTACTTTTCATTTCTGATTGCTTTAGGTACATACCACATTTTATAGATATTTCTATAAATAATAATAGAAATTCCCTACTTTTAATATTTAATCAGAAACAATTACTGGTACTTTCTTCCCTCGACCTTCCAATCGAAAATTTTGATTGTTTTCTTTTACATTTCCTTAACTTCTCGTGTGTACACCACAACTATCAAGACTATTTTCATTTCTTAAAAATTCTAAAGTTATTGAGAATAAATTCATTAAATTCGACAGATTTCCCATTTGCTGAACGTTGTTTAGATTCCTCAGACACCGTTCATCCCATTCAGTCCCTTGATTAATTTTGCTATCATCGATTAAGAATTCGATTTCAATTCGTAACGTATTGTCACATGTAAGATGGCCAATGGAATTTTATCGCAATATCCAGTGTACATGAAGTTTGTTCTTAATGGATTTTTAATAGACTAGGTGAAGGTAAATTAAATCGATTTCAGATTTAAGTCGACCAAACCGAGATTGCATTTATTTTCTGGTCTTGTTTGTCGTGACTTTATGAAGTTACTTGATTCAAGGAGTTGATCAGAAATTTAATTTTACTGAAATTGATAAATTTTCAATAATTTCCGGATGTAATGAAGTAAATTTTGACAAGATTTTCCAAACTTTAGGGAAGGTTGAAGAAGGATTTATATCGAAAATTTCAGGGTTTTTATATCGCAGGAACAGTTTGTTCTTGAAAACTGAAACTCTCTGATATATAAAAATATGCTACAGCAACGTTTTCATTTCGTAGGGCTATTGAATAAGAGGTCAGAGCTAAAAGTTATGGAAAAGCTTGCAATTTGTATATCTTAAGAATAGCCTCAAAGTTGAAATTGAGCAAACTATAATTTTTGCCGTAGCTTCTGACTGGCGGTAAGATGACATAACAACCGAGATTTATTATCTGTCGTAGTATGCTTGCAAAAAACGCCAGCTGACTGGACTGAACACTACGTATTAAGGACTAAGCTCCAGTGTGACCGTTTTGATATTTCTCAGGGTAGCAAATTTGGGTAGCAATTCTTAGCTAGGGTAGCAAAAATATTTTCTAATACTTCTTTTAATTAAATGGAACTAATTACGTCATTACATGCTTATCTGTTACTCATAACACTGTATATCCACTACAAATTTAAAATGTTTAAAGAAAAAATAATATTTTAAAGTGTGAACATTTATTTAGGAAAATCAAAATTCACAGAAAATGCACATTTTGCCCTTCGCTCGAATGAGTGATAGATTCGAAAAAGATGCTTAATTCGATTGCGATTAAGAATGCGGTATGCGCTACCACTATACTATATTTCTCAGTACAATAATATTAGACAGCTATCGATGGTACGCTATTTCGAATGCAAGACCAGAGGCGTGCATGAATTTTACATTTTAGTCGTCCAGTTGCAAAACCAGCCATACGTCTATTTTTTTGATTTTAAGGTTTCAGTATCCCTGGATTCGTCTCGTCTCAGCCTACAATTTTAAAAGCTTAAAACCAGTCCTAAACCTTTAAAAATTAGGTTTGAAAAACCCAGTAAGGTGCAAAACCAGCCATATTTCTTTGAGTTGGGTTTCAAAAGATGACCTATATTATCAGTTGCAAAACCAGCCATATTTTTACTTAACACAATGATGACGTCACTAGTTTGGGTTGGTAATGGTAAATAGTATCCCTGAGTCTTATAAAATCGAACAGCTGATAGTTGATATGTATAACCTTGCACAATCATTGATTTGAGTTTTTTTCGTGTTTCGTTTGTGTTTTAAGGTTGTGAAAATGGAGGAGGAAAATGTTGAATTTATTATTTTAGAGACAGATGAACAGTTTTTAGTGATAATCAGGTCAACGAACAACAAGAAATAGAACATCAGCTCGAAGAACAACAAGGAATAGATCATCGGGTCGAGGAACAACAAGGAATTCAAGAAACTACAAAGTTGAGGAAAAAAAACCTCAACCGAAAGAATGGAAGAGAAACATTGCAAAACAATACCGCTAGAGTTGCGAAACCAGTCATATTTGCATTTCGGGTGCAAAACCAGCCATATCTAAATTTAAAACTATAATATCTTATTCATTTAATAAGGATAATATCAAAGCTTTTGCAAGCCAACAAAGCATATTTTTTGTAATTTTTTTTTAAAAAAAAAAAGAATAAGGATATTTTGCCTATTTTGCTGCATAATCAGTTTTTGCCATTTTGCCACAAGTTTCTGAAACAAATATGGCTGGTTTTGCAACTGGACGACTCATTTGATAGTCAAAGTATCATATTTTTGGCGACCACAAGTTTTATAATGGCTAATTTTACCAGGGTAGCAAATTTAGACATGTAGTAACATAGTAGCAAAAAATTGTCAATAGTAGCATTTTGCTACCTTCGTAGCACTTGTGGTCACACTGCTAAGCTCCTAAGTCCGTTCGGTATCCTTAAAAAAAACTTGATAATCATCTGTAATAATAAATTAACGAATTTGACTGTTTTATTAGGGGCACAAAATTTTAAGACAAAATTGTCTACTGAAAATTTCAGTCTTTTTCAGTAATTGTAAATTGTGTTGTTGTTCTGTAGGTTTAAAATATCGTAAAAATTATGAAAAATGCCTTAATATTTTGACTGCCAAAATTTTTGTTAAAAATTTTGACCATCCTTTTTGAAGGAGTGAACATTTTCGTTTGACGCCGACCCGCGTTTCTGGCACTGAATGAATAATGAAAAGGAAGTATAATTGCTGCTCTACCAGAAAAAATTTTCTGCAAAAGCTATAAGTTAAAAAGAAGGATATGAGGCTGGAAACATCCTGTGTGAACTAGGAGTTCAGAGATCTCTATAAAACCTGGATGACCTAGGAAAACAAACCCGGCTCAAAATTGATTTTAGAAGAAACTGGTACGCTACATCTACACAGGTGTGAGCAGACCGAATTTAAGTAGGAAGAGCTGAAGTTTTGACAAGAGCAATGAAACGTCGACTTGTTGAAGGCGGCTTATTCTCAAGAAGGTCTCTGCAAAAACCTCTTTTAGGTACTTCTGCGAAGGCAAAAGGGTTACAATGGACTGGGCCAAATCACATCTAAATTGGACCAAATATATTTGGATTGGATTTGGATATTTTTTTTCTCAGACGAGTCCAACTTTAGTGATGGAAGGGAAAAGTTGATGAAATATACGAACCGGGATATTGCTGAAGGGGTTTTAGTTGTTTCTCGGGGCATGGCAAAGAAAGACGGTCCTTCGCAGGTCAACGAGTGACAACAGTCGTTTACGTTAACATATTAAAAACTTATTAGGAACCTTGAACGCTCTTAGAGGGGTCAAGATGTATTATAGTTATCCCAACCCAATTCGAAAATAAAAAAAAAAAAATTTCAAAAAAGTATATATTTCTAACCAAATGTGTCACAACTATTTTAAAATTCAATTTAACTATAAATGTATTGCTGAATTTCTTCAAGTTTCCATAGTTCACTGATTCAAAACCGGCTCGACGGACCAAAAACTATTCGTCTTTTCAAACAAAGATTTTTTGAAATTTTATTTGAGGGTATCAAGCTATGATACAAGCCAATTTAGCAAAAAATATTAATGTAAGTAGTTTAAAATATTTACTAACATTAAAAAACAGGCTTTTATTTAATCGCACCATTTTACTAATAAACAAAAAATACTTAACGGGGAAAAGTTTTTTTTTTGGAAAAAAAGAGCCCTTTTCAAGACATTTGCCCTAAAAACATTTCTACGAAAATAATTTTAAGTAAATGTTAAATATTTTATGCGTGGAGTTGCGTCAGCAAGCTATCATTTGTCTTCGAATTTTCATTATTCGAGAAACTCAATGTTGTTATTATTCGGCTTCCAGAATGATAGCAAAAGAAATGAACGGAATTCAGCCATCGAAACACGATATTTTGCTTTAATTAACTGAAAAACAAATCCCAATTCATGATAAGCAAACTTTTTCCTATATCTGATCCGAATAAGCGTGTAGTCATCATTTGCTGGTCAATACCATTTTCGTATATTAAGAACGATATATGTATTACTACGAGTATGTGTATTTTGTGCTTAATCATTAATGAGTTCAGTTTCCTACTTCCCTATAACATTGTTTTCTCAAAGCTATGGATCTATATGGATACCTATAAGGGGTGTAGTCTTATAAATTTAGGAGACATGTGCCTTGGGGCTCAAAAACTGAGTGAAACATCCTTATCAACATATGCACGTTTTCGTACCGTAGTCGAGATATGTCGGTTTTAGGAATGTTGTGCCCCTTCAACAAATATCAAGTCGTGAGTGATATCAAAAAACTTTTTTCCCTTATTAAGCACACATTTTTGGAGCTGTGTTCTATTTCCTGTTCATACAACTGATATCCTTTTTGGAACTGTGTTCTATTTCCGTTCCATACAACCGATATCCTTTTTGATTCAGCTACTTGTATTACTCGACCTTCAAATTTTTCATCTCTGCTGGCAACACTCTCTTTCCACACACGACATTTAAAGGATATGTCCAAATAATAGTGCGAACTGATGAGCACACAAATTTTATTTATATTCATTTAAATTTGAGTTAAATTTTTTTCAGTGCTTATTAAAAAAAAAACCTTTTGAACGAAATGCTTTCAATGTCGAATAAGACGACGTTCTCAGTTCAATTTTAATTGCAATACTGTTCAATAATTTTCTGATCAATGTTCAACAAATGTTACAAGCAAAGCAATTGTTTTGTTGAAATGTGAATAACTCCTTAAGCTAAACTAGCGTTATAAACTACCCCTCAAATTAAAAGTGTTAAAATTAGCATTTATAAATTATCAAGAAAACATATGATACAGTTTTTTACAGATATAAAATGTGAACCAACATTTTTAATCTGAAATATTTTTTAAATAGGTACCTACCTCGGTATATAAAAAAAATTTGCCAACAGTCTGGGCGCAACTTTATCTTTATTTGGGTAGAAGTTCGGAACGACGATTATGTAGGAAGCCTTAGGAAGTAAAAATGAATTCGATATCTCATTAGAACTATGAAATATGTAGGAATTAGTGAAAACATATGCAATCCCTTTGCATTCACTTTGCGGTTGAATATCCAAAAATCCTGAAATGAGTTTATAAAGAAAGCCGCGGAAGTGAAAACCAATCTGATGTCTTATCACTCCTAAGAGATATGACGGAATTCGTGAAAACGTGATCAACTCGTTTATACCCTCTTAGGGGTTGAAAAATGAAAAACACTTGAAAACGAGTTTTATGTGATTATTAAACAAGTCCGTGGAAGTGAAAAGTTATACGATATCTAATCAGGCCTGTGGGATACGGCTGAATTCGTGAAAATGTATACAACACTATTACACAACCTTGGCGGTTGAATTTCAAGAAATCCTGAAAACAGTTTTTAGGTATTTATATGAAGAATCCGTAGGAAAAAAAATTAATTCGATATTTGAAAAGACCTAATAGATATGACGAAAATCGTGAAAATATTTGCATTCCATTTTGACTGATTTGAAGATTTTGTCCTTTATCGTTGAATATCTCAAAATATTTATTTTTTTATTTTTTATTTTATTACATTTTGTTGGTTATACTGTTTTACAAAACATGCCAAAAAATTTAATGAAGATCTCAATGGGATCGGGGTCAAAAAAATCGAAGAACATCAGTGCTTCTCAATTATGTTATTAAAAAATTACAATTATTACAACTTAGCTGTTAAGATGAAAAGTCTAATCTCTAAAACATTTTTGCTCTGTTGACGCACATTGAATTATTATAAATAAATATTGTTTGAGTTTTTTTGAGTAATTAGAAAACTAAAGTGGCAAATGTTTGCCAGCTTGTGTGTCTTGGGTAAGCAAAGGTTTGAATCAACAGCTAATCTTTCACGTTTATAATGAACTATGGAATTGAAATACATATTTAATAAATCACATTAGTCGAGAAATGACGACTTAAATAATAGTGGTACAGGTGAAATATAACGATTTTACGTATTTTACTAAAATTCACATGGCTGTACTGTTCTTTATATCAAGCAAGGTTCGTATATTGGATACAAAAGGAACGACGCTTTTTCACAGGGCAGACTTTTCGCTATGGCCATTCGTTATCTGGGCTTGAATTAGGTTAGATTAATGGAATTTATGGAAAAAAAATTATTTATGATTTAAATAATTTTAATAAATAGATATTTGTTTTAAAGTTTGACAGAGTTTTTGGCTTAATTGAAAGATATTAATTTCTTCCTTTTTTATTGTATCATATGCAACATATTTTCCATATTTTTTTTAAATAATGAAGTTTGCAAAAAACATTAAAAATATTATTAAATAAATTTTTTCATAAATAGAAAACAAGTAATCAAGCTGAATTCAATTGCAGTCGTGTACTTTATCGAAATGTCTTAATCACCTGAACCGATTTGAATTAATCGTTTTTCGAATTAAATTATGAAATTGTGTTAATTTAATTTAAACAATAAATGGGTTAATTTTCTATTCACTTTTGAGTACGCTTTCATGAACCGAAATTAGAATAGAAATTAATAAAATCTTAATAACGATTTCTTAGAAGACAATACTATTGGAAATTGTATTTAAAAGATTAAGATCCGTTCATTGTTTCTTTGTGATCTTCACGTAGCAGCTTTGTTATACAAATTACACTAAATGGTGAAAAATGAATTGATATTAATTGTTCCGAAAGTTATTTTTTAACCGAGTACACTACGCCGAAGTCTGCTTTTGTTTTGATACGCTAACTCTTAGGTCAGCTCACAAGATTGACCTAATTTTTCAGTGTACCCAGTTTCCTTTAAATTTATATTTTTCTTAATTAATCAGCGGGTATTTGTTCGTTTCGCACAATAGCTCAGTCTAACAACGATTAAAAGAGACTAATTCTTGCCCACACTAAATCTTGGATTCGTAGCAATGCATTTCTGTATAAAAGCCATCAGCCAACTCTTGACATAATAAATTCGAGCCTATTTATCAACGTTGCTGCCATCATTAAGGTAATTGCAGTATTGCAGCATTTGGTGTGCCAAAGAACTTTTTGAAAAGTTTCCGTTTTACCTGGCAAAGGACGTTATTTGTTTACTTCTTTCCAGTCGTTTTAGGAAATGATTACTCTTCTTTACAGGGATCTCTTCATGTCGGCAAATCCTGGGAAAAGAAATGGATTGGAGTTAGTTTCGTGGGAAGTTTCTAGTAAAACCTGTTGCACAAACTTACTTATAAAGGTTGAGAATTACAACGCTCCTAGAAATTTTGAAATTTTTTTTGAACTATAAGAGCAGCGCCATTGAATCGCCCCATATCGGGCGCCTAAATGACATAAGTTCAAAATTTTTTAAATATTGCGAATTATTAAATTTCTCAATAATGTTGATTTATTTAGTTGCTTTACCTTAAGCTATTCAACGAAATAACTAATTAAAAATGATAATCAAGATTTGCTGAATTAGGCCTGCTAAATCCCTCGTAGAAAAACAATTTTTGCTGGTTGGGGTGGTGAGGGTGGAATAGAGTGAAAATAAAACATTTCGATTTTTATATCTCGAGAACCGTTCATGATAGAAATCAAAAATTTAGAATGTAATTAGACCTATGGTGGTGGCATTTTCTAAAAATAATATTTTCCATAGGGCGCCGGGTGTTTTTTCTAAATCTGCAACGGCTTACGATAAAACTTGCTGGGTTTATGTAGATGTACTAGTAAAGGAATTTAGGTAAAAAACATTCATCCATTGGGGTGTGGAGTTGACAAAAAAAATTTCACTGAAATATATCTTGCATGTCCTCTGAAATATTGAATTAATGTTGTTTGTACGGGTTCTTAAGATAAATGCATGGAAAGTTTTTCAGACTTTTTTAAAGGAGTTGCATACAATTTCACGAATTACGCCATATGCCTTAGGGCTGATAAGATATAGAATTGGTTTTTTCTTCCCCAGGTTTTCGATAAAATTCCCTTAATTTGAGGATTTTTAGATATCCTACCCCAAATTAGTGTAAGAATGTTGCATACGTTTTAACAATTTTCGCCATATCTCTTACGCCTGATGATATATGAAATTGGTTCTCACTTCCGCGGACTTTTATATAATCGCAGATAAACCACTTTCAGAATTTGTCGATATTCAACCCTCAATTGGGTGTAAAGAAGTTGCATATTTTTTCAACCCTCTTCGGTCTGAATATGGAATTGGTTTTTAATTTTTCCGGCTTTCTATAAATCGCAAAAAAAAATAGTTTCAGGATGTTTTCTTTTTATGTTATCCCCTAAAAACCATAATTTAAAATTTTTTTATATTCAATTCCAAAGAGGATTTCAATATCTTCCGAACCAATTGTACCAGGAAGATAAAATTCGATTTATGTTTCTAGGATTACAAGTGAAGTCTATTGAAGGTAAAAATTTTCAAGGTGCTCCACCTGGTAGCTATTTAAGAAAAACAAAATAAATATCTCAAGAACCGTACTAGATATAGTCTTAAAAAGTTTTACAGGAGTTAGGGTCCAGTAGACTTCCACCAGAAAAAAATATTTTGGAGTGGATGTAGGGGGGGGCGGGATGAAAAAAAAATGGTATTTTCCGAAAACCGTAAAGGACGGAAAGCTTAAAATTGACGACTTTAGAACTTCAATAGATGCAATTTAGCAAAATATTTGTTAGGGTTAGCAAGGTATAGGGGTGGGTTTTGTATCTCAGGAACGGCTTATGATAGAAAAAAAAATGTATCACAGGATTCATTACTAGCAAAAAAAGTTCAGATTTTTATAGGCGTACGGAGGTGGAGTAAACAAATTGTTCAAAGTTTGAATCTTGGTTCGGTAGTGTACTTGGCCTTGATGTAATTTCGTGTGTAATTAATGCCACTACGATTTTTTTGATAGAATATAAACTGTCACTTTTTCCTTTCCGATTCTGGACTTCTCTCTTATTTTTGGGTTTTCCTTATATTAGACCGAGTCGCCATTGTCAGTGATAGCAAATTTGAGCTTAAAATAAAATATTGAATTCTTTAAAACCAGTACCTTTTTCTGCATTGCTTTGCGAATTGTACTTCCTAGAAACTACCTAGGAAGTCAAACACAAATTGTCCCTGAAAAGTTCCAAATAGCCTGTTGTTGGAAAAACCCCTTTTCACGCACATTTGTCTTACTCCATCTCTATACATCAATAAAATTTTAAACTTGTTTTTTTGCTTTAACTACTCCTGTAGTACTTCTACATATACATACTAAGTTTCAACTTCCTAGCATAAGCCGTTTCTGATATATGAAAAACCACCCACCACCCCCGTACCTTGCTTTCATTTCCACCCCTCCTACCTACACCCACACGCTTTCTCCGCTAGAGGTCTACTGGTCCTAACTCCTGTAAAAATTTCAAGATCATATCTCATACGGTTCATGAGATACAAAAATTTAATATTTTGAAAAATGGCTGTCCTCCACATTCAGCGCTTCACCTCCCCCCTCAAAAATTTTACATTCAGTAGACTCCACTGGTAATTATATATACAGAAACCAAATTTTATCTTCCTAGCACAATTGAGTCGGAAGATATTGTAATTCAAAGTTTTTCACCACCCACCCCCATATCTCACTACTTCACTTAAAAATTTTAA
This sequence comes from Beris morrisii, assembly GCA_951812415.1. Lineage (NCBI taxonomy): Eukaryota > Metazoa > Arthropoda > Insecta > Diptera > Stratiomyidae > Beris > Beris morrisii. Next base: position 100,038,172 of record OX638313.1, on the reverse strand, counting down.
GCCCTTTCCAATCTCCTAGTATCCCTTAATACAACTACAAAATTTCGGCCATCTGACATCAATCGTTTAGGAGATATGGACTTTAGAATGTATCAATCCCAGCTTTCAAGCGTTTTGGACGCATTGTTTCCCCCCCCCCCCCCTACTGGTAAATCTATCAACCCCTATCAACTATTTTTTTGCAAATGGGTCCACTATCACAGTACCTCATAAGTTCCAACTTTCAGCCTCCTAGCATAAGCAGTTCCTGATATCTAGAAACCAAAATTGTTCATCTAAAACGCTCCCCCTTCCTCCCCCTTACATCCCCACCCCACCAAAAGGTACCACTCGTAGACGTTCACCCACCCTACCTACCATACAAATTTCAACTTAATATATCAAAGGGTTTGTGAGCTACGCACCTTCAAACGGTTTTGCGTACGGTGGACGGCGTCTACGGCGGACAGACGGACATTTTTTTTTTTTGGTTTTTTGGTGTTTACTAGTCCTAAAACTTGTAAATACAAAATTTCAGGGTAGCAAACTTTTTTTAAATTTCAGGCCGAAAATTTGTCACAAATTTGTCATAAAAATTTGTTCTTTTCGCTGAACAAGAGCTCGCTTACAGACTGGTGACAGACTTTTAAAGTATTACACGTCCAATTGATCCAGTACTGAAACAATTTCCTTCACTACGGAGGGAAATTCTGTTCAAATGTTTGTTCGAAGAAAGGAAAGAAAATTGTTCAGGGGATCGAAATAATGTCAGGCTTGCGCAAATGCAATTTTTCTCCATGCCGGTACACCGAGAAAAACATTGTCGGGCGGTTTTTCTGCAAACGTTTATTTTGGAAAATGTTTAGTCTTCTCGAAAACGACTGTATGAAGTGCCGGCAAATAGCTTTTCAGTTACCATTTAGACACTGTGCGTGCCGGTTTTCATCAGAAAATTCGCGCCAGTTTTAAATTTATTAATTTTTTGTTTGAAAATAAAAATATTGTTCACACGCTATTGTAACTAGCCTGGAAGCATGGCTACTAGAGAATTCCTTTTAGTGTCCTTGCGGTTGAACTGATTTTTTCAGTGTCCGAAAAGGAAGGAACTGACCACAGTTGCGAATTCATAAATCATTTGGAGTGTGGCAAAAAAAAGTGCACAGTGACAGTGATTCAGTGGTTTTTGTATGCCACCAGATTGTGTCTAGTTTAAAAAATTTTTGTGAAATTTTGGAGTCAAAGGGCACCGTGTGATTTATGTGACTCGCCCTTATTACGTGCGAAAAGTGGCTTTTATTTAAAAAAAAAATGCGCGATCGTCAACATTATGCTTCTGAGGGGTGGCTAATTAACCCCGGATTATAATATCGGAATTCGATGCAGGGTATGTTAAGTGTTGTGTCTAGTGTGTGATAGCGAGTAATTAGCTAAATTATTAGTTTTTGGCCCAGTCGAATTCGGATAAGAATTATTTTTGATACGATGATATTAGACGCACAGCTGTGCTCTATCAAATTTGATAAATTAGTTTATTATTATATATTACAAAATACACTGCGAATAGCGGCTGTTATTTTAGTTTCCTGCAGCGAGAAGCAGGGGTCTTTTCCTCTGTTTGATTGATTTTGATCAATGATGAATACAAGATGTTTCTGCGGAATTCCGAAGCCTCTTGACTAAAGATATTTCGCATTTAATTGGCAATTAGATAAAAATCGGATAAGAACTTTAGACAGATCAGTTTCAGTTCGGTGTTAGGTAAAGGGTGTAACATTGTGTTTTATAGTGAATCTGACCGACAAAATACAGAAATTCTTTTGCATATTGTACATTTAGCCATACACTGATTGTTTTTCTTCTGGGATTTAAGCAAAATGTTCATCGTTGCAAACTCTCTCACTCTAATAATCCATACCAATGAAATACAGTAATTAATTATCAAATTTCTATCAGATTTGCTCATTATTTCCAGGCCAAATTGTTTTAACCGAATTATTTATTGTATTATTTTTGATATACGTTAATTTCAAGCCTCATCTTTTTAGCATTGAGATCTTCAGAATGTGTTCTTTTTAATTTACATTTTCATAAAACTTTTTAGCATTACTCACTCGCGAAATTTAAACATAGAAATTTGTTGTCCATTGTTTAAAAATAATTTAAAGCCAAAAGTGTTTTTACGGTATTAAAAGTAGAAGTATTGCTTCGAGGGATAAACATCTGCGATATTAGATTTTCTTAAAAATTACATTACTTAACATTTTATAGGTATTTAATTTAATTTTTTAATAACGCTATTATTTTAACAATAAAGCATTATAATTGGTATGAAATTAATGTCCTCCTCTAAAATTTGCGTAGGATTTCAGAGTAGTAAACCCCAAACAAGTGAAGAAAATTGTCTGTCTGTACGTCGCACTTAAACGTATTTTGTGAGGGGTGGTTTTATGCTATCTCAGTAACTCGTGAAATTTTCGCATTGACCTCCATAAAGGGGGGTGTGATGCGTTATCGGCGGTAGTAATTCAAGTGAAAATAAGACTTAACATTTCTGGGATGGCTAAGAAAGTGAAATTTATAGCTTCACGATTATTACAAAAAATTAATTTGTCAAGGAAAAGGGTATATAAATTTTTTAATGGACACAAAATAAAAATTTTGTAGTTTCCGCTTTAGGACTAGAGGACCCCAAAACAACAAGTACAATTTTATGGTCCGTCTGTCCGCTGTAGACTGTATGCAAATATGTTCATATATGTTTTTTCTGATATATGGAGAACCAGTGAAGATATGATCATGACATTTTCGCAGTTCGGGTCCTCCACTTGACTTGACGTTAGGTGGGAATTTTAAGGTTCGTGATAGAGGGTTTTAGACAAAAATTTTGGTTCCTGAATTTCAGGAACAGCTTAGCCCAGATCATTGAAACTTTGAATTTTTATAGAGCAATAATATAGTTGAGCCGTATGCAAAAAATAGTTGACATCCGTGGAAGTGAGAAATGTGTGTGCTTGAAATGGGCAGTCAAGATAATCTAAAATTCATATTTTCGGAATCGTTTACCTCCCAAACTTGGTGATTGTTGGAATACAAGGAGAGTTTACTAAAAATTCAATTTTGAGATGGTTTTGCCGTGAGTGATGGGGTAGAAAAACTTTGGATGACGATATCTCGAGAAATTGTGTGGGAAAAAATTAAATTTGGTTTCAGTATAAAACAAAGTACAGGGAAGATATGTGGAATGGAAAAGTTATGTGGGGGCCAGTATAACGCGGAAGTGAGGAAATAAAAATTTTTCTAACAAATCATCTTCAATGATCTTGGTAATTATCGAGGATGTAGCCCGAAACAAACCAAAAAATCGATAATGGTGAAAAATTTAAACTTAGTATTCACATAGATCTATGAAAATAGAATTTCAGAGATTGTTTGCACGGTATGGGGCTGGGGTGTTGTTCCTACCCTAAGAATGACTTATGCCAGAAAGTTTAAACTTAGGTTTATAAATAGAAAAACTAGAAAAGCAATTTCAGTAAAAAAATTCAGATTTGAACTTCTGTACAGAGCAGGGATAAAATAAAATGTCAGTGAAAAATATTACGAATTTTATCATATCTCATTGGTTTTTTTAGATGTCGAAATAATTTAACCTCTACAAATTCTTCGAGCTAAGAATTTTTATGATTTCCTGATGTTCATGGGCAAATAGGTTTTTGCTTGTATACGTTTTCACGAATTCCCTAACATCTTTTAGTTCAAATTAGACATCGAATTGTTTATTACTTCCCTGGACTTTTGGTGTAACTGGCTAGATTCAATTTCAGGATTTTTTTTCAGCCTGTAAGGTGGAGCTAAGAAATTGAATGCGTTTTCGCAAATTTTGATAAAATACCGATTTCAATTTTACTTCCATTGGCTTCCTATTTTCTCAGGCTTTCATTCATAAATGCCTAAAGATTTATTTGAAGATTTTTTGATATTCAACTGCTAAAAGGGTGTAAAGAAGTTGCATGAGATATTGAGCTGCATTTTACTTCTTCGGGTTTCTTGATAATTTCAACAAAAACATTTTTCAGGATTTTCCAGTTTCATTCCTTATGAGGGCGTATAGTAAGAGGGTTGTAAATTTTTTCACGAATTCTGCCATATCTTTTAGCTCTGATGAGATATCCAAATAGTTCTTACTTTCTCGGGTTTTTCATATAATCGCCTAAAAATGGACTTAAAGATTTTCCGTGTAAGGGGACTGTATGCGTTTTCACGAATTCTATCATATTTCTTAAGTCTGATGAGATATCAAATCCGATTTTACTTCCTCGGGCTTTTAAACGACGTACGGCTGATGGGCCAATTTTTTTTGAACTGGTTTTGAAACCTGAAAAAACAAAATATCAGGGTATTAATATTTTTTTCAAGTCGACCACAATACTTTGTTATTAAAATGCAAAACTAAAAATAAGTTTAACAATTAATAATTTAGTTGCTTTTTGGGTTGAAAATTGGGACGCGTTTAAAGCTGAGTTGCGGTAAAATTTCTATTCGGCTGATAACCTACACAAATAATCTTCCGAATAGCCTCATGGTTTTTTTTTTAGTTAGTCAGCCGCATTCTAATCTGACCGCATCTCAGCTTTACAAAAGAAATAAGGTTTCGCACAGACTTTTGATAAAATTCTAATTCTAATTTTGATTAGCCCAGTTTTAGGCCACAGATAAAATTTTATTTCACGAATTTGTTCATTTTAAGGTGGACCAAGTAAAACTTGCTAAAGTCGCTCTCAGAATGTCTGAGTCAGACATTTATTGCTCTATGTGTACACGGTTCCGAGAGCGCGTTTTCTCAAGCTTTAGCTCTAGCCAGAAAATGGTTGCATTTTCAAGTATGTTGTGTACACGTATTTTTGCGAGAGTTGAAATTGCACAAGAAAGTTCCGATCGGTTTCGACATTTTTCTGAAAGTCAGTTCCATTGGAAGTACTATTGAGAGTAGACACACGAGAAAAGTATGTGAACAGATAAGCAAGTTATGCTTGCAAGATTTTTGTCGAGCTGCTTGCTAGAGTAAAATTACTGCAATTTAGCAGTTAGAGTAAACATCGCAGCAAATTACTCTAGCAAGAAATGTCACGAGTTCCTTGCTAGTGTGCCTTAAGCAATTCAAAATTCTAAAGTATTATTTAATTGCAATTCCCAAAAATTGGCATGCAATTGGTTATTCACAAACTTTAAATTACTGTGCATCATTTTCAATCGAAAATTTAATTTTTTCATGTAATTCTGATCGTGAGTTATTTTTAAGATACCGATTTGTTTCTAAAATAACAATCAATATCTTTGTACTCACTTTCGAAAATTTATATTAATGTGGGCTACGAGTACCAACAAAATTTCCACAATTTAAATCTGAGTTTCACGTGGAATATTTTTGTATTCGTAGGAAAAGGATATTTTTCTCCATTACCATAAGATGTTACGACTGTAATAGACCCGTCTTAGGTTCATTTTGTGAGAATCGCAGTTTATATTCTTCCTACAGATAAGAAGTAACCCTAATACTCGTGTATGGCTTATAACTGGTACAGTTGCCTTCAATTTTGCGTAGGAACATTGACTGTAATCTATTCCAAACACGTGTGTTTATTGAACATTATATCAATTTGATGATTGCTTATAGTCGATTTTCAGCTACCATAATGCTGCTTATGTTTACCTTGCTGCGAATGCTGCAAATCGGAAGTTATTTGTATTCATGTTTCAGTATTATTAAGGCGAGTATTGAACTTAAACACGGACAAAATTTGTTTTGATATTTTCCCGGTAACGAGTTGTTTGTCTATATCCAAAACCCTCAGCCTGCAGGTGTAGGTATATCAGTTACATGCTCCATTTTGGTTACCGTCAGATGTCAGAGTTGAACGACAATATCCATGTTACTCCGTGCTGCTATTCCATTCCGGATTTTAGCACGTGAGCGCCCATATAACATTTTATAGGGAGGAGAAAATATTTACAAAATTTTTAAACAGTATTTTCTGTAAGTAACCTACTACACCAGGAAATTGATTTATGACAGCTTAGATATTTAAATTTTGTAGAATGTTTCTTTCAATACCAGGCGGTTAATAACAATTCGTGAACTTCTCCCCCAAAAAAATGAGTGCTGTAATTTCATAAGACTGACACTGTATAAATACTGTTTAGAACTAAATTAAGTTTCCATCTTCATTATGTACAGGTGGCACCACTTCACTTTGTATACTAAAGCTTCACTTTTAGAATGATTTTATAAAAGCAAGTCAATTGAGCTTGAGTCATCCGCGGGATAATTATAATGAAACTTTCGAAAAAAAATAATTATTATTTTTTTGTTTTTATTTGAAAAAGAATCGAACATTTTTTGATCCGTCGATCCGTGTTTGAACTAGATACTTATTATGTCCGGTCTTTAAGTGTGAAAAGAACGCTTCCAGTTTTAATATAAAGTTGATTTTATTTAAAAGTAAGACTACGAAAAATTAAATAAAATCTTTTAAGATCTTTAAGGTCTGCAAGTATGAACATTGGCATTGTTTAAGACGTAATCTACACTAGTGCTGTTACAAAGAAGCTATTATAATAATATAAAAATCGTAAAAAAACACACATCCGTCCATGTAGCTTTTTAGGTAGAAAAAATGTTTTAGGTGATTTATGTGTAGATGGAAACAATTAAGATCAGTTTCTGGTTGCTTGTGATCTTAATGACGGCTGAGAATTCGTTCACAGTAAAAACTTCCTCATTAAAATGAAAAAGGTAAAATAAGTGGAGTACCAGATATTTAAAACAGGTAAGATTTGAATAAAGGTCTTATTTAAGAAATCGTCTTGTTTAATGAGTGGACTTTGCTCGCCTTTCTTTCAATTTAATTTAAAATATACCTGGGGTTATCCCAAATTCAAAAGTTAAGTAAATCCCCTTCCTTGAATTACGCTCACTAGTTTGGAAGAGAAGAGTCCTTTAAGACTTTAAAATCTATATAAAAAGCGAGTGTTTTTCATCGGGACTATCACTCAGTGAAATACGTCTCTAAAGTTAATAACTCCTTTTGAAAAAGCAAGTTCCTATTTTGAAATGCCTCTTCGTAATAATAATGGTGCGTTTACACTCACGCTTGAGGCTCGCCTCGAGGCGAACTCTACCCCCATCATGCCATTGTAAACCTGTGTTGAAAGCAATTTACACTTAACATGCCTCTGCGGCACAACTTGCCTATAAGTGCGAAAAGACAGAAATACGATGAGCTGCGAAGTGCATGCTGCCACAGTTCATTGTATGTGTGTACACATATGGAAGCGTGCGTCGGAGAACAAGTTGAAGAATGTTAGACTCTTGCGACTCCACGAGCCATCTGATTGGTTGAATTTTTGGTGGGGATAGAGGCTCTCCTCAAACGTTGAGTGTAAATGCACCATAACAACGCTTCGGCTAAAAAGGAAAATATCGTTTCATCTTCAATGAATTCGGTTGCCTATCGATGTGTCCTACTCAAAATATCGATTTTGGTGTATCTGTCGAAGAAATTCGAGACTTTTTTCCGGCTGTGGACTTATCTACAAAATTCGTATCCTCTATGTGAAATCGAAAACAGGACCTTTCGTTTCGGTTAGCGTTGAATTTAAACTTCCAAGATCGGTTCCAATGGCTATTGCAATGAATGCCGGTACTATTCGAGGAAAACCGATCACAGTCGTACCAATAGCTGAGAATCATCCGTATTTATTGGCCGTCGAGCCGGATTCCTGCGTTGGAGGAAGAATTGAACCAATATTGCAGTTTGGATTTGGCTTTCAAATAGCCGCTAGATTTGGCAACTTGAAAATAAAAGCTAAGCAGATTATGCAGAAATTCAAGAAATAAAAACAAAATTTTCTTGTATAGAAAAAGGTAGAAGATTATTAAGAGATTCAGGAAATAAAAATATTGTATAATAATATCATTTATAAGAAAACAAATTCTTTTACATTTTATTTACAAAGTGGTAGATAGTTCTGGTTTAAAATCAGAAACTTTTCTATCCAACTGAGCATTAATTTAATCAGATTGCGACTAGTACGAATTGTTTAAAAAGTACACCTGATTAAATGTTAGTTGTTTTCCGGCGTCAGTAGGGTTTCTGGTGTGAAACCCCAACACGAAATCCCTGACTGTTGATTGATCGCTGTCCTTGAGGACATGACAGTTGGAAAACCTTCACTGGATACGCCAGTTTTATAAGATTGTGTTGGACTAGGTCCGAAGGAGCTGTTTCGTCATCGGAGGGCATAGACTCGTCAGAGGGTGTATCATGCCTACTATCCGAAACACCCTTACAGCTGGTGGAATTGCTGAGCATAATTTCTATATAGCGAACTCGAAATCAAATTTACAGTCCGCGACTTTTAAACGTACACCTGTTTTGAAAAACTGGTTAAGTGCTGACTTAACTTAACTACTTAATAAGAAAGGGTCATCCATTTCGAGTTTTAGGATTTTACAGCCCTGCAACTTCCATCCGGGACAACTTCATGGTTATCTAAAGTAACAGCTGGTTAGTTAAGAGTTGACCATTTACAAATATGGACCGATTTACGACCGCTCAACGCACTAAAATTGTTCAATTTTACTACAAACATAGCAATTCTGTAGTAACTGTGTTTCACAATTTACGTGCTGATTATGGCCGAAATAACCCAGCAGCGAAAAAAACAATTACAGAATCAGTAATGTAATTACTTCTCGGTAATGTGAATTGCTTATAATCCAGTTTACACTCCATGTTTAGAATGCCTTACATTTACACAGCGATGTCATAGGCAGTAGGCGAATGATTACCTTCTGCATTACATATAAATGATTCTGGAACGCATTCCTTCGAAGATGTTACATATTAAATTACTGAAATACAATATAGAACTAGTTACAATGAAGTTATTACGGAACGCGTAGATGTAATTCGTTGTGTCACCATTTACTATGCACCTATTTCTGAAGGAATTTATGCAACTTATCTGTTTTGGAACCACTTCAGAGTAAGTTATTGGTTCCGGAACTGATTACTGGCATAAATTCTTCCTGTCAGTTCGTTTTTAGTCATAAGCGACATTGCAATGATTACTGACTAAGATGGATATACTCAACAGCAAAAATAAAACACAAAAATTTTAAATAATAAACAAATTATATTTTTAATGAGACTTCTTTTTCTTTTCTTAATTTCTAAGGAACAAAAAAAATCATATTTCTATTTATAAAATAAAAAATAAAGCTTTTTCATAAAATTAAACATAAATTTTTAATTTTAACATTTTTCACGAAAACTTCACTTTTCTCACCCTTTGCTAAACGAACCAACACGCTTTAAATCCACAGATGACTGAAAATCAGAAAAGAAACAATTGAATGTAAAATACAACTTCTGTCTCTGTTCATCGACACCATTGAACGATTAACACATTACCGATTGCATTACATTTTTCCCATTTGGAAATAGATTGGTAATGCATATGGCCCCCTTTGGCAAATTTTGCATTTGGAATTTGCATTGACATCCTTATAAGATCCAATTGACTCAAGAGCTAAAGCCACAAGAGCATCGTGCGAGCAGAGCATACGCAGATTCGGTACTGGAACAACAGCAATTGGATGCTGATTTTTCAAAAATATCTTCTTCAGTGATGAAGCGCATTTTCACCTTTCTGGCTATGTGAACAAACAATATTGCCACATTTGGGGGTAGGAAAATCCACATGTGATCCTTGAAAGGCCATTCCATTCACAAAAAGTGACTGTTTGGTGTGCATTGTGGGCAGGAGGTGTCATTGGTCCTTTCTACTTCGAAGACGATCAAGAACAAACACAAGCAGTCACAAGTGAGCGCTATCAAAGCATGTTGTGTGATTGGTTCTGGGATCAAATTGAAGATTTTGATTAGGAAGACATGTGGTTTCAACAAGATGGTGCACTCGCTCACAGAATACGCCCAACAATTGAACTGTTGCGTCAGAAATTTCCAGACCATGTAATTTCACTTTGTGGTGATGTAAAGTGGCCCCCGAGACAGTGACGGGCATATTGCTTTTCCAAGAGGCGGGCCACTGACGTTCAGGAGGTACTGTGTGGTGGTTAGCCGCTAGTACAGTGAGGATGGAAATTGTACAAATGTTATGGTCGCTGCGGTTTTTCATTTCCGCATCTAATAACTAATTTACATCGCCAGATTTAGGTAACTAGATTTCGGAATCTCGACAAGCATTAACATCGCTCTGAATACATACATTCCGTTGATATTTTTTTTAATTTATCAGCATATATTAAGGTGCCAAAAATTTTAATCTGTATTGTAATAATTGCAAGCCTTTAAGCAATGGAAAGTTTAATAGCATAAACACTAAAAAATAAAATTATTTAATTTCAAAGCTTGGTGAACAAAATTTCAAGGCTGTTCGCTTTCAGAGATCGAATTCCTCTTTTTCGAGAAGTCCGAAAATACTTTAAAATCTCTCAAATATATGAGAAAACTTGAATATTTTGATAGTTTTATCAAAATTTCGTAATTTCGTCAATTTTTTTCGTATTAATTCAATGTAAACCAGCAATTTTTAAGACCACTGGAAAAGTAGTGTATTCAATTTCTAATAGTTTAAATTTCATACTTTCATTTGATGAAACCGAAGATTTGGTATTGAAATCCGAAGCCTGCATCGTAAAATCCAAAGACTTCAGGCCGACTACGAAGAAAAGAACACCCCAGTTATTAAGTTATCCTACAATACACCCAAAAAAATATGCTGTAAATATGTACATAATCGCTGTTGATTTGTACTCACAACGCAGTTAAAATCGACCCTGCAGCCACACTTGTTAATTTTACAGTTTTGTGGTTGTAGTTTTGAAGTCTACAAATAAAATTTACATATTTGGCAGTATAATGCACAATAATTTTTGCTCTTAAAAACACAACATTAGCCGTGAAAAACGCAAGAATTTACTGTGGTATTTACATAAATTTTCTGTTGCAATGCCAAAGTGTAGAAGTTAAATTCACATGTTTAGCTGAATTTTTCACAATTATTTTTTCTGTCAATTAAACAACAAAACCCGTAAAAATATTATAGTTTTTTTTACATTCGCATAAATGTTAAGAAGAAAACTACTACGCTTTCTGTAGCTGTAAGAGCGAAATTCGTATTTTTAAACTTACCTCTCTGTGACCTTAAGCCTAGTACTAACTAGAAGCGATACGAAATTTCCCATACAAATTATTCCTTCGAGCGAAAATTGTTAGTGGATTTTGTATGTGATTTGGCAGAAAATTTCGTTTTCGCTTCTAACTAGTACTAGGCTTTATAGTAAATTACATCAATCGTGTAACTCAATATCGATTCTATTCATTGGTTGCTGCAGAGACTATAAGATTTTTCGGACAGAGTCGAACAAAATATAAGAAGAGTTTAACTTGAAAATGACGATGCACAACACACAAAACACAATTTTTAAGAAACATACACATATTTTATTGATATATAAAATTAAATAAATCACAAGTTCGTTGACTAAGAACTAAAAAGTTATGAACTGTCATTATATTATAAAAACTTGTTTCTAAATAATTTAGCACCAGTTGTCAAAGTATTAAGATGAATTATTGGACTTGTTATATCAAATATGCTGACAATTAAATTAGTTTCAATAACTTTGTTTATATTAACCACATAAGAACTATAATGAAAATCAAAAAAAGAAATTTCATGCTCTTCTTAAAATAAAAATCGTATTAATATTAACCTTCGTCAATTTCTTCAAAGCATGCTTATATAAAGGCCAATCTAAGAAAATACAGTCTAAACTTCCATCGTTGCATTTCCGTAATTCATGGAGACGAGTTTTAGACGTCTTCTTCCAGATATTTTCAATATCACTCCATGGGTGGTCATTATACTTCAAATACTTCTTCAGTTCCTCATATTCTACTGTGTTCAGTTCTTCGCAATAAGGCTTCTCAATTTCAAAACTATTTTCTTGGTTCTGATCCTTCGATGTTGACTTTTCAGTAGAAGCCTTTCTGTTAAGGTTGAAATAGCAATTATATAACATTCCTTTCGGATGCTGATATTTTCCCTTCGATAATATATAATAAGTTTCCTATAATGTATATAGTTTATATAAACAATTTTAATAAATACTCAAATATCATTAATTTATCAAAAGCTTAAGGTTAATTTATGTTAGACACTATTTCGTACTGTAAGCCATTCAATTTAGACATTTAGATCCGAATTATAGCCTGGGGTTTTTAACCAATGCATAAAAGCTAGTTTTTATGGCTTTATTCAGTAGTAATGAATATAATTAATATAATATATAATAATATAATTATATTTACTGCGAAAACTTACAGAGGAATAAGTTTTTATAATATTTAATTGTATTTTATCACGGTCTAATGCATATATATTTTTGGAAGAAACACAAAGAAAATACATAATGATCTTGTTTTATGTTAATCAAAATGAACACCACCTATAAAGTACCCCAAAACGAAATGATCCGTGCTTTATCGTATACTAAGTAAATTGATTGTTGAGTCAAAAATCTAATTTGAATGGCATATATGTATATAAATAAAAGTATTAAAAATACTAATCATAACCTTATCTTCCTCCGGAAATGTCGTTAGATATAAGATCGAGCTCAAAAGTTCGAAGTTTCCTATTATAAAGTTTATAATATTCTAAAACAAGTCCTACAACTTGTCTTTGCTGACGATGAGTCAATGATTTTTAGTTGAATGTTCGGCAAGAATGTGTTGTCCAGCTAAGGACATATGGAGGATATCTGCCACAGGCTAAAAAGTAAAATAAATTATAAACATCTGATTTGCTGACATACTCTTTCGTATATAAATTAAAATTAAATTTTAAAAAATATTTAATTGCAATCTTTGAATTTAAATTTCGAGCAAGGGGAAATTATAGGTTCAAAAGTTGCGCTTCTATTCACTGCGAATGAAGCTGCAAGCCCCTTTTTAGTACACGAACATAGTCTATTAGGTTTTTTCTTAAAAAATTTACCTTTAATGCGGATCTTGTTTCAACGCTTTCTGCGGAGTTTACCCAACTCTCTACATTCGACACTGCTGATAGAGTGCTGCACTTAGTAATCTATGTGAATAATGCACATAAGTAATAAAAATAAAATAAAAACATATTTCCCACCTCTATATCCTTCCACTTTTTGAGCTCGTCTTCAAACTCCAACTGAAGACCAAGTTCAGAGGACGGAAATATTTTATTGAAATGTGACGTCTTGAGAAGTAATAGGCTTCTTTTATTTAATCCTTTATCTAAGCAAAAAAAAAATTATAACGTTAAATAAATGCCTAGCCTATGCATCTATAGATATAAATTATTTTTGATCTATGAAAACTTGTGTCATTTGTGGGATGAGCGTTCGTGGTGTTCAGCGCTTTCAGTAAACAAAAAACACGCTTTAAGAAATTAAGTTTTTACACCTTTTAAACACGAAAATTCTTGCAGTTGATATTATAAATTATATGTGTATAAAATTAGAAAACTATGTAAATATTTGCATTTGCATTTTAATCAATAAAAAAATTTGTTTGCTCAATTTAAAGAAGCCGTTTTACACTACATATGTAAATACATACATTGTACGTTTCAAACATATTTTTTACGGAAGTTTTCCGAAGAAAGACTGGCGAAGTTTTTCGTGAGAAAACATATTCTTTCAAATCCAAGCTTATCTAAATATGGGACACTTCTTCTACACCGAATTTTATATTATCACTTAGAATTAGGATGCAATATCTTACACTTGTATTAGCATGCAATATCTTAAATTACAATAAAATATACAAGAAGATTTTCGAAATAAACACAAGAAAAACAATTATTCCCATTTTCATGCACTGCTCCACTTATTTATTTGTGATAGAGGAATACCTACTTACCTGCAAGAAATGGAACTACGTCTTTCGATAAATTAAATGTTTTCACAATATTAACCACCTCGCCGTCAATTGCACTTACTCCAGACACCACTTGTTCACTTTCATACGCGTCCACGAATAATTCCTCTAGGATTTCTTCCATATTGGGTGAGTGCGTCTTGTTTCGCGATGTGATTGCCAACGATTGTCGACTTTATTATTTGAAAGTTACCGATAGTTGTGAAATTCATGGGGGTTACCCATAAATGCGGGATGCAACAAGTTGATTAACTGTCAAATGTATGTATTTTGCTGTCAAATTTACAACATTTCGGTACAAATTTAACAACTAATATTTACAAGTACCTGTAAAATCTACTGTTAAGGATGTAGAAGAAATACGCAATATTTACATGTTTAGCAATCAACATGCTTGTTAAATTCGTAATAAACACAAAATATGATAAAATTAACAGCATAATCTGTAATTTCTAGCATTTTACAGAATATTGTTATTTCAATTAGTCTCGACTGTTAAATTAACAACGAAAATTTTTTTGGGTGTACTTAAAATCTACTAAAAGCATATTTTTCATCAATGTAATTTATTAAGTGTATGTATTCAATTGGACTCCTTATTGAGTTTAGATGACTGCTACCATACCCTTGTCTAGCCTACTCTTCTTATTCAAAACCTTAAAAAAGACCCCAAAAATTCACTAATACTATTTTAATATTTTAAATTATAATAATTTCACGTCAGGATCTTTTAGCTGATTTACATCGCAAGATTTTGGCAAGTAGATTTTGAAAACTGGAAATGCATGTACAACGCTCTGAAACATTTGTTTGATGAATATGATGTTAAATTTTTGAATTTACTTTGTAAGATTTGTACAGATTTTTTTAGCTTTTGAACTACCCTTTTTACACGATTAGATTTCAAATTCATTCAAGTTTGGGAATTCAATAGAATCTTCTCGAAATCTTGAGATTGCGCCAAATCGAGTTTTAAATCTTTGGATGTTAATCAGTATTCAAAAAATTATAGTAATATGTGGAGTAGTATTATAGTAGTTACTGAAAATACTCTTAGTTATCTCATAGCTAAGTTACAACACAAGATTTTAAACTGGATTTGCAGAAATCTAGTGATTTCGACAAAACTATTAAGATATACTGGATTACCCATGCATATGATTAAACTTGAAATCTACTCCGGGACTAGTTTTTGTGAAAAGAAAGGTGCTACCTGTGCCAAATCAATGCTGCCGTTCCAATAGGATCGTGTTCGTACTCTATCCAAATCTTAAATACCTTAAATTCAATATTGGGCACTTCCCTCCCTATCAGAAGTGTTTGTTTTGTTAAATCAAATTGATTGAAGTATATTTAAATTCGAAATTTAATTATTTTAAATTGGTAGTCTTATTTTCTATTAGAAGACAAAAAAAGGATTAAAGAAAGACATTAGGGAAATCAGATTTACTTACATAGTGGACACAATACGAGTATACTTTAATAAGTGTATCTAATAGTCTAATATAATTCTTCTTTTAAGCAGATGAGATAACATAAATCAACGTTGGTTGACAAATTTTTTAGAACGTGGGGCCATGTCCTCTATGACCGCCACTGCCCCGAGATCGTGCGATTTAACGCCTCTTGATTTTTATCTTTGGGGCTACGCAAAAGAACGTGTTTATGCAAACAATCCTCAAACTTTGAAATAATTGAAAACCACCATTCGTGAAGTTATGGCCGAGATAGCGTCCGAAATGTGTAAAAAAGCCATCGAAAACTACCTAAAAATTATCGAGTCCTGCAAAAGATCCAGAGGAGAACATTTCAAGGATATTGTTTTCCATGTTGCATGGTATACCCAAATATTCATTTAAAATAAAGAACACGAATAAATTCGCAAAACTGGGTGTTTTATTTGAAAAACAAATCCTAAAGCTGAAAATGAATGACCCTTTATAAGACGTTGCCAAAAGAAGTAAGAAAAAGTAATTACAGTGAATGTGAATTGCAAAGTTGAGTCACATTTGGTTGAAAAATTAATTTTTATAGCATGTACTGTTTATCGAAGCGGTAGGTGAAAGTGCCCATTTTTTCGTCCTCAAAGGGCTTTCTCGGTTGTTAGTCGTTATTATTGACGGATTTTATGTACGGATAGTGAACAACATGAAGAACTACACAACGATTTTTGTGTACGAAACTTTATTGAAATAAAATCAATTTTTTGTAATAAATTCGCAAAAAAATCTTGATTAATTGCAACCATTTATTACGAAACATTAAAACCAATTACAAAAGTGGCATCTGCTTCTGATCCATTAGTATAAAATTATACTGCTATGTACGTTATACGGAGGTTCTGGATTTTCAAGCCGAACATTATGTTTTCATGTTCTCGATAATACTTTGGATTAGCCCCAAAAAGTTTTCCGGTTTCCAGTTTCGACTACAGATTGAATACCTAAAGACCGAAGTTAGCCATCCGTAATCCCATTTAAGGCTTTAATCTGTATACGACTCGTGACCGGGAATTTGCGATGTTTCTATACACTAAACTATTATATCTTGGCTTAGTGGGTCTATCCGGGTAAGCTTTGTTCAAATTGAGGAAGACCTTTTAAAATTTAAAAAAAAAAAAAATAGTCGGATTTAATCGTCGTTATTACTTTTAATCTTGTTTACATAATAATCTAGTTAGGCAATATTAATACTTCGAAGAATGTGACAGTGTTGTTTGTCGCATCCATAATATTGTTATCGTATGTAATGCCATGTTGAGAGATGAAATGAAATTAATGTGCTGCGGCAAAGTACTTAAAGGATATCCATAAAATTTCTGTCCCTAAATAAGGATAAATGAATTCTCACAGTGTGTTTAGATGTTGACATGTAACTTAATTCATTCTTTAAGACACACCTATTAGTGCTTGATTAGCTTTATTCCGAAATATGCCCTAATAGTCATTTGCCTCAGGACATCAGGTTAACAACATGTCCTCGCAAAAATAAGGTAGTTTCGAAAGGATAAAGACCAGGTACAGCGCTATGTAAGAATAGGTAACAAAAAATCTGCCAACAGTCTGGGCGCAACTTTATTATTTTTGGGTAGAAGTCCGGAACGCGTTTATTGCTGAGATGTGGTGTTGGTTACTATATGACTAGAAACCTAAGACACACTTTGGGAAGCGGTTAGAATGGGGTCGCGCTAGAATACTTACGCCGCATTTAAAATATAACATATGTATTACGTAATTGGGTCATACTCCGGGACGCGGTCAAAGTCGTAGTATAATATCAGTTGTTACGGTGATTTGGTTTTGGGGCATTACATGAAATCGGAAATGCGCTTGTAGGCGATTAAATAAAAAGTCTGTGGAAGAGAAAACCAATTTGATATCTCATCAATCCTAAGAAATATGTTGAAAGCCTTACGTCCTCTTAGAGATGAATATCTAAAAATACTGAAATCAACTTGTTGACGATTATGTAGGAATCCTTAGGTAGTAAAAATGAATTCGATATCTCGTCAGGAATTTGTGAAAACATATGCAACCCCCTTGCACCCACTTTGGGGTGGAATATCCTAAAATCAATCCTGAAATTGGTTTTTATTTTTAGATATACATATATACAGCGACTGATAGACAAGAGCTTAAATTTAAAGCCAAATGTTCTCCCTCTAGCAATCCTTTGATTCTTTCTGTCATTTAATTTAATTGAATTCGTATTTTTACTTGCCTTTCTTTTTCTCTTTTTTACTTTACTTAAGGATTTTTTCTAGTTTTATTATATTATTTTCTTTTCTCCTTCTTTTTTGTCGTAGTTTAGCTTTCAAATTTTTAATTTTATTGTTTAATTGTACAAGGTTTTTTTTCCCCCATTTTTCCTTGAAATGATTCATATCTCCATGCATATTAAAAAATAAAAAACATATTTATACCATTTTAATGTTTACTATACCGTAGCTGTAAAGATAAACTCTGTCAGAACACTCAATTCTTTTATATCTAGCTTAAGCTTAAAATTATAGAAAAATTTTGGGAAATAAACGAATTATTATCATTAGATATATATCCGATGTCTTATAACTCCTAAGAGATATGACGGAATTCGTGAAAACGTGTTCAACGTGTTATACGCTCCTAGGGGTTAAAAAAAGAAAAAACTTGAAAAGAAGTTTTAGGTGAAGTTAAAAGTTGTAGGTGGAAGTAAAAAGTTATTCGATATCTAATCAGACCGGAGGGATACGGATGAATTCGTGAAAATGTATACAACCCCTTTACACCACCTTGGGGTCGAATTTCAAAAAATCCTGGTAAACACTTTCTAGGTATTTGTATGAAGAATCCGTAGAATGAAAATGAATTCAATATTTGGGAAGGCCTAAAAGATATGACGAAAATCGTGAAAATATATGCATTCTATTTTCATTGATAGTTTTTTTCGCCCCCCTTCCGAATGCCAATGGATATTTGTATTTCGTTTAGTCAATATTACCTTTTTAGTTGTCTTACATATACATACCGAGTTTCAACTTTCTAGCATAAGACGTTCTATAGTTAGGAAAAATACCCCCACCCCCGTAGCATACTACCCCTATAAAAAAATATATTTTTTCAACACGCCACTACTATAGGTCTATCTAAATACCAAGTTTTAGCTTTCCATGATTATAGGTTCTCCCTCTAAAAATCGGAACGTTTTACTTTTCACTTTGTCTCGATTTTGGCTTTCGAGCGTTTCGGACGCATTATAATACCCCCCACTCCCACACCCCTTCACGCATTTCGGCAATTTTTTTTGCAAATGGGTCCACTATCGAAGTTCTATATAAATTCCAAGTTTCATCCTCCTAGCATAAGCGGTTACTGAGATCTAGAAACCAAAATTTTCCGTTTATAGTAAAACGTTGGTGTGAAGTACTTTCAGATTTTCTTATCCATTGCAGCTTATGGATAGATACGCCGCTCCAGATTGAGAGTTCGGAGAAGTATGAACTCATTCTTATACTCTAGATGAAATCATATAGAGTATTATAAGTTTAATCCAGCCCAAAAGTTTGTAACGCATAGAACCAAGCCACGGACGAAAAAAAGTTGTATATTGCTTTTTGTTTATTTGTGGCCAAAAACCTCAAATCCGCTTGACGTCCGTGCGTCCGTCCGTCCGTCTGTCCGTTAGCACGATAACTCAAGAACGCGTTCACCTAGGACCTTGATATTTTGAATCTGGATGTTTGGTTGAGTTTGTAAGGTTAAGTTCGTTAACGGGCAAAATCGTCCTACTTCTTCTGGTAGCTGCCATACAAAATGTCCTTAAAACACGTGTTTAAGAATATTGGCCGATAACTTCAGAAGGGTTTAAGCTACGTCTTTGAAATTTTGTATGTGTTATTTTTTCAATAGTTGGAGCTAAATATATGATTATGAAGAAAATCCTATTAGTCCTTCGTGTAGCTGCCATACAAATACCCTGTCAAAACGTCTTCACTTAATTTACGGAACTTAAGATAACTCAAGTAATCTTTTAGCTATGAATTGGAAATTTTGTACAAATTAGTTTTGAGTAAAAACGAAGTTCGAGTTTATTAATCAGCGAAATCCGTTTACTCCTTCTGGTAGCTGCCATACAAAATGTCCTTAAGACACGTGCTCACAATATTTTTCAATAACTTTTGAACGCTTCAAGCTACGAATTTGAAATTTTGTACACGTTCATTTTTGAATGGTTCCAAGGAGAAGGATAAATATGTAAGAAATCGAGTGAGTCCTTCCTGCACCTCCCATGCGAAAGTATTTCAAAAAGGACATTTTTTTTCGATGACTTACCGAGTTCAAGATATGAAATTAAACACTGAATATTGTCTTTTAGTTTTGAGTAGCAATCTAAAGGCAGTCCTTAATAAAGGACATACAACATGCACATACGTAATTCTACCAACTATAATATAAATCGGAGATCAGTATTCATCTAGAGTATTATACGATTGGCTTGCAGCCGATCGTGACAGCAGTATGTTTTTTTTAATGATATTTCGACCATCAAAACATCTTCAACACGAGCGCTAGAGGGAATTCCACGAAATGAGCTAGAACACGGATTTCAATCACTATTGAATCGCTGTAACAAGTGTATTGAAACTGGAGGAGAATATTTTGAATAAAAAAAATGGAAAATATTCAGATTTTTTCTTTTAATTATGTTTTCCATGACCAGTCTCGAAACTTATTTGTCGCACTTTGTATATAAAATTTGTGAAAGTATGATTTTACTTTATTATTTTTTAATAATAAATTATTTTAATCAAATGTGACCCAACTATTTTAAAATTCAGCTTCTTCCAGTTTCAATAGATTGCAAACCAGGTCGACGGACCAAAAAAGTTCGATATTTTTCAAATAAAAACTACAAATATTTTAAAAATTTAAAAATGTTATGTTTTCAAGATTTTTTGTTGTTAAAGCCTTAAGAGAGTGCACAAGGGTTTTATATGTTTTTACGAATTTATTCATATCTGTGTGTGTGATAAGATACCGAACTGTGTTTTGATTGAACTAATTTTTAATATAATCGAATAAAAATTGATTCCAGGCTTTTTTGATATTCAACCCCCAAGGTAGTCTGAAGGGATCGCATACGTTTTCACGAATTTTGATATGCCTCTCAGATCTGATGAGATATCAAATTGGTTTTTACTTCAACTTGCATTTTATGTAATCGGCCCAAATCAGATTTCACGATTTTTGGTTTTTAACCCCTACCCCAGGAGTTGCATCTGTTTTCACAAATTTCGCCATATTTCTTAGGTCTGTTGAAAAATCAAACTATTTGTTATTTCTACTGGCTTTTTCGCAATCGCCTAAAAACTGATTTCACGATTTTTCGAAATTCAACCTCCAAGGGAGTATAAAAAGGTTGTCCATGCTTTAATATATTTCGACATATATTTTAAGTTTGATGAGGCAGCAAATTTATTTCAACGCGCTTTTATATGTAATCGTCTAAAAATATGTTTAGCATTTTCTGATATTCAAGTCTCAAAGGTTAGACCCGCTCGGAGGTTGAATATCAAAAAATCCTAAAATCAGATTTGGGGGTTGTGTACGTTTACACGAACTTCGGCATATGGTTTAGGTGTCTTAGTTGAAGATATCGAATTCCACCAGATTTTTAAATAATAGCAAACCAAATTTTCATATTATAGAAAAACGAATTTTCAATTTTTTTTATGTTTAATCCAAAAGGAGGTGTAAGGGTTACATACATTTTCACGAATTCCGACATATTTCTTAGATGTTATGAAATATCCAATTGGTTAGTACTTCCTCGGTTTTTTTTTATAATTTATTTGTATAATCGTCCGGAAATTATTTTAAGGATTTTTCGATATTTTTACTTATGGAGAAAATTAACTTTTTAAATAACCACTTTGTTTAGACACAGCCAGTTGTTTTTTCCAGTTTTTTTCATGTCCCGCACTATGACCCAAATATTATTTTGTGTTGAAAGGAGTCAATATCGTCGGCTTGATTCCTGCTTGTTTTGGCCCACATTACTCCATTTACTGGTCAACATTTTCATCACATGTGGGCAATGAGAGTGAAATTCACGTTTTAAAAAAAGCGTTGTCTTTATTTCGTGTTTTAAGAAGCAATTTAAGTTTATTTCCTATAAGCTTTAAGATAAACAACTTTTACAATTAAATATTTTGGGTTTTCCATACGTGGCGCATATTCTGGGCCTTCGTTTCTATCTACAAATAATATGTATAATTACTATTTCAAGTAATTTAATTATTATGTACCTACTACATCTTATTCACTCTAATTCGAAACTTAGGCAATATCCTCTTCCAAGATCTAAAAAGGCTCCAATCTAGATCCAGCTAAACAATTTTTTTCCTATTTTTATTTATTATTCCACACAATTTTTCAGTTGTGTATATTTGTGTGCTGTAATTTTACTACTAATTTTACTAATTATTTTGCTGCTGTAATTTTACTACTGAAGAAATGTAATTTCTCATATAGAATAACATTAAAATAATTTTTCATTGAAATTTACATCGACATGTATTCTTACATCCTGAAGATTACAAAGTCTTAAGTAATTTCGCTATTTGCGTAACAAATACATTCCTTATATATTTCGGCGATCATAATTTTAAATGAACTAAAATTTGTTGAGACTCTCTTAATTTCCGCACGTTTTAAAAAATTGCGCATTTTTTTAGAGTTCCAAATTTTATCTAATGAATTCATCCAAAGCAGCTGTTCGAATAATAACAATAACAACAACATCAATTAAGGATGTCGGAGGAAAATAAATTATGCCATAAGTCTTCGTAATTATGTTCTTCTTGACTCTGCTATAAAGGAATCTGTCTACGTTTATGTTTAAGTAATAAGAAGAATAAAGCCCAAAAAACACAATGTCATCCAAGTTGATAATTTAATTCTTTATGATCCGAACTGTTGGTAATTGTCCTTGATATATGGAGGCCATGTAGCTGGTACCTTATTCGAATTAAGATAGAATTTTTTTGAGAAATATCGTTTTAAGTTCAAGGCTTATGAACATTGGTATTCTGTTCATAATATTGGTCTTAAAGGAGTAAGTTTTCCTTCTGTCGAAGAAAAGACTTGTAAAAGATTTTGAGAAGCGTATTGTGTCCTTCCTAATATTCACCAAGGGAGCTTTTGATATTAGTCTCGTTTCTGGAATACATTGTCGGACCTAGAAATTAATGAAAGCATAATTAAAACCAAAGAGTATCCAGCACAAAACCATTTATTAATGTGACAATTTTCGCAAAAGGTTTCGTTCTAATATCTTTGCTTTTCTTTCAAGGCATATTTTATACAACCATAGTATTAATTACGAATTTCGTAATGCGATCAATACTATTATTTGAGACTAGGTTCCTTGCCTTTTCTATGAACTCAAGTAGAATGGAATAATCGCATCTAATTAAGGGGACACATAGGGTGTTCGAAGATAAGATGAATGTCTTAAACATCAATATTGAATAGACTACGAGTTCTGCTTGTTGAAATTGAACATTATTGGCGAGCGAATCAATCAGGATTAACGAAAATATAAAGCTTTCAATCGGTATCTATTATGTCCAAAGATTTATCTCACAGCGACAGGTCCCTTTTCGACATGTTATTGAAAAATATTTCCGCACATTTGTTACAATCCGTCTGACATCTTTGTATCAATAATTGATTTCGACGATGAAATTCTGATGGACTCTATGAAATTCAATTGACTTCATTTCAATTTATTTATTCAATTATAGATCAATCCAGTGCATAGTACTTTTCTTAGAAAAGGAAGAAGGAGCCGGATATGTGAACTTACCTCGTCAATTTTTAAACCTACACAGTAAAAAATGTTTGCTACTCTCAGAGTAGGCAATTTAGTGCCTACTCTGAAAGCAGTAAAATTACTATTGTAAAATTGTTTTCCGTACTCTTGCGATTTTTACTACTTACGCTGAAACACATAACTATTAATACGGAAATCCACACATAAATGGGGAAATCAATCGCTAAAAATGTGTAGGCAAAATTTTACAATGCGTAAAATTAAAAACGGTGTGGAAAAACTAATTTGTACTACATATGTACTAAAAAAATATGACATGTTTATGTTTGCTTATTATTATTATTAATTTATTGATAATATAAATGAATAAACTCCAAGCTAATGATCGGCAGATGAATTCAC
This sequence comes from Beris morrisii, assembly GCA_951812415.1. Taxonomy (NCBI): domain Eukaryota; kingdom Metazoa; phylum Arthropoda; class Insecta; order Diptera; family Stratiomyidae; genus Beris; species Beris morrisii. The sequence continues at coordinate 100,014,470 of OX638313.1, read as the reverse complement.
AGGCGTACATATTTTGAAGGGCAAAGGACACAGCAATCGATAATTAGAAAAATTCAATGAGATCAATCAACAAATGATAATTGAGAAACAACCAGGATATAGATCAAAAAGGGTAGAAAGTATACAACACTATACACGTCTATTATAAATAAGTTTAATTTATTGGTTTTAAAGCCACAAATTTAACGCAGTATAAACATTAATTTCTTTCTAAATTTTAATTCACGACTTACACAAAACCACGAAACAAGTGAATTAAATAACGAAGGGGTCAAATTACTACGCATAAAGTATCAAAGTTACATGCAAAATGCGTAATTTTATTCACAATGACAAATTTTACACATTAAAAGTGGGAATTTTCATTCGGTGTTGTAATTTTACTTTCCAGCCAGTAAATTCCTGACAAAAATGTGTAAAATACAAACTTTTAAAAATTACTCGTAATTTTGTAAATTTGTAAATTTACTACATCAACTCGGAATATTTTACTGCTTTAAGGATAGTTACTTTCACAAATTTTTTTACTGTGTAGTCTTTTATTCTAAAAATTCAAGGATATTCATATATCCTCAAATTGTAGTGACTATGATTTTTTTTTCAGATTTTTTTCTATTTTTTTTTAATTTAAAATTACATTTTACTTTAAGTTAGAAATTGAACTGCTCTGTACCATAATTAGTGTTTCTGCCGAAAACAAAGCAACACGGCAAATATAAATTGGCACAAATCATGGGGCATTGAAAAATAAAAAAATATCGTCTGAACTCCTGTACAACCGAAAAGTAAAATTTGTGAATTAAATAAATAAAAAATAATTTCAATAAAAAAAAAAATAAATAATAATAAATAAATAAAAAAAAAATAATTAAACGTCTCTAAATATTTACAATAAGTGAGATCTAGGCACTGGGGTACAGAAAGAGATCTGTAGGACAAATATTTACAATAATTAAAATTTTTAATAATCTAAAATATAAAAATATCTGCCAACAGTTTGAGTGCAGCTTTATGCTATTTTTTGAGTAAATGTCCCAAGCGCATTAATTGGTTAAGGTAGTTCCAGAGCATAAACAAATTTAATAAACCTAAAATAATTTTTATTTTAATGTAGAGGTAATTGAAATGTAAATTCTAAATTGATAAAAAAATAAATTAATACAGTAATCCATACAAATTGCTGTTCTGGTAGATCATATCACAGCCAATCAGCACTAAAAAAAAATTATTAACACCTACTAGTACACTGCCATACCAGGCCCGATTTCTGACCTCCCATCCCTAAGCTGACTAGACTGTACACTACAGTGTATTAAAGGCTAACCTCCTAAGTCCAGTTCGGTATCCTTAAAAAAAAATTTATTTGAAAATTTTTTTGGTTTGTCGCGATATTTTTTAAATTTTATTAATTATTTTTGAACATAAACATACCTATATCAAGCTTAAAGTATATCTATGCGCTACTGTAAATGGTCCTTGATCCCTGTTAAGTCACCTAAAATTAGTGACGTACTGAACTGGGGGATAACATTATAAGGAGGATTGCTGCGGTTGGGTATTAACTAGAGCCTGGGAAATTAGATGTAAAATATCCCCGATCTTACACATAACTGAAATTAACCTGCATTATATGTATAAACTTTTTATTTGTCAAATTAGATTTCATCATCCCGCACGGTCTGCTGCGCCCATTAATACTTTGCGCCCGTGTGCTAATTCACGTTTGGAAGCTTAATATTGGCTGTTCAAAGATTTGTAAGCATGAACGTCATTTGGGAAAGAGACGGGGCCGGATGATATTTGGTCTCTCCTCCCTCAAAAATTGATAATTTTCGGAAATCTTTCTCTCTTTAATTCTATCTAGAAATGCTATATTGATTGGTATCTTAAGAATGTATGTTGTCCTTCAACTAAGCGTACATACACTACACTTAGGTCTATTCTAAACTTATCTCCTCTTCCTCTTGGGAAACTGAAATTAAAGAAATTAGTGAATATTTTTCCATCCTTCCTAGCTGTTCATGTTTGGGTTGCAAGCATTTACTGTTCACGAAAATCTTCGGTAGAATAAGTCACTCAAAACTTATTCTTAATATTTTTTTCCTTACTTCGCTTATTACAGCGGACATTAATATAAACTTAAATATGTTTAAAGAATGATTTTGACCGTATTATAGTTTCGTCTTTCCGGTTTTATGTCTAATTAATTTTCTGATTCTTTTTTCCTTATTAAAAATGCTGGTGATTGGTAGATACGTATAAAGTGTTGAAAACTCAAATTTAAAATAAAATAAGATAAAGAGCAGAACTACTTGATTTCACAGGTGTACCGTAGAAAATTTGAATTTTTAGCGTGGAAACACAAGCGTACTGAAAAAACAAGTGCAAATATTTCCCTGGATCAGAAAATAAATTTTATATGAAGAATGAAAGCAACTTTAATTATATTAACAAAATTAATAGTACACTTCAAAGGTCCAGTTTTTTTCCAATCATCAAAAAATTATTCACACTTTTTGAGACGATATATGAAGAATGAAATGATCAACTACAATTATGCTAACTAAATTATTTATACACTTCAAAGGTCCGGACAACAGAGTTTAGTTTTTTTTTTCGATCATCAAAAAATTCTCCACACTTTTCGACGGGGATGCAAGTCTCATTCCGAAAAAAATGTTTGAATTTTTAACGGACCATTTTTTCGGGGCGTCACTATCTCAACAAAGGGGCGGTAGTTCTTAAATTACACACCTCATTTCATACATCTTAATTATCTCATTGTTTACTGAGGTGACATATCACCTGTATAAGTCGTCACGCTAGAAAGAAGGGAGAGATTTTGTAGACATGAACTAATTTGATAAAAGCATTGTCGGTTTTAGTTGTAAGTCATTAGACAAATAGCTCCTGAAAATAGACCACACATGTGTACGTGAGACCAAGAGTGATGAATGTTTTACTGCATTCATAGACTGTCTGAAAAAATGTTGTTAAAGAGTCATTCAATCGCCATTTTGTTAAAGCATGAAAAATGATATGTTCTTTTTTTAGAAAATAAACTTTATGAAAGAAAAACAATTTCGACGTCTAATATGGTTAAGCCTCTATGACACTGTGTGCCACTATATCAAATATTTGACAATTCTCGTTTACAAATGCAGTCAAATATTATTTTATATGGTCTAATTTGACGTAAAAAGTTTGACTGATCTTTTCGCAAATTTTAAGAAATTTGACAGAACTTTTCGTCAAATTTCTTTAGGGAAATATTTGACGGCGCGGCATACAGCCTTACACCTCATTTAGTCACATTAAAACTTTTGAGCTCGGAGGACGAGTCAGAGCGCAAAATAGCTTGCCCAACTCTCTCCGCGGAACTCAACAAGGACCCGATACTAGCGATACCTCTTTCTGATTCAATGGTACCGAAATTTAATTTCACAAAGCCATTCAAAGTCGTCCTACCTGAAAGGGAGGATTGGGCCACAAACAAACCCACTCCAAAACCAGGATCCATAATCTGGTACACAGACGGATCTAAAACTGATCAAGGTGTAGGAGCAGGAGTTTATGGAGTGCGCCCAAATGTGAAATTCTACTGTAGCATGCACATAACATCCACTGTCTTTCAGGCGGAGACTCATGCTATTGAACTATGCATTAGGGAAAATATCAGACGGGGCTACAAAAACCAACAAATATATATTCTCTCCGACAGCAAGGCAGCAATAATGGCTCTTCAGTCCGTTCAAATCCACTCCAAACTTGTTTGGAATTGCCTCCAATGCCTGATTGAACTTGGAAATAAGAACAGAGTTAGTCTCATTTGGATTCCGGGACACAGCGGCTATGTAGGTAATGAAATGGCGGACTTAATGGCTAGGAAAGGTTCAGAAGCTGACTTCATGGGACCATATCCATTCTGTGGGATACCATTAAGCACAGCCAGAATGAACATCCGAATGTGGCAAAAATCGCAGAGTGCCATTCACTGGGACTTGGCACCGGGCAACAGACACTCAAAGCTTTTTATGCCAAAACACTCGGAAAAAAGAACATCTGATTATCTAAAATTAAGCAGATATCAGACCCGAACCTTAGTGGAAGCTCTGACTGGACATTGTCACATGAGGAAGCATCTCAACAGGATTGGTCTCTCTGAGACTAAAATTTGCAGAATATGCAATGACGAAGACGAAACACCAGAGCATATCCTCTGTGAATGTGAGGGTTTAACTCTCAAAAGGCTTCGTCACTTCGGTCAGGGTTTCATGGACCCATCGGAATTCCTGACCATTCCTCTTCACAAAATACTAGGCTTCATTGTAAGCGCAGTGATCGAAGAGGAATCATAATCAAACCGGGGGAACGTCACAATAAGCCCAACTATGGCTGCAGTGACAGGGGTTATCCACACCAACCCCTATTTCCAAATCTACAATCTAGTCACATTACCTTATATGGAGGTACTATCCGACTGAAGGAATTTAATTCTTTTGACCACGAGTGGCTTAAGTTTCCGTAAAGATATAACCAAAGGTGTGGTGGTGTTCTACTGACCTGATTTCTTAAATCAACTTGTCACAAATTTTTATTTTTTATTTTTTAAACTAAAGTATTTTTCTTATTGTTAAAGGTACCTTTTTTAAAACGGTTCAAAGTGATCTGAACATTTTCCTGTCAGTCGTCCGCTGCGTACTTGTACTTCAGTTACAGACATTCTCGATATTTAATTGTTTAATTCATTTAGTGTTATGGGCTTATATAAAATGCGTCTTGGACAATTAGTTCGCTTTAGAATCGTCTGATAAGCGAAAAATGGATTTCGGTAGACTGAGGTATTGCACCATTTAAACACGTAAATAAAATAAAATAAAATTAAATAAAATTACATAAATAACTAAATGAGCGAACAAATATTTATGCATAATATAATAATAGCTAGGGGTTCGCCGGGATTTCAAGTAAAATAAATGCAATTCAATTAGAATTAATCAAAATGACAAAGCGCATATTAATCAATAATCACACATTTGTGAACGATTCCTGATTAAATTCATTGCTCGATCGCTGATATCATTAAAAATCGATTTACAAATAAATTGGGCTAGATGAGCATCAATCTATTTTTGTAAACTTTTGGAAACACAAAAAAAACCCCAGCAGTCTAGCCTTTCTAGCATGACAACCTGACTCCCACTAACAAGGAGTAACTTACCTTATGACATAAAAATATGTGCCGGACCTTCAAGCCTTCAAATCTGGCGAAATCGCAATTTTTATAACAATGAGACTTGAATGATCTTCTAGCATAAGCCAAATCAAATCGCGTAGAACTCACCCGACGGTCAAAAGATCTCGCTTCAACAGTAGAAAAACTGATCTCGTGTACAAGCTATGCGACGCTTATATACTGCATGTGTTGATACGAGAGATTTCCAGCATATTCGGTTGTGTGTATGGAATTTTTGGGAAGAGTGTTCGAGAAGTGTGCAGAGTTTTCTTGGCTTTTCTTATTGGATATTTATATTTATTTATATTTATATATTGGATTTTTCTTAGGTGTCATTGATAAACGAGCTGTTAGTGTTGTCAGGGTATACATCTAACAATATTGTGCAGTTTCATATCGAATACTTATCCTAATTAAATTTTGAAATTAAGCATGTTATTCTGCTATATTGTGCAACTTTCCTGAAGGAAATGTGTAATTAAGTTGTCAATTGAAAATCACACTGAACTAGTTATTCACTTACTTCTATGTGATCACATTCAATGAATTTTCTTACATCCTATGTAAGAACCCACCCCATTGCCGCCGACTGTTCCACTTTCATTCATAACTTCAAATATAGATTTAGCATTTCCTGAAATCTCTCCCGGTTGACTACAGCGTAATAATCATCCTGTTATGTCGATGTGTGTTTAATTTTCCATTTCTCTTAAATCGGTTTAATGTTTATATTTCCGTTTTTTTCTTCAAATTTCTTCTACCAAAATATCTTTGGTTGTCGAAATCATTGAAATGAAAATAATAAAATGCTGGCAATGAAATTTCTGTGGCAAATTTCGCTCTCGACTAAGCATAAAATCGACGGATTCTTCAAAATTTCGACTCTGTAAAAAGTGTATCTTTCGTACGAGTATCCTCTTATTATTTAAAGGTTATTTTCATCCCAAAATCCATTGAATCATTCCACCTCATAAGCTTTAGGTTGTATTATTTTCAATTACGCGTGAATAACATTTTTGTTTAGCCGTTAAGCTTTCGTAGGTTCGCTTCAATAATAAAGTATCTTCTTAACTCATAAATAAGTTAAGATAATTAAACTTTCTTATGCGGCTTGTGAGCCATTGAAGATGCTTTTCACAAATTTCGTATTATGGTTTAAGACTACCGTAGATATTTGGATAGAGTTCCTAACATTGTACTCATTTAAAGTGTTTTTGAATTGTCAGGATTGAAATCGGGACAAAACAAAAATTTGAATCTTACTTTAAGAAATAGACCCCTAAAAAATTTGAGGGTGGTGTTGTAAGGGGTGAGGAGAGTGAGAGAGGGTCAAAAGGAAAACAGAATCGTTAAAGATGGAAATCTGAAACTTGGAATTTAAGTAGTGGTGGCGGGCTTTGTTTTTCCTATCTCTGAAACGGCTTATACTAGAAACTTGAAACTTGGTGGTAGAATGTGGATGCACTAGGAAAGTAATTTAGATAAAAAACAATATTCATTCGCGTAAAGAATGGTGGTGGTAAAAAAACTTGTTAGTAGAAATGTTGTGCATATATATTCACGAATTTCGTCATATCTCTTAGGTCTTCTCAAATATTGAATTCATTTTACTTCTACGTATTTTTCAAATAAATGCCTAAAAAGAGTCTTCATAATTTTTTTAGAATCAACCCCAAAAGTGGTGCAAAGGAGTTGCATACATCTTCATAAATTCCGCCAGGACTGATAATATATCTTTTTCCTTCTTCAGGCTTTCTATATAATTACTTAAAAATTAATTTCAGGACTTTTGTGTATTTAACCTCCAAGTTGGTGTACTGGGGTTGAATACGTTCTAAAAATGTTCGTCATATCTCTAAGGTTTGAAGAGATATATAACATAGGTTTAACCTTCTACGGGCATTTAGTGTAATCGCCTAAAACCCAATTTTACGATTTTTCGAAATTCAACCCCTAAGGGGTGTAGAGCGGATGCATACGTTTTCATATCAACATACCTCTCAGATCTGATAAGACATCGAACTGGTTTTTATTTAGTTTCTATACAATCGACTAGAAACTAATTTAAATTTTTTAGGATATTCAACCCCCACGGAGGTGCAAGGGGTTGAAAACATTTTCACAATTTTCGTCATATCTCTTAGGTATGATGATATATGAAATTGGTTTTAACTTCTGCGGTTTTCAATATCTCTTAGGTCTGATAAGATATCAAATTAGTTTCATCTTTTTTGCGCTTTTCACAAAATCGCATAAAAACTAATTTCTCGGTTTTTCGAAACTCAACCCCCAAGTGTATGTAATGAGGTTGAATTTTTAGAAATCTCGCCATATCTCTTATGATTGAACATACTGCAAATAGAATTTTACTTCTGTGGGTCTTTTATATAATCGCCAAAAAGGTGATTTCAGGATTTTTTTTATATTCAACCCCAAATTTTTTTTGGCCTGTAGAATGGGTAAACCTTTATTAGTAGCCACTTTTTGGTCTTGCCAGCATCTTAGACGGAAAATTTTGGTTTTCATACTTCAAGAACAGCTTAAGGTGCGCAGTTAAAACTGGAACCATATGTAAAAATAGTCAAAACAATTGGAGGAATACGGGAGTAAAAACAGTGCATCTGTAGCACTCGAAAGATGGAATTAAATAATTCTAAAATTTATATCTTGTGATTAGTTCATAGCACAAGGTTCAATGTTGCTGATCGTTTGTATGCTTACTGGAAGAGTATGTACACCTGAAATTTTCTAGTGGAAGCAGTGACATGAGGGGTTAGGAGTGACAAACTTTGGATAACAATATCTCAGAAAACAACTACGGAAGAAATTTAGTATGCTGGACATTTTTTGAAATTGGTAGTGGAACATCTTTGAAGGAAAATTATTCTCATTTATGAGGAACTATTAAAGAAAAGTTCTCTAATTTTATTCAATCAATTTCTACCAGGAAATAAATTTTGGGGGAAGCTGGAAGCGGGTGATGGAATGGGAGGGTGAAAAAAAAATATTCTAAATTTTATATCTCGAGAGCCGCTAAAGATACAGAACTGACATAGCCCTTCGTATAGGGCTTCTGTAGCGCCACATTCTACAAATATAATTTTTGATAGGGGGTGGGTGGGGATAGAAAGTTTTTGGAAGGTGAAACTTGCTACTTTCATTTGGATTTACTAGAAAAGTAATTTTATTAAAAATAAGTTTACAGATTTGATGTGGGCGAATAAAAGGTTGGCAAAAAAAGGTGGGCGAGAAAAGGTGGGCAAAAACAGGTGGGCAAAATCAGGTGAGCAAAAAAAGGTGGGCAAAATCAGGTGAGCAAAAAAAGGTGGGCATAAAAAGGGGCAGAAAAGATGGGCAAAAAGTGGTGGGCAAAAAAAAGTGTGCAAAAAAAAGTAGGCAAAAAAAAGGTGGCCAAAGAAAGGTGGGCAAAAAAAGGTGGGTAGGAAAAAGGTGGCAAAGAAAAAGGTTGGAAATAAAAGATGGGCAAAATAAAGATGTCCAAAAAGGTGGGCAAAAAACGGTGTGCAAAAAAGGTTGGCAAAAAAGGGTAGGCAAAAACAAGTGGGCAAAAACAGGTGGGCAAAAAGAGGTGGGCAGAAAAGGTGGGCAAAAAGTGAAGGGCAAAAAAAGATGGGCAAAAAAAAGGTGGGCAAAAAAAGGTGGGCAAAAACAGGTGGGCAAATGAAAGGTGTCATAAAAAAGGTAGGAAAAAACAGGTGGGCAAAATGAGGTGGGCAGAAAAAGGTGGGCAAAAAAAGGTGGGCAGAAAAGATAGGCAAAAAGGGGTTGGGCGAAAAAAAGGTGGGCAAAAAAAGGTAGGCAAAAAAAAGGTGGGCAAAAAAAAGGTGGGCAAAAAAATGTGGGCGCAAAAAGGTGGGTAGGAAAAAGGTGGCCAAAAAAAAGGTAGGAAATAAAAGGTGGGCAAAAAAAGGTGGGCAAAAAAGGGTGGACAAAAAAATGGTCGATGAGAGGGTGTCTACATATTTTTACAAATTTCTTCATAACTCTTAGATCGTCTGAGATATTGAATTGATTTTTACTACCACGTGCTTTTTAATAATATTCTTTAAAAATTATTTCAGAATTTTTGGATAACCAGCTCCTGGGGGCAGAGATTTTTATACATTTTCGCGACTTCCACTATGTCTCTTAGGTCTGATAGATATCGCATTAGTCCTTACTTGTGCGGGTTTCTATGTAATAGGCGAAACAGAATATTTAGGATTTTTGGATATTCAACCCCTAAATGGGTTTTTTTGGTTTGCATATGTTTTCACGAATTCCATCATATCTTATGAGTCTGATGAGATATCGAACTAGTTTTTACTTCCATGTCCTTGTTATGAAATCTCTTAAAAATCAATTTCAGGATTTTTCGGCATTCATCCCCTAAGGTGGAATAAAAGGATTGTATATTACCACGATTTTCGCCATATGTTTTAGGTCTTATTAGGTATTTTATTTCCAGGGGCTTTTTATTTGAATAAAGAAGCACTGATGAATGTTGAAAGTTGTAACTTACGAGGAGAGATTCTACTGAATTTTTTTTCTTCAAATAATCTTCTTGTTCAGTGCTATATTTAGACTTTGAACGCGTCCTGGACTATGACACAAAATTGTAATTGATGCCTCAAGAGTGCCATCAGAGTCGGCACTTCAGTCGCACTTAGAACCACGTTGCACGCAATGTCCATTCAATCCAGTTATCTATTAATTCCGTTTACAATTGGCAAGAATGGTACTCCTTTAATTTAAATATAAATATTGACCCTTGATCATATTAATAAATTGCAATCTGCATACAAGATCTCTACCTAAGAGAAAAAATACGAATTTTTTTAAGCATCATCCTGCTTTGCATCAATAACTTTCTAAACATTCATCAAGAGTATTCCGACGCTCGACAATGCAAAAAAATTTCCTTATTTTACGCTATTTTCCAAACTTTTACAAATTTGGTCCAATGTGTACACACAAAACACGTTAAATCTGCGGGAATTTCGCAGATATCTCGGAGACATATCGGTTTGTTTGCAAGACTCTTCCATACACCTTTTGAGAAAAATACACGATATTGAAACAAATCCTCACCGAATCTCGCAGCCAAATCTACAAATGTCGAGATATGGAAATAAACTTTGGTACCGCGCCATCTATTATTTTCTAGACTGCATATTTTGTGAGCTTTGCTGCACATTTCGTAAAAACTGTTTGTTTAAAAATATGTAAAAACAGTAGATTCTGGATGGTATTGTTTTCCTTTCAATCGATATAGTTGATACTTTCGACCCAAACAACTGGCTGGCACAGCTTTTCGTCACCTGGAAAAATGAAAACTCATATAAAACCTGCAGAATTAGGTAACAGCCGAACTTCCTTGAATTCAAGTGTAAACTCTCACGAAAGAATTAGCATTATTTTTCACTAGATTAACGCGAAACTTTGACCGAACTCATACGAAAGGGTTAACTTGTCAAAAGTTGTGGCTATTCCACGCAGTTCAACTAGATCGCGGTGATTTAAAGTTGCAAAAGCAATTTTTGGGATAATGTCTCTTTCTGTCTTATGATGAAGAAAGTATAAGCAATATGGTACCTAAGTGGCAAACATTAAGACAAAGTCGGGAAAGAGACTCGTTACCAACTAGACAACCTTTCGCGCTTATCAATTCGTGATGAATGAATGACAGAATAAAGACAGCGCCAACAGTTGTCTGATAGCGGAAGTAGCTAACGCGGCATCTGTCGCCGATTTGCTCAATCTATAAGATTTTTTTTTACTCCAGTTAACTACAGATTCCGTCTAGAAAATCGTAGCCTGTACTTATGTCCTTTTAAATATTGTGTATTGTTAGTCTTAAAAAAAACCAATTGAATCGTTTCTTTATTCAAAATAAATGATTCAATTTTAAAACGAGACATTTGAATCTATTTAGAATTGAACTGCTATTACAGATGCATTTCTTTTTTGTTACGTAATATTTGGTTGAATTTCAAATTATCTTTAACAATTGAAGGAATATATCGACATCCGCGAGCATCCAAAAACATGAATTTAGCTGGAGATAGACGACATAGATACTTTTCATAAGGTTTATATTTTGGCACCTATGAATAGCCGTACTTGTACTACATATCAATATTTCGAAATTTTTGAAAGCCTTACGAGGCCGCATGTATTAAACTGCCAAGATTGTGTATTTTGTGTAGTCCATGTCTGTCAGTGTTTAAAATTAATTTTAGATTTTACGAAGATGGTTTTATTATTCTCGAGATGAAGTATTTTTTTTTCGGTGCCCACCTATATATTTGCTTTATATGCTATTCTCTAGAGAATTTCGAATGTTTTTGAAGATGCTTTAAAAGTGATAGCTACAAAACATTACTACAAAAAGTTATTGAATCGATGCCAGATTTTCTTTGATGCTATCGAATGTTTGGTATTCATGACGTTTTCTTTACGAGGCATATTTTATTGTTGTTAAGTGGTTCAGTGAATTTTGTCAAATTTTTGGCTATTCAAAGCATGATTTATTTTTAAATGTGAGAATTAAGTAGTATGAAGTCAGTGGCTTTTTTTCAATTTGTTGAGTTCAAAGTTGCTTCTCTGTTTGCTAAACGAATAAATCGACAAATAGATTAATGTGAAGTTAATAGTTGTAACTACCAGCTTACCAAGTGCTATTTTGGTACGAAAAGGACCAGGTAACTAATACCGCTTAAACACAATGTTAATTGTACTTTTACCACTTTACATCTAATCAAACCATAGGAACCACTCTAAATATAAAATCCCATATTTTAAACCAAAACATCTTTAAAAGTAGTAACGAAGTTATTATATTAATACACCTTTTATGTTTAATTTAGTAGAAAAAAAAAAAATCTGCCAATGGTCTGGGCGAAACTTTATTATTTATCGGGTCAAAGTTCGGGAGCGGTCAAAGTCGAAGTCCATCATCAGTTGTTTCAAGATTATGACGTTTCTTGGAAAGTTAATTTTTGTTCTTAAAATAAAAATATTTAAAAAAGAGATTTTTAGCCGATTAAACATTAAAAAAGCCCGTGTAGACTATTCGAATTTTGGTATATTATGGTCACTATAAGCCCGTAGAAGTAAAAACGAATTTGCTGCCTTATCAGAATTAAGAGATGTGACGAATTGTTAAAACGTATACAAACTCATTACATCCACGTGAGGTTTGAGTTTCGCAAAAATTGTGAAAAAGGTTTTTAGACGATGTCATAAGAAGCAACTTGATATCTCATGAGACACGAGGGACAAACCCTTGGTTCTTGAAATTCGAAAAATCGGGAAATTGGTTTTTAGGTTATTGCATCAAATGCCGTAATAACCAATTTTACGAGTATATTTCATCAGAACTAAGGGATGGCAAAAATTGTTAAAACATATGCAAATCCTTGGGGGTTGAATCTCAAAAAATTGAGAAATGGGTTTGTAGGCGATTATTTAAAAAGTCTGTGGAAGTGAAAAGCGATCAAATATCTCATCAAACTTAAGAAATATGTCGAAGCTTTGAAAGCATACAACCCCCATACACCCCTTAGGATTGAATATCTAAAAATACTGAAATTAACTTTTTGGCGCTTATATAGGAAACCTTAGGAAGTAAAAATGAATTCGATGTACCATCAGATCTAAGCAATATGTAAGAATCTGTGAAAACATATGCAACATCCTCACACCCACTTGGGGGTTGAATATCCAAAAATCCTGAAAGGAGTTAATAAATACAGAACGAGAAAGTAAAAATCAATTCAATTTCTTTTCACTTCTAAAAGATATGACGAAATTGAAAACGTGTTCAACCCTTTTATATCCTCTTAGGGGCTGAAAAAGGAAAAAAACTTAAAAACAAGTTTTGGGCGATTATTACGCAAGCCCATGAAAGTGAAAACATATCTGGGGGGATACGGCAGAATTTGTAAAAAAAAGTGTACAACCCCTTTACACCCTCTTAGGGGTCAAATTTCAAAAAATCCTGAAAACACTTTTTAGGTAATTATATGAAGAAGCCGTAGAATAAAAATGAATTCAATATTTGGGAAGACCTACTAGATATGACGAAAATCGTGAAAATACATGTATTCCATTTTCTCTAATAATTTTGTTTGGCCCCCCTTCCGAACGCCAAAGGATATTTGCAATTTTTTTTATTTAAATTACTTTTATAGTTGATTTACATACACATACCCAGTTCTAAATCTTACCATAGAACTATAAGATATCATACAGAGCTGAAACACTGAAAAATTTGAACAATGCTTTCCCTTCAATTGCTTTAAAAAAATGGAATGAAATGGCTCTTCACTTAGTTTCCAACTAGATCTTTCAGAACTGTGTTGTGATCCTGAAACACAGATTTGACACGTTTAGAAAATTTGGTTTGGAGTATGTTTGAAGCAAATTTTATTTTAAATTTATATGTGTTACAAAAGCACTATAATTTGAAATTAAATATAGGGGAGAGTGCTGTACCTTGGAACGAAAATCACTTTTAGAGATAATACATTGATAATAATCCTGCATAAAACGATTGTATACCACTACAACACAATAGTTTAATTATTAAACAAACTTAGTTAAAAAAATTACTCACACTAACCTCAAAACAAAAATATCAACAAAAACGCAAAATAACCGACAAAGTAAAGTGATAACAAGACAGGTTGTCTTGATATCAGCTGTTGTAAATGTAGTTCTTGATTCACACACCAGAATGCTCTTTTTGAACACAAAATTAACAACGTTCCAAGGTACAACCATTCCAAGGTACAGCACCTTCCCCTACTTTCGACTCGCTTGGACTCAATAGATTTCTTAGTCAAAGCAAGCAGTTTATTTTAGAATTTAATTGATTTGCTCTGGAAAAATTTGAATACGGCAGTGTTCTTTACGTTTTCAATGTAATTTTCTACCCCAATTTCATCCGGATAAATGAGTAAAGAAGATTATTAACAAGAATATTGATTAATCAAATACAAACAGTTTTTCGTATCTAAGAGATTTTTACTGAAGAAAAATCAGAATTTTTTAGGTTTCTTCCGGTTTTAAGACATGATTTCCTCGTAGGTTTGTACGATAATTTTAAATTAAATTAAATGAAGACTTTTATTCTCAGATATGATTATTTTCTTGTCGCAACTTCAATCATTAAGATATATGTAATTAGAATAAAATTTTGTCCGTGGGATTTTCTGATTTTGTGCCATAAAGGAATTTTCCATTTCTTTCTAATTAAGACGGTATTTCAATGATTTTACATTCAACGAAAATTAAAGTTGTTCATGATAAAGCCACAATAGAAGTTATATTTTAAAAATTTTCTGGTTCTTTTTTATACTTCAGAGAAGTCGTTTTTGAGACATTGGGATATTTCGTGTAGCCGAAAAAACATCAAAAATCCTCAAGATTTAACATGCATTAGTACATTTAAAGAAAATAATCAGTTCAAACTAAAATGCCTAAGTATTCCAAATATTTTGTACTTTCTGCAATAAAATATAAAAAATACTTGGAGCTCTTTAGAAATAAGTTCTTTGGTACGAGTATTTACTCTTTCATATTAAACATCTGCCAACAGTCTGGGCGCAACTTCATTATTTTATGGGTAGAAGTCCGAAACGTATTTAATGCTGAGATGCGACTGACAACCTAAAAAATAACATTCCAAATAGCCTCCTGGTTATTCCTTAGGCTGTCAGTCGCATAGTAACCTACACCTTTCGGACTTCTTCCCATAAAATAATAAAGTTGCGCCCAGACTGTTGGCAAATTTTTAGATATATATAAAGAAAGCCCGAGGAAGTGAAAACCAATTCGATGTTTTATCACTCCTAAGAGATATGACGGAATTCGTGAAAACGGGTTTAACCCGTTTATAACCTCTTAGGGGTTGAATAAGGAAAACACTTGAAAACGAGTTTTAGTTTAGAAAAGTTATTCAATATCTAATCAGACCTGAGTGATACGGCCGAATTCGTTAAAATGTATACAACCTCTTGACACCCTCTAGGGGTCGAATTTCAAAAAACACTGAAAACACTTTCTAGGTATTGATATGAGGAATCTGTGAAATAAAAATCAATTCAAAAACCATTTAGGTATTTTAGAATGTCTCGATCTCGGCTTTCGAGCGTTTCGGACGCAATATTATTCCCCCACCCCTCCCACATCCCTTCACCCATATCAGATTTTTTTTTGCAAATGGGTCCACTATCGAAGCTCTATATGAATTCCAAGTTTCAGCCTCGTACCGTAAGCGGTTGCTGAGATCTAGAAACCAAAATTTTCTGTTTAAAACGCTTCCTCTACCTCCGCCCTCACAACCCCTCCGTTCGAAAAGTAGTCACTTCAAGGGGCTTAGATAGATACATTGGAAATAGGGGTTGGTATGGTTAACCTTTGTCACTACAGCCACAGTTGGGCCTATTGTGACGTCCCCCCGGTTTGACTATGATTCCTCTTCAATCCCTGCGCTTTCAATGAAGCCTAGTATTTTGCGAAGAGGAATGGTCAGGAATTGCGATGGTTCCATGAAACCCTGACCGAAATGACGAAGTCTTTTGTGAGTTAAGCCCTCACATTCACAGAGGATATGCTCTGGTGTTTCGTATTCTTCATTGCATATTCTGCAAATTTTAGTCTCAGAGAGACCAATCCTATTGAGATGCTTCCTCATGTGACAATATCCAGTCAGAGCTCCCACTAGGGTTCGGGTCTGATATCTATCGTTGAGTGCCTGTTGCCCGGTGCCAAGTTCCAGTGAATGGTATTTTGCGATTTTTGCCACATTCGGATGTTCATTCTGGCTGCCTTAATGGTATCCCACAGAATGGATATGGTCCCATGAAGTCAGCTTCTGAACCTTTCCTAGCCATTAAGTCGGCCATTTCATTACCTTCATAGCCGCTGTGTCCCGGAATCCAAATGAGATTAACTCTGTTCTTATTTCCGAGTTCAATCAGGCATTGGAGGCAATTCCAAACAAGTTTGGAGTAGATTTGAACGGACTGAAGTGCCATTATTGCAACCTTGGTGTCCGAGAGAATATATATTTGTTGGTTTTTGTAGACCCGTCTGATATTTTCTCTAATGCATAGATCAATAGCATGGGTCTCCGCCTGAAAAACAGTGGATGTTATGTGCATGCTACAGTAGAATTTCACATTTGGGCGCACTCCATAAACTCCTTCTCCTTCAAGGGGCTTACTCAGTCTATTAAAAAAGAAATTTTCAATTTAATAGCTCATAGGATTTGAGAGCTATAAGCTTTCAAAAGTTTTGCGTACGCCGGACAGACGGACAGAAATTTTGTTTGCTTTTTTGGTGTCCATTAGTCATGAAACGTGGAAAAAAAATTTTCAGGGTAGCAATATATTTTTTCAAAAAAATCGATAACAATAGATTCTTTATTATTAAAATAATAAAGTAAAATGCATAATCTAATGATAATCAATTTCACCAGCTTACACGAGGTCAAGTAACGCTGATCCATCGAAAGATTCGTTTGAAGTATCTACAAGAAAGTTATTTAAAATGCACCCCTCACGTTTATGGATAATCTGACTGAGTTTAAAATCGTTGATTATCTCTCTAGTGGTCAATCTATCTCGATTTAAATTTGCCTTTCCTTAATTTTGTAGGTAACTCCTTTTTTTGGGTTTGATGAAACCCCTTTTTAAAGCGCTCAATTTTGCTAACGAGATCTATAAATTTAAATGCAAGAAAGTCCTGTAACAATACTGCCTGATGGAAAGTACCCAACACCCTAATTAGGGTTAGAAAAAAAATTTGTAAATAAGTAACAATATAAATATTGTGAGGAAAACATCATTGACTTAGTTTTTCTTTGATTATATGAAATATGAGTGGTGAATGATTAAGAGTAATGATGATAATAATTACTGTTTTGGGTTGAAAGTTTGTGACCACGTGGTCAATTAAGTTGGTTTGCTGTGCCTACCCTTATTAATTTTTAGTATATCAATAAGAGATTGGCCCTTGTAATGATTACTTTGACTTTAAAGACGTGTATTACAATGTAGGATTCTTGGTTGGTTGGTTTACGTTGTTGACGGGGGCCCAATTGGCACAGAAAGCTCCGTTTTGATACCACAACTCGCTTAACTTGATTGTTGAGGGCTGATGAAGTAGATACAGAGTTTTACAGAGACCTGGAGTCGGAATAGATTATCATATCCAGCCATAGCTGTTTAGCTGTTTGGAGTTCTCCAAACTTATTGTTTGAGATCTCATCAAAGTTATCATTAAGTAAGGTTTGCCTTATGCACGAAGTCTGGCTCTAGCTAGGACCGGACTTTTGCAAAGAAGATCGATAACAGTTTCCCTCTCATTCGCATCCCCACAACTGTGGCAATTGACGTTGAAGGGAATACCCAATCTGGACGCGTGGTTCCCGATTGGTCAGGGACCGTCACTCTGGAGATGTCGACACGGCTCCTGCTCAAGAGTTCGTCTGATCTGCTCCGGCAGTAGGATGGCCATATCTTCCAAGATATGACGCAGTTGGTCAATCCTCTCCATCTGAAGCTAGCATTTGTAAGAAAGTGGACTTGAAACTGATTCCACGAAAGAGCCCTGAAGAGCAGAACCTTGCCTAGCTAATTCGTCTGTCCGATCGTTACCCTCTATCTTGCTGTGGCCTGGGACCCAAAGTAGAGTTACTTTGACTGGACTTCCTAAGTAAGCTAGCTTCTCTCGGCACTGTTCGACGAGTTTACAGGAGGTGGTAGCCGAATATAAGGCCTTGATTGCGGCTTAGCTGCCAGTGAGGATTGCAATATTTCGCTGTGGCTTCGAAGTCCGACAGGCCTCTCGGATCCCCAGTATATCCGCCTGGAAAACGCTGGCGTAGTCCGGTAGGTGGTAAGATTTTGCGACATAATGTGTGTCTGAGAAAACATCCGCTGCGACTCAGCAGTTCATCTTTCAACCGTCGGTGTATATGACTATGTAGAATTCATGTGTGACCGAACCATTCTTCTATTCTGTCCTAGCTTGAAAACCCACAGCGAAATCCTTCTTGAAATTCAGTCTCGGGGTAAGCTAGTCAGTTGGGGATTCTTAATAACTTCTCAAAGTGTAAAAATCGGCAACTTTCTCTTCTCCTTCCAAATCGGATGAAATTCAAATTGCAATTGAGTGGTTCAGTGGAAGAGTTGCCTAACTTACAATTACTGCGAAATGAAATATCCGATTCTAAACTTAGACGTAATTTGAAAAATGACTCTCAAAAAGAAATAATTTCTATTTTGTTATACTGTCAAGCAATGTATACTGATAATATGGTGAAAAAATAAGTTTCGAACACAAAGATATGGTTATTTTGGCCACAACTATATAACACTTTTTTTCGTCCGAGGCTCGGTTCTATGCGTTACAAACTTTTCGGGCTAGATTAAACTTATAATACTCTATATGATTTCATCTAGAGTATAAACAATGACAAAATTCATTTAATCAGCGATCTGTGATATTTTGTAATATGCCAAAAATTTGAGTTTTGTATTGTAGTGCTACGATATTAATTAGCAGTATAAAGTAAAACATGCTAATTGGGACTACCTGCTTATTGGTCCGCAATATGGTTTCCTTCGAATTTTTCTTATTTTGTTCCTCAATATTTGGATCTCCGCAAAATAGGACCATGGACCATGTCTGCCTGACTGTCTTGTAAAACAAACCTGGAACATCGGACGGATAGTCTGCTCATATTTCAAGTAGCAAAAAGTAATCGGTCAGCAGTATGATACGTTTGGCATAAGCAGTTTTTACATTTTAATTAATGTACAGAAGTTAAACAATATTCAATATTAAATTATATGCTGTATTTTGTACATTTTTAAAATTGAACCAAGTTACTCTTCGTCTATGTATTTAGACCGGTCCTATTAAAAGGGTCTCTTGATATCTGGATAACCTTCTAAAGGAACCAAATTTTTCAAGCTCCGCCGTGGTTTGATTAAACTCTTTTTGCAGTATACTAAACTAAAAGGAAAAAAAAGTGTAGGTGTTTCTTCGTCATTTTTGGGTGATTGTTTGGGACGCGGTCAAAGTCGAAATATAAAGTTTTTAGCTCATTACACATATGAAAATCCCTCGTGAACGCAAAATATATTTAACCCCTTTGCACTCCAATCGGGATTGAATATAAAAAATTCTTGAAATTAGTTTAGTGCCCACAGCAGAGGAAACCAATCTCCTATCTCATCAGACCTTAGAAATATTTCAAAATTTGTGAAAACGTCTTATACACTTCCTTAGTTCCTTGGGGGTTGAATTACGAAAAATCGTGAAATCGGTTTTCAAGCGACTATATAAATCAATTTCAGTTTTTAAGCGTGAGAGAGTTATGGATTGGTGTACGGAGGCGTGGCTGTATACATTTTCACGAATTTCGTCACATCTTTTAGGGCTGTCGAGCTAGCGAATTAATTTAACTTCTTCGGGATATTCATATAAACGCCTAGAAAGCATTTTCCAGATTTTTCGATTTTCACCTACTATGTGGGTGTTGCGTACATTTTTACAAATACCGACTTATCTCTTAGGTCTAATGGGATATCGATTGTATTTTATTTTGACAGGCTTTCCACATAATCGCTGATAAATCAATTTCAGTTTTTCAGCGCAAAAGGGTTATGGGTTGGTGTACGGAGGCAGAGCTGTATACATTTTCACGAATTCCGTCACATCTTTTAGGTCTTTCGAGCTATCGAATTAATTTAACTTCTTCGGGCTATTCATATAAACGCCTAGAAACAATTTTCCACATTTTTCCATTTCAAACTCCTAAGAGGGTGTTGTGTACATTTTTACGAATTCCGACTTATCTCTTAGGTCTGATGAGATATCGATTGCTTTTTACTTTAACGAGCTTTCCAAATAATCAATAATCTACAAAATCAGTTTCAGTTTTCAACGGGGAAGGGGTTATGTCGATATTTTTTTTCCTACTTTTTTTTTATTGCAATACTAAAAAAATCTACCAGCAGTCTGGGCGTAACTTTGCTTTTGGGTAGGAGTCCGGAACAGGTTTAATGCTGAGATGCGGTTATAGCATAAAAGTTGCGGACTTCTACCCAAAATACAATAAAGTTGCACCCAAACTGTTGGCAGATTTTTTATTTCAACTTGGAACTGGTTGCTTGGTCAGTGGTGTATACACCTCCCAACCCCTCCCTCTCGTTAATACGCCACTGGTTTCGGTAAATCGTAATATGGTCTTCTTGTACGTCGTCAGTGCAGCAGTTTTGTTAAAGTTCACTAACTTTATAAATTCTTTCCAAATTTGCCAAACTGGCGTTTTCAAAATGCTTATGTTACCAGATCACAACAAAAGTCTGGTATTTTACGATAAGATTTAATAAAATAAATAAAATCGTGAAAATGGAAACAAAGTAAATCTTGGACATAACCCCTACTGAAAACTGTGAGTTTCTTAGAGAGTTTCCGAGAAAACAAGTTCAAATAGATTCTCCAATAATTAAAACTTTTCTACGAAAAGATAGATACGTGAAAGGAACTTTTACTAGTACAACTCCAATCCTTTTTTGTTTAATCGAAGAAATTAAATAAAAGAAAAATGGCTCCGAAACTTCGTCCTCCTCTACTGTGGACATAGTTCAATTACATGTTGCTAACTTCATAAAGAAAAAAGGACAATTCGCTAATGGATAAGTGTAGGATCAGCCGTTGCAGCGATAACTAGTTGAAAATTATACAAATTTGCTATTTCAGTAAAGTTTAGATAATCTCGTTTAATTGAGAGTGAAACATAAGCAAAAGTTCTTTTATAGGTTGAAATACTTTCGATCGAATTTCAGTGATTGAAGGGTCCAATTAAAAGGAGATAATACTTATGTTAATTTCGTAGCACTAAACATTTTATTCATGTACTTACCTACTTGCAGAACATGAACTTTTTTTCTGATGTGGGTACAGATATGAAATTAAATCGGTGTAATGTATGGGTATTCAGGCTTAATTTATTGTCAGAAGAATTGTCAATGATGTGTTATTGTTACAGACAATTAAACCACCAGCAATTTCGAATAATGAAGTTAATGTGAAATTGATCGATTCACTGATTTATTCTGAATTATTACAGGGACTCTGCACGGCAAACCATAATTTCTTTTATAACTCTCTTATTAAAAAAGCAATTAATTTCTTGTCACAGTTCAACAATTTTCACAGGAACTTCACAATAACAAAAAAACAACAATTATTTAAAATGTTAAAAAAAATATTTTTGGTAGATAAACTGTCTGGAAAGGTATTCTGATATTTGCTTTCATGTCCGTTACGAAAAGAATGAAAAGTTTTCTCGAAAGATGTGCATATTTTTATGCCGGGAAGACAACTTCTCGTATCAAGGGTATTGTAAAAGAAATAATTCAGAATTCGGTTTCTTGGGAATTTATTCGGAAACCTTACGAAATCGAACCATGGTAACATTTTGTCGAAAGGAGGGAAAAACTTTTTCTTAAAAGAACTCCCATAAGTGAGCACTCAGTCCCTGTAAAATAGGCTGAGCATGGAAAGTGAGGACAGTCAATAATCAATATTTATTTATTTAGTCAAAATTTGTTAAAGCGCAATTTTCAACAGTTTATAGGACTTTATAGTACTTAGCACTGTTTAAGTTTAAGTAGCTGTCCTATTAACTCATAGTGACCTAGTTCTCCCCTATCATTCTGAGACCGAGATATTGATTTACGCGTTTAAAGAGGGCAGACAGTTCGCTCGTTAGGGAGAGTAACGAGTGAAAAGGAGCGACTCCCAAATAGTTTTGCGTTAAATTTTAGTGGAATTTTTATGGTTATCTCGGTAATATTACGGGTGGGAGTCGACTGGAAAATAATAAATTTTTGACTCCAAATATTTTTGAATGCGATTTTTGAGGGAAATCTTGCTGTTGATTTCATTAGGAAGTATTTAGGTCGAAAGACGAGCGAAAGATTGTCGGAAGAGAAAAAATTGATCGCAATTGTCGCAGTTTCACTCCCCCTAAAAACTTAAAACATTCTTGCATGGAATTTGAGAGTGGTATCTCAAGGGAATTTCGATAGTACAAACTTGAGATGAGAGACGAATGCGAAAAATGGCATCCAAATACCGGGATATTTGCCTAAAACCGCAATAATCTGTGCTCTCAAATATTTCTTTTTCCCAAATTTTTTTGTGTATGATTCATTCGCAAGTGTTACGGTATCTTATTAAGAAATATGGTGAAATTCATGAAATTGTATAAAAAACATTTACACCCCCTTACGGGTTGAAAAAAAAAATTTATTCGATATATACACTGTTTTAAAAAAATTGAATTTTCAATTCAATTTTTACATGAAATTTTCAGTATATATAATTTTTTCAAGTAAAAGCACACATTTCATTCACTTTTACACGAAATTACTTGTATTAGTAAATTATTCATGTACTTTTCGAACGGTACCGTACAATTTCCATGAAAAGGCTAGTTTGTTTAAAATTAATCATTTATTTGATCTTTTCATCAAAGCAAGTAAATGTTGTTGCTTGTTCAAATCAGACACCCATCGTAGTTGAGAAACTCCCATGTACACTGTACACCCATGAGATTGACCTAAAAACTACAATGGGTGTACTATATACACCTTTTTGACACACCCATGAGATTAGTTTGACCTGGATTACTGGCGAACCAAGTTAAGCTTATCGATTTGGGACACAGGAGCTTCATCCTCATCCACAGACGGGAGATAATGCGATTTTTGTAGCATTATAAAATTAATTAAAATTTTAATCAAAATTAAATAAAACTGAAAAATCGAAATTAAGGAAATAATAATAAAACTTGAAATTGTAGGAAATTCAAATCATTCAATATTAAACATAATTAAGATAAAAAAAAAAAAAATTGAACTTGAATACAGGTTCAATTATTTTTTTAAGTGATTAATTTCAAAACAGAAACATTTTGAAAGAGAAACGGATTTGGATGGGTTGGAGTTGGGCGGAAAATAACAATGAGCACTTCGTTCAAAACTCTATTGGCTGTAGATGATTTGAAACACCAAAGATTGGAGTAGTGGGTGTAAAATGAGTCAATTCAAAATCAAAAATAAAAGTAAAACAAAACATTTTCAAAACATAACGAAATGTTTTCAAATTTCGTCTTAAAACTCCTTGCGATCATTGCAAGCTTTGGCGTCATTGCTCTTAAATTTGCATTGTTTGATGCGACAAATACTTAAATTTAATGATTTATTTCTTATAAATGATAATAATTCTTAAAATAATTAATTAATTAAAAACGTGCTCTACAAAATAATTTTATTTCAAAGTAAGTGAAATTAGGATCTCAAAATTATGGAAACTAAAACTAAAATTCTGAAGACTAAATAGCTACTAAGGTTATTTAAATGGAACCTAAAAACTAAATAAAATTTAAAATTAATTACAATGATAATCTACCACTTACCTGAAACTTACTACTTACTACTAAAATTAAACTTTAAAAAGTGAAAATAAAACATAAAAGCTAAATACTTAAAAGCAAATAAAAATTTAAAAAATAATTAAATTTAATTAAATGTAAAGTCTAGACGTTAAATAACAATTTTCAATTTTCAACTGAAATTATATAAAACTGAAACTTAAAGAATGAACATCTTAAAACTGAAAGCACAAAATAAATACTTAAAACTGGAATTAAAAAAAAATCAATATTATAACCTTAATACCAAATGCAACATAAACAAACCTGCAAATAAAATATGTAAATAAAAAGGAAACCTAAGACTAACTGAAATAAATAAAACTTAAATCTAAATAAATTGAATTAAATTTAAATTTAAACTTAAAGAGATAGATAAGAGATAAAACCAGCAAATGAATCAAATTCAAAATTAAAACTGAAAACTTAAATGTATTAAACATAAAATATAATATATAATATAAAATATAATCATAACATAAAAAAAAACTGAAAGGTAGAACTGATAGCTTAAAAATTTTGAATGCTAAGAAAAGTGAAAGAATTGCAAAAACTAAAAAAAAATTAAATTAAATAGTTTTTTTTAAACATGATGAATAATAACCAAGGACTTGAGTGGACAATGAGGTTATTGTGCATTTTTAAAATTCTGCACAGCCTTTTACTCGTCTTTTGTGGCAATAAAATGCTTGCAAAATCACCCAGAGTTGGTTTTTTAAACTCATGCATAAATTTGTTTGGGGAATAAAATAATCGAGAAAAATCAGAAGTCTCTTAATTTTTTTTTTTTAAATATTTCTTTTTTCATCACACATTTCGACTAGTTTTACTTGATTTACTAAAATTACGCACCATTTCGTGTGAAATTAACTATATTTATATTTGAAATGAAAATTACGTTCTTTTTTATGTAAGTCTACTTATCTATTTGAATTGTACGACGAGAAACATGTAAAATATGAAATCACGAAGTTGGACGCTTTGTTCGATTTTTTTTTTTACTTAAATGAAAATGAAAAGCCTTCGGTGTCGTAATACCTACGCGCGCAAAAACTACACTGCAAAAACCAGAATTGATCGCGGGTTCGAAGAAGTAAAGAAATAATATTAAAAGTAGAAATAAGGGTATCTTAAAGAGTGCTATAATTCTGCACTGCAAATACCATATGTAAAAAAGTCTACTTTTTGCTTGCAGTGTAGGATTTAACACAAAAGTTGAATTAAATCACCACTCCAAAAGGCAGTTTCCTTTTAATAATTCGGAAAAGTGTAACTTTACACCGAAAAGTGGTGGACAGTATAAAATTCCGCTTCGGAGTCCAAATAACTTAATTTTTCTTAGAGTGTAAATTCAATAAATATCCAGTAGTTTTGCTGCTTTCGAAGTTGAAATTTACTGATTGCAAATTGAAATTTACTGACCGAAAATTGAAAATTACATCCCAATGTAAATTCACTTGAAAATGTGTGGCATATTTGACTACTATCCAAAATATGTAAAATTCAATGGATTTTTATACTCTATATATTATATTGAGTATTATAAGTTTAATCCAGCCCGAAAAGTTTGTAACGCATAGAACCGGGCCTCGGACGAAAAAGATTTATATATTATTTTGTGTTCAATTGTGGCCAAAAACCCTAAATCCGTTTGCTGTCCGCCCGTCCGTTTCCACGATAACTCAAGAACGCGTTGGCCTAGAAAGTTGAAATTTTGTCACCAACTGTAAAATAGAAAAGGTAAGGCTAAGTGATTAGTGATGGGATAAATCGGTCATTTCATAAACCCAGTATGACCGAGTCATTTCGTTGAAGTGACCGATTAAAAAGATTCGTTAATTTGAGTCATTTCGGTCAGTTGGATGATACGGTCAAAATGACAGAACGACCGAAATGACTGGCGACATTGAAATAGAATGTGATGACCTAAAAAAAAGGACAGAAACTTGTAGCAACATCGGATACGATACGAGACGTAGAATATTTTTTCTACTGACCGATTGAACGACTTATTTCATTTCACATAACTGGAGTTAATACAGTCATGGTACACCTAATTCTGTTTTTACACGATAGATACGTTCCTGAAGAAAACGTGTAAAAAAAATTCGTGTAAAAAAGACATTGAATATATGTGCACAAATTTTACGTAGATTCTTTCACTTTGGAATAGTAGAGCTACATACTAAATGTCTTCCGAATATACAATGCACGAATACGGTAGATGTGCACAAAAATCAATAATAAAAACGTAAAAAAGCACTCGTTTCAATAAAATTGTTAAAAAATGGATTGAACCGCTCGTGTTAAATCAAAATGACTCGCGTAAAAAGAGTATCCAATATTTATTTTGAATTCGTGTTAAATCAAATTCGTGTAAAAAAGATTCGTGCAAAAATAGAATTAGGTGTACTGAGCCGGTCATTCCGACCGAATCGTGGGCGACTGACCCATTACTACTAGTGATGGGATAAATCGGTCATTTCAGTAACACAGTATGTTCGTGCTCCGATCGCAGTAAGCTTAATTCAACCACACCAGTTGAATAAGCATATCGCTGTTGTCGCTCGAATGTGTTGCTGCAGTCCCAAACTCCTATGAATGGGAGTGCAGGTTATAGTTAAGGTTTATTATTTATAGTTACGGCCACACCAGCCGTAAATATAATTGGGAAGGGAATTATTCGTTCCTAATGGTTGTAAGGAACGGATAATTATAATGGTTTATGGGAGACTTAGGAGTGCCAAAGAAAATACGTTCCTTCGTGCGTATAAAATGAGGAATGCTTTATTTGATATTCTTAAAGACTATTTATAATAAAAAAATGCTTAATCTAAGTAAATATTAATTAGGCTTAAGTTTAATGATCGCACAATGCATACGGAAAATTTTAGCATACGTATGACGAAATGCATACGTATGAAAAAATGCATTGTGCGATCATTTTACATGTTTGAAACTGCAATATGGGTCAATTGGTTGAATGATAGCACATAAAAGTTGTTTACCTTTGATGGGTAATTATGTGCGATCATTCACCCAATTGTGTCATCAAAACGATGCAAATTATGTCGAGTCGTACATAGACCTTTTAATTTGCAGCGTTTTGATGACTTTATGTTTCACTATGTTCTGCTATTGAACACAGTATGACCGAGTCATTTTGTTGAAGTGACCGATTAAAAAGATTCGTTCATTTGAGTCATTTTGGTCAGTTGGATGATGACCGACCGACCGAAATGACTCTCGACATTAGTATAACGAGTGGTAGTCATCATTGTGGTACAATGTGACGACCTAAAAAAAAAGTTGGCACCTACAATGTGATGATCTAAAAAAAAAGGTCTTCAGTCTAGAAACAAGAAAGAGCGTCTGGTGAAATGTGACCTAAAAAAAATAAAAAAGGTCGTCAGTATACAAGGACTGACACTTTTGGCGCTGTACAGCAAATAACAGCGGATACCATACGAGACGTATCGTATCTTTTCTACAGACCAATTGAACGACTTCTTTGATTTCACATGATTCGAGTTAATTCCGTCATAGTACTGACCCGGTCATTTCGACCGAATCGTTCACTACCGACCCATCACTAGAACTAACTAGAACTCAAGAAATCGTTTAAGCCACTATACAATAGTTTCTACCAGTAAATAAAAGGTCATGCAATGTGCGCTCCTCATTCTTTTGATATATTTCCAACTAAAATATAAATCGGAGTTCAGTATTTCATCTAGAATATCATACGATTGGCTTGCAGCCAATCGTGACTGCGTTATGTTTTTTACTGTGTCGGTATATTTAAAGCGCGTGGAAGTTAAACTCCATTCGATATCTCATCCAACCTCAGCGAAGTGGCAGAATTTCTGAAGAATATGCAACCCCTCTTTCACCACCTAGAGGGTTGAATATCGGAAAATCATGAAATTTGGGTTTTTGGTCTTTATATCAAAAGTTCGTGAAAGTAAAAATCGGTTCGTCATCCAATCAAACCCAAGAGATATGGCGAAATTCGTGGGAAAGTTTACAACCTCCTTTCACCTCACTAGGATTGAGTATAAAAAAAATCCTGAAATCGATTTTGTGGCGAATGTATAAAACGTTGTTGGTAGTCATAATTAACTAGAAATTTAATCCAAATTGAAGATATGGCAGAGTGCATAAAATCGTATGAAACTCTTTAATGCCAAAAAGTCGTGAAACTATTTTTTTGGTGATTTATAAAAAAAGTCTATGAAAGTGAAAAAAACATTTCGATATCTCATCGCATTTAAGATATATGCCAAATTTCGTGAAAACTTTTCGAACCCTTCTACACCTCCTTAGAAGCTGATTATCGAAAAATCCTGAAATGCGTTTCTATGCTTTTATCTGAGGAGCTTGTGGAAGTAAAAGTAATTTGATTGTAAAAATAAGTAGACTCCTTTTCAACGACCAGCAAATTTGAAAATTTTTTTCCTTAAAATACTTTTCCAGTAAGTCTACATAAGATTTTTGTTGCGTTCTTACTTCTAAACGTGGCAGTACACATGTACTTGCCGACCGAAATTCATTCGCTGCTGAACCGGTTACGAAAGTGGTCCGATTCGTGTGGCTCTGATTTTCGATATAAAAAAATATTGAGGATTATTAAAAGGGATCGTGAACATATGCATATTTTTATAATATTGGTATGTTTGTTGTCATACCTTCCTGTTGGTGTTGACCTACACTTCTGATAATTACTTTTCAGGCCGCAAGAAATCGAGCTACAGTAGAAAGAGTTAGAGGCAGAGTATCAATAAAGTAACTAATAAAATTCTCTAACCGAGATTTTATGACTAAAACAACTGTTTCGGTCTGGGTAAACTTCCGTCGAAATTTAATAAAAATCCATATGTCAGGCCATATCTTGTCATACGAAAGAAACCCTTATTTGTTTTTGCGTAACGTCTTTGAATCTGTTCCAGCCAAATCGAATTATGGTGAAAATCAATTTATCAGGGCCAGCTATCGAACTTTAATTTTCTTGGTGTGAAGATGGGTATTTTGGGTATTTTTCCTATGCAATATTTTCGTCCTTACGATAAAAACGTTTTGGTCCTAAGTCATCACCAAGGTGTTTGGCTCTTTCAAATTCACGTCTACCAGTCATATGCCAAAGTATCGTACATGCATACCTAACATATCATATTTCTTCCACAATTTTCATGTGTTTAAGAATGAAGATTCTAAGATTGCTTACTTGACGTTATTTCGGAATGGGATCAAGGCTTAAGCTAACAAGAAGCGTGGAGCTTTTCGAGTAAAAAATGTCACGCTCTGTTTGCAAAGAATTATTCGTCGCAATTATTAGAGACATAGAAGAATTTGTAAGATATTTATTGCGATTTCGATTGTCAACAGTTTTATTAGATTTTTTTATTCTTAAACGGAATCTGTAAAAAAATATACTGCGGCGGAGAAGAAAACAGCGAAATATGTTGCCCGAAGCTACTGATATGGAATTTATCACACCAAAATTGAAATTGTTTTTCCAACGAACATAAACAAGCTGAATATATTTCATCCCCCAAAGGAATGTATCGAGAAGGATATTCAAATAATTGACATCGTATGTAAGAATTAGATTTTTTTACGACGGGGATGATGCGCAACATTGGGTGGGTTGTGGAAAATGTTTTCTTCCATTTGTAAGATTATCGTGTAAA
The DNA here is from genome assembly GCA_951812415.1 of Beris morrisii. NCBI lineage: Eukaryota > Metazoa > Arthropoda > Insecta > Diptera > Stratiomyidae > Beris > Beris morrisii. Next base: position 99,985,021 of record OX638313.1, on the reverse strand, counting down.
AGTATCCATCAGTCTTTGAGATATGAGATTTATGTGGATCTTTATCCTCATCGTACATTGTCATGTAATACTTGTATCTTGACAGGGTGCAAAGCGACATCTCATGTTCCTTCAGCTTGGATAAAAATATTTCACGATTAGGGGAGGTGTTTTGGTAACGACGTGTTGATAGAAGGATTTTCTTTTAATAACGATTTAACTCAAGAGCCAATACGTTTAACTTTTCACAGAAAATAAGATGGTTATTGTATTTTCTTCTTTCATGGCTATACCCTAAATGCAGCTATGGCTTCCTCTATAAATTTCCTCTAATAGTTCTTTTGAGGGTTTGAGTTGTTATCCCAACTCCGATGGGGTAGGTGAATGCGTATGACCCTTATGTGAGTGATGGTCCTCCTGTATTCCACCAATTGTAAACAAAATACTCGTTCTAAAGTGAGTAGCACTATAAGTTTCTAACCAAATGTGGCTAAACTATTTTGCAATTCAGGTTCATCATAAAATGACTGCTTCATTCTACTAGTTTCCAGATGTCAGTTCAAATCCGGCTCGACGGACCATCATATGGACAATTCTTTTTCAAAAATAAATATTGTTACGTGTAAGCCTGGCCACCGCGCAACTCGATCGATTAGGAACAGGGAAACAGCAACAACCGAATACCTAAGCTGCAAAGTAACCCAATCAAAAACCTAGTTGAGTAAATAAGGAGAGCGGAACAACACGGTTATACCCCCCCTCTTATCGAATGTGCTCGAATGTAGTACTAGAACAGCGTAGAGGATCAAATGGAAAGATCTCAAGCTCACTAGAACTCTCTACACACACCACTGAACGAAGATTCAAGAACAGTCTCGACTACAGGCAACTGGTATAAAAGCAGATAAAGCTTTCAGCGAGGGAGATAGTAATTTTTATTACGTCGACTGTGACAGCCAGCGTGTATACGCGACCGTGTTGGTAGAGAGTGAAAGTGATCGAGTCAAGCGATATATGGTATAAGCGGGCGGTATTGCCATACAGTACGAATTATTGTATGAATAGAATAATAGTGCGATTGAATAAATAATCACTTATTTTTATTTTAACCGAATTGTGTTTTACTTGAAATCCCGGCGAACCCCTAGCTCGCAACAATATTAATTTTCTACGAGAATTTAACTGTAGCAAGGACCTTTACCCGACCTTCTTACGCCAATCCCAATTTGATTTTTTTTTATAAACATATCAAGTATCAATGTTCTAGCATAAGACGTTTCTGAGACACAACAAACACCCTCCCACCCCACGTGCTATGTCTCTACTATTTTCCAGCTTTATATCCTTAGCGATTCTTGTGTAATAAAAGCTAGAACTTTTTGCTTTACACCCTCTCCCACCCTCACACCCTACACCCTATACAATTGTTTCCTACTAGAGTTTTGCTGGGTCTAACCCCTGTAAAAATTAAGATCAAATTTGAAATGGTTTATTAGATAAAACAGTTGATTTTCTTGAAAAATTGTCATTCGGAACTGTTCCCTTAAAAGTTTATAATTTGCCGTACTCCACTTACAAACCTATCGTGCCAGATGTTGAACCAGTACGAGCTACGACAAGCCACGCCGAACTACGCCAAACCATGATGAGCAGATCAGAGACAGACAGAGCAGAGCATAGACAAGCAGAGCAAAGGTCACACGCAGCGACGAAGATAGGGAGAACTGACGAGCAAAGACGGAGTCGATTCAAGCAGAGCAGAGTCGTGCCTGGAGTCGAGCCGGTACGATCTGTGGCAAGTCACGACGAGCAGAGTAGAGACGAGCAGAGCAAAGGCAAGCAGAGCAGAGTCGTGTCAATAGGAACAGAGGCAAGTGGAGTCAAACCCAGACGGACCGAGTCAAATCACGTTGAGCAGGATCAAGTCAAGGCGAGTAGAGCAGACGAACGGAGGCGAGCTACGACAAGACACGGAGATGACAAGGAGGACTACAAGCAACCGAAACTAAATGAAAATAGATTTTAATGTCACCAACCATGAATTAACCCAAGCAGAGTGGATTGGAAAAATAACAGGGTAGTGAACGAGGGAGAACTCTCCGTGGATACGGACGGTTTTAAAATGAAATGCGGCACTGGCGCTGGAGTCTTCTCTGAGCAGTTGAGTGCAAGGGAGTCTTTTAAGCTGCCGGATGACTGTAGTGTATTCCAGGCGTAGATTCTGCCAGTGCTCCAGGCAGGTAACATCATGTCGATGGAGGTGATATTCGGTCGGGATATCCCATTTTACATTGACAGCCAGACGGCTTTGAATGCATTGGAATCGGGGACTATCAAATCCCAGCTAGTAAAACGCTATCGAGAAGTGCTCAAGGTACTTAGTAGTCAGAATAGAGTACATCTGGGTACCAGGGCATAGTGACATACCAGGAAACGAACTGTCCGATGAGCTGGCGAGACTAGGATCGGCGTCAGCCGGGATGGTAGAGGAAGGAGTTAATCAATCATTAAACGGCATCAAAGCACGTATCAGGGATCGTGCCGTGGACGCAGCGAACTCTATCTAAATAAGAGGCGCTAACAAGCTATAGGACTTTTAGGGCACTCTGGCCAAGGTTGGTCAGACGGAAGACTAGGGAGATATTGGCATGGAGTAGGAGAAGTTTGCGGTTACTCGTTGGAATACTGACAGGGCACTGCTTGCTAGGGAAGCATGCTATGCGTATGAGTACTGCCTTGACCTATATGCTGAGAAGGACATCACCGACATTTTGTGTGAATGTCAGGCGGTTGCAAGGACGCGACCGAGATGGCTGGGCAGTCTTTCCTTTGACAATTTGGTGGACCTGAGGTCCATTGGGCATGACAAGCTGGTCAAGTTCTTTAGGGATCTGGGTAGTTTATGGGATGTTTAGTGACCTATGAGGCTCTGGAGTGATCGCCATGGGCCCTATTTTGATGCCTAGTGTGCGCAGTGGCTTAGCGCTTCGCCCCTTCGTAAAACTAGAACTAAAACTAACCATGAATTAATAAAGTGAAGTCGAATAAACAAATGTTTTGTAACGAACCCTGGCACGCACTAAGTTTTCCCTCGGCTGTAAATCGAGTCGTTACAGTACAAAATCGAATTTTATCTTTCTGAATCAAATATATCGGGTTCCAACATATTTCTCCCCCACTTCACAATTTACATTAAAAATATTCCATTGTACGATTGTAGTATGACTCTAACCTGTTATTAAAATTAAATTTTTTGGCATGAACCGTTTATGGGTATGGAGTTTAGAATATCTCATACCATAAATAAATTACAAGTTTCAACTTCTAAACATAAGTCTTTCGTGAGAAACCCTTCTACCCCACCTTCTACCTCCCCTCTTATACCTTAACACCTTTTTAAATGAGTCTACTTAATCTATCCATAAAAAAGTTTTAGCTTAGTATCTTAACGAGTTTGGGATGCCTTCAAGCACGTTTGCTTGCGGCATATGCGGTGTACAAACATATTTTTTTGCCACTTAAAGGTTTAATGCCGCGAAAATACTGTTGTGAGCTAAGGGTTCGCCAGGATTCCAAGTAAAACACAATTCGTTTAAAATCAAGAGAAATTATTTATTATTCGCATTCAACATTCGCACTAATAATCACGATACCGGCAACGCTGCACCTTCATCACTGCTTGATCGCTGTTACCAATTCAAATCACTTTTTTAAAACTTTCGCATAGAAACTGATCGTCATCTCGCTGTGTAGTAAAACTGTATGTGACTGCAATGTCTGTCGTGCTTATGTACTGCATGTGCTGAGTCGAGAGCTTTCCCGAATATTCGGTATTGTGTGTGGATTGTTCGAAACTGTGTGTGGTGTTACGGGTCAGTTTTGGTCGTCGCCCTGTAAGAAAAGAAGAGAATTGTTAGTTTTCAATATCGCGATAAAATATTAAAATATAAAGCTTACCAAAGAAGATCACTCCCCGTATCCTTGCTGAACAACTACTCCTCGCGCGGGAACCCGAACCAACCTAAAGGGATATCAGCACAAAGGAGGGAATTAGTTAAATCGTTATTAATTAATTAGTAAAATAAAGCACGGAAGAGGAGCTGGAAGATGGTTAGTAGTACATTGCATTTAGAATTAGTTTTATTTAGGATAAGGAATGTGAAATACTGCTAGGATTAGGATTTAGTAATATTAGGGTAGGATTAGGAACAATTGGAACAAAACATTAACGCAAATTTAACCACAATTGGTAATTAACACACAACACACAACATCGAATCTCGAACCACATCACTGAGGACCAATCACATCACTTAGGACAGATCACATCACTGAGGACCAATCACATCACTTAGGACAGATCACATCACTGAGGACCAATCACATCACTAAGTGCAAACATGGCGGACTTACAGTACGAGAATTACAAGTCGATAAGACAGGTCAGCAAGGTTTGGGTCCATGCTAAAAAGTCGGGTCGAGAACCTAAAGTGGACCCCGAATGAATCGAGAGTGAAAGCTAACGAAGAAGAGAAAGTTATTAGATTTAAGTGAACGACCTGGAGAAAGCAGTCGTTGACCCAGGAAAACGGGGATTATCTTAAAAGCTGACCCGAGGTTTCGCGGGAAGTGCAGCACCCGAAAACGGTCTCTTGGATCAAGTGATAGTTACAGAGTGGACGAAGTATATTGTTTAGTGGAGATCATTTTTGCGGTTACCTTAAAAATAACCAGAAGTACGTGCTTTGAGCGTCACAAGTCGGTGACGGCACGAGTAGAGTTTGTGCGATCTTATCGAATCCAGAGTGGCAACAGGACCAGGGGAGAAGTGCAGAAGCCAGAAACGCGTGAAATTAGAATAACACCAACCTGAGCAACGACTTAGGCGGAAGCCTTCGCGGGACAACGCACCAGAGGCGCCCTTGTTTTAAGGTGGTCTTAGCCAGGGTAAAATAAATGTATTAATTAGCTACCAAGTAAGTAGATTATTCTTTGGAGGCGACTACTTCGTCAGATGAACTCTAGTAAAATTAGAATTGTTACATTAAACTCTGAATTTCTTTTATTTGGTGTAATCTTTTGTGACATGTTTCAGCTCACCTTCCGTTGAGTTATTTGTTTTCTTGTAATTACGCGCGAAACTTTTCCCGAATTAGTGATTCGGTCGGGAAAGATTAAGAACGGGGCCCTTAAATCAAGGAATCACTGGCGCCCACGACCCTTCTCTGGGGTGGCCGGACAAGGCCCGTTCGCCCCCTTTTGTCTAGGGGTTTATACGGTTTTTCCACCGGGAAAAACGGTAATAGTGGCTGTAACCTCTGTCGTGCTTATATACCGCATGTGCTGAATCGAGAGCTTTCCCGAATATTCGGTATTGTGTGTGGGTTATTCGAAACTGTCTGTGGCTGTAAGCTCTGTCGTGCTTATATACCGCATGTGCTGAGTCGAGAGCTTTCCCGTATATTCGGTATTGTGTGTGGATTGTTCGAAACTGTGTGTGGCTGTAACCTCTGTCGTGCTTATATACCGCACGTGCTGAGTCGAGAGCTTTCCCGAATATTCGGTATTGTGTTTGGAGTGTTCGAAACTGTTTGTGGCTGTAAACCCTGTCGTGCTTATATACCGCATGTACTGAGTCGAGAGCTTTCCCGAATATTCGGTGTTGTGTGTGCATTGTTCGAAACTGTCTGTGGCTGCAAACTCTGTCGTGCTTATATATTGCATCTGCTGAGTCGAGAGCTTTCCCGAATATTCGGTATTGTGTGTGGATTGTTCGAGAGGTGTTGAGAACAATTCGAGAAGGGGAAAAGTGTTCGAGAAAAATGGTGAACAATGTTGCAGAATTTTCCACGCCTTTCTCATTGGATATTGAACCGCCTTACCAAGCGGATGTTTTTCTCCGCTTTCTAACTAAAAATTTTCGTATTGGGTAGTTGTTGTTTTTCTCATTGGAAAATTATCATGTTTCGCGGGTTGCCAGGGTAGCATGTAACCATAAAAAATTTCAGGATAGATATTTTTCAGAAATTTCATGTCGATCACGATACTTTATTATTAAAAAGTAATAAACTAATTAGTTTATTCTTAAATTCAATCTGCGAGATGCTTTTTGAAAACCTCTTTGCTCATTTAGAAATCGTCGCCTTGCATAGAAAACTCACTTTATCCGACCGCAAACATGATAAAATATTCAAAGGTTTAGGAAGCTTTTTCAACACATTTTTTTCAATTTACGACTAAGTAAATTGTACTTGCTTTTACCATTACCAACCGTATTAAATTTATCTTAGTGCTTGGTTAGGTTTCTCTTCGTGAAAATGTCCAGAACGACTCCTTAGTAGAAGCCACCATCCACGTACTTAATTTTTTATTTTCTACAGTGGTTTCTAGCGACTGTAAGAATCCACGTGAACACCTGAATTGCATTCTTATTTAAACGTGTTGTTAAATCATTAGATTTTATATTCGTAATTCTTTGCGCGAAACTTTTCCGGTAACCTTAAAAAAACCAGGAAACTAAAGAAATCTTAGAACTGTAAGTTTTACATTTCCGACAATAAGAATCGAGTGTACGTTACACGTGTTTAAGTAAAGTGTATGTTTCTTCCAAATACAAACTGCATTTAGGATTCTCCATATCCATTTTTAACTTTCCATTGAAAACATCTTTGAAATTTGTGCTTATATTCCAGGAAATGCTTAAGTATGTTTGCCATAAAAAAGGATTTAATCTTTAAAAGTATCTACATAATTCCTCGTCCTTGCTCAGCTTCTGAAAATATATTCACAAAGGGTATCCCTGTCGCTAATATCTTATCGATTTATTTATGCTCTGTCATTTTATTCCATTGAAAGTCATTAGGCCTAATAAATTATCGTTATTTGTAGATCAAGCTCCGGAAATGTTCCTTAGATGACATCAACCACAATTGATTCGGAAAATCGTTATTCACAAGAAATGTTCTCCTGATAAAAGAAATGGCAGAAGAAATTCTAAAAAGGGTTGTGTCCTATAGAAAAGAGTGTTCCATAAAATGTTTACCAAGATACGCATGTGGTTGAGAAAAGTGTCCTTTTCGCAACGCTATCGGTTTTGCATATAGAATTTATAACACGTCATGAAATTTCTAGTCCTTGTCAATCGAATTGTTCAAGTCGGAAATAAAGGTACCTACTGATACAGTAGGTTCTACAAATTTAAACATGGAAGTGAAAGTAATTCGATATTCAAGGATATAAACAGGAAACATCAAAGAAATCTCAATACTGATAACCTTTAATATCATGAATAAATTTTCTTGTCACATACCATGTGTTTTTTGAATACAAAAAAAAAATAGACAGCAAGAAAATTTTCTATTGATGTAGGAAGTTCGAAATTCAATTGGAGAGGATATTGTATTTTATCAATAAATATTGATGGCAGGTCCTGTACCAAGGTTTCATTGAGTCTTCTTATTTTTCCTCGATGTTTCATTAATGGTATATTCACTTATAACTTGATGATCGCCCACTGAAGGTGAAATTTAGAAAAATTTACTGAAATTTTGCTAAGGTTGAGAAACTTTCGTTGTTTTGCGATTGAGTTGGTTGATCGCCGTGGTACAAGCTTCTTTATGACCTCCTCAAAGAACTCTCCCGCCAGCGCCTTCCCCCAATTCAGAACCTCTTTCTTTACCTGTTTGTCGGTTGAAAATTTAATTCCACCAATGTGTGCCTTAAGGGAGGTGAAAAGATGATAATCTGAAGGCGCCAAGCCAGGGGAATATATCGGGTGGTTTAAAACATGTGTGAAGACGAGCGTTGTTGTGCAACAAGCACACTCCTCTCGTCATTCCCCTCCTTTTGTTTTGAATGCTTCCTCTAAGTTTTTTAGGGTCTCACAATATCGTTGTGCATTGATGGTCTTCCCCTGAGACAGAGATTCGACCAAAATGATGCCTTTTTGGTCCCAAAACACTGAGGCCATGATTTTTTTGCCCGAAATTGTGGTTTTGAATTTTTTGGCAGATGGGGAATTGGTGTAACGTCACTGTTACGACTGTCTTTTTGATTCTGACTTGAGCCACCCACATTTCATCTCCAGTCACAAAAGAGCTCAGAAAATCTTCACCTTCCAATTCAAGTCGGTCATAAAACTCGCGGGCGCTATAGACCTGATTTTTCTTGTGCTGCTCTGTCAGCTGTTTTGGGACCCTTCTTGCGCACAGTTTCCGGTATCCCAGCGTTTCTGTGAGAGTCTCGTATAAGAGAGTTGTGGAAACATCGCTGAAATTTCATCCACTGTCAATTGGCGGTCTTAACGAACAGTTTCCTCGATTTCTTGCACCAACTCATCAGTCAAAATGGAAGGTCTTCCACTCCTTTGTTCGTTATGAATATTTGTTCTGCCTCCACTAAACTCCCTACTCCACTTAAGCACACTCGTTCTGTTCAAAACACCTTCGCCGTTTTGATTCGCAAATAAATTTCGGTAGGTGTTATTCCTTCCGCGAGTAGTAAGCGGATCACAGCACGTGGCTCGCACTTGGCGGGATTTCTTACTGACATCTTTCACCAAGTGGACACTACAACGTGAGCTTACTTACTACCGTGCTCTTGCGATGCAAGCTCTGCCAGGAGATCCCCCTCTACCACTCAGTGTTGCCAAACCTCAAAAAACATTTACTATCTGAACTTGCCTCGCATATACAATTTAAGAATGGTTGACTCAAAAAAATGTCCGTTTGTCCGCCGTACGGAGTTCAAATTTTTGGAGCGTAGAGTTCGTGAACCCCTTTACATACTGATATTTGGGGGATGGAGATTTAGGGGTAGGGAGAGCGTACTTTCAGACGAAAAATTGTGGTTGTACGAGTACATCTCAGAAACTGCTTATTCCAGGAAGTTGAAACTTGGCTTCATGCTTTACCTTTGCTAGAAGAACCATTTGAAGAAAAATTTTTCGATATGCGAGGAGAGGTATGTAAGTGGAGAAAAAACAATGCGTCCGAAACTTTCGAGAGCTGGGGATGACACAATTTAATATCCATATCGTGTGCGACAATGTTGAAATTTAATGATTGTATATAGGCATGCATAGTGGGAGCATACATAAATAGAATGTTTGAGAGGAAGCGCGGCTTATGATGGTGGGACTGACCAATTTTGGACTACAAAATCTTCCGAACCAACTTTGCCAAAAAGGTAAAATTTTAGTTTTTAGACCTTTATAAGTTTATACAGAAGGCCAGAGCCCGAATTGGGCTGTCGCGCCATTGATGACATAAGTTTATAAGTGAAGTACTATAATTTTGAGGCGGAGGTGGAGTACGAAAGTTAACTTATATGTCAAGAACCATTTCAGATATGATTTTGGAAATTATATGTACAGGAGCTATGTAAGTGCAGTAGTACATTGGCAGAGAAAAAATTGGGTGATGGGGTGTATAGGCTAGGACGGGGGAGTATGGAAAGCAAAAAAATCCAACAAGAACCGCTAAGGATAGAAAGCTAAGAAGTTGACGTCTGAAACGACTTTGCGTATGCCTAGAAAAAAATTGATAAGGTAGCATCGTATGGAAGTGGGTGCGGATTGTAGTATCTCAGAAGCGGCTTATGCTGGAAGGTAGGTACATCTAAATGTACGAGATGAAGTAATTTAAGCAACAAAATCCAAATTTGCATTGGAGGAGATGAAGCAAAAAAAAACTATTAATACAAAGGGGATTTGTACAATTTCACAAATTTCGTGATATCTCCTAACTCTGTCGAGATATTTTATTATTAATAATTCGTTAATAAATTTTATTTCTACGAAGTTTTTTTATTAGCACCTGGTTTACGTTTTGCGGGTTTTTGATAGTAAGCCACTACGGGGGTATGTATCCGTTTTCACGAATTCCGACATATCTCTTGGGTCTAAAGATATGAGCCGTTTATTTTGAAAGTGGAATAAGTCACTTTCGTTTTTAAATCGACGTGCTTAAGGGTTTGCGTTTTAACATGGTTAAAAATATTCATGCCAACTTTCGGGAAAATTTACTTGTATTTGTTAAAAGTGTGATGAAACAATTGCATCAATAGATTCTCAAAAATTTGCTTCGTGTTGTATAAAACATCGTTACAATGATACAACAAATTTTTTTTTAAAAAGTCACTTATTCCACTTTCAAAATCAACGGCTCATATATCGAATTCGCTTTTACTTCGAAGGGCCTAAAAACCGATTTCAATAAAGAAGGTGTAAAGTTGTTGCGTACATTTTTCCGAGTTCCGACTTGTTTGATAAGACAACGAATTGTTTTTTACTTCAATTAGCTATCAATATAATTGTCTAAATATTAGTTTCAGGATTTTTTGAAAATTAACTCCTGACGGGGCCAGTGTTAGAGAAATTTCATGTTACTTTTATCACTTGACAATTACGTATAAAGTATTGTAGTAAATTTCTCCTTATAGTAAAAATACTAATTTTTTTGTGTATTAAAATACTCTATTGATATGTAAAATGAAATAAGTTGTAGTGTAAAATTGGTATTAAAGTTAAGTAATTTTTACACTAGAAATTATGTAAAATTACTGCCCCAATTTTTAAAATTGTTGATTTTTTAAACAAAAGTAGTGTACATTTAAGCAAATATGAATTATTTGATGCAATTCTTGAACTGAAATTACCAGTGGAAAGTAGTACTTTGCACTATAGTTTTCTTGCTTTTGCTTGGCACATAGCTGTCTTACATTCAAATCCGTCAACAAACTTTAGCAAATATCCAAAGCACAATTATATGGATAACTTCCGTTGCAATAAATAAAGTCCATAGCAGTTGAAAGGCATTCCAATAACATCCCACATTCATTCACATTCACATATCTTTTTAAACCTCCAGAATTTAATTTCACAAGGCCATTCAAAGTTGTCCTACCCGAAAAGGAAGATTGGGCCACAAACAAACCCACTCCAAATTCAGGATCCACAATCTGGTACACAGACGGATCCAAAACAGATCAAGGTGTAGGGGCAGGAGTTTATAGAGTGCGTCCAAATGTCAAATTCTACTGTAGCATGCACATAACATCCACTGTTTTTCAGGTGGAGACTCATGGCTATTGAACTATGCATTAGAGAAAATATCAGACGGGGCTACAAAAACCAACACTCTCTCGGACAATAAGGCTGCAATAATAGCACTTCAGTCCGTTCAAATCTTCTCCAAACTTGTCTGGAATTGCCTCCAATGCCTGATTGAACTCGGAAATAAGAACAGAGTTAACCTCATCTGAATTCCGGGACACAGTGGCTATGAAGGTAATGAAATGGCCGACTTAATGGCTCGGAAAGGTTCAGAAGGTGACTTCACGGGACCATATCCATTCTGTGGGATACCATTAAGCACAGCCAGAATGAACATCCGATTGTGGCAAAAATCGCAAAGTGCCATTCACTGGAACTTGGCACCGGGCAACAGGCACTCAAAGCTTTCTATGCCAAAGCATTCGGAAAGAGGAACATCTGATTATCTTAAATTAAGCAGATATCAGACCCGAACCCTGGTGCGAGCTCTGACTGGACATTGTCACATGAGGAAGCATCTCAATAGGATTGGTCTCTCTGAGACTAAAATTTTGCAGAATATGCAAGGACGAAGACGACCAGAGCATATCCTCTGTGAATGTGAGGGTTTAGCTCACAAAAGACTTCGTCACTTCGGTCAGGGTTTCATGGAACCATCGGAATTCCTGACCATTCCTCTTCGCAAAATACTAGGCTTCATTGAAAGCGCAGGGATTGAAGAGGAATCATAGTCAATCCGGGGGGATGTCACAATAGGTCCAACTGCGGCTGCAGTGACAGAGGTTAACCATACCAACGGGGCCCTATTTCCAAACTATCTATCTAAACCTCCAGAAGAAAAGATTTCAGAATTAAACGCAATATATAGAATTAAAGAAAGAATATGTTCGTAATTAAGTAATAATACAAATTTAAGTTTGTAATTAAAAATTAAAAAGTATTCAATCTACATAATTTTTTTTTTTATTTTTATATTTTTTCAATAATCTACGTATTGTACTATCACTGTCGTATTGCTAAATATCTTACTTTTTTAAGTCACGGGAAAAAACAAATAACTTTAATGCACTGTTTACTGCTTACACATCTAGAAATTTATATTACACAAGCTTATAGGAAATTTTAACTAAAACCAATCGTTTTAATTTAATTTTACTAATACAGTGTATTTACCATATAAACCTTCAGAATGGTTTACTGCAATAACTGTTGTAGTTTTCACTAGTAGGATAATTTTACACCGAAGAAAAAATTATTGTAAAATCTGTTTAATTTTAAACGTGTTGCCGTTCTTATAGTTCCACATTTTTAATTTGATGAAATTAAAAAAGTCAAGCAAATTGTGGATATTTTCTTTCTGTGAGATGTTAATCCAGGACTGGGGTGATGTCTAAGAGGGTAATTGGGATCAGGATTTTTTAGGCTTCGATACTGCAAGAAACTTAGAAAAACTGGGCATATGTGAAAACGCGTGATCATGTCATGAGTGGAATTCGAACCCACAACCTTTGGCATGAGCGATAGACTGCTGTGAACACTGAAATACTTTACACGCTTTAGACTAGAATGTTGAAACTTGGTTATTACCCACTTGAGTGAGTGTAGAAAGGCCGTGGTTTATTTACACGGGAGTGAGAGCAATCATTATTTAGATGTTAAAAGAATCCTTCGAGTAATAACTTCTGAGTTAAACCTAGTAAACCCAAAAAAAAAAAAACAAAAAAAATGTCGGTCTGTTTGCCGTAAACGCCGAACGCCGTACGTAAAAGCGTTTCAATGCGCATAGTGCACAAACCCCTTGGGATATTACATTGAATTGTTTTTTGGTGGGTAGATTGCGTAAACCCCTGCGAGTGATACCTTTTGGGAGGGTGGGGTCTGAGGGGAAGATGGGAAACGGAGTTTCTGGATCTCAGGAACCGCTTATGCTAGGATGCCGAAACTTATAATTTATGTAGAACTATAATAGTGGACCAATTTACAAAATGGTTGATAGAGGTTGTAAGTTGCTGGTAAGTAAGCTGGGATTGAACCCAACCGTCATGTTAGATGGTTGAAACTTTGTGGTTGTCTTAAACGAATTTTTTTGGTAGGTACATTGCGTGAACCTCTGCGAGTGATACCTTTTGGGAGGGTGGGGTCTGAGGGGGAGATGGGAAAGGGAGTTTCTGGATCTCAGGAACCGCTTATGCTAGGATGCCGAAACTTATAATTTATGCAGAACTATAATAGTGGACCAATTTACAAAATTGTTGATAGAGGTTGTAAGGTAGGGGTCGAAAGCTTGGATTAAACCCAACCGTCATGTTAGATGGTTGAAACTTTGTGGTTGTCTTAAACGATGTTAGAAGCCTAGACAAGGACTGAAACTTCGAAAAGGAAGTGGTGGGTTGTGGAGTAAACAAATTTGTATTGCAATATCTTTCAAACCAATTGTACCAGGAAGATAAAATTTAATTTGTCTATATGGCGTTACAAGTGGAGTCTATTGAATGTAAGATTTTTGAGGGTGAGGTGGAGGATGAAAGTTGGAGAAAATTTTTTTTTAAAAAATATCTATTTTTTATCTGCAGAACCGTACTAAATAAGATTTAGAAAATTATACAGGAGTTAGGCCAAAAAATATTTCAAGAACGTGTTTAATGACCCATTTTACTAATTCTAATATTTATTTATTTATAATAATTTCTTATGCCCTTCTTTAATAAATACACTTAAAATACTCCCCCATTTGTTTGGCATCGGATGTACAATGTGTATAATTTCGAGTACATGTCTACAGATTCGTCTGAAGTGTCTTATTTAGATTTAAGGATTTTACTGTGTAACAACATAAGTCCTGTCCAGACATCACGTCCGAGAATTACGTAAAGCTGGCTGACAGGTACCTACTTACTTGATATTTGCTCGTCTCAAACGTTTATTTAGGTAAGTAGACGAACAGTCCAGTGGCATAAATACACAAATTTGGCAAATATTCAACGTTTTGTTGACGATAAAAATTTTTCCATTTAATGTATTTTATATTTGCTTGTCCGCACGAATTGAATTCTTGAAATTTATTTGACAAAGTATTTTTAAAATTTCATAGAATCAAGTACCTAGATGTATTTACATTGCTACGCTGAGTATATTGCAAATGTTCACCTGATTTAATTAAATGTTAAGCCTGTTCTAAAATATTTTAATTCGCTAATAAAATCTAACCGATGGTAGCCTTCTGATGGGTAAAATCGAATTGTATTTGTCGCGAAATTGCCTTAATCTCCACTGCAGTTTCCTGATATATGTACCTTCACTTAAAGAAAATACTTTATATTTTAAAAAAATAATAAAGAAAAATATGGATTTATTAATCATATTTTTAAAGAACCAGACTCTGATTCAATTTGGAGGGTAATGTAAGTCGAACCAAAATTAAACAAGGGTAGGACATATGAAAAACCCTTTACTGAAAAGGTCAGTTTAAAAACGGTGTTGTACTTTTTTGATTAAAAAATTTAGCTGTATAATTTTGCCTAATTGAACTCGGAAATAAGAACAGAGTTAGTCTCATTTGGATTCCGGGACACAGTGGCTATGAAGGTAATGAAGTGGCCGACTTAACGCCTAGGAAAGAAGCTGACTTCTTGGGACCATATCCATTCTGTGGAATACCATTAAGCACAGCGAGAATGAACATCCGAATGTGGCAAAAATCGCAGAGTGCCATTCACTGGGACTTGGCACCGGGCAACAGGCACTCAAAGCTTTTTATGCCAAAACACTCGGAGAAAAGAACATCTGATTATCTAAAATTAAGCAGATATCAGACCCGAACTTTAGTGGGAGCTCTGACTGGACATTGTCACATGAGGAAGCATCTCAATAGGATTGGTCTTTCTGAGACTAAAATTTGCAGAATATGCAATGACGAAGACGAAACACCAGAGCATATCCTCTGTGAATGTGAGGGTTTAACTCGCAAAAGACTTCGTCACTTCGGTCAGGGTTTCATGGACCCATCGGAATTCCTGACCATTCCTCTTCGCAAAATACTAAGCTTCATTGAAAGCGCAGGGATCGAAGAGGAATCATAGTCAAACCGGGGGACGTCACAATGATCCCAACTGTGGCTGCAGTGACAGAGGTTAACCATACCAACCCCTATTTCCAATCTAATCTAATCTAATTTTGGTAATACACTGTATCAAGGATGCCCATAGAGTGGGGCAAGAGGGGGCACTTGCCCCACCTGCATTCCACCTTCCAGTATTATAATAACACCATTTTCTCACTTGAATAATTCTTTTTTTCAATATAGTCTAATTAAGACCTTTTAATTATTCTATTACACATAATTTGTTAAAGTACTAACAAATAGTTATTAAATCACTATTTTCAATGAAAAATAAAAGTAAACCATCTTTGTATTTAAAGAAATTTAGCTTGTTAAAAATTAAATTACTGCAGAAAAATTGGATTGTAATTCAAATTTAAGTATACAAATAAAATTAAGATTACTTTTACTGGAAGACATAATTGAATTTCACACTCAGGATTTTTTCTGCATGGAAATACACTAAGCTTGGTATGACTTATGAAAAATTTAGGAAAACCCAAAGGTCTTAATGGTTCCAAAGATGAAGTACCCTTCTGCTCATATAGTTTTCTTTTATACATCCTTTCGACTTTGTGCTGGGAAAGATGGTGTTTTAAAACTTGCAAAATTTTAAGGAAGATTGATTAAAGTAGCAGTATCAGAAGAATATTAGTAACATTAATACGTAACGTTTTGTTAAACCACAGTTATCAATTTTTCATTGCACTTTAGAAAAAAAAAGAATTGCCCAATTGCGAAATAATTAAAATTAAAGATGAAGAACTTCGAAAGTTTTTGATCTAGAGCGATAAATTTACCCTACTAACTGCGCTTCTTCTTAGCATTTACAACAGCATGAACACGGTTACAACTAATTCCAAGTCTTCAAGTTAACGCAAAAGAAACGTAAGCAGTAAATTTTTTTAAAGAATTTTGTTTGGCAGCCTAGAACATTATCTTCATTTCACTCCGTTTTCCAATTTTGATGCATTCAAAATAAGTGTAACTACGTAGCTCCCTCCCCGACAGTTTTGTCTTAATTTAATCACAAAAAAAAAAAGCTTTTATGCCCAATACGTTTCATTCCCTAGTTATCGCTCCTTCGGGAAAAAAAATGGGAACCATTTTTATTAAGAACTTTTATATGGTAGCTAATTGAAAGAGTGTCACAATATTGTCAGTTGATTTTTTCCTGCGAAATTTTTAAATTCCAGAACATAACTGTATGGTAGCTAATTGCACTTGTTGGAAGGAATTTTGTATGCAATATACCCGAAGAAGTTGGACGATTTTACTTACTAACGGATTCTAAGTAAAATTTCAACTTCTCTGTATTTTCCCCTATATTCCGGTGCGATGATATTGTATTATAGTGTGGCAGAAAAGGTTCAATACTTCTGAACTGAGTGAAATCCACATTCGTCTATTCATCACAAGATGTAGCTTCCGAAATTGCATACTAAAGCTATAGTTCTCTCCTTCCTTACGAAATGTTGTATGGGTGTCCATGCACTGTATGCCATCCTGTCAAATATTTGACAAGAAAAATTTGACGAAAAGTTAAGTCAAGTCTTTTCTGTCAAAATGGAGCAAAAAAAAACAAAAAATGACAATTAAACGATCTGATTGCATTTGTCAGCCAGATTTTGTCAAATATTTGACGTAGTGGCATGCAGTGTAATACAAACTTAACGATTACTTCCCAACTTGGAAGAGTTTCTCCTTTTATAAGCCATAGTTCTACCAATCCCTGTTTTAAATGTATGCCATCTTGTCAAATATTTGACAAGAAAAATTTTGACGAAAAGTTAAGTCACATCTTTTTTGTCAAAAAGGAGAAGAAAAAAAAAGTTAAATCCATATTCATTCTATTCGTCACAAGATGTAGCTCCCGAAATTGCAAACTCCTTTCTTAAGCCATAGTTCTGCCAATCCCTACGAAATGTTGTATGGGCGTCCATGCACTGTATGTCATCCTGTCAAATATTTGACTAGAAAAATTTGACGAAAAGTTCAGTCAAATCTTTTCTGTCAAAATGGAGCAAAAAAAAAAAAACAAAAAGTTAAATCCACATTCATTCTATTCGTCACAAGATGTAGCTCCCGAAATTGCAAACTCCTTTCATAAGCCATAGTTCTGCCAATCCCTACGAAATGTTGTATGGGCGTCTATGCACTGTATACCATCCTGTAAAATATTTGACAAGAAAAATTTGGCGAAAAGTTCAGTCAAACCTTTTTTGTCAAAATGGAGCAAAAAAAACGAAAAATTGACAATTAAACGATCTAGTACCAGCCAGCCAGAATTGTCAAATATTTGACGTAGTGGCATGCAGTGTAATACAAACTTAACGATTACTTCCCAACTTGGAGGAGTTTCTCAAGACCTTACACTAACCACTCACAAAATTTGTTACCGCGAATTATACTGGAAAGTATGGCACATTTATCTATAAATTTTTGTTCTATTACAAGAGCCTGACTGTTTAGTACTAGAACTAAGTCTTAATTGAATTAAATTCAAGAGGATAAAAATTTTACGGTTTTTATCGTAAGTAGTAATTTCTCGTCAAATTTGAAATCGTTACCGACAAACAGGCTACACCAGCTGAACACAAGTAAACCAACTAACGATGTTAAATACAAAAGTAATTACACCAAAGTATTTCCTTCAAAGGTTTGCCTGAACTCATGTCCGTTTTATCGAAATGAAATTACACTTTGTTGGGAGTGTAGTGCAATTACAGTTTGCAAATTGCATCCTTAATTAGTGGAATAAATTAGAACAGAAATAAGAACAAATTTTCCCAGGAAGGGCTAGAGGGGGTTTATTATTTGCGGGTAAAGTGTATAAAATTTTATTAAAAAAAAAGCAGAAGAAGTTCTTCTTATTTGTTTATGAAATTAAAGTGGAAGCAGAAAATTATACTGCCGTTTGTCTTCTTATAGCTGGGCATCTGATTAGCTTTTTTGCTTTAAAAAACATGATTACATGCCCCCGCGAGGTTTTCTATGCTGCAAGCAATTTACATATATTTCATGGATTATTTGATGTTCATATTTGAATTGTTTAGCGCTTCGGGGCAGCTTTTTAAAGCATAATGTTGCAATAGATGTTGCTAAAGAATGAGGGTGGACAAAATTAGAGATTCTACTCATTTTCACGCACATTTCGTTTTTTTAAAACCCTTTTGGAAACGAAGATCCCAAGTATTATCACGAATCAGTTTATCGAACCGACACGAAATGACTGGAGACGATTTTACCAAAAGACATGACCCGAATTGGTCTGACGCGCCATTGTTGATGATTTTCGAATATCAAATAAATCGCACAATTCAAAATTTTTTTGTAATTTCTCATCTCGATTAAAGCTGATAGTTCGTTCCTGTACATCAACACATACATACCTAAGTCACAAAGTTCAACTTTCTAGGATAAGCCGTTCTTGAGATTATAAAACACCCCCCTATTCTGCACCCTGCAATAATTAATTGTTTTAAAACACCGCCTGTAGTGATAGGCGGTATGCGTGTACCAATTAATTTGTGCAAGATACAGGATTTTTTTTCAGGAGCGGCTTATTCTAGAAAGTTGAAACTTGGCACTTATATATTTGTTAAGGGGAGCTTGTTGGGAGTGCAAAAATGGCCATTTTTGAGACCCATTTTCTCTTAAACTTAAACTCGTATCACTCTATTTTTTTATTTGCAAGTACTACTATTTGATCGAAACATTTTAAAAAGTCGTTACGCATTTTTTGAACAGCAGTTCAAAAATCGCAACTTTTTTAACCATCCTTTATGGCCTACAGGTCGAACTGCATTATTTAAAATTGATTATCTTCAATCAACTAATTCTTCTATCCAAAACAAAGAAAATTGCGAGAAAACGCTTCAAAAAACATGGTTTTTCAGGAAACCAGTTTGTTTACAACAACAGTGTATCAGTTGTGCGTCATTTCTTTTGTTGATAAATTTTCGCAATTTTTCAAGTAATTTTTAATTTTTTGTAAAATAACTGTGGCAACACTAATTTTTATCATTTGACAATAAAATAAACTGAGAAGCAATGATTTTATCAGAGAAAGTTGTAATGGTAATGTAAGGAAGGGCGCTCGTACTCGGTGGCTGCATTTTAATTTCAAAATTTCCCGGCGTCCAAATGTCGCGACTTTGGTCTGGTTTCATCAGGAAAAATATAAATTTTAATAGTCAGCCGAAAACAAACAATTGATTTTTTTTCTTACCCTACAAGCTCCCCTTAATGCATTTGGAAAGCAATATAAGCAAAAGAAATCAGATTTGCATTAGCGTGCGGAGATGGGGAAAAAATTGTTTGTGAAGTGAACGTTTTTACGAATTTCGTCATATTCCTTAGGTCTGCCTAGATATCATGTTAATTGTACTTCTACCTTCTATTTGTATAAGCGTCTAAAACCCGCTTTAAAGATTTTGTAAAATTTTAGTCGTAAGGTGCTGTAAAGGAGTTGTGTACGTGTTCACGAATTCTGACATATCTGTTAGGTTTGATGAGATATCGAATTAGTTTTTACTTCAATGGTATAATTGTCTAAATACCGATTTCAGAATTTTTCAATATTTAAGCCCTAATAAGGATGTTGTGTTAATTTGCACGAATTCCTAAAAAAAATCTGTTTGGTCTGATTAAGGACGTATTCGAATAGGTTGCTTCGTCTACGTCTACGTCTAGTTATAACAGTTTATGACGTCAGCAAAGTTGTGTCACTATTCCTTTTCGGTTCGTGTCTTGACTACTTTTACGACAACTAAGCTATCAGTAAATCATAGCAAACTTCGTAGAAACGCACATAGCCTGTAACGTTTTTCGACATATCGTAAGAAAAAATAAGTTTTTCTACTGAATTTAAAAATTTTATATTTGATTTATGAAGTGTCAAATAATCATCTGAGCCATTTTGACGGTTTAGCTTAGCTTTTTCTAGACTGTTATAATAGCAATGCTATGATGTGACGTCAACATAGACGTAGACGTAGACGAAGCAAAGTATTCGAAAAGTTTTTTTCTGGTTTTAAGTCGCATATATGAGCACTAAACGTGTTCCGGACTTTTACGCAAAAAATAATGAAGTTGCGCCCAGTGTTGTAAAATTTTTTTTGACGTAGTGTACCATATATATTTACATGCTGATTCGGAGCCAATAACACAAACTTATACAGTAAGTACGAGTATCATGGGTCACAGAAAATACAGGATGGCGCTTGGCTATAAAGCGTTGTTCCTCTATATTAAACTGAATGATCTAAGGACTTTCATTAAAATTGTATCCAATGTACGAACCCTGTATTTTTGTACAGCTACACTTCACAGGATCATTTCTTTAGTGTGTCTTCATAACCTTTCGATTTAATTTGAAAGATTTTGTGTTATTTTTCGAATAAAAAGATTTTTTAAAACAATCTGGCCAACAGTCCGGCCAAAAATCTGGCCGCAACTTTATTATTTTATGGGTAGAAGTCCGAAACGTGTTTAATCCTAAGACGCGGTGACTATGTGACTGACAACCTACGAAATAACCAGGAGGCTATTTGGAATGTTATTTTTTAGGTTTCGGAATTCTACCCATAAAATAATAATTTTGCGCCCAGACTGTTGACCCATTTTTTTATTTTTATTTTTAGATTTATTTATATTTTTATTTCTTTATTTTTATTGAAGAATATGGCAATATATATTATATATCATATTTCTATTTCTATTTTTATTTTTATTTTTATTTCTATTTTTATTTTAATTTTAATTTTAATTTTAATTTTAATTTTAATTTTAATTTTAATTTTAATTTTAATTTTAATTTTAATTTTAATTTTAATTTTAATTTTAATTTTAATTTTAATTTTAATTTTAATTTTAATTTTAATTTTAATTTTAATTTTAATTTTAATTTTAATTTTAATTTTAATTTTAATTTTAATTTTAATTTTAATTTTAATTTTAATTTTAATTTTAATTTTAATTTTAATTTTAATTTTAATTTTAATTTTAATTTTAATTTTAATTTTAATTTTAATTTTAATTTTAATTTTAATTTTAATTTTAATTTTAATTTTAATTTTAATTTTAATTTTAATTTTAATTTTAATTTTAATTTTAATTTTAATTTTAATTTTAATTTTAATTTTAATTTTAATTTTAATTTTAATTTTAATTTTAATTTTAATTTTAATTTTAATTTTAATTTTAATTTTAATTTTAATTTTAATTTTAATTTTAATTTTAATTTTAATTTTAATTTTAATTTTAATTTTAATTTTAATTTTAATTTTAATTTTAATTTTAATTTTAATTTTAATTTTAATTTTAATTTTAATTTTAATTTTAATTTTAATTTTAATTTTAATTTTAATTTTAATTTTAATTTTAATTTTAATTTTAATTTTAATTTTAATTTTAATTTTAATTTTAATTTTAATTTTAATTTTAATTTTAATTTTAATTTTAATTTTAATTTTAATTTTAATTTTAATTTTAATTTTAATTTTAATTTTAATTTTAATTTTAATTTTAATTTTAATTTTAATTTTAATTTTAATTTTAATTTTAATTTTAATTTTAATTTTAATTTTAATTTTAATTTTAATTTTAATTTTAATTTTAATTTTAATTTTAATTTTAATTTTAATTTTAATTTTAATTTTAATTTTAATTTTAATTTTAATTTTAATTTTAATTTTAATTTTAATTTTAATTTTAATTTTAATTTTAATTTTAATTTTAATTTTAATTTTAATTTTAATTTTAATTTTAATTTTAATTTTAATTTTAATTTTAATTTTAATTTTAATTTTAATTTTAATTTTAATTTTAATTTTAATTTTAATTTTAATTTTAATTTTAATTTTAATTTTAATTTTAATTTTAATTTTAATTTTAATTTTAATTTTAATTTTAATTTTAATTTTAATTTTAATTATTATTTTCACTTCTATTATTATTTTCACTTTTTTATTTTTATTTTTATTCTTATTTTAATTTTAATTTTTATTTTTATTTTTATTTTTGTTTCCTTGTTTTTATTTCTACTTTTATTTTTATTTTTGTTTCTTTGTTTTTATTTCTACTTTTATTTTTATTTTTGTTTCTTTGTTTTTATTTCTACTTTTATTTTTATTTTTATATTCGAACGGTTTATGCTAGCTAGTAATTTAGATATACCCAAGATGACCTCATCCAGAAAAAAATGCTAAGACAAGAAGAAGTGTTGCAAGGTAGTTATGGGGTTGAGGGTATTTTTTCTATCTCAAATTAGATAGAAACAATTTCTGAGTCGCTTTGGTAAGTGAGGTAAGAATATGTTTTTTGCGAATGTTGTTGTCGTATTGCTTAGGTCTGATGATAAGTCGAATTAGTTCTACGCTATTGTTTTAAAGGTTTTTTTGTTTTAAAGGTTTTTTCGGTATTTAAGGTCTTAGGAGGTGAAAAGGTTTACAGTAACCAACAACATATCCACGAAAAAAACTCTATTAAGTAGGTTCCAAAATAGCTCTGTTAAAAAGGTTCTAAAAAAAAATCAGATCCTACGAACTAAATCACTAGTATGACGTGACAACCTAATTCTCTTTTCTAAAGGTAGCATTTTTTTCCGAAGATAAGTTGTTAGTTTATCGACCAACCCCGCCTTGTGAAAGCAGAATGGGTTAGAGAGGATAATTGGGAATGGACATTTTCGAAAAGTTAGGAACACTGGATGTAGAGAAAAGCGTAGGACCATCTTGTTAGAGGGCTTCGATCCGACAAAATATTATCGTAGGACCAAACCAAATTATCAGGTTGCTGGATTCTTTAGAGCGAGGCCAACTAGTACCAGGATTTTTTTTATGGATTTGAGAATGGAATAGGAATATACCAGCAAAGAAAGGGTATAGGACTGGTAGCATGAAGTTCAGTACTAAAATTGAAAAAGGGTTGGGTCTAAATTCTCGAATTCTCCGGAAATTGAAATGAACTGAGGGGCATCTAACCTCATTCTCGTTTTAATGAAGACCGATTGAAGAATATCAACTAAATTTTTCTGACTTTATCGAAAATTACCAAAAGTTTCATCCATTAAACTTCAAATTTGTTTAAACGGAAACTCTTGGCTAGAACTTACCCGATTAGAGTTCCTACATCGAATAGTTTCCGAGTGCTTTCTGTCGTAAATCAAAAGTATTCGGGAAATTGAAAGGCAGTAAAACTGTACGGAATCTTAAAAAATGACTTAAATTTTTCATCGAAATGAAAAAGTCTAGAATTTATTTCCTTGGCCAGCTCCCTAAACCCGATTGAAATTCATAACACCAACCGTGATTCTATGCAACATCCGTTCTATTTCGCAGGATGTAGGTTGGTGTTTATTAAATCAAAACTTAGGCATTTTCCTTCACATATGGTAGTTTCAAACATCTTTAGTGGCTCGAGTACAAATTTGCTAATAAAACTAGCATACAAACTGCCGGATCCAATCAAATTTACGAGCGAACATTATGGAAAACTTGTAGAGTTTTGCTTCAAGAGTTCATGTAAAACAACTCACTTGCATACCACCCCCCAAGGAATTTCCATATGTGAGAACATTATTTCTGGATTGAAACCTGATTGTATGCACTTTATGCTTCAATGTTTATAACATATGGGAACTCGTATTTTATTCATGGCTGCCAGGAACAGGAATCGCTGAATGTATAGCAAGTGGTCAGGGAATAATCAATTTCACGGATACTGTTTCTTAAAAGTTGGTTGGTGGATATGCTTGAACGAGTATGTAGTTTTTATCAAGCTGAACTACGATCGTATTTGAAATTTATTATAAAATAAATTATAAGATCCAATATACCGTCAGAATATTGTCTACAAAAATGTTCTACTCTTGTTATAAATTAGCAGCTGAATAAATTTTTATTAAATTTACAATTTATTGCATAATAGTGTTGTCTATTTTATATCGTTTTTCATTCGCATTAAAATTTAACTGCAATATAACTTGATATTAAGGGTTCCTTACTGTCGGGAGCCACTGTATACCAAAAAAATTTAATTTCGGTATGAAACGACACAACAATTGAGCCGTTTATTTTGAAAGTGGGGCAAGACCATTTTATGTTATTGCGAGATATTTAAAAGTTTGCATTTAAATAAATTTAAAAATATTGGTAAGCACTAATAGATATATTTTTTGTATTTTGTGGTATTAGATAATGTAAGTTTATTATCTAATAGTGTTTATAGTGCTGGCTAAAAAAATAAAGGTTTTATTATACTTAAATGGACTTGCACCACTTTCAAAATTAATGAATTATTAGTTGTGTTTTTTTGCACATTTATCCAGATCAGATTAGTGATTAAAATTTACATTGAAAACACCATGAATATTGCTGTTTTTGTTATTTATTGCTTTTCCCTGTAGATAGTAGGCTGGAATATAAATTTTAACAGGAATAGCTGCCCAGTAAGCGCACTAGGGCAGCTATTCGCGATAAACTCTCTACTCTAGCCTACTATCTACGAAAAAAGGGATAAAGAATCATAAAAACAGCATTGTAATAAATTTTCTAACCAACTCTGTTCTGGATAAGTGCGCAAAAAAACACATTGTAATCGTTAATTAATATAATATAATATTTTAGTTTGTATCAGCCTTTTTTTAATAATAAAAACAAAATACTGTTCAATTTTATATAAATATTTACTAGTTTGATAAAAAGAAAAAAGTTTTTAAATATTACAGCAGAAAATATAACATAACAAAAAACAATTAATTTTTATTAACAATTTCAATTAAATTATACATTTTCGTTAATCAGTTACTTTATACGTATGGTATGGTATGGTTTCATATAAAGAATATAATTTTATATTTCCGAAATTATTTGGTCTTCCTCGTTGTGGTGATAACATCAGAAACTGAACTAAATTCAAATTCAAATTCAATCAATATTTATTAGTTTTTTCACTTATGTCTATCATCTTATAATTTATCATTTAGAGAACAGATAATTCAATATCTTAGCATCTAAAATAAATCCAGTTAGCACAGCACAAAACATCTATGAGAATTTTAGTGACATAAATTCAAGGAAAAGTTCTGAAACTGAACTGGAACTTACTTGCAAGCTGATAATAGAAGTCGAATACTATACAATTTATAGTTTCTTGCAGAGTTGCCAATATTACTGAAATTTGACGGCCGCCCAGCTGGCCTTCCCCCACTTTATCTAAACTTAATGAAAAAATTACAGAATTATGCGCTCTCCAAAACACCAAGAAAAAAATTTTGCGCTCCTTTCGTTTAGTAAGGATAAATCATTTAAAGGTGGGGGGGCTGAGTAGACGGCAAATCCCCACCCCTAAAATATGAAATAATTGAAAAAATAAATACACAGGAATTATGCGCTATTTATGCGCTCTCAGAATTCATTACCAGGAAAAGGAGTTGAGCAACAAAACATTTTTTTTGAGAAATGTAGAGCAACAAAATATGCCATCAAAAGTTTTTCCGCGAAGCTATTATTAACAGATATCACTGCTAGCTTAACTGTTAAGGTAGCAGTGTTCCGTTTCTAGGAAAAGGGGTTGAGCAACAAAATTAATTTTTTTGGAACAAAATAGCAACAAATTAAGGTAATTTTTTTTTGAATTTTGATGGTTTGACACTGCTAGCTTAACAGAGGTATCGAATATGGCATTATTACTATTGCGTTATTCAAATATCAAAATGGTTATTTTCGTGCATGATTATTTGGTGCGATTTCGCATTGGTCGAGTAGGCATTTCTATTTTACTGTTTCGGAATTGACGATTTGTATGGGAGGTCCTTGGCAGGACGCAGTGCGAAAATCGCGAATAGCGGATTTTGAGAGCGCATAAATCATAGATTCAGCTGGTATAGTTATTTGGTGAAATTTTTGCTTTTGGAGAATCTCGACCTGCGAGTTGTATGGGAGGTCCTTGAAAGGACATAGCGCAAAAATCAGTTGTAATGAATTCTGAGAGCGCATAAATAGCGCATAATTCCTGTGTATTTATTTTTTCAATTATATATATATTATATATATTTTAGGGTGGGGGGGCTAGCTTGCCGTCTACTCAGCCCCCCCACCTTTAAATGATTTATCCTTACTAAACGAAAGGAGCGCAAAAATTTTTTCGTGGTGTTTTGGAGATCGCATAAATAGCGCATAATTCTGTAATTTTACTTTATTATTTTTTAATATCAAAGTATTGTGATCGACCTGAAATTTCAAAAAAGTTTGCTACCCTGAAATTTTGTATTTACATGTTTTAGGACTAGTAAACACCAAAAAAGCAAAAAAAAAAAATGTCCGTCTGTCTGCTGTAGACGCCGTACGCCGTCCGCCGTACGCAAAATCGTTTGAAGGCGCGTAGCTCCCAAACCCGTTGAGATATTAAATTGAAATTTTTATGGTGGGTAGATTGGGTGAACCCCTACGACTGGTATATTTTCGACAGGTGAGGGTAGAAGGGGAGAGGAGAGGGGAGCGTTTTAGACAAAAAATTTTGGTTTCTAGATCTCAGGAACCACTTATGCTAGGAGGCTGAAACTTGGAACTATGATAATGGACTCAATTGCAAAAAAATGGTCGATATTGGTTAAGGGGTGTGGAAGTGGGGAGGAAAACAATGAGTCTTTAACGCATGAAAGAAGGGATTGAAACATACTAAAATCGATATCTCCTGTATATGGGATCACAAGAGGAGTCTACATAAACTAAATTTTTTGAGGGGGGAGGTGGAGCACGAAAGTGGGGGGATAGCAATTTTTCAAAAAATGTAATTTTTATATCTCAGAAACTGTAACAGATATGATCTTGAAAATTTTACAGGAGTTGGGGTCGGTAAACTTGTAGTAGGGAAAAAAATTTTGGTGGTTTGGGTGTTGGGGGTGATGGTGAAAAAGGGTAGAAAGGAAAACATTCTGATTTTTATTTCTCGAAAACCATAATGAATAGAAAACTAACAATTTAGGATTATATAGAGCCACTATGGAGACATCCTAGAAAAATCAAATTTTTGATAGGGGTATCAAGGTACGGGGGAGAGGGATGGTTTTTTATATCTCAGAAATGGCTTATGCTAGAAAGTTGAAACTTAGTAAGTATATGTAGATGTACTATTAGAGTAATTAAAGCAAAAAAAAAATCAGATTTTTATTGGCGTTCGTCCTTGAATCCACATTTTCACTAACTTCTTTAAAACTTTTAGACATGTCTAGCTATCAAAGCAATTTTACTTCTGCGGGCTATTTATTTAAGTGCCTAGTAATGAACTTCAAAATTTTTCGATATCCAACCCCTAAGGGGGTGTAAAGTGGTTGTGTACATATTCACGAATTCTGATATATTTCTAAGTTATATTGAGATTTGGAATTCACTTTTACTTCTATAAGCTTTAAACGTAGCTGGGAAAAACCGAATTAAGTATTTTTCTCAATTAAACCCCCTGGGGGTATTGTTCAAGTTTTCACTGATTCCGAAAATATTTTAGGTTTAATGTGATCGAATTCGCTTTTACTACTATGAAATATTCTATTGATAAAAAAATACGTAAGTAAATAAAAACATACTGCAGTCACGATCGGCTGCAAGCCAATCGTATAATACTCTAGATGAATACTGAACTCCGATTTATATTGTAGTTGGGGATAAAGTAGAATTACGTGTGTGCATGTTGTATGTCCTTTATTAAGGACTGCCATTAGATTGCTACTCAAAACTAAAAGACAATATTCATTGTTTAATTTCACATCTTTAACTGGGTAATTCATCGAAAAAAAATGTCCTTTTTGAAGGACTTTCACATGGGAGGTGCAGGAAGGACTCACTCGATTTCTTACATATTTATCCTTTTCCTTAGAACCATTTAAAAATGAACGAGTACAAAATTTAAAATTCGTAGCTTGAAGCGTTCAAAAGTTATCGGAAAATATTGTTGAACACGTGTCTTATGGACATTTTGTATGGCAGCTACCAGAAGGAGAAAAAGGATTTCGCTGATTAGTAAACTCAAACTTTGTTTTTACTCAAAACTAATTTCTACAAAATTTCCAATTCATAGCTAAAAATTTACTTGAGTTATTGAAAGTTCCGTAAATTAATTGAAGACGTTTTGACAGGATATTTGTATGGCAGCTACACGAAGGACTAATAGGATTTTCTTCATAATCATACATTTAGCTCCAACTATTGTAAAAATAACACATACAAAATTTCAAAGTCGTAGCTTAAACCCTTCTGAAGTTATCGGCCAATATTCTTAAAGACGTGTTTTAAGGACATTTTGTATGGCAGCTACCTGAACGAGTAAAAGGATTTCGCTGACTAGTAAAGTCGAACTTTCTTTTCACTCAAAACTAACTTGTAAAAAATTTCGAATTCGTAGCTAAAAGATTACTTGAGTTATAGTGAGTTTCGTAAATTAAGTGAATACATTTTGACAGGATATTTGTATGGCAGCTACACGAAGGACTAACAGGATTTTCTTCATATTCATATATTCAGCTCCAACTATAGGAAAAATAACACGTACAAAATTTTAAAGTCGTAGCTGAAACCCTTCTGAAGTTATCGACCAATATTCATGAGCACGTGTTTTAAGGACATTTTGTATGTATAAGATGGTCTTGCACCACTTTCAAAATAAACATATTTACAATACCGTTAATAGCTAAAACTTTCATCTCCCAAATATTAGGAAATCTGAATTTTTTTGACTACAAATTGTTTACAGATAAAATGATCATATTATGATAAGTTTTATCTATAATTATCATTATCTTAATTTTTTTCAAAAATGGTCTTGCCCCACTTTCGAAATAAACGGTTCAATTAATAAACGAATCCGAAATGTTAACTTTAGGGTTGC
The DNA here is from genome assembly GCA_951812415.1 of Beris morrisii. Classification (NCBI taxonomy): domain Eukaryota; kingdom Metazoa; phylum Arthropoda; class Insecta; order Diptera; family Stratiomyidae; genus Beris; species Beris morrisii. The sequence goes on along the minus strand of OX638313.1, from coordinate 99,956,006 downwards.
AAGTAATATAGTTCAGAAACTGTCAATAGTTCTTAGTAAAATCAAATTATCCGTACTTATAGGTGAAGAATGAAATAGCACAGTCACCTATTAAGCTGACAAAATTGTTTATACACTTTGAGAGAATTGAGAGACATTGATTATATAGTTTTGTGGATGTAAGGTGCCTAGAAAAAGTGTCAGAAGTGTTTTTTTTATTTACTTCAAAAACGTAACAAAAAAGTTGATGAAACCTACCACGGTATATAGGGGTTATTTAGTATAGTTTAAGTACAAACCCAACGGTAGCTTGTGATTACACTGTTAGTATTTTATAATGTAAAAATGCAGATTGTTTTGTATCTCCTACTTACTTCGAACGCAATTCTTGCCTTTTTACTTTATTATTTTCTAATAATACAGTATTGTGATCGATTTTAAAAAAAAAAAATTTGCTACCCTGAAAATCTTTTTTTTCACGTTTCATGACTAGTAGACAAGAAAAAAGCAAAACAAAAATTTCAGTCCGTCTGGCCGCCGTACGCAAAATCATTTGAAGGCTCGTAGCTCCCAAACGGTTTGAGATATTAAATTGCATTTTTTTGCATGCATAGACTGGGTAGGCCCCTTAAAGTGACCAAATTCTGAAGGGTGTTGGTGTGAGGGGGGAGGAGGGGGATGCGTTTTAGACGGAAAATTTTGGTTTTTAGATCTCAGCAACCGCTTATGCTAGGAAGCTGAAAATGGAATTTTTTTAGAGCTTTGATAGTGGACCCATTTGCATAAAAATTGTCAATATGGGTGAAAGGGTGTGGGAGTGGGGGAAAAATAATGCGTCCGAAACGCAAAAAAGCCGAGATCGACACATTCTAAAATCCATATCTCCTAAACAGTTAATGTCACAAAATTGAAACTTGATGAATATATGTAGGTATACTAGGAGAATTGATCGGAAACAAATTTTTGAGTGGAGACAGTGGTGTACGGGAGTGGGGGGTAAAAAACTTTTGATTACGATATCTCACGAACCAATTGCACTAGACAAATAAAATTCGGTTTGTTTATAAAGGTTGAAAAATGAAGTTTGCTGAAAGTAAAATTTTTTAAGGGGGTGGTGGATCATGAAAATGGAGGGGATACGAATTTTTCTAAGAAATCACGTCTCATATCTCAGGAACAGTGTAAGGTAGACGCTTAAAATTTTTACCACAAGTAGGTCTAATAGACCCCTAGCATAAAAAAAAATGTTGGTGGTGAGGGTGTGGATGGTGAAGGTGGGAGAGGGTGAAAAGAAAAAAGTTCCGATTTTTATATCTCGAGAACATATAATGATATAAAGCTGAAACATGGTATTTAGATAGAGCTATAGTAGTAGCATCTTGGAAAAATATAATTGTTTATACGGGTAGTATGTACGTTGGTGGGTGATGTTTTTCCTATCTATAGAACGGCTTATGCTACAAAGTTGAAACTCGGTATGTATATGTAAATCAACTAGAAAAGTAATTTAGATAAAAAAAAAATTTCAAATATTCATTGGCGTTCGAAAGGGGGGCGAGAAAAGTTATGAGTGAAAATGGAATGCATATAATTTCCCGATTTTCGTCATATCTATTACGTCTTCCCAAATATTTAATTCATTTTTATTCTACGGCTTCTTCATATAAATACCTAGAAAGCGTTTTCAGGATTTTTTGAAATTTGACCCCTAAGGGTGTGTAAAGGGGTTGTATAATTTTTCACAAGTTCTGCCATATCCTACAGGTCTGATCAAATATCGAATATCTTTTCACTTTCACGGGCGTGCGTAATAATCGCCTAAAACTTGTTTTTAAGTTTTTTCCCTTTTCAGCCCCTAAGAGGGTATAAATGGGTTGAACTCCGTCATATCCTTTAGAAGTGATAAGTAATTGAATTGGTTTTTACTTTCTCGTGCTGTCTTCATATTTATCTATTAACTCCTTTTAGGATTTTTGGATATTCAACCCCCAAGTGGGTGTAAGGAGGTTGCATATGTTTTCACAGATTCCTACATATTGCACTCAGAGAAAAACCTTGGTAGCATTGACAAAAATTCAGTTCAATTTGACAAAACTTCGGTCAATATACGTCCAATAAAATACTTTGTCGTATTGACAAATTTCATATATTCTTTGACAAAAATCCACTGTCTAGATAACAAAAGAATTTGTTGAATTGAGGAAAAATTGTTCAGTAAAAATTTTGTAGTTTTTGTAGTTATGACAAAAATAAATTATCAAATCAACATTTTTTTTGTATTTGTAACAAAAGTGTTTTGTTGTTTATTTTGTCAAATTGACAATGGTTTTATTGAATACTCTCACGTTTGTATGGATGGATGTCATAGGGACAAACAAATAAACAGTTTGAGCACCAGGGTACTAAAATAGCGAACAAATTTGAAAAATGTCGAAAAAAAGAATTGTTTTTGATTCGATTAGCACCAAACTTCACAGGAACCATCTCGGGACTCTTCTACACGTTCTCTAGAAATTTGATCAAAATAGGTTGAGTGTAGATACTTCCTAGGTACAATATTACACGGATTTCTCCAAAAGAAAAAAATAAATGAAAACGTTCAGTATAAATGAAAAAAATTAAAAAAAAAATTTTTATCCAAAAAACAAAAAGAAAAATAGTATTATAATATATCACATAAGAAGAAAAATAAAATTTGTTTAATTATAGTTTTCAAGCTCACTACACATTAAGCTTATAAAAGGATGACTTTTATCGTAAGCCATTACAATACCATAAAAAAACTTTTGTAAAAAACGCCACACTGAAGAAGCTGGTAATGGGTATTGTAAATGAAATATATTAAATATTTTAAAGCATGTGTCAATTGCTTGTCAAATAAAAAAAAATTTATATTTAATCACATCAAAATAAACCAGTTTTAAATGGGCCACCAATGCCCTAACAGAGGAAAGGCTAATTTTGCATAAAAAACATTTCATATTAAGTTTTAGATTTTAAATTTAATTAAAACTAAAAAGTTTCTTTATAGTTTCGAATGGGCGTCTGAAACATATTATTTTAAACTTTCCTAAATTCTTTAAATAGATAAATAATTTATAAAACTTACCTTCCAGATGACCTTGTGTCAAGTTACAGATATTTTATGAAGTCAATTTTAACTTAGTTTTCACTTTACAAAGACCACTTTCACATTCAACCAGTCAGTCACGAAAGTCGCAATAGAACTAGAACTCTGCGCACGTATACAATCGTGTTCATCTTTCTTACAAAAATTTTTGTTGATTTAACAAATAGTTTTGTGAATATAACAAAATCTTGCAGTTTACTTTTGGTCACTCTGACAAAATTTTTATCAGAAGCCGTTTCTTCCAAACCAACAAAAAATTTGTTAATTTGATAGAAATATTGATCAATATCAAAGAAAATTTTGTCATTTCGATAATGCATGTTTTGTTAAAAGAACGAACTGGAATTTCGCCGAATTTTTATCAATACGACAAAAATTTATCAAACTGAATAATTTTTATTTGTTATGCTGACATATTTTTATTATTATGACAAAACCGCACTGTTGAAATTCAACAAATACTTTTTGTCAATGTTACCAAGGATTTTTCTTTGAGTGTGCTTAGATCTGATGATATATCGAATTTATTTTTACTTCCTAAGGTTTCCCATATAAGAGCCAAAAAGTCAATTTCAGTATTTTCAGATATTCAATCCTAAAGGGTGTAAGGGGGTAGTATGCTTCGACATATTTCTTAGGTTTGATGAGATATTAAATCGCTTTTCACTTCCACAGACTTTTTATTATAATCGTCTACAAACCAATTTCTCAATTTTTCGATATTCAACCCCCAAGGGTTTGCATATGTTTTCAAAATTTTTGCCATCCCTTAGTTCTGATGAGGTGTAAAATTGATTATTACGGCATTTGATGTAATGACCTAAAAACCAATTTCACGATTTTTCGAATTTCGAAAACCAAGGCGGTGTTGTGAAGGGTTTGCTTACGTTTTCACAAATTTTTCAAAATCCCTCGTGTCTTATAAGATATCAAGTTGCTTCTTATGAAATCGTCTAAAAACCTGTTTCACAATTTTATCGAAATACAAACCTCAAGTGGAAGTAATGGGTTTTATAAGGCAACAAATTCATTTTGACTTCTATCTGCTTTTAGTGTACATAATATACCGAAATTCGAATAGTCTACACGGTCTTTTTCAATGTTTAATCGGCTAAAATTCTCTATTTTAAATATTTTTATTTTAAAAACAAAACTAACTTTCCAAGAAACGTCATAATCTCGAAACAACTGATGATATACTCCGACTTTGCTCACTGAATTTTAATCCGAAAAATAATAAAGTTTCGCCCAGACCATTGGCAGATGTTTTCATTTTGCAGACAAAACTCTATCCGGGAATTCAGTCCTAATACACGAAGCTTTGCGATCTTTTCGTAAAAAGATTTACGGCATGTGTACATCGTTACTTCATGCATCTGCTGCAATATTTATGCTCTTTTCAACAAATTGTCATTGGACAGGTTAACTACCCGGTATATACCCAATTGGGATAAATAACCGATAGCTATTCACCATCACTGCGTGTATACTTATAAGATTAACACAAGGGAAATGCACGTAGTCTACACACATGATAAATCTAAAACTGCCAGACGTAATCCCAAGCGATAAGCGCAATGACAACTTCTCTATAAATCCTTGTCATTATAATTGTTTGTTTTCGTTGCTTCAAGTGCTTGAGACTCATAACTAGTGGACTAGACTGTGAGTGCTTACGTTGCTTCTTCACAGAAAATACTCTCTTAACTCATTCGTTTCAACAGCTTTCTTTTTAGAAGACATGTCAACATCGCAGTGTGGATTTCAAAGATTATCTGGGTTTTTTTTCAGCTCACAAATTGTCTAGACAATGCGGACTAAGTAGAAAGTACAGAGTATGAACGGAATGTATGTACATGAATTTGTTGGGTGATAAATTCTGCATTGAATTGTTTCAGGGAGTTGACGATGGAAGTATCGTACGGTACGAGGCATGCAACCGAAGGTAATCAAATTTCAGAAACGGCAGGTATTCTCCTCCGTCCACTACCTCCAATTTGATTATATCGTTAGAAGAGTTATCCTCTTCACACTAGTGGTAATGAGTACCTGCGTACTTCACAATTCAATTGCTCCATTGGTCAATAATCGCCCATCTTTGGACTAGTTGCTATAATTGTATCGGAAAGTTGGGATCTCATTGTATTTTACCTTTTGAGGTTTCGAGAAAGCAAAATGTGGGTAGTCCAACAACTTGGTCACGTACTATTTGACGAGAGGATTACATAAATATGATTACTGGCAATCCCTTTTGTGGGTTGTATGACGGTTATACCGGATTAAAGGTACACACAGGACAAAGGAATTAGTGTTTCAAATACCTTTGCAATTTATACTCGTATATCCAGGTGGATGAATTCATTCACCCATCAGTTAGTAGTTAGTTTAACAAAGTCTTTTAACAATGCCAGTTTTGTGTCACACATGCTGCAAACCCTTTCACCCTTATGACAAAGGAGCTTGTCTAAAAAAAAATACTGAGATCATGACCTTGCCTGCCACGATGTAGAAGCCTTATCTGAAGTCTTAAATTAGCTCCAGCTCTGGCCAAATCTGCAGTCATAATTTACAAAAATTGTAAATCATATTGATTGATTTCTGGGTTATTCAATTGGTACATAACAATTTTGTATTTTAATACAAACACACCCTTGAACTTTTCTGGTGATCTGTCAATGCCAAAACGTCGGTCAAGGTTTACATTTTTATCATGATGAAGTTCACGAACGAGCAACGTTTGGAAATTATATCAATTATTCTGTGTTTTACTTAAATACAAAATTGTTATGTCCTTATTGAATAACCCGGGGTATTCAATAGGGACATAAAAATTTTGTATTCAAATAAAACACGGAATTATTGAGATATGTAATTCCAAACGTGGCAAGGTTTACATTTCGATCATAGTTTTATCACCACGATAAAAATGTAAACCTTGACTGACGTTTTGACATTGACAAACCAGCAAAAAAGTTTAAGTGTGTGTTTATATTAAAATACAAAATTGTTATGTACCTATTGAATAACCCTTTACTTAGCCTGTCGTAAAAAATCTTTTACGAATAACGCGTGGTAATCTGCATATAAAATTTCAGAAAATTACACAAATATCAGTCGGCAATTGGAAAAAACATTTATGGTGACGAAACCCATCTTAAATTTTTTCTTTTCAAATATTTGACAAACTTAAGAATTCGCTCGCTTTAAATACCATTTCAAAAAAGTCAGAGAGATAGAGATTGATTAAAAAATCATATAAAATTATATTTACTTACACATATCTTTGACATTATCGTGACTTCCGGACAACCTTAAATACTAGACGGACTCAATAACATTTTTCTGGAAATAAAAATTCTTGGTAGGTTACAAACTCCTAAAACACCGGCTAAAATAACGCAATAAGAAGCCGGAAAACTTTTGTCAACATAAAAAAGTATAAGCGCCTGATGTGTGAAATAAAGCGAATATCAAGTGAGGGATCTTTGAGAAGTCAAGAACTTTGAAATTAAATATGTTTCTTTCGTGGGAAAAATGGATTTTATTTTTGATATACATATGTTCCTAGTCTTTCTTTGCTGGATAGACTTTGTTTGAAAGTTTTCCAAGTTTTCTGGAAATAAGATTCCAGAATTTTGTAAAATAAGCGTTTGTTTCCAACATACCTTCCTCGTTTGATGCGGCTTTTTTAAAATTCATGGCAATAGATAATGTTCACAAGACCAATCAAAATTTAATCAATATTAAAATTTTGTTAATATTTTTAAAGAATATGAAGAAAGAGATGGGATGTAGTCATTCTGGGAATTAAGCCACGTAATTCTTTCGAAATTTGTTCCGGATTACAGGAAAAACGAGATAAACTGAAAAAAAAATTGGGGAAGAAATATGAAGAAAAAACTAAATAGTTTTTAATTAATTATTAAGTGTTATTAATTTTTAAGTTTTTAATTAAGTAATTAACCTTAAATAACACAAAGAAATAAACAAAATAATAACCAAATACTTAAACCCAACTAAAAATAAATTAAAATTAGAAACTTAAAAATTGTGACTGTAACCAATAATTAAATAACTCTCAAAATTAATTTAAACCAAAACAAAAATAACATAAAATTGTAATATAAAAAATAAAACTTAAATTTAATTTTTTTTTAATTTGTAGTATCGTTATAATGTTTATATCTTTTACACTAATAATTAATTTTTCTACGGGACCTAGGTCGCTGCTCAGATGCTAAAAGAAAGAGGACTGTTTCATTTTTTATTGTTTATTTTCGTACTTAAAGCTAGTAGAGCATTTATCCTAAAATATAAAATTCATAAATATTACGTGCTAAAACTAGAAAACAAATATAAAACCTTTGAAATTAAATTATAATATTTAAAATAAGAATCTTAAACTGCACGAAATATTTAAAAAAAATGGAAGACAATCAAAATTAGAAGATCCAAATGCAACTTTAAATTAAGCAAAACAAAGATAAAAATCAGTTTAATGAAATTGCAATTTTAAAGATTTAATTAAACATACAGTTGACTAAAGGCCAAGGCAACTAACAATCCTAATCAGGATGGATATATTTAGGAGGCTATGACTTCTCTGACGCCGTAAAAACAACCAACATTCAAGAAAGGACTGAACAAGTTTGAATTAGAACTTAAAATTGTAAACCAGTTAAAAAAAATTAAAATCTAACATAAATCTAAATTGGATTATGGTATTTTAGTAAAACTTAAACAACATAATTAAAATTGAAATAAACTTTCAAATATTAAAAAATTATAACGTAACATTTTACCACGTAGCTTAATAACAGTTAAAATAGAATTAAACTTAATTTTTCAGAAGCAAGAACCTTACCACTAAAGTAAACTTAAAAGTTAAGAAACTGTATACCAATTGGAAAGAAATGCAGTTAAATAAAACTTAAGATAAGATAATATTAAGATAAAACATTAATGTTATTATTAATTAATTAAATTTTTAATTAATGGGCAAGTAAAATTAAATGAATTTAAATTATAACCTAAAAGATTCAATAAAATTTAGATTCATAATTTTTATTATAAAAATAATTTTTATTTATAAAAAATAAAGAAAAAGTAGTTCTGAAATCTGAATAAAACCTAAACATGATAAATTAGAACTTAAAAACTAAAAAAAACTTACAAAAAAATTAATTTTTAAGGAGAGATTTTTGGTTTTAGGTGTTATATAAATTCAGATTTAAAATAAGACTAATCGTTTTTTAAGTTTTATTAATAATTATGATTATATTTGTGTTTTTAAAATGTGTTAACGATGTGATCTGTTGGAGTTGGAGTTGATACTAAATGCTGTTAATTTTTTGAAGCGGAAATTGGTTGTTGTACGGAGCCGTAGGAGCAACCAGTACTGAAAGTAAAACTTGGTAGCTTTTTGTTGTCCTAAAAAAATAACAGTAGGAATATTTTGAACTGAAGGTGGAGGGTAGGATAAATGGTACTAAAAGAATTTGTTTGTACAAAATTTGAAATACAGGGTGTATTATTACAAAATTGGGAGCAAAATGTGTGTTTAGGTCTAAAACTGAGTTAAAAAACCGTACAAAAAAATATATGCCCGTGTTTATACCGTTTTCCAGATGTATAGCTTTTAAATTATTTCTGTCGTTTCTTCAAATTCGAATCGTTAATGTTATTTAAATAATTTTTATACCGCTAAAGGTGAGATACCTGAAGGCTTTTACAATTTTTTTTTGCTGTTTTGTATATTTTTAGCCTCACTTGTTACGTTTTAGAGGAATCATTTTTATTCTCTGCCATTTAACTAACTGAAAAACAAAATCGCAGAACTAGCCTTTATTTTGATGGAAATTGCTCTACCTTCTACACGGTCGAAGTTATAATCTTTTAAAATAAACCATTTTACCAATTGAACAACTGTTTTTTTCTTAATAAAATTCCTCCCTGTAGTCAAGGGTTTCTCCATTAACTCTTTTGAATTAATAAACACCTTTCGACTTAATGATGTTTATTTCTTAAATTCGTATTTTATGTACAAAAATTATGCTTACGTCTGTGTGAATTACTAATTGTGGTGGAGAGGGGGAGGGTACAATTTTGATTCTGGCTGCATGCAGTACTGGCTAGCCACGTGATATTTGCATTGTACATTTGATATTTTAGATGTCTAGGAATGTATGAAGGAAAAATGAATTTATGGGGAAATGGTAAGGTAAGGCATCTTATCGATCCTGGTATTTTATTTGAGCTTCATATTTGCGGTTTTGAAGTGATATATCAAAAGAATAGTAAGAGCAGCTGGGCCACTTCTTCTAGAAATCCGTTGGAATTACGAGTTTCTAGCCGTCTCCACTTTTTCCTGGCTGCTACAAAAGAAGCTACCAAGAAAACAGTCCTGGACAGTCTTTTTTTAACGTAATAATCTCACATTAACTACCAACTGAATTTTTTTTTTGTATTTGCATCCAGATTTAAATAAAACGGTATTTTGAATTTAATTTAGATTGAAAACGATTAGTACATTTCAATTGAATCTGAAGAAAATATGGATTATAAAACCAATAAACGGTCATTACACCTTGTTAAAAAAAAGAATTACTCAAGTGATGAAATCGTTTTAGTTCGGTAAAGATAACTTCAGAACTATTTATGCCAGAGCAATAACCGAACCTTCAGATTGAAGGTAACAAAATGATCTTTTATAATACTAAGAAACAAGTTTTAGTCAACGATCTCGTATTTGAGATAAATGGTAACCCAAAATTTTTGGCTTAGAATATAATAAAAACCGATTATTTCGACCATGCCGTTACATAAAAAACAAGAAGAGCTTAACAATCCAGAATTTAAAATTAAAAATTGTTTAGAAACGACATAACTCTCGAAAGCGGTATAAAAAACGGACATATATTCGTATGAGTGTTTAAGTCAGTTTCTTAAGCCATAACATATATATTCTACTACAAACCTTATAACAATGAACCCTGCATTAATACCATTGCTAGATTTTATTGACAAATAGATTTTATTGATAAAATCTTCAGCATTACAGAAACAAGAGTTTTGTAGAATAAATTCAAAGTGAACCAAATAAAAAAAAAATAAATAAAAATAACAAATAATAAAGAGAACAATTATAAAAAATTTTAAATTTCTTTTTAAATTTTACGAAAAAACCTATAAGTAATCGATATAATACTTATGCAACTAAATAGAACCTAAACCTAAGAAATTGGTTATTTCAAATTTGAATCTATAAAACTAAAAGTGTAAATTCGAGATTATGAACTAAAAATTCATAAAGTCATAAACAAATTGGTTTTTTTTTCAATAACATGTCGTTTCAAAAAAGAATTTTTTCTCAAACAAAAAGATGTAAAATTAGAAAATCTAATTAAAAATTGAATTAAAAATAAATTTTGTAATTTAATTGAGCTTATAATTTGTATACTTTATTAACTAAAATATGAATTAAAATATAAAATAAAAACTATACTTAACAATACTTATGCTACTAAATAAATTTGAAACCTGGCAAATTAAGTAATAAAAATTGAAACCAATGAATTTAATAACAAGTATATATTAAATTTAATCCTGAAGAAAAACAGAATTTAAGTTTTAACTAACTTTTAACTCATCAAATTTAATTGGGTGTAAATCTAACCGTCTAAGTAAGAGGGTTAATAAAAAAAAGTTTAAAAAAAAAATTATTAAATTATCTATTATATAAAATATTTTAATAGCGCCTCAACTTGCTTGTATATTTATAAAATTATTGCTCATTTCCTCTGACTGCCATTGATGGTTCGGATCTGGCTCGACGGACCAATAAATGTTCGATTGATTTCCGTTTGCCATTGCTTCATGCGTTCACAGCAATTAACTCCAAGAATTCTGAATCGTTTATACGTCGGCTAACAACAAATACTTAAACCCATCTTAAATAATAATTATTCGTTCTCATTTGCATTATTTCCTTTCTATTTACAATACAGTATACATAAAAAATGTTGTTAATATTAATTAATTATTTTGACACTGTGTCCAAATTTGGTCGAAACTGAATTTTTTTCCAATTTAAGCGGCGTATTATTTGGAATAAAACAAATCTGAGACGATGTCAACTAAAAAGTTGAAACTTAGTACACTTATACCACCGAGGTATAAGTGTATTAAGCGAGGTCCTCGCCTTACGGCCTAGATACGTTCCGGCAAAGTTGGCCGTAAAGCGAAACGCCGTATAACGAATCAATTATTTTAAGTAATAAATCAACCGAATGTCTTGGAGCATTATCCGAAATCAGGCAGTATAACGAAACATTTTTGGTCGTAGAACGAAATAGTGCCATAATTGAAAAAGGCCGTTATAGCGAAAAGCCGTATAAAGGGCGGCCGTATAGCGAGGTATGAGTGTATTTTATAATGCTCATTTCCCCTGACTGACATTGATTGTTCGGATCTGTCTCGATGGACCAATAAATGTCCGATTCATTTCCAAAAAAGGCTTTATAACTATTTTCCGAAAAATTTAATTATTGCCAGTGAATTTGTATGCAATCATTTCAAAGTGAATCTTTACTATGTTGATACAAAATCAAGTGCGGTCAGCCAGGTGGTTGTATAGTGTCAGTAAATTCATATACTGCTTTTGGTTTTGTTATTTCAGATTTTCAGAAATTTTTCAAGGGAAGTAGAAGACGGTTTATAAACTGTTTTACATTTTTTAAGACTAGCCACCTATCTTAAAATGAAGAATACCATTAAAATCACTGCAAAAGAAATTTATTGAACTGAACAACTTTTGTTATCATGACGACATTTATCTAGTGTTGTAACGCCTTTAGATCGACTAAACTTTTTGTTCATATTCGTCTGAGACCATAGCTCCTTTTTTTTCTTGAGTTGTATAGATATTCATTTCAGACTTCAGCTACTAAGTCATACCTTTGCCCCTCCCTACGAAATGTGACATGGGCGCCCTTGCATTTAAGTGTATTGGGTTGCCACCAATATGTTTAACTCAGTACTTGAGTCATTTACAATACACATGTGTAGTGGAGATGTCGTGACATTTTGCTAGGAAACCCAAGCAGTAAAAACTTGCTTATCCCAGTACATACTAAAATCGATAGTCGAAAGAATTTGCTCCGATCTAAGCTGAGCTCGAAGGCTAGGCAGGATAATGTTAAAGACAGCATTATAGAGATCTCAATAAAACACCTCAGGGACCATTAAAAAAACCAAACATAAATCAAGGACTCCAGAATTTCTGAAGTGTTTTTCCAGATTCTGTACTAGGCATTATCCATCCACTTGAGCACTTTGAGGACATATTACGTTCGGTTACGAGTGGTATTTCTATTTTATTATTTTTCTTCAACTTCTACTATCAAACTGAAAGACTTCCTAAGTGGTTTTATCCTTAAAAAACAACAGTCTTCAATTTCTACAGCGTTCTGATGATGTTTCGCCTACCAATTTTTAGAATAACCTCATGACCTTGTCGGATTGAAACGAACTCCTGAACTGAACATTGCTATTGAGTTTGACGTGAGCCTACTTATTCCAATCAGAAAAATATGTAATAATCTATCATTGAAAATTATATAAATAGATTGAAATTGAATCGAATTCCTATCAATTTACCAAATTGAAGAAGCGAGAAAATAAAGTGAATATTTCTTTCAATTTCAGATCCGTAGGTGTAACAAACGTGGACAAAATTTTCATGAAATCAGCAAAATTTTATCGAACATCGACACGCCAGATCGAACTCGTCGAAGGAAATAAACAAGAACCGAAATAGATAAAACTTGAGACATGTTTATAAGATGAATCTTTCGTAAAAGACGTCTTGGGACGTAGGCCAGTAAAATTCTAACGAACATCGAAAAGGATTTACACAAAAGTCGGATTAGGTGACACTGAAAAAAATAAATCCTATTTCCCAAATGCACCAGATAAGCCAGGGGAGTTACTTCGAACGACGACGGTTATCCGCGCTACAATCGTTCGGAATAGTGGCAAGGCTGCTTCCTCAAGAAGTGGTTATCTTCGTTCATCTTTAATGCGACTATCCAGTTAAACATGTCGTTGAGTAGTGGAAATTTTTCACTATTTAACGCCATCGATGGCACCAACCAAAGCCCATCGACATCATCAATAAATTCTAGTAATGCCCGAGGAGTTGGTGGCTTCTACGACTACACCACTCAGCACTATTCGGACACGAATCGATTTGTATCCCACGAGACAACATCGCCAAGTTTCAGTCTCACCAATCACCAACATATGACAATTGAGAGCTTCCTTAATTCGACAGTGAACAATTTCAGTGATTATCTATTGACTAATTTAACTAATGGCCTTGTTGCGAACATGGGTAATTCAAATTTACTAAGTGATGATAGTGCTAAACGAGATTTTGTATTCGATAGAACTGACGTGAAGATTATTTTCATTACGCTGTACTCGTTGGTGTTCTGTTGTTGCTTTTTCGGTAAGTACCTGTCTATAGACGATTTGTCTTATTCTATTCTTAATGTAACTAACGCGATAAAATTAGACACGAACGTGGGTTTTTATAACTAGGTACAATTTCTAGCTAGGAGGTGGCTCGGATAGCCCCGAAGGATCAATCAAAAAGTATTTGATTCTAATTCAAGCCTGTCAAATCAGATGATACATACAGAGAATCTAAAACTAATCAAAATTAGTTAAGTAATAAGAAATCGATATAAATTTTCTATACTTTCTTTCTTGGAATCTTGAACGAAGGAAGTAGTTTCGTCCTAATCAATCTTCACGTCCTGTCAAAAACTTCTTTCATAGGCAGTTGAAAAAATGTTAGGTACTAATTTCAATCGAGTGAAGTATTTTGTCCTCTCTATTCGTGTATACTGCGGTCCAGAGTTACAACACGCAATGAGAAGCACCTTCTCCGGTTGGTCGTTGCTTCGACGTCCACTGAAATTAAGTCCAAGAATTCCGAATCGTTTATACTTCGGTTAATAACAAATACTTAAACCCATCTTAAATAATAATTATTCGTGTACGTTTGCACTATTTCCTTTCCATTTACAATACAAGTTAAAAAAATGTTTGTTAATTTTAAATAATTATTTTGACACTGTGTCCAAATATAATTTATTTCCAATTTAAGCTGCGTAAGACTTGGAAGTAAAAGAACTGATTTTGTGATAACAAATTTAAGTCGGTACATTCACTTTTATTTGGTCCTTCAATGAATTTAATCACATATTAATAGAATGAGTTAATTCTTTTAAAAACAACTAATATTAAAAAAAAAATTCTATCTCAGGAATGATGTCTACTAAAAAGTTGAAACTTGGTGTTTTATATGCATTCCAGCATGGATATGCGAATTGATGCGTTTGAAGTTTTAAGATGTGTTATTACCGGCTAAAATAGATAGTACTTAAGTGTGTAAAACCTCATTATTGGGCGCAACCTCCGCGTTAGGCGTCAGAAAGGTCACTGTTTATAACGATGCCGCCAAATCGGTTTTTAGACAATTGTATAAATAACCTTAGAATCAAAAAACAATATAAAAATATCGAAATAGCTTTTAGGCATTTGAGAAGACATGTAAAAAATATTTCACCTTCTTGCGCAAAATCATTTGAAGGCTCGTAGCTCCCAAACGATTTGAGATATTAGATTGAAATTTTTTGTATGAATAGACTGCGTAGGATTCTTGAAGTGACCCAATTCAAAGGGGTGAGGGTGTGAGGGGGGAGGAGTGCGTTATAGACGGAAAATTTTGGTTTCTAGATCTCAGCAACCGCTTATGCTAGGAGGCTGAAACTTGGAATCTATATAGAGCTGTGATAGTGGACCCATTTGCAATATAGGTGAAAGGGTGTGGGAGGCGGGGGGAAAATAATAAGTCCGAAACGCAAAAAAGCCGAAATCGACATATTTTAAAATCCATATATACTAAATGGTTAACGTCACAAAATTGAAACTTAAGGAATATCTGTAGGTATACTAGGAGAATAGATCGGATATAAACTTTTGAGAGGGGCAGTGGCGTACGGAGGTGGGGGGGGTGCAAAACTTTAGATTACGATATCTCATGAACCAATTGCACTAGACAAATAAAATTCGGTTTGTGTATAAAGGTTGACAAATAAAGTTTGCTGAAAGTAAAATTTTTTTAGGGAGCTATGGAGCATGAAAGTGGGGTGATACGAATTTTTCTAAAAAATCACGTCTCATATCTCAGTTTAAGATAGATGCTTAAATTTTTTTACCGGAAGTAGGTCTAATAGACCAATAGCAGAAAAAAAGGGTGAGGGTGGGGGAGGGTGGGGGAGGGTGAAAAGGAAAAAGGTCCGAGTTTTATATCTCGAGAATCTATAACGACATAAACCTGAAACTTGGTATATAGATAGAGCTATAATAGTAGCATATCGGAAAATGTAATTTTTTTTAGGAGTAGTATGGTACGGGCTGGGGGTGTTTTTCCTATATGTAGAACCGCTACAAAGTTGAAACTCGCTATGTATATGTAAGTCAACTCGAATAGTAATTTAGATAAAAAAAATTTCAAATATCCACTGGCGTTTGGAAGGGGGGCGAAAAAAATGATCATTGCAAATGGAATGCATATATCTTCACGGTTTTCGTCATATCTCTTAGGTCTTCCCAAATATTGAATTCATTTTTATTCTACGGCTTCTTCCTATAAATACCTAGAAAGTGTTTTCAGGATTTTTTGAAATTTGACCCCTAAGGGGGGGGGGGGGGTAAAAGGGTTGAATACGCTTTCACCAATTCTGCCATATCTGCCAAGTCTGATCAAATTTCAAATATCTTTTCACTTTCACCGGTTTGCGTAATAATCGCCTAAAACCTGTTTTTAAGTTTTTTCATTGTTTAGCCCCTAAGAGGGTATAAATGGGTTGAACACGTTTTCACGAATTCCGTCATACTTTTAGAAGTGATAAGAAGTTGAATTGGTGTTTACTTTCCCGTGTTGTCTTCATATTTATCTATTAACTCCTTTCTGTATTTTTGGATATTCAACCCCGAAGGGGATGTAACTAGGTTGCTTATGTGATTATATATCGAATTCATTTTTACTTGCTAAGGTTTCCTATATAAGCGCCAAAAAGTTAATTTCAGTATTTTTAGATATTCAATCCTAAGGGGTGTAAGGGGGTTGTATGCTTTCCAAAGCTTCGACATATTTCTTAGGTTTGATGAGATATTAGATCGCTTTTCACTTCCACAGACTTTTTATATAATCGCCCACAAACCCATTTCTTAATTTTTGGATATTCAACCCCCAAGGGTTTCAATATGTTTTCACAAATTTTGCCATCCCTTAGTTCTGATGAGATATAAAATTGGTTATTTCGGCATTTGATGTAATGACCTAAAAACTATTTTCACGGTTTTTCGAATTTCAAGAACCAACATGGTATCATTGGCGGATACAGAGGGGGGCGGAGGGGGCGGCCGCCCCCCCCCCCCAAGAGCAGTTACGAATTTTCTAAACATACATACTTCAACCGTTCTCCGATTTTTTTTCGCACTGCGAAGCATAGAACAGAACCGTGATAAAAAGATTACAAGATAACATATTGCGTAGGTAATAGGGTCATTCCATCAAGAATTGCCAAGAATGACGAAATTTGTGACCTTACCATCTCCGATTCCTTCGAAAATTTTTGTACTTTAAGAACTAGTGAAAAAAATAATTGAAATTCAATTTTTTGTTTCTATCTCATTTTTTTTTTTTAGTTTTAGTATGTTAAAGTTTTCGCAAAAATGGTGTCCGAGTCCCCTTAGAAAATCCATATCTCTGGTATATTTTATCCTAGAATAATAAAATATGGCTTATTTTAAAGGAGAAGGTTGTCGCAATAAAAATTATCCTTGAAATTTTTTTTCAAAGATAATGATTTTGTCCTTTATCTTTGAATATCTTAAAACGGGTGTTTTTATTTTTTTATATTTTGTAGGTTATACTGTTTTTCAAAACATACCAAAAAATTAACTTCGGATCTCAATGGGATCGGAGTCAAAAAAATCGAAGAACATTAAAATGGTTCTCAATTATTTTATAGAAAAAGGATCATTTAATCAAGAATCGTCGAAAGTGTGACCTTATCATCGCCGATTCTTTTGAAAATTTGTGTACTCGAAGAGTTAGTGAAAAAAAAATATAATTTGATTTTTTTGTTTCTATCTCATTTTTTTTGTTAGTTATGGTATGTTAAAGATTTCCCAAAAAAAATCCGAGTCCTCTTTAAAAATTCATATCTCTGGTAATGTTTAACCTTGAATAATAAAGTAGGGCTGATCGCTGTTGTTTTTGCTAGTTAATGTTGTGAACGGAGGCCTTGGAGTGAATATTTTGTCTTGAAAAAGTCAAAATATTCAAAGGGAAATCTAAGGTACGGGAATCAGTGGGCCAATTTCACCTACGTCCAAATTGGTGGCTGAAGTTCGAACTGGAGCGACGCGCTTGCTGGCGTCCGGGCTAGCTGCGGCTGTGGGGGGGGGGGGTACATTGCTCAAAAAATCAGACTATAAACTCTAGGCCTGTACAACAAAAGTCGCGCCGACTTATCCAGGGTATTACAATTTGGGATATCTTTCACAATAGGTCATGAGAGACAGAGAAGCGATGGATTGTGCGACTTCGTAACTTGTCAGAGCGCTCTGGTGTTGTAGCGCCCTGTCTGCCCACCCTGAACCTCTATATAAGGCCACGACGTGAATATTTTTTTTGGAAAAATGGCGCCCAACGTGGGGCTAGACACAGCTACGCGACGTGCACAAAGCGTAGCTCATTAACACACGTGAGATCGGAGAAATTCCGCGCACATAGCTGATGAGCAAAAGGCCTCCGTTCACAACAGTTAAAAAATGAGATAGAAACAAAAACTTTAATTTCAATTATTTTTTTCACTAGTTCTTCCAGTACAAATATTTTCAAAGGAATCGGAAATGGTAAGGTCACAACTTTGGCGATTCTTGATGAAATGACCCTTAATAAAATGAAAACAATATGATCCCGTCATTGTATGACCCTTTCTTTTGCTAAGTTCAGTCCATGTAGAAAATTCACACAGAACTTGATCAAACAAAATAGCAAAATCAAAAAAATTTTCGCCCCCCCCCCAACAACAAGGTCTGGATCCGCCACTGCATGGTATGAAGGGTTTGTTTACGTTTTCACAAATTTTTTAAAATCCCTTGTGTGTTATGTATCACATGTTTCTTCTTATGAAATCGTCTAAAAACCTGTTTCACAATTTTTTCGAAATTCAAACCCCAAGTGGAAGTGATGGCTTTGTATACATTTTAACAATTCGTCATATCTTTTAATGGCAGCAAATTCGTTTTTACTTCTATGGTCTTTTAGTGTTCATAATATAACGAAATTTGGATAGTCTACACGGGCTTTTCCAATGTTTAATCGGCTAACAATCTCCATTTTAAATATTTTTTTTAAGAACAAAACTAACTTTCCAAGAAACCTCATAATTTTGAAACCACTGATGATATACTCCGACTTTGACCGCTCTCGAACTTTGACCCGAAAATAATAAAGTTTCGCCCAGACCATTGGCAGATTTTTTAGTCAAGTTTTCAAGTTTCCTATAAAAGTGGAAAATTATTTCATTTGGTGTTTAAAAAATATTGTCAAATTCGTAAATAGATAATAAGCACCTTCTTATAATTTCGGAATTGAATATCGAAAATACGTAAAATTTATTTTTCGGCGTTTTTATAAATAGTAACCAATTTGATATCGCATCGGCTTGAAGAGATATTGAGGAATTTGTGAAAGTATGCCTACGTTGCCTCTCTGTTGGTTAAATACCGAAAAAATCAAGAAATTAGGCATTGATATAAGTGTCTCGTAGAATTTAGACCCAATTTGATATCTCATCATCCGCAAGTCCAGAAAAGGCTATTTAGATGTTATTAATAAAATCAGCTTGATGTCTTTACGCTCTAAACAGATATTAAGGAATTCCTGAACATCTATTTACAATTTTCACCACTTTGTGTGTTTAATAACAAAAAATCATGCAAAGATATTTTAGGTGTTTTTATATATTGTGGCAAAAATTATCAACTTAAAAATTTAAACTTAAAGAATTTGACATGTTTTTACAATATTATTTTTTTTTTACTAAAATCTTTTTTTTTAATTATTACAAACAATAAAAACAATTTTATAAAAATACGCATCCATTCATGTAATAATCTTTTCTTCAAACTTGATCTGATTTGTACAATTTTTGTCAAAAATAAAACGTAAATTGTGAAAACAATTTACAACGAAATTTGTGAATAAATTTTTGTTTATCTATCCATTTACTGAAATTGCAACAGCCATATTTTAATAATTTTTTGTCAGTCTACATTTAAACAATTTATTTAAGGAAAATAGTAGTTGGTCTATTCCAGCAGAATACGGAGAATAGACTTCAGAATATCGATCCAAAGTTTTGTGGTAGAATAGAGGATTGAAAAAATTGTTCAACTCATTTTAATCCCCTTAGGGGCTGAGTTTTAAAAAATAAAAATAAACCGTATCAATCAATGTCCTTTGAAAATGTTGTCTCGAATATCTCCTTCAAGTTTGCATTGGCATACGAATAAGGAGCAAAAAATATGATAAAAAAGAGTTGAGTATGTTTTTACGAATTCCGACACATTTCTTAGGTTTTCACATTTATTAGGATTCGTTACAGAATCGCTTAAAAATCGTGTATTCGGAATTTGTTGTTTTTCAACTTCTAATGTAATGAGGAAAAAGGCGTTGAAAATATTTTCACGAATTTCACTATATCACTTAGCCCTTATAAGATTCTGATTTGATCCTTATTTTAACTGTCTTAAATTTTTGGTGTCTCAATGTTTCTGAAGCAACATGATTTGCTTTTATTTGAAGAGCTCGTGAGAAAAGAATTAATTTGATATTTTAGAAGACCCAAAAGATATGATGAAATTCGTAAAAAATAAACTTAAGTTCTATCCATCATCTGAAATAAAGTTTTTGTACGATACGCTCTTCAACCCCTTTTTTTCCTTTTTGGATCTGATTGAAACTTCAAATTACAGTTGATAATGATAAGAATAATGCCAATTTAATTGAAAGGTGCAAACGTAGCCGCCACACGTATTACTTGGAGTCATTTTAATAAGATTCAAAATGCCTCTAAAGTCTTTTGATTGTCACTGAAATTAATTATAAACTAAAAAAGAAGTTGCCGTATTTAATACAGTGAGGACAATCAAATTCAACTTAGAAAAACACAATTAAGCCAACAAAAAATCCATTTCATAATAAGGGTGTTAGCCGATTGACAGCAAAATTCAATTTAGTGCACTAAATTGAAAAGCTTTTAATTTAGACACCTTCTAAATTATGACTAAATTCGATAAATTTCAATTTGGAAAAAATTCAATTTTAAAAAATCTAAATTTAGTCTAGTCGAAGTTCATCGAAATTAAAAGGGAGTTTCTGAAATTTAGCGTACTAAATTCAATTTGGTCAGGAATCGGCACAAGCACCAAAAACGGACTATCTAAAACCCAGACGACGAATGGTGTTCCACGTGATAAAGCTTCGTTTCATTAAATTGAACTTGACAATGTAAAAATTTACAATGAAATTGTACCTAATTTTAAACGCTACAAGTTGTAAACAATAAAATGAGAGTAGTGAAGTTTGCACGTCTCTACTAATGTGATCTTTTTATATTTCATTTAAAGCACAAAACCTTTACTCTAGTTTCAAACCATCGTTTATCCTAGACTCGATTGCTGTCAAACGTTTGTCAGCTAATTTTTCAAAATGGATTCACATTTGTGGGTGGCATTCGTAATATGGGTGTTTTGGTGCTGAGCTGTAGATGACCTAAGTCAATGTTCGATAAATTTTAATTAGTAATTTATATAGAATTGAATTGTTAAAATTGTATATACTTATATTCGAACAATTCCATTTAATTCAATAACAATTAATAACGAATAATATTTGCTTGTTTTTAATAGAAAATCTTTATTACAATCATTTATTTTTTCTATAAAATTCATTTTTATTCATTAATTGATTGGAACAAACAAATTGTCGGCTTACGGGAAAATTCGTTAAGCCTGTTTTTCTTTAGAATATTCCCCACATTTTTCATCAGGAAAAAATCACGAAGTCAGTATTTATAGCTCGGATGCCATGGTTTTTTACTAAGTACTAAGTAGAGATTTAAAGATTCCCTACAAAAGCTAATACTAAAAATGTGGTTTTCCAAAAAATTTAATTTTTGACTTAGTGCCCTTTTGTTGTAAGCCGACGACATACACAGTGCGCTAAATAAGTTTCGAGATAGGCCATGGAAAACATCATTAAAAAAATGGGAAAATTTACTTGATAGTACAGTGATGAGTAGTCATAGTCGAAAGACAGTAGAGCGAAAAAAAGGGCAGTACATCTAGAAGATGATGAGCAAGAAAAAAAAGGTCAGTAGATCTAGATGAGTAAAAAAAAGGTTCGTACAGTTCACTCTGTTACTCTGTATTTTGGTTGAGTAGGTATATCGTTTTTAATTTTTTTGTCACGTGTCCAATGGAACTGCAGTTCACCAAAAGGAATGAGTTACTTCACTTACTCACTTCAATGAAGTGTTCTTTTGGAACAGTTCACTAGTGAACGACCCATCTCTAGTTTCAATACACTTGTTACAGCGGTTCAAGAGTGATTCAAATGCGTGTTCTAGCTCATTTTATGGAATTGCCTCTAGTGCTCGTGTTGAAGATGTTTTGATGGTCGAAATGTCATTTAAAAAACATCCTTTCAATTTCGGGAATAGAGAGAAATCGCATGTGGCCAAATCAGGTGAATACGGTGGATGATTCAACAAACGCCAGTAATTATTTGGCCAGTTGGAACGAATTCCCTGTGAACAATTCCTTTGCTATCGAAGAATGTAATGAGCATTGTTTGGGCAACATTTTAATATTTCAACATCGGCAAAAAATATGGAGAGAAAAATATGGAGAACCATAAATCCATAACTTTGCTATCTATCAACCGATTTAAACAAAATTGGTATTAGCGGGAAGAGGAGTGACACAGCTTTCAAACGCCGGTCTGTACACATAGATAGTCCTACTAGTTACTCAGATATGTTTCAAGTCTCGGAACTTATTTGATTTGAGCAACGGTGAACCTCTATAACTTGTACAGTCTGCAAAGTGTTGACTTATAGCGAGTTCGACGTAAGGAATAATTATTCAAGCTTTTAATTTGGGGCTAATTTCAAAATTTCAAACGAAATTCAAATTTTGTTCGACTTTTGAATTTCTCATGGATTTTACAGCGTCAAAAAGTAAGTGTAGTAAAGCGATCCAATCAAATTTAAGTAAAAAGGAGAATAGTTTTGTTTTGATAAATATATTACTAGAGCAGAAAGTCACTCTCATTTAAAACTTGGTTAAACTCTTGAAAGCGGT
Source organism: Beris morrisii (assembly GCA_951812415.1). Lineage (NCBI taxonomy): Eukaryota > Metazoa > Arthropoda > Insecta > Diptera > Stratiomyidae > Beris > Beris morrisii. The sequence goes on along the minus strand of OX638313.1, from coordinate 99,933,382 downwards.
AACATAGGGAGTGACTGGCCTAAAAGTGTTTCTCAAGTGGACAAAAAATCTTAGTTTTCCCATCTCGTGAATCCTTTTTTTAAAAGAAGTCTGAACGCTGTTCGAAATAAGTCAGGCGAGTTTTAGAAAAAGAGTTGTTTTTGAGATTGTAGTTACGCATGGGGAGGCGGTAAAAAAATTTAATCTTTCTTATCTCACGAACGGGCTATGGTATAAAGTTGAAATATAGTACGTACATGTGCATTAAGGTCTAATATGGGAACTATCTGGATAACAAAAAAATTGAGAGGGACAGATCATCACTGGAGGGTAAACCCCATGTTCACCTTAATCACACCTCATATTTGTAGAAGACTTTTAGATGTAAATCAAAAATATTTGAAATAGTTAAGAAGTTCAAAAGCAATTTAAGCAATTTAGGGATGGTATGGGAAGAGATGAGTGAAGTGCGAGACATAGAGAAAGTGAAAGTTTGAATGTTTTAGAACCTACATACTTTTCTAGCGTATGAAATTAAAAAAAAAACTGGTAAGAATCTGAGCATAACTTCGAATCGAAATTCGGGAAGCGGTTAAAGTCAAGATGCAACAGAAGAGGCGACACAACTGACACCCTTAAATCACCAATTACAATTTTGGGACACAGTTGTTTCTAGGCAAGTAGGTTTTGAAAAATAAAAAATCCTTAAGGGTTGCTTTTAGTAAAATACAGAAATTTATTTTAAATTTCGTGGAGCTAAAAATTATATGGCGGAAATCGTGAAAAGGTATAAACCTCTTTACACCGCCATAGGAGTGACTGGCAAAAAATTCTGAAAACTTATTAAATTCTTCTATATCTAAGAAGACCTAAGAAATATTACGAAATTCGTGAAATTTATCGACCTGTTTTCCCTGGCTTATTTTATGATCCAGCTCCCTGATTTGTGTTACCACACAGAACAACACCGAATACATGAAAAAAACGGCTGAAATACTTAGTAGCTGTAATTTCTAACTTTTAACTTTGTATCACAAGCCGTTCCTCAGGCAGAAGAAACACCCGCATTATGTTCATGTAAAATCAATTTATGGTTTAATATACTGTTACATGTAAGCCTGGCAACCGCGCAAACGCGCAACTCGACCGTTTCACATAATGGAAACAGTAACAACCGAATACCTAGTTGAAAAATAACCCAATCAGAAATAAGGCGAAACAGCACGGTTGTATCTCTCTTCTTATCGAATGCTCTCCAATGTACTAGAATCCAATTAGAATCAAAGTCGAAAGATCTCAAGCTCACTTGAACCTTTTACATACACCACTGAACGAAGATCAAAATCGAAAGCTCTAAAGCTTTCTAGAACAATCCACACGCATCGAACATTCAAGTACATCCTAGACTGCAACCGGCTAGTATATAAGCAGGTGAAGCTTTCAGCAAAGACACAGTAATTTTTATTACGTCGACGGTGACAGCCAGCGTGTATACGCGACCGTGTTGGTAGAGAGCGAAAGTGAACGAGTCAAGCGATATATGGTATAAGCGGGCGGTATTGCCATACAGTGCTAATTATTGTGCGAATAGAATTTAAAGTGCGATTAATAAATAATCACTTATTTTTATTTTAACCGAATTGTGTTTTACTTGAAATCCCGGCGAACCCCTAGCTCGTAACAATACCATCATATTCGTTTGGTATAATGAAGTCGGTGATAACAAGAATTTTTCAGTTACCTGATGTATGAATGCTACAAATCAATCATTTGTACAATCACAATGTATGTAGTTCATAAGTTCTATGAATATTTTCATTATATCACCAACAATAAAGATTGATTCATCATAATTTTGAACACTTATGAACATGAATTCCCTTGTTCATAGATACTATGATTAAATTCTTTAATACAATGCATACATTTGTAATATTAAAAAATCTTTTTGATATTTATGCCTTTTTTATATTTTTTATATTATTATATTTTTTTTATCAGTAGATTAATTTTCACTATACATCGACCAACGGTCCGAAAATTTCTTTGAAAAAATTAAATTTTCCCATTTTACATTATTATTTTAATAATATGGTATTTTTATCGATTTTTAAAAAAAAAAATCTGCTACCCTGACTAATAGACACCAAAAAAGCAAAAAAAATTGTCAGTCCGTCTGCCCGCCGTCTGCAAAATCGTTTGAGGGCTTATAGCTCTCAAACGCTATGTGCTATTAAATTGAAATTTATATAGAGCTTCGATAGTGGACCCATTTGCAAAAAAATTGCCGATATTGGTCAAGGGGGTGTGGGAGTGGGGGGAATAATATTGCGTCCGAAACGCTCGAAAGCCGAGATCAAGACATTCTAAAATCCATATCTGCTAAACGGCTAGGCCTAGCGCATAGTTGAGACTAAACAGTCGGGCAACTGTTTAATCACATCGAGCCGCGCACACTCTTACCTGTCCGACTAAACTGTTTAGTCGTTGTTCAACCGCACATTACTCAACCATCGGCCGAATGTTCAGCCAATCGGTACTAGAGAAAACCGGTCGTGTGAGATTTTTAATTTGGACAGTGTGCGCATCTAGATAAGCCGCCATGCATATACATAGAGGCCAATGCGAGAGCTTAGTCGCACATCGATCGAAAGGGATCTGGCCTGCCTATTAAACTTAGTTTAGTTTGGACAATTGTTTAGTCTCATTGTGCGCCCTTCCATACAGCTTCATAGCCATTAGCCATTCAACTAAACTATCGCGCGATTTTAAATCTCCAGTCTTAATATCACGAAATTAAAACTTAATGAACATCTGTAGGTATACTTGAAGAATAGATCGGAAAGAAATTTTTGAGTGGTGGCAGTGGCGTGCGGAAGTGGGGGGTGAAAAACTTTATATTACGATATCTCACGAACCAATTGCACTAGAAAAGTAGAGTTCGGTTTCTGTATAAGGGTTGACAAATAAAGTTTGCTGAAAGTAAAATTTTTTAAGGGGTGGTGGAGTATGGAAGCGGAGGGGATAAGCATTTTTCAAAAGCATCACGTCTTATATCTCAAGAGCATTGTAAGAAAGATGCTTGTAATTTTTACCACAAGTAGACCTAATAAACCCCTAGGAGGAAAAAATTTGCTGAGGACCTGGGTATAGTGGGTGAGGGTGGGGGAGAATGAAAAGGAAAGCGTTTCGATTTTTATATCTGGTATTTAGATAGAGCTGTAGTAGTGGCGTGTTGGAAAAATATATTTTTTAATAAGGGTAGTATGCTAAGGGGGGTAGGTGGTGTTTTTCCTATCCATAGAACGGCTTGTGCAAAAAATTTGAAACTGGGTGACTATACGTAGATCTATTAGAAAAGTAATTTACGTAACATTTTTTTTTTAAATATCCATTGATGTACGGAAGGGGGGCTAAAAAAGTGATCTGTGAAAACGAAATGAATATCTACATTTTCACGAATTTCGTCATATCTCTTAGGTCTTGGAAAATTATAAATTTATTTTCATTCCAGAGATTCCTGATATCAATAAGGTTATAAACGGGTTAAACTCGTTTTCACGAATTTCGTCATATCTCTCAGGAGTGACAAGACATCGAATTGGTTTTCATTTCCTCGGGCTTTTACTTTATTATTTTTTAATAATAAAGTATTGTGATCGACCTGAAATTTCAAAAAAGTTTGCTACCCTGAAATTTTGTATTTACACGTTTTAGGACTAGTAAACCCCAAAAAAGCAAAAAAAAAAAAATGTCCGTCTGTCCGCCGTAGACGCCGTACGCCGTACGCCGTACGCCGTCCGCCGTACGCCGTACGCCGTACGCCATACGCAAAATCGTTTGAAAGCGCGTAGCTCCCAAACCCGTTGAGATATTAAATTGAAATTTTTACGGTGGGTAGATTGGGTGAACCCCTACGACTGGTATATTTTTGAGGGGTGGGGGTACAAGGGGAGAGGAGAGGGGAGCGTTTTAGACGAAAAATTTTGGTTTCTAGATCTCAGGAACCACTTATGCTAGGAGGCTGAAACTTGGAACTTATGTAGTACTATGATAATGGACTCAATTGCAAAAAAATTTTCGATATTGGTTAAGGGGTGTGGAAGTGGGGGGGAAAACAATGAGTCTTTGACGCATGAAAGCCGGGATTGAAACATTCTAAATTCGATATCTCCTGAACCATTGATGTCAGAAGATTGAAACTTTGTTGTTGTCCTTGGGGATACTTCAAGATTAGACAAGGGCTAACATTTGTAAGAGGGGAGGTGGGGTGTGGGGGTGGGGGGTGAAAAACTTTGGATTACAATATCTTTCGAACCAATTACACCAGGAAAATAAAATTTAGTTTCTGTATATGGGATCACAAGAGGAGTCTACCGAAAATAAATTTTTTGAGGGGGGAGGTGGAGCACGAAAGTGGGGGGATAGCAATTTCTCAAAAAATGTAATTTTTATATCTCAGAAACCGTATCAGATATGATCTTGAAAATTTTACAGGAGTTGGGGTCGATAAACTTCTAGTAGGGAAAAAAATTTTGGTAATGTTGATGTTGGGGGTGATGGTGAAAGGTGGTGGAAAGGAAAACATTCTGATTTTTATTTCTCGAAAACCATAATGAATAGAAAGCTAAAAATTTAGGATTATATAGAGCCACTATGGAGACATCCTAGAAAAATACAATTTTTGATAGGGGTACCAAGGTACGGGGGAGAGGGGTGGTTTTTTATATCTCACAAACGGCTTATGCTAGAAAGTTGAAACTTAGTACGTATATGTAGATGTACTATTAGAGTAATTAAAGCAAAAAAAAGTTCATATTTTTATTGGCGTTCAGAGGTTGATTAAAAAAAATGTCCGTGAATCCACATTTTCGTAAATTTCGTTAAAACTTTTAGACATGTCGAGCTATCAAAGCAATTTTACTTCTGCGGGCTATTTATATAAGCGCCTACTAACGGTTTTCAAAATTTTTCGATATTCAACCCCTAAAGGGGTGTAAAGTGGTTGTTTACATATTCACGAATTCTGATATATTCCTAAGGTATATTGAGACTTAGAATTCACGTTTACTTCTATAAGCTTTAAACGTAGTCGGGGAAAACCCCGATTTAAGTATTTTTCTCTATTAAACCCCCTGGGGTTATTGTTCAAGATTTCACTGATTCCGAAAATCTCTTAGGCTTAATGTGATCGAATTCGCTTTTACTACTATGAATTATTCTATTGATAAAAAAAATACGTAAATAAATAAAAAAAATCTGCCAACAGTCTGGGCGCAACTTTATTATTTTATGTGTAGAAGTCCGAAACGTGTTTAATGATGAGATACGGTGTTGGGTATTATGCGACTGACAATCAAAAAATAACCAGGATGCTATTTAGAACGTTATTTTTTAGGTTGTCAGTCGCATAATACCCAACACCGTATCTCATCATTAAACACGTTTCGGACTTCTACACATAAAATAATAAAGTTGCGCCCAGACTGTTGGCAGATTTTTTTATATAGGTATATCTTAAAACTCATTTCAGGATTTTTGGAGTTGAATATTGAATAATATATATATGGGGTTGCATATGTTTTCACGAATTAGTTCTGATGAGATATCGAATTTTTACTTCCTAAGGCTACCTACATAATCGTCAAATAGTTGATTTCAGTATTTTTAGATATTCAATTCCAAGAAGACGTAAGGCTTTCGATATCTTTCTTAGGATTGATGAGATATTGAATTGGTTTTCACTTCCACAGACTTTTTATATAATCGCCTCCTAATCACGTAACAACTGATATTATACTACGACTTAGATCTCGTTCCGGAGTATGACCCAATTATGTAATTCAAATGTTATATGTGTCAGCGGCGTAAGTATTCTACCGCAACCCCATTCTAACTGCTTCCCGAACTTTTTTTAGGCTTTCAGTCACATAGTAACCTGCACCGCATCTCAGAATTAAACGCGTTCCGAACTTCTACCCAAAAAATAATAAAGTTGCGCCCATTTTATTGTTTGTTCGTCGAACGTTTAAAATTAGTTTGCATATGACTCGATTTTCAATCCTCATTTAAATAAAGTGCATTTCGATGAAAAGTGCATGTAAAGAAAAATTTGGTGACATCCGTAAAAAAGCATGGGTAGCAAAGGTTGGCAGCTCTGCTTAAGAAAGTTGAACTCAAATCAATTTAGAAAAAAATTCAAATGGCTACTCTTATATTCCGCCATATCTCGTAGGTCCGATGAATTACCGAATGAGTTTCTAATTCATCGGACTTTTTATATAATTTCCGAAGAATCGATTTCAGTGTTTTTTGATATTCAACCCATACGGGGGTACAAATGGGGTTTTGCATATATTGCCAACTTGGGCTAATAAAAATGCCGGAAAAAATCCACTCGAAAATCGGACGTAAGTTTTTTGTTTGGTGGCAGGAGCGGTGGGGTTTTGGGGGTTCAAACCCCCCGCCCCCCTCCCGAAATAATTTAATTAAAAAATCACAAGGAGGCGCGAACGCAGGGCAAGGTTTTGGGGGTTGAAACCAAATGTTGTTGCATCTATTTTTGTCATTCACTGTAAGTATAGTAATGACACTAAAATGAAACTCAAATCAAGTTATAGATATAGATAATTAGCCCTTTTCCGGAATTGACCAAGGCCAATCCCTTTCAATCTTCTTTCGAGACAACCAAGACAAAAAATGTTTATTATTTTCAGTTTGTAAAGCTTAAGGGTGCGTTTCCATTCCTGCGACGAAACTGTCGACACGACGCTAGAACGTATAATATAGCCGGTATAATTTCGATTTACAAGGATAAAGCACTCTAAACTAAAAACACTCTTAAACTGAACCATTCAAAATTTTTTAATTTATTCCAGAGTTCAAAGTATTTAATATAAAATTAAGTAATGAATATACGAAAGTATTTAAAAACATAACGCAGTCACGATCGGGTGCAAGCCAATCGTATGACACTCTAGATGAAATACTGAACTCCGATTTATATATCAGTTGGGAATAGGAGGAGTGCACATACAATTATTGCATGACCTTTTAACGTTCCAAATAGCCTCCTGGTTATTCCTTAGGTTGTTAGTCTAATCGAAAGACTTACTCGATTTATTTCCTACTAATTCCTTTTAAGAATTGAAATATTTAGTTGTGCAAAATTTTAAATTCCAAGTTACAGAGTTCTGAAGTTATTGGCCAAATTATCGGGACTTTATTCGTGGAAGGTTCCCGCAGAAGGAGAGGAATTTTGCTGACTAATAAACCCGAACTTCATTTTAAAACAAATTTAATTCGTATAAAATTCTTACTTCATGTTTTTTTTGAGTTAAAATAAGTTTTGTAAATTGAGGGAAGACAGTTTTACAGGATTTTTGTATGCCAGCTAAATGAAGAACTCAAAGATTTTCTGCAATTGTTAGAAAATGAACGTTTACAAAATCCTTACGACTGGGATTTAACTGTTCTGAAGTTATCGGCTAGTATTCTTGAACGCATGTTTTTAGGACTTTTATGGAGCCGAAGGAGAAGAATGATTGTGCCCGTTAACGAACTCAGCATTAACAATTCAACCAAAATTTCAGATTCCAAATGGAGTGGAGGGTTATTTTATAAACCTTTTGCCTTGCCCCCTCCCCCTAACCCGGGAGGGGGCAAACATTCGAAACATTTGCAATTTCATGAAGTTTCCGCGTGGAGAAATGCCAGGGTCGGTTTAGCAATAATTTGATGACTTTATTTTGGGCAATTTGCACTTTTTTGATATGGCAATTTGAGACATCATGCCAAATTGGGGCAGCATACAGAAATATACTTTGAAAGATTACCTTGCAAATAATAATTTTATTTTCAGTGCTTAACACAGATCGGCGATTTATTAGGGGATATAGAACTCTAATCGTTACATTGATCTTGTCTCTAATTAAAGCAGTGTGTTTTTCAAAGGTCAGTGTCTTATCGAGAGTGACCTCAAGATATTTAGTTTTGTCTGTCCAAGGAATGTCTTTACCTAGTATTGAAATGTTAGCCTGAGGTAGTAAAGAACTTTTTCTATTTCTGGTGAAGAAGGTAGCTTGGCACTTTTCAGAATTGATTTTTAGTTTCCATTTATGAAAATACTCAGATAGTTCTGTGAGAGCGAGTTGTAGGTTGAGACTGATATCTATCGCATTATCACTAGTAGAGAGAACACCGGTATCGTCCGTGTACATCGTGACTTCACAATTGGCTGGTATAGGAATATCAGCAGTAGACCTGGAAAACTATCGATAGTGCTATCGGCACTGTGGGTCATTTAGACGGACTCCACTGTGTCCGTGCACTAAATATTGTCAAAATGCACTTAAGCTAGTATTACACTGTATGCCAGGCGGTCAAATATTTGACCATTTTCCCTGTCAAATGGTGTCAGATAATGTAATGGTCAAATGCTGTTTGACAAAATGTTTCATTTGACCATTTGACCATCAATCTGACCAAATTTGACCGTTTGCGATTTCTGAAAAAACAATTGTGTCAAATGGGTCAAATGGGAAATGTCATTCGTGAACATTACATTTTTTGTGGCAATCTCTTAAACAAATAGAAATAAGTAATAATAATTAATTAATTATTTTAAGTACTGGAGTTCGGTTTTATTGTTTGTGCGATGTCTGCCAACGAATTGGCAGCCCATGTGATAGCTGTGAACAGCAATGAAAGCGAGAATCGGGTAGAAACCCCCAAGATACGAAAAAGGATTTCAAAATGTGTTCAGTGCGTTTGACCGTTTGACACGAAGAGCAAATTTTACGATTTTGTCAAATGTGTCAGATAGTGTAATATCGCAATCGGGCAGCGTGCCAAATGGATATTTGACATCAAATGCGGTCAAATTTTTATAGTCAAATATTTGACCGCCTGGCATACAGTGTAATACTAGCTTTAGCATTCCAAGTTGACCGTTCGACGTTTGACCGCTGGACACAGTGGAGTCCGTCTAAATGACCCACAGTGCCGATAGCGCTATCGATAGTTTTCCAGCTCTAATCAGCAGTATAAATGGTGTAGAGAATTGGTCCGAGTACAGATCCCTGAGGTACTCCTACCTCACTCGTCTTTATTGTTATAACCGTATGTTTGGTAATAAATACACTTTTCTTTCGGTTATACTATAAAATATTTTTATTCTAACTTTTACACAAATTCACTTTTTCTTAACTTAGGTATCGTTATCACTAGATTTAATTTTGAGGGTTTTATAAAATATCTCAATACGCATTATAATTCACTGTATACTTGATTTAATTTACTAAGACCGGTTTTGAACGAGATGTGGTTGGCTTCCTGGTCAGTAAGCGAAAGGGGCGAACTCAAATTTTTGGTACTCGTCGTTACACGGATATGGCTGTGAAGTTGGTTGTACTTTTGTGTCGACATCTATCCGTCGAAGTCGCTACATCACTCCCCCTCTAGCGTAGCGTGCTATATTTTGAAAGAAACTGTTCCGGGTTTGTTAAGGTCGGCAACAGAATCCTGAATCTTATAAGCTGGTTTTAGTCGGTCAATGGAGACTGATGTATTTTTTCCGTTTATATCCACAATGAAGAATTTTCTTAATTTTTTTTTAATTTTATATGGACCCTTATAAGGTGTGGAAAGAGATGATTTTACCTTGTCTTCACGAATAAAGACGAAATCTGCTGTTCGGAGGGCGTCGGGTACGTGTACGTTGTTTTGTTTAGATTGCCTTGGTGGGGTTGCTTGTAATTTTTGCATGCTATTCCGCAATTGTTCCGCAAAATTGGATGAACACGTTTCATCGGGGTTTAAACTGGGCCATAGAAAGTCTCCGGGTACCCGTAGAGTTTCTCCATATACTAATTCTGCCGGGCTGCAGTTTAAAGTGTCTTTTGGTGTTGTACGGATACCCAAAAGTACAAGAGATAGTTCTTCGCTCCAATTTATTGTATTGTCGCGGGCCATTAATGAAGCTTTTAGGGTACGGTGGAATCGCTCCACCATACCGTTTGCCTGCGGATGATACGCGGTGGTGCGTATGCGACTACTTCCCAGTATTTTGTTAACTTCTGTGAATAGTTTTGATTCAAATTGGCTTCCGCGATCAGTGCTGATTATGCTTGGGACTCCGAATCGGGATATATATTGATGAACAAAGGCTTCTGCTACCGTCTGGGCGGTCATGTCTTTTAAAGGGTATGCTTCCGGCCAGCGAGTGAACCTGTCTATTATTGTTAGGATGTAATTGTATCCGTTTGACTGAGGAAGGGGTCCTACTAAATCCATGTGGATGTGTTCAAACCTTTTGGACGGTGTATTGACTTGTCCGAATTCGGATTTTGTATGTCTCTGCACCTTTGCCTTTTGGCAATTTATACAAGCCCTCGACCAGTGGTTGGTATCTTTATTTAGTTTGGGCCAAAAGTATTGTGAACTGATTAATTTTCGAGTAGCGCGAATGCCAGGATGAGATAGGTTGTGCACGGTTTCGAAAATGTTGCGTCTCAGTTCTTCTGGAATGTATACTCTATTTTTTTCTGTGCTGGTTTCGCACCATAGTTTAAGAGAAGACAAGGGGTATTCGCATAATTTTAAATGATATTTTGCTTTCGATTCTTTTTTGGAGGCTATGAGTGCTTTTAGTTCCTCATCTTTTTCTTGGGCTTTCATTATTTTCTCAGTTTCTGAGACGATAGATAAAGCACCAACGTCCTCGCCGGATCGTGAAAGGGCATCTGCCACGACATTGTCTTTCCCAGGTATGTGTTTTATATCTGTGGTGAATTGAGATATAAACTCCAAATGTCGGGACTGTCGTGGACTGCGCTCGGTTTTTGATACGATAGCTTTAGTTAGTGGCTTATGGTCGGTAAATATCGTGAAACTTTTACCTTCTACGAAGTAGCGAAAATGTTTTATAGACAAAAATATTGCGAGTAACTCTCGGTCGAAAGCCGAATATTTTTGTTCAGCCGTTGTTAGTTTTTTTGAAAAGAAGGCTAAAGGTTCCCATATTTTGTTGTTTCGCTGTTGAAGGACTGCTAATACCGCGATGTTGGAGGCATCCGTTGTGAGAGTCAGTTCCGCATTTTCTATGGGGTGTGCTAATAAGGTTGCTTCGAATAGTGCGTCTTTCACCTTGGTGTAAGCTTCGACGCAGGCATTTGGCCATTCGAAGTTCTTTTTATTCTTCAACTTAAGCCAGTGAACTAGTTGTTCATGAATGGGGGCTAATAGTTGTGCCAATTTTGGTAAAAAACGGTGGTAATAGTTCACCATACCAATGAATTTCTGGATTTGCTTAATTGAAGTTGGAGGCGGGTAATTTATGATGGCTTCCACCCGTTCTTTTGACGGTGAAATCCCGTCTTTTGTTATTTTGTGGCTTAGAAAGTCTAAGGAAGTCACACCTAGCACACACTTACTGGTCTTTACCCGTAAACCATAATCCCTAAGTCGTTGAAATAACGTGTGTAAGTGTTGACAATGTTCTTGTTCAGTTTTGCTGGTGATAAGAATATCGTCAATGTACACGAATACAAAGTCCAGGCCTTTAATCACTTCGTGCATGAACCGTTGAAAGGTTTGAGCTGCGTTTCGAAGTCCGAATGGCATGCGCACGAACTCGAAAAGTCCGAAAGGTGTCGTTATTGCTGTTTTGTGCACATCTTCTGAAGCAACTGGTATGTGGTGATATGCACGCACTATGTCTATTTTCGAGAAAATTTTGCAGTCTCGAAGTTGCAATGAGAAGTTTTGAATGTGTGGTATGGGGTATCTGTCTGGTATTGTTGTGGCGTTGAGACGTCGGTAGTCCCCACACGGTCGCCAGTCTTCAGTGTTTTTCTTCATTGCTAAATGTAAAGGCGATGACACTGAAGATGAGGACGGTCGGCAGATTCCCAGTTCGACCATATGTTTGAATTCGACCACGGCTGTTTTGTGCTTAATGGGGTTAAGTCGACGCGGTCTTTCATAAGGCAGTGGTCCAGTTGTTAGTATATGATGAACTATACTGTGTCTTATTGGGGCATTGAAATCGGGTGAGGCTGTTAAGGTAGGGTATTGTTGTAAAATGTTACCGAACGTGCTGTCGATGGTACTGAAACGAAGCGTAGGTGTATTAACATATGCATCCGTTGCGTTTATTGACAGCCTAGTTTTAGAATCAATCAATTTTTTATTTTTTAAATCGATTATTAATTCGAATTTCGTTAAGAAATCGGCGCCTATTATTGGCCTGTTGACTGCAGCAATGGTAAATGCATGTATGAAATTTCTACGCACTCCTAAATTGATCTGCAGAAGTTTTGTTCCATAAGTTGTTATTGCTGAACCATTTGCAGCAGATAAGGATAAGTGTGAAGATTTTTTTGGATTATTAAATATGTCATGTGGGACTACGGATAAATCCGCACCTGTGTCGATAAGAAAATCGAGTTTATTTATGGAGTCTCTTACGAAAAGGCGGCGTGACATAATATTGTTACCCCTACTTGTTGCCGCACGTATTGTAGGGTGCTCTAAAAATTTGAGCTTGTTGAAGGTTGTGGTTGATGTAGCTTCTCGGAGCAAGGAGGTACGCATTTTGTTGCTTTATTTCCGAATTTTGTATGGTACCAACATTTTTCGGCCTTTGGACTAGCTTGACGACTTTTGGACCTACTTTTTCTTGCAAATCTTGGGGATTTATTTTTGTCTGATAGAAGTTTGGATATCATTGTTTTTAGGGACTTGATTTCGCTCTTTAGTTCGTCAATGGCCGCGTTGTTGTTTTCGTTTTGGTAATTATTATTGTTATTATGATGGGTTTTTATATTTTTATTTTCTACAGGCGAAATGGTAGTTTGTCTAGGTAATGCTTCCCAAAGCTTATCGGCAAGTGAACTAAGTTCTGTGAAATCCTTTTCGCTTTGAGGTATCAGTGATAAATTGATAAGGTGAGGCAGTCGCCTCAGCCAAAGTTTTTTAATGAAAGTCTCTCCTATAGTACCAGATGTACCGGCTAATTGTTTTAAATACCGGTAAAATTCTGAGGGTCTTCTATCGCCCATTTCTTCATTGGAAATGAGTTGCTCTATACGTTTTTCCTCACTTATTGAATGTCTTTCTATTAGGGTTTTCTTCAATTGTGGGTATAAATCAGAAGTCGGTGGGTTTGAAATAAGGACGCGATAACGTGGTTGTATTTGCTGCTGTCGCTTGAGATTCGACTCACCGCGAATTGAGCTTCCGTCTGAACAAACCAGGAATTTGGAGAATTGGTCCAGAAGGGAGGTAATCGTAGCGACATCGTCTCAGATTCGTTAGGCCTAATTGTACCCGGAAATGATTGTTCGCTTTTTTGAGTTTCCGAAAATTGAGTCGAACCTTCGTCGCTATTCTTCATTTCTAAATGACCGCGATTTTAACCACCTTTATCACTACAATTGTATCGCAATCAAATCGAGCTGCAGTTTGACATTAAAATAATGTACTAAAAAAAATTAATGCGTATATGTAACAATATTAGTCTTTATAATATTTTTAAAATAATTATTTATTAATGTTGGCAACTGAATAATTGGAAATTAAAATATAAGGAATAGAAAAAAAATCAAAATTCAATATGTGTATATATGTATGTAGAAATCGTCGCAAAACTTTTCGTTTGATGAAATGTGTGTAGGTATAAATTTAAAGACTGCCGCAAAACCTTCCTTTTGATGAATTGTGTGTATAAGTTTAAAACTGTCGCAAAATCTACGGTCGAATTTAATTTGGGTCGGCTTGCTAGCAGGTACTTCCTTCGGTGTGTTTTGGTGTTGGATGCCGTCGTTGTGTTATTTTGCTTCAGGCAAAATTTTATTTTGAAGTAATAAACTTACTGCGTTGATGCTGGCTACCTTTTTTTAGTCGTTGCACCGCAAAACCAAATTAATTGCACATGTTAATTGCATGTTAATGTGTAATTTTATTGTTTCGAATTATTTTATGGAACAAAGTATCAAGTTATGTTTTTAGGCAAATTTTATTTATTCGTTGAAATTAATTGTTTCGTATTGGTATATTTAGTTAAATGTGTTGCGAGGATTCATATCGCGCGTGTTGTTACGGTTTTTTTATGTTAACTGGATTTTCTTTTCTTGTGAAAAATAACTGTTACCACTTATTACTGTTGTACCACGTTGCGCGAAAATTTTTCGTTTTAAATTTTGTATATTTTGTGATTTTATGAATTATTAATTAGGGAATAACTTTAATTTGGTTTTATTAGTTAACTTGTGTATGATTTTTGGGCGTATTTTAGTAATTTTCACTTTTTGGGGTCACCACCAGTGTGACCACAAGTGCTACGAAGGTAGCAAAATGCTACTATCGACAATTTTTTGCTACTATGTTACTACATGACTAAATTTGCTACCCTGGTAAAATTAGCCGTTATAAAACTTGTGTACGCCAAAAATATGATACTTTGACAAACCATATCAAATGTAAAATTAATGCACGCCTCTGGTATTGCATTCGAAATCGCGTACCATCGATAGCTGTCTAATATTATTGTACTGAGAAATATAGTATAGTGCTAGCGCATATCGCATACATTATCGCAATATAGAATTACGCATCTTTTTCGAATCTATCACTCGTTCGAGCGAAGGGCAACATGTGCATTTTGGGTGAATTTTGATTTTCCTAAATAAATGTTTACACTTTAAAATATTATTTTTAAACATTTTAAATTTGTAATGGATATACAGTGTTATGAGTAACAGATAAGCATGTAATGACGTAACTAGTTCCATTTAATTAAAAGAAGTATTAGAAAATATTTTTGCTACCCAAGCTAAGGTTTGCTACCCAAATTTGCTACCCTGAGAAATATCAAAACGGTCACACTGGTCACCACTTATAACCGTATGTTTGGTAATAAATACACTTTTCTTGCGGTTATACTATAAAATATTTTTATTCTAACTTTTACACAAATTCACTTTTTCTTAACTTAGGTATCGTTATCACTAGATTTAATTTTGAGGGTTTTATAAAATATCTCAATACGCATTATAATTCACTGTATACTTGATTTAATTTACTAAGACCGGTTTTGAACGAGATGTGGTTGGCTTCCTGGTCAGTAAGCGAAAGGGGCGAACTCAAATTTTTGGTACTCGTCGTTACACGGATATGGCTGTGAAGTTGGTTGTACTTTTGTGTCGACATCTATCCGTCGAAGTCGCTACATTGTTGATAGCGTTTGATTGACTCTAACTTTAAATGATCGTTCAGAAAGAAAACTTAAGATGATTTCAGTTAGGTATGGTGGAAAATTGAAATTTATAAGCTTATATATGAGATCGTCATGTCATACTGAATCGAATGCTGATTGCAAGTCGATTAAGACTAAACCTGAAGATTTTTTATTTCTAAGATTTGATTTAATACCTCTAGTTACTCGTACCAGCGGGTGTACTGTACTGTGAAGTGCTCTAAATCCAAATTGTTCATTAGGGAGAATATTGTTATCATCGAGAAAGTGAACTATTTTATCCTTCAATATTCTTTCAAGGATTTTACCAAAAGTGCACAGAAGGCTGATTGGTCTATACGACGACAAATTTTCGCGGGGCTTACCATGTTTTAAGACCGGTATTACTATGGCAGACTTCCAAAGCGCATGGAAGTAATTGAGTTGGATACAACGGTTAATAATATGTGTCAATCTTATAAGGGCCAGTTTTGGAAGTGCTTTTATACAGACAGTGTTTATATCATCAATTCCTGGGGCTTTCGAATTTCGTAGACGTTTGATATTAAATCTGATATCTTTAACCTTTACTATACTTTCTGGTTTGAATGGTCTCTGGAGGGAAAAGAAGCTTTGCAAGCCGTTATGTACTGTAGAAGCAGTACTTATATCAGACATATTAGTAGTCACTATGCTATTGCCATGGAAAGTGTCGGCTAGTAGGTTTGCCTTTTCCGCGCATGAAGAGATTTTATCTCCATTATGAAGTATAGTAGGTATGGGAGAGAATTTCTTCTTCATAATTTTGGCCATGTTCCACAACGGTCTGCTACCTTTGTCAATAGTTGAGAGTTGTTCGTTCCATTGAGTTTTTTCTGAATTCGTATATATTTTTTCCGATGATTGCATTTAAGCGTTTTAATTCAAAAAGATCTCCTAAATGATGATACCTTGTGTACTTCCGTCTTACAAAGTTTCTTGTTTTTATAATGTCACTTATATGGCTAGGGATTTGAGGACTGTCATTGGAATAAAAGGATATTTTCCGAACAGTTAGGTCAATTGCTGAGTGAATTATACTGTTAAGGATTTCGATATGTGTGTCGATTTGAGTATGCTCCTTGCATTCCTCTATCACAAACTTCTGTGCTTTCAATGAATTTGTGACTATTTTTGCAAAGTTTTTCCATTTAGCTTTTCTGAAGTTATATTTCATGTTTTGTAGCAAGCTTCCATGTACTGATATAGTGTCTACTACTGGTAAGTGATCTGAATATAGATCACTAATTGCAGTTGGATGCGAGACATATTCAGGGAAATTTACGAAGAATAAATCCAGGTTTGAAGAATTGTTGGAGCCTGTTGCAGGTATATAGGAATGATAATCGGAATATAGAGTGCTGAAACGTGATGTAGCTAAGAATGAATGGAGTATGTTTCCCCATGAATTTGCTCTCAGGCATCCCCAATTTCTGTGTCGGCAATTTAGATCTCCGCCTATTAGTGTCTGATTATTTCGCTGGAATAGTCTGTTAAGATCTAAACTAAAGTTTGATTTTGTAGAAGCGTTTGAGGTCCCCCCAGGAAAGCACACAGCTATGATATCTAGAGGGAATTTAGTATTAGTGTTCAGAGAAATTCCAAGACATTCTATTGTATTTGTGTTACTGCACGAGATAATGGAATGATTTAAATTTTTCCTAACTATTATTGCTACACCACAAATAACTTAATTTAATTTAAATAAACTTTTAAATTAATTATTTATTGCACAATTTGGAGGAGGGTTGTCTATCGTCAACACCTACAGGTTGTTTAGAAAAATGCATTCTTGTTTTTCAAATTTTTAGTAAAACTCGGTTTTTCAGTACGCACAAAATATTATGTCAAATAAAATACTATTGATGTAAGTGTTATGAATTTCAAAATATTTTAAAAAAGAATATCCTAATTACGAGTATTTGATTTTTAAATTTTAAATAAGTTGAACATTACAGAGGCATTCACCAAACTTATAAATCCTTTTTATAATAATTATTCTACATAATCATATAATTTTTCTGTAGTTAACCCCCCCCCCCCCCCCCCCCCACGAAATAATTTTCTGCGTTCGCGCCTATTTGGTGGAATTAGATGATAAGTTACTTCCCTAAAAAGTTTCCTATTGTGATTGTCTATCAAGCGTCATATTCACTTCTCCGAGAAAAAAGAGTAGTGAAAGTGTAGTAGCTTTATGGTACAGTGTATGTTCAGTAAGTCATCCCTGTAAGAGTTTATCATATGTGATAGTTTTTCACTTTATTATCACTGCATTATAATCGCACAAATTCTAGCGAACAAGCGTTTTGGACAGACTACTGACACCAAAAACAAAAATATTTTAAAAGAATCAAAGTTGTATCATTGTTTCATCTACAAAATTAAATCGAAACCAATTGATCACCTTTTTAGTTATGGAAATGGAAACAGATTTCCACAAAAAGTTTAACTTCTCGTAATCGTTCATATGCACATTGGAATGTGACTATGGAAAGGAAAGGCATAAAAGCGTGTAGCTCTCTAATTCAATTAGAGCTACTACTAAAAGGACATACATGCCGCATATGTGGAACGATTTATGACTGCTTTGCTTATATAATCATAAAATGCGGAGCTTCTAATGCATGAAATAACGAGCTTGATCGCATAAGTGCTGTGATGGCATGTTGTTGTTTTTGTGCCCTTAACAGCAAAGCTCCTCAATCTCGTTACTCAACTCGTCGGTTTTGTTATGCTCGGATCTTAGTATGAAAAATAACTGAAACAGCCTTTTTACCTGGGAAATTAAAATTGTTTGCAAGTACCTGGTAACGTAATCGCACGTTATCTACACGAACAAGTTGTTAGTTGTTTTGTCTTCTATTGTGTTTAATCGGGGGCTAAATTTTGCGATACGGAGACAGATAATACGACCTTTAGCTACTCTTTTACAACGTTGTTGAAACATTGGTTTTTTCATCACGATAGGACATTTGCGACGACTTTAATTAATCTCGAGAGATTTTCACGGTAACATTATCGAACCACCCCAATTCTGTGTATACACCCCCGGAGAGGATGAAAAGATTCGTAGTGTACCAACTAAAATTTTATTGATCCTTCGATTCGGGGACGATACTCTGCATTTGATTCGATTATGTTCTGTGATAGAAGAACATTAAAGGAAATACCATAAAAGGGGATGTTATCACCACATAACTTGGTTGTTGGAGACCACTAAGCCGGGCAATATAATCTAATTACGGCGGCATGGAACTGAGCTAAGTTCTTGCGAAATTCATCATCTGGGGAGTGTGGGGGATGGGGGGTGAATTATGAATTTATCCAGGTTGGGAATTGTGTGCGGTATCGTGATATTCGGCGATTTAAGCGAAATGTTTGAAGTTGAAACTGAAATATTTATTAAACGATTTGTCCAGGAGTTAATGACTGTCAGGTTGCGTGTTTCGTAAATTTTTTATTGGATTAGTAGACAAATCGTGGTGGATCGCCATTCAGTTGTTTTCTTTGTTGCTAGCTTATTTTCGGAAGATTATGTCAGGATATTAGAAATGGTTTAGTTGAGTTGAGGCAAACCCACTTTAGCATTCTAATTATAAAATACTGTACAGGAACTTTAATTTATTTATCTTATCATGGAAATGCCAGTTGCAGCCATCACTCAATTATTGTTCACAAATCACAACAATGAGGACGTTACATTTGTGTCACATAAAGTGTATGAGGCTATTACAAGCTTCTGAAATTTTATTATAAAGGAAGTGGAGCCATAACCATGACCCCTTGTTTGTTCACAGTATACAAACTACTTTTGCGCATCAAAAAGACTTGAGAAGAAAATTAGTTCACGCTTGGTGTGTTGGAATACGTCTGTCAGGAATCATAGGGTGTTTAATGGAGTAGTAGAATATTGTAAAGGACACCTATATTTCTCTCAACTGGTCTGCACAAATTGTCATAAAAAAAATTTACAAAGAATGTCCAATGACTGACATGTTCATTCGATCGGAATAGGAATTGAGTTCTGTCCTGTTGAAATTTTCTTGTAAAAATTGAGGGTATTGTGTTTTTAAAAATATTTAAAAAATGTCGGTTTCAAGCGTAGGTTAGGTTAGGTAAGATAGGTGGCCGCAGGGGCGGCCAAACACATAGACCGCCAATGGGTTCATTGTGATCCCACGTGTATGGTAAACAGAAATACCTGTATGCCCAAGACCATCTCAGGTAAACCTTATCCAGCCAGCCTGACAGAGCCTGAATTTTCATGGCGAAGTGCATACCCAACGTACGCTCCCGCCTCAAAGTCACACCAGCGGTTCACTAACGTCCGTAACACTAAGTTTTCTGTCGTGTCACCCGATCAGCCAATGGTCCGTCTTTACACCTATTAGGATAAGAACAGTATTCCTATCTGCGAGTAGGACAAACTTTGTCCAGCTCACACTTAGAGCCGGCCAGAGCTGCCAGCAACGAGACACGACGTGCGGCCCGATGACCTGTTAGCCTGCGATATTGCCGTCATATCATTAGCTTGCTTAATGTCTTAAGGTTCCAGGTTAGGTTAGGTAAGGTGGATGGCCACCAATACGACCAAACACATAAACCGCCAATAGGTCCATTGTGATCCCACATGTACGGGAAGAAGTACCCATGTGCCCAAGACCACATCTTAGGTAAACCACCTCGCCAGCCTGACAAACTGCAGCACCTTGTCTAGCTTAATGTTTGCGAATTAAGGTTCTAAGTATAATACAAATATTTCTTTTTAGAGGGAACGGGAGGAGGCAGCCTAGGGATACAATTTATCAACTAGGGAAATTACAATTTCAACAATTAATAAAATATTTTCTACCGAGCCCCACGTTGGGCGCCATACTACACTTTTAATTTACAGGCTTAATTGTCACTTCATATTGTGTAGGGGTTTGTGATGAGCTATGAATGGGTTAGTTACATTAGGTTAGATTAGGTGGGTAGCTATTTGCAAAAATAGAAAGCATAGACCGCTATCTGGGACCGATGTGATCCCACTGAACCGTGACAACCTAAGCTTTTCGGGACACGATTTTTTTCCCACGGCGCCTGATTGGCTAATTTTCGAGATGGAACCCATTTAGCCACGGTATTAAATCAAATATTTTTCCATTATTGGGACGAAGGGGAGGAGAGTACGAAGTAATTGTTGGGAAATGAAAAGGATTCCGAATGAATCGGTTTTAGCAATGAGAAGATCAGGAATCAAGCCGAGTATGGCAATGTACTAGCAGGTGTAAATGTTCTTAGTGCCATTGGCTGCGATACGCTCTACCAGAAAAGCAAAGTCGCCTATAGCAAATCAACTTCTGTCTGGCACCTCTGATGTTGTTTATGAATCTGATATGAACGGAAAAAGAACTTATTTGCTCAGGCTTAAATCCGAAACGTCACACAAAATAAAATCATCAGTATTTTACCCGGAAAATTAATATGTTCAAAAAATAGTTGTTAGCTTCCATGTTGGGCGCCATATTGTAGTAATAACTGACTGAGCTATTTATCACATCTTTAATTTTAGGAGGTGGGACTAAGAGGGCAAGAAGTACAAACATCACAAGTAAAGTTCCGACATGGTTAGAATAAATTTCCTGCTACAACATTAATTAATCTATTATTAGTTATCGTGCTCCACGTTGGGCGCTACACTTCGTTAATACTTAACTGCGAAAAGTGTCTATATTTTTCGGTGGGGGGAGGGGGGTTAAGTGAAAAATAGGGAAGACGACAATAGAGTGTTAGAAGCTTTGACGAAACAGGTCACACTCAGTGACTGGATCAAGTTAGTGCAACACTGTCTATTAATCAAAAATTTACTATCAAGCCCTACGTTGGGCGCCACACTATACTACTAATTGACAGGCACAATTCTTATCTCATATTATATAAGGTTTCACGATGGATTAATTACTGCAGAAATATCACATATAACACAAAATTTGTTATTGAGCCCCACGTCGGGCGCCATTCTGCATAATAAACTTCCTTCATTTGATCACAATTTTACTTTATTATTTTTTAATAATAAAGTATTGTGATCGACCTGAAATTTTAAAAAAATTTGCTACCCTGAAATTTTGTATTTACACGTTTTAGGAGTAGTAAACACCAAAAAAGCAAAAAAAAAAAATGTCCGTCTGTCCGCCGTATACGCCGTACGCCGTACGCAAAATCGTTTGAAGGCGCGTGGCTCCCAAACCCGTTGAGGTATTAAGTTGAAATTTTTATGGTAGGTAGATTGGGTGAACCCCTACGGATGGTAGCTTTTAAGGGGGTAGGGGTGTAAGGGGGGATGAGGGGGGAGCGTTTTAGACGAAAAATTTTGGTTTCCGGATCTCAGGAACCACTTACGCTAGGAGGCTGAAACTTGGAACTTATGTAGTACTATGATAGTGGACTCATTTGCAAAAAAATGATCGATAAAAGTTGAGGGGTGTGTAAGTGGGGGGGAAAACAATGAGTCCAAAACGCTAGAAAGCCGGGATTGAAACATTCTAAAATCCATATCTCCTGAACGATTGATGTTAGAAGATTGAAACTTTGTGGTTGCCCTTAGGGATACTTGAAGATTAGACAAGGGCTAAAATTTTTATTGGGGGTGGTGGGGTGTGGGGTTGGGGGGCGAAAAACTTTGGATTACAATATCTTCCGAACCAATTACACCAGGAAGATAAAATTTTGTTTCTGTATTTAGGATCACAAGAGGAGTCTAAAGAGTCGAGTCGAAAGTGGGGGGATAGCAATTTCTCAAAAAATGTCATTTTTATATCTCAGAAACCGTATCAGATATGATCTTGAAAATTTTACAGAAGTTGGGATCGGTAGACCTCTAGTAGGGAAAAAAATTTAGTGGTGGGGATGTAGGGGGTGATGGTGAAAAGGGGTAGAATGGAAAAAAATTCTGATTTTTATTTCTCGAAAACCGTAAAGAGTGGAAAGCTAAAAATTTAGGATTATATAGAGCCAATATAGAAACATCCTGTCTGAAATAACCAGGGGGCTATTTGGGACGTTATTTTTTAGGTTGTCAGTCACATAGTAACCTACACAGCATCTCATCAAACACGTTTCGGACTTCTACCCATAAAATAATAAAGTTGCGCCCAGACTGTTGGCAGATTTTTTTGTTTAAGGAGAAGGATTTATAAGTGTGGGCAAAGAAAGAAGGAGCGCAAAAAGTACAAATGTCAACAATGAAGTTCCCGCAGGATGTGAATAGATTTAGTGCCGAAACGCTAATAGATCCAATAGTTATTGTGCCACAATGTATTATTAACTAACAGATAGAAACGTAACTCTAAATGTTTTATGGAGGCAAGGGTGTGGTATGGAAAAAAGGATGATAGGAAAGGCGAGGTGTGCGAACATCGACGGAATAGGTGGCGGTCAGTGCTTGAGTAGATTTACTGTGACAACATCTATGAATGAAATGTTTACAAGCTAGCCCCGCGTTGGGCGCCATACAGTAGGTACTACTAATTAACAGAGACATGGTGAATCTTTTCGAAATTTTTTTTTACGATAGATGAATCTTGGGTTCATCATTTTGGACCTGAGTCTAAATACAAGTCGATACAGTTGCATTAAACATGGCAACCACTCCTCTAGGAAGTTTAAGGTCCGGCAGTCGCTAGGACAAATAATGGTAGCATATTTTTAAGATTTTGGTTGGTTACAAGGAAAAGAATGTCAATTCAAGAACTTCTACACCAACTTTCTGCAACCACTGAAGGAGGCTGTGATGAAAACTATGTCGAAAAAGTGGGCCGAAGGTCAGGTTAGGTTTAGAATGGTGGACTGTAGCATTGTTCAACAGCCCATCACGAGATATCACTGTGGATCCATTAAGTTAAAAAAAAAGTGGACTGAAAACGTGATGCACTTTTTCACAAAGGTCACACTGCAATAGCGATCCTCACCTACCCTACAGTCCAGTTCTAGCTTCGTGCGATTAGTTTTTATTTAAAAACTTAAAAAACCACAACTGGAGATAGGCGTTTTTAAACAATAAGAAGGTGACGTTCGCAATTTTATCCCAATTTAAGGTAAACCTAATAAACATTTTTTCTTTATTATTTTCTAATAATACAATATTTACTACGCGATAGCAAAATCAGTCGAATGATCTTATAAATGTTTTCGTGTTAAGGATAGAATATACTGCTGAAAGCAATTTTTTTACACCCTTTTATTCTCAATTCTAAGAACTTCGTATATTTTCTTGTTTACCAAAACTGTAATCATTTGTTTGTTTGTAAGGCTTATTTTCGTTCACGAAACAAATGCTTCTATTTTTATAGGTAGCTCCAATAAAAGGACCTTTTCATATATGCACATGTTTTTGGAATATAAATTTAGAACGCCCCAATCAAGCAAGCTTAAATTTGGTAATGATTATATGGAAAACATATGTATCTCAGTCGCGGGGCAGCAACCCAATCGTGTGATTCTGTAGGTGAAATACTGAATTTCTATGTAATTTGTCTTTTGGTTGCCACTCGAAGGGGAAGGATATTATCTTTCATTTTCAACGGCGTATCTGATGGAACTTTCGGTAAATCATCGTTAAAATGTTTTTCATTTACAAAAATCAGGACGTAGCCGCCTTTCCTTGAAAAATATGCGTTACAATTTTCACTCTATCATCATCAATGGCGCGACAGTCCAAGTCGGGTCCTGGCCTCCTGAAAATGTTCACTCTAATTTAGCAATAACTCACGGTTCTGCTGAGCTCTGGTTCTAAAATTTAATACTATTAAAATTAGTCCGAAAACGATTATTTTCTGTTGCTTTTCCTTCGGTTTACTTCCAAATAAAAGTCCTTAAAATGCTGTTATATTCATTGAGCGATAACCAGACACCCCGAACATCTACGAAATTAAAATTTTGCACAAAATATTTTTACCATTTCAAGGTAAGGTAAAATAAGGTAAAATTAAGTTAACTCCTTCGAGTCGGGACCATTCTCTTAAGGCTCAGAGTATGAAGACTTATTGGAACTGTGTCGATTAAACGGGTACCATTTTTATATAAAGATATCTTTTAAAAAAAATGATTTTAGTTTATAGCTGAAGACGCGATAATTCAAGAAACTGATGATCACCAAAGATCCACTTTGGGGTTAAGGCTTAACATCGCAAATTGGGCTATGTTAAAATTTAAGTCCAAAGTGGATCTTTGGTGTATCACTCACCAACTTTTCTCCACTCTTTTGGGTTGGATTTGTTGGCATATACCGAAACTATTAAACAACGTTGTTATACTTATTTTTAACGCTTACCACAATTACAACGGGAATAAAAAAAAGGTAAAATTATGTCACTCCGCAAGTAGCTGCCATACAGAAGTCCATAAAAAATACGAGAATTCATTGAATGCAGACAACACTTTAGAAGACTATTTCCAGATTGGACTGGATGGTTGAGTATATTACGGATAAAAATTCCTTTACCTACACAGTAAACAAATGCATTGAAATCTTCATGTTTTGGATATTAGGCAAATATGCCACATGTTGTATTCTAGGTTTATTTAAAATATATTTTAGGTTTATTAGGTCATGGTCATTGATGCGTTCGTTCATTTTAACCGCTGTAAGATGTAGTTCACAACACTTTTTCAAGTAAATTTACAATGGATGTAATAGTCAATTTGAATGTAATTATAAATTTTCGGTCAGTAAATTTCAATTCGCAATCAGTAAATTTCAACTTTCTGTGTAAAATTACATTTTTCCGAATTGTTGAAAGTAAACTTCTTTTTTTACATATTTGCAGTTTATAATTAGCACTCTTTAAGATACATTTATTTCTACTTTTAATATTATTTCTTACCTATTTGCTCTTAATAAAACCCTTGGCTATAGGTAGGAATCGAACCCGCGATCAATTCTGGTTTTGCTGCGTAGGTTTGGCGCGCGTAGCCACTGCGCCACCGAAGGCGTTTCATTTTTATTTCAGTAGAAAACAAAATCGAACGAAGCGTCCAACTTTGTGGTTTCATATTTACATGTTGTTCGTCATAAAATTCAAATAGATAAGTAGAATTACACGAAAAAGAACGTACTTTTCATTTCATAATATAAATATGGTTAATTTTACACGAAATGTTGCGTAATTTTGTGAGCCTTTTCATATAAATTGTACGGTTCAGTTGAAAGAACCATTTTCTTTCATTCTTCTGCATGCGATACGAGTCGAGAGACTTCCACCCTGTTCTGGTGGTGTATGTAAGAACAATCGCTAGGAAGAAAAGTGATTCCTCTCGAACACTATCGAACTTTGCCGAAAGTTTTGCCACGTCTTTCTCATTCGGATATCTTGCTCCGCCTTTCCGCTAGGTATTGGGAGGTTGTTGTTATTCTCACTAGAAACCGATTGCGCAGCACGAGTTGCCAGGGTAGCATACAGGGTGGGCCATCTAGTGGTTTCTTTTTAAATCATAGGTTATTTTGACACTGAAAGCTGTTTCCCGCTCGAAATCTTGACAGAACGAAATGAGTCGCGGAACGAAATGAGTCGCTTTACGCTTGAACAACGTTGGGAAATATTGAAAACTTATTTCCAAAGTGAGTGCTGTGTAGCCCAAACAGTGCGTTTTTTGAAAAGAAGTTTTGGCCGAAATGAAGCACCCACCGCGCCTGCTGTACGCAAGTTTGTGCAAAAAGTTCGTGAGACTGGCATGCTAGTGGACAACACTCATGTCCCCCGTCGTCGTACGGTGCGCACAGACGAGAATGTGGCTGCTGTAGCCGAGAGTGTGAGACTCACTCCACGAACATCAACTCGCCGTCGATCTCAACAGCTCAACGCCTGAGGAGACGCCTGAGGAGAATTCTGCACAAAGATCTCGGATTATTCGCTTACAAGGTCCAATTGACTCAGCAATTGAAGGCGCACGACCATCCGCTTGAATTGGACAACGATTTTGGGCGAAAAATCATCTTTTCCGACGAGGCGCATTTTCATCTCGGCGGCTACTTTAACAAACAAAATTGCCGCATCTGGGGCTCGGAAAACCTGCACGTTATTGTCGAGAAGCCAATGCATCCACAGAGAGTGACAGTTTGGTGCGGATTGTGGAGTGGTGGCATCATTGGACCATTTTTCTTCGAAAATGAGGCTGGGAACAACGTTTCGGTCAACGGTGAACGTTACAGAGCCATGTTATCCGACGTTTTTTTTTACTGAAATTGAAGACATGGATTTGGACGATGCAGGATGGCGCGCCATGCCACACAGCCCATGCCACAATCGATCTTTTACGCACCAAATTCCCAAATCATGTTATCAGCCGTCTTGGCGATGTCAATTGGCCGCTTCGGAGCTGCGATTTGACCCCTTTGGATTTTTTTTTGTGGGGAACCGTGAAGGACCGATGTTATGCCAACAATCCAGAAACGATTCAAGCACCTAAGGCCAATATCATCCAAGCAATCCGTGAGCTACAGCCCGAAACCATCAACAAGGTCTTGGAAAATTGGAGTGACAGAATGCGCTACTGCGCAGCCAGCCGAGGCAGCCACTTGAACGAAGTTGTATTCCATCATTAAAGGGAATGTTAATTTTGTTCATTTTATTGCATTTTTAAAAAGGAACTTGTATTTGGCCCACCCTGTATAATAATATCTATTTATGGTAATTTTACCTTGACATGTTCATCATCTTTTAACTGAAAAATGTATTAGACAAATCATTTCCAACATTTGTATGTCGGTTTATATTTTTAGATTTTATCATACAGAGCTACTCTGCTCCTTAATGACTTCTTACATCCTGTTTGTATTTCTGAGAGTACTTCAAACAAATTTTAATGGAACTGATATCAGATTCTAATTACCTACGTATTACCCTCGATGTTTAATTGATTTCTTAACCGTTTTCTTTTAGGGATTTCAGTTTTCAACGTTGCCATTAAGTGAAACCATGATTAAAGTTCTTTTATAATTGAAACGCAAACAAATTATCCAATGCAATTTAGTTTTAATGGTGAGGTGACATTGCTATCCACTCCCATAAGTAAAACTTTTTCCAACTATAAGTTCCATTAATTTTCTTTTTCTTACTTCGCACTTTTTTCCTGGAAAACTTCGTTCTGAAGTTAATGGTCCTTTTGCCGAGAAAAATGCTTTCGAGGTGGTGTTCGTATGATAAAATAATTTGTGACTTTATGATAAATGAGATGGCTCTTGTGTTCCGTGTATTATTCATTCGGGGTTATATACACCCCACGGACAGGGGTTTTTGGTGTTAGAAGTTAAATTCCAGTGTTGGCTTTTGTTATTAACTCGTACGCATACAGTTTTCATAGCCATTATGAAAACCACTTTGCTTTTGGTCCTATTAAATTTGAATAATAGCAAATAAATTTTTGATCAAAGGAACTGAACGTCGTATTTTGGGTTTGTTTTTTTCCTAAATTTTATTCTCATTTTCTTCCATTTTGCATGGTAAAAGTAATGAAGTTTCATTCCAAAAAAACATCGGTTCTGGGTAATGAAATGATTAAGTAAAGTTTCTGCATTGAGGTAAATAAGTCGCCTTGTTTTCGGGTTTAAATCCGTTTTCAGTTCCTTCGAAAATACATTCCCACACAGAGTTTAGGAAATCAAAATAAATATTGAAAGCGAAATCAACAACAATTCCTTTGAATTTCAGTCTAAAAACAAATAATTCAGTCATGTCGACAGAGCTTTTATTCCGTAGTAAAATCCTCAATTCAAAACAACTCTTTTAAATTAATAAATTTATAGCAAAGGCATGAAGTCCAGAGCAAACTCACTTAATTCCTCTCAGTTAAAATTAATCGATTATGACGCTGGGAACAACTAAATCTATTTATATACAAATTGGTTTCAAATTACAAAGTGAAATCGATCCAATTTATTTTGGCCATAATAACGGAAGCGGTAAAGATAATAGGGTTTCAAGGAAAAGGTGCTAATAAAGGTGTTAAGAAAATAGAAAAAACCAAATAGCCAAAAAATACGCGTAATCGTACACCTCAGATGGGGTTCAAAGAGAAAATGCGTGTTTAAAATTAGTAAACGGTTTTCGAAATAGAATACATACATATGTCCATTCTAAAATGTTTAATTTGCCAACAAAATTACCTTCGCTCTCAGGTAGTCTAGGCCACATTTATTGTGAACTACACTGTCTTAAAAAAAATTTAATTTTCAATCCAATTACTTTATTATTTTAATAATACAGAATTGTTTTCGATTTTTAAAAAAAAAAAATTTGCTACCCTGAAATTTTTTTTTTTACTTTTTATGACTAGTAGACACGAAAAAAGCAAAAAAAAATTTCAGTCCGTCTGTCCGCCGTACGCCGTACGTCGACCGCTGTACGCAAAATCGTTTGAAGGCTCGTAGCACCCAAACCCTTTGAGCTATTAAATTGAAATTTTTTTTATGAATAGACTGGGTAGGCACCTTGAAGTGACCAAATTCTGAGGGGTGGGGGTATGAGGGGGAAGGAGGGGGAAGTGTTTTAGACGGAAAATTTTGGTTTCTAGATCTCAACAACCGCTTATGCTAGGAAGCTGACAATTGGAACTTATATAGGGCTTTGATAGTGGACCCATTTGCAAAAAAATTGCCGATATAGGTGAAGGGGTTTGGAAGTGGGGGGGATAAAAATGCGTCCAAAACGCAAAAAAGGCGAGATCGACACATTCTAAAATCCATAGCTCCTAAACGGTTAATGTCACAAAATTGAAACTTAATAAATATCTGTAGGTATACTAGGAGAATAGATTGGAAACAAATTTTTTTAGTAGGGTCAGTGGCGTACGGGGGTGGGGGGTGAAAAAACTTTAGATTACGATATCTCACGAACCAATTGTACTAGACAAATAAAATTTGGTTTGTGTATAAAGGTAGACAAATGAAGTTTGCTGAAAGTAAAATTTTTTAAGAGGCGGTGGAGCATAAAAGTGGAGGGGATAAGAATTTTTCTAAAAAATCACGTTTCATATCTCAAGAACCGCGTAAGATAGATGCTTAAAATTTTTACCAGAAGTAGGCCTAATAGACCCCTAGCAGAAAACAAAATTTTGGAAGTGTGGGTGTAGAGGGTGAGGGTGGGGAAGGGTGAAAAGAAAAAAGTTCAGAATTTTATATCTCGACAAACTATCATGATAGAAAGTTGAAACTTGGTATTTAGATAGAGCTGTATTAGTAGCATGTTGGAAAAATATAATTTTTTATAAGGGTAGTATGGTACAGGGGTGGGGGTTGTTTTTCCTATCTATAGAACGGCTTATGCTACAAAGTTGATACTCGGTATGTTTATGTAAATCAACTAGAAAAGTAATTTAAATAAAAAAAAATTTCAAATATCCATTGGCGTTCGGAGGGGGGGCACAAGAAATGATCAGTGAAAATGGAATGCATATATTTTCACGGTTTTCGTCATATCTATTAGGCCTTTCCAAATATTGAATTCATTTTGATTGTACGACTTCTTCATATAAATACCTAGAAAGTGTTTTCAGGATTTTTTAAAATTCGACCCCTAAAAGGGTGTAAATGGGTTGTATACTTTTTCACGTATTCTGCCATATCCACCAGGTCTGATCAGATATCGAATATCTTTTCACTTTCACGTGCTTGCGTAATAATCACCTAAAACTCCTTTTTAAGTTTTTTCCTTTTTCAACCCCTAAGAGGGTATAAACGGGTTGAACACGTTTTCACGAATTCCGTCATTTCTTTTAGAAGTTATAAGAAATTGTATTGGTTTCTACTTTCTCGCGCTGTCTACATATTTATTTATTAACTCCTTCCCGGATTTTTGGATATTGAACCCCAAGTGGGTGTAAGGAGGTTGCATATCTGGTGATATATCGAATTCATTTTTACTTCCTAAGGTTTCCTATATAAATAAAGTAAAAAGCCAAAAAGTCAATTTCAGTATTTTAGATATTCAATCCTAATGGGTGTAAGGGGGTTGTATGCTTTTCAAAGCTTCGACATATTTCTTAGGTTCGATGAGATATTAGATCGCTTTTCATTTCCACAGACTTTTTATATAATCGCCTACAAACCCATTTCTCAATATTTCAATATTCAACCCCCAAGGGTTTGTATATGTTTTCACAATTTTTGCCATTCCTTAGTTCTGATGAGATATAAAATTGATTATTACGGCCAATCAATTCACGATTTTTCGAATTTCCAGAACCAAGGAGGTGTGAAGAGTTTGCTTACGTTTTCACATATTTATCAAAATCCGTCTTGTCTCATGAGATATCAAGTTGCTTCTTATGAAATCGTCTAAAAACCTGTTTCACAATTTTTTCGAAATTCAAACCCCAAGTGGAAGTAATGGGTTTGTATACGTTTTAACAATTCGTCATATCTCTTAATTCTGATAAGGCAACAAATTGGTTTTTGCTTCTATGGGCTTTTAGTGTACATAATATACTGAAATTCGAATAGTTTACGCGGACTTTTTCAATGTTTAATCGACTAAAAATCTCTATTTTAAATATTTTTATATTAATAACAAAAATAATTTTCCAAGAAATCTAATCTCGAAACAACTCATGATACACTCCGACTTTGACCGTTCCCGAACTTTGACCCGAAAAATAATAAAGTTTCGCCCAGACCATTGGCAGATTTTTTTAAATTAGTAAACGGTTTTCGAAATGGAATACATACATATGTCTATTCTAAGATATTTAATTTTCCAATCAAATAACCTTCGCTCTCAGGTAGTCTAGGCCACATTTATTGTGAACTTCACTATTTAAAAAAAACGTATTTTTCAATCCAATTTTTACTTGAAACAGCCAGTATATTTCATTTGTTCAAGTAAAAGTACACGTCTAATTCTGATTTTATTTATTAGTGTAAGTGCTTTAGCCTCAATATATTTAGTGTCGGCTAAAGAGTGTAATCTTTGAGTAGAATAATATTTTGGAAGGTTGTGGATTAACTTCAAGATTTTGTTCTGAGCTATCTGCAGTTTGTTCAAATGACTTTTGGCACAGGTTATCCACAATGAAGCCCCATATAGTAATAGTGGCTGAAAGATCGACTTAAATATGAGCATTTTATTGTTGATGCTTAATAATGATTTTCTGTTTATGAAAGGATAAGGGGTTTTTATAAGGGCATTAGTTTTATTTAACGTTTCTGTGATGTGGTTATTAGACGTTAGCTTGTTGTCGAAATGAGATCCTAGGTATTTTAAGTTTTTAGTCCATTTTATTTCTTCCCCGAGGAGAGAAATATTTTGGGTTGGAATATAGGGATGAGTTCTACGTTTAGTGAAGTATATTGCTTGCGTTTTAGAGGCGTTAATTTTGATTTTCCATTTGTGTAGATATTTAGTTACCACTTTTAGGGCATTGTCGACAGAGCTACAGATATTAGAGCAAATAGTGCTTGACAAGTAGATGGCTGTGTCGTCAGCAAATATGGCAATTTGACAGTTTTCTAAGTGGGGGATAGATAGATAGATTTGGAAATAGGGGTTGGTAAGGTTAACCTCTGTCACTTCAGCCACAGTTGGGCTTATTGTGACGTCCCCCCGGTTTGATTATGATTCCTCTTCGATCTCTGCGCTTTCAATGAAGCCTAGTATTTTGCGAAGAGGGATGGTCAGGAAGTCCGATGGGTCCATGAAACCCTGACCGAAGTGACGAAGCCTTTTGCGAGTTAAACCCTCACATTCACAGAGGATATGCTCTGGTGTTTCGTTTTCGTCATTGCATATTCTGCAAATTTTAGTCTCAGAGAGACCAATCCTATTGAGATGCTTCCTCATGTGACAATGTCCAGTCAGAGCTTCCACGAAGGTTCGGGTCTGATATCTGCTTAATTTTAGATATAAAAAGCTTTGAGTGCCTGTTGCCCGGTGCCAAGTCCCAGTGAATGGCACTTTGCGATTTTTGCCATATTCGGATGTTCATTCTGGCTGTTCTTAATGGTATCCCACAGAATGGATATGGGGGAAGTCATGTGTGTAAATTAGATACAACAATGGTCCAAGGACTGATCCCTGTGGTACTCTAGCACATATAGGATAGTTACTGGAGAGAGAATTTTGAATACAGACTCTAAAATATCTGCCGGCGATGAAGGATATTGACCAGGTACGAGGGAAAGTTGCATTTTATCATTTTGTAGATAAGACCGTCGTGCCAAACACGGTCAAAAGCTTTTTCAATATTTAGCGATATTAAGGCCATAGATTCTTTGGAAGATTCTTTGTTAGGCTGGGTAGCTTAGTGGCTAGAGCACATGCCTTCGGTGCACTTAGTACCAGGTTCGAATCTGCTTGGCGACAACTAATTTTCGAGAATGGGATTGGGTGCCAGACTACCAGTTCACTCAGCTGTAAATGAGTACCTGAGTTACAATCGGGGTAATAATCACGGACGGGCGTGTGGGTGACCACTTCACCTCCTAGTGTTCCGTTGGTCTATTAATGAAGTAACTCTAGCATTACTTCAAGGCCTAGGCCCAATTTGGGCTGTTGTGCCATTTATTATTATTCTTTGGAATCTAGTGTGTTTTTAATGGAATTTCGTATTCTCAGGAGCTGGTGGGTAGTCGAGTGAAATTTTCGAAATCCGAACTCTTCGTCTGGAAGGATATTATTAGCCTTTCTGAAGTCGTTTAACCTATCTTTGATTAAGCGTTCGAAAAGTTTACCAAGATTGCTGAGGAGACTAATAGGGCGGTAGCTGCTTGCAGAGGTATGAGGCGTTTTAGGTTTAAAGGTTGGAATAATTTTGGCGGATTTCCAGGAACAGGGAAAATAGCCTAGCCGTAGACATGTATTGAATATATGCATCAATATAACAAGTGCTTTTTTGGGAAAATGCTTAAGTATTAAATTTGAAATGTTATCAAAGCCAGAAGTTTTTTTTAGGTTTTAACAAATTCAATATATTTTTGATATCGTGTGGTTTAATGAGGGTGACCATTGGTACTTGCTTGAGATGAAAGAGTAAAGTTTGAGTTGAAAACCTTCGCAAGGCACTCAGTTTTTTCCGCACAAGTAATAAATTTGTTGTTACCCTCCACTAAGTGGGACAAAGGACTTCTTTTAATTTTGATAACTTTGACCAAATTCCAGAAAGGCTTGGAACCTTTACTTAGGTCAGATAACTTAGAGTTCCATACTCTATTCCTTAATTCCTTAAAGCGCTAATCATAGTATTTATGAGAGAGTTAAGAGATTTCCACGAACTTTTAAAACAAGGTAATCTGATCCTTTGCCAATTTCGTCTGCAAGCGTTTCTTTTTTGTATAAGGAGCCTAATTTCAATGGGTATTGAAAGGTATGGGTTGTGTTTGAGGGGTACCTTAGGGACACTACTACTTACCGAAGATTGTATAATCTCGTTAAATTCAGAAAGAAGACTTTCAACTTCAGTAGTTGAGGAAATGGATACCAGGGATCTATTTGATAGATTAATTTTTGAGCTCGTTGTTCTCTGAAATTTGATCCAGTTAGCTTTATATATGAATTGAAAATTGCGTTCTTTTTCGTGCAATTCTACTTATTTACTTGAATTTTACGACAAAAAACACGAAGTTGGACGCTTTGTTCGATTTTATTTTCTACTAAAATGAAAATAAAACGCCTTCGGTGGCGTAGTGGCTACGCGCGCCAAACCTACGCGGCAGAACCACATTTGGGCTCGATTCCTACCTACAGACAGGGTTTTATTAAGAGTAGGTAAGTAAGAAATAATATTAGAAGTAGAAATAAGTGTATCTTAAAGAGTGCTAATTATACAGTTTTTTTAGAGTGTAAATTCAAGAGAATATCCAGTGAATTTGCTGCATTTGAAATTTACTGATTGCAAATTGAAATTTACTGACCAAAAATTGAAAATTACATTCAAATTGACTATTACATCCCAATGTAAATTTACTTGAGAAGGTGTGGCATATTTGCTTACTATCCAAAAGATGTAAAATTCAATGGATTTTTTTACTGTGTAAGTAAGAAATAATATTAGAAGTAGAAATTAGTGTATCTTAGAGAGTGCTAATTATACACTGCAAATATGTAAAAAAATCTACTTTTTGCTTGCTGTGTAGGATTTAACACAAAAAATGAGTTAAATCCCCACATCGAAATAAAGTTTACTATCAACAATTCGGAAAAGTGTAATTTTACACGGAAAGTTGAAATTGACTGTCCGAAAATTGAAAATTACATTCAAATTGACTATTACATCGTAATGTAAATTTACTTAAAAAGGTGTGGCATATTTACTTACTATCCAAAACATATAAATTTCAATCCTTTTACTTCATTATTTTCTAATAATACAGTATTGTGCTGGTTTTTAAAAAACAAAAAATTGGCTGCCCTGAAAATTTCTAGTAGACACGAAAAAAGCCAAAAAAAATGTCTGTCCGTCTGTCCGTCGTACGCAAAATTGTTTTGAAGGTTCGTACCTCCCAAACGGTTTGAGATATTGAATTGAAATTTTTTTATGAATAGATTTGGTAAGCCTCTTGAAGTCACCAAGTTCTGAGGGGAGCGGAGGAGGGTGCGTTTTTGACGGACATTTTTTTTTTAGATCTCAGCAACCGCTTATGCTAGGAGGCTGAAACTTGGAATTTATATGGAACTTTGATAGTGGACCCATTTGAATAAAAATTGTCAATATGGGTGAAGGGATGTGGGAGTGGGGGATACATAATGCGTCCGAAACGCAAAAAAGCCGAGATCGACACATTCTAAAATTCATATCTCCTAAACGGTTAACGTCACAAAATTTAAACTTGATAAATATATGTAGGTATACTAGGAGAATTGATCGGAAAATTTTTGAGTGGTGGCAGTGGCGTACGGGGGTGTGGGGTAAAAAACTTTTGATTACGATATCTCATGAACCAATTGCACTAGAAAAATAAAATTTTGGTTTTTGTATAAAGGTTGAAAAATGAAGTTTGCTGAAAGTAAAATTTTTTAAGGGGCGGTGGATCATGAAAGTGGAAGGTATACGAATTTTTCTAAAAAATCTCGTCTCATATCTCAAGAACTGTGTAAGATACAGGGGTTTTCATTAAGAGCGACGCATTTTGTTTTTTCAATTAAAGGACTTGTGGGTTAGTTATGGAAATGATTTTTATTTCAAATGAAAGTACAATCGATGCCATTATTTATGAAATACGACATCATTCAAATGTCCGCCGCGGAAGCCGTAATTGGACTCTGGACCAGATGGAAGCTGACGACAACTGTCACAAGAAAATCATTTTTTCGAATGAAGCTCACTTCTGGCTCGATGGTTTTGTCAACAAGCAAAATTGCCGCATTTGGTTGAGTGAGCAGCCTGAAGTAATGCATGAGACACAACTTTATCCGAAAAAATTAACTGTTTGGTGCGGTTTTCATGCCGGCGGCGTTATCGGCCCATTTTTCTTTTTTGATGAAAACGGCGCTCCAACAACCGTCAACGGCGATCGCTACAGGGCCATGATATCGAAGTATTTTTGGGATCAGCTCGACGCTATGGACTTGGACGATATGTGGTTCCAACAGGACGGCGCAACGTGCCATACAGCGTACGCCACAATCGAATTATTGAAGACCAAGTTCGGCGAGCGAGTTATCTCGCGCAACGGTCCTCGCGAATGGCCGGCTCGTTCGTGCGATTTAACCCCTTTGGACTTTTTTCTTTGGGGTTACATTAAATCGCTGGTCTATGCCAACAAGCCAGCAACGTTAGAAGAGCTGCAGGCCAACATCGAACGCGAAA
The DNA here is from genome assembly GCA_951812415.1 of Beris morrisii. Classification (NCBI taxonomy): domain Eukaryota; kingdom Metazoa; phylum Arthropoda; class Insecta; order Diptera; family Stratiomyidae; genus Beris; species Beris morrisii. Next base: position 99,897,351 of record OX638313.1, on the reverse strand, counting down.
TTCCTGGTATTTCGGCCGATTTGTGTGCTCGAGTCTTGGAAAATTGGGTCCAGCGTATTCACTCGTGCCAGCGCTTCCGCGGCGGACATTTGAATGATGTCGTATTTTATAAATAATGGCGTCGATTGTACTTTCATTTGAAATAAAAATCATTTCCATAACTAACCCACAAGTCTTTTAATGGTAAAAACGGGTGCGTCGCTCTTAGTGAGGGACCCTATAGATGCTTAGAATTTTTTACAGAAGTAGGCCAAATAGACCCCCAGCAGGGAAAAAAATGTTGGAGGTGAGGGTGTAGAGGGTGATGGTGGGGAGGGTGAACAGGAAACAGTTCCGATTTTTATATCTCGAAAACCTGTAATGATATAAAACTGAAACATGGTACTTAGATAGAGATATAGTAGTAGCATGTTGGAAAAATATAATTTTTTATAGTGGTAGTATGGTACGAGGTGGGGGGTGTTTCTCTTATCTATAGAACGGCTTATGCTACAAAGTTGAAACTCGGTATGTATATGTAAATCAACTAGAAAGGTGATTTAGATAAAAAAATTTAATTATATATTGGCGTTTGGAAGGGGGGCAAAAAAATGATCAGTTAAAATGAAATGCATATATTTTCACGGTTTTTATCATATCTGCTAGGTCTTCCCAAATATTCAATTCATTTTTCATTCATTGATTCATTCATTTTATTCTACGGCTTCTTCATATAAATACCTAGAAAACGTTTTCAGGATTTTTTGAAATTCGATCCCTAAGAAGGTGGAAAAGGGGTTGTATACTTTTTCACGAATCCTGCCATATCCCCCAGGCCTGATCAGATATCGAATATCTTTTCACGTTCAAGGGCTTGCGTAATAATCGCCTAAAACTTGTTTTTAAGATTTTTTCCTGTTTCAGCTCCGTAGAGGGTATAAAAGGGTTGCACACATTTTCACGAACTCCGTCATATCTTTTAGAAGTGATAAGAAATTGAATTGGTTTTTACTTTCTCGTGCTGTCTTCATATTTATTTATTAACTGCTTTCATGATTATTGGATATTCAACCCAAAAGTGGGTATAAGGTGGTTGCATATCTGATGATATATCGAATTCATTTTTACTTCCTAAGGTCCAAAGGTCTAAGCGCCAAAAAGTCAATTTCAGTGTTTTTAGATATTCAATCCTAAGGGGTGTAAGGGGGTTGTATGCTTTTCAAAGCTTCGACATATTTATTCTATATTAGATCGCTTTTCACTTCTACCGACTTTTTATATAATCGCCTACAAACCCATTTCTCAATTTTTCGATATTCAAACCCCAAGAGCTTGCACATGTTTTCACAATTTTTTCCATCCCTTAGTTCTGATGAGATATAAAATTGGTTATTACGGCATTTGATGTAATGACCTAAAAACCAATTTCACAATTTTTTGAATTTCAAAAACCAAGAGGGTGTGAAGGGTTTGCTTACGTTTTCACAAATTTTTCAAAATCCCTCGTTGATATCTCAAGAGATATCAAGTTCCTTCTTATGAAATCGTCTAAAAACATTTTAAACAATTTTTTCGAAATTCAAACCCCAAGTGGAAGTAATGGGTTTGTACACGTTTTAACAATTCGTCATATCTCTTAAGTCTAATAAGGTAACAAATTCGTTTTTACTTCTATGGGTTTTTAGTGTAAATAATATACCGAAATTCGAATAGTCTACACGGGCTTTTCCAATGTCAATCTCTATTTTAAATATTTTTTTTTAAGAACAAAACTAATTTTCCAAGAAACCTCATAATTTCGAAACAACTGATGATATATTCCGACTTTGATCGCTCCCGAACTTTGACCCGAAAATAATAAAGTTTTGCCCAGACCATTGGCTGTTTTTTTTTACAGTATATATTTCATCCAGACCTTTAAAAGTACTGTGTGTGGCAGAAGTAGCTGTTTTTTTTAAATAAATATTGAATGGAATTTACGAAGCGAAGAATTTAAATTTTAAAAAAAAGTTTATGTGCTATTTTCAAATATTATGGAAAAAAAATTGATATCAGTTAAATGATTACCATTTTCTCGAACACAAAAATCAGCTCTTTTTAGTGCATTTTTTTCCATAATTTTGTGGAGTGTTTCTTGTGATATAAGACTAATTTAATCGTCGATGATTTTCTTTAATTTAAGGTTTTGGGTTTATTCACATAAACTTTTTCCTCGAAATAGCCCTACAAGAAAAAATCCGGTATAGTTTAATCAGGCGATCGTGGAAATCGCCATATTTCGAAAAAAATCTAAAAACTGTATTTGAAAAAAATCTAGAAAATACTGTTCATCGTAGGATGTCAGTTGCAACGTAATTTACACCGCATCTCAGCATTAAACGCGTTCCGGACTTCTACCCAAAAAATTATAAAGTTAAAATTATAAAGTTTATCGTTCTTTACTTACGTCTTTTATTTTTAATTTCAATAAAAACGTACACCTACGTAACATTTTATATAAAAATATCTTAAACCCAATTTGAGGCGATTTACTATTCATCTGACCTAAGAGATATGTCGGAATTCGTAAATATTTTTATGGGTTGAATATCGCAAAAATTAATTCTTGGAATATAGCCCATAGAAGTATAAGCGAATTGGGAATTCGTGAAAACTTCAACAATACCACCCCAGGTGGTTTAACACCGAAAAAAGCTTAAATTGGGATTTTCCTCAAATTACTCAGCCTTTAGAAGTCAAAATGAATTCGATATCTCATTAGATCTAAGAAATATATCGGAATTCGTTAAAATGAACACAACCACTTTGATTGATTGGATTGATTCGTGCTAAAACTTTCATAATAAAAAATAGTTGAGAAAATTATAAATGATTTTATTTAGATATGAAATTTAGATACAGGCAAAAGCTCAGCGAAATTTTGGACAGCTCTCCTGAATGGATTGTCCATTGTCGCTTATTCCCTTTCAAGCATTGATGTACGATTGTACAGTAAACAAATATTCTCCAACGTATTCAACAATGCGAAAGTCTAATTACAACTGTATCAATTAATCCCATGACTTGTGTCACATTTTACAAACGCTAAGTTATTTCTATTATATGAAAAACAATCTGCTAAAAATAAAAAAAATCATTTTACGAATTTAATTACACAATTCGAAAGGACAACATCCTCTTCACTTTAAAATAAATCAATCAATTAAATTTTCCTTTTGACGATATTATTCGTTTTCGCGTGAACCTTTTCTGCTTTCTAGCAGACAATTTAACAACAAAGTAACAAAGAATTTGGTTAAAGCCCCTTGAATATGAATTCTTGGAAAATTCGTTGCCTTTATCTGAACAAAGTATTGAGAATCTTATTATATTTTTGTAAGTCGGAATATTAAGACGAGAATATTAGTCTGCTAAAGTAATTTAATAAGGATCTTATGTCTATATTATTTTCTTAGAAGTCAAAGGTTCAACTCCCACTGAACGTTTTTATTAAAATCTAATAGTTAAATACAAATCGGTGACTATAACCTTGCTATTGAAGTGTTGGCAATATTTAAAACGTGCTAACATTAGGGAAAGTGTCCCACTTTCCGATCCGAACCTTTTTGTTGAAGTACCCAACGATTTTCGCTGAAGACAAATGTTGCTCAACCCATTTGCCTTTCTAAGTTTTTCATCTGGGAGATGGGGGCACAATCTGGCGGTAAAAATGCTGTTACGGATCCACCCGTAACTGTAGGTCGACCTGTAAAGAAATAAAGCAAATCATTATTGTTGGCTTCGGAATTATATTGGAGTTTACTTACCTCCGAGTGTTTGTTTTTTTTTAACGTCTTCTACTTTCCCTGGGGCGAATAAGTGTCTCCAACACCAGCACCTAAAAATAAACCAAGTAAGAAATATTAGTATATTTGTTTTCAGTAAACACGGAGAAGAGGCGGAAAATGAAGGAATTAGGACCATTAATGTAACACTAGGGTAGATTAGTTATTATTTTAGTTAGATTAGGTAGATTAGGCATTTATCGAAATGGAAAAAAAAAAAAAATGAAAAGGTACTCACGGAAGATAGACTGTGACTGCGCAACCAACATTAATACTTCAAATTGCCGTAACCGAACACAAAATTCAAACCTTGTGACAAATTGTCATACTCACATTCATCGCGGGTTATTCCGTCCTGCGTAACCGTGGACTCCATCCTGCGTTCCGTTCAACCCTACAACGAGAGAGAAGAAAACACTTTAGTAACAAGCACTTAACCACAGGGAAAACAACAGAACGATCACAGAACACAGAACGATCGCGGGAAAACACGGAACGATCTCAATGAAATACACAGTGCGATCACGGAAACTATAGAAAACAATTAACTCAGAAAATACGACACGAGAAGAACAACACCACATCGCGGAAACGTCACAACAACGAGAAACGTCATCCGACGATAATATCAACGAGCACTGCACGAACCACGAGAGAGTGAAGTCGATAAGGCAGAGCAACATGGGTTGGGTCCAAGATAAAAGTCGGATGGTAAATATAAAATGGACACCAAATCAACCGAAATAAAAGCTAACCAGTACGGGAAGTTTTTAAACTTAAGGGAATGACCTGAAGAAAACGTTCATTGACCCAAACGGAGATTTTTACCGATGAAAAAGCTGACCGGAGGTTTCGCGGGAAGTGCCGGACCCAAAAACGGTCTCTTGGGATTTGGATAGTGAGACCGAGCAGAGTGGCAGTTAGTTTTGAAAGAAAGAAGCGGAGGAGAAAGTTAGTAGAAGACAGCGAGGAACGAGATCGGGAGGCAGGAAAACCTGGACGGCGAAAACATTGGAATTGCGTACAAAAAGAAGCAGAGCAAGGAGTAAAAAAATAACCGACTTCGTGGGACAACGCACCAGCGGCGCCCTAGAAATAAGAAGGTAGCTAGGAATAGGGACAGTTCGAGTGAGTTCCATTTATGTAAACGAATTAGCCATTAGTGATATCTATCACGTACATTTATTATTACCTTTTTTTTATTTTTAATTAACGTTTATACTTTAACCACTGAATTACATTTTCTTATACTTCTTTACGATTCGTTATCTTGTAAATGTTGTGACGTATTTCAGCCTCTTTTCCGTGCAGAGTAGAGTAGTGTTATCCGTGACAGTATTGTCTTTTGAGTGGACTTTTCCTGAACTAGTGGTTCGGTTTGGGAAAATCGGCATAGAACGGGTTCCTTAAAGTTCGGAACCACTGGCGCCCACGACCCTTCTCTGGGTTGGCCGGCAAGGGCCCGTTCGTCCCCTTTTGGTACAAAGGGGTTTTGATTGCGGTATTAAGACCGCTAACGCGAATTTAAACCGTAATAATTGGCGCCCAACGTGGGGGGAAATTGTGAGAGGAGAATTAATAAGCAATTCGGAGTGAAATTTTTTTTTTTTTTTGGGTGTTCGTTTAAAAATTTTTTTTTGTGTACTCTTTCTGGTAGTGATTTATTTCTTTACGGGTGGGCTTATTAGTGAATCATGTCGAAAATCGATGTAGATAGACTCAGCCAAGAGGAATTGTCATATGAAATGGCTATTCGAGGGTTAGAGTCGGATTCGGTAGACGCGATGCGTAAGGCACTACGAACAGCTTTGCGTGTGGAAAGGGAAGGAGCAATTTCTTTCTCGCAGGAGGAATACCCTTTCACATTCGCGGAAGATTTGGCAGCAACAGAGGCTAAGTGCAAGGAAATTGAGGGGTTGTTGGAGACATTCGTGGGAGACACTTCGTCTGGAGCCTACAAGAAATTAAATGCAAAAATCCAGTGGTGTTTTAGAAGAATTGAGGGCGCTCAATGTACAGATGAAGAACAGAAAAATAAAAGACTAATTCGGGCATCAGTTCTAATATTGTTAGGTTCTCTGTACGACAAAGCTAAGGATGTTCAGGACGAGGAGGAGGAAGTTGTCGATGCAAAGGGGAGTATTGCAACTAATGGGGACAACAATGAGTCGAATAGGTTAGCTAAATGGAATATTAAATTTAGCGGCGAACCAAACACGTTATGTTCATTTCTCGAAAGGGTAGAAGAACTACGCCAAGCTCGTGGGGTATCGAAGTCGTTGCTCTTTCGTTCCGCGGTAGACCTTTTCGAGGGCAGAGGGCTCATTTGGCTGAGGGCAGTTAGGACTAAATGTAGGAGTTGGAACGGATTGGTAGCCGAATTACGTGCAGAATTTTTACCGCCTGATTATGACGATCGGCTTATGGACGAAATTCGGCGTCGCACTCAGGGAAGCAATGAATCCATAGGGGTGTATACAGCAATAATGGAGAATTTGTTCCGACGCCTCTCGAAGATACCCACTGACAGTGAGAAGCTACGAATAATAAGGAGAAACATTTTACCATTCTACCAGGCACAACTCGCATTAGTGACAGTAAAATCGGTGGATGAGCTGGTAAGTCTAGGCCGAACCTTGGAGGCAACTAGAATCTCTGTGGAAGCATTCATACCACCTCCTACTCGCCGTGCGAACATCTTAGAAGCAGATTTAGCGTATGTAGACGCAGTTGAATGCCATAGATTCGAAGATGGAAGCACAGGTGGCCCGAACCAAACGCAACACTTTACGCATAAACAAACAATACTATGTTTTAATTGCAAAAAGAATGGGCATATCGCTAGCGAGTGCAACGAAGCCAGACGATGCTTCGGCTGCGGAAAAGTAGGGGTTTTCCGGTCAAAATGTCCAATTTGCAACCCGGAGGTTATTGGTGCCGGGCAAAACCAACCAAGTACTAGTTCGGGAAACGAACCGAGTGCTCACTAGAATGCGGGGTAGTGAGTACGGAGGTCAAAGCGACAAAACCCGTACATCTAGACTTTGCTTTGACTCCGATGTGTGGCGACAATCGCCCACACCTACTGGTTGACGTTTTTGGAGTAGAGTTTATCGGTTTGTTGGACTCAGGGGCTTCAAGAACGATATGGGGGGGTAAAGGGTGGGAAAGTCTGAGGAAAATAGGGATTGAACTGCAACCAGCGTCTGCACATGAAATTCGTCTAGCGAATAATGATGTATGTCAGGTGGATGGGTTGGTCTGCATACCATTCGGGGTCGATGGGTGTACACGCTGGATGAAGTGTTTGGTAGTGAAAAGACTTCCCCATACGGTCATATTGGGGGCCGACTTTTGGAGGGAGTTTGGTATCGTGTTGGATCTTAGACGAGGACAGGTGGATCTGAGCAGCATTTTAGACGTGGCAACGGTTGAATTTTTGCAGCCTAAATCTAAATTGGGGGAGGAGGAGTTGAAGAAGTTGAACGTTCTGCTTGAAGAGGAGTTGGGCAGTATGGGAGAGGGGCTCGGCAGGACATCGGTGGTAGAGCATACGATTAAAACAAACTCTCCGCCTATCAAACAACGCTATTATCCGGTGTCGCCAGTCAGGCAGAAGGATATAGATTGTGGGGTGTCGGCTACTTGTGGGCAACACAGGTAGAAAACACTCTACACAATTCACAAAAATCAACTATTCGATGAGAAAAAATTATTAAAAAATATGTCATTTTAGAAAAAATTAATTAGTGATAATTTACGTTGATACGAGTAGGAAGCAATTTTAACCAGCGACTAAATTCATTAAGTTAACGATTGTTGATAATTTACAGTTACTTTAAAAAGTTGTTAATATGGACTAAGAATTGCATGTATAAAAGTTTGTTAAATTAAAATCAAATTACATAAGAAACGTTCGTCTGTAATAATCATTAAGAACAATTACTACGAACAATTGGTGACCCCAACAACAAAAATACGCAGCGCATATTTATAGAATTTCATCAGCATTAAGATAACGGTATTGCCGCAACGCAGAAGAAACAGCAGTTACAACAACGGAAATTACATTGCAGTAACATAACGGTATTGCCGCAACGCAGAAGAAATAGCAGATGCAACAACGAAAATGATGTGCACAACAGATCAAGATTAACAAAGATATCAAGATTATCTATAATTCCTCAACAGATCAAGATTAACGAAGATTTCAAGATTTTCTACAATTCCACATCATCATCAGCAACAAACAGCATCAATATCAACATCAACGTTAATTAATTAAGGAATAATAAGATAAAGTATACCATTAATTATTTTTGTAAAATTTTCTGAATAGTGTCGTCGAAAATTTCCTGAGATACGCGATATTGCTTTTTGGTTTAATTTCCTTTTTCGGTGATTTCTGCTTCTCTTTTAGTAATTTTTTTTCAAATACATTTAAATGTCAAACGAAGACAGAATTAATCCGTTGGCACGGGCCAATGGAGATACGACAGTTCAACTCGATATCGGTACGTCAGCTAATTCCCTTCCGCGACTGGCTGCGGTCGCGATCCAGAAGTTGCCCTTTTGGACCTCGAACCCAGCCGCATGGTTCCGCATTATGGATGCACAGTTTGCGGCTGCGTCCATAGTCGCGGAATTAACCAAGTTCAATCACGCGTTAAGTATGTTGAGTACGGCGGAATGTGAACAAGCGATGGACATCATCGAAAACATTCCTCCACAAACTCCATACAGCTACTTTAAGGATTCGATGATTAAGAGATTTGGGGAGTCCGAGGACGCCAAATTGAAGCGTTTGGTCAGTGGCTTGGACTTGGGCGATTTAAAACCGTCCCAGTTGCTCGGCCAGATGCGTTCGCTCGTTGGTAGCAATTTTTCGAACGATATTTTAAAAAAGTTCTGGCTACAACGTCTTCCCTCGCAGACTCAAGCGATTCTAACGGTGTCCACGGGCCCCCTCGATGAGTTGAGCGAGATTGCTGACAAGATTGCAGTCGCGACGGCTCACTCCCAAATATCTAGTACGTCTGCCACCACATCGACAAACATGCAGCAATTTGGTTTCGAATCACTTCAAAGGCAAATTGCTGCATTAGTGAGCACTGTCAGTGAGCTCGCTCAAAACACAAGACAGAGTCGAAACTTCGAACGACAGTCCGGCTCACAGCACAATGGTAGAAGCAAGTCACGCGGCCGATCCAAAAGCACATCACATTCGACAAATGGTTATTGCTTCTACCATGAACGTTTTGGGGACAAAGCAAAGAAATGTCGCAAGCCGTGCAAGTTTTCGCACGCAAAAAACTAAATCAGGTGTTGGAGATGGCGACTTCTAGCACTTGTCCAAACTCTAGTCGCCTAATTATTTTGGACACAACATCTGGCCTACGATTTCTTGTTGATACCGGTGCAGACATTTCGGTTGTTCCCAAACACGGTGACGACCGCCGCGCCGCGAATCCAAACTTGGTTCTGGCTGCAGCGAACTGCACCAAGATCTCGACATATGGTCTTAAGACACTTAAAGTTTCACTCAAACTTCGACGGAATTTTGAGTGGAACTTTATCGTCGCTGACGTTGATCGACCAATACTCGGAGCTGACTTCCTACGACATTTTGGTTTGGTTGTCGATCTCAGACAACGCTGTCTGATCGATCCGCTTACCAACGTCAGTTCAGCCATCGGTCAGGTTTTGAAGGGACCTTCCACAGAATTATCTGTCCTAGCGGCCAAGCACGAGAACCCTCGGGTTACAGCACTGCTTAACAATCATAAAAACATTTTTCACGCCACCAAAGAAAACACGTCGAAAATGCACACGGTCCGCCATTTTATCGTCACAGAAGGGCGACCAACCTTCTCGAAACCGCGACGTCTCTCACCCACTCGCTTTGCGATTGCGAAGGCTGAGTTTGGTAAAATGGTTGATCGTGGTATTTGCAGACCGTCAGACAGTCCATGGGCCTCTCCACTTCACATGGCCCGTAAAAAGGATGGAAGTTGGAGACCTTGCGGTGACTACCGGGCACTTAACGCTCAAACAGTCCCGGATAAATATCCGATACCGCACATTCAGGATTTCGCCCAGCAACTTCATGGCTGTTCAGTTTTCTCCACAGTCGATTTGGAACGTGCGTATCATCAGATACCTCTGAACGAGGATGACGTTCCAAAGACGGCGATCACGACACCTTTCGGTTTATATGAGTTCGTGCAAATGACGTTCGGTTTGCGCAATGCTGCACAAACCTTTCAAAGGTTTATTTTTTCTACTTTGAGGGATCTAGATTTTTGTTTCGTCTACATTGACGACATCTTGATCACCTCAAAGTCAGAGGAAGAGCATTTCGTTCATCTCGAAACACTTTTTCAGAGACTTGAAATGCACGGTTTGGTGATAAACTTCGCGAAATGCCATTTCGTAAAAACTCAGGTAGATTTCTTGGGACACACCATCGACGCAAATGGAATTCGTCCAATTGCTTCAAAAGTCGAAGCCATAGTCTCCTATCCGCAACCAACTACCGTTCACGAGATGAGGCGTTTTCTTGGTATGATGAACTTCTATCGAAGGTTCATACCTCACGCTGCCTCGTCTCAATCTATTTTAGATAAGTTCACGGAAGGTAGTAAAAAGAAACGCGATAAGTCGGAACTTCAATGGAGCCCTGAGTCTTTGGAAGCCTTCGATTGCTGTAAAAAGCAATTAGCGCAAGCTGCGACCCTTGCTTATCCATCTTCCTCGGCAGCACTTTCGCTTGTGGTCGATGCTTCGGACACAGCCATCGGGGCTGTGTTACAGCAGAAAGTATCGAATGCCTCGCAGCCTTTGGCATTTTTCTCGAAAAAACTTTCTGCGGCACAGCGGAAATATAGTGCGTATGATCGCGAGCTTTTGGCAGCTTACGTTGCCATAAAGCACTTCAAGTTCATGCTGGAAGGCAGAATTTTCACGCTATTCACTGATCACAAACCACTTATCTTCGCTTTCAAGCAAAACTCGGAAAAGGCGTCTCCACGCCAACTTAGGCATCTGGATCTCATCGGTCAATTCACGACGGATATACGTCACATATCTGGTGTGGATAACGTTGTCGCTGACGCATTGTCCCGCATCAACGAGCTCATAATCCCATCGACGGTGGATTATGCTCAGATAGCGGATGCGCAATTGATTGATGAGGAGTTAACTTCCGTCAAAAATTCAACGAGTCTGAAAATGTTACCAATTAACATTGAAAATTCCTCCCAGCAACTATGGTGTGACGCATCGCAAAAGACTTTGCGACCTTACATACCTGCGACGTTGCGCAAGAAGATTTTCGATGTGGTACATGGTACGGCTCATCCAGGTGCCAAAGCAACAACTAGGCTTTTGGCTGGAAAGTTCGTCTGGCCATCAATTAATAAAGATTCCCACACTTGGTGCAGACAATGCATAGCGTGTGGAAAATCTAAAATCTCGCGACATGTGAAGAGTCCTCTCGGCTCCTTCGAGCCAGTAACTGCAAAGTTCACCAACATTCACATCGACTTGGTTGGACCGCTTCCAACTACGGAAGGCTTCAGTTACTGTCTTACTGTCATCGATCGATTTAGTAGATGGCCGGAAGCATATCCAATTGCGGACATTCGTGCATCCACTGTTGCTACCTCGCTGGTCAGGGAATACATTCCGCGATACGGAACTCCACTCACAATTGTGACTGACCAAGGAGCGCAATTCGAAGCTCAACTGTTCGCAGAGTTGGGCAGGGTTTTGGGGTTCAAACGAAGCAGAACGACTGCTTACAACCCCAAAGCAAATGGTATGCTAGAACGATGGCATCGGGTACTCAAAGACTCTTTGATCTGCAAAGCATCAGAAGGATGGACTCGCGAACTACCATTCATCCTTCTCGGGCTTCGCTCCATCATCAGAGGAGACGCTGATGCCACTCCAGCTGAACTGGTTTATGGCCAAAATCTTCGTTTGCCGTACGAACTCATACATTCGGACACAAACACCACTCACACAATATCACCTAGTGACTATGTGCAAAGGCTGCGGGAGGTCATGCGTTCGGTGAAACCACAATCACCTACTTCACACACATCTACGAGCACATTTGTCTTTAACTCACTTAAAGACTGTGCTCATGTGTTTGTACGCCAGGACCAAGTGAGGAAATCTCTTCAACCGCCTTACGAAGGTCCGTTCAAGGTACTGAAACGACACGAAAAGTTCTTTACACTGGCTTTAAATGGCAAAGAGAAGAACGTTTCAATCGACCGTCTGAAACCCTCTTTCGATTCTCTTACTTATCCGTCTCAAGGCCCCGCGAAATTACCCAAACGCGTAAATTTCACGCAGAGTTCAACACCAGCACACGTAATGCGAACCAGGTCACAGTCGGGTTCACGTCGAAACGATATCGAGAAGGATCATTAACCCTTCTCTAGGAAGGGGGTGTGTGGGGTGTCGGCTACTTGTGGGCAACACAGGTAGAAAACACTCTACACAATTCACAAAAATCAACTATTCGATGAGAAAAAATTATTAAAAAATATGTCATTTTAGAAAAAATTAATTAGTGATAATTTACGTTGATACGAGTAGGAAGCAATTTTAACCAGCGACTAAATTCATTAAGTTAACGATTGTTGATAATTTACAGTTACTTTAAAAAGTTGTTAATATGGACTAAGAATTGCATGTATAAAAGTTTGTTAAATTAAAATCAAATTACATAAGAAACGTTCGTCTGTAATAATCATTAAGAACAATTACTACGAACAAGATCACGAACTGCAAGATATGCTTGAGGCGAAAATAGTGCAACCGTCAAAAAGTCCGTGGTCGTCGCCAATACTACTGGTGAGGAAAAAAAATGGTTCTTTTCGATTCTGTGTGGACTTTCGTAAAGTAAATAAAGTATCAGAACGAGATGCATATCCCATTCCATACGTTTCGGCGACGCTAGATAAATTACGAGACGCCAAGTACCTATCCTCTTTAGATATTAAATCCGCGTACTGGCAGGTTCCGATGGCTGAAAATTCCAAGCAGTATACTGCCTTCACAGTTCCGAGTAGAGGTTTGTTTGAATTCAACCGTATGCCTTTCGGACTGCAAAATGCCCCGGCTACTTGGCAAAGGTTGATCGACCAAGTTTTGGGAGCCGATCTGGAGCCATATGTGTTTGTGTATCTCGATGACATAGTCCTGGTGACACAAACCTTCGAAAAGCACACTGAAATCTTGCGAGAAGTGTTCCGAAGACTGAGAGAGGCGGGGCTGAAGGTATCAAAGGAGAAATGTGAGTTTTGTAGGTCGGAATTACGCTATCTGGGCTATGTTGTCGATGAGTATGGACTACATGTGGATCCAGATAAGGTGGAAAGTCTAGTTCGATTTCCAGCGCCTAAGAACATTAAGGAGGTTCGACAGTTCCTAGGCATGGTATCGTGGTATAGACGGTTCATACCGGATTTTGCAACGTTAGTTGCACCTTTGACTTCACTTTTGAGGAAGGGTCATAAATTTGCATGGGATGCAGATTGCGATAGGGCTTTCTCAGCGGCGAAGGTGAAATTATCCACGGCACCTATCTTAACTTGTCCCGACTACGAGCTACCGTTTACGATCCAGACCGACGCTTCCGATTTCGGGTTGGGGGCAGTACTCACGCAAGAACAGTCAGACGGGGAAAAAGTGATCTGTTATCTGAGTCGCTCGCTGACGAAGTCGGAACGTAAGTTCTCAACGACGGAGAAGGAATGCTTAGCTGTTTTATGGGCAGTAGAGAAGTTGAGACCTTACGTTGAGGGGAGTCGTTTTAGCGTGATAACAGATCACCACTCCTTGGTTTGGCTTCACAATTTGAAGGATCCAACAGGCAGATTGGCGCGTTGGGCAGTTCGTCTGCAGCAATACGATTACGAGATCGTGCATCGAAAAGGCAAAGAACATCTGGTTCCGGATGCGTTGTCGAGGTCCGTTCCATTGGTGGAAACGTTATTTTCAGTCGTGGAAACTGACCGATGGTATTCGAAAATGCTGGGGACGGTGCCGAAGCAATCTGCAAAATACCCCTCATGGCGAGTACATGGAAACACCTTATGGAAGCATGTTCCATCCAAATATCCGGAACTCAATGAGGCGTGTTCGTGGAAAAAGGTGCCTGCGAAGGGAGAACGTGCAGACATTTTGCAGAAATGTCATGATGACCCAAAATCAGGACATGGTGGAGTGAGGCGAACGGTTGATAGGATCATGCGCGGATATTACTGGCCCAAAATGCAAGGGGACATACGGAAATATGTTACGGCATGTAAAGTATGTCAAGCAATAAAGCCGGAGCGAAAGTTACCAGCCGGACTGATGGCTTCGAGATGTGGTGAGGCGAAACAACCGTGGGAGATGATATGTGTGGATTTAGTGGGACCACTACCACGCTCATCTAGGGGATCAACATTTATCCTCACGGTCGTAGATTACTTCTCGAAGTTCGCTTTACTATTTCCACTTAGAGCGGCGACGGCTGCTGCCGTTACGCGAGTCTTGGAGGATCAAGTTTTCCTGCTGTTTGGTGTTCCGAAGTGGTTAGTCTGCGATAACGGCGTCCAATTCCGGTCTAAGGAGTTTCAGGGAATGGTAGAGTCATATGGAACTCAGATAAAATTCACAGCGTTCTACCACCCTCAAGCTAACCCGGCGGAGCGAATCAACCAGTCAATTAAGGTGATGTTGAGAGCGTATGTTGCGGACAACCATCGGAAATGGGACGAGAACCTCTCCAAGATTGCGTGCGCTTTGAGGACGGCCACGCACGAAGTGATGAAGGTTTCTCCGTATTTTGCGAATTTCGGAAGAGATATGGAGGTGGGAATAGAGCCACGAGATAGACCAGATGGAACATCACCATCCTATAGGGACCCGATTAATCGATCAAAGGCACTCGAGGAGGTTCGCGAGGAGCTCCGGAAGCGTTTTGAACAAGCATCCAAACAATCCAAGAGTCGGTATGATCTGCGGCGGCGAGAGGCCGAATATTATCCGAATGATCGGGTGTGGAGGACCAACTACGTTCTGTCCGATGCGGCTAAGTTTTTCTCTGCGAATTTAGCACCGAAATACATCGGTCCATTCGTGGTCCGGAAGCGAGTGTCTCCTTGGACGTATGAATTAGAAGGCTTAGACGGGAAACGCGGTGGAATATGGCACGCTAAAGACTTGAAGCCATATTGTAAGGGTTAATCCGAGTTAGTTCTAGGCATGTTGCAAGAGATAATCTGAGTTAGTACTAAGCGTTAGTATTTTTTTTGAATAGAGGAATTGCGAGAATTTTGGAATGGGATGTTGGGTATAATAGTAGAATAAATAATAATTTAGGTATTCTTACGTGCGACAATTTACCGCCGAAACCACTGAGAATTTGGCAAATTCTCTGTTACGTAAGGGGGGAATGTTACGGATCCACCCGTAACTGTAGGTCGACCTGTAAAGAAATAAAGCAAATCATTATTGTTGGCTTCGGAATTATATTGGAGTTTACTTACCTCCGAGTGTTTGTTTTTTTTTAACGTCTTCTACTTTCCCTGGGGCGAATAAGTGTCTCCAACACCAGCACCTAAAAATAAACCAAGTAAGAAATATTAGTATATTTGTTTTCAGTAAACACGGAGAAGAGGCGGAAAATGAAGGAATTAGGACCATTAATGTAACACTAGGGTAGATTAGTTATTATTTTAGTTAGATTAGGTAGATTAGGCATTTATCGAAATGGAAAAAAAAAAAAAATGAAAAGGTACTCACGGAAGATAGACTGTGACTGCGCAACCAACATTAATACTTCAAATTGCCGTAACCGAACACAAAATTCAAACCTTGTGACAAATTGTCATACTCACATTCATCGCGGGTTATTCCGTCCTGCGTAACCGTGGACTCCATCCTGCGTTCCGTTCAACCCTACAACGAGAGAGAAGAAAACACTTTAGTAACAAGCACTTAACCACAGGGAAAACAACAGAACGATCACAGAACACAGAACGATCGCGGGAAAACACGGAACGATCTCAATGAAATACACAGTGCGATCACGGAAACTATAGAAAACAATTAACTCAGAAAATACGACACGAGAAGAACAACACCACATCGCGGAAACGTCACAACAACGAGAAACGTCATCCGACGATAATATCAACGAGCACTGCACGAACCACGAGAGAGTGAAGTCGATGAGGCAGAGCAACATGGGTTGGGTCCAAGATAAAAGTCGGATGGTAAATATAAAATGGACACCAAATCAACCGAAATAAAAGCTAACCAGTACGGGAAGTTTTTAAACTTAAGGGAATGACCTGAAGAAAACGTTCATTGACCCAAACGGAGATTTTTACCGATGAAAAAGCTGACCGGAGGTTTCGCGGGAAGTGCCGGACCCAAAAACGGTCTCTTGGGATTTGGATAGTGAGACCGAGCAGAGTGGCAGTTAGTTTTGAAAGAAAGAAGCGGAGGAGAAAGTTAGTAGAAGACAGCGAGGAACGAGATCGGGAGGCAGGAAAACCTGGACGGCGAAAACATTGGAATTGCGTACAAAAAGAAGCAGAGCAAGGAGTAAAAAAATAACCGACTTCGTGGGACAACGCACCAGCGGCGCCCTAGAAATAAGAAGGTAGCTAGGAATAGGGACAGTTCGAGTGAGTTCCATTTATGTAAACGAATTAGCCATTAGTGATATCTATCACGTACATTTATTATTACCTTTTTTTTATTTTTAATTAACGTTTGTACTTTAACCACTGAATTACATTTTCTTATACTTCTTTACGATTCGTTATCTTGTAAATGTTGTGACGTATTTCAGCCTCTTTTCCGTGCAGAGTAGAGTAGTGTTATCCGTGACAGTATTGTCTTTTGAGTGGACTTTTCCTGAACTAGTGGTTCGGTTTGGGAAAATCGGCATAGAACGGGTTCCTTAAAGTTCGGAACCACTGGCGCCCACGACCCTTCTCTGGGTTGGCCGGCAAGGGCCCGTTCGTCCCCTTTTGGTACAAAGGGGTTTTGATTGCGGTATTAAGACCGCTAACGCGAATTTAAACCGTAATAATTGGCGCCCAACGTGGGGGGAAATTGTGAGAGGAGAATTAATAAGCAATTCGGAGTGAAAGTTATTGCGTGAAAATTTTTTTTTTTGTTTGGGTGTTTAAAAATTTTTTTTTGTGTACTCTTTCTGGTAGTGATTTATTTCTTTACGGGTGGGCTTATTAGTGAATCATGTCGAAAATCGATGTAGATAGACTCAGCCAAGAGGAATTGTCATATGAAATGGCTATTCGAGGGTTAGAGTCGGATTCGGTAGACGCGATGCGTAAGGCACTACGAACAGCTTTGCGTGTGGAAAGGGAAGGAGCAATTTCTTTCTCGCAGGAGGAATACCCTTTCACATTCGCGGAAGATTTGGCAGCAACAGAGGCTAAGTGCAAGGAAATTGAGGGGTTGTTGGAGACATTCGTGGGAGACACTTCGTCTGGAGCCTACAAGAAATTAAATGCAAAAATCCAGTGGTGTTTTAGAAGAATTGAGGGCGCTCAATGTACAGATGAAGAACAGAAAAATAAAAGACTAATTCGGGCATCAGTTCTAATATTGTTAGGTTCTCTGTACGACAAAGCTAAGGATGTTCAGGACGAGGAGGAGGAAGTTGTCGATGCAAAGGGGAGTATTGCAACTAATGGGGACAACAATGAGTCGAATAGGTTAGCTAAATGGAATATTAAATTTAGCGGCGAACCAAACACGTTATGTTCATTTCTCGAAAGGGTAGAAGAACTACGCCAAGCTCGTGGGGTATCGAAGTCGTTGCTCTTTCGTTCCGCGGTAGACCTTTTCGAGGGCAGAGGGCTCATTTGGCTGAGGGCAGTTAGGACTAAATGTAGGAGTTGGAACGGATTGGTAGCCGAATTACGTGCAGAATTTTTACCGCCTGATTATGACGATCGGCTTATGGACGAAATTCGGCGTCGCACTCAGGGAAGCAATGAATCCATAGGGGTGTATACAGCAATAATGGAGAATTTGTTCCGACGCCTCTCGAAGATACCCACTGACAGTGAGAAGCTACGAATAATAAGGAGAAACATTTTACCATTCTACCAGGCACAACTCGCATTAGTGACAGTAAAATCGGTGGATGAGCTGGTAAGTCTAGGCCGAACCTTGGAGGCAACTAGAATCTCTGTGGAAGCATTCATACCACCTCCTACTCGCCGTGCGAACATCTTAGAAGCAGATTTAGCGTATGTAGACGCAGTTGAATGCCATAGATTCGAAGATGGAAGCACAGGTGGCCCGAACCAAACGCAACACTTTACGCATAAACAAACAATACTATGTTTTAATTGCAAAAAGAATGGGCATATCGCTAGCGAGTGCAACGAAGCCAGACGATGCTTCGGCTGCGGAAAAGTAGGGGTTTTCCGGTCAAAATGTCCAATTTGCAACCCGGAGGTTATTGGTGCCGGGCAAAACCAACCAAGTACTAGTTCGGGAAACGAACCGAGTGCTCACTAGAATGCGGGGTAGTGAGTACGGAGGTCAAAGCGACAAAACCCGTACATCTAGACTTTGCTTTGACTCCGATGTGTGGCGACAATCGCCCACACCTACTGGTTGACGTTTTTGGAGTAGAGTTTATCGGTTTGTTGGACTCAGGGGCTTCAAGAACGATATGGGGGGGTAAAGGGTGGGAAAGTCTGAGGAAAATAGGGATTGAACTGCAACCAGCGTCTGCACATGAAATTCGTCTAGCGAATAATGATGTATGTCAGGTGGATGGGTTGGTCTGCATACCATTCGGGGTCGATGGGTGTACACGCTGGATGAAGTGTTTGGTAGTGAAAAGACTTCCCCATACGGTCATATTGGGGGCCGACTTTTGGAGGGAGTTTGGTATCGTGTTGGATCTTAGACGAGGACAGGTGGATCTGAGCAGCATTTTAGACGTGGCAACGGTTGAATTTTTGCAGCCTAAATCTAAATTGGGGGAGGAGGAGTTGAAGAAGTTGAACGTTCTGCTTGAAGAGGAGTTGGGCAGTATGGGAGAGGGGCTCGGCAGGACATCGGTGGTAGAGCATACGATTAAAACAAACTCTCCGCCTATCAAACAACGCTATTATCCGGTGTCGCCAGTCAGGCAGAAGGATATAGATCACGAACTGCAAGATATGCTTGAGGCGAAAATAGTGCAACCGTCAAAAAGTCCGTGGTCGTCGCCAATACTACTGGTGAGGAAAAAAAATGGTTCTTTTCGATTCTGTGTGGACTTTCGTAAAGTAAATAAAGTATCAGAACGAGATGCATATCCCATTCCATACGTTTCGGCGACGCTAGATAAATTACGAGACGCCAAGTACCTATCCTCTTTAGATATTAAATCCGCGTACTGGCAGGTTCCGATGGCTGAAAATTCCAAGCAGTATACTGCCTTCACAGTTCCGAGTAGAGGTTTGTTTGAATTCAACCGTATGCCTTTCGGACTGCAAAATGCCCCGGCTACTTGGCAAAGGTTGATCGACCAAGTTTTGGGAGCCGATCTGGAGCCATATGTGTTTGTGTATCTCGATGACATAGTCCTGGTGACACAAACCTTCGAAAAGCACACTGAAATCTTGCGAGAAGTGTTCCGAAGACTGAGAGAGGCGGGGCTGAAGGTATCAAAGGAGAAATGTGAGTTTTGTAGGTCGGAATTACGCTATCTGGGCTATGTTGTCGATGAGTATGGACTACATGTGGATCCAGATAAGGTGGAAAGTCTAGTTCGATTTCCAGCGCCTAAGAACATTAAGGAGGTTCGACAGTTCCTAGGCATGGTATCGTGGTATAGACGGTTCATACCGGATTTTGCAACGTTAGTTGCACCTTTGACTTCACTTTTGAGGAAGGGTCATAAATTTGCATGGGATGCAGATTGCGATAGGGCTTTCTCAGCGGCGAAGGTGAAATTATCCACGGCACCTATCTTAACTTGTCCCGACTACGAGCTACCGTTTACGATCCAGACCGACGCTTCCGATTTCGGGTTGGGGGCAGTACTCACGCAAGAACAGTCAGACGGGGAAAAAGTGATCTGTTATCTGAGTCGCTCGCTGACGAAGTCGGAACGTAAGTTCTCAACGACGGAGAAGGAATGCTTAGCTGTTTTATGGGCAGTAGAGAAGTTGAGACCTTACGTTGAGGGGAGTCGTTTTAGCGTGATAACAGATCACCACTCCTTGGTTTGGCTTCACAATTTGAAGGATCCAACAGGCAGATTGGCGCGTTGGGCAGTTCGTCTGCAGCAATACGATTACGAGATCGTGCATCGAAAAGGCAAAGAACATCTGGTTCCGGATGCGTTGTCGAGGTCCGTTCCATTGGTGGAAACGTTATTTTCAGTCGTGGAAACTGACCGATGGTATTCGAAAATGCTGGGGACGGTGCCGAAGCAATCTGCAAAATACCCCTCATGGCGAGTACATGGAAACACCTTATGGAAGCATGTTCCATCCAAATATCCGGAACTCAATGAGGCGTGTTCGTGGAAAAAGGTGCCTGCGAAGGGAGAACGTGCAGACATTTTGCAGAAATGTCATGATGACCCAAAATCAGGACATGGTGGAGTGAGGCGAACGGTTGATAGGATCATGCGCGGATATTACTGGCCCAAAATGCAAGGGGACATACGGAAATATGTTACGGCATGTAAAGTATGTCAAGCAATAAAGCCGGAGCGAAAGTTACCAGCCGGACTGATGGCTTCGAGATGTGGTGAGGCGAAACAACCGTGGGAGATGATATGTGTGGATTTAGTGGGACCACTACCACGCTCATCTAGGGGATCAACATTTATCCTCACGGTCGTAGATTACTTCTCGAAGTTCGCTTTACTATTTCCACTTAGAGCGGCGACGGCTGCTGCCGTTACGCGAGTCTTGGAGGATCAAGTTTTCCTGCTGTTTGGTGTTCCGAAGTGGTTAGTCTGCGATAACGGCGTCCAATTCCGGTCTAAGGAGTTTCAGGGAATGGTAGAGTCATATGGAACTCAGATAAAATTCACAGCGTTCTACCACCCTCAAGCTAACCCGGCGGAGCGAATCAACCAGTCAATTAAGGTGATGTTGAGAGCGTATGTTGCGGACAACCATCGGAAATGGGACGAGAACCTCTCCAAGATTGCGTGCGCTTTGAGGACGGCCACGCACGAAGTGATGAAGGTTTCTCCGTATTTTGCGAATTTCGGAAGAGATATGGAGGTGGGAATAGAGCCACGAGATAGACCAGATGGAACATCACCATCCTATAGGGACCCGATTAATCGATCAAAGGCACTCGAGGAGGTTCGCGAGGAGCTCCGGAAGCGTTTTGAACAAGCATCCAAACAATCCAAGAGTCGGTATGATCTGCGGCGGCGAGAGGCCGAATATTATCCGAATGATCGGGTGTGGAGGACCAACTACGTTCTGTCCGATGCGGCTAAGTTTTTCTCTGCGAATTTAGCACCGAAATACATCGGTCCATTCGTGGTCCGGAAGCGAGTGTCTCCTTGGACGTATGAATTAGAAGGCTTAGACGGGAAACGCGGTGGAATATGGCACGCTAAAGACTTGAAGCCATATTGTAAGGGTTAATCCGAGTTAGTTCTAGGCATGTTGCAAGAGATAATCTGAGTTAGTACTAAGCGTTAGTATTTTTTTTGAATAGAGGAATTGCGAGAATTTTGGAATGGGATGTTGGGTATAATAGTAGAATAAATAATAATTTAGGTATTCTTACGTGCGACAATTTACCGCCGAAACCACTGAGAATTTGGCAAATTCTCTGTTACGTAAGGGGGGAATGTTACGGATCCACCCGTAACTGTAGGTCGACCTGTAAAGAAATAAAGCAAATCATTATTGTTGGCTTCGGAATTATATTGGAGTTTACTTACCTCCGAGTGTTTGTTTTTTTTTAACGTCTTCTACTTTCCCTGGGGCGAATAAGTGTCTCCAACACCAGCACCTAAAAATAAACCAAGTAAGAAATATTAGTATATTTGTTTTCAGTAAACACGGAGAAGAGGCGGAAAATGAAGGAATTAGGACCATTAATGTAACACTAGGGTAGATTAGTTATTATTTTAGTTAGATTAGGTAGATTAGGCATTTATCGAAATGGAAAAAAAAAAAAAATGAAAAGGTACTCACGGAAGATAGACTGTGACTGCGCAACCAACATTAATACTTCAAATTGCCGTAACCGAACACAAAATTCAAACCTTGTGACAAATTGTCATACTCACATTCATCGCGGGTTATTCCGTCCTGCGTAACCGTGGACTCCATCCTGCGTTCCGTTCAACCCTACAACGAGAGAGAAGAAAACACTTTAGTAACAAGCACTTAACCACAGGGAAAACAACAGAACGATCACAGAACACAGAACGATCGCGGGAAAACACGGAACGATCTCAATGAAATACACAGTGCGATCACGGAAACTATAGAAAACAATTAACTCAGAAAATACGACACGAGAAGAACAACACCACATCGCGGAAACGTCACAACAACGAGAAACGTCATCCGACGATAATATCAACGAGCACTGCACGAACCACGAGAGAGTGAAGTCGATAAGGCAGAGCAACATGGGTTGGGTCCAAGATAAAAGTCGGATGGTAAATATAAAATGGACACCAAATCAACCGAAATAAAAGCTAACCAGTACGGGAAGTTTTTAAACTTAAGGGAATGACCTGAAGAAAACGTTCATTGACCCAAACGGAGATTTTTACCGATGAAAAAGCTGACCGGAGGTTTCGCGGGAAGTGCCGGACCCAAAAACGGTCTCTTGGGATTTGGATAGTGAGACCGAGCAGAGTGGCAGTTAGTTTTGAAAGAAAGAAGCGGAGGAGAAAGTTAGTAGAAGACAGCGAGGAACGAGATCGGGAGGCAGGAAAACCTGGACGGCGAAAACATTGGAATTGCGTACAAAAAGAAGCAGAGCAAGGAGTAAAAAAATAACCGACTTCGTGGGACAACGCACCAGCGGCGCCCTAGAAATAAGAAGGTAGCTAGGAATAGGGACAGTTCGAGTGAGTTCCATTTATGTAAACGAATTAGCCATTAGTGATATCTATCACGTACATTTATTATTACCTTTTTTTTATTTTTAATTAACGTTTATACTTTAACCACTGAATTACATTTTCTTATACTTCTTTACGATTCGTTATCTTGTAAATGTTGTGACGTATTTCAGCCTCTTTTCCGTGCAGAGTAGAGTAGTGTTATCCGTGACAGTATTGTCTTTTGAGTGGACTTTTCCTGAACTAGTGGTTCGGTTTGGGAAAATCGGCATAGAACGGGTTCCTTAAAGTTCGGAACCACTGGCGCCCACGACCCTTCTCTGGGTTGGCCGGCAAGGGCCCGTTCGTCCCCTTTTGGTACAAAGGGGTTTTGATTGCGGTATTAAGACCGCTAACGCGAATTTAAACCGTAATAATGCGTAAACGCTTATGATATTTAGCATTTTGGTCCACGTAATGAAGGTACTTAGGCAGCACATTTCGTTTTTCCCTCTTGAGCATTGAAAAAACGATTCAAATTTACTTTAAATAATGAAAACACTACAAGGTTCTTCACAAGGACTCATAAGTACTGAAAAAAACACTGCACTGTGTATGAAATCAAATGCGGATCAAGTTACAGAAGTTTTAACAGACCGAGATTTTGATGCCATTAGCTAAAAAACTATCCAAGGGACCCACAGAATCCAAATCAATTAAATTTCTCGAAAAGGGACAACTTGACACGAGCACTCAAATCCTTCGGAAATATCGAGAACTACAATATAATATTCATCTAACGCTCAGTGAAGTCGGTCAGGGTATCGCCATTGAAAAGGATCGCTATGCGATACCATTTCCACATAAAAATGTCATTGACAAAATGATAAATGATACGAAACCCTCTCTGGTACCTCCTCAAAGAAATATTCGCAAGTCCTTTTATTATCTCCATCTTCAATTTAAATAGAAATTCGTCGCAGTTCTGCCCCTAATGTCACTGTTGTTATATTTTGACTTATTTAGTAACACGCACGGCATATTTAGGTATCTCAATTGTTTCCACTATAAATCATAGATAAACAGAAACACTGATATACAGCGATATCCTTCGTGTCTGAAATATAACAACTCTATAAGATGCCTTCATCCTTTATTTTCTAGTGATAAACGTACTGTGGCTCAGTGAAATATTCGTACACTAGAAATTTTTAAATGTAATGCTGTTTCTATAAAATATACTAAATAAAGTATCTTTTCCTAATAATTAAGGAAAAACTCTACAAAAAAATACTTACACAACCCCTGGGTACTGAATATTGCTAAAAATTTTAAATCGGTGTTTTGACGATTATATTTAATCCCCTTAAAAGTCAAAAAGAATTCGATACATCATTAAACCTAAGAAATATGTCGGAATTCGTGAAAACGTATACAACCTCTTTACACCCTCATTAGAGTTGAATATCAAAAAATCTGGAAAACGGATTCTAGGTACTTATATGAAAAGTACGCAGCAGTAAAATTAATTAAATTCCTAGGCAGACCTATGAGATATAGCAAAGTTCGTGAAAATGTAGAAAAAGTGCTCCAATGTAAATCTGATCATTTATATTTCTTTAATTATCAAGTTTCTACTTTCCAACATAAGTCGTTCCTGAGATACAAAAAGCCATCCTCGTGTCTTGCTTTCCCTATCAACAATTTTATTTCTCTAGGATGGGTTTATGGGAGATCTATAATAGATCTATAAAGATCGAAATCAATTTTTAGCTTTCTATCTTTGGCGGTTCTCGAGAAATTTTTTCAGAATTTATTGCTTTCTTTAATATTAATAATAATAAAGTAAAACAAGTTTTTCAACAAACAAAATATGACTTACAACGAAAGTTACAAAAATAAATATGAATGCATAAAACTTGCTTAACACAAAATCTTAAAAACAATCACTAAATAAATTCAAAATTAATGAAAATAAAATATTAAACATAATTTTAAAAAATTAAGAACGCGAAAATTAACTACATAAAAATTGTGCAGTAACAAAAAAGAACTTGCAGCAAAATAAAAGCTGCAATAAATAAATAAAGATTGCAACTACAGAAAAATTTATAGTTAAATAAAACTTATTAAATTAAAGTTTGAATTAAAACTGTGACTTATTACCAAAGATGTAAAATATAAATATAAAAATATAAAAAATATATGTTAAAATTACAATTTAAATAAATTGCGACTCCAAAATTATATAACTAAAAATTGATCATACTAAAACTATTCAAAGTAAAAACAATTTGAAATTAAATAAAATATCTTACTAAATTGAATCTACAATTTGTAACTTAAAAAATTATAATTGGAACTAAAACCTGCACAGTGAAAAAAATCTGCCAACAGTCTGGGGCAACTTTATTATTTTTTAGGTAGAAGTCCGAAACGTGCTTAATACTGAGATGCGGTGTAGGCTACTATGCGACTGATAGACTAAAAAATAACGTTCCAAATGGACTCCTGTTTATTCTTTAGGTTATCAGTCGCATAGTGACCTACACCGCATTGCTCCAGCCCTGTACATCAATACAATTTTGAATTTTTTTTTTGCTTTAATTACTCCTGTAGTACTTCTATATATACATACTAAGTTTCAACTTTCTAGCATACGTTGTTTCTGAGATATGAAAAACCACCCCCACCCTTGTACCTTGCTGCATGTATCAAACATTTTATTTTTCTAGGATACCTCTTCAGTGACTCTATATATTCGTCAATTTTTAGCTTTCAATGCTTTGCGGTTTTCGAGAAATAAAAATCAGAATTCTTTTCGTTCCACCCCCTCCCTCCGTCACCCCCTTCGCCAGCACCACCAACATTTTTTTTCCTGCTAGAAGTCTACTGGCCTAACTCCTGTAACACTTCTTAGATCATATCTGGTACGGTTCTTGAGATATAAAAATTAAATTTTTTGAAAAATGGTTGTCCCCCACTTTCGTACTCCACCTCCCCTCTCAAAATTTTGTCATTCAGTAGACTCCACTTGTTATCTTATATACAGAAACCAAATGTTATCTTCCTGATATAATTGGTTTGGAAGATACTGTAATCTAAAGTTTTTCACCCCCACCCCTACACTCCACTTTCCCTCTTAAAAATTTTAGCTCTTGTCTACTCTCCTAGTATCCCTTAAGATAACTACAAAGTTTCACACTTCTGAAATCAACGGTTCAGGAGATATGGATTATAGAATGCTTCAATCCCAGCTTTCGAACGTTTCGGACATATTGTTTCCCCCCCCCCACTCCCACACCCCTCAACCCTTATCACCAATTTTTGCAAATAGGTCCACTATCATAGTACTACATAAGTTCCAAATTTCAGACTCCTACCATAAGCAGTTCCTGAGATCTAGAAATCAAAATTGTTCGTTTAACACGCGGGAGGCCCCTTACACCCTCACCCACCAAAAAGATATCAATCGTAGGGGTTCACTCAATCTACCCACCATAAAAAGTTCAATTTAATATCTTAACGGGTTTGTGAGCCATGCGCCTTCAATCGGTTTTGCGCCCGGCGTACGGCGGACAGACGGACATTTTTTGTTGTTGCTTTTTTGGAGTCTACTAGTTCTAAAACGTGAAAATTCAAAATTTCAGAGTAGCAAATTTTTTTGAAATTTCAGGTCGATCAGAATACTTTATTATTAAAAAATAATAAAGTAAAATCCATTGAATTTTATATCTTTTGGATAGTAGGCAAATATGCCACACCTTTTCAAGTAAATTTACATTGCGATGTAGTCAATTTGAATGTAATTTTCAATTTTGGGTCAGTAAATTTCAATTTGCAATCAGTAAATTTCAACTTTGAAAGCACCAAATTCACTGGATATTCTCTTGAATTTACACTCTAAAAAAAGTGTTTAATTAGCACTCTTTAAGATACACTTATTTCTACTTCTAATATTATTTCTTACTTACTTACTTTTAATGAAACCATTGGCTGTAGGTAGGAATCGAACCCGCGATCAATTCTGGTTTTGCTGCGTAGGTTTGGCACGTGTAGCCACTGCGCCACCGAAGCAGTTTGATTTTCATTTCAGAAGAAAACGAAATCGAACAAAGCGTCCAACTTTGTGGTTTCATATATTACATGTTTTTCGTCGTAAAATTCAAATAGATAAGTAGAATTACACGAAAAAGAACGTAATTTTCAATTCACATATAAATTTAGTTAATTTTACACGAAATGTTGCGTAATTTATGTAAATTGTACGGTTCAGTTGAAAAGTACATGAATAATTTACTAACATCAGTAATTTCGTGTAAAGTAATTAAAATGTGTACTTTTACATGAAAAATTGAAATAGTAAAGTAAGAATTGGATTGAAAATTAAATTTTTTTTAAACAGTGTAAACAAATCTTAAAACAAAAATTGAAAAATTAAATTTGCAGCTCAAAAAACCTCACTTCATAAAACTTACAACCTAAATAAGTAATTAAATAAAAATTAGAGTACTTTTTAAAACAAGTTAGTTAAATTAAAAAAAATTATAAGAATAAATCTGCCAATGGTCTGGGCGAAACTTTATTATTTTTCGGGTCAATGTTCGGGAGCGGTCAAAGTCGGAGTGTATCATGAGTTGCTTCGAGATTATTAGATTTCTTGGAAAATTATTTTTGTTCTTAATATAAAAATATTTAAAATAGAAATTTTTAGCGGATTAAGCATTGAAAAAGTCCGTGTAGACTATTCGAATTTCAGTATATTATGTACTCTAAAAGCCCATAGAAGCAAAAACGAATTTGTTGCCTCATCAGAATTAAGAGATATGACGAATTGCTAAAACGTATACGAACCCATTACTTCCACTTCCACGTATACAAACCCATTACTTCCACTTGGGGGTTGAATTTCGAAAAAATTGTGAAACAGGTTTTTAGACGATTTCATAAGAAGCAACTTGATATCTCATGAGACAAGACGGATTTTGAAAGATTTGTAAAAACGTAAGCAGACCCTTCACACCCCCTTGGTTCTGGAAATTTGAAAAATCGTGAATTGGTTGGCCGTAATAATCAATTTTATATCTCATCAGAACTAAGGAATGGCAAAAATTGTGAAAACATATACAAACCCTTGGGGGTTGAATATCGAAAAATTGAGAAATGGGTTTGTAGGCGATTATATAAAAAGTCTGTAGAAATGAAAAGCGATCTAATGTCTCATCGAACTTAAGAAATATGTCGAAATTTTGAAAAGCATACAACCCCCTTACACCCATTAGGATTGAATATCTAAAATACTGAAATTGACTTTTTGGCAACCTTATGCAACCTCCTTACACCCACTTTGGGGTTGAATATCAAAAAATCCTGAAAGGAGTTAATAAATAAATATGAAGACAGCACGAGAAAGTATGAACCAATTCAATTTCTGATCACTTCTAAAAGAAATGACGGAACTCGTGAAAACGTGTTCAACCCGTTTATACCCTCTTAGTGGCTGAAAAAGAAAAAAACTTAAAAACAAGTTTTAGGCGATTATTACGCAAGCACGTGAAAGTGAAAAGATATTCGATATCTGATAAGACGTGGGGATATAGTAGAGTTCGTGAAAAAGTTTACAACCCCCTTTGCACCCTCTTAGGGGTCGAATTTTAAAAAATTCTGAAAACACTTTCTAGGTATTTATATGATGAAGCCGTGGAATAAAAATGATTTCAATATTTGGGAAGACCTAATAGATATGACGAAAACCGTGAAAATATATGCATTCCATTTTCACTGATCATTTTTTTTGCATTCCCTCTGAACGCCAATGTATATTTGAAATTTTTTTTTATCTAAATTAGTTTTCTAGTTGATTTACATAAACATACCGAGTTTCAATTTTGTAGCATAAGCCGTTCTAGAGATAAGAAAAACACCCCCCCCCCCCACCCCCGTACCATACTACCCCTATAAAAAATTATATTTTTCCAAGATGCTACTAATTAAGCTCTATCTAAATACCAAGTTTGAGCTTTATATCATTATAGGTTGTTGAGATATTAAATTCGGAAATTTTTCCTTTTCACCCTTCCCCACCCTCACCATCTACACCCACACTTCCAAAATTTTTTTTTCTGCTAGGGGTCTATTAGGCCTACTTCTGGTAAAAATTTTAAGCATCTATCTTACACTGTTCTTGAGATATGAGACGTGATTTTTTAGAAAAATTCTTATCCCCTCCACTTTCATGCTCCACCGCCCCCTTGAAAAATTTTGCTTTCAGCAAACTTCATTTGTCAACTTTTATACAGAAACCAAATTTTATTTATCTAGTGCAATTGGTTCGTAAGATATCGTAATCTAAAGTTTTTCACCCCCCACCCCCGTACGCCACTGCCCCCACTCAAATTTTTGTTTCCGATCTATTCTCCTAGTATACCTTCAGATACTCATTAAGTTTCAATTTTGTGACATTAACCGTTTAGGATATATGGATTTTAGAATGTGTCGATCTCACCTTTTTTGCGTTTCGGACGCATAATTTTCCCCCCCACTTCTAAACCCCTTCACCTATATCTGCAATTTTTTTGCAAATGGTTCCACTATCAAAGCTCTATATAAATTCGAAATTTCAGCTTCCTAGAATAAGCGGTTGCTGAGATCTAGAAACCAAAATTTTCCGTCTAAACCACTTCCCCCTCAACCACCCCCCCCCCCCCTCCCACCACCACCACTACAAATTTGGCCACTTCAAGTGGCCTACCCAGTCTATTCATAAAAGAAAATTCAATTTAATAGCTCAAAGGGTTTGAGAGCTACGAGCCTTCAAACGATTTTGCTTACAGCGGTCGACGTACGGCGGACAGACGGACTGAAATTTTTTTTTGCTTTTTTCGTGTCTACTCGTCATGAAACGTAAAAAAAAAAATTTTGAGGGTAGCAAATTTTTTTTTTTAAAAAATCGATAACAATACTGTATTATTAAAATAATAAAGTAGAAACCAAAAATTTGAGCCCAGGAGAGCGGAAGTTCATTTTGGGGGCGTGGAGTACGTATAGGGTACGTATGGGGTACGATCGTACCCCATACGTACCCCATAATGGGTATGAGCGCATAGGCTGAGATTTTTACAAGTGACCACTTAAATTAAAATTAAAATTAAATTCAAATCCGCAAACAGATTTAAAAAAACCAAAAATTTGAGTCCGGGAGAGCGGAAGTTCATTTTGGGGGCGTGGAGTACGTATAGGGTACGTATGGGGTACAATCGTACCCCATACGTACCCCATAATGGGTATGAGCGCATAGGCTGAGATTTTTACAAGTGACCACTTAAATTAAAATTAAAATTAAATTCAAATCCGCAAACAGATTTAAAAAAACCAAAAATTTGAGCCCAGGAGAGCGGAAGTTCATTTTGGGGCGTGGAGTACGTATAGGGTACGTATGGGGTACGATCGTACCCCATACGTACCCCATAATGGGTATGATCGCATAGGCTGAGATTTTTACAAGTGACCACTTAAATTAAAATTGAAATTAAATTCAAATCCGCAAACAGATTTAAAAAAACCAAAAACTTGAGTCCATTAGAGTGGAAGTTTATTTTGGGGGCGTGGAGTACGTATAGGGTACGTATCGGGTACGATCGTACCCCATACGTACCCCATAATGGGTATGAGCGCATAGGCTGAGATTTTTACAAGTGACCACTTAAATTAAAATTGAAATTAAATTCAAATCCGCAAACAGATTTAAAAAAACCAAAAATTTGAGTCCAGGAGAGCGGAAGTTCATTTTGGGGCATGGAGTACGTATAGGGTACGTATGGGGTACGATCGTACCCCATACGTACCCCATAATGGGTATGATCGCATAGGCTGAGATTTTTACAAGTGACCACTTAAATTAAAATTGAAATTAAATTCAAATCCGCAAACAGATTTAAAAAAACCAAAAATTTGAGCCCAGGAGAGCGGAAGTTCATTTTGGGGGCGTGGAGTACGTATAGGGTACGTATGGGGTATGATCGTACCCCATACGTACCCCATAATGGGTATGAGCGCATAGGCTGAGATTTTTACAAGTGACCACTTAAATTAAAATTAAAATTAAATTCAAATCCGCAAACAGATTTAAAAAAACCAAAAATTTGAGTCCGGGAGAGCGGAAGTTCATTTTGGGGGCGTGGAGTACGTATAGGGTACGTATGGGGTACGATCGTACCCCCTAATGGGTATGAGCGCATAGGCTGAGATTTTTACAAGTGACCACTTATATTAAACGATCGTACCCCATACGTACGCAAACAGATTTAAAAAAACCAAAAATTTGAGTCCGGGAGAGCGGAAGTTCATTTTGGGGGCGTGGAGTACGTATAGGGTACGTATGGGGTACGATCGTACCCCATACGTACCCCATAATGGGTATGAGCGCATAGGCTGAGATTTTTACAAGTGACCACTTAAATTAAAATTAAAATTAAATTCAAATCCGCAAACAGATTTAAAAAAACCAAAAACTTGAGTCCATTAGAGTGGAAGTTTATTTTGGGGGCGTGGAGTACGTATAGGGTACGTATCGGGTACGATCGTACCCCATACGTACCCCATAATGGGTATGAGCGCATAGGCTGAGATTTTTACAAGTGACCACTTAAATTAAAATTAAATTCAAATCCGCAAACAGATTTAAAAAAACCAAAAACTTGAGTCCATTAGAGTGGAAGTTTATTTTGGGGGCGTGGAGTACGTATAGGGTACGTATCGGGTACGATCGTACCCCATACGTACCCCATAATGGGTATGAGCGCATAGGCTGAGATTTTTACAAGTTACCACTTAAATTAAAATTAAAATTAAATTCAAATCCGCAAACAGATTTAAAAAAAAAAAAATTTGAGTCCGGGAGAGCGGAAGTTCATTTTGGGGGCGTGGAGTACGTATAGGGTACGTATGGGGTACGATCGTACCCCATACGTACCCCATAATGGGTATGAGCGCATAGGCTGAGATTTTTACAAGTGACCACTTAAATTAAAATTAAAATTAAATTCAAATCCGCAAACAGATTTAAAAAAACCAAAAATTTGAGTCCGGGAGAGCGGAAGTTCAT
Organism: Beris morrisii; assembly: GCA_951812415.1. Taxonomy (NCBI): domain Eukaryota; kingdom Metazoa; phylum Arthropoda; class Insecta; order Diptera; family Stratiomyidae; genus Beris; species Beris morrisii. The sequence continues at coordinate 99,865,358 of OX638313.1, read as the reverse complement.
TTTAGGGACGTGGAGTACGTATAGGGTACGTATGGGGTACGATCGTACCCATACGTACCCCATAATGGGTATGAGCGCATAGGCTGAGATTTTTACAAGTGACCATTTAAATTAAAATTAAAATTAAATTCAAATCCGCAAACAGATTTAAAAAAACCAAAAATTTGAGCCCAGGAGAGCGGAAGTTCATTTTGGGGGCGTGGAGTACGTATAGGGTACGTATGGGGTACGATCGTACCCCATACGTACCCCATAATGGGTATGAGCGCATAGGCTGAGATTTTTACAAGTGACCACTTAAATTAAAATTAAAATTAAATTCAAATCCGCAAACAGATTTAAAAAAACCAAAAATTTGAGTCCGGGAGAGCGGAAGTTCATTTTGGGGGCGTGGAGTACGTATAGGGTACGTATGGGGTACGATCGTACCCCATACGTACCCCATAATGGGTATGAGCGCATAGGCTGAGATTTTTACAAGTGACCACTTAAATTAAAATTGAAATTAAATTCAAATCCGCAAACAGATTTAAAAAAACCAAAAACTTGAGTCCATTAGAGTGGAAGTTTATTTTGGGGGCGTGGAGTACGTATAGGGTACGTATCGGGTACGATCGTACCCCATACGTACCCCATAATGGGTATGAGCGCATAGGCTGAGATTTTTACAAGTGACCACTTAAATTAAAATTAAAATTAAATTCAAATCCGCAAACAGATTTAAAAAAAAAAAATTTGAGTCCGGGAGAGCGGAAGTTCATTTTGGGGGCGTGGAGTACGTATAGGGTACGTATGGGGTACGATCGTACCCCATACGTACCCCATAATGGGTATGAGCGCATAGGCTGAGATTTTTACAAGTGACCACTTAAATTAAAATTAAAATTAAATTCAAATCCGCAAACAGATTTAAAAAAACCAAAAATTTGAGTCCGGGAGAGCGGAAGTTCATTTTAGGGACGTGGAGTACGTATAGGGTACGTATGGGGTACGATCGTACCCCATACGTACCCCATAATGGGTATGAGCGCATAGGCTGAGATTTTTACAAGTTACCACTTAAATTAAAATTAAAATTAAATTCAAATCCGCAAACTGATTTAAAAAAAAAAAAATTTGAGTCCGGGAGAGCGGAAGTTCATTTTGGGGGCGTGGAGTACGTATAGGGTACGTATGGGGTACGATCGTACCCCATACGTACCCCATAATGGGTATGAGCGCATAGGCTGAGATTTTTACAAGTGACCACTTAAATTAAAATTAAAATTAAATTCAAATCCGCAAACAGATTTAAAAAAACCAAAAATTTGAGTCCGGGAGAGCGGAAGTTCATTTTGGGGGCGTGGAGTACGTATAGGGTACGTATGGGGTACGATCGTACCCCATACGTACCCCATAATGGGTATGAGCGCATAGGCTGAGATTTTTACAAGTGACCACTTAAATTAAAATTAAAATTAAATTCAAATCCGCAAACAGATTTAAAAAAACCAAAAATTTGAGCCCAGGAGAGCGGAAGTTCATTTTGGGGGCGTGGAGTACGTATAGGGTACGTATGGGGTACGATCGTACCCCATACGTACCCCATAATGGGTATGAGCGCATAGGCTGAGATTTTTACAAGTGACCATTTAAATTAAAATTAAAATTAAATTCAAATCCGCAAACAGATTTAAAAAAACCAAAAATTTGAGCCCAGGAGAGCGGAAGTTCATTTTGGGGGCGTGGAGTACGTATAGGGTACGTATGGGGTACGATCGTACCCCATACGTACCCCATAATGGGTATGAGCGCATAGGCTGAGATTTTTACAAGTTACCACTTAAATTAAAATTAAAATTAAATTCAAATCCGCAAACAGAGTTAAAAAAAAAAAAATTTGAGTCCGGGAGAGCGGAAGTTCATTTTGGGGGCGTGGAGTACGTATAGGGTACGTATGGGGTACGATCGTACCCCATACGTACCCCATAATGGGTATGAGCGCATAGGCTGAGATTTTTACAAGTGACCACTTAAATTAAAATTAAAATTAAATTCAAATCCGCAAACAGATTTAAAAAAACCAAAAATTTGAGTCCGGGAGAGCGGAAGTTCATTTTGGGGACGTGGAGTACGTATAGGGTACGTATGGGGTACGATCGTACCCCATACGTACCCCATAATGGGTATGAGCGCATAGGCTGAGATTTTTACAAGTGACCACTTAAATTAAAATTAAAATTAAATTCAAATCCGCAAACAGATTTAAAAAAACCAAAAATTTGAGTCCAGGAGAGCGGAAGTTTATTTTGGGGGCGTGGAGTACGTATAGGGTACGTATGGGGTACGATCGTACCCCATACGTACCCCATAATGGGTATGAGCGCATAGGCTGAGATTTTTACAAGTGACCACTTAAATTAAAATTAAAATTAAATTCAAATCCGCAAACAGATTTAAAAAAACCAAAAATTTGAGTCCGGGAGAGCGGAAGTTCATTTTGGGGACGTGGAGTACGTATAGGGTACGTATGGGGTACGATCGTACCCCATACGTACCCCATAATGGGTATGAGCGCATAGGCTGAGATTTTTACAAGTGACCACTTAAATTAAAATTAAAATTAAATTCAAATCCGCAAACAGATTTAAAAAAACCAAAAATTTGAGTCCAGGAGAGCGGAAGTTCATTTTGGGGGCGTGGAGTACGTATAGGGTACGTATGGGGTACGATCGTACCCCATACGTACCCCATAATGGGTATGAGCGCATAGGCTGAGATTTTTACAAGTGACCACTTAAATTAAAATTAAAATTAAATTCAAATCCGCAAACAGATTTAAAAAAACCAAAAATTTGAGCCCAGGAGAGCGGAAGTTCATTTTGGGGGCGTGGAGTACGTATAGGGTACGTATGGGGTACGATCGTACCCCATACGTACCCCATAATGGGTATGAGCGCATAGGCTGAGATTTTTACAAGTGACCATTTAAATTAAAATTAAAATTAAATTCAAATCCGCAAACAGATTTAAAAAAACCAAAAATTTGAGCCCAGGAGAGCGGAAGTTCATTTTGGGGGCGTGGAGTACGTATAGGGTACGTATGGGGTACGATCGTACCCCATACGTACCCCATAATGGGTATGAGCGCATAGGCTGAGATTTTTACAAGTTACCACTTAAATTAAAATTAAAATTAAATTCAAATCCGCAAACAGATTTAAAAAAAAAAAAATTTGAGTCCGGGAGAGCGGAAGTTCATTTTGGGGGCGTGGAGTACGTATAGGGTACGTATGGGGTACGATCGTACCCCATACGTACCCCATAATGGGTATGAGCGCATAGGCTGAGATTTTTACAAGTGACCACTTAAATTAAAATTAAAATTAAATTCAAATCCGCAAACAGATTTAAAAAAACCAAAAATTTGAGTCCGGGAGAGCGGAAGTTCATTTTGGGGACGTGGAGTACGTATAGGGTACGTATGGGGTACGATCGTACCCCATACGTACCCCATAATGGGTATGAGCGCATAGGCTGAGATTTTTACAAGTGGCCACTTAAATTAAAATTAAAATTAAATTCAAATCCGCAAACAGATTTAAAAAAACCAAAAATTTGAGTCCAGGAGAGCGGAAGTTTATTTTGGGGGCGTGGAGTACGTATAGGGTACGTATGGGGTACGATCGTACCCCATACGTACCCCATAATGGGTATGAGCGCATAGGCTGAGATTTTTACAAGTGACCACTTAAATTAAAATTAAAATTAAATTCAAATCCGCAAACAGATTTAAAAAAACCAAAAATTTGAGTCCGGGAGTGCGGAAGTTCATTTTGGGGACGTGGAGTACGTATAGGGTACGTATGGGGTACGATCGTACCCCATAATGGGTATGAGCGCATAGGCTGAGATTTTTACAAGTGACCACTTAAATTAAAATTAAAATTAAATTCAAATCCGCAAACAGATTTAAAAAAACCAAAAATTTGAGTCCAGGAGAGCGGAAGTTCATTTTGGGGGCGTGGAGTACGTATAGGGTACGTATGGGGTACGATCGTACCCCATACGTACCCCATAATGGGTATGAGCGCATAGGCTGAGATTTTTACAAGTTACCACTTAAATTAAAATTAAAATTAAATTCAAATCCGCAAACAGAGTTAAAAAAAAAAAAATTTGAGTCCGGGAGAGCGGAAGTTCATTTTGGGGGCGTGGAGTACGTATAGGGTACGTATGGGGTACGATCGTACCCCATACGTACCCCATAATGGGTATGAGCGCATAGGCTGAGATTTTTACAAGTGACCACTTAAATTAAAATTAAAATTAAATTCAAATCCGCAAACAGATTTAAAAAAACCAAAAATTTGAGTCCGGGAGAGCGGAAGTTCATTTTGGGGACGTGGAGTACGTATAGGGTACGTATGGGGTACGATCGTACCCCATACGTACCCCATAATGGGTATGAGCGCATAGGCTGAGATTTTTACAAGTGACCACTTAAATTAAAATTAAAATTAAATTCAAATCCGCAAACAGATTTAAAAAAACCAAAAATTTGAGTCCAGGAGAGCGGAAGTTTATTTTGGGGGCGTGGAGTACGTATAGGGTACGTATGGGGTACGATCGTACCCCATACGTACCCCATAATGGGTATGAGCGCATAGGCTGAGATTTTTACAAGTGACCACTTAAATTAAAATTAAAATTAAATTCAAATCCGCAAACAGATTTAAAAAAACCAAAAATTTGAGTCCGGGAGAGCGGAAGTTCATTTTGGGGACGTGGAGTACGTATAGGGTACGTATGGGGTACGATCGTACCCCATACGTACCCCATAATGGGTATGAGCGCATAGGCTGAGATTTTTACAAGTGACCACTTAAATTAAAATTAAAATTAAATTCAAATCCGCAAACAGATTTAAAAAAACCAAAAATTTGAGTCCAGGAGAGCGGAAGTTCATTTTGGGGGCGTGGAGTACGTATAGGGTACGTATGGGGTACGATCGTACCCCATACGTACCCCATAATGGGTATGAGCGCATAGGCTGAGATTTTTACAAGTGACCACTTAAATTAAAATTAAAATTAAATTCAAATCCGCAAACAGATTTAAAAAAACCAAAAATTTGAGCCCAGGAGAGCGGAAGTTCATTTTGGGGGCGTGGAGTACGTATAGGGTACGTATGGGGTACGATCGTACCCCATACGTACCCCATAATGGGTATGAGCGCATAGGCTGAGATTTTTACAAGTGACCATTTAAATTAAAATTAAAATTAAATTCAAATCCGCAAACAGATTTAAAAAAACCAAAAATTTGAGCCCAGGAGAGCGGAAGTTCATTTTGGGGGCGTGGAGTACGTATAGGGTACGTATGGGGTACGATCGTACCCCATACGTACCCCATAATGGGTATGAGCGCATAGGCTGAGATTTTTACAAGTTACCACTTAAATTAAAATTAAAATTAAATTCAAATCCGCAAACAGATTTAAAAAAAAAAAAATTTGAGTCCGGGAGAGCGGAAGTTCATTTTGGGGGCGTGGAGTACGTATAGGGTACGTATGGGGTACGATCGTACCCCATACGTACCCCATAATGGGTATGAGCGCATAGGCTGAGATTTTTACAAGTGACCACTTAAATTAAAATTAAAATTAAATTCAAATCCGCAAACAGATTTAAAAAAACCAAAAATTTGAGTCCGGGAGAGCGGAAGTTCATTTTGGGGACGTGGAGTACGTATAGGGTACGTATGGGGTACGATCGTACCCCATACGTACCCCATAATGGGTATGAGCGCATAGGCTGAGATTTTTACAAGTGGCCACTTAAATTAAAATTAAAATTAAATTCAAATCCGCAAACAGATTTAAAAAAACCAAAAATTTGAGTCCAGGAGAGCGGAAGTTTATTTTGGGGGCGTGGAGTACGTATAGGGTACGTATGGGGTACGATCGTACCCCATACGTACCCCATAATGGGTATGAGCGCATAGGCTGAGATTTTTACAAGTGACCACTTAAATTAAAATTAAAATTAAATTCAAATCCGCAAACAGATTTAAAAAAACCAAAAATTTGAGTCCGGGAGTGCGGAAGTTCATTTTGGGGACGTGGAGTACGTATAGGGTACGTATGGGGTACGATCGTACCCCATAATGGGTATGAGCGCATAGGCTGAGATTTTTACAAGTGACCACTTAAATTAAAATTAAAATTAAATTCAAATCCGCAAACAGATTTAAAAAAACCAAAAATTTGAGTCCAGGAGAGCGGAAGTTCATTTTGGGGGCGTGGAGTACGTATAGGGTACGTATGGGGTACGATCGTACCCCATACGTACCCCATAATGGGTATGAGCGCATAGGCTGAGATTTTTACAAGTGACCACTTAAATTAAAATTAAAATTAAATTCAAATCCGCAAACAGATTTAAAAAAACCAAAAATTTGAGTCCGGGAGAGCGGAAGTTCATTTTGGGGACGTGGAGTACGTATAGGGTACGTATGGGGTACGATCGTACCCCATACGTACCCCATAATGGGTATGAGCGCATAGGCTGAGATTTTTACAAGTGACCACTTAAATTAAAATTAAAATTAAATTCAAATCCGCAAACAGATTTAAAAAAACCAAAAATTTGAGTCCGGGAGAGCGGAAGTTCATTTTGGGGGCGTGGAGTACGTATAGGGTACTCCACGTACCCCATAATGGGTATGAGCGCATAGGCTGAGATTTTTACAAGTGACCACTTAAATTAAAATTAAAATTAAATTCCAATCCGCAAACAGATTTAAACTGGGCGAAACTTTATTATTTTTCGGGTCAAAGTTCGGGAGCAGTCAAAGTCGAAGTGTATCATGAGTTGTTTCGAGATTATTAGATTTCTTGGAAAATTATTTTTGTTCTTAATATAAAAATATTTAAAATAGAGATTTTTAGCCGATTAAATATTGAAAAAGTCCGTGTAGACTATTCGAATTTCGGTATATTATGTGCACTAAAAGCCCATAGAAGCAAAAACAAATTTGCTGCCTTATCAGAATTAAGAGATATGACGAATTGTTAAAACGTATACAAACCCATTACTTCCACTTGGGGTTTGAATTTCGAAAAAATTGTGAAACAGGTTTTTAGACGATTTCATAAGAAGCAACTTGATATCTCATGAGAAAAAAAGGATTTTGGAAAATTTGTGAAAACGTAAGCAAACCCTTCACACCTCCTTGGTTCTGGAAATTCGAAAAATCGTGAATTGGTTGGCTGTAATAATCAATTTTATATCTCATCAGAACTAAGGGATGGCAAAAATTGTGAAAACATATACAAACCCTTGGGGGTTGAATATCGAAAAATTGAGAAATGGGTTTGTAGGCGATTATATAAAAAGTCGGTGGTAATGAAAAGCGACCTAATATCTCATCGAACCTAAGAAATATGTCGAAACTTTGAAAAGCATACAACCCCCTTACACCCATTAGGATTGAATATCTAAAATACTGAAATTGGCTTTTTGGCTTTTTTATATAGGAAACCTTAGGAAGTAAAAATGAATTCGATATATCACCAGATATGCAACCTCCTTACGCATACTTGGGGGTTGAATATCCAAAAATCCTGAAAGGAGTTAAAAAATAAATATGAAGACAGCACGAGAAAGTAGGAACCAATTCAATTTCTTATCACTTCTAAAAGAAATGACGGAACTCGTGAAAACGTGTTCAACCATTTTATTCCCTCTTGGGGGCGGAAAAAGGAAAAAACTTAAAAACAGGCATTAGGTGATTATTACGCAAGCACGTGAAAGTGAAAAGATATTCGATATCTGATAAGACGTGGGGATATAGTAGAGTTCGTGAAAAAGTTTACAACCCCCTTTGCACCCCCTTAGGGGTCGAATTTTAAAAATCCTGAAAACGCTTTCTAGGTATTTACATGAAGAAGCCGTAGAATAAAAATGAATTCAATATTTGGGAAGACCTAATAGATATGACGAAAACCGTGAAAATATATGCATTCCATTTTCACTGATCATTTTTTTTGCCCCCCCTCCGAACGCCAATGGATATTTAAAATTTTTTTTATCTAAATCAGTTTTCTAGTTGATTTACATAAACATACCGAGTTTCAACTTTGTAGCATAAGCCGTTCTATAGATAGGAAAAACACCCCCCACCCCCGTACCATACTACCCCTATAAAAAATTATATTTTTCCAATATGCTACTAATATGGCTCTATCTAAATACCAAGTTTCAGCTTCATATCATTATAGGTTGTTGAGATATTAATATCGAAACTTTTTCCTTTTCACCCTCCCCACCCTCACCCTCTACACCCACACTTCTAAAATTTTGTTTTCTGCTAGGGGTCTATTAGGCCTACTTCTGGTAAAAATTTGAAGCATCTATCTTACACCGTTCTTGAGATATGAGACGTGATTTTTTAGAAAAATTCTTATCCCCTCCACTTTCATGCTCCACCGCCCCCTTAAAAAATTTTACTTTCATCAAACTTCTTTTGTCAACCTTTACACACAAACCAAATTTTATTTATCTAGTGCAATTGGTTCGTGAGATATCGTAATCTTAATTTTTTCACCCCCCACCCACGTACGCCACTGCCCCCACTCAAATTTTTGTTTTCGATCTATTCTCCTAGTATACCTGCAGATATTCATTAAGTTTCAATTTTGTGACATTAACCGTTTAGGAGATATGGATTTTAGAATGTGTCGATCTCACCTTTTTGCGTTTCGGACGCATTATTTTACCCCCCACTCCCAAACCCCTTCACCTATATCGGTCCACTACTGAAGCTCTATATAAATTCCAAATTTCAGCCTCCTAGCATAAGCGGTTGTTGAGATCTAGAAACCAAAATTTTCCGTCTAAAACACTTCCGCCTCCTCCCCCCTCATACCCCCACCCAACCAAATTTGGCCACTTCAAGAAGCCTACCCAGTCTAGCTTAAAGGGCTTGGGAGCTACGAGCCTTCAAACGATTTTGCTTACAGCGGTCGACGTACGGCGTACGGCGGACAGACGGACTGAAACAATACTGTATTATTAAAATAATAAAGTAAAACCTGACATCGGTTTTTAGGCGACGAATTCGGTATCTCATCAAACCTAAGACATGTGGCGGAATTCGTGAAAACATATACAATTAATTTGCACCGACTTTAAGGTAAATTACTGAAAAATTTTGAAATTGATTATCAGGTGATTGTATGAGATGTGCGTTCAAGTTAAGAAATATGGTCATACAACTTCGTTACACGCCCTTTGGGGTTGAATATAAAAAATTGGAATTTTGCGATTATGTTAAAAGCCAATATTAAAACAGGCCTTAAAGATTTGTCATAATTCGTGAAAACATGTGCAATACTTTTAAAAATACCGAATATGTTAGCATGTCGGAATTGGTTAGGAACTCCAGCATAACTGCTGCTGAGTTCCAAAAACTAGGAGAACAAAATTTTGGTTATAACAAATAAATATAAAATAAAATAATAAAATTGCGATTCCTAAATAGCTTCGTTATTCATTCTGTTATCGGCTTTACTTCCAAAACTTTACTAATGTATGATAAATGACAATCACGATTAACAGTACTGAAACACAAGACTGAAATTAAAATAAATTGTTTAGTAGTGATGGATTTATTTCTATTTATATTGTGCTCTTTGCGTATATATTCAGTTAGATATACTTTCATTATTTCTATTTAAAAAAATTTTCTCTGCTGCTAAAATTCTTGTCCTCAATACTTGAATCTCGGTTGTAAATCATACTATACTCTCTCGTTGACCTATTGTCGGCTTTGTAAATATACATAAATGCGAATTATTAATTACCCAACAAGAACTGAGTTCTGATATAATACTTATGCAGCAGTACTTGTGGTATTTAAAAATCTGGAAAGTAATATAATTTGCCACAAAAAAATATCACCAAATTTACTGGAAAAATTTAATTGTTTTAAGGAACAACTTAATAGTCTTGTCAACACTGCGGTAGTCAAGAACAAATCTCTTTTGTAACTTAGAAGAGTTATTGATTAAGATGAAATCCAAACGCATTCGAATCTCGTATTCTGATACAGTTCATAAAATCAGAATTCAGGTAGTACCCATTGATACACAATTCAGCCGTAAGTCTTGTGATCTCTGAAATTCATCTAAGAAATAAAAACTTGCCACAATATAGAGCGTCCGAAAATCCGACTATATGTTGATCTAATGAAGAAACCAGTAAAATTTCGGCATCCCTGCATTCTCCAATCGTGACCCCGCAATAACAGAAGTATTTCAGTACTATTGCTGAACTGAAAGTAGCATTTCCATATTTAAAACAAAAATTTCAATGCAGGAAAAGAAAAGCCGTTGCTGAAAGCAATTTGATTCAGCAAATTTGATATATTATGAAAATTGAGCTTGATCGAACAAAATACCGAATTCGGATACTTACCTGAGCTGTTCTTGTCAGTACTGATTTTTTGAACTAAATCTGACAGCTGTTGGAGCTTCCAATGCACGACTAGATCAGTAGCGCATTTCAGTTTCAGGTAATGTTAATGGAGCACTTTATGGTCCACTTTGTTGTATATTCAAAAGTTATTATAGCTATTTCCAGGCAATTGTATAAAGAGTCTGTAGTAGAATAGCTAAATCTTAAATACTAGATCTAAGAAATATGAAAAATTCGTGAAAATAGAGGCACCCTCGAATTTGTTTATACCAAGCTTCGTATATGTATCAGAACTTAAAAAAATCACTGATTATATATACGTACTAAGTTTCAACTTTCAAGCATAAGCCGTTTCTAAGATGGGAAGACCAATCTCCATGGTGATGGTCCTACAGCCTCGATCAAAAATGTTGTTTTATATTGTAGTAGTGTAGTCAATCGTCATTCGTAAAATCTGTATTTTTAAAATTGTTCGATTCACGGGGTGTAACCTTTAATGCCGTAAAAAAATTTTTTCAGTTCGATGTATAACTCGTACTGTGATATAAAAATAATAAAGAAAATTCACGTCAAACTGTCGTAGCACTTAAAAATTTCACTTCAAGCGTACAAACAAACTGAGAAAACTTGAAAGTATTCTTAAGGGCTATTGAGGACAACATTGTTCTTTTTTATTTTCATTTCTTGACGTTCTCTAAAAACATGAAAATCCATAATTTCAATTATTGCCGGATACTTTAAAGAGTCTGTACGAAAAATTTACAGAGCTTCAGTACTTTTGTACAGATTGAAAAATGGCAAAATTTATCGCGGAAACCAACAGCTACTTTGCGTGCTAAACGAATATTTCACGCAATATCTTGAAGATTTCATTCCTTTTTCAGTCCTTCTTATTGAATTCCTCTTAGAGACGTTGTTATTTGGTATAGCTTTGAAACGATTGAAAGGACGCGAAGTCTGGAACTCATTTTCATTTTCAAAGTCGCATCCTACTCCAGTATCAATTTAACTTAAACTTTGCGGAAGATTAATGGGTGGCACGTGCCTTTTCCGAATCTGCAGTGGGAAAAATTAATGTCCTGACAAGATTTTAGTATCAGGCATTAGTTTTCCTTTGAGGTACTTAAATATGTACCTGGTATTCTAAGAAACGATGAATCTAACCGCATGACCCGACGCATTTAATGAGCAGAGGGCATAAAACTATTTTCCAGAATCACAAAAGTACGACAAAGTTCTGCGTATATTGAGTAATTCCACAAACTGCCATCGACAATAATTAAAGAACGCATCATACGAGTACACTAGGCCTGTGTAATCACAAAGTTGTCCAATTAGCTGGCTAAAATAGGCTTTTAATTAGAGTCACCATACAGGCAGTAACTGGTCTTAGTTTTCGTTTAGTCAGTTTCGCACACACAATTCCTGAATATATGCCATATGTCGCTCCTGGCACAATAAAGGATCTAGTCTGAAAATTTTCCTGTAAAGTAGGGCACTTGATATCTGGCTGAAGCAACCTTAACCAGTTAAAAAGTTTTAAACGAGCCTTGAGCTTGTTTTATTGAATCTTCTTCTAATGTAGCGATTTTTTCGCTATTGCTCTACATTGCATCCGACTTAATTAAATTTACATTAGAGCTTCGATTAGGCTTAAAGGCTTATCCTAAAACACTGATTAATCCATCCAGGAACAGACGGTTTCCGTACTTTGTTCACTGGCTTAGTAAAAGGATGCCGAGCGTTTTTTTTATCAGACTTTGTTCAGTGTTTGATATCAGAAATTGCTGCCAGTTGTAGAGACTAACTTTCCGAACATTCAAGAACTATTTTAACTTTGCAGTATCCAACAATTGACGTAATTTTCTTGCAACGTTGATGGTAAAACTTTTAAAGTTCTTCTTATTGAACAATTTAGCGCTGATAGTGCAGACAAAATGAACCAACGAAGGACTATGAAATTGAAGTTGTTTCTGGGTTAGTGTTATATAGGAACAGTGGGTATCTGAAGACTGCATCAAATTTGCGCCGACTGGAGAAGACACTAAGCCGATATTTTCAATCGATACTTAATCAGTAATTTGAATGAAAAACTTCAGTGGAAATGCCACAGTTGGACATGGAATAAAATTTGTACAGACATAGGTGGAATATCATTAGAACAGAATATATGAACCCACCACTTCTTTCGGATCACCGCTTCTTCAAAAAACACAGCAAAAAGGAGTTTTTTGGAATGTATGGGGAAAAAGAGTTTTGTCCAAAAACTCTTGAAAACGGCTTGAACATAAAATAAAAAAAATCTGCCAGTTTGGGAAAAACTTTATTATTTTTCGGGTTAAAGTTCGGGAAGCTGGTTAAAAAGAGGTCGCGCTAGAATATAAAATGCTCTTTGATATTTCATCAGACGCTAGAGATTTTGAAAAATTTGTGGAAACGTAAGTAACCCCTTACCATCCACTTAGTTGTGAAATTTCGAAAAATCGAGAAATTAGTTTTTAGGCCATTATATGAAATCGTGAAATGGGCTTATAGGCTATTATATAAAAGTCAGTGTAAGTGAAAACCAATCTGATATCTCATCAAACCTAAGAAATATGTCAAAAGCTAAAAAAAATATGCACCCCTTTACACCATCTTAGGATTGAATATCTAAAATCAACTTTTTGACGATTATGTAGGAATCCTTAGGTAGTAAAAATTAATTCGATATCTCGTTAGATCTAAGAAATATGTAAGAATTTGTGAAAACATATGCCATGGCCTTACACTAACTTTGGTATTGAATATGCCAAATATGCCACCGCTTCACACTCACTTTGGGATTGAATATCAAAAAATCGTGAAAAGGGTTTTTAGATAAATAAAAAGAAAGCCGAAGGAAGTGAAAACCAATTCGATGTCTTATCATCCCTACGAGATATGACGGAATTCGTGAAAGCGTGTTCAACGCTTTTATACCATCTTTGGGTTTGAAAAAAAAATTTGAAACCAGTTTAGGCGATTATAAAACAAGCCCAAGGAAGTGAAAAGTTAAGGGTCCAGCTGAATTCGTGAAAATGTATTCAACGCTTTTAAACCCCCTTCGGGGTTGTATTTAAAAAAATTCTGAAAACACTTTCTAGGCATTTATTTGAAGAACCCGCCAAATAAAAGTTAACTCAATATTTTAAAGGATATAACGAAATTCGTGAAAAATATGCATTCTATTTTCCCTGATCATTATTTTTATCCCTCCGTACGCCAATGGAGAAGTTACAGATAATTTGCTTAACAAATTTACTACGAGCAAAAGACTAATCTTAAAACACTTAAAACCAAAAAATGCAATATGCAGTTTTCACTATAATAAATTTTAAAACTAAATGAAAATATAACTTATAAAAAATTATTTACAATTAAACGAACCTTATTAGTTGCGAACAATAACACAGCCATGAGTATGTTTGTATAAAATATGATATCGATATACTCTACTACTGGCAAACGTTTGCAAGACTTGGGTGAACGATGGTTTTTTTTTAATTTTAATAAAAACATAGCAGATCAAATATCGACATAACCCCTTAAGGATTAAATATCCCATAATTCCGAAATTGATTCTTAGCTTAATATATAGGAAGCCCTTTTAAGTAAAAAATATTGAGATCATCAGACTTAAGATATATTTCGGAATTCATTAAAACGTACACAACCACTTCTGAATATCGCAAAATCTTCAAATTAATTTTTGGGCGATTATATGTAAAGCCGAATTCGATATCTCATTAAACCTAAAAGATTTGTCCGAAGAAACACCCTCCACTCCCTTTGGGGTTGAATATCTAAAACGGCTTAAATTGCTTTTTTGGCGGTTATATTTAAAGTAAATAGAAGTACAAACTAATTCAATATTTCATGAGACCTAAGAAATATGTCGGAATTCGTGAAAATGGACACAACTACTTTACACCCCTGATTATTTATTGGTTGGTATTATTTTGTAGCGATTAGTTTGGAATGCTGTTTCGAATGCCCAATATTGGACAACCCCCTTGCAGGTTGACTATCGAAAAATCTGGAAGGCAATTTCTGGACGCCCAGTAAGAGATATGGCGATATTCGTGAAAATGAATAGAACCCTGTGACGACGAAAATTTCCACGAGAAATTTCCACACACAAACATTGAATTAAAATATGTAACACTGAAATGAGTTTTAAAACTTGGAATAAACACAGAATAAATAATCACCAGCAATGAACAACACGGAAAACAAAGAATTTAACATTGTTATGTTTCGCAGTTGGTGTTTATGCCAGTCCCTATTAAAGGGCTAACGAGTGAACAGAAGGGGACCAGTCGGCAGTAGTCAGTCTGCTAATAAGGTTGTGGATTTGTAATTCCCCTTAGAAATGACTTGAGACCGGCTAGTTCATCTCCAGATAACGCCGCGACGAACCAAGCAGAGCGGTGAAGAGCCAAGCAGAACGGAGAAGAGCCAAGCAGAGACGAGTTCAGCAGAACCAAGCTGAGCATAGACGAGTCCAGCAGAGCCAAATAGATCAGAGACGAGTCCAGCAGAGCAGAGCAGAGCCAAGCAGAGCTGAGCCAAGAAGAAGACAAGCCAAGCAGAGCAGAGCCGATCCAAGCAGAGCAGAGCTGAGCCAAGCAGAGCAGAGCAGATACTAGCCAAGCAGAGCATATCAGAGCTGAGCAGAGCAGAGACTAGAGCAGAGCCAAGCTGAGTGAGCCACGACTTGCAGAGCGAGCTACGACGAGCAGATCAAAGCAGCGACGAGCACAGCGAGCCACGACGTTCATAGCGGGCCACGACGAGCAGAGCGAAAGCAGCGACGAGCACAGCTAGCCACGACGTGCATAGCGAGCCACGACGAGCAGAGCCAAGCAGTGACAACCACAGAACAAGCCACGACGAGCAGATCAGGCCAACAGAGACGAGATTGCGATCAGAAACAGGATCAAGTTAAGGCAAGCAGAGTCGTGCCAGGATTGGAGCTAAAACCAGCTACGACAAGCCACGACGAACTTCGCCAAACCATGACAAGCAGACACAGCAGAGCCAAGACGAATAAAGCAAAGGCCACATAGAGAGACGAAGACAGGGAGAGAACAGAGCAGAGAGGCTCAAGACAAGGTGAACGGAGTCGTACCCACAGAATCACGAATCGAATCCGCTGAGCAGAGGCGAGTAGAGCGGACGCTCAGAGGCGAGCTATGACGGCAAGGAGAAAACCCAAAGGAAATCAAAATTAAAATATATGTTATCAACTAGAAGTAATAAAAGAATAAATGAAATGAAGTCAAAACGAAGAAAATAAATATTTTGTGACAGATCCTGGCACTCGTTGAGCCTACCCCGGCTGTAAATCAAGTCGTTACGACCCTTTTGACGGAAAATTATTTTGCCCATCTTCGAACACCAATGGCAATGCAATTTTTGCAAAAAGTAGATCTAGAAGGAGTGGGGTCTGTAATGTATACGAAATTTCAGCCCCAATTAAATGTTGGTTGTTGTCTTGGCTTAATTTGGCTCAGTTTTACGACAGCTAATGAAGTCAACGAGAGGGTGTTCCGTCACTGTTTTAACTAGAAGTAGACGAGCTTGACTATTGCAAGTAGTACTTTGTGCCATACTAGGGAAAGCATTTTTGAATAAAATGGACAAAAAGTGATATAAATAAAATTATCCTCCGTATCTCAAAAATCCTTTGAGGTAGAACCTCCCAATTTACTTTTGAAGTAATTGGGTTACTACGCATTTGTTTTCGGTGCAGAAATGTTATTTTTTCTATTTTAGAAATGGCACAAACTGGAGTGTTTTTGTTGTAAGTTCAAAGGCCATACGACGAGACGTAACAAACTCAAAGTTCAAAAAGGTTAGAGCAAATACTTTTAGCAAATGGCCCAATTTAAGCGCGTGTGCCATACGATCCTTCTCACAAAATAAACCTAACTCAGAAGCCAAACGCCATTTCTTATTTATGACAAAATTTACCTCCGACTGCGAAATGTGTAAAAATGTTAATATAAATATTGTCACCTGATGAATATTTCATCTGTCGCAAAGTGTACGGTAATAGTTATATTAACATTTCTCTGCGGAATATATCGTCGCTAAAAGTCTTCCAAGGGTATTCAGTTGTAAACAGGCTGTCGCCTTTCCACTAGTAGCCTTCTTAAGTCAATAAAAAAAAATTGTTCAGTTTCCAAAAGCAGGAAATAAATAAAAACAACCCCTGTTCAAGGAGCAACACTTCTGCGTCTACATCCCTCGAATAAATTGATATTGCATCCAGTATGTGACCACAAAAAAAAAAGTTTTCATTTCTGGAAAGGTTATACAGTCGGATGTGAGTTTATATCCCCTGAAGGTTTTTCCGGGGTTTCCCGGTAAAACTTTATGAATTCCGTGTACATATGCCAAAGAATTGTTTTGGGGGTTGTGTTGTGGCTGAAACTTATATGACTATGTAACGTTTGGACGTATGAAAGTCGCCGATATATCGACTCAAACTTCCACCACTTGAAACGAAATATTAGACAGTCCTGTGTGAATTAGTTTCAGACGATTTGTTGCTATGGAACCTTTTTTGAATTTGTCGAGCCCACCAGGGAACAATTTATTCAGAAAGTTGGTTTTTTTCCATGCTATTGTTGAATATTGTATAAATGTTTGCCAAGATTTACGGGAGGAAATTTTTTGCTTCTGCAGATAGAAAGCCAGGACCATATATGGCTGGAAGCTGTATCGATATAAAGTGTCCAAAAAAAAAGTCAATTCGGCATCAAAAGATGATATCTTTGACCTTAAGACATTAACTTTGTATGGTATCTATTTCTGGCAAATGCATGCATCACCGTTTTATTTTGCTTTTCGAACATGCGTGTCTACTGCTGCAGTGGCTTATGCATCACGAATTGAGAATACTTTTAACATAAATTGATGCACCTTTAAAACTCCTCTAGGTGGCTAGTTGGTAGAGTAACTTTCTATGTTCGAGAGTGGTACATGAGTTACTTAGTAGTGTGTCTATCTACTGTAAGACATTAAAGTGTAATAATTTAAATGTCGACCAATTTTATAAAAAATTTATAATAAATTATTTACAAGGAATTTAAATTTGAATTAAATAAATCGAAGGCGCCAAAACGTACAAGCTCGCTCGTTGGTATAAATAAAATTTCGTAGAAGTGACTATGTTTCAGGAGGCCAGGGCCCGTTTTGGGATGTCGCGCCATTGATGATGATGAGAAGTCACTGCGACTTTTCTTTAATAAATGCTGTAGAATTATGTTTCTTAAATTGAGACGGTTTTAGCGCGACAACAAAGCAATAACTTCAAGCTTTTCGTTGCTTTATTTTTCATAAGTGGTATTTTATTATTTTACTTTATAAGTTTTTAATAATGAAGCATTTTAATAACAAATAATTTAATGATCGATTACTTTGGAGTGGAGTAGTAAAAAAATTCGGATTAGAATATCTTCCGAACTAATTGTACCAGGAAGATAAAATTTGTTTTCTGTATATAAGGTTCCACTTGTAACCTAATGAAAGTAAAATTTTTGAGGAGGAAGGAAAAGCATGGATGTGGGGGATATAAATTTAAAAAAAATAGCATTTTTATATCTCAAGAGCCGTACCAAACTCTTAAAAACTTTACAGGAGTTAAGTCCATTAAACCTCTAGTAAAGGAAAAACATTTTGTGGGTGTGGGTGTGCGGGGTGGCAGGGGGTGGAAAGGAAGAAATTCTGATTTTTATTTCTCGAAAGCCGCAAAGGCGTAAAAAATTGTAAAGCCATAATAAAGGCATCCTAGAAAAATTTGTTGTTGGGGGTAGCAAGGTACGGGGGTGATTTTTTAAATCTCTAAAACGGCTTATGGTTGAAAGTTGAAACTTAGTACGTACGAGGCATGTTCGGAAGGTAAGTGTACTAAATTTTTTTTTTTGGAAAAGTGTATTTGAAAAAAAAATCTAAGAATTTTGTTGATACACTTGTTGACAATTTTACCACATAATCGCCATCCCGATCAATACATGTGGTGAGCCGTGGCAAAAGCTTCTTTATGCCCTCCTCGAAGAACGCTTCCGCTAACTCCTTCCCACACGAGAGACATTGTCTTTCATGGCGTGTCGAAGGCTCTGTGGTACCACTTGGGGACTCAGACCAAATATGGTATACTAGAGTCTATTATAATGCCGCTATGGTGTGGTGGCCAAAGGTTGTACAAATCACAGCACAGAAGGCTCTGCAAAAAATTTAGAGGCATTACTGGGGGACTTAAATCATGTCCCACTGCTGCAATGGAAGCCATGATAGACTTGGCCCCATTACACTTAGAGATAAAGAAGGAGGCTCTGACAGAGGCCTTAAGGCTACAGCAGTACAATAAATTCAAAGCAGGAGACCTTGTCGGTCACCTTAAAATTCTACAAGGAATTTAATCAGAAGGACCACCTAACCGACTCTGTAAACGATAACATGCCAAAGGTATATGATTTTGAGAAACCATATATGGTGACTCTGGGAGATCGTGTATCATGGCAATCTGGTCTACCAGATTTTGGGGAAGGTGCTTCAGTCTGGTACACGGACGTCTCTAAGACCTATAGTGGAACTGGAGCGAGCGTATTTGGACACAATTGTAAAATATGGACGGCAATGGGACAAACAGCCACTGTGTTTCAGGCTGAGGTACATGCCATAGAGCTGTGCGCAGGTAAGCTTCTACTGAATAAACGAAAAGGCGCTACAATTATTATCTTATCTGACAGCCAGGCGGCACTGCTAGCACTGAAATCTTATTGTCTCCGTTCTAGGCTTGTGTGGGATTGTCATACTATTCTTAAATAGCTGGCACATCATAATAGTCTAACCCTGATGTGGGTGCCAGGACATGAAGGTATTCCGGCTAATGAATCGGCTGACCAGCTAGCTAAGCTGGGAGTCCACTCACCAATGATTGGCCCGGAACCATTCTGTGGAGTAGGTAAAGGCTTCATTAAGGATGGCATTTTAAAGTGGGTAAATCTTCAGGTGGAAGATTATTGGAACTCACTTTCAGGACTTAGAAAGTCAAAGAAATTCCTGACTTTCTCAAGTAGGAGAGCGTCGGAGTTCCTTTCCTTAAGCAGGTATAACGCACGGGTTATAATGGGATATTTTTCCGGATATTATTTCCTTAATTATCATCATCGGTAAAGTATCACTAGATACATGTCGATTCTATGATACCACATCTGAAACCATGGCACAGATTCTGTGTGATTGAGATGCAGTGGCCAGATCAAGAAGGCAGATTCTCGGTGGATTTACTCTCACCTATGAAGACCTGTCGAAGACTCCCCTGTGTAAAATCATCTCCTTTCTCAAAGGAATCGATATGGCCTAGGGAGTGGTTAAGAGCCAGGAACAAAAGACCTCTTAGGTCGTAGTTCGAGAAGTAGTGTGGCTTCTATAGGCTCTACCAGATAAATAATAATAATAACTCCTTCCCACACTTCAGTACCTCTTTCTGCACCTGCTTGTCGGATGAAAATTTAATTCCACCCATGTGTCCCTTTAGGGAAGTGAAAAGATGATAATTTGATGGCGCCAAGTAAGGGATATACGGGGGGTGGTTTAAATATCCCAACCAAATGAATCCAAGAGCCCCTTGGTGGCTAAGGCTGTGTGAGGACGGGCGTTGTCGTGCAACAAGCACACTCCCCTCCTTTTGTTTTGAATGCTCATTTTGAATTTTTTTAGGGTCTCATAATATTGTTGTGCATTGATGGTCTCCTCCCGAGGCCGAAATTCGACCAAAATGATGCCTTTTCGGTCCCAAGACACTGAGGCCATGATTTTTTTGCCCGAAATTGCGGTTTTGAATTTTTTGACTGATGGGGAATTGGTGTGACGCCACTGTGACGACTGTCTTTTTGACTCAGGCGTATAATGAGTCACCCATGTTTCATCTCCAGTCACAATAGCGCTTAGAAAAACCTCACCTTTCAATTCAAGTCGGTCAAGAAACTCGCGGGCGCTATTGACCCGATTTTTCTTGTGTTGCTCTGTCAGCTGTTTTGGGACCCATCTTGCGCACAGTTTCTGGTATATCTGCGTTTCTGTGAGAGTCTCGTATAAGAGAGTTCTGGAGAGTTCTGGAAACATCGCTGAAATTTCATCCACTGTCAATCGGCGGTCTTTACAAACAATTTCCTCGATTTTTTGCACCAACTTATCAGTCAAAATGGAAGGTCTCCCACTCCTCTGTTCGTCATGAACATTTCTCCCTACTCTCTACGCCACTTAAACGCACTCATTCTGTTCAAAACACCTTCGCCGTAAACCGTTTTGATTCGCGAAAAAATTTCGTTAGGTGTTACTCCTTCCGCGAGTGGGAAGAGGATCACAGCACGTGACTCGCACTTGGCGGGATTTCTTACCGACATCTTTCACGTAACTGGACATTACAACGTTAGTTTACGTACTACCGTGTTCCTGCGATGCTTGCTCTATCATTAGATCCCCCGCTACCACGCAGTGTTGCCAACCCTCAAAAAACCAAAACCACAGCCCGTTATGGTCACAGAACACTTACTTTCTGAACATGCCTTGTATATGAAAATGACCTACTGAAGTAATAACAGCAAGAAAAAAGGTCAGATCTTAATTGGCGTAAAAACATGGCGTACAAAGATATCCATGAAACGGTTTTTTCCAAATTTTCACGAATTTCGTTATATCTTTTGGGCATGTCGAGGTATCAAATCAATTTTACTTCTGCAGGCTCTTTATATAGGAACCTAGAAAGATTTTACCAAATTTTTTGATATCCAACTACTGAGGAGGTGTAAAGTGGTTGTGTATATTTACACGAATTCCGATATATTTCTTAGGTCTTATGAGATATTGAGTTCACTTTCATTTCTTAAGGCTTTAAATGTATTTTAAAAATTTTTTTCGTTGTTTTTCTGCGTCAGAGGAGTCTTTGGTGCGAAACACCAACACGAAAGTTCGACTAGGATTAATCGCTATACTGGCTACTGCCATTGAGGACATAGCAATTGAAAAACCTTCACTGGATAAGCCAGTTTTTCTAAAACTGTGTTGGACTAGGTCCCGAAGAAGCTGTTTCGTTGTCTCATCAGAGGCTTTACATATAATTGAGAAAAAAAATGATTTAATCATTTTTCGATATTAAACCCTTGGGGTTGTAAGGTATTGTTCAAGTTTTCACGATTACCGACAAATCTTATGGGTTTAATGAGATCAATCAAGTTCGCTTTTACTTCTATGTCCTTTATAAGGGTGTTTTTTTTAGAGGTATATTTTTTTCAGTAGAGATACCTGTCAAACTACCTGTCAAACTTGACTGTGTCTTTTTCATTTTTGTTCAGTACGTCATGGAAAGACTTACACCAGAACAATGTTTACAAATTGTGGAAATTTATTTTCGCTGCGTCAATTATATGGTGAAAAAATCATCTCAAGAACTGGACCTGTCAATTTGCCGCCTAGATCGTGTGATTTGACACCATTGGATTACTTTGTGGGGATACATCAAATCACTGGTCTATATGCTGATAAGCCAGCAACGTTTAGAAGCCAATATTCGACGGTTTATTGATGAGATAAGGCAAAAAATGCTCGAAAAAGTGACCAACATTGAACTGATCGGATGGTGTTCATTAGACGCAGTCGCGGTAGTCATATGCCCAAAATCGGTTTTAAAAATTAAATGCCATAAAATAATCTTTTTAATAAAAAAAAAAGTTTGCCATTTGGCAAATTACGTATGTCTTTTTTTCAAAAAAGAAATACTATACCTCTAAAAAAAACACGCTATAAAATGATCTAACAATTAATTTCAGTATTTTGCGATATTTAACCCCTAAGTGGGTTTAAAATGATTGTGTACTTCATTTTACGAATTCCGACATGTCTCTTAGGTCTTACGAGATATCGAACTGTTTTTTTACTTTAGCGGGCTTTCTATACAATCGCCTAAAAACAATTTTCAGAATTTCTTGATATTCAACTCCTAAAGCGCTACGTCGATTTTTCTTCCCTATATTTTTTTGAAATTAAGAGAAAAGTACGTAGATAAATAAAAAGATATCTACCAACATTCTGGGCGCAACCTTATTATTTTTGGGTAGAAGTCCGGCTCGCGTTTAATGCTGAGATGCGGTGTAGGTTACTACGCAACCGACAACCTAAAGAATAACCAGGAGGCAATTTGGAACGATATTTTTTAGGTTGTCACTCGCATAGGAACCTACACCGCATCTCAGTATTAAACCCATTCTGGATTTCTACTCAAAAAATAATAAAGTTACTCCCAGTCTTTTGGCAGATTTTTTATTAATTTGTCTTAAAGGATTGTTGACTTCTGCCTACCGATTTTTTTTCTGAAGTACCTACGTATTCGCGAAATAATTTGGCAAAGAGTTCTCTACCAGTAAATCATCCAGTGAACGAGTAATTATTGTCAACATCAAATTTGAGTACGACAGATACCACGTTCCATTTCCCATCATATAACCAGCTCGTTCCTAATAACTTCCGAACAAAATTAATTTCATATCCCCCGGACTGGGTGTTATCACTTCCAATCGAAGACCCAAGGATGAGTTCATTATCTCGACTTATGGCTCATCGAGTACTTGCATTATGTGAATTATCAGCTGATGGTGGTCTATTAACCACGTATCATTCCGATCCCTTTCGCATAGTATCGAGAGTAGAATGTATTGCGTTTAGTAATAAACATCACATGTGGTTATAGCTACCTGACGACGTGTGTAGGTATATCCCACAGTCAGTATACTCTGAATTCTGAACGTTAAATCCAGTATCTACCGGCGATGATATTATCATAAGGAGGGCTTTTCATAACGTTAGAATCGATAGATGAATCGAGTTCGACGAATTATGTAAACGTATTTATAAGCGATAGTCGAGCATCCTAGTAAGGACGATATCCACGCATCTATAAAATCCAATTATTTTAGAACCAACGGAATTTTGCATGAAACGCATATTAAAGTGGCTTACCTCATACCATAAACTATATTTGGGTACTAGAATTTCAAGGGGAATGAACACGGTTTCTAGGTGGCTTATATTAAACGCTCTACTGTTTGCTATTAGCATAAAGTGCAACTACTTGTGCTTCAACTACTTGCAATTTCATAAGCCTTAGATTTTGGTGGCACAGGATCATCTCGGTTGTATCAGAAGGTCTAACGATAGCTTAAATATTTACAAGACAAGAACGTCTTTGATGTCATGCATAGTAGCAAGGTTTCCAGCTGAATCATATTATGAACAAAAGCATATGTAAATTTTGTTATGCCTGTATTATAAATCCTCCAAAACTCCTTTAAGGAGTCTAGCAAGTTACTAGAATAGGTCCTTTTAAGAACAACCTTTCACTTTTACAGTAGTCTCTATATATAAAAATAAATGTTTGTCTGTTTGTCCTGTATAGGCTCCTAAACCACTCATCCAATTGCGATGAAACTTTGGTGATTTGTTGAGGGTACGCCCTCGATGGTGGATGGTGGGTGGAGAATGGTGGATGGTGGATAGAGGATAGAGAATGGGGGATGGTAAATGGAGGATGGTGGATGGTGGTTAGAGGATGGTGGATAGAGGATGGAGGATGAGGTATGGAGGATGGTGGATAGAGGATGGATGATGGAAGATGGAGGATGGGGGATGGAGGATGGTGGATGGAGGATGGTGGATGGGGATGGTGGATGGTGGATGGTGGATAGAGGATGGAGGATAGAGGATGGTGGATGGTAGATGTTGAATGGTGGATAGAGGATAGAGGATGGAGGATGGAGGATGGAGGATAGTGGATAGAGGATGGTGGATAGAGGATGTAGGATGGAGTACGGTGAATTGGGGATGGGGGATGGAGAATGGTGGATAGAGGATAAAGTAACGTGAGCAACGGAGCAACGGGAGAAATGGGAGTAACGGGAGAAACCAGAACCATGGATCAACGGGAGAAACAGGAGCAATGGATCAACGGGAGAAACAGGAGCAATGGATCAACAGGAGAAAAGGGAGCAACGAGATCAACGGGAGCACCGGGAGTAACAGAAGCGATGGAACAACGTCAGCGAAGCGAGCGTAGCCGCGGTACGTGGCCAGTAGTTCATAAAATTTAAAATTGAGATAAAAAATTTGCCAATGGTCGGGGCGAAACTTTATTATTTTCGGGTCAAAGTTCGGAAGCGATCAAAGTCGGAGTATATCATCAGTTGTTTCGAAATTATAAGGTTTCTTGGAAAGTTAATTTTGCTCTAAAAAAAAGCCGATTATACACTGGAAAAGCCCGTGTATGGTAGACAATTCGAATTTCCCATAGAAGTAAAAACGAATTTATTGCCTTATCAGACTTAAGAGATATAACAAATTGTTAAAACGTATACAAACCCATTACTTTCACTTGGGGTTTGAATTTCGAAAAAATTGTGAAACAGGTTTTTAAAGGAATTCATAAGAAGCAACTGGATATCTCATTATACACTGGCGATTTTTAAAAATTTGTGAAAACGCAAGCAAACTCTTCACACTCCCTTGGTTTTTCAAATACGGAAAATCGTGAAATTGGTTTTTATGTCATTACATCAAATGCCGTAATATGCAATTTTATATCTCATCAGAACTAAGGGATGGCAAAAATTGTGAAAACATATAAAAACTTTTGGGGGTTGAATATCCAAAAATTTAGAAATGGGTTTGTAGGCGAATTTGTGAAAAGTCTGTGAAAGTGAAAAGCGATATAATATCTCATCAAACCTAAGAAATATGTCGAAGCTTTGAAAAGCATACAACCCTCCTACACCCCTTAGGATTGGATATCTAAAAATACTGAAACTGACTTTTGGTGGTTATATAGGAAACCTTAGGAAGTAACAATGAATTCAATATATCATCAGATATGCAACCTCCTTACACTCACTTGGGGGTTGAACATCAAAAAATCCTGATAGCAGTTAATAGATAAATATGAAGACAACACGAGAACGTAAAAACCAATTCAACTCCTTATTACTTCTAAAAGATATGACGAAATTCGTGAAAACTTGTTCAACCCGTTTATACCCTCTTAGGGGTTGAAAAAGGAAAAACTTGAAAACAACTTTTAGACGATTATTACACAAGCCCTTGAAAGTGAAAAGATATTCGATATCTGATCAGACCTGAGGGATACGACAGAATTCGTGAAAAAGTGTACAATCCTTTTTCCACCCTCTTAGTGGTCGAATTTAAAAAAATTGTGAAAATAGTTTGTATGTATTTATATGAAGAATCCGTAGAATAAAAATGAATTCAATATTTGGGAAGATCTAATAGATATGACGAAAATATATGCATTTCATTTTCACTGATCATTTTTTTGCTCCCCTTCCGAACGGACGATTTGAAATTTTTTTTATCTAAATTACTTTTCCAGTTGATTTACATATACATACCGAGTTTCAACTTTGTAGCATAAGCCGTTCTATAGATAGGAAAAACACCACCAACCCCCGTACCATACTACCCCTATCAAAAATTATATTCTTCCGACATATTACTACTATAGCTCTATCTAAATATCAAGCTTCAGCTTTATGTCGTTATTGATTCTCGAGTTATAAAAATCGGGACCTTTTCCTTTTCACCCTTCCCCACCCTCACCCTCTACACCACCTCTGTTAAGCTAGCAGTGTCAAACCCTCAAAATTTAAATAAAAATGTACCTTAATTTGTTGCTATTTTGTCGCTATTTTGTTCCAAAAAAATTAATTTTGTTGCTCAACCCCTTTTCCTAGAAACGGAACACTGCTAGCTTAACAGTTAAGCTAGCAGTGACATCTGTAAATAATAGCTTTGCGGAAAAACTTTTGACGGCATATTTTGTTGCTATTTTGTAGCTTTACATTTCTCAAAAAAAATATTTTGAATATTTCAGCCTCCTAGCATAAGCGGTTCCTGAGATCTGGAAACAAAAATTTTCCGTCTAAAACGCACCCCCCCTCCTCCCCCCTAACACCTCCACCCCTCGGAATTTGGTCACTTCAAGAAGCCTACCCAGTCTATTCACAAAAAAAATTTCAATTTAATATCTCATACCGTTTGGGAGCTGCGAGCGTACGGCGGACAGACGGACTTTTTCGTGTCTACTAGTCATGAAACGTGAAAAAAAAATTTTCAAGGTAGCAAATTTTTTAATAAAAAATCAATCACAAGTAAAATTTGGGGAAAAACAGTCAAAATAGCAGCTCCTTGAGTTAAAAAATCTGTCAAAAGTCTACGAGTAACGAGGCTACTATTTTTTGGTCGATTCGATAGACGACAGAAGTAGATTCGCCAAATTTTCATTAAAAACATTAATAAATTTTTTAATTTGATTATGTTCCGGACTGAAGTTGAAATCAAAATATGGTATTGGTTCCTACGCGACTATCTACCGAAAAAAACTAGCTAGACACTCATAACCTTCATACCATTTCTCACAAAAATTGCGCAGAAAATTGGTGGATTATTATTTAGGTCCTTTTGACGCGACGAGGTTCCGTACGACACTGAAAACCCCTTTTTTTTATCGGAAACATATTTTATACCTAATTATATTGAGGTTTCAAATTTTACATTTGAAGCATAAACCGTTCCTCAAATAAAAAATCAGACCTCAAAAGAAATTTTTTGAATGTGCCACTAATGTTACTATTACAATATATGACCACGCTGTCAAATTGCAGTATTAAGCAATGCGAAATTGTGAATTTGATCGAGCGGATACTGTGAGATTAATTTATATTCTTTGTTTTGCATTGCTTATTACTGCAATTTGGCAGCGTGGTCATACAGTTGAATACTAGCCTAATTCTGGGCACCAAATTTTTTACTTCAAATAGAGTTCTACCGATCGTATAAATTTTCAGATTACTTCTCCAAGAATGTGTTTTTTGAGATCATTTTGCCCCTCTATCCATGCGCCGCTGGTCTCAATTCGGTATTTTTCGAAAACAACCAAAATTGAACGTTTAATCTATCGTATTGCTATGATACAGATATCAGAACACTTTGGATCACACCCTACTTTCGTGCGCTAGTGCACCAAGCAATTCACTGTTGTTGTACCCCTTTTGAACCGCTGGGTTGAACATTAGTCTAACAACTACATTAAGAAGTTTCGACGAAAAACCTCAGATCGGACTGAGGAACAACCGTAATGTCCCAAATACGATATATTATCGAAGAACGCAAGACTGGATTTAAGATGCCACCACAGATTAAGACAGCTACTTAATTTTTTGAAGATTCAGCGAAGAATGCCTACCATGCAATTTTGAAGATCCACTACTCCTGCTCTTTTAGAGTCTATCCCTAAAACATTAAGTTAAGAAATTTGTAAATTTTTTTTAAGTTTACGCTGAATCGCAATATTTTTTAATAGGAATAACAAACTAAAACCAAACCAGGACCTAACAAATATGGCAAAATTCGTGAAAACATATACAACCCCTATACAAAAGTACTTCGAAGTGTTCATGTAAAGAAAAGCTAACAACCTTCGGAGAACTGTTTTACTACTATGCTTTAAGCCATGAATTTAAAATTTGACATACGTCAATTTTTTACAAATTTCAAGAAAAGTATATGTGTGTGAAGAAAAGCGAGATTATTTTTCGTGTAAAGTCTTAATTTTTTAATGCCGAAAATGATAACTCGAGAACGCATTTAGCTAGGAAGTTGAACTTTTTAAATCAAATGTTTGATGAAATTTTAAAAGTGAATTTAATTTCATGTATTGCACACTACAGCTTTTTACTATATAACAATAATCAATGGCACAACAGCTTTTACTATATAAAAATATTAAATATTCGAGAAGCTACCACACAAAGATCTTTAAAAAACGAATGCTAGCATTCGTACAATCTTACAACTCGAAAATAGGTTGATTTATACCTAAAATTTTATATGATTCATTTAAGGTCATACAAGAAAACGGGTTTTATGTGGATATATATTGAGGTTTTTCATTGAAATAAAAAAATGATTGCAGCGTCTCAAATTTCGACCTTAAAGACCAACTGGACAATTGCAAAAAAAAATAATGTTGCACTTTGAACGTTGCCATTCATTTCCAACATTCTCTTCTGTTGTTAACATATGAAACCTCATCTCACCGAGCGAAATTTCGACTGCGTCACTGTATCAGACCTAAGACATATGGCGGAATTCGTGAAATCGTATTTACACCCACTGAAGGTTGAAGCAATAAATCCTGAAAATAGTGTGTTTACATAAAAAATCTGTTGAAATAAAAACCAATTCGATATTTTATCAGAGCCAAGAAGTTTGATAGAATTCGTGGAAATGTGTTCAACTTTTTTACACCCTCTTGTGGTTGAAAAGAGAAATATCCCTAAAACGACTTTTGGGCGATATAAACTAAACAATCCGAAGAAGGAAAAACCTATTCGATATCTAATCAGACCTAATGATGGTGTTAGCGAAAATATATGTAGCAACTTTACACCTCCTTAGGGTTTGACTTTAAGAAAATCCTGGAAACAGTTTCTAGGCAATTATCTGTGAGAGTAAAATCGATTTAATTTTTCAAAAGACCTAGGAAATATGACGAAATTCGTGAAAATATATGCACCCAATTTTCTCTGACCACTTTTTTTCACTGTAAGATTGGCTTGAATATTGTAGTTTCGGGATCCTGGAAGTGGGTATTTTTGGGATCTTGTTCATACGAGGATTTGTTTGTGACGAGTATTTAAAAACCTGGAGTATAGAAAATTTACGGAACTCCTATAAATTTTGTTAAAAAAAGTCGAAATAGTCGATACTTTGTAAATAATTGATAACAAAGTGAATTGTTAGGCGCAGCTCTCTTCTATTACAAAATAAACCAACTACAAATTTGGTGGATGACGCGTTCATTCAGGCTGGAAAAACAACGACTGATTTATCGGTCGTGAACTAATAAAGCTAAGACAAATATTGTGCTGACAAAAATAAATAGTCAAACGTACTAACATACCATCCACGAGTTTATAAACTTCATTAAATCAAACAAATAATCACACATATCCTGGAGCATCACGACTACCCTTGACTGTTTGTCGCTAATGAAATGATGTACGACTATCGCACGGTTACATCACGGTATTGTAGTATCGCCAAGTGGGGGATGTTCAAGGACGAAAAGCACTTTCCTAAACGGTCCTAGCGGAAAAGAAAAGCCTCGGGAAATTCCCTTGATTTAGTGCTAAGCTAGACATTGTTCACCTTTGATGTTTATAACGCGACTACATGCGAACTTCACCTGTTCCGAGTGCGCTATTATCATAACTTAGAGGCTTATTTTGGGCTGTATTCCGTCAGGTCTTATTGTACTTTCCGAGCAAAAGTCTCACATTCGCGTTGAAAAAATAAATATTTTATTTTTTATCTGAATGTAAATGTCTTCGTTTCCTTCAGATGTTCTCATATTATGGAACATACAAAACGCTAGATATTAAATACTCGAGTTGTGTGGAACCATCAATAAAAAGAAAGAAGTAAGTCAGATGTGCTAAATGGCTACTTTGGTTCCTTCGTAGCATACAAACTTTATCCTTTCCGGCCAGGATGTGAAGCTCTTCGTAAAATTACGACGGAATTTATGAAAGAAATGTGGAGAAAGCTTGTCTGGGAAATATGGAAAAAGAACAAATCCCGAAAGCAGCGAAGAAAATTGTTGAGGTGGTAGAAAAGCGCCCTTTGGCCCTAATGCCGGAGCTCACAATTCAATTTCTCGCTTCATTCAACTCATGAATTTCTAAAGCTAAGGACCTTTGTTTATGTTTCGGCATCATCGGACTATTAAGATGAAGTGCAATATTAAATCCTTTTCAAAGATGAAAATTGACGAAACAAAATTCTTACAAGATCCTCCAATGGAAAAGGCTGGATTATGGTTTGAAAGTCGATGGAATAAAGAAAGGAGCGTTAGCTCAGACTGGCTTGGCTACATTTTAAACGCAAATTCCAACCCTAATAATCCACCCCTTTTCATTTTGATCAAATTTTTTTGTTTGTTTGTTTGATCCTGACTATTGTGCGAACTGCTAAGTAGCTGAGACACTATCTACCGCTCTACTTGACATGAAAACATTTCAGTCTGAATATTTTTGCGACAGATTAATGTGAACAACCCCGAAAGTCATTTGTCTTATCGTCTTTCTTTGACAAAGATTTTATGTGGGTTCAAGAACCATTACTATTTCAGAATCCTGGAAAATATGTCCAACTACAGTACTGTCCTCGAATGTTTCGAAAAAAGGGACGACCCGCGGGAAAATATGGAAAGCACTATATCAAAAGTCAGTTTCATGGAAAATGTCCTTGTTCTGAAATGACAGGCTAATCTAGAAGGACGACAGATTAATTTACCGAAGAGAAAACTTAATGGACTAAAGTGAAAGGAAAAAAGGGATACTCTGAAAAAAAGCACATCAAAAAACAAATTTAATTCGACAATAAAAGTAAATTGCTGACAAACTTTCAAAAGTTCCATTATCGAAATTTTCATTCAAGTTTACACCTTTATCTTATATTGAAAACTATATTTTCAACAATTAGGGTTGCAGTTTTTCTTGTTTCAGACCCACCCTCCTAATCGTCCTTCATTTGATCAATATCAATCTGAACTAGAGATGGGTCGTTCACGAGTGAACTGTTCCAAAAGAACACTTCATTGAAGTGAGTGAGTGATGTCGCTCACTGCTTTTGGTCAACTGCAGTTCCACTGGACACGTGACAAAAAAATTAAAAACGATGTACCTACTCATGAAAGAAAAATAGAGACTCTAGACTGACCTTCTCGTTTTTTCCTTCTCAGACCTTTTTTTTTTTGCTCATCCTGTACTACATCTACTTACCTTTTTTTTTGCTCATCTTTTACTAGATCTACTGACCTTTTTTTTCCTCATCTTCTACTAGATCTAGTGACCTTTTTTTTTGCTCATCATCTTCTGCTAGATCTATTGTCTTCCAACTACGTCTAGTGACCACGGAACGAAAACGAAGGAACGAAAACGAAGGAACGATGGAACGAAGAGTTCCATGGAAGAACTTCACTGAACTCATTCCTTAAAGTGAGTGACTCGGAGTGAAGTACTTTACTGAAAGGAACTGCTTTGTCCATCTCTAACCTGAACATAAAGTTGGCTTCAGTAAAACTACGGAAAATTTATTGAAAAATTTTCGGTAAGAGCAATTTACACTGAGTTTGCTCAAATATTGTCGCCATTGGAGTGTCAATTTCCCCTTAATAGTATTTCAGGGCTAGTTTCCTACCCCAAGTGTGTACTATGAAAAAAGCCCTACTCACCACTTCACTTCATCCACTCTCCAATCGTCTTTTACCCCAAGTGTGTACTTTCAAAATCACCACAACGATGTCCTTCTCTCAATAGCACACATGTATTTAGTGCAAACATTTTTGATTCACTGTTTACTTCAACTTTATTAACACTTTTAATAAAATATTAGCCAGATTTATTTAAAATATTTAACAACGTTAAAATTGTGATGATGTTGAATGACTTAATTGGCGGAAATTCGAAATGTCCTTTTTGCTGGCACGTCAATGTATTGCCAGTAGAGCTACCACGGCCTTGGTTCAATATCCCTTTTTCTAAAATACTGAAACAAACAAGGACTCATAGTCGAGAATACCAAATAAAATTTTGAACATCGGGGTCACCAAACCAAGAAGCCAATATCTGAGATACAAAGCAGGTCTCAGTTATTTCGTTATTATTGATAATTATTAAGAGATGAATTTGAGCTTAATTCATTGTTTGTTAATATAACCACGCTTATTTTGGAAAACGGCGAATTTTGTATTTCCGCCGACTATGCGGTTCACATTCGATTCCCATTCACGGCATATGCGATTATTGAAAATGGTTGGAAATAGCTTTATCGACATACTTTAAAAACGTCTTTTCCATGTCTTTGAAACCATATTTTAAGGCAGAAAAATGTCAAAAATTCTAATACTGTAAATGTGAGAGATGGACCATCTTAAATTTCTCTTTATTTATTGCCAATTACTTTTTGAAAAAAGTTTGAAATCGCGACTATTTCATTGCGGATTTAAACTGTAAAATTTTCGAGAAAGTGAATCGTCCATGTGTTTTCAATAATTTAAAATTGGGCGAATCGCAGTTCACTGTCCCGCCGGCGGGTTCCAGAATAAGGGTGAACATTTATTCGAACTGCAATAATACTATGAATGAAATATTTACAAGCTTTGTTTAAAATATTTAACAACGTTAAAAATGTGATGGAATATGACCTAATTGGCAGGACTACGAAATCCAGTACGTCAATGTATTGCCTGTAGAGCCAACGTGGCTTTAGCTCCATGTTTTTCTTGCTTAAATGCAGATGAAATTAGCGACTCAGTCGGGGTCACTAAATGAAATTTTCAACATCGGGGTCACTAAATGAAGAAGTCAATTACTGAGATATCAAGCTGTGAAAGACCTCTGTTATTTCTTTATTATTAATAATTATTAAAAGATTAATTAGAACTTAATTCACTGTTTGTTAATATAACGTTTATTTGAACCGCAATTATACTTTGAATAAAACATTAACAATTCTGTTTAAAATATTTAACGACGTTGAAATTGTGATGGTGAATCACCTAATTGGCGGGACTTCGAAATCCCTTTATTGGTCGTAGGTGAATGTATTGCCTGTAGACCCAACGCGGCTCTACCTTTAGTCGGGGTTACCAAATAAAATTTTCAACATCAGGGTCACCAAACCAAGAAGTCAATTACTGAAGTATCCAGCTAAGAAAGGTCCCCGTTTTCCTTTATTATTAAAAATTATAAAAGGATTAATTTGAACTCGATTCGTCGTTAAAAAAAAATGTATATAAAATACAACTCAATGAAGTACATGGTGTTTTTAAAAATACCAAACTCTGATTTGTGGTTAAGGTAGAATTATAGTGAAGGGGTTGGGTGCGACTCGCGCGAATGTATAATCGCGACGCGAGACCAGTTAGTGTGCGCGTTAAATCGCTTGCAAAAACTGTCAAAAAATATTCATAAATGCCAAAATATTTTGTCCGCAATTTGTGAACGTAATGTCTTCGTTTTACTTTATTATTTCAATAATACAGTATTGTGATCGATTTTTAAAAAAAAAAATTTGCTAGCCTGAGCATTTTTTTCACGTTTCATGACCGGTAGACACGAAAAAAGCAAAAAAAATGTACAGTCCGTCTGTCCGCCGTATGCCGAACGTCGACCGGTGTACTCAAAATTGTTTGAAGGCTCGTAGCACCCAAATCCTTTGAGCTATTTAGTTGATTTTTTTTGGTGAATAGACTGGGTAGGCCCCTTGAAGTGACCAAATTATGAGGGGTTGGGGGTGTGAGGGGGGAGATGGGGGAAGCGATTTAGAAGAAAAAATTTGGTTTCTAGAGCTCAGCAACCGCTTATGCTAGGAGGATGAAACTTGCAATTTATATAGAGCTAGAGAGACCCATTTGCAAAAATTGCCGATATGGGTGAAGGGGTGAAGGAGTGTGGGGAAAATCGAAAGCCGAGATTGAGACTTTCTAAAATCCATATCTCCTAAACTGTTAACGTCACGAAAATAAAACTTAATGAACATTTGTAGGTATACTAAGAGAAGAGATCGAAATAAAATTTTTGAGTGGGTGCAGTGGCGTGCGGAGTGGGGGTGAAAAACCTTAGATTACGATATCTGACGAACTAATTGTACTAGAAAAATAAAATTCGGTTTCTGTGTACAGGTTGACAAATAAACTTTGATGAAAGTAAAATTTTTTAAAAGGGAGGTGGAGCATGGAAGTTGAGGGGATAAGAATTTTTAAAAAAAATCACGTCTCATATCTCAAGAACAGTATAAGATAGATGCTTCCAATTTTTACCAGAAGTAGGCCTAATAGACCACTATTTGGAAAAAAAAGTTTCGTGGTGGGGGTGTGGAGAGTGAGGGCGGAGGAGGATGAAAAAGAAAAAGTTCCGTCTTTTTATATCTCGAGAACCGATAACGACATAAAACTCAAACTTGGTACTTGGATAGAAATGTAGTAGTAGCATGTTGCAAAAATATAATTTTTTATAGGGGTAGTATGGAACGGGGGTGGGGGATGTTTTTCCTATCTATAGAACGGCTTATGCTAGAAAGTTGAAACTCGGTTTGTATACCATATGTAAAACAACTAGAAAATTAGTTTAAATAAAAAAAATTTCAAATGTCTAGTGGCGTTCGGAAGAGAGACAAAAAAAATTGTCAGTGAAAATGGAATGCATATGTTTTCACGATTTTCGTCATATCTAGTAGGTCTTCCCAAATATTGAATTCATTTTTATTTTTCTACTTCTTCATATAATTACCTAGAAATCAGTTTCAGGATTTTTTTGAAATTCGACCCCTAAGAGGGTATAAAGGGGTTGTATACTTTTTAGCAAATTCTGCCGTATCCCCCAGGTCTGATCGATATCGAATATCTTTCCACTTTCATGGGCTTGCGTAATAATCGCCTAAATCTTGTTTTTAAATTTTTTTCCTTTTTCAACCCCTAAGAGGGTATAAAAGGGTTGAGTACGTTTTCACGAATTCCGTCATATCTTTTAGAAGTGATAAGAAATTGAATTGGTCTTGCTGTCTTCATATTTATTTTTTTAGCTCCTTTCAGGATTTTTGTATATTCAACCCCCAAGTGGGTGTAAGGAGGTTGCATATGTTTTCACAGATTCTTGCATATTACATAGATCTGATGATATATCGAATTCATTTTTACTTCCTAAGGTTTCCTATATGTATAAGCGCCAAAAAGTCAATTTCAGTATTTTTAGATATTCAATCCTAAGGGCAGGGCCACCATAACCACGGGGCTAAATGGCCTATAGCCCCGGGGCGCAAGCCTTTTGGGGGCGGTCATTTTATGGATTAGGTTAGGTTAGGCTTAGAGGAGTGAACTGTAGCACTGTGCCACAGTCCATCACGAGAGATCACTAAGAGTCCATTGCGTTCCCCTCGTATGTAACCGGACTCTTAATTATTGATTCCAAATGTTGCTCTTCTTTATGAAGAGAGCAATTCTCCATAAAGGTATCATTGCAAGTTCTGATAAATCGGTCAAGAAAAATTTCCTCAAGTACCGATATCTGATACGAGCCAGACTTTCACAACCACACACTAGATGCTCCAGTGTTGGTTCTACATTCTCATCACCACAGCGACACAGATTAGCAATGGGTAATCCCAGTCTTTCTCCATGTCTCCCAAAAGGATAGTGTCCCGTTGAGACCCCTGAGTTGTCTACAAGCGTTCCTACCCACAGACAGTATTAAACTAGAATTTCTCTTATCAAGTTTCGGCCAGCACATTCTAGCCTGCCGGCAACTCAAAAAATTCGCACAAGCCCCTTCAGTTTGTCTGAGTGCTTCTATATCAATCATTCCCTTTACACGTTCAATGGGACATAGAACCTATTCATCAGGATTATATTACTTTATTTTTTTAATAATAAAGTATTTTTTAGTTGTTATTAGTTATTTAGTTATTAGTTACTTTTATTCAAAACAGAAATAACCAACAGGCTAAAAGAAATAGGAGCGAAGAAACAACCTACAACACGGTTCCATAATATTTATACCATAATTTAATTTCATTTTGTTTTCAGGGTGTATTATTTTAACACCCTGTCATCATTAAACTGATACGTTCTGGCACTTTTATATTTCGTATTTGCCGCTTCCACTAGCCATCAAACTGGTATTTTCCTATGACGAGGGGCGAATTATTTTTAGTAGGCCACGGGCGCCAAATATCTTAGGACGGCCCTGCCTAAGGGGTGTAAGGGGGTTGTATGCTTTTCAAAGCTTTGACATATTTCTTAGGTTTGATGAGATATTATATCGCTTTTCACATTCACAGACTTTTTACATAATCGCCTACAAACCCATTTCTAAATTTTTCGATATTCAACCCCCAAGGGTTTACATATGTTTTCACAATTTTTACCATCCCTTAGTTCTGATGAGATATAAAATTGGTTAATACGACATTTGATGCAATGACCTAAAAACCAATTTCCCAATTTTTCGAATTTCAAGAACCAAGAGGGTGTAAAGGGTTCGCTCACGTTTTCAGAAATTTTTCAAAATCCCTCGTGTCTCATGAGATATTAAGTTGCTTCTTATGAAATC
Organism: Beris morrisii; assembly: GCA_951812415.1. NCBI lineage: Eukaryota > Metazoa > Arthropoda > Insecta > Diptera > Stratiomyidae > Beris > Beris morrisii. The sequence continues at coordinate 99,828,631 of OX638313.1, read as the reverse complement.
GTTTAGAAACCTGTTTCACAATTTTTTCGAAACTCAAACCCCAAGTGGATGTAATGGCTTTGTATACGTTTTAACAATTCGTCACATCTCTTAAGTCTGATAAGGCATCAAATTCGTTTTTACTTCTATGGGCTTTTAGTGTACATAATAAACCGAAATTCGAATAGTCTACACGGGCTTTTTCAATGTTTAATCGGCTAAAAATCTCTATTTTAAATATTTTAATTCAAAATTAACTTTCCAACAAACATCATAATCTCGAAACAACTGATGATATACTCCGACTTTGACTGCTCCCGAACTTTGACCCGAAAAATAATAAAGTTTCGCCCAGACCATTGACAGTTTTTTTTTTATTATATTGGCATTTATTTGGGATATTTGTTCGCCGGTCGCCGTCTAAAAAGTTCGGAAAAAATTCTGTAAAAAATCGGAAAAAAATCCTGTAAATAATCTGAGACTAAACCCACGTGCCTGACAAAATTAGAAAATTGGTATTCGAAGCGACGCTCGTGAAGCGATGCGATATCATGAAATCTAGTCAACTGTCATCGCGTCGCATTGCTACATTCGCCCGCGTCGCATCGCTACAGCCGCTATAGTCGCGTCGCGTTTACTATAATGTTACCTTTAGCTTTTAATAAGCAATCGCATACAGTCCATTTAGTCTAAGGATGGGAAGGTTAGGATTCGGGTCGGGGTTGTCTGTATACTAGCAGGTGTCAATAATTTGTGACACGACCTACCAGAACAACAAAGTTCACTATAACAAATCAACTAATGATACTTAGGAACCCGAGAAGAATGTTGCTGCAACAAGTGATTCGAGTGAACAATGTAATTAGAAATTTTATGAACCAAAAATATGCAAAATATCTACGTCTTCTCAGCAATAAATTTGATGAGGGATGAAGTAGCGCCCGGAAAAGGGGGCGATAAAAAAAATTAAATAACTTTGCACATTCCCATTTCCATGCCGCCTAAACTCTTGACGCTACAAAAGAAATATGTTGAATAGAACAAGGGTGAACAGAGCCTGTAGGGGGAGGGTAGAAGCGGGCCAAATGTCTTAGAATTATGATTTCGTACGAACGAATGAGAATAAAGTTTGGGAACAATGTTTAAGTATACTTGTAGGTGTAGAAAAGAAATCGACCGATATACTTTTGTTAAAGCAGTAGCGCAGGCGAGAGGGTGTAACAACTAATTACTTCGAAAACATATTTTAATATGTTTGTGAATGTCCACTCATCTTCCGCCCAAAGTTCATTCAAATCATAGGTGAGCGTAAGGTTTATCACAAAAAATTCGCAAGGCTAATAAACAAGGACAAAACTGTCTGCGAGATGGCAGCGTTTTTGTACTTCAAGAAAATTTTGAATTTTTTTTCTCCTTGTGAATTTTTGGATTGATTAAATATGTTGAATAATTTTCTAATTTGCCTATTTGGAGCTAGGATTGTACGGACAGTAGCACAACTCCTCGATGATATTTTTAAAAGTAAGCCTATCGTTCGACTATAGATTCATTGATAATGAGCTCCATGGCTCCGCAAGTCTACTCAAAATTTAGTTTTTATGCAACATTTATTCAACCAACTAAATTACTAAAATTGTTGTTAATTTATAATTCCTCGTTATTCTTAAAACAACTACAAGTACCTGTGCATAAAAAAAAGTAAACCAACATAATGTAGACATATGTAGAGTACGTACGCTAAATTCCGGTAGAGTTTTGCCTTTTTTAAACCGACGAAAGAAACGGTTGGTGTGTATTAATATAAAATGCAAATTGTACATTTGTGGCCTAGGATTACTGAATTTGCAGAGAATGTACATTTCTCTATTTGCCCGCTTCTTCTGACCAAAATCCCTGGCGGATTTGTTTTGTGTGAATAAAAAATAATTGTATCATAAAAATTTCAATTTCAAATACTTTTGCTGCATTTGCTGTTTCTATTTTATTTGCGTGAATGTTTAATATCCACTGAATTTACATTTTATTTAGTGCATAATTTTGCAGGACTGCATGTCGTGAATTATCACATCGAGGAATTGGTTCCTATTTCAAATCCCAATTCGATGATAAGAGCATAGTAAGGGTTAGGTCTTCTTCTGGAGTTTTATACTTGTCCTGGAAACCAGTACTGTACAGGAACTGAAGACACTTTGCTCTAAACTTATTCTTTTTTGCTTTGACTTTACTTATCACCTGAATTCCATTATAAAACTAATCATAAATGAAAATCTCCGACGGCCTCATTCGTTCTGAACTGCCTGTTTTGAATTCACCATTCTGAGAAGTTAGTATTAAGGTAGTGTATCCACTGAGGTCACATTTTATTTAGTGCATAATTTGGAAGGACTGCATGTCGTGAATTATTACGTCTAGAAATGGGTTCCTATTTCAAATCCCAATTCGATGATAAGAGCTTACTAAGGATTAAGTCTTATTCTGGAGTTGTATATTTGTCCTGGAAACCAGTACTGTACAGGAACTGAAGACGCTTTGCTCTAAACTTTTTCCTTTTTTGCTTTCACTTTACTTGTCACCTGAATTTTATTATGAACTGCCAGTTTTGAATACACTACTTTTTGAAGTATATCCACTGAGGTCACATTTTATTTAGTGCATAATTTTGCAGGACTGCATGTCGTGAATTATTACGTCTAGGAATGGGTTCCGATTTCAAATCCTAATTCGATGATAAGAGCATAGTAAGGATTAGATTTTATTCTGGAGTTGTATACTTGTCCTGGAAACCAGTACTGTACAGGAACTGAATACATTTTTCTCAAAATTTTTACTTTTTTGCTTTCACTTTACTTGGCACCTGAATTCCATTATACGAGTAAAACTAATCATAAAAGAAAATCTCCGACGGCCTCACTCGTTCTCAAATAAAACGTATTATTTGGTACTTCCAATAATGAAATCCAAGAAAGTGCACAGGAACTATAAGCTACGAATACATAAAACTACTAGCCGCGTACCGCGGCTACGCTCACTACGCTCACGTTTGTTTGGTACTGTACTATCGTTATTCCCGTTGCTTCCATTTCTTCCGTTGCTCCCGTTGATCCCGTTGCTCCCGTTGATCCCGTTGATTCCGTTGTATACTTGTCCTGGAAACCAGTACTGTACAGGAACTGAAAACAATTTGCTCTAAACTTATTATTATTTTTTTTTGCAAAGAGGAATGGACCATCTTCTACCAACACTGTTATCCATATTTAGAGCAAGCCACGCATTGGGTTACGTACCCATATCCTGGCGTAACGTTAAGGTGATATGCATACCAAAAACAGGGCGTATCGTCTATCAGCTTAATGTGATTTCTCTTGAAAACTATGGAAAAGATTATTGATAGGCATATTAGAGATGGGGCTTTGAAATCTCAACCCTTACACTCCAATCAATATGCATATCAACCAGGGAAGTCTACAATCCACGCCTTACAAAACCTAGTCACGAAAATCGAGGAATCGATTATTGACAAGGAAATAGCTGTGGGTTGGTTCTTAGATATCGTAGGGGCTTTTGACAACACTGCCTACGAGAGTATCTACTCTGCTGCACAAAAGCGTGGAATTGATCCATAAACCTGCAGTTGGATCAAGGCCATGCTAAAACGCAGGAAAATAACTTCGACACTAGCCGTCTCAACAGTCACAGATGCGAAAGGCTGTCCACAGGGTGGGGTACTATCACCCATCCTCTAATGCTTAGAAGTGGACGACCTTCTTCAAGACCTAACAAATTCCGGAGTCACGGTACAGGGTTACGCTGAAGACCTTGCCATCCTTGTTAGAGGTAAATTTGAATAGATGGTGACAGATCTAGTTCAGAATACCCTAAACCAGATAGCAACCTGATGCACTTGGCTATCAACCCGAAGAAAAGCACAATTGTTGCATTCACCAAAAGGAGGCGTCAGGACAAGTTATCTAAGCCTACTCTTTTTGGAGAGTCCATAGAGTATTCTAGTGAGGTAAAATTCCTGGATATTATCCTGGATGAAAAGCTCACCTGGAATGCTCATTTGGACAAAGTTCTTGAAAGGGCCAGAATCTCTCTCTGGACCTGCAGGAGCCTTCTCGGCAAAAACTGGGGACAGAGTCCTAAACTAACCTACTGGATATATACCGTCGTTGCTAGGCCTATTATAACTTACGCGGCATCCGTCTGGTAGAAGAAAACAAAGCAGAAAACTGTTCAGCTTAAGCTGACTAAATTACAAAGACTGGCATACCTGGGTATTACTGGGGCACAGCTGCCTTAGAGGTGCTTCTCCACCTAGCACCTCTACACTTAGAAATACAGAAAGAAGCTAGATTACCACATACAAACTTTTGAGCTCGGAGGACGAGTCAGAGCGCAAAACAGCTTGCCCTACTCTTTCTGCGGAACTCAACAAGAACCCGATACTAGCGATACTTCTTTCTGATTCAATGGTACCGAAATTCAATTTCACAAAGCCATTCAAAGTTGTCCTATCTGAAAGGGAGGATAGGGCCACAAACAAATCCACTCCAAAACCAGGATCCATAATCTGGTACACAGACGGATCTAAAACGGATCAAGGTGTAGGAGCAGGAGTTTATGGAGTGCGCCCAAATGTGAAATTCTACTGTAGCATGCACATAACAACCACTGTTTTTCAGGCGGAGACCCATACTATTGAACTATGCATTAGAGAAAATATCAGACGGGGCTACCAAAAACCGACAAATATATATTCTCTCGGACAGCAAGGCAGCAATAATGGCACTTCAGTTCGTTCAAATCTACTCCAAACTTGTTTGGAATTGCCTCCAATGCCTGATTGAACTCGGAAATAAGAACAGAGTTAGTCTCATTTGGATTCCGGGACACAGCGGCTATGAAGGTAATGAAATGGCGGACTTAATGGCTTGGAAAGGTTCAGAAGCAGACTTCATGGGACCATATCCATTCTGTGGGATACCATTAAGCACAGCCAGAATGAACATCCGAATGTGGCAAAAATCGCAAAGTGCCATTCACTGGGACTTGGCACCGGGCAACAGGCATTCAAAGCTAGATATCAGACCCGAACCCTAGTGGGAGCTCTGACTGGATATTGTCACATGAGGAAGCATCTCAATAGGATTGGTCTCTCTGAGACTAAAATTTGCAATGACGAAGACGAAACACCAGAGCATATTCTCTGTGAATGTGAGGGTTTAGCTCACAAAAGACTTCGCCACTTCGGTCAGGGTTTCATGGACCATAATTCCTGACCATTCCTCTTCGGAAAATACTAGGCTTCATTGAAAGCACAGTGATTGAAGAGGAATCATAGTCAAACCGGGGGTACGTCACAATAGGCTCAACTGTGGCTGCAGTGATATAGGTTTACCATACCAACCCCTATTTCCAATCTATCTATCTATCTATTATTTTTGCTTTCACTAACTAATCATAAAAGAAAATATCCAAAGGCCTCATTCGTTCTCAACTGCCATTTTTGAATACACCATTTTTAGAAGTTGGCATTGAGGTACGCGTTCTCAAGGCGGGCTGGGCCGGTCCTGTCATACATTATTATGGAAGTGCGTCCATTGAAGGCAAGCCGCATCGGTGCGCACCGGATTTTACTGACGGATCGCTTTAGGAGCAGATTTATGTTCGAAAAAAATTGCGCCCCGGCTCGTCCTGCTTCGTCTCACGTCGTCCTGCCTCGCCTCACGTCGTCCTGACGCAGTGGACGCAGCGAAACAGGTGTGCTCGGCATTTTTCCTTTACCCGGGATCCGTCCCAAGTAGACGCAGAAACAAAAAACCCGAGCCGCACCGTTGCGATGCGGCCCGCCTCTAGTGGACGCTTACCTTTAATTCACATACAAACAATTGATTGATACCGACAACTGTGTGTTGATCCACAAATCATAGTTAAGCTCAATTGTTCTTACCATTAAAAGTAAAAGCTGCAACAAAAGCGATAATTTCCAAAAGCTTCAACCAGTGTTGCCAGCCATATTTAAATAGATAATAACAAATCAATTTATAGAAGTGTTAACAAGTGAATTAAATAGTTTTGTTTTAAATTCTGCTACAATATTTTCCAGTACTAAACTAACACAAGCTGTTTGAAATTACCATCCTATTTTCAAAATGCCAATTACATCGTCAACTTGGTAGCATATTGTTAAAAAAAACCCTATTGTCCCCGTTTAGGTTATTATCAAATTTTCATCCCCTAAATTCTGATAAATCCAACTTTTAATCAAAAATTCTTTTCTCATTACTTTCAGGAAATCTTCTTGTGATTCTCGTTGTGACACTTTCAAGGCGTTTGCGATCGATTACCAACTTTTTTCTGGCAAATTTAGCGGTAGCCGATTTTTGTGTTGGAGTATTTTGTGTGATGCAAAATTTAACAATTTATCTGATCGACAGGTAAGCGTAGAGAAAAACTTATAAATCGTTCAATTACACCTGCGGCCGTGGTGATGTTACCGTCACGGAGTAACACTCAAGACCATTGAATTTCAATTTTTTTTTAATTAAATTTTCTTCGATGGTGAAAAATTTTTTATGAAAAATAAATGAGAGCAATATTTCAAAGGGGGCGAGTTGATTTTCGTAACTTTAATATTATGCATTAAACGACGAAATTTCCGTCGCGAAAATGCTTTCATTTTCACCCAGACGACTTACTGCATAAATAATATTTTCATTTCCATATTTTTCCAGTTGGGTATTTGGCGGATTTCTTTGCCGAATGTACCAGTTCGTGCAATCGCTGAGCTACACGGCATCGATATTTATTTTGGTCGTTATTTGTATGGAACGATACTTCGCAATAATTCATCCAATCACATGCAAACAGATATTAACACCATCACGACTAAGGGTAAGTTTCGTTTTTGTGCCCTCAATTATTCAGCAAGCAAATCCTTTTTTGATGTAGTCGTCCTTTTGAATTGTCCTTTTTTAGATTTAGCTGAGAACGTCGAAATGAATGTAGATTTCGATTTTGATTAGACATCGTAATTTACAAGTGTAATATTTGCTAGGCGATGGATGTAGACTTGCTAATAATTTTGACCTTGCCATGTAATATCTATCCCCAGTTCAGACTACGCTTTCGAATACCTTCAACAATGTGAAAGACGGCCTCAGAATTTCGTAAAGTATAATGAATTAAAATACCTTTTGTTCAATATCTTATTCGGAATTCTGGTTGTACCCTTTCGGACTTCGAAATTACCATTCTGGACATCTTCCAGGACATCTTCCAGGACATCATGTAGTATATTTGCGGTTTTGTGAAATATTTGAAATGTTAAATGTGGAAATTAATAGTTCAACCTCTAACTTTTTGACAAAAATGATGAGATGGGGTAAAGGTTTAGTCGCAAAGTATCCTACACCGCTTCTCAGTGGACTTCCGGACTTCTACCCAAAATATAATATAGTTACGACCAGACTGTTGGCCGATTTTACTTTATTATTTTTTAATAATAAAGTATTATAATCGACCTGAAATTTAAAATAAAATTGCTACCCTGAAATTTTGCATTTACAAGTTTTAGGACTAGTAAACACCAACAAGAAAATGTCCGTCTGTCCGCCGTAGACGCCGTACGCCGTATTTGAAGGCGCGTAGCTCCTAAACCCGTTAATATATTAAATTAAAATTTTTATGATAGGTAGATTGGGTGAACCCCTACGAGTGATATGTTTTTGGGGGATGGGGTGTGAGAGGGTGGAGCGTTCTAGGCAAAAAATTTTGGTTTCTAGATCTCAGGAACCACTTACGCTAGGAGGCTAAAACTTGGAACTTATGTAGAACTATAATACTGAATTCATTTGAAAAAAAATTTTCGATAGAGGTGGAGGGGTGTGGGAGTGGGGGGGAAAACAATGAGTTCGAAACGCTTGAAAGCCGAGATTGAAACATTGTAAAAAAACATATCTCCTGAACGATTCATGGCAGAAGGTTGAAACTTTGTGGTTGCCTTTAGGCAGGTTTTTGTTTGGTAGGTGGGGGAAGACACGCAACAAAGCAAAGCATCTTGAGCATTCAGGTCCACATGGCTCATTATACTCGAATCCCCCAGTCTCTACCCAAACTTTTTCGTCCTCCTCACGAATTTCAAGAGCTTAGGTAGGAAGCGAGAACGGAGGTCTTCCATCCTCATAGCATCAACGCCGTATACGTGCATTCTCGCAAAAGAGTAAGGGTGGACACTCGAGATGGAAATGTTCCGTTGTGTCGTCGCTCTCGTCGCAAGCAGTGCACATGGGGTCATCAATGATTCTCAGTCTGACCAAGTGTAGGCCACACGAGTTATGCCCTGTGAGGACCCCAACCATACTACCACATTCTTTTCTGCTTAATTTGAGAAGAAAAGCAGCGGTTGGTCCCTCAATAAGGTTTCTGTTTTGCCGCATTCCGGAAGAAGCCGCCATCTCTCAATGTGTGATTTGCTCACTCACTCAGCAATGGCAGCACTAACAGAGGCAACCGGCACACCGAAAACTGGTTCTAGTCCGACCATGGCTGACTCCGAACCAGCCTTGGCTAATGCATCAGCTATTTCATTGCCATTTACACCCTGTAGGTTGCATGCAACTGTCAACCTAAAGAATAACCAGGAGGCTATTCAAAAGGGTGGAGGGGGGGGTGCGGTATGGGGGTGGGGGGTGAAAAACTTTGAATTATAATATCTTCCGAATCAATTGTGCCAGGAAGATAAAATTTGGTTTCTGTTTATAGAATTACCAGTGGAGTCTACTGAGTGTAAAATTTTTGAGGGGGAGGTGAAGCGCGGAAGTATTGGGAGAGTCATTTTTAAAAAAAATTAAATTTATGTATCTCAAAAACCGTATCAGATATGATCTTGAAAATTTTACAGGAGTTAGGACCAGTAGACTCTAGCGATGACTATGGGACTGATAACCTAAAGAATAACCAGGAGGCAATTTCGAACGTTATTTTTTAGGTTTTCAGTCGCATAGTAACCTACACCCATAAAATAATTAAGCTGCGCCCAGACTGCTGGACGATTTTTTTATTTATATACCTATTTTTTTTAATTTCAATAAAAACACAGGGGATAAAATATCGACTTAACCTTTTAGGGGTTGAATGTAAAAAATGCTGAACAAAATTTTAGACGATTGTATAAAAAGCCTGTTGAAGTAAAAAATAATTCGATATCTCATCAGACCTAAGTAATATGCCGGAATTCGTAAAAATTTATACAATCATTTTATACCCTCTTAAGGTGCTCTTACACGAGCGATTAAAAGTGCTCAATTTGCAGCAATTTTCTTCAATTTTGTCGTCACGAAAATATGTAGCAATGCACAGCAACAATAGCAACAGGCGATGTGGATTAACTTTTCATCAACTCGTTGCTGAATTGTGATGAGCGATATTGACCATTATCTAGTAATTCGGCAATAAGGGTTTACACGACCAATTCTGTCTAATGAACAATACAATAGATAACTTGACAAATAAATCTAAAACTTGAAATAAAACTTGACAAAAATTTGGATTCCAAGCCATTATAACACGAAACTTGACAAATAACAACTTGACAGGAAATAAAAAAATTGCAAATATTGAAAATTGAATCACCAAACGGGGACAGTTGCTCGGAATTTTCCAAGTTACTTAAAAATACAGCAACTATAGAGCGAGCAATACCTGGAATCTGTGAAAAGATAGCCACATTGCCGAAATATTGCCGCAACTAGCATGATATTGCCCTGTATTACTCCATGAATTGCTCCACTAGTTTTGGAAATAGTCGTCGGGTAATCAATTGCTTGAAAAATTGATCATGTAAGAGCACCTTTAAAATCATGAAATTAATTTTGAAATCATTAAGTGTAAAGCCCATAGAAGTGAAAGCAAATTCGATGGCATTAGACCTAAGATATTTGTCAGAATTCGTGAAAACTTGAACAATACCTTACAAAATGACTAAATCAGTTTTCCTCCGATTAAATTTAAAGCCCCTTTAGAAGTGAAAGTGAATTTGATGTCTCATTAGACCCAAGAAATATATCGGAATTCGTGAAAATATACAAAACCAAATTACCCCTCCTTAGGGATTAGATATCGAAAAATTTGGAAAAATATTTGTAGGCGCTTATATAATAAATAGCACGTAGAAGTAAAATTCATTTGATAACTTGACATTCCCAAAAGATGTAACGAAATTCGTGAAAATTTGGAAAAAGCCCTTTTCACGGATATCGTTTTTTTCTTCACGTTTGTACACCAATGAAAATCTGAATTTGTTTGCTTTAATCACTGCTGTAGTACATGTGCTTATACGTATTCAATTTCAACTTTTTAGCATAAGCCGTTTCTCATATATCCAAAAAAAAATCACCCACACAAAAACTTTATAAAATTTTTTTTGGATGCCTCTATAATAGGTGTGTTTTTTTGCGCACTTATCCAGATCAGAGCTTGTTAGAAAATTTATATACAAAATAACAACAACATTGCTGTTTTTATGACTTTTTTCCATAAATAGTAGGCTAGATTTAGCATTTTTCGCGAATAGCTGCCCCTGTGAGCTCACTGAGGCAGCTATTCGCGTTAAATTCTCTAATCCAGCCTACTATCTATGGAAAAAAGTTATAAAAAAGTCCTAAAAACGGCAATGTTGTTGCTATTTTGTATATAAATTTTCTAACGTGCTCTAATCTGGATAAGTGCTGAAACAAAACACACCTAATGGCTCTACATACCTAGTCGTCAAATTTTACCTTTCTATCATTTTCGGTTTTCGAGAAAAATCAGAATTTTTTCTATTCAACCCTCTCCCACCCTATACCCGCACCACCAAAATTTTACTGGGCCTAACTTTTGTAAAATTTTCAAAACCATATCTCAGTTCTTGGGATATAAAAATGTAATTTTTTGAAAAATTGCTATCACTCACTTCCTTCCGTGCTCCACCACCACCGTCCAACCCTCTTTCCTTTACATTCAATAGACTTTACTGGTATCCCTATAAACTCAAATCAAGTTTTAACTTCCTGGTTCAATTGGGTCGAAAGATGTTGTGATCTACAGTTTTTTACTCGCCACCCCCACAGTCCTCCTCTCCGCTTCCAAATTTTAATATTCCTCAAGGCATATTTCTCATAGCATACCTTAAGACAACTACAAAGTTTCAACCTTCTGACATCAACAGTTCAGAATATATTTTAGAATGATTCGATCCGGGCCTTTGAGCGTTTCGGACGCATTATTTTTTCCCCACACCCCTCAACCCCTAAAGACCATTTTTTTTGCATTTTTTTTAGTTCTACATAAATTTCAAGTTTCAGTTTCCTGGCATTAGCCGTTTCTGAGATCTAGAAACTAAAGTTTTTCATCTAAAATGCTCATTTTACCTTTTCTCACACAACCCCGCAACATCTAACCCCAAAAGGCACTACTCAATCTACCCTTAAAAAAATTTAAAGTTAAAGTTAAAAAAACTGAAGTTAAATTTCAGTTAATATCTCAATGGCAATGTGAGCTACGGGGCTTCAAACGCTTTTGCAGTCGACGCACGGCGGTCGACGCACGGAGGTCGACGGACGGCGTCTGCGGCGGACAGACGGACGGCGTCTACGGCGGACAGACGGACATTTTTTGTTGGCTTTTTTGGGGCGTGAAACGTGAAAATACAAAATTTCAGGATACCAAATTTTTCTTAAATTTCAGGCCGATCACAATAACATATTATTAAAAAATAATAAAGTAAAATTAAGGTGTACTAAATTTCAAATTCCTAGCGTTCCAGATAATAATCTTAAGCACATACTTTATGGATTTTTGTACACGTGTTACCCGAAGAAATGAAGGGATTTCGCTTAATAGCAACCACGGTCTTACTTTTAATTTAAAACCAATTCCTGTATAATTTCAAACTCAATGATTTCTCTAGTTAAAGTGGGTTCCGAAAGATGGACATATTTTTTAAGGAACTTTGTATAAACGTTACACGAAGGACTCATTTCCTTCAATCTTATTCCTCTTTTTGCAAGCATTGAAATATTAAATTTGGCAAAATTTCAAATTTCTACTGTGTAAGGAACTGAAGTTATTGACCAATATTGGTGAACACCTGTTTGAACGACCTTCTGTATGGTAGGTATCCGGAGGAGTATAGTCAATTGCTTGTATAATTTCACTGAACTCAGCTTTAAAAATAATTTGAACAAAATTTAGACTTCGAGGCTTAACAATTTCTTGAATTATAGTTTCGTAAATTAAGGGAAGAACGGACTTATGAAATTTTTTTCAAATTCTTAACTTTATCTGAAACTATTGAACAATTTAATTATTCAAAATTTAAAAGTCGTATCTTAAAGCGTTCTGAAATTATCGGAACTCGTGTTTTAAAGACTTTGTATTAGTGGCGGCTCGCCACATGAGGCTAGTGAGGCTAAGCCTCACCATTTGACATAGGAAAAAGTCATGAAGTTACTAGTGATTTTTTGTTTTCAAAATGTTACTTAATGTCTTTCCGCAGTATACCGACGTCTTTACTAATATAGTTTTAGTCCGACGAAGTCGTGTTTTAACATTCCAATTCAGCCTCACCTGCTAAGAAGGGCACGAGCCGCCACTGCTTTGTATAGTAAGTACCTGAACGAATTGGACGATTTTGCTCGGTCACAAACATAGTCTTGAACATTTTTAACAAACATCCGGATTTTTGAATTATCGTGTTGCCCGACAGAAAGACAATAAGCGATTTCAAAAGATTTCGTCTTGAGTATAATTTCAGATTTGCATTGGCGTACGGTGACGGGGCACAACAAATGTTTTGTAAAACGGGGTCCATATATTTTTACAAATTTCATCATATCTCGTATATCTTCTGATGTGAATAAATTTCACTTCTACAAGCTCCTCCGATAAAATCCTAGAAATTAATTTCAGGATTTGTTCTTATTTTCAACTTCGAAGATGGTGTCAAGGAGTTGCATACGTTTTCACGAATTCCGTCATATCTCTTAGGCTATATGATGAGATACCGAATTGCTTTTTTTTTAGTTCCACGGTCTGTTTAATTATTTATCTAAAAATTAATCTCAGTTTTTTTTATATTCAGCTGCAAGGGGGTGTAAGGGGTTGTATACATTTTCAAAAACACCATCATATCTTCGACGGTTTGAAAAGATATCGAATTAACTTTTATTTTCTTGAAGTTTTTGTATAATCGCCTATAAATTGACTTTAGAATTTTCCAATAGTCAAACCTTAAGGTTGTGCGAAGAGAGTATCAAAGGGTAGCATACGTTTACACGAATTCCGATAAATTTTTCAGATCTGATGTGATGTAAAGTTGGCTTTTAGGGGTTTTTTTTATATAATCACAGGGTTTCGATATAATCTTAAAAATCCTAAATCTTATTCAGGATTTTCTGACATTAAATCCCTGAGGTGTTTAGAAGATCGTTTTACGAATTCCACAATATCTCTTGACTGTGATGAGATATCGAACTAGTTTTTATTTCCACGAGCTTCTTATATAACCGTCTAAAATCCGATTTCAGGACTTTGGGATATTCAACCACTAGGGGTAAGCAAAGGGGTTGTATATGTTTTTTCGACTTTCGCCATATATTTTAGGTTTGATTAGATTTAAACCTATACTTTTTTCATAATTAATTTCCCAACTAACCTCCTAGTCTCGAAACAACCAGTGCTATATTTTGACTTCGACTGCATTCCAGGCTTTGACCTTAAATCGATATTGGGGTTTAAAGGATGTCAGCAACGTCCGCAATTCAGTCGGACTTCGACTTTAATCGTTTTCTGGACTTTGTCCAAACAAATAAAGTTGCACCCAAACCGTGGCAGATTTTTAGCAATGTCTCGATTCCAGCTTCGGGGTACTCCAGAACCTTGTCGGCAATTTCTACTATCATTGATCTTCGTGTATAAATTCAAAGTTTCAACTTTTTAGCTTAAGTGGTTCTTGAAATATAGGAACAATTATTTTTTGTATAAAAACCTATGACAGTCCCGACATCCAGCGAATGCCACCACACCAGTGACTCGTACGTAAAGACGGGTCTAACTACCGTGATATACTGCCAATGGACGACTATCTGCGAGCTAAGGCCTCAGGTTTTTCCTACCATTTTCTGACAAACGTAGTCAGCATTCAATGCCTTCTTGATCCTGTCATCAATCATGAGTTTTCAATTCAACCTAGGATGAAGATAGATTACTAAGTACTTCATACAAAAGGACAGCGGGATAGTAACGCGATTCAGACGTGCGAGTCTAAATCCTCGGTCTTTTTTCTTTAGTATTCAAAGATTTTTCTACCGTGGAAACGACTTCGTGTAAAGCCGTTCCTATAGATTTTCCCATTATATAGGCGTGGTGAGAAGCTGGGAAGCTGAAAAGCCCCTCATGTCCAAGACGCATTTGAGATGGTAGTCCACCAGTCTTTCCATTGTTTTCAGCAAAAGCGATGAGAAACTGGTGGGTCTAAAATCCTTGACCAGCGTGTGACTCAGCTTGCCTTCGATATGAAAATTACCCTGACCTCACGCCACATCTTCGGGACGTACTCGAGAGTCAGACAACTTCTAAAGATCCTCACCAAAGAAGGACCAATAGTCTCAAGGTCTTCTGTAGCATAATTGGTACCAGACCGTCCACTCCCGGAGACTTGAAGGGAGAGAAGGGCATAACCACACACCTTATCCTCTCAAGAGTGATTGTCCAATTAACAATGGTTGCGTCCATCACAAGGAAATCTACAACCTGAGGAATATTCCCAAGTTCCGAGATGCACCCCGGGAAGTGTGACTCCATTAGCAGATCCAGACCTTCTTGACTAGATTCCGTCCAGCTTCCTTCGATCCTTCTCAAGTACCACTGGGGTCCTTAGGGAGGATCCGTCGCATTAATGACGCTTCATTAAGGCATCCTATTTCCTCGCAGATTTTGCTTCAGAAATAGATTAGATAGCGCTGCAAGATATTTGACCACAATTGTTTGCTCACCGGTAACCGTTCAATTATTCATAGATCGGTTACGTAAACACTTGTACTTGAGACATTGTGTTCAGTTCCATTTCAACCTCTTTGAAGTTGGCATCAGATCCGAATCCATACTCTATTGGCATCGCTTCTCATCATATGGATCATAAATTTTAAATATTGTTGAGCTAAACTATCCTTTAGTTTATTATTGTAAGACGAAAAGTCATCATAAACCAATTGCTCGGATGCCACATATGACGTTGATTTTTGCATCTGCAAAGCATACGTATTAAAAGAGCACACATACATTGTGTCTTTAATTCAATTTAGTGATTGAACATTCCGTCCGTCGAACATGTGGCTCTTGATATTACGAGGAAGATACTCCGAAAATAGTCACTCATCCGTGAACGAAGTCATTATCAGTCCTTCTGTGAGCTGAACCCTCTGGACGACGGGGGATGATTTCGCAATAACCGATGGCTTCCAATCCTTGGCCGATTCCCAGCTCGCCTACCATCGTACTTGTAAGTTGTACTCTTTGGCGCCTACTATTTAGCAGTTTACGAGCGCCTAAAAATAGACAGAATCCCCCATTGTGTCCGGCGCTAGTGTATAATCGGGTGACGTTAACATGCTGGGCCCGTTGATGATTAAAACGTCACATCCGCATATGACGACCATTAGGAAAAGATCATCCTTCAATGCCTATCATTTTGAGTCCTTTGTGTACATGTCACAATTCGGAAACAACGTGCACTTCATACTCCTGTTTAAACATACGGCGTTAAAGCGGAAGTCCATTTAGGGTTTTTCAGGAGACCGGAAAATTCAATTTGGGCAGGAAATTAATTGATTTTTGACGGAATATAAAAGGACCTTTCAGTCCAATTTAGATTTAATGGAAACATGGTGTAGGTGTGAAGTGATGACAGGAATTATTTTCGATAATAGTGCGAAATAGAGATTGACTTTAATTGGAAGCTATCTCTTCACTGGAACGGCTTAGCTCGTCGGGAACAACTTCGTTTGCCCACTACAAAAAATATGAAGTAGCATCTTATTAAAAGGAAGTTTGAATTATACACACAAACCATTTATCTTGTGGAATCATAGGTCTACAAAAGTGCACAGTAGGTGCAAGTAAGGCTATTGTGAGTTCAGTCAAATACTAACATTCCTTCCGCTCGCCTTCGACCCCACTTGTTGAATTGTTAAATCGCCTTCTTTGAATACAGGCATAAATAATTTTAGTCAAAAATTACTGGGAATCAAACTATTGCTGCCTCTTTTTTCAAAATTTTTCATAGCTGTCCACCTCGCAATTTCTTTCCTAAGTAGGCCAACTTCCAACCCATGACACTATTCCCCAACCATATCACTGATTGTGACCTTACTTCTGTAGAAGTCGGGAACAAGCGAAAGCAGTTTCGTGATCAAAACGTTTTTCTTGGCGGAGCAACTCATCTGCTTGCACTATTCTTTGGACATTTCCCTTTAACAATTTGTTAGGAAAAAAGGTGTTGACAGAGATGTACAATTTGATAGTCAGGACGAGAAATATTATTTAACAAAGTCGTTTTTTGCAAAGTTGCACTTTATTAAAAAAAAAGAATTGCTCAATGAGTACACTGCTGTGTATTAAACGAAGATAACTTCGAAAGCACTTACAGTAGAGCGACAAATATACACTCGCACAAAAGATGATAAAAAAGGCTTTTACAATTCGAGGTAAAAAAAAAATTGGAAACGGAAAAGAAAATTTCACGCGGATATAATTCGCAGTAACAAATTTCTACAACTAGTCAGTATAAAGCAAAAATCTTGACAAAAACTTTCCAGATGTAAGAACGCTCGATTCTCATTGTACAGCTCTCTGGTGAAGTCAAAAACATAGCACCCGTTGGCAAAACTGCGCAACTTATAAAAAAGTTCAAAACAGTTTTCAACATTCAGTGAAATTTTCTCACCTATTGTAAATGCCTTAATTTCGCTTTAAAAAGCACCATCTCAATGAAGCGTTCTTTTCCGGTTGCGAAATTTGTGCGATGATCGTCACAGACTGCTTTGACACTGAAAACTAAAAAGCCGCCAAATTGTAAATTGTTGATTTTATTCATACATACGTCTAAATGATTAAACATTTTATTTATTGATTAAATGTTGGTTGTTTTCCGGCGTCAGTAGGGTTTCTGGTGTGAAACCCCAACACGAAATCCCCGACTGTTCATTTAACGCGGAGGACATGACAGTTGGAAAACACTTCACTGGAATACGCCAGTCTTTATAAGATTGTGTTGGACTAGGTCTGAAGGAGCTGTTTCGTCATCGGAGGGCATAGACTCGTCAGAGGGTGTTTCATGCCTACTATCCGAAACACCCTTGCAGCTGGTGGAATTGCTGAGCATAATTTCTATATAGCGACCTCGAAATCAAATTTGCGATAACAATTTATAAACTTTAACTAATTTCCCGTCATCGCAACCCTATACTAAGGGAGGTGGCGCTGAAGATCATCAAATATTTCAACCAATTTGGTGGAAAACAACCAACATTTAATCAAATTTGCTTCTATGGTAGCTTACCATGAAAAAATTTCATTCTTAATTTTATTTATTGCTAAATTTGTACTGTTTGCCAGTTTTGTATTTGTTTCGTTTTACTTTATTATTTTAATAATAAAGTATTGTTATCGATTTTTAAAAAAAAAAATTTGCTACACTGAAAAATTTTTTTTATACGTTTCATGACTAATAAACACCAAAAAAGCAAAAAAAATTGTCAGTCCGTCTGTCCGCCGTCCGCCGTACTCAAAACGTTTGAGGACTTATAGCTCCCAAACCCTATGAGCTATTGAATTGAAATTTTTTTTTTTTTAATAGACTGGGTAGGACTCTTGACGTGACCACTTTGGGGGTGTGAGAATGAGGGGGGAGGTGGGGGAAGCGTTTTAGACGAAAAATTTTGGTTTCTAGATCTCAGCAACCGCTTATGTTAGGAAGCTGAAACTTGAAATTTAGATAGAGCTTCGGTAGTGGACCCATTTACGAAAATATTGTTGATATGGGTGAAGGGGTGTGGGAGTGGGGGGAAAATAATGCATCCGAGACGCCTAGGCCTAATAGACAATCAATTATCAACGGCACAGCAGCCCAAATTGGGCCTAGGTCTTGAAGTAATGCTAGAGTTACTTCATTACTAGACCAACGGAACACTAGGAGGGGAAGTAGTCAGCCACACGCTCGTCCGTGATTATTACCCCGATTTTTAACTCAGGTACTCATTTATACAGCTGAACTGGTAGTCCGGTACCCAATCCCATTCTCGAAAATTACTTATCGCCAAGCAGATTCGAACCTAGTACCAGGTGCGCCGAAGGCAAGTGCTCTAGCCACTAAGCCACCCAGACTAGGCCTAATAGACGCAGAGCAGAAAAAGAAATTTTGATGGTTAGGGTGTAACCCTATTCAACCTATTCAATACCTCCCTTATTTCCGGTGTGTTCCCTAACATTTGGAAATTTTCCACAATTAGACCACTTTGGAAGAAGGGCAAGAGGACAGATATACAGAATTATCGACCTATTGCCAACCTAGCCTGTATATCTAAACTCTTTGAATCGATTGTCTGTGAAGTTTTGAAATTTCATAGCAAATCGATTATTGTACCTTTCCAACATGGATTTACCAAAGGCAGATCTACAACGACAAATTTGATGGAATTGTCAAATTTCTCCATTCCAGTAATCGAAGCGGGTCATCAAGTTGATTGTATTTATACCGATTTTAGTAAGGCGTTTGATAAGATCAATCATAACATTCTGATATGCAAACTTAAGCATTTGGGTTTTCCAATTATGTTTATTAATTGGATAACATCTTATTTATGCAACCGATTTCAAAGAGTGTTATTTCGTGGGGTATTATCCTCGGAAATTTCTAACACATCACGAGTTCCACAAGGCAGCCACTTAGGTCCTTTATTATTCATATTATTTATTAATGACTTGAGTTCAATGATTTTAAACTCTAGAATTCTTCTATATGCTGATGATGCAAAGCTTTTCCGCAATATTACGGATATGGACGACTGCATTCTCTTGCAAAAGGACCTTAGCCATTTATCCTATTGGTGTACGTTAAATGACATGTCTCTAAATGTTAATAAATGTACAACTATTTCTTTTTCGCGTAAGCAATGCCCATTTAATTTTAATTACACCGTTGAAGGAAACTCATTACAAAAATCAGACAAGATACGTGATTTGGGCGTTTACTTTAATTCATCTTTTACTTTCGGCGATCATATTAATTATATTGTGAATAAAGCGAACTCCATCTGGGGCTTTGTGCGAAGATGGTGTAAGGATTTCAATGATCCTTACGTCACAAAGGCGTTATATTGTGCTTTTGTTCTATCAATTCTGGAATATGCGTGCCAGGTATGGACTCCATATTATGAGGTCCATAAGAGCAGAATTGAATCTGTGCAGAAAAGATTTTTGAGGTTTGCACTTAAGGGGTTACCCTGGCTTGACTCTCAAAATCTTCCTCCCTATTCTGAACGTCTTAATCTTCTCTGTCTTGAATCGCTTGATAACAGAAGGAAAGTTCTCGGGACTGTTTTCGCATTTAACATTATCACTGGAGGAATTGATGCCCCTATGTTGTTACAAGAAATTTCTTTCCGTATTCCGGGTCGCACTTTGAGAGACTATACACTACTAAATATTTCATATCATCGAACTAATTATGGGCAACATGAACCGATCACATCCATTTCGCGTCTTGTTAACCGTTTTTATCATGCTATTGATTTTGACTTGAGCGCGACACAACTGAAGTCAGCTTTAAATAAAATAATCAAATAATTTGTTTAAATATTCTATGTAATTGTTATATTTAATGGTCGCTTTTATTTGTTTTAAAACTGTAATGAACTTTTAAGTAATCAGGTCTTGATGAAACTGAAATAAATAAATGGTGAGAGTGGGGGAGGATGAAAAGGAAAAAGTTCCGATTTTTGTATCTCGAGAACCTATAATGATACAAAACTGAAACATTTAGATAGAGCTATAGTATTAGCATCTTGGAAAAATATAATTTTTTTATAGGAGTAGTGTGGTACGGGGGTGTGGCATGTTTTTCCTATCTTCAGAATGGCTTATGCTACAAAGTTGAAACTTGGTACTTATATGTAAATTAACTAGAAAAGTAATTTATATAAAAAAATTTTAAATATCCATTGACGTTCGGAAGAGGGGCGAAAAAAATGTTCAGTGAAAATGGAATGCATATAATTTTCACGATTTTCGTCATATCTATTAGGTCTCCACAAATATTCAATTCATTTTTATTATACGTCTTCTTCATATAAATAGCTAGAAAGCATTTTTAGGATTTTTTTAAATTCGTTCTCTAAGTGGGTGTAAAGGGGTTGTATGCTTTTTCTGATCTTGGTCTGATCAAATATCGAATATCTTTTCACCTTTACGGGCTGCGTAATAATCGCCTAAAACCCGTTTTTAAATTTTTTCCTTTTTCAACCCCTAAGAGGGTTTAAAAGGGTTGAACACGTTTTCACGAATTCCGTTATTTCTTATAGAAGTGATAAGAAATTGGATTGATTTTTACCTTCTCGTTCTGTCTTCATATTTATCTATTAATTCCTTTCAGGATTTTTTGGTATTCAACCCCCAAGTTTGTGTAAGTAGGTTGCACATATTTTCACAGATTCCTACCCCGAGGGCTTGCATATGTTTTCACAATTTTTGCCATCCCTTAGTTCTGATGATATATGAAATTGGTTGTTACGGCATTTAATGTAATGATCTAAAACCCGATTTTTCAAATATCAAGGGTGTAAAGGGTTTGCTATTGTTTTCACAAATTTTTCAAAATCTCTCGTGTTTCTTGAGTGTCTCATGAATTGCTTCTTATGAAATCGTCTAAAAACCTGTTTCACAATTTTTTCGAAATTCAATCCCCAAGTGGAAGTAATGGTTTTTTATACGTTTTAACAATTCGTCATATCTCTTAAGTCCGATAGGGCAACAAATTCGTTTTTACTTCTATGGGTTGTACATAATATACCGAAATTCGAATAGTCTACACGGCAGTTTTCAATGTTTAATCGGCTAAAAATCTATATTTTAAATAATTTTATTTTAAGAACAAAATTAACTTTCCAAGAAACGTCATAATCTCGAAGCAACTCATGATATACTCCGATTTTTACCGCTCCCGAAATTTGACCCGAAAAATAATAAAGTTTCGCCCAGACTATTGGCAAATTTTTTTTAAGTTCAAAATTTTTTTTAAATTTTGGATTTTTAAAAATTTTTGTCATTATTTTTGGTTAGATTTGTGCTCTTTATTCGCTTTCCATTATTTGTTTATGTTGGTTTGGCCCATTTTTCTATTTTTTGTCATGTTTGTATTATTAGTATTTTTTGCAGCTTCCGCAATTTCTTTCTAGTTTTGTATTTTTTGAAATTTTTGTAAATTTTTTACACTATGTCTTTATTTTTTGGCACTTTGATATTATTTCTTTCCAAATTTTTGCAATGATTCTGCCACTTGTCTTTTTTCTTTCACTGTTTTGTATTTTCCATCAGTTTTAGCTGATTTGACCCATTTAAGTATTTTTTGCCATTTTTCTATTTTTTGCCATTTTTCTATTTTTTGTCCGATTTTTATTTCTTGTCTTCCTTTAACATTTTTTTTGGCAATCCAACTCAATTTTTAAATTTTTTATTAATATTTTTTATTAATAAAAAATGATGTCCATCTGTCCGTTATCCGTACAGAAACTCGTTTGAAGGCTCGTATCTCCTAAACCCTTTGAGCTATTAAATTTAATTGTTTTTGTAGTTAGATTTGTGAACCCATTTAGGAGTAAGTGATAAATTATGGAGGTGGGAGGATGAAGTGGGGATAGCGTTTTATTTCAGTGTGAAAATCGATGATTTTTTGTTGAATACTAGAGGAGTAGCTCAAAAATAAAATTTTTTAAGCGCAATGCGCCTTCATAGAGTAGGGGTAAATAACTTTGGATGAAGATATCTTACCATCCAGTTATGCCAAAAATATTGAATCCGAAGAGTATTCTGAATATGGTATTTTTGAAGAGGACGACGAAGCACTTAAGTGTGTGATTAGAATTTTCCCAAAAAATCACGACTTTAAATTTTGACAAGGGGTTGTACCAATAGACTCTTATAGAAGGAGTGAGGATGTGAAAGATGAAAATAAAACATGTTGATTTTTACATCTCGGAGCCGTTAAGTTTAGAGAGCAAAATCTTATAATCTTTTGGGTCTTTCAACAAGAACGTGCGAGTTATCCACCAAATTATTTTTTTTATTTGAAAGAATATTTTATGGTATTAAGTATGGAATACAACATCGTTCATATGTCCGAACCGACTTGGCTTGGTAGTATGTATTCGAGCGGTCCAATTTTCGATGACTTTGTCGCTTAAATCTGGATGAATTTGCTCGTTATGTTTACTTAAAGGTAATCAATTGTTTGCGGATTATTTATTTATTTATTTGTTTAGTAGAGCCTATAGAAACCTCACTTCTTCTCGAACCACGACCTAAGAGATCTTTTGTTCCTGGCTCTCTAGGCCATATCTATTCCCTTAAGAAAGGAGATGATTTTACTCAGGGGAGTCTTCGACAGGTCTTCATAGGTGAGAGTAAATCCATCGAGAATCTGCCTTCTTGATCTGGCCACTGCATCACAATCACACAGAATATGTGCCGTGGTTTCAGATGTGATATTACAGAATCGATCATCGGTAAAGTATCACTAGATAAGTGATACTTTACCGATGATCTTAAGGTGATAATTAAGGAAATAATGTCCGGAAAAATATCCCATTATAATCCGTGCGTTATACCTGCTTAAGGAAAGGAATTCCGACGCTCTCCTTCTTGGGAAAGTCAGGAATTTATTTGATTGTCTAAGTCCTGTAAGTGAGTTCCAATAATCTTCCACCTGAAGATTAACCCACTTAAAAATGCCATCCTTAATTAAGCTTTACCTGCTGCACGGAATGGTTCCGGGCCAATTATTGGTGAGTTGGCTCTCCGCTTAGCTATAGCTGGTCAGCCGATTCGTTACCCGGTTACGCATCGATTTAGGGAATAAGTCTAAAGGCGTTAAATCGCGTGATCACGGTGGCCAGGTTAACACGCCGCCACGCGAGATAATGATGCCCTCAAATCGCTCGTGCATAATGTCCATCGTGACATGCGCTGTGTGTCACGTAGCGCCGTCCTGTTGGAACCACATATCGTCGGTATCAATATCATCCAACTTAGGCCACAAGAAGTTGCTTATCATCGATGGTTTGACGGTTATGGTAATGCCAGTTTCGTTTTGGAGGAAGTACTAACCGATGATTTCGCCAGATCAAAATCCGCACCAAACAGTGACTTTGTCGTCATGCATTTGGTGCTAGTGTATCTCGTGTCGATTGGTATTGTCCATCAAGAAATGGACTTCGTCATGCAAAATCACACAATCCGCGAAACGTTTTTCGAACGGAGCTCTGATATTGAAAATAAAATTTGATGATTTGCACACATTGTTCAACGCTATAATCTTCCAAGGTGATTTGCCATACACTACTGAACAATTCACAATAAATTCGACGGACGTTGCTTTAACAACATGGCCGCCATAACCTAACAAATTTCAAGGGTTCATACTGAAACACCCAAAGGGTTGGTATAATACTGGCATATTTCATGTTGCATGTTCTTATGAATTCCGACCTTTCTGTTAAGTGTGATGAACCGAATAAATTTTTACTAATCTAGGCTTTCCATGTAATCGCATAAGAATTACTTTCCAGATTCTTTGATGTTCAACCACTAAGTGGAGCAAAGGGGTTTTATAAGTTTTCACGAATTCCACTACATCTCTTAGGCCTGCTGTGATATCGAAATCTTTTGTATTTCCACTGGTATTTATCTAATCGATTCAAAACAAAGTTGAGAATTTTTTCACATTCAACCTTTAAGCAGTGCAAAGGGGTTGTATTCATTTTCACGAATTCCGTGATATTCCTTGGCTCTGATTAGATATTGAGCAGGATTTCACTTACAACAGGTTTTTGCATATATTTATCTAAAATATAAATTTCAGAATTTTTCGATATTCAACACCTGAGGTTGTGCGAAATGTTTGTATACGTTTTCACAATTTTTGCCATATTTTTTTGATCTAATTATTGGGTTTTTACTTACACGGCCTTTTAATTTATTTCAATTTATTTATGAGACCCTACCGATGAACGATAAAAGTTGTATATTACAAGAAACTATTCTATTCCATTCAATTAACTCTCCATATCTGGGAACAACCTGTGTTTCATTCCAACGTTGACGGCGTCCTGAACTATGACCTAAAATTTTAATTGGGGATTTAAAGGTGTCACTTCTGTCGCACATCGACTTTAACCGCTTGCTGGACTTAGTCGCAACAAATAATAAAGATGAGTCCAGATTGTTTATAATTTTTTCAATATTCCTTATTTTTGGCAATTTGGTATTTTTTAAATTTTTTTCATCATCCGATATAATGCATATGGTGATTTACCCGAATTTTCAGGTATCGAATTGAAATCAGGAGACATATCCATTCTTCTTTGAGTAGCAACCAATAGTCCTTGATTTGGAACAACTCTATATTAAGTGACTTCAAAAATGGGCATAGGCATAGGCATCAGCCTACATTATTCGCAATGGTAGGCCACCGATGAGTCGAAAAGACTGGAAAAAAAATGCAATTTGTTCAGTTGGACAAAGCCCTGATAATTGTTAAATTTGTTAAATTATGATCCTATTAAAAGCATTAAACAGAAATCTACATCCCATAAAACCACTGTATGCAATTTTAATCACCCAGCAGGGGATAAACATAATTTTTATGAACAAAAGAACTTATGGCCGTACCGAATAATTACAACCGATAAAAGATTTCAATAAAAGCTCAGCTGTGTTGTTAATTTAATCCGACTTTGTAAATCTGTTAAAATTCGAACATTAAATCATCAAATTTATTTACTTTTTTTTGCGATAAAATCAAAACTGTTTGTATTAAATGAAAATTTTGTGGCTCTTCTAATTTCAGATGGTTATCGTCGGCGTTTGGATAACATCCGCCGTATATTCAACGCCAAAATTTATTTTTAGTAAAACTATTACAAACGTCCACACTAGCAATGGCATCAAAGAAGATATCTGCATTCTCGATCGGAAGATGTTCAATTCGAAGCTGCTGGATTTAATAAATTTCGGTTTTTTGTATGTGACGCCATTATTGGTGATGACAGTAAGTAGATCTGTTTGATTATTTATCGGTTAAACTATCAAAATTTAATGAAATCGAGTCATTTTGTATTTGATTAAGTGATGAAATGTTCCTCGACGTAAAACTAAATGGGAAAATTTCATCGCTTTGGAATATTTTACTTCCTCTATTGTATTTTGACGTCATCGAAACTAATAACTTATGATACAAATTATATCTTCCATTTTCCAGCTTCAAAATCGTTCACACTGTGAAAACTTGTGTTTTTCGAGTGAAGTATTTTGTCGTATTTTTCATTCATTTCATGTACACTATCGTTCAAGAGGACAAAGTCTAGCGAGAACGACTCGGTCTGCGTCTGCCGCAGCGCAAGCATATCGAGAGCTAGACAAGTTTATGTAACTTCCACAAAAACACTAGTTTCTCCCAATTTGTTCAATGTTTGTTTTATTATATTTTGGTAGAACATATTTCGAAATGTTTTTTTTTCCGAACAATTTTCTCATAACGAACTCGCCTCAGGAGGCTATGTTACAGGAATTCAACTTGTCCCAAGAAGCAACTTCAAGCAAGAAGTCAGATCCTTCAGAAGAAGGACTCTATCTCAAAAATTACTGATGAAACGAGGAGGAAAAGTCGTTGCTAACTTTGTAAAGAAACTTCATAAGCACTTCGAGTTTATTTCTAACGTCAAGTTTTACGTATTTACGTCGTGTTAATTCGACTATTTCCAAAATTTTTAATTTCATCTTGCATTTTTCGCGTTACTGATTCGGTCTCTCAGGCGACCTATTGAACAATTGCGTCAATTTTTCTGCATAACTTTTGCCAGTCAGAACTTTACAAGGATGAACTCTCGGAATCGGACTCCTTTAATTATTTCACGAAAAGACACATAAGAAACAATTTGAAATTTTATCAGAAAAACTTTTCCGATTCTTTTCACAGGCTCTTTACAGTAGAATAGCCATAGCGCTGTGGAAAAGTTCTCGAGGATTGGAACGTCACATAGCCCTTCAGAATACGTCAACCTGTTCGCCTTCATTTTCCGGTACACACCTTTTCCGAAGGCCTAGTAGCCGCTATGAAAAAAGGACTGTCGCAGTGACTGAAAGTCAGGTGAGTTTGCTACTTTATGGTGCAATGGTCCATGTGTCGTATGACTAGATGAAATTTAATTTGAAGAACTTTTAAATTAAATTTCGAGCTGTTCTCATCTTGCGTTATCCTTGCCACTCATGGCGCAATTACGAAAAAATTTTTCGCCCGGTAAATTCTACCTTATTGTGAGACATAAAACATTTTTGCCGTATACTATATTAACACATAATTGTTTTTACTTTAGAATTTCTAACCTTCCAGTCCTTCAAGTTTCGGAAGATTCCAATTTAATTTTCAGTAAAGGACACGGGGAATTTCACTTATAAAAAAGTAATTTGTATGTCGTTGAAAGGGCTTTAAATTTTGAATTCTTACCACTTGTATTGAGAATACTTAACCATTTTAAATATACCGTTCATTAGAGTAATCGGCAAGAGAATAGTAAAAAATTTAAAAGTCTGGGCGAAAACTGTATTATTTTTAGGTAGAAGTCCGGAACGCGTTTAGTGCTAAGATGCGGTGTAGGTTACCATACCTACTACCCATAGAGGTAAAAGTGAATTCGATCTCATTATCCCTAAAAGATTTCTCGGAATTCGTGAAAAGTTGAACAAAACCTTCCATTCCCAGAGGGTTTAATATCGAAAAATCGGTATTTTCTCGGATTAAATTTAAAGCCAATAGAAGAGAAAGTGAATTCGACATCTCACTAGAACCAGGAAATATGTCGGAATTCGTGAAAATGTACACAACCACTTTACTCCCCCTAACGGGTTGGATATCGAAAATTTTGGAAAAATATTTCCAGGCGCTTATATGAAAAGCACGCTGTAAAATTAATTTGATAACTGGGCAGTAAAATTAATTTTATAGATCGACATGTCTAAAAGATATAACGATGTTCGTGAAAATTCAGGAAAAAAACCCTTTTCACGAATACTTTTTTTGCTCTATCCTTGTACTCCAATGAAAATCTGAAATTGTTTTTATTTAATCATTCCTGTAGTACATCTAGATATGTATCAGTACTAAGTTTTAAATTTCTAGCATAAGCCGGTTGGGGGATATTAACCCCCCCCCCCTCCGTATTATATCGCGAACAGATTATGCCAGAAAGTTTAAACTTGGTATGTACCATAAAGGTAGTTAAACAATAAAAAAACGGATTCGCATTGGCATACGATGGTCGCATAAAGAAGTTGTCAGTGAAGCAGAGGTTTATTTATTTTCACGAATTTTGTAATATCTCTTAGGTCTTCCGATAGCCCAGACATCTTAACTTTATATCAACGAAATCTTCTGTTTTTAGTTCTTTTTTGATATTCAACCCGTAATGTTTAGTAAAGTGGGTGCGTATGTTTTCACGAATTTCGTCAAATCTTTCAGGTCTGATTAGATATCCCCTTGGTTTTTAATTCAATAAGCATTCCACATAATTGCCTAAAAATTTACGAATATTCAACCGCAAAGAGGGTGTAAAAACGTTGCATACATTGCCACGAATTTTGATATATTGCTTCACTTCACTATATTCAACCCATTAGGTGGTGTACAGTGGATTTGTATGCTTTCACGAATTTCGACAAATCTTTCAGGTCTTATTATGTACCATACAGGTTTTTACTTACACTTTTACGCCTAAACAAATTTGCGAATTTTGTTATTCGTAAAAGGGTGTTAAAAAGTCGAATACATTTCCACGAATTTCGATATATCGGTTAGGTCTGATGAGATATCGAATCCTTTACTGCTATGGCATTTTTATAAGATCGTGTAAATACAGATTTTACAATTTTCCGACGTTTAACCCTTAACGAGTAAAAGAAGTAAAAGGGGGTTGCATACGTTTTCACAAATTTTGCCATATATCTTAGGTCTGTTGAGATATCGAAATTCTTTTTACGTCCACAGTCCTTTTGTCTAATCACCCAAAAATCATTTTCTGAATTTTGTATAACTTAATTCACAAGACGGTGTACTAAAGGGTTATTCAATAGTTACATAACAATTTTGCATTTTAATACAAACGCACCTGTAAACATTTTTGCTAGTCTCTCAATGTCAAAACGTCAGTCAAGGTTTACATTTTTATCATGATGAAGTTCACGAACGAGCAACGTTTGAAAATTATCTCAATTATTCTGTGTTTTATTTAAATACAAAATTGTTGTGTTCCTATTGAATATAATAAAACCTCACTGACGTTTTGACATTGACAGACCAGCAAAAAAGTTTAAGGGTGCATTTGTATTAAGATACAAAATTGTTATGTACCTATTAAATAACCCTTTACTACTGAATGTTGAAATTATAAGACACCTTTAAAGGAACTATTCTACTAACAAAATTAACTTTTGAAATAACTTCCTGTGTTGTGGACTTCGAGCACATTCCGGAACCAACTTTAAGAGTATCAATAGCGTCTCAACTTTAACCGTTCTCGGTTTTTTTCCTGAAAAATAACGAACTTGCGTCCAGACTTTTCTCTGATTTTTTTCGTAAAAAGGTAATTTGCAGACCTTCTCAAATTTTACTTTATTATTTCAATAACAGAAGTCTTCATCGTCTTCTAGGAATCAGACTTTCCTTTGCTGTATACTTCAAACAATTTTTTCTATATTGTGCCTTATATTCGCAATATCATTTTTGCCCACCGCCGCAAACCACTGCAATTATTACATTTTTTATATCA
Source organism: Beris morrisii (assembly GCA_951812415.1). Taxonomy (NCBI): domain Eukaryota; kingdom Metazoa; phylum Arthropoda; class Insecta; order Diptera; family Stratiomyidae; genus Beris; species Beris morrisii. The sequence continues at coordinate 99,799,517 of OX638313.1, read as the reverse complement.
AAACCTTTTATCAGTGTAATTCTATAAATTACTAAGTTTCAACTTTCTATCTTTACCGGTTCCTAAGATATAAAAAGATTTCAACCCTTGCACACCTGTATCCAATTTACTACTAAAATTGACGTACCCAGTAGTTACCGCAAAAATTCAAAAGTTATATCTTAAAGTGTTCTTAAAATAATGGGCAGATTTTTAAAAATTTTTATGTTTTGTGACCCAAACTCCGTAAGGAACTGTAAGTCGGAAATTTTTTTAATAAAATTATTCATGTAATGCTCTAAAATTGGAATTTCTATCAAACGCCGGTTATGGACAAAAAAAACCAACTATCACACATATGTTCTACCCCTATCAACAATTTTAAATTTATAAACCATACCTTAAAAATTCCGGTAAGAATTTTTGGAAGAATCGATGCGCTTCCTTAAGTGCTCCTAAATATTGAAAATTTGCGCATTTTTTGACCATTTTAACATTTTTTTGTCTATAGCTCTATCACTAAAATCTTTACTTCAGAAAGATGTCAAAAGTATTTACCTATGCGTCGCCCCCACATTTTATCAAAACTTTATATTATTAAATAATTTCTGTTTTACTTTATTATTAAAATAATGTTATCAATTTAAAAAAAAAATGTACTACCCCTAACATTTTTTTTTTGTACACGTTTCATGACAAATAAACATCAAGAACGCAAAAAAAAATTTCAGTCCGTCTGTACGCCGTCCGCCGTACGCAAAATCGTTTGAGGACTTCTAGTTCCCAAACCCTATGAGCTATTAAATTGAATTTTTTTTTCAGAATAGACTGGGTAGGCCCCTTGAAGTAACCACGTTTAGAGGGGTGGGGGTGTGAGGGTGGAGGTGGGGAAGCGTTTTAGACGGAAAATTTTGGTTTCTAGATCTCAGCAACCGCTTATGTTAGAAGACTGAAACTTGGAATTTATATAGAACTTTGATAGCAGACTCATTTGCAGAAATATTGTTGGTATGGATGAAGGAGTGTGGGAGTGGGGGAAAAAATAATGCGTCCGAAAGCCGAGATCGAGACATTATAAAATCCATATCTCAAAAACGGTTAACGTCACGAAATTAAAACTTAATGAACACCTGTGGATATACTAGGAGAATAGATCGGAAATAAATTTTTGAGCGTTGGTAGTCGCGTACGGTGGTGGGGGTGAAAAACTTTTGATTACGATATCTCACGATATCATATCACTAGAAAAATAAAATTCGGTTTCTGAATAGAGGTTGACAAATTAAGTTTGCTGAAAGTAAAATTTTTTAAGGGGGCACTGGAGCATGAAAATGGAGGGGATAAGAATTTTTCTAAAAAATAACATCTCATATCTCAAGAACAGTGTAAGATAGATGTTTAAATTTTTTACCATAATTACGCCCAATAGACCCCTATCTGAAAAAAATTCAGAAAAAATTTTAGGGATGAGGGTGTAGAGGGTGAGCTTTGAGGAGGGTGAAAAGGAAAAAATTCCGATGCTTATGTCTCGAGAACCTATAATGATATATTACTGAAACTTGGTATTCAGATAGGGCTATAGTAGTAACATGTTGAAAAAGTATAATTTTTTATAGGGGTGGTGTGTTACGGGGGTGGAGGATATTTTTCCTAACTGCAGAACGGCTTAAGCTAGAGAGTTGAAACTCGGTATGTACAGTTACTCACATAATTATTGGGTCAAGACCTATGATTGAAACGAGTAGTAAAAAAATAAAATTAAGTTTCATTTGTTATTGTCTTTACTTTATATTCACGTAAATAAGTGCTTTTTCAAAATATATATTGGACAAATATATAAAATAAATGAAAACAATTCGATTAACTAAAATCTAACGTCACTTAATTATTGGGTCAAACGAATTTTTTTTTATTTTTTTAAGTTTAAACCGCTAAATTAATAATTAAAGGGATCTCCTTTTTTATTCAGGACCGTCTTGCTTCTATTTCGCATTGATCCTACAAGTTTGCGCATAGCAGAATCGGAGATTTTTGGCAATTGATCTTGTAAAACCGTTTTCAACTACGGTATGCTGCTAATTGGGTGTATCCTGCTTCTTCCATCAAGCTGCTCCCAAAGATGCGCAATTGCATTTAGATGGAATGACGGTGGTGGGATTTTTTCACTTTTGGGATAATTGTAGAGTAGGAATTCTCGAACGATATATGCCGTGTGTTTAGGGTCAATATATTAATAGAATTGAAATGTTTCTAGAATTCCCATTTTCTCTGAAGAAGTTTTAACATTTCTTTTGAAGATATGTAGCTATACATTTTTGTTCATAATGCCATCACTAAATACCATGTTTTCAATAAATACCATGTTTTCAACTGCTGAGGCCGATATACAGCCCAAACCATTACTGATCCCACGCAATGCTACTATACAGTAATAAGCGGATTTTCTTTATTTAGTTAAACATTAATTAGGCTTGCGCAACACCATGGTGCATCCATCAGACCCAAAAACATTAAAGCTACTCTCGTCTGTAATATCTCCTGATTCCAAAAGTTTTGATCCTTTATTACACATGGAGTTCAGCAAACTCCATTATCTTATTACTTTATTAATAAAAAATTATTATCGATTTTTAAAAAAGAAAAATTTGCTACACTAAAAATTTGTTTTTCCACGTTTCATGAATAATATACACCAAAAAAGCAAAAAAAAATTTTAGTCCGTCTGTGCGCCGTACGCCGTCCGCCGTCCGCCGTACGCAAAACATTTGAAAGCTTATAGCTCTCAAACTCTTTGAGCTATTAAGTTGAATTTTTTTTTGTTGGTAGACTGAGCAGACCCCTTTACGTGGCCGCGTCTTGAGTGGTGGGGATGTGAGGAGGGAGGTGGGGATATAATGTTAGACGGAAAATTTTTTTTCTAAATCTCAGTAACCGCTTAGGCCAGGAGGCTGAAACTTAGAATTTATATAGAGCATCGATAGTGAACCCATTTGCAAAAAAAATGATGATATGGGTAGAAGGGTGTAGGAGTGGGGGGGGGGGGGAATAATAATGCGTCCGAAACGCTCAAAAGCCGAGATCGAGACATTCTAAAATCCATATCTCTTAATCGGTTAATGTCACGAAATTAAAACTTAATGAACATCTGTGGGTATAATAGGAGAATAGATCGGAAACAAACTTTTGAGTGGGGGCAGTGGCGTACAGAGTTGGTTGAAAAACTTTACATTACGATATCTCACGAACCAATTGCACTAGAAAAAAAAAATTCGGTTTCTGTATTAAGGTTGACAAATAAAGTTTGGTGAAGGTACAACTTTTTAAGGGAGTGGTGGAGTATGGAAGTGGAGGGGATAAGACTTTTTCTAAAAAATCAGAGTTCATATCTCGAGAACAGTATCGATAGATGCTTAGAAATTTTTTCCAGAAGTAGGCCAAATAGACCCCTAGCAGCAAAATTTTTTAAGGGATGATGGTGTAGAGGGTGAGGGTGAGAAACTTCCGATTTTTAAATCTCGAGAACCTATAACGATATAAATCTGAAACTTGGTATTTGGATAGAACTATGGAAGTAGCATGTTGAAAAAATATAATTTTCTATAGGGATGGTATGGTACGGGGGTGGGGGTGTTTTTCTTCCTAACTATAGGACGGCTTATACTAGAAAGTTGAAACTCAGTATATACTACTATGATCAACAAATAAGGGGACTTTTGAATTTAAAAAGAACGCCGAAATTGTAGGAACATGAATTTTTCATGGGTTGGTACTACTGTCCTTGACGTCTGTCTAAAATTTTGCGCAATTTGTAGCGTTAGCTTACGATTTATGTCATTTTTAGTAAGTCAAAAAAAGTTTGTTCGGCGATTTTTAACATGGATAAATTTATTGAGCAAAGACTTTGCATTAAATTTTGTGTTCGAAACGATATTTCGGGTGCAAATTGCTTGGAAATGTTGGAAAGATGTTATGGGGACGATACTATGGCAAAATCAAAGGTTTACAAGTGGCACAAAACATTCCAAGAAGGTCGTGAAGAGGTTGAAGATGAACATCGTTCTGGAAGGCCATCAACATCGAAAACTCAAGAAAACATCGAAAAAATCAAGGAATTGGTGTTGGAAAATCGTCGTTTTGAGCATTAGAGATCTTGTGGACATTACTGACATCTCATTTGGGTCCATAGAATCAATTTTGAAACACAATTTGGGTTTAACTCGTGTATCATCTCGATTAGTTCCGAAATCGTTGAATTTTTTAGAAAAAAAACGTCGTTTGGAAGTGTCAAAAGAGATGCTTGAGATGGATGACGCTTTAAAATGCATAATTACTGGAGATGAAACATGGATCTACGCCTACGATCCAGAAACACCTCAACAATTAAGTGAATATCGTGCAAAAGGGGAGCCAAAACCCAAAACGCCACGCCAAAGCTGTTCAAAAATCAAAGTTATGCTCACTGTTTTCATCGATTACCGTGGTGTGGTCCACAAAGAGTTTCTTCCAACTGGTCAAACGGTCAATAAGGAGTACTACCTTGGTGTTATGAAGCGTTTGAGGGAGTCTATTCGCAAAAAAAGGCCTGAATTATGGAAAAACAATTCATGGTTTTTGCAGCATGACAACGCTCCATCGTATACGGCAATCGTTATTCGCCAATTCTTGGCCAAAAATCAAACAAATACCGTTCCGCAAGCCCCGTATTCGTCTGATATGGCTCCGTGTGACTTTTTCCTATTCTCTCGACTTAAAAAACCACTTCGTGGACACCGTTTTGATAGCATTGAAGAGATAAAAGAAAATTCGCTCAAGGCTCTGGGAAGGGAATATCGGAAAATGAGTACAATAGGTGTTTTGAGGACTGGAAAAATCCTTGGAATAAGTGCATAGTATCGGGAGGGGAGTACGTTGAAGGCGATAAAATAAATTTGGATGAATAAATGTAATATGTGCGTTTTATTCAAAAAGTCCCCTTATTTTTTGATCATAGTAGTATATGTATGTCAACTGGGAAAGTAATTTAGATTAAAACAAAATTCAAATATCCATTGGTGTACAAAAGGGAGGCAAAAAAAATTATCAGTCAAAATGGAATGCATATATTTTCACGATTTTCATCATATCTATTAGGTCTTTCCAAATATTGAATTCATTTTTATTCTACGGATTTTTCGTATAAATACCTAGAAAGTGTTTTCAGGATTTTTTGAAATTCGACCCCCACGGTGGTGTAAAGGGGATGTATACATTTTCACGAATTCACCCTTATCCCTCCGGTCTGATTTGATATCGAATAACTTTTTACTTTCATCGGCTTGTTTAATAATCACCTAAAACTTGCTTTCAAATTTTTTACTTTTTCAACCCGTAAGAGGGTATAAACGGGTTGAACACGTTTTCGCGAATTCCTTCATATCTCTCAGGAGTGATAAGACATTGGATTGGTTTTCACTTCCTTGGGCTTCTTTATATTTATCTGAAAACCCATTTCAGGATTTTTGGATATTCAACCCCAAAGAGGGTTGCATATGTTTTCACAAATTCCTATATATTTCTTAGTTCTAATGAGATATCGAATTCAGTTTTACTTCCTAAGGCTTCCTATTTAATCGCCCAAAATTGATTTCAGTATTTTTAGATATTCAACTCCAAGAGGACGTAAGGCTTTCGACATATTTCTTAGGATTGATTAGATATCAGATTGGTTTTTAACTCCACAGACTTTTTATATAATCGCCTACAAACGCATTTCCGATTTTATGCAATGCCCCGAAACCAAATCATGAAAAACCGCCTAATCGCGTAACATATGATATTATACTAGGAATTTGACCGCGTCTCGGAGTATGACCCAATTATGTAATTCATATGTTATATGTGGCAGCGGCGTAAGTATTCTAGCGCGACCCCATTCTAACCGCTTCCCGAACTTTTTTTCAGGCTTTCAGTCATATAGTAACCTACACCGCATCTCAGAATTAAACTCGTTCCGAACTTCTACCGAAAAAATAATAAAGTTGCGCCTAGACTGTTGGCAATTTTTTTTTTGTCTTCTCTATATCTTGAGACGTTTCAACTCTGTTTTCGCAGTAAGAATAAATCGCAGTAGTCGTAATTTTTGTAAAGTAGCGAAAGTAGTTCTTGAAAAGTGTTTTGACATAACAAAAGATAATTTTGGTTAAAAATTTTAAACGTTTTTCTGCTTAATTAAAACCGTGATATATGGTCATGTAATTCAAAGAAAATTTTTTTAATAAAACTATGCACTAACTTATCTTAGATAAAAAAGAAGAAATTACCTGTTTAAAAGTGGTTATCACCCGCGGTCTAACAGTGTGATGAAAACACCACAATATTGTCCAAAAAATTACACATGAACCGAAAGTGTATCATAAGTGACAATAACTTTGGTATAATCTGTCCTCCCCAGTTAGGAAAAATTTGTAGTCTGATGGTACCCTAGGTATAAAACAAACAGGCACGTAACGAAATTATTTGTCATGTATCTTATCTGCTTTTATTCCACTCTCATAAGAAGCTATCAACAAATTTAATGTGTCTATAAAAGAAGTCAAGCACAGCGACCAATGTAATAAAATATCTGCTTTGCCAATATTAAGGCCCCCCATATAAGAAGACACACTATAAATCTACCGGAATAAACCTCGAACAATATTATGCTGTCTACTTAGATACATTTATACCTTAAGATTAGTTACGACCACATTTCGGTTACTTATGAACTTAATTAGCCCAGAATCGATTGTGTATTTTGTTCGTATTCAATAATCCTTAAAAACACCATTTTTGTCAACAGTTAACCGGAAATACTCAGGTGACGTATTACACAAAATAGTAATTATTAAGATAATTGTTCTTGCTTTAAATGCTACCGAAAGTTAATTGCTACGTTATTGTTTTAAATGATGCTACATTGTCTTTTAATGGCTTGAATTTATCAGAACAATTTAAATTAAATATCATCGATTTTGTGTTTGTTTTTTTTATGGGTCTTGAATTCAATTGAAAGCTCAACCTTTATATTGGAATCAACCGACCAGATCAAAGCGCTATTCGAAATAATTTCTTTTACGTTTTATTTTTAATGGATTTTGGCACGCTTCGATAAATTTAATGGGAATACGAGTATGTACGAAATTGCTTTTATCAAGTTCCTGTTTTGCATGCGAATTAATCAACAGCGGAAAATTGTTAATTGAGCGCTCATAAAGATTTTGTAATTTATTTGAACTATATCTAGAGTTGGGCATTTATTTATCGAATCTATGATCTTTCTTCTGCGTCTTCGGTTAGCGATTCGTAATTTTCCTGTTTTGTGCTTTTTTCGGGAACAGGTTGTTTTCGTATCACCCAACCCGGTTACCTCCGTTGTCTCTTACTAGCTAGAGTTTGTTCTTTTTAGCGATATGGGCTGCCATCTGTTGATGCCGGAAGAGAACTGTGTGTAAATGTTTAGTCAGAATTTGTGGAATATTCCAAGGCGTTTTTCTCTTTTCGGTAGTTTGCTCGTTTTCGTAAGCTTGCTCATAAAATCCACTAAATCTGCTTTTGTTAAAGGGAAAACACTAATCAATAATGAAATTGAAAAAGATAAAAAATTTACAAAAAATTACTTTATTGTTTTAAATGATAAGAACAGCTAATGCAGTAATGCAGTCTTACTTGTTGGTTTCTTCGTTCAAGAAACATTCGTACTTTTCAGACATTATTATTATGAGGCAAAGATCTTGATATGCATTATGGAAAGTATGTACTCGAAGATATATGGCTAAAAATGTCTGATATTTGCAAGTTCGAAAGTTGTAAATTTAGGGGTAATATGTTACTTTTTCTGTAGTACTTGATGCCCATTTTTATTTCCATGAACACGCAAAATAAATTTATTACTAAAAAATAATAAAGTAAAATTGGTTAGCAAAATAAGTTCTAAGAGCGAGACTAGGGCAAATAATGTTCACATCCATTATTTTCCTTTTTGTAAATCAATTTTTAAACGTAAAGTCAATTCTGCTTTTAAATATATTTTCAATACCAAAAAAGAAAAGAAAATTTAAAATTTATTATATTGTTTTTGTACATATATTTTTGATAGTTTCCGATTTAATTTTTAGATGCAAAATATTTATTTAAGGCGGGCGATACATGTAAACGCCTGAATTTAGACCGTTTTTCAGAGGCTTATTTAAAATAGAAGGAATAAATGAATCGTTTTGAAAGTGATCATGTTTATTCATTACATATTAAAATACAATAATCTGATTTTATTTAATTTTTTTTTTCAAAATGGCCGCCGTAGTAACCAATCTCCTGAAACCCTCGCGGCGAAAGGCATTAATCGGCGGGATTTTTAGCATCAGTTACAGCAATCTGAAATCAAAAAAATGGGTTGGAGTGTGTTTATTAAACATGTATCTTCTAGTTGAACCAAGAAAAAAAAAAAAAAAAAAATCGTGAATTAGCACGCCTCATAAAAAAAGTACGATTTTTGACCCTTTTTTCGACAGTTTTTGGGTCAAAAACGCTAAATTTTGAAATTTTTTTTGGCATTTTTGAGGTTCAACTAGAAGCTTATACTATAGAGAAAACGTGTGCCAAGTTTCATAAGAATCGGTTGAGAACTTTTTGAGTTATCTTGTACGCCAATTTAAAAAAAGTCGTCTCGAGAAAAACGCGTTTAAAGTTTTGACACACAGAAACTCTATGATGCCCATACAGAAGTCCTTCAGTACCTTCATAGTACTCGTTTTTTTTTCTCAGCTCTTCTTGACAAGCTTACCCGGGTCTTCAATACATACATACATACATCCGAGAGGCAGGTAGCGAGAGTCGAGCGCTCCAGTACGGACTCAATAGCGCTCGAGCGTCAAGTTGAGGCGGAGCACTTAAATGAGTTTTTAATCGAGAAATAATGCGAATTTCATTCTAAAACTTTACAAACATATTTTTTAGATTTTAATTTAACTATTTATGCAAAAAAAAGAAACTCGAATTTTTGAAAATTTTACATGTATCGCCCCCCTTAAGTTCAAAGCAGATTGGAATCCTCGGATACACGAACAGCTTTACTAGCAAATTGTCTTGAGTGTTTTTCTGGAAGTTTTTTTTTTAAATTTTAACGAGTTTGCGTCCCGGTACATTAATTTCGGTGGGCCAATTAGGAAAGAAAAAAAATTAAATTGTTTTTCAATTTTTTAATCGTATTTTTATATATATATATATTTTAATAATTTTTTTTACAATCCTTTGATTTCATCTCATTTAATTTAATTGAATTCTTATTTTTACTTGCCTTTCTTTTTCTCTTTTTTATTTTCCTTTTTATCCTTCTTTTCTAGTTTGATTATATTATTTTCTTTTCTCCTTCTTTTTGTCGTAGTTTAGCTTTCAACTTTTTAATTTTATTGTTTAATTAGTTATTATATTAGGTTTAAGCACTTTTCTAGTACAAGGTTTTTTTTACCCATTTTTCCTTGAAATGATTCAGATCTACATGCATATTAAAAAATAAAAACCATGTTTTTAGCATTTAAATGTTTACTATACCGTAGTTGTAAAGATAAACTCTGTCAGAACACTCAATTCTTTCATGCCTAGCTTAAGCTTAAAATTATAGAAAAATTTTGGGAAAAAACGAATTATTATTATTAATTATTTTTATTCTATTTTTTGATTTTATTTTTAAATATTATTTTTATTTCCATTTTTATTTTTATTTTCTCTGCCATTTTTATTTTAAATTTTTCTTATTTTGTTTTTATTTTTATTTTCGTTACTATTTTTATTTTATTTTTTTTATTTTTATTTTTATACCTATTTTTAATTGTTGCTCTTATTTTATTTTACTATTTAATTAATACAGAAGTGCAATCGCTTTTTATTATAAATTTTTAATTTTTTGTTTCACATTTCATGACTAATAAACACTAAAAAGGCAAACAAAAAAATGATTGTCCGTCTGTCCAGCGTACTCCCATACGCTTTGAGCTATTAAGCTGAAATTTTTTTATTGATACTGGATGGCTAAAGTGGCCGCTAAAGTGGGGTGTACGGGGAGGTTGGGAAGCGTTCTAGACGAAAAATGTTGGTTTCTTTATTTCAGGAACCGCTTATACTAGGAGTTTGAGCCTTACATTTTATGTAGAGCTTGGATAGTGGAGTCATTTGTAAAAATTCCGTATGGAATTGGTATGGGAGTGAGGGGAAAAACAATGCTCGAAAGCTGAGATCGAGACATTCTAAAATCCATATCTCCTAAATTATTAATATCACGAAGTTGAAACTTAGTGATTGTATTAAGTATACTAAAACAATGTATAGAAAATTTAGAGTGGGGTCAGTAACGTGCGCTGGTTGGGGGTGAAAAACTTTTGATGTCAATATCTTAGGAACCAATTATGACAGAAAGATGAAATTTGGTTTGGTGCATAGAGGGAATTCGCTGAACGTAATTGTTCAAAGGGACTGATGAGCATGAAAGTGGGGAGATTTTTCCAAAAAGTCATGCCTCTTATCTAAAGTACTGTTTATGATAGAAGCTTAATATTTATGCGTGACGTAGTCTCAAAAAAGCACTAGCGGCAAAAAATCTTGGGGGTAGAGATGTAGGGGTAAGGATGGGGAAGGATGGTAAAGAAAAAAATCCTATTTTTATATCTCGCTCAATTATTGCAACTTGGTATTCCGCTATACAAGGTCGGATTGATAATGACGTGCGAAAATCAAGAAGGAGTGGGCAGGTAAGGAATTCGTTATTTTTTTTTTACCTGGACGAACCTTAAATAGATTACTTGCAAAGTTTAAGCCTGATACCTCGTTTAGTTTTCGAGAAGCAGCCGTCTAAGCAAGTCGACTTATAAAAATTTTTAAAAATGGATTAAAATGAATTTCGTGTGTTGATTAAGCACAATTTTTTAAAAGGGAAAACAGCTAAAGTAACCAAAGAAAAATTAGGTAAGCATTATGGGGACTCTGCACCATCGATCCGAATGATTTACAAATGGTTTTCTGAATTCAAGTGTGATCGTACGAGCACACAAACCATACCAAGTCCAGGTCGTCCAAATGAGGTCACCACGCCAGAAATGATCGATAAAATCCATGATATCGTGATAGAAGATCATCGAGTAAAAGTGCGTGAGATAGTTAACGTAGTAAGCATCTCATTTGAACGTGTTTGGAATATTTTGAAAAACCATTTGGACATGAGAAAGCTATCCGCAAGATGGCTGCCGCGTTTGCTCACAATCTACTAAAAATGCAATCGTGTGACAACTTTGCAGCACGGTTTGCAACTGTTTTAACGTAATACAAATTAATTTTTTCGTTGATTCGTAACTGTTGATTTACCACTACACTCCAGAAACCAAACAACAGTCAAAACAATGGAAGGATGTCTGTTCAAGGAGGCAAAACCGTTCTATCGGCTGGAAAGGTTATGGCGACAGTTTTTTGGGATTCCAATGGAATGATATTCACCGACTACTTGGAGAAAGGAAAAACAATGACGGGAGCATATTATTCTGAGGTATTGGTTTCATTGGATGTTGAAATCAAGGCAAAACGGCTTCATTTCGCGAAGAAAGAAGTGTTGTTTCACACGTCCGTTGTTGCAACGGCAAAACTGTTTGAATTACGGTACGAATTGCTCCCTCACCCACCGTATTCTACAGATTTGGCACCCTGCGACTTTTTATTATTTCCAGACTTGAAAAAATGGCTTGCTGGAAAGAGATGTACCACGAATACTGACGTCATAAGTGAAACCAATGCCTATTTTGAAGGGTTGGACAAATCATATTATTTGGAAGGGATCAAAAAATTGGAAAAACGCTGGACTAAGTGTATCGAGCTAAAAGGAGACTACGTTGAAAAATAAAATAAATTTTGCCGGATAAAATTATGTTTTCTCAATTTTTGCACGTCATTATCAATCCGCCCTCGTAGTAGTGGCACGTTCTAAAAATATAATTTTTAATAGGGGTTGTTTGGTACGGTGGTCTATTTCCTATCTATAGAACGGCTTACGGCAGAAACTTGAATCTTGGTAGGTAGATGTATTTGAACAGTAATTTAAGAAAATAAATTAAATATAATATTAGAGTATAATAGAGTAGTCTGGGTGGCTTAGTGGCTAGAGTACTTACCTTCGGTGCACCTGGTATAAGGTTCGAATCTGCTTGGCGACAAGTAATTTTCCAGAATGGGATTGGGTGCCGGAATACCAGTTCACTCAGCTGTAAATGAGTACCTGAGTTAATCTCGGGGTAATAATCGCGGACGAGCGTGTGGCTGACCACTTCCCCTCCTAGTGTTCCGTTGGTCTAGTAATGAAGTAACTCTAGCAATACTTCAAGGCTTAGGCCGAATTTGGGCTGTTGCGCCATTGATTATTATTAAATATAATATCTATTGGCATTCAGAAGTGTAGTAAAAAAAAATTATCAGTGAAAATGGGGTGCATATATTTTCACGAATTTCGTTATATCTCTTAGGTATTCTGACACATTTAATTTATTTTTTTTCTACGGGTTAAAATGCCTAAAAAGAGTTTTTAAGATTTTTTTGAAATTCGGCCTCTAAGGGGGTGTCAGGAGGTTGAATACATTTTTACGGTTTTAGCCATATACTATACCTGAGGTCTAATTAGATATTGATAACTTTTTATTTCCACGGGATTTTTATATATTCGTCTAGAAATTGTTTTTAGGGTTTTTTCCTTTTCAACCCCTCAGAGTGTGTAAAATGGTTGTACATGTTTTTACAAATCTCTTAGAAGTAATGAGACATGGAGTTGGTTTCCACTTCTTCGGGCTTACTTTGAACTCATCTAAAAACGGATTTCAGAATTTTTGAATATTCAACTCTTAAGTGAGTGTAAGAGGGTTGCATACGTTTCCATAATTTTTGCCATATCTCTTAGGTTTGTTGAGATATCAAATTGGCTCTTCCTTATACAGAGTTTTCATATACCGCCTATAAAATAATTTTACTTTTTTGTGTGATATTCAACACTCTCCCCACCCCAAGGGTGTGAAATGGCAGCATATGTTTTCACGAATTCCAACATATTTCTAATATCTGTTGAGATACCGAATTCATTTTGAATTCCTAAAGCTCAGTTTATAATCACCTGAAAGTTAATTTCACAATTTTTGGATATTCAACCCCAAGGGGATGTAAGGAGGTTGCATACATTTTGACAGTTTTCGACAATTTTCGTAGGTTTGATACGACAGGTAACTGGTTATTACTTTTAAGAGCATTTCATGTAATCGCCTAAAAATCAATTAAACGATTTTTCAGAATTCAACCCCCACGGTAATGTAATGAGTTTGTAAACGTTCTTACAAATTTCATTATATCTCTTAGGCCTGACAAGGTAGCAAATGGGTTATTACTGCCATGGTCTTTTATTGTAATTGCTTAAAAATCGATTTCAGGATTTTTTCGTATTCAACCCCGAAGGAAGTGTAGTAGTGGAGTCACATAGGTTTTACGTGTACAACGGCCTTTTAAATGTAAGGGATGTTACAATAACTCGTTCCGAAGTTAAACGTCAAATAATTTTTGTTAAACGTCAAATAATTTTTGACATTTTGGTAGTTCGGTCTTTGGTAGATTGTTAGTAAGGTGCATCATAAATAGATTATTTTCCATGAGCATAACCAAGTTGAAAATGGATTTGCAACCAAAATGTTCTTTTCTGATGAGACTCATTTCCAGTGGCTACGTCAAAAAGTAGAATTGTTGATGGAAATTCAAGAGCACTCTTTGCATCCACAAAAAGTCACTGTGTAGTGTGCATTTTGCGCTGGTGGAGTGTTTGGTCTGTTTTTATTCGAAATTGCAGCTGGCAACTCTGTCACAATGAACGGGGAACGGTACCGTGCCGTGATCACCGACTTCTTGTAGCCAATATTGGATGATTATAACATGGACGACATCTGGATCCAGCAAGATAGTGCGACGTGCAACACAGCCACCGCAACAATGGCAAAAGTTTCCCGGACGAATAATCTCCAGAAACAGCGAAATCAATTGGCCACCGAAATCGTGCGATTTGACTCCGTTGGACTTCTTTCTTTGGGGTTATCCCAAAAGCAAGGTTTACGCCAATAAACCCAACATTCAACAACTGAAGGGCGAGATAACAAACCACATTAGTCTAATTGAGGAGCAATTATGCCGTGATGTCAATTTTGGACAAACGTGTCGAGGTGTGCCGTAGAAGCCATGGCGATCATTTGAGTGATATTCTTTTCCGTACTTAAATGCCATAGAACAAAAACACTTTTAAATAAAAATTTCATTAACTCCATCATCCACTTGTTTTTAATTTTGATTTAACTTCGGAACGAGTTATTGTAACACCCTTTATAATCGACCAAAAATCAGTCCATTCAATACTTTTACTTCTATTCTAATGACAAAATTCACTTTCAAGAAAAGCACCTTTTGCGGAAGGAACCGATGTTTCACTTTGACCAACTCCCGGAGTATGACTCAGTGGCGTAAGCATTCCATCGGCACCACTGCATTAACCGCTTTTTGAACTTTGGGCCGAAAAATTTGGCAGATTTTTTATATTTATCTTCGGATTTATTTTTACTTTTATTTTTTGTTTATTTTTATTTTCTTACTTTTATTTTTATTTTTCCAATAATACAGTATTTATTTTTTTTTTTTTTTTTTTTTATTTTTTTATAGTTTTTTGCGTATGTTCAATTTCAGGAATTTTTTCACCTATTTTAATTGCTTACCTGAAAAAAATCAGATATTATTTTTGTGTTTAAAATTTGTATTTAAAATTTTCCACATTTGATATTAATAACTGCAGGGTGGTGTATTAGAGCAGTCAACCAATTACAGAACCGAACTGAATTGAAATTCGGTGCACTTGGCTTTCGTCAAAACATTTTATTTAAAAAATAAATAGTGCAAATCCGTCGCCTGTTTATTAGCAAGGCAATTGTGCAATATTCGATGTTCAAGAGTGTTGCGGTATTCAAGACGAGTGGACGTTACGATATATAAATTTCAAGTTTCAACTTTCTAGCGTTTTCCGTTCCATTTATCTCTATATATTTTTTTATTTCGCAAGTCTTTCTGTTGTACTTAAGTGATAGGTATGCCACTTCAAATTACGCTAAAATTTAGAAGAAGGAACACGGATATTTTCTAAAAGTCTGAAGGTCGATAAGTTGCAAAGAGAAATGTTGTTATTTGATTCCGAGTTCCAATTTAAAAATAAATTGGTAAATTTTTCATCATCACTTGGTGTAGAAATAAATGAAAAACTTCAATAAACCAACTAAACAATGTCTTGTTATTGAACTTAAGTGGCTTGTCCTTTGATGTTTGTCACTTTGTTTGCTTCTATTAACAGCATAAAATTATTCCCAGAAGTACCTCGTCTGTAAAATACCACGCTCGTGTCCTTCCAAGGTAAATATAATATTTAGGTCTGCAGGATGAAATAGCTTATTATTTGATCTTGATAGGAGTTATTTTAATTCATTCTTGAAAATCAAAGAATTTTTTTCTGTCTTACGAGATAATTCGACGAAAGTTGATAGTGATTAGTAAATGCAAACTTTTCAAATTGAGCAAGGAGTTTTCGTTAGTTCGTTTTGAATACAAGTCCGATTTTAGTTGGGACCAACGCTTTTCCTTTAGTTTGGAAAAGATCGGAATCAGGATATCGCACCTTTTCATTTAAATTATTAAAGCGTTAACTTTTCCCAAAATTGTGATGTAAAATGCTTACTGGTAATGCGTTCTTTTTTATGCTCGGCATTATTAATATCTTGTATCGCATTCGCGAAAAAATTGGACCTTATTTACCTAAATTAAGTGCACAAATAGTAACAATAATTATTTTTTATTTTCTTAATTTATCTTTCTCGATTTAAACGCTCCGCTCGTTGGATATTCACCTGAACTCACCTGGAACGTGTGGCACTTTTGTTGGTATAACCACCGTACCTGTATCATGTTTATACACGGATTATTCCTGTGGGTGGATTTAACAAAAACGGAAAACAATTTTCCGGCTCATCATGGATTTATGACGGTGTTGTACTACAGGTCTCCGTGGAATCCGATAAAGTTGTAGTAACAACGTGGAAAAAGCAAAGTTTTCACCAACGACATGGAACCCAACTTACTCAAATTTCACATTCGTCGAACAACGTTTTGCGGGCACGACGTGGTGTCATCCGAATGCTAATTATTGTGGTGCTCACTTTCGCATTGTGCAATTTACCTTACCACGCTAGGAAAATGTGGCAATATTGGTGAGTATAGAAAGTGGTTTTCTTTAGTAGATTTTCCGACATTTGATGTGAATTTTGTATGAACGGTTCGGTGAATGGTTTGTTTTCTTTGAAGCATGAACGAGTTGTAAAAATTTCGAAAAAATTTTGATTAATTGGAAGTTTCGTATACTTAGATCAGTGTCTTGAATTGTATTGAACATTCACCAAAAATGAAGAAAAATCGAATGTTGAAAGAAAGAAAAGCTGAGAGGATTACACTGTGGATTCAGAAAAGGTTCCAAAAATTCGAATAATGCTAAAAAACTGACTGGTATTTTTTCAATATTTCTTCGAAATCGAATTCACCTGAGAATTAAAATGTACATTGCAAATTCATTTACGAATCATTAACATGATTAAGGGCCGGTTTCACAGTCGAAGTTTAAACCAAAAATTTTGTTTAAACTTGGGAACAAACAAATAAGTTCCTAAGTTTAAACCAAATTTTTGGTTTAAACTTCGACTGTGAAACCGGCCCTTAGAAACGAATCACTTAACGTTCACCAAAGTGAGTATACGCGCCTCATGTACCTATATATTCGCTTTCAAGATGATTAAGTGAATTGTTTCTTAATCGTAATAAGGATTCAAAAGTGAATGTGCGTTCAATTTCGTGTCGAAGTATGCACAAGCCAATATTTCGTTGCCCTGTGACTTTATTCAGAGCAAATGCAAGCGAAGTTTAAAAGCTTCGAGATGTTTTTCTGTTCTAAATAGATTCAATACATCTAATTCTTCGAAGTCGAATTCACCTGAGAATTAAAATGAAAATTGGAAATTAATTTACGAATCTTTAACATGATTTAAAAACGAATCATTTAACTTTCACCAAAGTGAGTATTCGCGCTTGAAGTTTAGACGCTGCGGTATGTTTTTCTGTTCTAAGTAGATTCAATTCATCTAGTTCTTCGAAATCGAATTCACCTGAGAATTAAAATGAAAATTGGAAATTCATTTACGAATCTTTAACATGATTTAGAAACGAATCACTTAACGTTCACCAAAGTCAGTATTCGCGCCTTATATATTTGCTTTAAAGAAGATTAAAGGAATCTTAATCGTAATAAGGATTCATAAGTGAATATGCAGTCAATTTCGTGTCGGAGGTTAATTCGCCATAATTCACTTTGGTGTCATATTAGGTGTGCAAATAAGTTCCCAGCGTTCTCGTATAGATGGCACTAATACGAAATACTGGGAAAAAATGGCGGATCAAGATCGTAATATGGCAAGATCAGACATATTGCAACAATTCCCCATCATTACATTTGTAAAATTTTATCAGCGTCAGTTACTTGTGAGTCCTTAAACATGTTCGAGCCAAATAAGCTCCATTTGCGGGAAGTTTTACTTCTTTGTTTTAATTCAAAGAGATCTGCGGCTGAGGCTTGTCAGATGATTAGAGAGACTTATGGCGAGTCTTCTATTAGCAAATCAACGTGTCGCGAATGGTTTCATCGCTTCAAAATGGGTGATTTCGGCGTGGAAGACAAGAAGCGTTCCGGCCGGCCAAAAAATTTCGAAGACGCAGAATTGGAGGCACTACTGGATGAAGACTTATGCCAAACACAACAAAGTCTTGCGGATTCATTGAATGTGACTCGACAAGCCATTGCACATCGTCTGAAAGGCTTGGAAATGATGCAAAAGCAAGGAAATTGGGTGCCATACGAATTGAAGCCAAGAGACGTCGAACGGCGTTTTTTCACGTGCAAACAGCTACTCAGAACGGCAGAACAGGATAGGATTTTTGTATCGTATCGTGACTGGTGATGAAAAGTGGATACACTACGACAACCCGAAGCGCCAAAAATCGTGGGGATACCCTGGCCATGCATCAACATCGACCGCAAAGCCGAATATCCATAGTTCCAAAGTCATGCTATGCATTTGGTGGGATCAGTTCGGATCAGTGTATTATGAGTTCCTGCAACCGAGTGACCATCACAGGACCTCTTTATCGAAGATAACTAATGCGTTTGAGCCGAGCATTGAAAGAAAAACGGCCGCAATATGAGCAGAGACACGACAAACTGATTTTATTACACGACAACGCTCGGCCACATGTTGCTCAGGCTATGAAAACCTACCTGGAAACACTGAAATGGGACTACCCCACCCGCCGTATTCACCAGACATCGCTCCTTCCGACTACCACCTCTTCCGATCGATGGCGTATGGCTTATCTGAGCAGCGCTTTCGTTCTTTTGAAGATGTCAAAAATTGCGTCGATTCGTGGATCGCCCCAAAAGACGTGGAGTTTTTTGAACACGGAATTCGTATGCTGCCAAAAAGATGGACAAAGCTTGTGGCTAGCGATGGACAATATTTTTAAAAAAAAAATGGTTGTTTTTCGGCGTCAGAGGAGTTTCTGGTGCGAAACATCAACCCGGGATCAATCGCTGTCCTGGCTTCCGTTGAGGACGTGACAGTTGAAAAATCTTCCCTGGAAAAGCCCATTTAAAATTGTGTTGGAGGTACGAAGGACCTGCAGGTATGCACTTCCAAATGTCACTGCAATATTATTTTGTTTTATAAAAAAAAGCTTTTTTAGTGCAATTCCATATAATGCTACAAATTTTAACTTTGTAGACTAAGCCGTTCTTCAGACAGATAAAATATGCAGCATTTAACGAAATATAAAATTCGAAAATGTTCGATTGTTTTATCGATGCTTTGTAGAGATTTTGTATAACTTCATTATGCTATTGCATTTCTAGGCAAATATATTTTAATATCTAGTATATCTAGATCTAAGTTCTGAGTTTCAACTTTCTAGTCTAAGCTGATCCTCAGATACCAGATTTTTAAGTTTTAAGTTAGAACTTTTGCACTGATTTTAATATAAAAATGTGTTACGTGTAGACAGCTTCTAACTTAAAACATCGGTGATATACTTAAGCCCTCATTATTTATAACCACTTATAAATATGGTAATTTCTAAAGTATTATTCATACAATTTTTTGCTAAAATAATAAGTTACTTCCCAAATATGACTAAACGCTTAAACGCTTAAATCTTCTAGTCCCAAATAGAACAAAAACTCTAACCATAGTCTGAGAAGAACGTTTTTATTTTCGGCCTAAAGTCCTAGAAGCGGATAAAGTGGAGGTGTGATAGGAGTGTTTACGCCACTGGTACTCTTTCAATACATACAATTCAACAAATACGTTTTGGGTAATTGTCCGGAACTCCGTCAAAGTTGAAATTTAACATCGGTTTTAGGCAAAGATCTTTCTTGAAAGTTTTTTCCACTAGAATAGCTCCTTTTTTAGCATTCATTGCTGCTTCTTCCGATAAAAATATAAACAATATAAACCGTAAAGATATACTAATGTTATAATAAATTAAAAAAAAAAGTCCGTGGAAGTGAAAACCAATTTGAGATCTTATCATACCTAAGAGATATGTCGGAATTCGTGAAAATGTATGCAATCCCTTCACACTACCTTGGGAGTTACCCATCAAAAAATCCTGAAATTAGTTTTTAGGATATTACAAAAAAAAACCCGTAGAAGTGAGAACTAGTTTGCCACCTCATCAGCTGAAAGATATGATGAAATTTATGAAAACGTATACATACAACTTCATTTCATCCCTTCTGGGGTCGAATTTCAGTAATTATAAACAATATTTGCGAAAACTTAGGCATCCACATCACATTCCTTGGAGGTCGAAATTCGAAAAATTGTGGAGTAAACTTATACAACCCCTTTACATCCACTAGGAGGTCGAATTTCGAAAAAAATCAAAAATTGTGTTCGAGGATATGGCTTAAAAAGCGTGTTAAGGATAAAGTGTATTTGGTATCTCATCAGACCTTAGAGATATTGCAAAACTTGAAAAATACATACTCTGCCACTTAATTAACACCGCCTGGGAGGTTGAATTTCGAGAAATCTTTAAATCGGTTTTTAAGCGATTAGACCTTAAGGTTTAATCTGGCTGGTACTGCCGACATTCGGGGTCAGCAGTAACTGCCGGCAGTAGACTACTGCTTCAGGCAAAAACAAGCTGTCATGTCTGTTTGCGACTGCTCGATGACGGTTGTGAGTGCAAAGCAGCCCTCGTGAGCAGTTGAGATTGTCAGTTACTGCTGACCGCGACGGTCGGCCGTTCCAGCCAAATTGTACCTTAAGAGATATGCAGAAAATTGTCAAAACGTATGCAACACGTTTACACTTCTTGGGGCTTGATTCAAAACATTCTTAAATTTAATTTTAGCCGATTTTATTAAAAACCCGTGTAAGTAAAAACCTTTTTGACTATCTCTTCTGCACCCCGATGGAGGTTGAACATAAAAAATTCCCGAAAACAGTTTGTAAGTGCTTATATAAAATGTCGTGGAAGTACAAATGAATTTGATATCTTATCAGACCTAACAAGTATACCGAAATTCACGAGTACGTGTACTACTCTCTTACGTCCTCTTATGAGTTGAAAAGATAAAATCCTGAAAGAAGTTTTGTGCTATTTTATATAAAAACCCGAGAAAGATATATGAAGAGATATGACGAAATTCGTGAAAATGTATTCAACCCCTTACTACCGCTTTTTATGAGTTGAATATAAAAAAAATGTTAAATCCTTTTCTACATATTTATATGAAAAACTCGTAGAAATAAAATTAGTTTAATATTTCAGACAACCTAAGAGATATGACGATATTCGTAGATACATTTTATTTTCATTACCATTTTTTCTATAGGCGCTAACACCACTGCTGACTCTCCGATCACAACAAATAGAGGTTTTACAGCTTAGTTAAATTTCAACTTAAATTTAAATTTAATTTTAAAATTTTAAATTTAAACAGTATCTGATTGAACAGAATCCTTATATTAAATTCTGTACTGCGTAAGTATAATTTATGTGACGCTATTTAACAAAACAACACCTCTCTCTCTCTCTCTTTCCTATCCCATCCACGTTTCAAGTAAACGGCAAAGAAAGTATTCATCATTTTTACGCAGAAAAGCATGTCCAAAAACCGTACTAAAGTATACGTCTTCGTCTGCAGTCGTAAAACTAGGCGCTAACAAGGCACACTAACATTTTCACTTCCACCCTTGGACTCCACTGACCTTTAAAACAATTTTATTTTGGGAATCATTTCCAAATACACTCAGAAATAATCACCAGGTTCCAAACTTGTGGTATGACCTGTTCAGGAAACAACCCAAAAATTCTTAAAAGAAAAATTGTCAAATCAATATTCAAAACAACTTTCAAACATCAGAAACAATATGACGATTTCTAAAGAAATTTTTAACGATTGATTGAAATTTAAACAACGTAGCATCTTGGACTGGAAAATTTTCCCATTTTATGGTTCGAACAATTATGAGTTGTGGCGTATGAGGTACGCCACACGCAATATAAATTAATTTATTATGCGACGTATGCTCCTTACGAATATATGACAGTGATAGGACATTGATAGAGTATATTTGGAACGGTTTCCCTAAATAATTTATGCTATACCTACGAAAATTTAATTCAATTATTGAAAATAGCTTCATCCCCTGCGTATACTGTTTGATTATCTGATTATCGTAATACATTCATTGAACAGTCTTAAGTCGAATACGTTAAGGTGCGATATTCTCTTTCAATTTTTGTATCATACTAATTAAATTACAGGTTTTGGGAAGATGTATTGCCAAGTTACACGTACAATTTTATGGTAATTTTTTATGTTGGTGTAATTCATAATCTTTTTATTGGAGCCTGATTAAGTGGAAATTGTGTTAATGGACCAATCCAACGATCGTGGTTTCGATTATATAGGATAATCATGGGAAACGTGTTTCAAGAAGACGAATGTGTCCAACAAAGAGAACAATTTAGAACGTATTCGAATAGTAATTAAAATTTTATTCTTTTTCATTGAATAAAAAATATCAGATCTACTCTCTTCTTGACTTCGCCAGCCGTTTTCACACAAAACAAACTTAGCCAAGACACCAACCAAAATTCAATTGATAGAAGAATCTCTTATGCCATCATATCATGAACTGTTATAACTAGACGTCAATGGAAATTGTAGGTGCTTATTTAAATTACAATTCGCTTCCTTAGATCAGAAGTATCCAATGCCAATGACAAAAAATATATGTGATTGGGGATATAGTGTCTCTCTAAAACTATTCATCGTAAAGTAGTTAAAAGAGTATTAGTTCCTCTTCCCATTTTTTAACAGCCATAGTAAATAAATAAATAGCAAAAATCTGGAAAATATTCTCTTTCTTCAAAAAGGGCTTTATTAATGTACGTTTTTTTATTACATTTCTGCTAGGTTCATAATATTTGCCCAAAATTTTATTATATTTTTCATATTTGCATTTATGAGCGATTTAGAGTCAATATAAACCGCATAACTGAATAACAAAATTCAACTCATTTTAGATCCGACGAGTGGGACTGCTTGAACGATTTTTTTTTTTGCTAAATTTGATCTGGTTTCTTTAAGAATTATTCCATTTGCTTCTTAAAGAAATCAGCTAATGGATAAATTGATATGGAAAAGGTCTAGGAAAATATTATTATCCGTAAAAAAAGGGATAAACAAAATGGGCATTAAAAACGTCCCGTTTGTAGAAGACAGAACATTTTTTAGATTCTTCCATTTTCTTCAATTTTGCTTTATTATTTTTCAATAATTGATAGACTTAAAACTAAGAAAAAAGTGCTACATTAAGTCAGTTTAATTTTTCTTCCAAGCGCTCTGTGGATAAAGAACTCAAAACTGATTTGTGGATTTTTTGAAATTTAAACCCTAAGAGGGTGTGAAGATGTTGTATACGTTTTGACAAATTTTTCCATATTTATAGGGTTTGATTAGGTACCGAAATGATTTTTATTTCTACAGGCTTTTTTTGCAGTTGCTTTAAAATTCATTTCACGATTTTTTGATACTCAACTCTTAAGGGAGTATAAGGGGTTAAATTCTTTTTTTACGAATTTCGCAATATCTCTTAGGTCTGATTTGATATCAAATTATTTCTCACTTCTACGGGCTAATTATTTAATCGCCTAAAATTTCAGGTTCTTTTGATATTGAACTCTGAAGTAAATTTAAAAAGTCTTAAGGGGTTAGGCCACTCTAGAGTTTTGGAAAAATCGATTTTTATTTTTATCTTAAATGGTCTTTTAGGACTTCAAAAATGATGTCCCAAAAGATTATGGCCGAAAAAAGTCTCTAAGGACTCGGTTTTTGAATTTTAGTACAAGGCCGCCTGCAAAATTATTCATAATTTTCTACTACTCAAAACTTTAAACGCGTCTATCTCAAAACTACATTTTTCTAGCTGGCCGGAAACATATCTCAGACAATTTTCAACCGATTCACTTGATATTTTGAATATTATATATTTTAGGCAAATTTTACACTTTTCACTTTAGAAGGGCGGAATTTGGCCAAAAATCAATATATCTAAAAAAAAATCCTACATATTCTTGTAGCTGTTATTATTTATAATCGAAAAAAATTCATTGGCTTATCATCATTAAAAAATTACAGGCGCTGTGTATCCGGCCGTGGATCTCGGAAAAACGGAGACGTCATCGCAAAAACCCTGCACAGCCGCCATTTTGAATTTAATCGCTTCAAAAAAATTACTGTACATAGTCAATAATATGTATTATCAACTCCCATTTTTGTAATCTCGATTTATTTTGTAGTTTTTCTGAAAAAAATACCCAAAAAGGCCTATTTTTTCAGCCTCTAAAGTGGCCTAACCCCTGAAAGGGGTTGTATACATTTGCACGAATTCTGTCATATTTCTTTGGTCTGATTAGATTTGCACGAAATCCTGAGTACTGTTTTGGAAATGAACTGAATGAATGTCGTAAAACTGAATTGAAAAAAAAATCGATATTAAGTACTACAGCGAATATTGTCAGGCATGAGTTTCTTTCTATTTCGTGTTGATAACACCTTCGTATTGCGCAAATACTGTTTCAAAAATGCATCAGTACTGATAACATTGTTCTGAAACATTTTTTTTTCAGCTACGAATGATAACCGAGAATCCGAATTTTGGCATTCGTGGAATATTCAGTGCTGCAAATTTAAAATCGTCAGTACTGACGACTTTATTTCAAAAGACTTCTGTTCCCTATTACCTCAATAGAGCTTTTCATAATTTTCTTTGAAAATAAAGACCGCAGTGGTATTGTGTCAGTACTGAATATCATTGGTACCAAATTTCAGTACTGACAACTTTATTCCAAAAGAATTCAGCTTCTTAGTACAACAACAACTCACATTCTGTGTGAATGCCCGGGGATCGCTAGGAGGCGTTTAAGATGGTTGGGTAGCATTTTCTTCGAGAGCATCGAGGATTTGGGGTCGTTAGGGTATGACAGACTAGTCAGGTTCTGCATGGAATTGGAGTGTTTCTGAGGTGATGGAATAGCCCATGAGGACCTGAAGGGATCGCAATGTGCCCGTTTGGCGCCTAGTGAGCGCGGTGGTTTTAGCGCTGCGCCCCTTCTTAAACCTAAACCTAGTACAACAACAAAGCTTTTAATAATTTTCGCTGAAAATAGAGACTAGAGCGGTATTGTCTCAGTACTGAATATCATTGTTACCAAATTTTCTTTCCAATAGTAGAGGAATATTAATAGAATCGATGTGCATATGTAGTTTTTGGTTTGTAGTATTATTCTTTTCAGGAAGTCTATTAAAGCACTTCTCTAATAGTTCGATTGTACTGTAAATCAATACTCTAAAATACGCCTTCAAATTTATAATATCAAACCTAACTTTAAAAAATTTTGAATTAAAACTCTATTCATCTTTGTCTTAAGAAGCCCCATTTTATTCGCAAAAACTGTCAAAGGCGTGTGGTAATTTTCAGATTTACCTGAAACCTCATTCAATTGAAGGACCCTGGTACTAAAATTATTGACACCTACCAAGTTCAACAAAATCGAACTAAAAATATTTTTTTTTCTAAATGAATAACCTCTTGTGCTGACCAGATTTTCATTGATACGAAAAGTTCACACTATTTCGCCACTAACATTGTTGTCATGTTTAATAATAACCTATAAATAAAAAAACCGAGAATTCTTTAACTTTTGTAATTACTTCATTTTTTTAAATTTATTTATTCGGCGATCAGAAGCGGTCAAAATTATTGCAATTTGTTGATTACTTGAATTTATTCTATGCTTAAAAATTAAATTGATTTAGAACCGTTCCTACGATCTTCAGTTAAACTCTTAACTAGAATTTTAACTGAAAGTTTTGTATGAAAATCTGTCAGTTAAAGTTCGATCGCGGCTTAGAGTATAATTGTATATATGACGGTTGTGAAATCTTAAAATCGGTATTATATCAGTACTGAGCTAGTACTTTAGGCAAAGATTGATTTATTACTAGTCGATACAGCGTAGCGCTGCTAGATTTTTGCCTTCAGACTAGTGCAGTCTCGAGATCAAATCCTCGTAGTTAGTTGAAAGTTTATTAACAAACATTAAATTTAAAAACCTATGTACATCGCTACAGGTAAATCAGTATGGAAACAAATAACAGTTAAAGAGAATACGTTAAGAAAACATAATTTTTTATACTATAATCTCTCAGAAAATTTTACCGGTACTGAACAGGTATCGTTTATAGGTATCCATTAACAAATTCACTAAATTAATAGAAACCGTACGTATCTTTATAGTACTCACTGTGTAATACTGAAGCTTTACCTATTTTCAGTACTGAATAAATTAAATTCAGCTGAATTTAATCTGTACTAGAAATATTCAGCTGGTGAACTGCATATTTTATTAAAAATCAGTTCCGCTATACTACCGGTTGAGTACCAATACGCTATGCAGGAATATATTTTTTAAGCAATTTTACGTCTTAAAGATAAATTCAAGTAGTAATTTTTATTTCGACCAAATGGGAAATATTTGGGTACGTCGTTGGCGCAAGTTATAACGATTTTGCTGCAATTTTTTACTTTTGTGTAAATAAAATTATGCTAAATATATTTACATGTCTGTTTCAGCCGCTATGTGATTTTTTGACATTAACGAGAGTTCAGTCGAATTTTTGATAAACAAACGGCTTTAATGTAATATTTTTATATTTAAATATTTTTTATGTCATTCGTTGCTGTGCCTATCACTTTCTTGGCCTTTTGTACGTTTCCATCATTTGACCAGTGGTTAGTTTTATCAGATCTCCAGAGAATTTCTTTAAGCTCAGTGCTATAAATTTAATAAATTCGTAGGAAATATTTGTACAAATAAAATTACGACAAAAATTCTTAAACTGGAGGGGTAAAAAATTAAAAGATGTCAACAAAATTAAGATCGACTCAATATTGTTCTAGAAGAGCCCTATAGTATAAGTTTGTTTTTCTTAATGTTTTAACATTTCTTTGAAGGGAAGATGCTCTGAGAAAATTTTATCGAAAATGCCTTTGAAAAATTTCTGAGATTTATCATGTTTTAGAAATAGCCAATGAATACAGAAAAAAATTCATCGGAAGATGAGGCATTGATATCTCAAATAAAGTAGAAATTGTTAACAACTTGTCTTTTTTGGACGGACTCACAGAAGTCAGAAGTGGGAGGAGTTTGTTGGTTTTGATAAAGTAGATTTTCTCGAATTTCCTAAAAGACATTTTTTTTAACAAAGCGTCCTTAAATCTTTCGAGGACATTATAAAATTCTCCGACGGTTAAATCATTCAGTGATTGAATTAGAGTACAGCGCTATAAAGGAATATGTTCCAACAAAAGATTAAAAATACACTCTATCGGCATTTTCATGAAAAATTTTAGGATTTTCTCCTTCTATCAAATTAAGTTTTTTGGTAAAATTTTGTCCTGGAGAAAACGTATTTTTATGTCTTGATTTTCTGTCGTGGGAAATTCGAAAAAAATTGGAATATAATTAAAGTAATAGTATACAACAATTTGAAGTTGGTACTCCTTTGTTTTCTCAACAAGTTGTTACGAGTTTCACTCGTAAGTAGCGTATCTGGAATTAAAAGGAACAATCGTAAGTTTTCGGTGTTAATTAAAATAAAAGAAATTACCTTATTTTTGTAATAAGCTTCGATGTGCTAATATACGTCCATCAGCATGGCTCCACAATTAATATTAGCCAACCTAAAAGTAAACGTAAAATAAGGAATTAGTGAAAGTCAGAGTAAAGAAAAAAGAAAACATACACTGGATTGGATGAAAGGCTGAAAATTCGAAAATATTAGTTTACAGCATTTATTATTTAAATTAGGGTTAGTATTGGTATTATTGTTGACATCTGAATTATATATATTAGGTTAGTTTTATTATTTAGTTTAAGGTTAGTCGTAGTTTAGGGTTAGTTTTTGAATTCTTTTGCCATAGACATTAAACATTATCATGTGGCGGAAATAACGCGAACAAACCGTACTTACCAACATCCGCGATCACACCGTGCTCGGTTATTCCGTCCTGCTAAACGGGTTACTCCACCCTGCGGTCGTCCGAATGAGGCGGCAAGTTGCACTGAAAAATAGAACAAATTAATCAATCGGTTTTGTGCTCCTGTACGTATAGCACCACCAACAGTCCCCAAAACGGAAACAAAGCGGAAATAACCCGAGAGGATACAAGTGGAACGCCAATGCGTAAACACAGCAACAAAACAAAAATACGCGTAAATTAAGAAGTAAACAAACAAGTACCTCCGGCTGACATTTGGCGATTTGTCATTGAGTACAATTCGACGGCGAAGTCGAGCGGCGAAATGAAAGACAAACATGGTATGAACCCTGGTTAAATACCAGAATGGAATGCTGGAAAGCCATACGACGGTGTCATGCAAGAAGGAAGGATTTGATGAGAGTGGAAGATCGTTGAACTCCAAATAAAGTTTCGGAAAGCTGGTTCTAGCTAACCGCCGACGAGAAGAACCGCTGGGAGTTTTCGAGGAAGCGACGGAAGAAGAAGAACGGTCACTTTTTGATTCGGAGTCTAGAGAGTGAGTTGAAGGTCCCGAGGAGACGTTGAATTTAGCAAGCAAGTTACACCAGTGTCACAAGTTGGTGACGTTGTTGTTGTTGTTTGGTGTGGGGGAAGACACGCAGCAAAGCAGCGCATCTTGAGCATTCAGGCCCACATGGCCCATTTTACTCGAATCGCTCAGTCTCTACCCGAACTTTTTCGTCCTCCTCACGAATTTCAAGAGCTCAGGTAGGAATCGAGAACGGAGTTGTTTCATCCTCATAGCATCAACGCCGTATACGTACATTCTCTCAAAAGAGTAAGCTGGACACTCGAGATGGAAATGTTCCGTTGTTTTGTCGCTCTCGTCGCAAGCAGTGCACATGGGGTCGTCAATGATTCTCAATCTGACCAGATGTAGGCCACACGAGTTATGCCCTGTGAGGACACCAACCATACTACACATTCCTTTCTGCTCAATTTGAGAAGAAAGGTAGCGGTTCGTCCACTTGGTCCCTCGACAAGATTTCTGGTTTGCCGCATTCCCGGAAGAAGCCGCCATCTCTCAATGTGTGATTTGCTCACCCACTCAGCAGTGACAGCCCTAACAGAGGCAACCGGCACACCGAAAACTGGTATCAGTGAATCCGCTAAGCAGTGCGGACTGGTTTTCCCACTCCTCCCTACTCGGGATCTCCACCTGATATTTCCTTTTGAGCATACAGGTCAAAGTCATAGCATCCGAAGGAATGTCAAAGATGGGGTTCCCAGACAATCTTCGAGCCATTTCTCCATGACCCGTGCAATGGTCTTTTCTCCACAGGCCTAATCTCATTAGTCTGTGTGTAGCTCTCATTGCTTCTGCCTGAACAACAATGTCAAGCGGTGGCAGCTTGAGCAGTGCATTAAATGCCTCACCTATTGTATGTCCTATATTTTTTGCCGTTTTTCCAGCATTTCCTCTCAGTGTTGCGAAACTTTACGAGACCTTTCTAGACCCGTGATCTGGTCTAGGGAGCAAAAACAGACCTTTAGAAAGATCCCTGGCGCCCACGACCCATCTCTGGGTTTAGTCGGACAAAGGTCTGTTCACCCCTTGAGCGGAATGGGTATTTATTGACGGTTTCCTTCGAGAAAAGACGATAATAGCGGTCCGGAATACCGCCCGTGGGGTAAAACCGTAATAAAGTTTAAAACTCTAAATTTAAACCGTGTCGTAAAAAATGTCTAAGTCAGTAGACGACCAAAATTAATACTAAAACCTAAATATGAAAAATTTCTGACTGTATAAAGTTCAAAAATAACAAGACTTCACTGATTCTTTATAGGTATATAGTGGCGCCCACCGTGGGGCCACCTATTAGACTCTAGCTAAGTCCAAATCATGCAATTACTTTATTTCAGTGAAGTTTGTTGTTAATATTTGATAGGAAAAATACTCGAATAGGGTCCTCTCCTTTTGGAGAATGCGTGTACGGAAAAAACCATCAAATATCTCAAAAACAAGAAACAGTATTTAGCGTTATTATTATTTATTTAGAAAATTGTTAATTAACTTTTTGTTCACCGGTTCAAAGTAACATGCACTTCTAATGTTGAAATTTATTCCGAACTTCCCGTCAGCTTCACTTAAATATATTTCAATTAATTAAAGTTTCCTAAAATTTTGATAGTATACATATTGTTTCAAAATTGCACAAATTTCTGGTAATAACGCGAGTTTAAGAGTTTCATCGAACCAATACTGTATCACTAAGATTTTAGTTGAGATTGTTGAATGAAACTTCATTAATTTTCGAGCGATAAAGTTTTGATTTAATTTTGATTTTAATTTAATTTGCATGGTTGCTTTCATACTTGTTCATTCGTGTTCCAGGATATGCTTGTGGTTTCTACCCTCGAAATCTAACGAAAATTCACAAAATTACATCCCTTGACAGGTGGAAATTAGCTTGCACGTGACTTTATAGTTGTATCGGTACCAGAGAGGAAGTGCTGAAAGCATTCTAACTGAAATTTCAAAATAAGCCTAACTTTCACGCCATAGTTTTGTAGATCTTGTGGCATTTTTTGTATCTTGCAGTGTAAAGGATACCTGTAAGTTTTTTGAATCCGTGGTTTCGCTTCAGAATTTAATTAGTTCTATTAATTTCAAAGTTACGTACCGCAGGTGTTTTTAGTTTTTGTTAGCCTTTGATAGAAATTTGTATGAAAGAATTTCAAAATTTTACATTTAATATTTTCTGATAATAAATTTTCCTTGTTTTTCTACAACTTCAGGTCGAACACGTACAAAGGCGACTCGAATTTCAACGCTCTATTTACACCTCTAACATTTCTCGTTACATATTTTAACTCAGGTGTAAATCCGTTGCTGTATGCATTCCTTAGCCGTAATTTTCGAAAGGGAATGCGAGAATTGCTTTTGTGTTCGTTTAAAAAGGGCAAAGGAAAATCATCGTCGTTGCGTCAAAGAGTACCTCTACAGGTGAGTAGTAATTTTTAGTTGCCTGATTTACTCTTTTGTTTTAAAAGTGTAGTAAATTTGTCATTTTGAATTTAAGATAAAGGATATACACGTACGAGTTTTCTCAGATAAAATCTATCATTTTGTACTATTAATTAAATTGAGTAGGAACACTTTTCATATTTTTTTTAAACAAACATTTTTCACCGTGGAAAAGACAAAAGCCTGCTTTAATTGTATAGCTATATTTTCGCCAAAAAGTTACCAAGAGGTACTCCGTTTTCAAGTAAAGCGCAAACGAAAGGGGCCTCGTCAAAATCGGCGGTTTTTGAAAAAATATGGAGAAAAAGTTGCTTTTTTATGAAAAAAACCATCAATTTTTTTCCATTTCCGCAAGTGACTGCGCAAACAAAAGGGGAGCTCAACAGCTTCTCGAAAAACCAAACGAAATTAAAATCGGGTCAAAAATGAAGAAATAGTGACCAAAATTGTGCAAAGAAACTGAGTAAAAGCCAATTTGCGACTCTCCCATTGACTCTCCTGGCCGCAATTTTTGGAATTTTTGTTATATGTTTACAGATTTCTAATCTGAGCTTTAGCACCTTTAATTTAAGCTATACCTCGAAAAATGTCAAAAACTTACAAGAAAGGAACCCCTTATAATTTTTTCAGTATTTTTTTTTCGATTTTCGCAAAGTACAAACGCATGGGGAGCTCAACATCTGCCCGAAAAATCAAATAAAATTAAAATCCGATCAAAAATGAGGGAATGGTGGCCAAAATTGTGCAGAGAAAAGGAGGAAAAAAACCCCAGGATTTACAACCCTTTGTTTGGCTCTTCTGAACGCAATTTTAGGAATTTTTGTAATCTGTTTACGGATTAGGAATATGGGCACCAGCACCTTTAATTTAAGCCATGTCTCGTCAAAATGGGGAGTTTTTGAAAAAAATTGTGTAAAAGTCGAACTGCTTAGCTTTTTTCAAAAATAAATAAAATTTTTTCGACTTGCGCAAGTGACTGCGCAAACAAAAGGATAGCAACAACAACAGCTACCCGAAAAACTAAACAAAATTAAAATCCGATCAAAAATAAGGGAATGGTGGCCAAAATTGTGCAGAGAAAAGGAGAAAAAAACCTCAGAACTTACGACCCATGTTTTGGCTGTGCTGTCCAAAATTTTATAAATTTTTGTTATCTGCTTACGGACTAAGAATATGAGATCCAGTACCTTTAATTTAAGCCATGCCTCGTCAAAATCGGAGGTTTTTGAAAAAATGGTGAAAAGGTTGCCAAAAGTTACCCCTTATGCTTTTTTGAAGAAAAAAACAAATTTCAAATTTTCGACTTGCGCAAGTGTCGACTCAAACGAGAAAGGAGCTCAAAAGCTGTCCAAAAATCCAAACAAAGTTAAAATTCGCTCAAAAATGAGGGAATGTTGGCCAAAATCGTGCAGAGAAAAGGAGGAAAAACCTCAGAATTTATGACCATTCTCTTGGCTCTCTCCTGGCCGCAATTTTAGAATTTTTTTCACACTCTTTGCGGATTTGGAACATAAACATATATTCACTTGCATATCATCCATCCAATATGTGGCGTTTTCAAGACATAGTTACGGAATATATACTTCTTCTTCCATTAATATCGATAACTTATGAACTGGTAATGCTACTAAAAAGAATGTCTGACGATTGCTCAGAAAATTTGACGCTTTTGAAAATGCTCTGGTTTATTTCATGGTGAAAATTTTGGTTTATTACCATTTATCTGAAAAAACAGAATCAATGGCAACATTTTTGTGCTTCTTTACATCATAAAATCTCATTTCGTCACCTTTTATTCTATTTAAACTAGTTAAGAAGTGAAAATACAAGTTTTCTGGGTTCAATGTTATTATTTATTTAATAAATAAATGAACCCGGAAAACTTGTATTTTCAATTCAAAATGTACCATGAAAACATTCACCAAAAAATTAGTTAAAAAGTTATCTTCATTTGATTTAGGCCATTTCATTACTTGAGTAATTCTTTTTTTTAATGAAGTGTGTTACCCCTAATTTGTTGAACTACCAGCAAAAAGTTGTTAAATCGATACCATTTATTGTTTTCAAATAAAATTAATTCTAAAATATCGCAGTTCCTGAAATTTGAATTAAAAGCATTTTGTTTGTTAAAAATTACGTTTCGTTTTTACTTCCAGCAAAAAATTAAATTGAAATATACCAAAGAAATTTTAATAAAACTAAATTATAAAGCAATTATATATACTTAAATTTCACATCCATGATTGTGTCTTTTTTGAAAAATACTGATTTTGACAGAACTTATGTAGAAGTCAGGAAAAAGCTGTTTCCTGATAGAAGGTGCAAGTCTGCGCGTACTATTCTTTGGCCATATCCTTTTCAACTTCTTGAAAGGAAAAAGGATATTGTCGAGTAATCCAAATATCAAGACCAGACGAGTATTTCGGCCTGGTTTTTCGACAAGTATTTTTCCTACTAGTACTACTAGTACTTTATTAAAAAAAAAGAATTGCTCAATTGCTGGAATAGTTTGTGTTAAAGGAAGATAATTCCAAAAGTGCTTAGAGTAAAATAATAAATTTATGAAAGGTGACAATAAAAACACAGGAACAAAAATTGGTCAACGATCTCATTTTTCTGTTAAGCCAAACGACCATGGATCAAAATTTGTCATCTGGAATTGTATAAAATAGGCTTTAAATTGACTAACCTGCAACACACAATATTAAGCAAGAGATATTTTGAAAGTTATAGTATTTCACCGCAAACGGTCCAATAATGATTTACTTAAGTCATATCAAGGGTCGGCATTTTTTGATATTAATAGCGAAAATTGCTAAAAATTCTTAAGAGGAGCATGTCTCGAAAACGCTATTAAAACGGGCATATGTTTGTATGGTAGTTTTACTCAGCCCTACATACAACATAATACATAAACAAAGTTTCAACATTTTGTTACAATTGTTTAATTCGAAGCTCTGTTTTTCACCACGATTGTTACTATCACCTTTAAAGAATTTTTAGCCTTCTCCCGTAATATACCAGCACAAAATCCCATTTAAAATTTTTATGGTACAAACCGTTGGTGTCATACAAATCTTAAAACGTCTTACTTCCACCCTTCGAGCTGCTCAGGTATATTGTTTTGCCCTACTCCTGTATGAAAGCACCGTTTTTAATATTCTGTGCAAACAACTTCACTGTCATAGCTTAATATAAATCTTCAGTTTCAACTTCTTACCAAAAGCCGTTTCTGTTATAGAAACAAAAATATGTCGGCTTAAAACCTATCACCAACTCCACCCAGAGCCGCCCTTAGAGAAGTCAAAGAGGGACCTTGTACCCCCACCTATTTCATATTTAAAAACCAATATGAACAAAGTAAGAAGAAAAAGGACATTGGGAAAAAAATAAAATTGCTGTTGGCAGGATGCGATGTCGCTCCCTTAGCGTTGAGCTTTATATATCCTAGCGAACAACCAAAGGTTCCACCAAATTGGTCGAAATATTAGGTGATCTTCAGTGTCACCTATCTGAAGTATTAGGATGCGAAGGCAAGAACGTTACTTAGTATATAATTCGTGTTAATAAAATTGGTTTCAACATCGTCCATATAGAATAATCCTAAGCAATACCACCAGCTGTAAAGGTGTTTCGGATAGTAGGCATGATACACCCTCTGACGAGTCTATGCCATCCGATGACGAAACAGCTCCTTAGGACCTAGTCCAACACAGTCTGATAAACTGGCCTATCCAGTGAAGGTTTTCCAACTGCCAAGTCCTCAAGGAAAACGATTAATCAACAGTCGGGGATTTAGTGTTGGGGTTTCACTCCACTGACGCCGGAAAACAACAAAAAAACTTCTCCAAATTTGCTTCTATGGTAGCTTACCATGAAAAATTTCCATTATTAAAAAAGGACATATTTTAAAATGAGAAAAAATTCAGCTTTTATATATTGCACACTCAAATCCGGCTCGACGGACCAAAAAAAATTTTATTTTTCGATGTGAATTTCACTTTTGCAAGGATGGCTCAGGCTAAAGTGGAGTTTTTTTTGTACTGATTGCTAGTGAATCTTTCGTAGGTCATGAAGTGCTGAGAAGGGAAATTTACTTTAGTTGTGTATTGTCAGTAAAATTCATTTCCACGAAAACAAATTTTATGAAATTACAGCCCCTATTTTATGTTTTGCAAAATTTTTTTTCCCCGATAACAAATTGTATGGCTGCTCTAGCTCGCATCCCTTAAGGTGGTCCACACAATCTACCCACTATACTTCAGCTTGCTCAAAGGGTTTTTGACTAGTAGTGAAATTCGTTCGTAGGGGGCAGACAGCGCGGCGATCAGACGGACAATTTTATTTTGTTTAAAAAAATTGTTCATAAAATTTATTTTTTGAAAACGAATACCTAATGATACAATGGCAGCTGTACAGTTTTGTACGTGTATATCTTTATGAAAATTTGCTACATTTAACAATTAAAATTTTTTTTATGTCGTGAAACCTTTTTCAACAATGTGATATCCATAATTAATTGAATATCTTAATATAATATAACAAAAATTTGGTGTTATTAGAATCTATCGGCTATAAGGCTTCCAAGAACAAAAAGTCATAAAGACCATATTTTAAAAAAATCGCATTGTTAAAAGAAGGATCGCCATAAAGGTCTCGATCATATTCATAACGTTTCATCTAACACACGTTCCATACACGCGTCAGATAAAATACTGCTTTCACATCGTGCAATACTAGCGGACAAACGGACTTAATATGACGATGGTGTAGCGCAAAAATGTTTTACTTTTAGCTTTGGGTGAAATTGAGCGTGAAAACTCGAGTCAAACTTTGGCTGAATTTTGCATAATTTTTACATTTACCACATTTGTGCGCTAGAACATTGTAACTATCTTAAGAACATATACGTTACACAACCGACACAATCTACTACTTGAAAATTTAACTACAAAGCGAGTTCAATTCAAGTTCTCATTATCTCAATAGAATCATTCTTTACCGACCGATTCAACTCATGTAGGAAACCAACTGTGATGCTGTTATATAACTCTTGCTCTACTCCTTCTGTGCATATATCGACGATATTGACAACTCGACAATGGCAACACTACACCATCGATGATCCTTGCTTACAATAAACGGCAACGAATTTAATCGGATAGGGTTCTACAGCTGCAGCAATAGCTATGCAATCGCTCATACTACCAATGGAAGAAATCAAGGAGAATCTCAACGATGAACTGGAGTCTTAGGCCCAATCAACATCTTGTGAAATACGGAATCGAAAAAAAAAATTATTATAAATAAAATTCTGTAAATATTTATATAAGATAAATTGAAATTTCTAATGTAAATAATAAAGATGAATTTATAAAATATTTAAATAATAGTCATAAGGAAAATAACCAAAATTTATTTTGTATTTTTTATGCCGCTCAAAATTCAAAGAGTTAAAAATATTGTGCCAAAAAATCTTCGTATTTTAAGCAACTTAAGCACTTCTAAAAAAAACTGGAGAATTATAAGGGCACAAAGTAAACGATTGTTAATAATTTAACAACAGCTATATGGTGATAAATTATACAGTGAACGTAATTATGATTTTTTTTAAAATTTATTTTTAATTTGCATTAATATTTGACTCGGTTTTTTTAGTTGTAAAGTCGATGTACCGGCGTGCTAAATATTCATTCCGCATATCTATGGGTCAGGCAACCATTTCGAAAGGCAGGACCAATTCTCTGTGGATCAAAAATGGTTTTTTTTTCCGGTAGTCACACATTTCCCAATTAAAATTTTTACCAGAAAAAAACAAGAATAAAAATTTTCGGAATTTTTTTTATCGCATTTCGTCTGGTCTTAGTTGTTTTAATTTAAAAAAAAAATAATGAAAGTAAAAAATAAGTTAAGGAATACAAACGAGTAAAAGGAAATGTTAATAAACATATGAAGTTGAAGATACACTGAAAAAGATACTGTTCTTAATATTAATGAATGCCTTTCATCAAACGAAATTCTTCGGATTAGCGAAAAAATTGTTGCAACAATGAAGAAAATCATCAAATATTTTTCATGATATATTAACTGTATATTAATACTATGAATCTCTGCAACAATGAAGAAAATCATCAAATATTTTTCATGATATAATAACTGTACATTAATACTATGAATCTCATTTCATTAAAAATATTTTCATAAATTTGAATATATGGGAAGGGTACTCATACTCTCAAAAATCAACACCAAGGAATTTTGATGCATGCCTTTCATCATATTGATTAAAAAGTTCTTATAAACAAGGCATTTTCGCTTGGTACTCGTAAAATATATTGATTATGTTCATAGTATTATAATAATGAACACATTCATTATATTGAAGAAAACGATCATCGCACAGCTCAAGGGTTGCGGATCCTCTGTTGGCTGCTAATTTTATGTAAAGGTGCACACACACCATTAGATAATCATTGGCACGTAATCAAATAGTGTCAATTGTTCCGCTGAGAAACAGTCGCAGCAGTAGCAAAAATTTCGCACAAATGTATGGGAACCTTGATGTGTTTTCATATGGCATAAAATACCTACATTGAGAACGGTGGCATATAGACATGGCGCCATATTCATCTATTTCTTTGTATTTCCAAAGTTTCGATAGAAACATATAAAACGATCGAATTTTCGTTTCTCTTTTTTAGAGTATTAATTACAGTGACAGGATTAATCACAATTTATTCCTTAATATGAGGAACAACATTAGTAACATTAATTATTCTTTTCATCAATATTATGAATTCGTTCATCATATTATACTGAGAGTGTCCCATTAAGGAAGATTATTACGATCGTCAGTTAAACTCTAGCTGGTATTTTAAACAGATGTTTTGTATAAAAATCTGTCAGTCAAAGTTTCAGTTAGAACGTAACTGAACATCGTAGGAACGGCCCTTAATACTAATAATGAATCTGTGCTTTAATACGAATTATTGTTTTCATCAATATTATGAGCTCGTCCATTGTAAAAATGAATTTCAACATTATTTCTGTTATAGTGTGTGTGTATCCAAAGCAGACCGAAAAATGATGAACAGTTATGCATGATATTAATGAATGATTAATGAATTAATGATTTTTTCATTTGGATGATGTACATTTTAATTGGTAGGATGTACCTCTTTGGTTCAGTGTAGTAAACTCACAGATGGTTATTTGAAAAATTGTTATCATTAAATCTTCAGCTAGGTTAAATCATAACACTTTTTACAACATATTTCTGACTTTATAACTTTAGTTACTCTGTACTATTATTAAAGAATAAAACTGTATGGACTGTGTGGAATATTGAAGGCAATTCCTGAACACTAATTTCAACCTATTGGTAGATTGGGTCAAGTTCTAACCCTGCGTCTACACTGGCAATTTATCTGGCAATGGCAATGACAACGGCAATATTGCCATACACAAATTTTACAGTGTAGAGGCATCAAACGCATATGGCAATATTGCTCTCAACATTGCCATGGCAATCATTGCCTTGTCAATTTTGAGAGCAATATTGCCAGAAAACGCATCGTTTCACATAAGTGAGCGTCGCTTGTCAACAGGTAGGTATAAAATTTTTTTTTGCTTTGATCGCAAAATTGCTGAAAATAAGTTGACTAAAGAGAAAACTATTGAAATCTTTTCAATAGATTTTTTTTGATGCAATGTTCGGCATTTTGCTTTGCTTCAGAACTTGACATTTCGAATTCACTCGCTCAAATGAAAATTGCCTAGCAATCTAATGCCCACTCATTACGATTTGACATTTAACGTAATGGAAATATTGCCATTCCCATTGCCAGATAAATTGCCAGTGTAGACGCAGGGTAAGTATTCCTTTCATCCGGACCCTTACCCTGCGTCTACACTGACAATTTATCTGGCAATGGTAATGGCAATATTGCCATTGAGTTAAATTTCAAATCGCAATGAGTGGGCATTTGATTGCCAGGCAATTTTTTTTTTGAATTCAAAGTGCTTAGTTGTGAAGCAAAGCAATGATAACTTCGAAAACTATTCATTAATTCAATAGTTTTTTCTTTAGTTCACTTATTTTCACTCATTTTATGATCAAACCAAAAAAACCTAATTCTACCTGTTGACAGTCGACGCTAAATTCTGGCAAACGATTCGTGTTCTGGCAATATTATCCTCAAAATTGCCATAGCAATGCTGAGAGCAATATTGCCATATGCGTTTGGTGCGTCTACACTGTCAATTTGTGTATGACAATAATGTCGTTGCCATTGCCATTGCCAGATAATTTGTCAGTGTAGACGCAGGGTTATGATCTTAGACTTTTATGGTAGTTGGAATATTTGCCTTAACGTCAATGAAAGACGATATAAAGAAGTCTATATTTTTTGTTGGATATAATCTATTTCTTCTACATGTGTACAAAATTTAATCAAAATCGTATGCCAAACATTGCGACCATCTGAAAATTGTCTTCAATTTAATCGTTTCTTGGAAAACAATATAGTTTTTCGAAGAACTGCCAACAAATCGCGGTTACAGAGTTTTTTCTACACAACCAACTTCTGCTTAGAATAGAACATTTTTAATTGAACACGATCTTAGTTTTTTTAGTAGAGCTCCCCAATATTTAACAAGATCGATTCTTTTAGTACATTTTGTTTTTTTTGGTTCAAAAATTGATGAACTTCTTTCCCGAACTTCAGCATAGAATTTGTCTTGCAAGTGATCAGAGTCCACGTAGAATTTTCCTTGATGATGAGCAAATGTCTTAGTGTTGAGACCTTCCAAATTATTAAAGTCAGTGATTCCTTAAATAATATGGTCATTCTTTACACCAACATTTTTTGTAACATAAAACTAAAAGTTCAAAAACATGGTAGCAAATACTTACTTGAGCATTTGGGCATTGTATGTTACACACAAATTCATATCTACGAATTATAACAAGCCGAACTATGCCATACATACACCGAATTTCATTGCATATTTAAACCAATTTGGTTGTTCACTGGGGTGTCAATTTTAATCGTAGGTTGCACCCATTTTGAATGTTAGAGCAATGGATCAATCCCAAAAGTACCGGGCTTAAATAATAACTAATTATTTTGAAATCTAAAACGAGGATATATATCATCGGGTCTTTCTAGTGAAAAGGGGAGAGAAAGAAAATTTTATTCACCGCAAAGCTGCTCATTCTTATTTTTAGTACAATTCTTGTGATAGTTCTAAAACTTTGGGTAAATCTAAGGCCGCTTCACAACACCTACTAACGGCAACGTTATTTTTTCCTTATGTATTTATCGAGAAAGAATTTTTAACTTGGTAAAATTTTATTATTACTAATTAAAATTATATTTCTTAATAATTAAAATTTTATTGTTTCTTCCAAATTTGATTTGATTTGCCATTATTTTCTCATAAAGAATATGCTTTTTATTTTATTAATCGTTCAACATTTCCATTTACAATTCATATTAAACGCGTATTGTGTACCGTACAACAGTCACTACTTTGACGAATCAAATCGATTTGATAGTGTAGTCATTCTTTGCCAAAAAGAGCGATGATTCTCAAATGGAAATTGTAATTGTAAGATTTTTCTTGGTTGATATTATATATTAAAAAAAAATATAACTTTTTTTCGTCCGAGGCTTGGTTCTATGCGTTACAAACTTTTGGGCTGGATTAAACTTATAATACTCTATATGATTTCATCTAGAGTATAAAAATCAGAAATGGGAAGTCATACGTAAAAAATAGTTGAACTTACTTTCATTTTCGCATTGTCAAATTGAATAAATAAATTTTAAGAACTTTTTAATTAATTAAAAAAAACATATAAACAGGGAATGGAGCCTTTAACGTGTAAATAGACCTGCATGTAACTGAATCACTTTTCGGACCACCCTTTTAAGTTGTTGTCTCAATATTGCCATATTTTGTGCCCGCCGAAAAAAATTCAACACAAGACATTAATACACTTAATAGTCGAAAAGAAGAGAAAAGATAAATTTAAAAAAGTGATTTTTTTGGAGAATTCGAAATTAAAACAATGTAATAAAGATAAAGAATGTAATTAAGATAAAAATTAAATTTCTGTGATAAATTCTTACTGATAGTTGGATAAAATGGCACAAAAACGAAATAAATATAATAAATAAAAAATAAAAGAGATGAATTCATTCTTTTTTGTTAATTATAATAAAGTATTGTAATATATTGAATTATTCCTAGCCAAATAATATTTTAAATTGATGTACATAAATAGTAAAATTCTTTGTAAATTTGAAAATATTAAAATAAGTTTATTATACGGTTATGTAAAAGTACTATTAAAAATAAATATGCTAAATAATAAAACATTATAACAATGAATATAAAAAATAATAATTCAGTGTTTTATATAATATAAACACTTTTGTTGGTTTTTTCAGTGCACTAATTCTTTTTTTGATCAAAAAATAGTTACAATGAAGTTGCGATGATGTTACGTACAGCAATTAGTAGATTTTGAACCGACTTCCACTGAATTGTATCCAGACTAGCTCTCGATAGTACTTCTCGCAAACGAAAACACTTCTGATAGCTGCTATCCAGATATCTGAGTAGCAGATATCGAACCATCTGGCAAGGGAAGTGAGTCAATGTCGTGCTTAATATAGTGAAGTAAATAATCTTGAAATTAGGTTAAATAAAGTGGATAAATTTAGGATAAATACGGAAACATTTATACCAGGCGATATTATAAATCATGGTGCTACGGTGACAATCTTGTAAGGACTGATAAAGAGTTTTCATTGTGAATACACAGATATTAACGAATGGAGCACTCGGTATCTGAGAGTGGTTTTGGATCCGAGCTTACATTAAACCATATCTGGATTCTAGGGTCACGACAGTCATAGGGATTTTCTGGCAATACCGTATAACCTTTGGGAAACCTCAATACTTAGTCCCAAAATGGTGTACTCGATCTGCATAAGTATTGTCCGCCCCATCCTGGTCTATGGGGCAGATGTATGGTGGTCGGCGGTAATCACTCATTGTACTAAGCTGTAAGTCTCAAGACTCTAACACCTGGCTAGCCTAGGTGTATCGGGTAAAATCTGATATTCGAGTTTAACTAAGCAGGACGAAGCAATTAGGTGGAGAAAAACCAAGGAAACCGTGAGTATAATATTTTACAAGGACAGGTCTCCAAAAAACAATCAATCGAGGGCCGAGGTCTCCCTGAACGTCTGCTGGAAAGGTTTTCTTCTTGAAGACAGAAACGAAGGTATTGCAAGCATAGGTCTATGTGATTATAGAAGCCACTCATATTGCTCAGCAAATGGGGTTAATTTATGTTTATTCGGACGGCGTAGACCCTATTAAATCCCTGGGCTCAACCACAGTATTTTCACTCCTTGTGCAGGAAGTTTTAAAGAGACTAAATAAATTGGTGAAAAGTAATAAAGTGATTTGTCTTGGTTCCGAGACACCCCGACATACCAGGAAACAAGGATGCCGACTTTCTCGTACAAGCAGGGTCGGAAATACCCTCCTTTGGTGCTGAACTTGCTGAAGAAATATACTATACGGGCATTGAATTAGACATGGACAGGAAGCTCAACGAATTGCACAAAGGTCGTTGCAACAATCGAATACCGCAGAAATCAAAAATGTTCCCCACTGGGCCAGATTCTAGAAGGCCAAAGTGGGAAGGGATCTCGCAAACATATTACTGTTATAACACTGCAGGTTGAATGAGCATTTTTAAAGGATAAAATCCTAAGGTTACCCAAATGTGACCAATGCTGCGAAGACAATAAATGCCCTGCTTTTGTTGGAATATGACTGGCCACACAGGGTGCTGACTCCATAAGGAATGTAAAGCCCATAAATCTTGACCAAGTTGTTAAACTTCATCAAGAAATCGAACCGGCTTGAAGAAACTGAAAAGACTCCTTAAATACAGACCCAGCTTGAGGAAGAGGCAGCAGCCACGAACAAATTATACTTTTATATGTCGAACCGGCTTGAAGAAACTGAATGGACTCCTTAAATACAGACCCAGCTTGAGGAAGAGAAAGTAGCTACGTGGAAATTATGCTTGCCTACTGGAAAAGTAGGATCTAGACCCAGCCAAGTCTTGAATTTCGAAAGAAATCAGACCAGCTTGGGGAAAAAAGAAGCCTCCTTCGCAGTTCTTTTGATTTTATTTGATGGAAGCCAAGGATTCATAGAACTGGACCTAACTAAGGTGAACACTTCGCTAAGAGGCTAAACCACCTTGGGAAAATTAAGGAACCTGATATATGAAGAGCCCACAATCAGAATCCAGCCAGAGTACGAATTTCGTAAAAAATCAAACCGGCTTGTCTTGCGGAAAGGGCAAGATAATTACATTTACAATTACGTTTCTTAACGAACCGGATGGTATAATGGACCTCTTTGTTGGCTTAAGTTCCGAAATTCTTGTCAAACTAATAGTGGCACTTTTCATCATCATCATGAGGCACTGTTCGTTACTACGTCTTTTATTTTTTTGATAGTTTCCGACAACAGTCTGAAGGCAGGTTTATTATTTTCTGGGTACAAGTTTATTATTTTCTGGGTACAGGTTTATTGTTTTCTGGGGACACGTTCAGGGCTCACGACTTCAGATAAAATACGACTGACAACCTAATAAAATACCATTTCACTTCTGTTTATTTTTTACGTTCTCTGTCGCATTGTAACCTGGATCGCCAGTATTAAGCGCGTTTCGCACTTCATAGCGAAAAAAATCAATAAACTGTTTGTAGATTTTGTATTTATTTATTTCTTTTTTTTTAATTTTAATGAAAATGAAAGGGGTGAAATATCGACGCAAGCCAATAGGATTAAATGTAAAAAAATATCTATTTAATCGATTTTTTGCAGTTTTATGCGATAAAGCAAAAAATAGTTCGATACTTTATCAGACCTAAGGGATATGTCGGAATTCGTTAAAACGCTCGCAATCACTTTACACCATTCAAATTAAAAAAAAGTCAAAAATTAATTCTGAACGCTTATATGCTTATATGAAAAGCATACTGAAATAAAATTAATTCGATATTTCGACAGACTTAGATAGCAGATAGCACATATGACGAAATTCGTGAAAATGTATACACTGCATTTTCATTGATATTTCTTTTGCCTCCCCACCCTACATCAATACAAATTTAACTTTTCTTTTTACTTAATTTCCTTCTTTAGGACATCTACAATTACACCCCAAGTTTCAATTTTATAGAAAAACCCGTTCCTGAGATACAAAAACATCCCACCCTCCATACCTTGCAACCACTCTCAAAAGGTTTTCTAAGGTGTCAGTATAGTGGTTCCAAGTAAACGTACTTTCATAGCTTTCGATCCTTAGCGGTTCTTGAGAGAAAA
Source organism: Beris morrisii (assembly GCA_951812415.1). Lineage (NCBI taxonomy): Eukaryota > Metazoa > Arthropoda > Insecta > Diptera > Stratiomyidae > Beris > Beris morrisii. Next base: position 99,755,315 of record OX638313.1, on the reverse strand, counting down.
AAATCAAAAATTAAAATCAATTTTTTTCTGCTTTTCACCCTCTCCCGTTCTTTACCCTTTACGCACGCAACCACAGTAATATTTTGGCCTAGCTCCTGTATAATATAAATTCCTAGATTGTAACTGAAATGTTTCTTAAGACTTAAGACCTGACTAAGGAAACCAAAATTCGGCTGTAAAACTCAAAAAAAAAATTTTACCAAATATTTCAACGAGTTAGTGCGATACGATCCTTCAAATACACGGCGGTCAGACAGGCTTTTAATTTGATTTTTTGGGGTTTACTAGCCCTAAAACGTGAAAAAAACTAAAAGATCCATTTTCCTTTATTATTTTAAGAGTAAAGTATTGTTATCGATTTTAAAAAAAAAAAAATTCCTACCCGAAAAAATCACGTTTCATGACTAATAGACACCAAAAAAGCAAAAAAATTTTCACTCCGTCTGCATACCGCCGCCGTACGCCGAACGCAAATCATTTGAAAGCTTATAGCTCTTAAACTCTTTGAGCTATTAAGTTGAATTTTTTTTTGGTTGGTAGACTGAGCAGACCCCTTCAAGTGGCCATCTTGGTAGTGGTCTAGGTGTGAGGGGGGACGTGGGAGAAGCGTTTAAGACGAATCATTTTGGTTTCTAGATCTCAGTAACAGCTCATGTTAGGAGGCTGAAACTTGGAAAGAGAAAATTCCGATTTTTATATCTTGAGAAGCTATAATCATCAAAAGCTGGAACTTGGTATTTAGATAGAACTATAGTAGTAGCATGATCGAAAAATATAATTTTTTATAGGGTTACTATGGTACGGGGGTGGGAAGTGTTTTTCCTAACTATAGAACGGCTTATGCTAGAAAGTTGAAACTCGGTATGTACTCGTATATGTATAAATAAACTAAAAAAGTATTATTGATTAAAAAAAATTTCAAATATCCATTGGATTTCGGAATAGGGGGCAAAAAATATCACTGAAAATGTAACGAAAATATCACGATTTTCGTCATATCTTTTAGGTCTTCCCAAATATTGAATTCATTTTTATTGTACGGATTCTTCATATAAATGCCTAGAAAGTGTTTTCAGGATTTTTTGAAATTCAACCCCAAGGTGGTGTAAAGGGGTTGTGTACATTTTCACGAATTCAGCAGCATCCCTCAGGTCTGACTAGATATCGAATAACTTTTTACTTCCACGGGCTTGTTTAATAATCACCTAAAACTTCTTTTCAAGTTTTTTCTTTTTTGAACTCCTAAGAGGGTATAAAGGGTTGAACACGTTTTCACGAATTTCGTCACATCTCTTAGCAGTGGTAAGATATCGGATTGGTTTTCACTTTGTCAGGCTTTCTTTATATATCTAAAAACACTTTTCATGATTTTTGGATATTCAACCCCAAAGTGGGTGCAAGGGGGTTGCATATGTTTTCACAAATTCTTACATATTTCTTAGTTCTAATGAGATATCAAATTTATTTTTACTTCCTAAGGCTTCCTACATAATCATCAAAAGTTGATTTCAGTATTTTTAAATATGCAACTCCAAGAGGACGTAAGGCTTTCGACATATTTCTCAGGATTGATGAGATATCAGATTGGTTTTCACTTCCACAGACTTTTTATATAATCGCCTACAAATGCTTTTCCGATTTCATAATGGCCCATAACCAAATCACGAAAGACCTCCTAATCACGTAACAACTGATATTATATTACGACTTAGACCTTGTCCCGGAGTATGACCCAATTACGTAATTCATATGTTATATGTGGCAGCGGCGTAAGTATTCTAGCGCGACCCCATTTTAACCGCTTCCCGAACTTTTTTTAGGTTTTCAGCCACATAGTAACCTACACCGCATCTCAGAATTAAACGCGTGCCGGACTTCTTCCCAAAAGGTAATAAAGTTGCGCCCAGACTGTTGGCAGATTTTTTCTTGAAATTTCAGGTTGATCGAATTTAAAAAAAATAAAGTAAAAGTAAAATTTTGTGACATTTGAACAACCTAATGTGCATACGAACATGTTTTGTTTGTAAACATGAATATTTAAAAAAAATAAGCTTATCAGAAACATTCAAATTATTTTTAAAAAAATTCCGTTGCTAAATAACTTTTTTTACAATTAAATCTAATTTTTATCAGTAGTTATGAATTTCTTTTCATATTTTCGCGCAACATTCAAGTTATAATATTATTTTGTACACTGTTTTAAAAAAATTTAATTTTCAATCCAATTTTTACATGAAATGTCCAGTACATATATTTAATTTTTCATGCAAAAGTACACATTTCAATCACTTTTACATTAAATTACTGGTAGGGGAGAGCGGGGATAGTAGAAACAAGTGAAAATAGAAACAATGATCACAATGAACGCAATCCCTGGTTTAAATTAAACATCAAAGTGTCAAACGAAGCGTCTCTAAATGACCCTGGCAGCCATTATTAAACCGTTGATTAGAGTCAAAAGTGAAAGAACATATATGTCAAAAAATATCTTTTTCCATCAGCTGCGTAAAGTTTCTTCCCATCATCGAAAAAGAGTGTTAAAAGGAATAAGAACGTGATTATCAGGCTTCAACTATTATTATTTGTTTAGTTTAGTATATTTCCTTTAGTTGCAATAGTTTATTATTATTATTATTATATTTTAATAAGAGTTATATAAATACACAAAATTATTCTTAAGCACTAGTTACAACGACTATCAGCTTGCAATAGTTTCAATTCATACGTTCGTACCAGGTTAAGAAAACAATTGAGTGTTTAGATCAAAATGTGTTGTGGGAACAATTGAAACAATAAAAGCGGGAACAGTCGAAACGTGTTTCAATTCGCAAATTAGCCCTCCAATTGTCCTTTAAATATTCCTTAAACATGCCAGATACATGAAAACGGAATTCTATGGCTGAAAAAGATTGGTTTTCTGGATTCATGAAGCATAAATCCATAAATCGTGAAGCATAAATCCAGAACTTTCAATTTTCTGCCCTCAAACCACAAGTCTTTCACGAGGAACAAGTTTAAACATTACGAATGTTACACATTTTTGACAATCTGACTAATTATTACAATTTTGGATTATAATAAATACATATTACATTTAATTGTCTCAGGCACGGGGACATAAATTATTCATGTACTTTTAAACTGAACATGAAAAGGCTCACAAAATTACGCAACATTCCGTATAAAATTAACTATATTTATATATGAATTGAAAATTGCGTTCTTTTTCGTGTAATTCTACTTATCTATTTGAATTTTACGACGAAAAACATGTAATATGTGAAACCACGAAGTTGGACGCTTCGTTCGATTTTGTTTTCTACTGAAATGAAAATAAAACAGTGTCGCAGTAGCTACGCGTGCCTAACCTACGCAGCAAATCCAGAATTGATCGCTTTTACTTTATTATTTCAATAATACAGTATTGTTTTCGATTTTTTAAAAAAAAAATTTGCTACCCTCAAAATTTTTTTTTTTACGTTTCATGACGAGTAGACACGAAAAAAGCAAAAAAAATTTTCAGTCCGTCTGTCCGCCGTACGCCATACGTCGACCGCTGCACGCAAAATCGTTTGAAGGCTCGTAGCTCCCAAACCCTTTGAGCTATTAAATTGAAATTTTTTTTATGAATAGAATGGGTAGGCACCTTGAAGTGGCCAAATTTATAGGGGTGGGGGTCTGAGGGGGAAGTGTTTTAGACGAAAAATTTTGGTTTCTAGATCTCAGCAACCGCTTATGCTAGGAGGCTGAAATTTCGAACTTCAATAGAGCTTCAATAGTGGACCTATTTGCAAAAAAATTGCCGATATAGGTGAAGGGGTTTGGGAGTGGGGGGAAAAATAATGCGTCAGAAACGCAAAAAAGGTGAGATCGACACTTTCTAAAATCCATATCTCCTAAAAAATGGAATGCATATATTTTCACGGTTTTCGTCATATCTATTAGGTCTTTCCAAATATTTAATTCATTTTTATTCTACGGCTTCTTCATATAAATACCTAGAAAGTGTTTTCATTTTTTAAAATTCGACCCCTAAGGGGGTGCAAAGGGGGTTGTAAACTTTTTCACGAATTCTACTATATCCCCAGGTCTTATTAGATATCGAATATCTTTTCACTTTCACGTGCTTGCGTAATAGTCGCCTAAAATTTCTTTTTAAGTTTTTACCTTTTTCAGCCCCTAAGAGGGTATAAACGGGTTGAACACGTTTTGACGAATTCCGTAATTTCTTTTAGAAGTGATAAGAAATTGAATTGATTCCTACTTTCTCGTGCTGTCTTCATATTTATTTATTAACTCCTTTTAGAATTTTTGGATATTCAACCCCCAAGTGGGTGTAAGGAGGTTGCATATCTGGTTATATATCGAATTCATTTTTACTTCCTAAGGTTCCCTATATAAAAAAGCCAAAAAGTCAATTTCAGTATTTTAGATATTCAATTCTAATATCTCTTAATTCTGATAAGGCAACAAATTCGTTTTTGCTTCTATGAGCTTTTAGTGTACATAATAGGTATACTGAAATTCGAATAGTCTACACGGACTTTTTCAATGTTTAATCGGCTAAAAATCTCTATTTTAAATATTTTTATATTAAGAACAAAAATAATTTTCCAAGAAATCTATTAATCTCGAAGCAACTCATGATACACTCCGACTTTGACCGCTCCCGAACTTTGACCCGAAAAATAATAAAGTTTCGCCCAGACCATTGGCAGATTTTTCTATTGCTACCTACATCCAAGGATTTTATAAGAGTAAGTAAGTAAGAAATAATATTAGAAGTAGAAATAAGTGTATCTTAAAGAGTTCTAATCTTACACTTTTTTTTAGAGTGTAAATTCAAGAGAATATCCAGTGAATTTGCTGCTTTCGAAGTTGGAATTTACTGATTGCAAATTTAAATTTACTGACTAAAAATTGAAAATTACATTCAAATTGACTATTACATCCCAATGTAAATTTACTTGAAAAGGTGTGACATATTTGCATACTATCCAAAAGATGTAAAATTCAATGGATTTTTTTTACTGTGTACAACTTCTCCTGTTTTGGAACAGCTTTCTCAGAACTCTACAAAAAAGGCTGATGTAAAGTTCTTCCATGTTCAACGTCAATTTATTTTCACATATTTTATTTTTTATGTTTATTTTTTCTAATGGTTTAAAACATTAGGTAACAGAGGAAGGTGAAGGTAAGGAAATGTCCTTTGAATAAGAAATATATTTCTACACATTTGTTACTACTAAAATTCTCATTTTACGAAATTTGGCTGGTGTACTGCCCACAAAAAGGTACAACCAGAAAAAAATATAGTAATTGATCAAGTAGCTTAACATCTCTCAATTTATTATAATTTATATACATAATTTTTTTTGTATTCACAAAATTGTTCTTTTATTACATTTAAGGACCATTAAAAAATTATGAATAGCTCTGGAAATCCATAAGGTACCTACTCATTAGCCTATTTCTTCTAATCCACCAGTTAAACCATGGCTTAAAAACAACACAATTCTGGAGTTTCATTATAGAAACAATTTCATAAACACAGGTAATAATTCAAAACGACAATTTCTTTGTCGCATTATGAGAGTCGGATTTGGGTACACCTTCCGCTCTGTATTTTGTAGAATGGCGTTGTTATGGTAGGGATTTGTAAAGTAATTCTAAGGTGAAATTTTGCATTATATTATATTTACCTGTGGGCCAAAATTACGACAATGTGAATTTTCAGGGAAGAAATCGTCTGGATAAAAATTTAGAAAGTACTTTAAGTTTTTTTTGATTTTATACGACTTTGGTCGAAGCGATTAAAGATGTGATAGCTACTGGAAAAGATGACAAAAAGGACCTTAAATGTTTGTCTTTAAAATTTAAGCAAAAGGTGCGTCCAGGGAGGGCCCAAGGCTCTCTTTTTTTCGGATTTACAGCTGAAGCTAGAATGTTGAAACTTGGTGTGAATGTATGGATATGACCAAGTTAATTGTGATGAATATAAATTTGATAATAGGTGGAACACAACAAAAAACTACCTTGAGAACCACATTTTTCCACACCAAGTCTTTTTGAGATATTATTTTCAATTATATATCCTTTGATGAAGAATATGTATCTTTAACTTTCAACTTTTCAGTATAAACAGTATTTTTCATGTCCAATTTGAACTATCCAGTCGAATCTACACAAAGAAATTTTAATCCAAAGTTTAAAAAATTATAACAACATCTACATAATAAGAAGCAATAATCTAGGTTCGTAGAATAAGAATGTACACGACTTCAAAACAGGATTTTTCATTAAAATTTCATATTGATCACAATAATAAAAAAATAATAAAAGAGTAAAATATACGAGAAAAATTTAATAAATTGGAACAGAACGGAGAAGTTTAATATCCCGGAAAATAGCAGATTAAACGCGAACATTTGTCCCGGGTAGCAATTATAAAATTCCGTCAAAATATTATTATAAATTAATTGCTACCATCATAATAACCGTTCTGTGGTTTTGTCACACTCGTTAATTTCGGCTGCTAAAGCAAATAGCGTAATAGTGACTGATGTCGGAACAAATGAAATTATATTAAAGCTTGAACTTTTACCGAATTTTATAAATTGTCGCTGCAATTGGCTTATTGAATTCAATTAAGGAATTCTTTGATGAAATTGAAAGTAATGTGCTCAGTCATGAGTTGGGAGATTTTGTAACCGCCAATGAATTTATAAATATTTTTGTATGATCAGCAAATAAAAATTTAATTTAATGTGTTTTTCGTGAATATTACACGGGAAAGGTTTTTCCAGCATTTAATGATTGAAATAGTCGCAGCTGTGCACACGTCTCGAGTTTTTTCAGTTGTTGAGTAACCCGACTAGCTCAGTGGATAGTGCATACAACGCTTAACATCGTATCGAGAATACTAGTAAACATAAACATAAATTTATTTCAATTTTTAACAAAGAATTCGTACAATTATCATAATTACAATTTCAGTGATCAGATTTTATATCTTTGCATCTGTAGTTACAATTTAGATTTCTATTAAAATTAGTTCTTTCTTTATTATCTTAATTTTAAATCCAAGGAAAAATTAATGAATACTAGTAGATGGATCATGACACTCGTACCAAGCCCTACGTTGGGCGTCACTTTTTGCCATGGATATGTTGGTCAAGGACAAGAAACGATTCAACTAACGACTTTCAACAATTTTTGAACATGGAACATTACACGCTGCATGTCTGATAGCCGCTGCAGTGCACACATACATTTCAGCCGAAATAAGTTCGAGTATGGAATCGGTGATACTGTATATTGTCCGATTTTGCAAGGAATTTTGATGGCCCACAAAGTGTTGGTAATTTTCCAAAAAAAAAAAAATTATTCACCACCAAGTTACGATTTTAAAATCATAAAAAAACGAAAATTTTCAATGTCATAAAAGTGAGAAACACAAATTTAAAACAAAAAAGTTTTAACGAAATAAATTAATACCGCGGTTAAGAAGGTAAGTTTTTATTTTCCATTTTATTTTGTCTAATGAAATTAAAATTATTAATTTTCTATTTTTATGCTCCGCATAAAATCATTGAGTCTTGTTTTTTTAAAGTTTCAAACGCTTATTTTAAGTGTTCTAAAATGACTAAATATAAAAGCTAAATATCTTAGGTTTTAAGTCTGACCTTAAGTTCTAGTTTAAGTAGCATCCATAAGCTTTTTCAATTCCCATTTTCCTCGCATTATTCATATCATCAAATTGTAACTAATTAATTTATTGTGGAAACTAAACAATAATCACGATTTGAAAAAGCCGCAGGGTCTGATCATCGCATTATTTAATATATCTTAAAATGTAAAAAATGTAAAATAAAAATCAAATCAAATCTAAAAGCTAAATAAAAAATCTGCCAACAGTCTGGGCGCAACTTTATTATTTTTCGGGTACAAGTTCGGAACGCGTTTAAGATTGATGCGGTGTAGGTTACTATGTGACTGAAAACCTAAAAAAATGGGTAGAATGGAGTCGCGCTAGAATACTTACGCCGCTGCTACATATAAAATATGAATTACATAATTGGGTCATACTCCGGGACGCAGTTTAAGTAGTAATATAATACTACGTAGTTATTACGTGATCAGGAGGTTTTTCGTGATTTGGTTTTGGGCCATTACATTAAATCGGAAATGCGTTTGTAGGCGATTATATAAATAGTCTGTGGAAGTGAAAGCCAATCTAATATCTCATCAATCCTAAGAAAATCTTGAATATCTAAAAATCCTGAAATTAACTTTTTTATGATTATATAGGAAGCCATAAATTAATAAATTAAGTAAAAATTAATTCAATATCTCATTAGAACTAAGAAATATGTGGAAATTTGTGAAAATATATGCAACCCCCTTGAACCCACTTTGGGGTTGAATATCCAAAAATCCTGAAATGGGTTTTTAGATATATATAAAGAAAGCCCGAGGAAGTGAAAACCAATCCGATGTCTTATCTCTCCTAAGAGATATGACGGAATTCGTGAAAACGTGTTCAACCCGTTTATACCCTCTTACGGGTTGAAAAAGAAAAACATTTGAAAACAAGTTTTAGGTGATTATTAAACAAGTCCGTGGAAGTAAGAAGTTATTCGATATCTAATCAGACCTGAGGGATATGGCTGAGTTCGTGAAAATGTATACAGCCCCTTTACACCATCGTGGGGGTCGAATTTCAAAAAATCCTGAAAAGACTTTCTAGGTATTTATATGAAAAAGCCGTAGAATAAAAATGGATTCAATATTTGGAAAGACCTAATAGATATGATGAAAATCGTAAAAATATATGTATTCCATTTTCACTGATCATTTTTTTCGCTCCCCCTCTGTATGCCAATGAATATTTGAATTTTTTTTCAATCTAAATGACTTTTCTAGTTGACTTACATATACGTACCGAGTTTCAACTTTCTAGCATAAGCCGTTCCATAGTTAGGAAAAACACCCCCACCCCCGTACCATACTACCGCTATCAAATATTATATTTTTTCAACATGGTACTACTATAGTTTTATCCAAATACCAAGTTTCAGCTTTATATCTTCATAGGTTCTCGAGATATAAAAATCGAAACTTTTTCCTTTTCACCCCCTACTCGCTCACCACCAAAATTTTTTTTCCTGCTAGGGGTTTATTTGGCCTACTTCCGGTAAAAATTTTAAGCATCTATCATACACCGTTCTTGAGATATGAGACGTGATTTTTTAGAAAAATTCTTATCCCCTCCACTTCCATACTCCACCGCCCCCTTAAAAAATTTTACTTTCAGAAAACTTTATTTGTCAACCTTAATACAGAAACCAAATTTTATTTTTCTAGTGTAATTGGTTCGTGAGATATCGTAATCTAAAGTTTTTCACCCCCCACCTCCGTACGCCACTTCAGCAAAATCAAAAATTTGTTTCCGATCTATTCTCCTAGTATACCCACAGATGTTCATTAAGTTCTAATTTCGTGACATTAACCAATTAGGAGATATGGATTTTAGATTGTCTCGATCTCGGCTTTCGAGTGTTTCGGACGCATTATTATTCCCCCCACTCCCACACCCCTTTACCCATATCCTCCCTTTTTTTGCAAATGGGTCCACTATCGATGCTCTATATAAATTCCAAGTTTCAGCCTTCTAGCCTAAGCGGTTACTGAGATCTAGAAACCAAAATTTTTCGTGCAAAACGCTTCCCCAACCTCCCTCCTCACACCCCCACCACTCAAAAGATTGGCACTTGAAGGGGTCTGCTCAGTCTACCAACAAAAAAAATTCAACTTAATAGCTCAGAGAGTTTGAGAGCTATAAGCTTTCAAACGTTTTGCGTACGGCGGACGGCGTACGGCATACGGCATACGGCGTACGACGGACGGCGCACAGACGGACTGAAATTTTTTTTTGCTTTTTTGGTGTCTATTAGTCATGAAACGTGGAAAAAAAATTTTTCAGGGTAGCAAATTTTTTAAAATAATAAAGTAAAATCAAATAAATAAAAATTTTAAATTAAAATTATTTATATGACATGAATTTTAGAATCTTAAATTTAAAATTTTATTCAAAAAGTGAAAATAATGCACGCTTAATGCACACCAACCTAAAAAATCTGCCAAAAGTCTGAGCGAAACTTTATTATTTATTGTGTAGAAGTTCAAAACGCGTTTAATGCTGAGATGCGGTTTGGATTACTATTTGACTAAAATCCTAAAAAAAAGTTCGGGAAGCAATTTGATATGTTATCAGACACTAGAGATTTTGAAAAATTTGTGAATTTCGAAAAATCGTGAAATTGGTTTCTAGGCCATTACATGAAATCGTGAATTGGGATTGTATGCGATTATATAAAAACGACGTTCCCGAGTAGAAATTTTATCAGGCGGGAATCTGGCCCAGATCTGGAAATAAATCCGGCCCAGATCAGGCGAACCCAATGTGGACCTGATCAGGGTTTAACGCTCTCGCGAATATGGGCCTGACATGGCGCCTGACATAAGCCTGATTTAAGCCTCAGTTATAATGGTTCCGATCCGATCCGATCCGGAAAACGGAGAGTGTTGAGTTTCTCCATCCGACACACATCTAAAGGGAAATTCGGAACGTCTAGTCACAATCGTTCCGGTAATTAGCCGAGACACAAAACGGAGAGGTAAAGTTAACCAACTTTCAACTTCTATCCGTTCCGACGCTAAGAGGTGAATTATTGAATTTCACCACCTCCTTCGCCTCACTCAAAATCAAAATTACACCTCGTTAGTGTCACTTTGATGGATGTCGGAACGGAATCATTGTGCCTAGAAAGTTTTCCCCTCCGACGTTGCCGGATCGGATCGGAACCATTATAACTGAGGCTTTAGCCTAATTCTGGGCCGGACTTGAGCCTGATCGAGCCCAAACATGAGCCAGAGCTAGCCTGGATCGGATCTACTGATAAAAATTAAATACGTTTGCAAAAAAAAAATGTTAATTTTTAAAAAATTATACCAAATACGCAAACCATCAAGGCTGTTGAGGCGCACATTACTAAATCCAGGTTTGTGGGAGAATGTAAAAGAATATTGCAGATGGTGGGTATGAATAACAACCTGAAGATTAGCTGGATTCCTGGTCACAGTGACTTCCCTGGAAATGAAAAGGCAGATGAGCTCGCCAGAAGGGGGTCGGAGATGAGCATACAGCTGGCCGATGAGTCGGTTCTATGTCCCATTGAATATGTAAAGGGAATGATTGATATTGAAGCGCTCAGACAGATGGAGGGGGCCTGGGTGAATCTCTCGGGATGCCGGCAAGCAAGAATCTGCTGGCCGAAACTTCATACGAGGAACTCTGGCTTCATTTTGTCTCTGGGCAGGGACATTTGCAGACAACTTATAGTGGTCCTAACGGGGCACTGTCCCTTTGGGAGGCATGGAGAAAGGCTGGGAATACCCATGGCTGACCTGTGTCGCTGTGGTGATGAGAATGTTGAGCCAACACTGGAGCATCTAGTGTGTGAATGTGAAAGTCTGGCACGCACCAGGCATCGGTACTTGGGGAAATTCTCCTTAATCGATCTATCAGAACTTGCGATGATTCCTTTAGAGAGAACTACTCTCTTTATAAGTAAAAGCAATATTTGGAATCAGTAGTCTAGAGCCCGGTTTTATACGAGGGGACCACAATGGATCCACAGTGATCTCTCGTGATGGACTGGGGCACATTGCTTTAGTCCACCCTTCTCAACCTAACCTAACCTAGCCCTGGTCCGGTTTAAGTTCGGCGAGCCTGAACAGTTCGACCTATCATAAGTAGGTTTGCCTTACTTATACCAGACGTGGCTCTGAACCGGTGAAAGTTTGGCGAGCCTGAGCAGACTTGCCTTAACTCATACCAGACGTGACCCTGGTCCGATATAAATACAGCGAGCCTGGATAGTTCAAGCGATCGTAAGCAGGCTTGCCTTACTCATAAATGACATGGCCCTGATCCGGCGCATCTTGGCGAGCCTGAGCAAGCTTGTCTTTCTCATACCAGACGTGGCCCTGATCCGGCGCATCTTGGCGAGCCTGAGCAAGCTTGCCTTTCTCATACCAGACATGGCCCTGATCAGGTATACGGTAAATCAGGCTAGCCTGAGAAAATTTCTAGTCTTTACACCCACTAAGGGTTGAATATGCAAAAATCCTGAAAGGAGTTTTTAGAAAAATATAAAGAAAGTCCGAGGAAGTGAAAACCAATTCGATGTCTTAACACTCCTAATAGATATGGTGAAATTCGTGAAAGCGTGTTCATACCGTCTTAGGGGTTGAAATGGAAAAAAAAAACTTAAAACGGGTTTTAGGCGACTATGAAACAAGCCCGTGGAAGTAAAAAGTTATCTCGATATCAAATCAGACCTGAGGGGGTACGGCTGAATTCGTGAAAATGTATGCAACGCCTTTACACCCTGTTAGGGGTCGAATTTAAAAAATCCTAAAATCGCTTTCTAGGTAATTATATGAAAAATACGTGAAATGAAAATTAATTCATAATTTTAGAAGACCTAAGAGATATGACGAAATTGGTGAAAGTATTTGCATTCCGTTTTCACTTATCAATTATTTTGTCCAACTTCCGTAAGCCAATAGATATTTTTTCTTGTCTAAATTACTTTTCTAGTAGATGTACATATACTCACCAAGTTTCAACTTTCTATCATAAGCTGTTTAATAAATAGGAAAAACACCACCACCTCTATAAAAAATTATATTATTATATATTTTTCCAACACACCACTACCATAGCTCTATCTACATACCAATTTTCACCGATCCATCATCATGGGTTCTTGAGATATAAAAATCTGAACTTTTTTCTTTTCACCCGCCCCCATCCTCATCCCTACACTCACATCCCCAAAGTTTTTTTCCCTCCTAGAGGTCTATTAGACCTACCTCCTGTATCATCTATCTTGAACTGTTCTTGAGATATGAGCCGTGATTCTTTAGAAAATTTTTTATCCCCCCCCCACTTTCATGCCCCACCACCCCCTTTAAAAAATGTATCTTCATCAAACTGAATTTGACAAACCGAATTTTATTTTTCTAGCGCAATAGGTTCGTGAGATATCATAATCTCAACTTATTCACACCACTACCACCCTCCCAAATTTTATTTTATTCTCCTATTAAACCCACAGACAACCATTGAGTTTCAACTTTGTGACATTAACCGTTTGGAGATATACGAGCCTTTCGGACTCATTGTTTTTCTCTCCACTCCCAATCCCCTCCCCCTATATCGATTATTTTTTTCGCAAATGGGTGCACTATCAAAGCTTTATATAAAGGGTCATCCTTTTCAGCTTTAGGATTTCTTTTTTAAATAAAACACCCAGTTTTGCGAATTTATTCGTGTTTTTTATTTTAAATGAATATTTGGGGTATACCATTAAACATGGAAAACAATATCGTTCAAATGTCCTCCTCTGGATCTTTTGCAGGACCCGATCCTGTTTATGTAATTTTCGATGACTTTTTCACACATTTCGGGCTCTATCTCGGCCATAACTTCACGAATGTTGGTTTTCAATTATTCCAGAGTTTGACAATTACTTGCATAAACACGTTCTTTCGCGTAGCCCCAAGGAAACAAATCAAGAGGCGTTAAATCGCACGATCTCGGGGGCCACTTTACATCACCACAAAGGGAAATTACACGGTCTGGAAATTTTTGACGCAACAGTTGAATTGTTGGACGTGTTCTGTGGGCCCGTGCACCATCTTGTGGAAACCACATGTCTTCCAAATCAAAATCTTCAATTTGATCCCAGAACCAATCACGCAACATGCTTTGATAGCGCTCACTTGTGACTATTTGTGTTCGTCCTTGATCGTCTTCAAAGAAGAAAGGACCAATGACTCCTCCTGCTCACAATGCACAACAAACAATCACTTTTTGTGAATGCAATGGCCTTTCTTGAATCAAATGTGGATTTTCCTCTCCCCAGATACGGCAATTTTGTTTGTTTCCATAGCCAGAAAGGTGAAAATGCGCTTCATCACTGTCATAAAAATAAGCATCCAATTGCTGTTGTTCCAGCACCCAATCTGCCAATGCTCTGAGCGCACGATGGTGCGTTGAGCGGTCGTAAATCGGTCCATATTCGTAAATGGTCAACTCTTAACTAACCATATGTTATTTTAGATAACCATGAAATTGTCCCGGATAGAAGTTGCAGGGCTGTAAAATACTAAAGCTAGAAATGGATCACCCCTTAAATTCCAAGTTCCAGCCTCAAATCTTGTCAATTCGTTAAATTGTAAGGACCAAAATAATTTTTAAAGTTTCCACGATTCATACAACTCCATTGTTCAAATTATTCTCCCAGTTCTGATTATATTTTCAGTAAAAGTATTTAAGAAATTCTGGCAAAACCTTTTTTTTTTCATTACAAACAAACTTTTTAAGAACTTTTATATGGAGAGTTTAAGTAGAATCCGTACTTCTCATTAATTTTCCTGCAACTATTGATAGTCTAGTTTCTAATTTGAACTGTTCTAAAACTGCCGATTAACATACGTGAATATATTTTTAAAAAACTTTTGTATGGAAGCTTAACGATGTAGAAGTCTGAGACTGGAGTATTCACTGAAAACTTCCTTCCGTCACCCATAAAGGAGCAAAGTATTCCAATCAAATTTATTATAGCGATTTATTTTCATTCGCTTGGAGAAAATTCCAAAACACAATTTCCATTCGATAATAAGTTTGCCTTGGCAGCTACGCAACCTTTTCTTTTTTGGCTGCAACCCGAATCTTGTGCAGTATAACGAAAACTCAATTTGAATACGGTGTAATCCATATTCATAACGTAACACTCGATTCTACGTATTCTCGAACTAGTGAAATGTATTGAGAAGGGCTGCAAAAGGGACGAAGCTTCTAAGGGCATGGATCAGATTTCATTTGCATCAGCGAAGGAAGCTGAATGATTTATGCATTGCCAACTTGTTAATATGGCCACAACTCATCTTAACGTAATCGATATCATATGTACATTATCATAAATCAAAGTGAAGTTTTTCCTACTGGACATTTCATGCAATCGCACATGGTTTTGTACTTAGTTTTTATAAAGGACCTCGTTATTTTAAAATTTCTGAGGGTATTATTTTCAAAACATTTCAAGCCTTGGACATGTCCTTGGGTGAAGCAATGGTGGAAGAGTATTATGTTTATCTTTTTTTCTACAAGTGAAACATTGCCAAATCCTTACAGGATAGGAATTACGTGAGGTGGAAATTAAAGTACGATGACGAATGATTAATGGTCACCTCGTAGAAATTCCTATGTAGCATAAAAATATCCTTAACGCAATGAATTTAAAATTGTTCTGCAACATGTACTCGAAGATTAAGAACACAGCTTTAGCCCGAGGTTGCCAACAATTCAGGAACACAAAAAATCGTTTGAATTGAATAGCATAAAAAGCGATCTTAAAATATTCAGTGTTTTTCTTTTCGATACACTGGAGGGTTATTATGAAGTGGTTTTGTGTTCGGTCGTTAGTTTAATTTATTTACCGCTTTTCCCTTGGAGTATTTGCTTCATTACAGGTAGTGATTTAGTGCCCGAAAGTACTTGGCCGCCAGATATTACAATCCACCAAGCTAATATTGTCCCACGTTGGGCGCGAGCTGTTACCATTCAACGAACCCTACGTTGGGCGCATGTTATTTTCTTTAAAAATTGTGTTCTGTTTCTGATCGGGAGCGTAAGAAATTCAGTTTCTGCATTTATACCGAGTTCGTTGAAAATTCAAATTTAAATCACCGACAGAACCGCACCGTTTACCCTTCGATTTAAAATACCCTTATCGTCGAATATTGTTTTAATAATGGACAACAATATAACAAAATCTGGTAGAAATAAGTTCGGGGGTTTGGTTCATTCAAAGGTCAGGTCGGTAATTTTGTTATAAGAGAAATGCGAAGATAAACTTTTCCAGCAATACGACGAACAAACGCCTCTTATGGTTAATTTCTTATGAAACCCTTGAGCTATTGAGTTCAAGGTTTCATAGTGCTTAGATTGTCTGATTTAATTTCAGGCAAAATTTCCATATTTTACCAACTCAAGCAAATAATGTAGCCATTTTTGAAATGATAATTTGATGTTAACAAAAGGTTATTCAATAGGTTCATAATAATTTAGTATTTTAATAAAAATGCACTCTTAAACCTTTTTGCTGATCTGTTAATGTCAAAACGTCAGTCAAGATTTACGTTTTTATCATGGTGAAGTTCACGAGCGAGCAACGTTTGAAAATTATCTCAATTATTTTGTGTTTTATTTAAATACAAAATTGTTACGTCTCTATTGAATAACCCTGCCGTTTACGTCCTGAACGGTTCAAGCTAGAAAGTTGAAACTTTTGTAAATGTAAATAGGGATTCCGGACAAGATTTGTAATATGAAATTCATCAACGGGCTGTGGAGCATGAAACTGAATGCTTACAAAATTTAAGTGAAATGGATTATGAATAGTATAGAAACTTTGGATATAAGCAAAAGACAGTCCGAAAGTACTTCAAATAAAAAGTTGCATCTTATATGGAACTATTGTAGTGACACGTTTAAAAAATAATATTTAAATTAAAATTAGTTGTGATCCGATTGTTATTATGTATCTTATGTTTATAAACAATTAGGTTTGCGGCTTTACACCATGAGTTTTAAAGCTAAATAGTGAAACTAAAATTAGGTTGATTGACTGGAAGAAAATGGATATATGGAATCCTTTATTTGAATCAATACTCGGAATTAACGATGCAGAAATAAAAATAAACTTAAACTATTAAATAAAAAAAATCGTAAATTAATGTTTATTCAAAAAATGTTCATTAAATTGTTCAGTAAGTTATACGACTTAAGGGTACACTATAAAAACAGTTTGTATAGTGTCTTTAAAGCAAAAAGAATTGGATAAATACACAATTTATGTAATTGTACGTATTATTGACATATCATCGTTTTTTAGCACACAAATAGGTAATATTACACAATAAGGTGGACTATTACATCTATTTTGTTCTATATAAGGAGTAAATTTAGGCATCATGATTATATTACACCATTAATAAAGTAAATTCAGGTTTGGTACAATTTTACTTTACATACTGTGTAATATTACTCCAGAATAAGCAAGTTCGCGAAAATTCATTTCATTCTACTTCACGTTGTCCGGTTTGTTAAATCAACCAAATGTTTTTGTGCAATATTTATGAATTAGTTTCCGAATCAGTAACCGTAATATCATGGTCCACTCAATTCAATTTCGTACAGTGCATGTATTGTGAAATTGCGTTTTTAATTTATGATTTTATCGTATTATTATAAATCCGAATTAAATTGAGGATTTTCCCCTATAATAAAATGGGAATTTTACACAAAAAGTGTGTAATAAAATAATTGCGTTCCCTGTGTAATAATTACACCACTCTTGTCTATTGATTACGCAGCTATTGTAAAATAATTACATCATTGATGTGTATTGATTAGGCATATGTTTTGTAATTATTACAACTTATTTGTGTAATTTTCCCTCTAATTACACATGCATGTAATTTTATCATTACTATCGATGGGAAAACAGTTGTCAACGTCAATGGCAAATTTACTCCAATATTTCTTAGAGTGTACATTAGCCCAGTTTATCCTTGTATTGCAAATTTTCTAGTAACTTAGGGTAATGAGGGTGTTTCTTCTATCTGAGGAACGGCTTGTGCTACAAAGTTAAAAGTTAGAAATTACAGCTGCTAAGTATTTTGACCGTTTTTTTTTTATATATATTCGGTGTAGTACTGATGTGGTAATACAAATCAAGGAGCTGGAGCTTAAAAATAGCCGACGAAAAAGGGCCCATAAATTTCACGAATTTCGTCATATTTCTTAGGTCTTCTTAGATATTGAATTAATTTTACTTTCATGAATTCGTTATATAAAAGCATTTAGTAAGTTTTCAGAATTTTTTGACAGTCACTCCTATGGCGGTTTAAAGGGGTTAATACTTCTTCACGATTTCCGCCATATAATTTTTAGCTCCACGGAATTAATATATATGTAATCGCCTAAAAATCAATTTCTATGTTTTCCTAAAAGCAACCCTTAAGGATGATAATTGATTTTCCAAATAACCTACATACTTGTCTAGAAACAACTGTGACCCAAAATTGTAATTAATGATTTAAGGGTGTCAGTTGTGTCGCCTCTTCTGTTGCATCTAGACTTTAACCGCTTCCCGAACTTTGATTCGAAGTTATGCTCAGATTCTTGGCCATTTTTTTTTTTAAATTTTTTACACTAGAAAAGTATGTAGGTTCTACAACATTCAAACTTCCATTTTCATATCAAAACCATTGTATTACTCGCCCTTCACTCATCTCTCCCCATACCTTCTTCCCTAAATTGCTTTTGAACTTCTTAACTATTTTGAAAATTTTTGTTTTACATCTAAAAGTCTTGTACAAATATGAAATTAACGTGAACCTGGGATTCACCCTCCAGTGATAAACTGTCCCTCTAAAATTTTTTTTATCCCGATAGTTCCCATATTAGACCTCAATATACTCGTACGTGCAATATTTCAACTTCATACTATAGCCCGTTCGTGAGATATTAGAAATTAAATTTTTTTAACTCCTCTCCCATGCGTTACTGCCGTCTCAAAAACAATTCTTTTTCTAAAGCTCGCCTGATATATTTCGAACCGCGTTTTCTTTTTAAAAAAAAGGATTCGCGAGATGGGAAAACTAAGATGTGTAGACTACTTGAGAAACACCAGCCAGTCACTCTCTATTTTACCACTCTCAAAATTGAAAACGAGTTTTAGTGGTGTCACCCTCATCCACCATTTGACTGATATGTTTAAAATAAGGGTGAATGTCTGCTCTATCTCTGAAACTGTGAGTCTCTTTTTATGGATAATTATAAACAATATAAAATTAAAGTTATTATCAAAAAAAGTAATATATTTATTAAAACAAAACAATTATCCCTTTTTGTTTAAATATGATTGGCTTTCGCTTTACTACACTTCCTTTTCGACGCTGTAAAATCCATGAAAATAAAATACTACAAGAGTCGAATGTTCTATGCATGATTCGTTTGAAATTTTGAAATTGGCCTCAAATTAAAAGCTTGAATAATTATTTCTTAAGTCGAACTCGCTATAAGTCAACACTTTGCAGACTGTACGAGTTATATAGGTTCGCCGTTGCTCAAATTACTTATTAAAAAAATGTTCTAGGTACAAAAAATTAATACTATAGGTCGTCGGCTTACAAGAAAATGGCACTAAGTCAAAAATTAAGTTTTTTGGTAAACCACATTTTTAGTTTTATCTTTTGTAGGGAATCTTTAAATCTCTATTTAGTACTTAGTAAAAAATCATGGCATCCGAGTTATACGTAAATACTGACTTCGTGAATTTTTCCTGATGAAAAATGTGGGAAATATTCTCAAGAAAAACATACTGCAGTCACGATCGGCTGCAAGCCAATCGTATAATACTCTAGATGAATACTGAACTCCGATTTATATTGTAGTTGGGGATAAAGTAGAATTACGTGTGTGCATGTTGTAAGTCCTTTATTAAGGACTGCCATTAGATTGCTACTCAAAACTAAAAGACAATTTTCAGTGTTTAGTTGCATATCTTGAACTGGGTAAGTCATCGAAAAAAAATGTCCTTTTTGAAGGAGGTGCAGGAAGGACTCACTTGATTTCTTACATATTTATCCTTTTCCTTGGAACCATTTAAAAATGAACTTGTACAAAATTTGAAATTCGTAGCTTGAAGCGTTCAAAAGTTATCGAAAAATATTGTTGAACACGTGTCTTAAGGACATTTTGTATGGCAGCTACCAGAAGGAGTAAAAGGATTTCGCTGATTAGTAAACTCGAACTTCGTGTTTACTCAAAACTAATTTGTACAAAATTTCCAATGCATAGCTGAAAGATTACTTGAGTTATAGTAAGTTCCGTAAATTAAGTGAAGACGTTTTGACAGGATATTTGTATGGTAGCTACACGAAGGACTAATAGGATTTTCTTCATAATCATACATTTAGCTTCAACTATTGGAAAAATACTACGTACAAAATTTCATAGACGTAGCTTAAGCCCTTCTGAAGTTATCGGCCAATATTCTTAAACACGTATTTTAAGGACATTTTGTATGGCAGCTACCAGAAGGAGTAAAAGGATTTCGCTGACAAGTAAACTCAAGCTTCGTTTTTACTCAAAACTAATTTGTAAAAAATTCCGAATTCATAGCTAAAAGACTACTTGAGTTATAGTAAGTTTCGTAAATTAAGTGAATACATTTTGACAGGATATTTGTATGGCAGCTACACGAAGGACTAACCGGATTTTCTTCATAATCATATATTTAGCTCCAACTATTGGAAAAATAACATGTACAAAATTTCAATGCCGTAGCTTAAACCCTTCTGAAGTTATCTACTAATATTCTTGAACACCTGTTTTAAGGATATTTTGTATGGCAGCTACCAGAAGGAGTAAAAGGATTTCGCTGACTAGTAAACCCAAACTTTGTTTTCACTCAAAACTAATTTGTACAAAATTCCGAATTCGTACCTAAAAGATTACTTGAGTTATAGTGAGTTTCGTAAATTAAGTGAATACATTTTGACAGGATATTTGTATGGCAGCTACACGAAGGACTAACAGGATTTTCTTCATAATCATATATTTAGCTCAAACTATTGGAAAAATAACACAAACAAAATTTCAATGCCGTAGCTTAAACCCTTCTGAAGTTATCGACCAATATTCTTGAACACGTGTTTTAAGGACATTTTGTATGGCAGCTACCCGAAGGAACGGGACGATATTGCCCGTTAACGAACTTAGCCTTACAAATTCAACCAAACATCCAGATTCAAAATTTCAAGATCCTAGGTGAAGGCGTTCTTGAGTTATCGTGCTAACGGACAGACGGACGGACGGACGGACGGACGGACGGACGGACGGACGTCAGGCGGATTTGAGGTTTTTGGGCACAAATAAACAAAAAATAATATATAACTTTTTTTCGTCCGAGGCTTGGTTCTATGCGTTACAAACTTTTCGGCTGGATTAAACTTATAATACTCTATATGATTTCATCTAGAGTATAAACAAGCTTAACGCATTTTCCCTGTAAGCCGGCGATTGGTTTTTTAGATAATAGAAAATACAGACGTTATAACGCCTATTAGACTGTTTTACCCAATTTATTGCATTGACAGAATTTAGAGGCATCATGAATACACTCAAAGAAAAATCCTTGGTAACATTGACAAAAAGTATTTGTTGAATTTCAACAGTGCAGTTTTGTCATAATGATAAAAATATGTCAGCATAACAAATAAAAATTATTCAGTTTGATAAATTTTTGTCGCATTGATAAAAATTCGGCGAAATTCCAGTTCGTTCTTTTAACAAAACAAGTATTATCGAAATGACAAAATTTTCTTTCATATTGATCCATATTTCTATCAAATTAACAAATTTTTTGTTGGTTTGGAAGAAACGGCTTCTGATAAAAATTTTGTCAGAGTGACCAAAAGTAAACTGCAAGATTTTGTTAGATTCACAAAACTATTTGTTAAATCAACAAAAATTTTTGTAAGAAAGATGAACACGATTCCATACGTGCGCAGACGAGTTCTAGTTCTATTGCGACCTTCGTGACTGGCTGGTTGAATGTGAAAGTGGTCTTGTAAAGTGAAAACTAAGTTAAAATTGACTTCATAAAATATCTGGAACTTGACACAAGGTCATCTGGAAGGTAAGTTTTACAAATTATTTATCTATTTAAAGAATTTAGGAAAGTTTAAAATAATATGTTTCAGACGCCCATTCGAAACGATAAAGAAACTTTATAGTTTTAATTAAATTTAAAATCTAAGACTTAATATGAAATGTTTTTTATGCAAAATTAGCATTTCCCCTGTTAAGGCATTGGTGGCCCATTTAAAACTGTTTCATTCGTTGCGCTCTGATAGCACTTTTGAATGTTGTGAAGAATCATGCACACAAGCTTTCGGAAATCCCAATAGTTTTAGAAAACATCTAAAAACAAAACATTTATTGGTAGAACCCGAGCTGCAAGATTACAATGAACCAAGTTCAAGCAGATTATCAAAAAACAAAATTCAGTTGAAGATAATCTGAAAAAAGTGACTGATACCATACACATTGTAATATTGTACCTAGGAAGTATCTACACTCAACCCATTTTGATCAAATTTCCAGGGAAGGTGTAGAAGAGTCCCGAGATGGTTCCTGTGAAGTTTAGTGCCAATCGAATCAAAAACAATTCTTTTTTTCGACATTTTTCAAATTTGTTCGCTATTTTAATACCCTGGTGCTCAAACTGTTTAATTGTTTATCCCTATGCCATCCATCCATACAAACGTGAGCGTATTCAATAAAACCATTGTCAATTTAACAAAATAAACAACAAAACACTTTTGTTACAAATACAAAAAAATTGTTGATTTGATCATTTATTTTTGTCATAACTACAAAAACTACAAAATTTTTACTGAACAATTTTTTCTCAATTCAACAAATTCTTTTGTTATCTAGACAGTGGGTTTTTGTCAAAGAATATATGAAATTTGTCAATACGACAAAGTATTTTGTTGGACGTATATTGACCGAAGTTTTGTCAAATTGAACTGAATTTTTGTCAATGCTACTGTCGTGTTTATTTTTGGTGGGCATGAGGGATACCCGACCAGAACACGCGGTTAGTCCCAAGAGGAGGTGGGACCTGAAAGAGAGGAGTACTGTTGCTTGCTCGTGGTCTTGTCCAGCGAGCAGCACCTTTTTCCTGAGTGGAGGATCAACTCTTTCTCCGTAGACTTCTTGAAGTTGATCCACCGCGTAGAGATATTTTCTAAGTGTCCAAATAGCTCGAGGATGCAATTAAGCCCGTCTCAGAGACTATTTGGAATCACTTTGAGTTTCCTGGAGTTGATCCAGGTGCAGGAGGGATATTCTAAATGTCCAAATAGAGCGAGGATGCAATTAAGCCTGTCTCAACTCTATTCGGAAACATTTCGAATTAGTTTGCTGAAATAAATAAGAAGAAAGAAGGTTTTAGTTACCGTTGAGTTGATGGTCGGTTTATTTCGGTTTAAAAAATACTAACGTACTGAGAGCTTATCGCTAGTTACAACTAAACTTAAATATTAAAAAAGTGCCGACTGACACGGAACTGAGTGTTGTCTTCCGCTTTGGGAAAACACTCAGTTACATGTCATTCGGCAAAACATTGCTGACATTAAGTTCCGGGTCTTGGTCTCGGTCGCACATTGCGTGACGAAATCTGAAGCTCCAAACAATTGTATTTTGTTTGTAGCTTCGACCTCGGCCGGGCAATATGAACCGGCGCTTAAGTCCGAATCCGCAAGTTAGCAATATTATTTAAAGATACTTAATACTACCG